>CM057458.1:190923750-192212500 GCA_016271365.2 Neoceratodus forsteri
GTGAACTTCAAGAGTAAATATAAATTTATATTCTTCAACAGATTGTTTGTAAAACTCGATGTGTAAGACACTAACAGGCCCAGAGCAAGCACTATCAATAATAACACTCGAGGTGGGTGTGTTCTGAAGATGCAAAAAACAATATGCAGTTTCTTTACACTGCAAAGCAGAAATATTTAGAGTTCAAGTATTTTTCAAATAAACATATGCCTTTCTCTTTACAACAATAGGGGCTGATAACAGCGACAAATTAAAGAGCTGCTAGATGTATGTAACATGCTGGTAGACCAGGTAAAGGTTTAAAAAAATAAGCAAACAACAATTAGACTTTATTATATCGCAAAGTTACTGACAGATTTATGTAAACTTTGTGTCTTTTAGAACACTACCAGAAGGAGATGGTTTTAGAAATAGACTCCATAAACAACAGAATTTTTTGTTAAACCAAGAGATTTTGAGGTATGTGCACCACTCTCAGCTAAAAGGTAGTACAGGACTAAGCAGAGGATACATGCTGGAAATGTTTGCGATTCCTATTTTTGTTTCAATACTCTGTATAGTTTAATACTGGCATTATTTCATTTTATACAAAACAGAATAATCTAATGAGTTGAAGGAAAACTCTGTATACATATGAACGTGCATATATGAACTTGACAATATAGTTAAGAATGACATGAAAGGAAGGTTTTGGTCTGTGTTTTTAGTTTGAAAAGATGTTAAATAATACTGAAAATAGTGAATCATGTAAATAACATGATAAATATATTCTTTTTAGAAACAAAGAAGCCCTTTCAAAAGGATTCGCTGATTGAATCAAAATGTCAGGGCAGAAACAAAGAATAAACAAGCATTTGTCAATGCCGAATATTTGCTTGCTGATATTAGCATTGGACGTACAGGAGTTAGACAGATGTAGAACAGGAGTGGCAGTGAAGTACTGAACTCATGCCAATCCCACCTCCACCTTGCAGAGATGGACAGGCATTAGGGTGTGCCTGTGGGTCATTGCCCATAATGCTCACGGCATTTCACCTCACCCTATCCTGTAGACACCAACAAGTGTTGAGGTACGCCTTGGTGTGATCAGCTCACAGTCACCCCATTTCATAAGGACATACACTGAAATGGGTGCAGTACAGGAGAATGGGGTGAAGTCTGGGGCTGAAGAGTGCAAGGCACACCTCGATGCCTGTTACTGGCTTCAGAGTGGGGGTGGGATGCCATGATCATTATAGCCAGTGATCCAAAGTTACACCTCTGATGCCTGTCTGTATGTACAGGGTGGGACATTATGGTTAGAAACCCTAATGCTCCGGGCGTGTGTTGGTATTTGCAGTACAAAATTTTAACATGGCCTTTTTGCGACCCCCACCTCATGAAAGCATTTGGGACCTCTTCTCATGAACAGTGGCATTGTGATTTTGTTAATGTGTCCCAAACTTCGAGTTGCCACAGAAACCATGCAATTCTGCACCAGATGTGCAAAAACACAGACCGGGCAGGATGTGAAGAATGACAGCTGTACTATTCATATTGAGGTGTGAAGAGATGGCAATGTTGAAAATCTGTAGTGAAAATATTAAAAATGCTCAAAGTTCCGAGCGTACATGGAAACTGCACAACACATGCTTGTACCGCAGTCATTTAGTGGAATTAGTTCACCAAATCTTCAACATAGGCATTTTGTGACCTCTGTTCATGAACGCTGACAGTATGATTTTCTTAATCTGTCCGAAACATTAATTTCCCACAGCGACTGCACCACTGTGCGCCAGATGCACAAATGCATATTTCGGGCAGGATATGAAAAATGACAGCTATACTGTTCATAAAGAGGTGTGGCAAAATGCCAATGTTGAAAATCTGGAGTGAAAATATTACAAATTTGCGAAGTTATGAGGGTGCATGGAAACTGCGCAACACACGCTTGTAACACAGTCATTTTATGGACTTTTGTCACCAAATTTTCAACATAGGCATTTCAGGACCTCTGTTCACGAACAGTGTCACTGTGATTTTCTTAATCTGTACCAAACACTGATTTCCCACAAGTGATCACGCTATTCTGTGCCGGGAGTGCGAAAACACATTTCAGCCAGGATGTGAAAAATTACAACTGTACTATTCATAAGGAGGTGTGGAAAAATGCCAATGTCAAAAACCTGGAGTGAAATATTACAAATTTGTGAAGGTATGAGCATGCATAGAAACCGTGCAATGCACACTCATAACGCAGTCATTTTTTGGAATTTTTTCACCAAATTTGCAACATAGGCTTTTTGAGAGCCTACCTCATGAACAGTGACACTGTTGTCTTGTTACCCGGTCCAGAAAGATGATTTCACGCAGTGACTGCAAAATCACTTTTCAGGACCGAATAACAAGATGACAGTGACTGAATTCATGAGGTGGGGTCTCAAGAACCCCATGTTGAAAATCTGGTGCCAAAATTTGAAAAAATGGCCGAGATATGCACCAAAGTTGAAAAAAAATAATTTATGCCATTATGCAGCTTACCAGCATTTCTTCAGGTCATGGTTGGCTTTGAAAAGTGCAGACCTGTTCCCGGTCCACCGAAGATCGTTGCGCTGGGCTCTGGAAGTAAGTATGGGGTGAGGGTGTGTGGGGAGGTAGAGTATGCAGTGGGTGGGCACGGGTTGGGGAAGGGGGCATGGGGCTCAATGAGGGACTATTTTCTTTTTTTTACAGGATTTAAAATTAAAAAGACACCATGGGACACTTTTGGTACACTGGGGTGGGCTCCCAGTGTGCCACCTGGCCGGGTGTTTGTTGGACACCTGGGTACTGGAGCTGACAGGGATTGGGCACCCTCATTGGCCATGCAGTGTGGTGGGGGGAATGGGAGCGCATGAGCCGAGGTGGATTGGGCATCCCCTCAGCACATAACAAATGGTGATGGGGGGCACATCATGCTGACGGGGATTGAGCTACCCCATTGGCAAATAAACTGGGGATGGAGACATGCTGACAGGGGGATTGGGAACCCCCAATTCTGTTTTCTTGGGGACTCTGAGGGGGTGGCGAGAGTCGCTGCACCCCACCATGTTATATGAAATTTTACACCAGGCAAGAGACCGCCCTGCAATGACGGGTCACTCCCTCATTGCAGCAGCAGATTCCTTTCAAAGTGATTGCATGCTGGCTGAACTAGTGTCAGCAGCAGTGTGCCACCACATTGGGGAAAGCGGGCCATGCCTCAAAAGGCACTGGGGGCATTGGCCCCCCCAGTGCCCCACCTCCAAAACCATGCTTCTCTCCTAAGCTGTGATAAAATGTTTCTTGAGCATGCGCGCAAGCAAACATAAAAAAGAAGTTTTTTTGAATGCTATAAAAAAGACTCCACTGTTTCTTCTATTGTATAAGAAGCTCGGGGTTCCTTACTATGCACTAATTTTTGGACATTGTTTTCTCTCACCTCAAGGACCCCACTGTGATTAAGCACAACCCCATTTCCCAAGGACATTCTAGAAACAATTACCACATTGGGACAGAAAAAATCCACCATGCAGTGAATGTCAGTAGTCAAGTCTCAAGAGCCTTCATTTTCTGCAGGGGACATTGTCTACCTGTATCGACCTGTCCTAGTTCCAGGCTCCATGAAGAAACAGCTCCACCCTTGGACTGGTCCTTTCTACATTGTGGAAAAGCTTTCTCCCATTCATGTCAATTTGCGGTGCAAATCTGATGGAAAGCTTGTAAATAACAAGGTCCACATCAATTGTCTGAAACATGGGTACTTGAGTAACACCAGTCCAGGTGATCCCAGTCCACCCAATAATGAAGCTGCATTTGAGCCTGTTATCCTGTCGGAATCAGAAGTTCCTCCCGATAACCTGCAACCAGTTGCTTCTGCCCCTCACACACCTAACAGTCTCCAGCCAGATTCTGTTTTGCCTAATCATCAGCCAGATTAACTTCCTGGGACATCTCGGCCGCCTTCCTCTTCTCAGGACTCTCTTGGGCACACCCCTGTGTACCAGATTGAGAAGATTTTAAGAAAGAAATATGTAAATGGATCCTGGACTTACAGAGTCAAGTGGTGTGACTGACAGCTCACAGAACTCTTGGGTTGCTTATGGTGACCTAACTCCAGCCTGTCAACAACTGGTTCAGGGAACACATTCCACTATTTCCACTGCCTGGAAAAGTCGACAAAGGTCTCAAACTTTTGTGTAACCAGACTCAGTAATTCTTCTAGTGGTATTCTCTCTGTAAAAAGTTCCTGCAGTAAATGCTTTCCGGTACCTCATTCCAGTGTACCTGTTGCGCGTGGTACTGCATGCAGAGCGTTATCCTTTTTCCTTACAAGAATGTGTCTTCAAATGCACAGTTCAATGTATATTTTCATTACTCTGCCACTGTTTATTACTATATTCATATCTTGTGTGCTTGGTATTCTCCAGCTGATACTTATTCCCTCTCTTTCTTTCTCTCTCTCTCCCCTGCACTGTGGAACTTGGTGGCCTAAATGAGCTTCAGGTTGCTATGGTGGTTCCCCTTTCCCCTAGTACGTCTCCGACTGGTCACCATTGTCGTCCAGATCCTTCCTCCCCCATCATGGTGATCTACTGTTCAGTTACCTGCTGTCATGCCCTACTTACAATTTTTTTTTTTTATTTTCTTGTATTCTATAATGTTTGCTTGTTCCAGTGGTGCTTACATTCACTGCCCCGGGGGTCGTGTGGAGTACACTTTAGCATTGGGCTTAAGACCCACTGTCACCCCTTTAAGAGCTCTGTACAGATGTTGGTGTATTATTACTGTTTTAGGAGGGGCTGGGGGGAATCTTTGAAATTCTCAGTGGTCAGGCAGTCTCGATGGGTCTGCTGTTTGAGCCAGACATTTCAGTATGCTGATGTCTTGATAGTCTAAGAACAAACTCAATTCCTTCCACATTATTTTGTGCATCCATCTGTTATTCATATGGTCCAGTGTGGCATCCATCAGAGCAGCGAGAGATGGGAACGGCAGACCTAAAGAAAGGAAGGCAAGAGTCTGTTGGGGCAGACCAACACCAAAACGCCACAAGAAGTTTTTGGGTTTTTGTGTGTGTGTGTGTGTGTGTGATCCTAGTGTCTCCTTTCCTCTGTTTGCTGTTATGAACTTTTCTAAACTGACCTATTAGTATTATTGCCTTTGGGATTTCCATGTTTGAATTTTGTGAGCTTTGCTTTTTCCTACAATGCCTCCTGTACCATGTGACAATGATGTGTTCATGAAAGAAAGAATGGCAGAGAGTCTTGAATCCTACTGGCTACAAGATCACAGGCAGCATAGATTCATATGGGGAACATCATGCCAGATGAATCTGATAGATTCTTTGACTGGGTAACCAGACAAATAGGCAAGGCAAGGCAAATTTGTTAGGCACCCATCCTGGGCTCTGAGTGCCGTACAAGTAGAATAAAAACATTTAAAATATATTACACCACAATGTAAAACAGGTCAAGAGATAAAATGTGGAAATGATTAGAAAATATGCAGCCCTAAAATTTTTTTTAATAGACTGATTCCAAAAGCCAAATTAAATACATGGGTTTTTAACAAATCCTTTAAATGTTACAATGAAGGATCCCCTCTAATTGCACCTGGAAGTGAGTTCCACAGAATGGGTGAAGCAATGCCAAAGACTGTTCCCAGCACATTTTAAATGGGACCACAGAACAAAGAGGAGTTCTGCGTCAGATGAACAAAGGGGACGGATGGGTGTGTAGAGGGCCAGGAAGTCTTTCAGGTAAGCAGGGCCCAAGTTGTACAGTGCACTGTAAGTCATCAAACTTATCAAAACTGATGCATCACCTCACTGGCAGCCAATGCAGTTCCCAGGGAACAGGCGTAATAGGTGTGGAATGAGAAGTCCCAGGAATCAGTCAGGCTGCCAAATTCTGTACCAGCGGCAAGCAACACACCAGCCAAGCAGAGAACCCTAAGTAAAGACCACTACATTAATCCAACATAGAAACATAGAAGATGATGGCAGATAAGGATCACAAGGCCCATCCAGTCTGCCCATGTTTTCTACCTTATGAATGTGCCATAGGCCTTTACTCTGTCAATGGCCCATCTATTCATACTCATCTGTATTGCTCCTTTATGCCTATCCCATACCTGTTTCAAGCCCTGCACTGTATTCATATCCACCACTTCCTGAGGTAGGCCATTCCATGCATCTACCACCCTTTCTGTGAAAAAGATCTTCCTCACACTACCCCTTAATCGGCCTCCCTCTAATCTCATGCTGTGTCCTCTTGTCCTGCTATTTTCTTTTATTGAAACATGTTAGACTCTTTCACCTTGTTAATGCCCTTAAGATGTTTGAATCTTTCGATCATGTCACCTCTCTCCCTCCTTTCCTCTAGGGTATACATACTGAGCTCCATTAATCTGTCCTCATATGTTTTCTGATGCAGTCCCTGCACCATTGTGATTGCCCTTCCCTGGACTGCTTCCATTTTGTTAATGTCCTTGTGCAGGTGCGGCCTCCAGTACTGCACGCAATACTCCATGGGGCCTAACCAGTGTCTTGTAAAGAGAGATTATTACCTCCCTCTTACGACTTGTGATACCCCTACTAATATACTCCAACATCCCCCTAGCCTTACTTACTGCTTTAGTGGTCTGCTTGGATGATTTCAGGTCATCGGTGATGATTATGCCCAAGTCTCTTCTTCCCTTGTCATTGCCAGCAACTCCCCTCCCAACCTATAGGTGGTTTTGGGGTTTCTCTTCCCTATGTGCATGATCTTGCACTTCTTTGTGTTAAACCCCAGTTGCCACACTTCCGACCATTCTGCCAGTTTGCCAAATGGGAGGTAACAAACGTGTGCACCAGAGTTTCCAGTTTGGTGTGCATGAGATAAGTTCAAATCTGGGTGATATTACACAGATCGTAAAAGTCACTGCAGACAACAGATGACACCTGGTGCTTTAAGTTCAGTCTGATATCCACAATGATGACTAGATTCCTTACCTTCTCAACAGCTCATAGAGTAGTGCAATTTAACGATGGCAACAAGACACTATCACTATACATTTCTGCTCCACATGATTCAAGTCTCACCGGTAGTACCTCAGTCTTAGAAGAGTTTAACTTGAGTCAGTTTG
The DNA here is from genome assembly GCA_016271365.2 of Neoceratodus forsteri. NCBI lineage: Eukaryota > Metazoa > Chordata > Ceratodontiformes > Ceratodontidae > Neoceratodus > Neoceratodus forsteri. The sequence continues at coordinate 190,930,879 of CM057458.1, forward strand.
ATGCCCCACAGTACTCAGTTTCTACAAGATACAGTACAGATCCAGCACAGCCACCTCATTGACCCTGTCAGGTTCATATGACAGGTACAGCTGGGTATCATCTGCATAGCAGTGAAACTGAAAACCCAGACCATAACACCTGATAAGCTCTCCCAATGCAACATGTACACAGCAAATAATATGAGGGCTAAAATCAACCTCTGAGGCATCCCACAGAAGAGAGCAGCAGCCTTCAAGATGTTACCACCCAATGTCACATGCTGCACTCTGCGAGACAGGCAGGACAAAAATCAGCACAACAATGTGCCAGTGAGCCCCACATAGAGCATCAAATAAGCCAATAGCACCACATGATCCACTGTGTCAAAAGTGAAGAAGAGATACAGCAGTACCAAGATGGAGCACCAACCACTTTCTCTCACCAGGAATAGATCATTGAACACCTTGACTAATGCGGTCTCCATACTGTACTGTGGTCTAAACCCCAACTGGAAGGGCTCAAGGATCTCAAAACCCTCAAGTAGTCCTGAAAATAGATCAGTGGAAGTCAGTGAACATGGCCTATATTGGACATTAGCAAGGCCTTTAGCACTGTGTTACACAGAAGCCTAATAAGAAAGTTGACCAGACTAGGAGTAGGATTGGCTTAGGAAATGTTTAACAGATAGGAGACAGAGGGCTGTGGTTTATGACACTCTGGTTAACTGCACTCACTCTAAGGACTGAAAAGTGACCAGTGGGGTACCACAGGGCTGCTTGGTACTGGAATCAGTTCTCTTCAATGTCTTCACAGGAGATATTACAGGAGAACTGGTAGGGAAGGTTTGCCTTTTTGAAGATGACACCCAACTCTGTAATAGAGTGTACACTCGGGGGGGGGGGGGTTGGAGATAACGTGCAAGTATCCATGGAAGCTAGAGGAATGGTCAAAAACATGGCAGTTGGGGTACAATTTGAAACAGTGCAAAATCATGCACCTAGGGCATAGGAACCCCAGCACTGAGTATAGGATGGGGGCAAAGCACTGATGGTCACTAGTCAGGAAAGGGTTTGTGGGGTTATCATATCTGAGGCCCTCAAAGTGGCAAGACGATGTGACAAGGCAGTGGGTAAGACTGCTGGGATACTGGTGTGCACAGAGATGAGCATCTCCAACTTGAGAATGGAGGTGGTGTTGCCACTGTAGCACTTGTTGGTGTGACTCCACCTGGAGAACTGTGTCCAGTTTTGGAGACCGCACCTCAGAAAGGACATAGACTGGGTGGAGGTGGTATATAGGAGGGCAACTAAAATGGTGCAGGGTTTGCACAAGAAGACCTACAAGGAAAGACTGAGGAATCTCAACATGTACACCCTGAAGGGGAAAGAGGGGTGAAATGACCTAGTTCTATAAGTACCTCACAGGGGTGAACAGGGTGCAGACAGGGAGTCTCTTTCAAATGAGAATGATCACCAGGACCAGGTAGCATGCAACAAAAGTGGTTGGCAGGATGGGGAACGGGGCTTCAAGCACAGTATATGGGATACACATTAGAAAAGAGGCAGGTAGGCGGGAGTGTCACCAGAGAAAAGATAGGGTCTGCAGAAGGAGAATAGGCAGGGAACATCTGGGGGGGTGGTTAAGCAGGCCTTTTCTACTGACAAATTCTATATTTCTATGTGACCATAGATTCAGCATGTTCTATTTTAATGTTAAGTTTCCAGTAGTAAATCTGTAATTTAAAGTACCAGTTTTTATCCAGTGAGCACTAATAAATGCTACAAAATATTCACAATTTGTCAAATACCTGAGTGGTAACTGAGTGGGGTATTTCATAAGGAAACAACTGGAGACTTCATTGATTATAGCACTGATGACTTGGGGTCATTTATGTGCTTTTCTATGGCTATGTGTAATTTGATGAAACAAAAAGCTTTAAAATCAAAACATTTACTCCTGCTGGCTAAACCTATTTATTTATTTCATTTTTGGTTTTTTTTTGTTGACTGGGTAAGTGCACTAGACAAATTCTGCCTATTTTCAGGCACGACCCAGGGAAGGGGGATACAGATGAATGCCAACTGACTTTGAACCAGATTAAGCTGTTGGTGGTACTTTACTGAATGGGGGGAAATGTGGCCAGGGCACCGGGGAAATTCCCCTACTCTGCTGTAGGGGGACTCGTTGACTGTGAGCATGGCCACTCCGTGTGGAGCTCCAGTGGAGCAGGACATCCGAAATGAAGGGGAAAGAACCCTTCTCGCTAGTGATTTACTGGATGGATCTGAAGTTTTCATGGATGTTGTTTCGGATCTAAAGGATATATGTGATAAGGAGATATTTATTTCAACAGAGGATCTAAGGCTACAAAAGTCTGAGGTTGATTTAGCTCCTGAGCAGACCACTGCATTTCTGCTGAAGGAATCCATACAAGCAATGTTGACTAGAGAAAACGAGAGACATTTATCCGAAAAAGGGCATTTGATAGAGCAACTCGCCCGACTGCAGACTGATGCAATGACTGTCAAAACTCCCGGCCCACCTGTCATCGGGCCTGCATTACAAGATGACGTGGCAGTTTCCGAGAAAGCAGCAGGGCCGGGTGAGTCTTTTATGATTACTCTCTCTAATGTATTTCCTGCAGTAACTGAGAAACGAACACTTGATGCTGGCAGTACAGGAGTGCAAGTTCACTCGTGCTGAAAGCCGGTAGATTTAACTACACAAGATGTTCCTTGCTTGGAAGTACCTTTGGCAGTTCCTGATAGTGCAACAGAACTCAGAGAGAAAGCTGGACTTGCGGAGACTACTGCTCATGAAAATTCAGAGGTACTACAGAACCCCATGTTCCAAACCTCTCTAAAGCTGCTGGGTTCGTTTTTCGTAGTGCTCAGCCAGCTGCAAACCCTACTGATAAGAATAAAGTGATTTATCAGACTTCCCCTCTCAATCAGGATGGTATGACTGTGTTTACTTTTTCTCGAGATTCTGTATCTCGATCTGGGATGATGGAAGAAAACAAAGAAAAGCGTATAGCATTGACAATGGCAAATAGATGTATTCTACCTGTTTCTACACCTCCTACAGTACTAGGGCCTAGCCTAGGGCATCAGAACTTCGAGTCCACACTCACTACTAAGAAGGGTGAATGTTAATGATTCATTACCCACAGTGACCCCATGTGAGCCCTGGTCCCCTCAGAAAGTGTTGAGTGAGGCTGGTTGGACAAAGAATGCTCAGGGCACTTGGCTTCCCACCCCTGACTGGGATCCAGCCTTAACTTCACTCAGAATTCACCTGAATGGCGTCCCAATGTCTCACACCCTGCTTTAAATTCAGGTTTATTGACTATAATTTCGGCAAATGGAAACAAGACATTAAATTCTGAGATTGTATCAAATCTAGAGCCAAAGATCCCTGCTGTACAGCCTTCTGCCACTAGCATGGCCGCAGAGACACCTCTCCCTGTGGAGGAAACCCCACCAGTTCCAGCAGAAACACAGAAACCACTTCTTTCGGATCTATCTCCTAAAATTAGAAAAGAAGTAGCTCCAAGGCGAAATGCTGTACACATCCAATACAAAGGAGGCCTCAAAGTTTGACCAGACAGGCATTACGTGGGCAAATTATTACTGAAGGACTCTCTATACTTCTCCCCGAGAGAAGTCTTTGCATTCATAAACATTTCAGGGGAGGACAATTTTGATATTAGTTTCCGCTCTGCTTATGCTATTGATTTATTCTGGGAGAGGTATAGCCAAGTTAAGTTTTCCCCTACATGGACCCCCTTTCTGTTTATTCCTTTGACCAAACCACTGATTAAATATGTTACTGTAATGTTCCGAAATGAAGGGGTCCATGTAGAGGATATAACTTACTGGCTGAGCCAGAAATGTGATGTAATGAGTCCTCCGGAAGCTATATTAGATGTAGAGATGTTTTGGACTGGAGGATGGTGTTATAAAGTTAAACTAAGGCAAACTGAGTCTGGTATTGAACACATTCCTAATTCTTTTTGATTGGGGCGTGATAGAGGTGTTTGTTTTAATGCTGGCCTGCCTTGGGCCTGTTACAAATGTGGATCTAGAAGTCACCTTTCTAGTTCATGTGACAGGCCTAGGTGTGAAAAACTGTGGGGAGATTGGGCATATTGCTTTTCAGTGTACAAATCACACTAGGTGTGATCTTTGCGAAGGTACTGGTCATGTTTTTTTCTGAATGTTCTTGGGCAGCTAAGAATAAGGCTACTTCTTTGAGGCCTGATCTTCTCATACAAAAAGCACAGGATTCTATTTCTCCCCAAGCCACTACTTCCTTAGTCCTTGATCCCCCAACCTTAGTTCCTCTGAAAGACGCCGCCCACCCCCCACCTCCTTCTTCTACCATTCTTCCCTTGGGAGCAGAGTTGGAACTTGTCATTCCCCTCCCCCCCCTTTTCCTCTTCTTCAACGCTGCCTACTGACTCCTCATTGCCAGTGTGTTATACTGACCCTATAGAAGATGTTTCTACCCACTCCAGTCAACCATCTTCTACCACCTTACGAGTAAGATCTGCTAGGAATCTTAAACCCCAGTGGAATCAACAAAGTCCAAGAGGGTAGCATCTTTCAGAAAAAGAGACATGCAAGAACAAGGGGACACAATTTAAAGATGGGGGGGTGGTTCAGGGGCAATGTGAGGAAGTATTTTTTCACAGAGAGGGTAGTGGATGCATGGAACAGCCTTCCTGAGGAGGTTGTAGCTCTACAACTGTGGGAGAATTCAAGAATACATGGGACAGACATAAGGCAATTCTAGTGGGGGGTAGGAAGAAATAGGCTGTTGGTTGACTAGAATTTGCGGCTTATCCTGTAGGTAGAGAAATAGGCAGACTAGGTGGGTCAAGCGGTCCTTATCTGCAGTCAAAGTCTAAGTTTCTGTGTTTTCTATGTGGGCCCTGTCCAACCCCTTATGGAAGTGGAATCCAAAAAAACCTTTTCTGCCTTAGCCACCCAATGGGGGGACTCTTGAGATGGATCTGGGGGATTCTGACTCCCAATCTACTAAAACAGAAAACAGTATTCCACCACAACACCACTCAGAGTATAAAGGGAAGAAAAAGAAAAGGAGGAAAAAGGAGTCTTGAGCCTGGTACTGCTTAAATAAGTGGCTCCTTTCAGCATTGGCTCATTAAATGTTCATAGCCTGTTAAATTCCAGAAGGAGACATGTAGTGTATAACTATATTCATAGAAATGCCATTAATATTTGTTTTTTGCAAGAAACCTGGATGTTTAGTATTGACCAGGCAAGGTTTTTCCAAAGGGAATGGGTGTGGGCGCCTTCTTATTGGTCATTTGGAACAGCAACAGCTGATGGTATAGGTTTTTTATTTAATTCATATGACTTAACTCTTATCAAATTAATAGATTTAATTCCAGGGAGAGTTTTGATATTAGATGGTTTATGGAAAATGATGCACTGCAAATTAATTAATGTTTATGGTTCACAGGTCAAATCTGAATGGGTGGCTCTGTTTGATAGTCTACGGCCTTTTTTAATTATTTCATATAAGGTTTTTTATGTGGAGACTTCAATTGCAGTATAAAATCTTCTACTGGTGGAACAACGAGCCATGGGAAGAAGGTATATTGTGATTCAAACGCTAAGGAAATTGGTAGATGTGGCAGATCTCTTAAATTGTAATGTATATCAGAGTTCTGGACCCAAGTTTACTTTTCAAAGAAATAAATTCACCTCTACCATTGATCACATGTTTATTTCTAAATCTTTACCAAAATTTCAATTTCAGACTATGTTCACTGATTTTTCAGATCATTTATTATTGCTTTGTTTTTTTCTTAGTGTTCCAGAGCAGTCTTGTGTTAGGCCAAGATGGAAGTTAAATTCTTCCATCCTATCTGACCACTGGATATTTGGTCAAATAACAAACATACTGGAGGCTCATCTATCTGTCAGCTTTCTGTACGAGGATTTAGGGGATTGGTCAGCCGATTCCAAAGCAGATTTTAAATCTTGTTTTTTGAAACATGGGAAATTCAGTGAAACATTACATTTCTTAAATATTTAAAACTTAGACAACAGCTTCAGAATTTATACTCCATTGCTAATACCTGTAGACTGGACTACACAAACCTAATTATATTACTTAAGAAAGAAATGGCGAAGTACCAATATGATAGAGCACAGACTATGAATGCTCTGATTCAAAATGGGACTACGAAATCCCCCCATGGAGGTCCTTTTGAAGCTTTTCAAAAATTCAAGGATTCCACCTTTTTAGAATCCTTGATAAATAAAGAGGGGGTCACTGTAACTTCCATAGAGGCATTAAATGGTGTTATTAAAGAATTTATCTCTTCCCATAATCCTTCAGACCCCCCTTCAGAGGAAGTAATAAAGCAATTCTTACACACAATACCTATTCCAGCTGTCTCAGATAACAAATCTAGTTTGATAAGGCCCATTACTGCCCTTGAAATTGAGCAGGCCATTAAAACTCTTAAGAATGGTACATCACCTGGTTCGGATGGCCTGATGAATGAATTTTATAAAACCTTTTCGGAACCACTATCAATTTGTTTAGAAAATGTTTTGGTTTTTTTTATGACAACTTGCTGTATCCCCCTTTGGGTTATGGAGGGCTTATTGATTTTTTTGTTTAAATCTGGGGATAAGTCTTCTATTGATAACTGGAGACCAATTACACTTTTAAATTCTGACTACAAAATATTGGCTACTGTTATTAACACTAGGCTTAAACACTATGCGAATTTGGTACTGTCCCCTTTGCAGTTTTGTGGTCTACCCAATCAGAAGACTCAGCAGGCCTTGATGATTATTGGAGACCTTACTGATTGTGTTGTTTTAAAAGGGGGGACTGGGTGCATTATTTCTGTAGATCAGTATAAAGCTTTCGATGGGGTTTACCATCCCTTTCTTTTCTTAACCTTAGAAACATATGGCATTCCGATGCAAGTAATACAGTGGCTTAAATCTCTATATCGTGAAGCAGTAGTGTACCCAGTAATTAGACATCAAGTTACGGAAGGGTTTTCAATAACGACAGGAGTTCAGCAAGGTTGCCCCCTAAGTCCTCTCCTTTACATTTTCACACTTGATCCCCTTATCCATCTCTTAATGGAAACCCCCAGATGGTTGGGAGTGTCAGGGCCAGAAAACAGAAGGGTGTTTTATATGCATGCTTATGTGGATGATATTTATTTATTCTTAGCGGATTAAACCCAAGTGCCCTCCTTTTTAGAATTTATGAATATTTACTCTTTTTTTTTCCAACTCTCAATTAAATAGGACAAAGAGCAAAGGCATGTTTATTGGATCTAACTACCCTGCTCCAGTTATTATAAAAGGGATATTAATCTCCTCAGAACCTCTAAAAATTGTGGGCATTTATTTTGGAACACAAAACATTCCCTCTTTTAATAGGGATTCCACATTAGCTCTAGTGGAACTTAAAGTTCAATGGTGGAGACATTGGAGGATGACTAAATTTAAATGCATACAAATTATTAGGCAATTTATCATCCCTATGATTCTTTATACTGGTATGACTTTTCCACTTCCTATAGAGTTAGAAACTAAATTATATAGCCTCTTTTTCCAAATGCTATGGGGAAATAGATTGAACCCCATTAAATGGCAATACACATATTTACAAAAAGATAAAGGAGGTCTTGGCATGGTAGACCCAGTGGTCTTTTTTCATACTTTGTTCTTTTCTTAGTCCATCAAATGTGGCCTGATTCCTGGAGATGCGATGCATTCTTATTGGATTAAATTAAATCTTTCCCGATACTTTGCTAACTGGCAGACATCTCCCCCTAAAATTGTCTGGTCATCTTCATATTCCACAATGGTTTACACCTGCTGCTCAAAAACTATATAAATGGGGTTTATCGACCCAATAAATCATTGGAAATTCAGGGTCACAGCTGTATAAAGTAGTTATGTCTTCAATTTATCCAACTGAACCATGTTTCAAAAATTGTCCATTCTCCCAAATCCCAGAAGTTTTGTCCCAGTTGACCAATGCAAGAATCTCTATTCAGATGTGGGAATTTCTTTGGTTGGCAGTTTATGGAAGGATAAATGTAAGAGGGAATGCGAAGTATAAAGCCAAAACTGAAAGGAATTGTCCCTGTGAGACTTGTATAAATCAATAAGAAGCCATGGAACATTTTTTATTTCACTGCTCTTATGCAAAATCTCTTTGGGATTACCTTGCCACTAAATGGAATATGGGATGGTTAAGAAGTGTACATTATGATAATTTGGTCTTGGGGCAATTTTATAATTTGGGGAATTATTATTCTAAAGATGCACTGGTTGTTTTTTGTTGCTGTTTAAAATTTTATCTATGGCAGGCCAGATGTCAGTGAGTATTGTATCAAAGACTAATGCCTTATAAGACGGTGGGGAATCTTACACAGTCAGCTATGGAGAAAGTATATATTTCAGATTTAGCGGTGCAGACGTCTAAAAAGGTTTCCACTTGGTGGAAAGGATTTTCAATGTTCATCAAGCATAAATGATTGATTTTTGAAATACTGACTAGAAAATGCAGATAGGATTTGCTGGTTTTCTGGGTTTGCCATTCAAATATTTGAAAGAATATATTTGAGTTAGGCTTAGTGGTTTGCATTAGCATGTTATGTTTTTCCCCTTATTCAATTTTATTATTTATGTGATTTGTCACTGATTTTTCTTTCCTTTGTTTCATTTCCCTTTATTGTATGTTTTTTTATAATAAATGTGACTATCTTTATGTTTTTTGTATTTATGTTTTTAATGTTATTATAATAAAAACTCCCCATCTCACAGGTAGGGGAACCTAACATCCTGGTCCTCTGAGCCAAGATGGTGTCCAACATGCAGGAGGAAAAGTTGGAAGCTATGGAGACAGGGGAGGTAGTCTCCTCTCCTGTCTCGACGATACTGGAGACTGTTACTGAAATTTCATGTGTGATTCAGATGCCAGGGAAGGGTTCTGGACCAATGGAAGATCTGGGGATTGTACAAACACTACCGGAGGACACAGATGTAGACCAGGGAGAAGATTTGCAGAGACAAATAGCTTTGGACATGACTGTGCAGGATTTGTTGCAAAAGCAGGATGCGAGGCATCTAGCTGCTTGTCAAGCACTACTTGCACACATAGCAGCACTGGATTCCCCGAGACAGGATATTCCTGAGATTCGGGGACAGGAGGATGCAGAGGCTGCAAATATGTGTGCACAAATGGATGCAGAGTTGGCAGCGCAGGTACTTACTCCACCAGAGGTGGGACCGGAGATGAAGGTTAGTGCTGTACTGTCTACACTGTCAGATGACCCTGTATTGCCAGCAGAGGGTGTAGCATCAGGAATGGCACAAACAGGGAAACACCCTGGCCTAAGACACCCCACTACTGCATTAGCTGGACAGACTTGTGAAATTACTAAACAGGGGCAAGAAGTGGTGAATGAGGATAGTGTATGCACAAACATACGATCTGGACCCAGTAGGGATGAGGCAGTTTTATTGGATGAACCTGAGACATCGTGGTCACCAGAACAGGCCTTAATTGCAGCAGGTTGGGAGAAAGACAAAACTGATGGACACTGGGTTTCAGGGGCTTCTCCCATCTAGATGCCTGAAGTTGGGGAGGAGATGTGGGGCGATGTTCTTCACGCCCAGTCTTATGGTAATACTCCCCAAGCTCTGAAACTCCCAGAGGAACTACGATTAACACAAAATGCTGCCCTGTGTTTGCCTGGACCTTCTACTGAAGTAAGGCCGACTACTTATGGATCAAAATCTCCCCAGGGCAGGCCATCTCAGATCCAGACTGAGAGGCTATCTTATTCAGCAGCAACTTCCAGGACTATCAGTAAACCAAGAGGGCTGCCCATACGGGGCCCAATGCAACCAGTAAAACAGCATAATGCCACCTGGTTACGATATCTGAAGGGTCTAGCGGAGGTCCCAGATAGAGTGCATGTAGCAAAAGTGTTACTCAAAGATTTATTAAAATTCTTTGCAAATGAGATACATGCATTAATCCATGTATCAGGGGAAACAATGTTCGATATTAGTTTTAAGACACATCAAGGTTTGGAATGTTTCTCGATGAAATATCACAGATTGAAAAATACTTTGTTATGGACCCCCTTTTCTGTTTTACCCCTTTCTTGACCCACTCAAAAAGCAATAACTGTTCTCTTTCGAAGTGAAGGGGTCAGTATGAGTGACCTAACCCACTGGCTTAAGGCACGGTGCACAGTCCTTTCAGACCCTGAAGCCATATTTGATTCAGAACAATTATGGACTGGGGGATGGAGGGTGAGAGTAATGCTGAAAATGACCGATATGGGACTATCACATCTCCCTAATAGTTTCTTCTTGGGTCGAGATTGAGGGGTTCTTTTCTATTCTGGACAACCTAAAGCATGTTATTGCTGTGGCTTAGTGGCACATCTAAGCAGTGCCTGGAATTCGGTAAAATGTGCAATTTGTGGGGCACTAGGTCACTCAGGTCTACATTGCATGGAACAGGAAAGGTGTAATTTATGTGATGTACTTGGACATAATTTTCAGTCTTGTCAGTGGGTGGCTCCCAATTTGCCTGAGTTAGCGGACGGTGAAGAGCAACGCCTTTACATCACCCTAGCACAAAAAAAGAAAATTTTTGCCTGAAATGAGCCTGAGAGTATTTAGACTGTGGGCCTCACGGCTGATACCCAGAGGAAGGAAGCTAGCATGTCAGATATGTCCAGGGATGGGAGTCCTATAGCCCACAACCAGCCACAAGATCCAGAGGAGCTGCACCCTTCCCCACCCCTGCTAGAGACAGTGAAGCACAAAGGAGCAGAATGGTAGAAGAAAATATCACACCAACACCTGTTCCCATCAATGCACAGGGATCTTCTATTAGGATTCCTGATGAGCAGAACCCTGCACCTTTAATGGATAAATCGGATGCTGAGGTGATGAGACCGTCCCCCCCCTTTCACCTCCACCTACTGGAACACAGTTCACCACGCCTCAGGTTACCTGCAGCAGGAGACTGCTTGACTCTTCTAAAGCTCAACAGAAAAACCCTGGGGTGGTACCTCTCCAGAATAAATATGAACTATTGCAAACTACAGGGGAATCTTCAGGTAGTGATTCAGACTCTTTTTCCATTCAATCCTCAATTCCTGATCAAACAATGGATACGGAGGCACCTATGGAATGGACTGGTGCCCAGAAAAGGAAGGCTAAAACTAAACATAAGGAATCAGTTATCCATAGAGGCAGACTGAATAAACTGTTTAATTTCCTTGTTTTTTGTTTATTTTATGATGAATGTGGGACATTTTTTCCACACTATCAATGTCAATAGCATTAAGAACCCACATAAAAGGGATTCGTTTTTTTTCTTACTTAATGATGTATGCCTCAGGGATCATATTTCTCCGGGATGTTAGATTCCATATGCTTTCTGAATTATCACAAGCCACTAGGGCATGATACCCTAGACCTTCATTGTGGTCAATAGGCCAGGAAGCATGTTCAGGGGTGGGCATTCTGTTTAATTCCCCGGAGATAACCCTAGTGAAATTGTATGACCTGGTTCCAGGGAGAGTGCTGATCTTAGACATTAAGATTCAGCAAGTGCCACAGGGTTTTATTTAACTCTAAAAATTGATTAGCGTTTTACTCATAAAAGTTCTAAAACATTGTGAAAATGCATAGCACTTGCTTCACTGTGCTTAACAAACATAACACATCTAGAAAACCTATATAAATGCTTTCTGTACAGTTAGTATTGTCCCAAGAAAAAACTGCTAATCAATTATTTAAAACCCTGTGCCATATAGACTGATTAACCTTTATGCCCCCCAAACTAAGGTACTTAGGGTGGATCTTTTAAAACGTATTCAACACTTTCTGCACATATCACAATTTGTGATTTCTGGTAGAGATTTCAAATGTGGCTTATCCCTGACAGACAGATCACTCACCTCCAAAACCTTGAAATAATTTTCTGATTCACTTTTTTCAACATCTTTAATAAAAACGGCCAGATTGATAAACTCCAATACATTCCATATGGGGCTACACACACCTACTTTTCATAAGGGGACCCTAGGTACCAGGATAGATTTTATTTTTATATCACATCAGTTACCTATAAGGAATGCAACAGTGACAATTGCTGAATTTTCTGATCATAATATGGTATCAGTCTTAATTGGAGAGATACTTGCTATTCAAAAGGGTCCTGGAATTTGGAAGATGAACACATCTATACTGTCAGAGGGTATTTTTAAACTTCTTTTGCCTGAATTTGTGCTAGCCAGGAAATCTGTTTTTATGTTCGCTTGCGCGCATGCGCAAGGAACGTCTTGGGAGAATAGCACACTTTGGAGGTGTGACTTTCCTGTGCAATCCACTGCTCCATTGAGCAAGCATGGCGGTCCTGCACCAATGGATGCGGGTGCTATGTATGACAGCGGTGGTGTTCAGTTCAAAGAAAACCACCGCTGTTGCTGTCCTGGCCGTTCTGCGCGATTCCCCCAAGCTTTGGTGCCACGTTGGGAGCTCACCCCAGCGTGGCAATTCTTGTTTTGGCTGACAGGGGTGCCTAATCCCCCGTCAGCTCCACGTCCCCCCAAACAACTTTCCCTGCTGCCACGCTGGGAGCCCACCCCAGCGTGGCAAACGTCCCGCATCGTCTGAAGTAAAAAAGAAAAAAAACCTGTAAATAAGAAAACGTTCCATCACTGCCTCCCCACCCCCTCCCACAACCCGCACCCACTCACTGCACACCCTGCTCCCCCCCCCAGCCCATACTCTACATCCGGAGCTCAGCGCAAAGATCATCGGTGGACCGGGAACACGTCTGCACTCTTCAAAGCCGACCGCGAACTGAGGAAATGCCAGTAAGCTGTATAATGGGCTAGATGGGTTTTTTTCAACTTTGTTGCATATCTCAGGCATTTTTTGGAATTTTTGCACAAAATTTTCAACATGGGATTTTTGGGACCCCTTCTCATAAATAATGTCACTGTCATGGAATTATCCGGGCCCGAAGGGTGATTTCGCAGTCACTGCGCAAAATCACCTTTCAGGCCTGATTAATGAAACGACACTGCCAGCGTTCATAAGGTGGGCTCTCAAAAAGCCTATTTTGAAAATTTGGTGGAAAAATTCCTAAAGACACTTGTTTTCCGAGCGTGCGTTGCACAGTTCCTACGCAGGCTCGTAAGTTCGCGAATTTTCAATATTTTCACTCCAGATTTTCAACATTGCCATTTTACCACACCTTCTTATGAGTAGTATACCTGTCATTTTTCACATCTCACCCAAAATGTGTTTCCGCCCATGTAGCGCACAATGGCGCAGTCGGTGTGCGAAATCAATGTATGGGACACATTAAGAAAATCACAGTGATGCTATTCATTAGCAGAGGTCTTAAAATGGCTATGTTGAAAATTTGGTGAAAAAATTCCTAAAAATGACTGTTCTACAAGCGTGCATTGTGCAGTTCCTACGCAAGCTCGTAAGTTTGCGAATTTTCAAGATTTTCACTCCAGATTTTCAACATTGCCATTTTACCACACCTCCTTATGAGCAGTACAGCTGTCATTTTTCACATCCTGCCCAAAATGTATTTCTGCCCAGGTGCAGCTCAATGGCGCAGTCAGTGTAGTAACTCAATGTATGGGACACATTAAGAAAATCACAGTGATACTGTTCATGAGCAGAGGTCTTAAATGGCTATGTTGAAAATTTGCGAAAAATCTCAAAAATGACTGTTTTATTTAGCTGCAGTTACAGAAACCCTACGCATGCTCGTAAGTTCGCGAATTTTCAATATTTGCACTCCAATGACTTCCAAATACCTAAACAGCACATAGAAACAAGCAACATTCGGCACTGACAAATGCTTGTACTTCTTTGTCACTGATTTTTTTAAGCCATGTCCAAGTGCCAAATACCACTGCAAATACCTGCAAGTGAACGTTCGGCATTGACAAATGCTTGTTATATTATATGAGGATGCAGTGCAATGGTGGATAGACACTAAACATGACAAAGGTCTTCTTAAAAAGATACAGTACAACTTTATGTATGTCCTAATACAAGGATTATTTAGCTACCCGAACCCATTTACAGAGGTTAATGACACTGTCCATCACTACTAAACATAATTACACGTTCCAAATTCAGATTTTGAAACAATTGCAACAGTCTATTAGATACCAACAACAATTTGGTATAACCGGTACTAGGGATTCTGTCTGTCCATTTGAATCCTGTCAAGCATGAATAGGACAGAAAGAACTGAAGGCTTTATATGACCATCAAGGTCAGACAGTTACCACTAATGACAGTATTATGGAGGTTGTTACTAGCTATGCAGGAGAAAAATATGGCCCAATTGCTTTTGACTCTGTACAAGCAGCTGATCTGCTATCCCATATTGATTTGCCTGGAATTTCTTTATCAGATGGCACACAGCTCACCAAGGATATACACATTTCTGAAGTTATGGAAGCCATCCATTCCTTGAAAACTAACACGGCTCCAGGGCTGGATGGTTTACCGTCAGAGTTATATAAATTCCTGGCTCCAAGCTTTGGGGAAGAAGTGACCCAGGTTTATAATGGTCTCTTGAGCAGCTCAAACCTGCCTCTTACATTCAATATGGGCTCTTTAATCTACTTATTTAAGAAAGGGGACAAAAAAGCTTTGACAAATTGGAGACCGATCTGTTTATTGAATACAGATTTTAAATTACTATCAAAAATATTGGCAAAATGCCTGATGCTAGTGGCTAAAACTGTGATTTCGGATACCCAAACTTCATCCATCCCTGGTCGGTGCATTCAAGACAATCTGGTGCTATTGAGAGAGATTTTTGATAGAGGGAACTTGAATCTCCTACAGGGATTTGTTTTATCCCTAGAGGAAAAGCAGGCTTTTGATGCCATTAATCATGATTTTCTGTGGTTGGTTTTGGAATGATTTCAAATTCTATTTGTGTTTATTCAATGGCTCAAATTGTTGTATAGAACTGCAACGGTTTTTCTGGTGGTAAATCGGTGGCGGGGTCCATTAGTTGGAGTCAAACGATATGTATGGCAGGTGTGTCCGGTGAGCCCCATTTTGTATGTTTTATTTTTTGGACCCTCTACTTCGCATGCTACAGATTTCTCATCTATTATCCCATATTATTTTTTCTCCAACATTGCAAGCATGCACAACAATGGCATATGCGGTTGATATGTGTTTATTGCTGCAGGATGAAGCCTCTGTATTGGCAGCCTTACAGTTATGTACAGCTTTTGGAACAGTAGCAGAGGCTAGCCTAAACCTCCAAAAATGTGTAGGGCAGGTTTTGGGAAATGGTGGTTCGATCTTGGATAATGTAAGTGGGATTATGCTCCAGAAGGTTCCAATTAAAATATATGGGATTCATTTTGGTATGGAATGTCTGGATATGTTTAATTGGGAAGATAAGTTAGGGATTGCACAAAGGAAAGTCTCTGGTTGGAACAGATGGAACATGAGTAAAAAAAAAAAAAAAAGAGAGTATATTTAGTTAAAACCTATTTGATCCCGTACTTTTTAAGTTATGTTTTTCTGCCCCTGAAAGGTTTAGAGACTCGATTATTGAGTGTCTTTTTTCAGGAAGTGTGGGGGAGTCACCTCAACCCAATATAACGAAACAAGCTATATTTGCCAATTGATCAAGGTTTTTCAATAGTATTTTTTTATAGACAATTTACACCCTATTCTGATTCATACTGGTAAAGGGTGGGAACCATGGGTTTTTGATACAACTGGTGTGTGTTTTCAGCAGTGAGAAGGGGGTAGTTTGCGGGTGGTAAAACAGCTCCAATTTACCCTGACGTACTGAAGGGAGACTTTTACCAGACTAAAACAATGGCAGGTGACATCTCTGGGGTTAATTATGGTACAGAGGAAATGGCTGTACTCTGACTTACTGGATACAATATGTAGGGTGCCTATAGTCTTTGATCATTGCCCAGTACAGAATAGAACAGATCTTCTCACCTTTTTAAGAAATCCCAGGATCCCCCCATATATGTGGGACCTGCATTGGTTCAGTTGCCACAGAAAAATCAATGTGAAGGGTAATCACAAACACAAGCAGGTATGTGACAGGTATTGTAGTAGACCGGATTGTATCTCCCAGATTGAAACAGAGGAACACCTGTTTTTTCAATGTTCCTTCATTGCCGGATTTGGGGATTTTTTTAGCTCAGATGTGGAAGGCCCCTGTTTTTGCTTTGATTTCCCTAGAAAACTTTTTATATGGACGGGTTTCAAGACCACGGCAGGTATGGGATGGCAAGACAGTGGCAGTAATTTTTACTGTATGTAAATGGCAGATATGGAATGCACGCTGTGTGTTTACTTTACAGCAAAAACAGACATCACATCATGAACTTGTGGAGAAAATAACCAAAGATTTAGTGCTAATATGTAGAAAAGAAAGACAGTCTTTAGAGGAAAGCATTCGGTTGAATAAATGGCATAATTTACCATGGATTACGGACTCCGATGCCCCTATTACATAATAGGAGGACTATTTAGGCGAGATAGCCTGAATTCTTTATTTTTGGCTTAGGTAATATCTGTATCAATGATGTTTGTGGGTTTCCTCTTTTTTTTTTTTGTTTCTCTTTTAGGTGGTTACTTTTCACAATTTGCACTGTTTCAGTGCCTGCAATATCTGTTTATTCTAATTTGTTTTCAGAGGTTGACAAAATTGTATCTATGTGTTTCTTGTTTCATTTTCTTCTGGAATGATGCTATGGTTTTGATTGGGTGTGGGGGTGGGTTTTTTATGATGATGGGATTAATGAATACTGTATAATTGTACATATTCATGTTTCTTTTGTGGTGTTATATTTAGTTTTTGTTTTCAATAAAATTTCCCCTACTCTTTTCAAGAAGTGCCATGAGATCTTTAACATCCACCTGAACTACCACCAGGACAGGTAGATGGGACCTCGGTTTAACGTCTCATCCAAAAGACGGCACCTCCGGAGTACAGCACCCCCCTCATGCTGCACTGCAATGTCAGTATTGGGATATTAACCCAAGTGCCTGGTGTGGGGCTAGAACCCACAGCCTTTCTGATCTCCTGGCCTCAGAGGCGAGAGGCGAATGTCCTACCTGCTGAGCCACTGACACTGCTGCGACCTAGACACATACAGTACCCGGAAAAAAAAAAAGACTGGATTAGAAATAGTTATTTAGCTGAGGCCAAAACATCAGGCTCCTAACAGCAGATTTCTGCTGCAGCAGTTATCATTTATTGAATCTATGGTCATAGATGCATCACAGTCACATGGAACAGGAGGCATGGTAAGAAAAAGAAAGACAAAAAAATTCAAACATGGAGGTCCCCTAGCAAGCCAATTTAGAAAAAAACTAATAACTAGCAAAGGAAAGGACACATTAGTACTACACACACGTCAAAACAATTCTTTGCACAAAATATGTTTTTGCAAATTGTGACTGTGGTTCTTCTTTAACCAGGTCAGAATAGCCCAACTGCATTGCAGCATGCAGTGTTTCAGTGCAACCCCTGCAGTAACCCAGTTTGGTGGACTGACACACTGAACGGCCAAGTGACTTGCTCAAGATCATACAGTGAGCATTGTGCTCCACCAGAGTTCTACCTATGCACATTTCTCCATGTCTCACCCTGCCCTTGTCTCAATACTCATATAAAAATTAGAACATTCCTTGGTGTCAGTTGTAACCACTTCTCTAACCCAATCCTGTTTTGGTGCAGAAACGCTCCCTGGTAGTCTAGTGACTCTGCACCCTCCTGGTGTCATCCTCTGTTGCCCCACCCGATCCAAAACAGTGATTAGTACTCACCCTCTGCTCACCTCTGCTGCCAACCACTGTCTCATTCACAGAAGTGCAATCTGTGGCAGTACAAGTCAAATTATTGATTTTGTACTTGTGAGAGTACAATATTGATAATGTGACTTCTACAGTCACAGACTGCACTTACATGTATGAGATGAAGGCCAGCAGTGGCAGTGAATGGAGGGTGGGCACCAGCCACCATCTCATGTCCGAAGGGATGGGCAATGGAGAACAGCATGGGGAGGGTGGTGGACCACTAGACTATCACGGAATGTTTTATGGCAAAATGAAAACTAGGTGAGGGATGGGGATTACTACTGGCACCAGGGAATCTTCAGTTTCAATATTTGTACTAAGACTGGGTGTGAGGAAGGAAGCTTTGCTACTGACATCAGGGAATATTCTGTTTTAATACTTGTACTGGGACCAAGGGTAAGGGAGGCCACTGGCACCAGGGAATGGATTTACTGTTTGTTCTTCCATTGCCAGGGTTGGACAGGGTACAGTCCCATTGTTTTAACAGTGTGCTGTCATTAAAGCATTGTTAAAACATGGTTTCTGGAAGCATTAACTAGCACTGTGCAGGAAGCCTGCTATTCACTTCCAGAAGTCATTGAATTAAGCAGTAATGCATGGCAGGGCATGTGTCATGCTGGGATGACATCATGGGCTCAATTTTCAAAGCTCTGAGAATGCTGCAAGCCCCTGGTGTGTCAATCATTTGGTGCACAGGGCTTATGGCATTCAATCCCGAGCGCCAAATGCAGCAAGTTATTTGGGGGACCCTTTTTACAGGGATTGTGCCAAATCTTTGGCGCAAGATGCTGTAAACTGAGGAAACTGCTGCAACTGCTCCTGATGTACTAAAATTGGGTGCAGTTGGAGTTTGGTACAGCTGCAACAAAAAAACAGGTGTGACGCAGGGCTTGATTCACAGTTGGACAAGACCAGGTCCAGTGCAGCCCTCTCCCTAGTGGGTTCCATGTCACCCTGGGCAAAGAATCTACCCTGAAATGCACCCAGAAGTACTTGCTCCCCAATGCAGGTGGTAGACAGTATTTTCTAGTCCACCTCAGGTAGAATAAAATCCCTCATTATTACTACCCATTATTTCTACCTCCCCCTTACCAGCTCTTTCCATGAATTGAGATCCTCATACCCTGTCCAACTCCTCTTCTTGGGAAGGTGGTCTGTAGCCCACCCCATCTTTAGTTTCCTCCCCCTAGTGGGTTGTACCTCTACCCATAATGCTTCAGTCTTACACTCCATATCTTCCTCTCTGGTAAACGTTAGCCCTTCTTTCACATACAGGACCACAAACCCCCCTCATTCTGTCCCCTATCCTTTCTAAACAGGTTATACCCAGGAACTACGAGGTCCCAGTCATGGTTTTCTGTGGCCCACATCTCTGTGATGCCCACTATGTCCACCTCTCCCTCAGCCATCAGTGACTGCAATTCTGCCATCTTGTTTCCCAGGTTTCTATCATTCAGAGACACCATACTCCACCTCAACCTGGGACCTCCATTACTCCTGACCTGCTCTTACCAACTGCCTCCACCCTCAGTTGTCCCTCCATACCTATGCTCTTCTCACCTAGCCATCAGTGACTGCAATTCTGCCATCTTGTTTCCCTTCTCACCTAGCTCCTCCCTCTGCTGTTCCAATTGGTGGAAGGCATATCAGTCTCCTCCACCAGGTGACTAAGGGAGTTGTGCACTCTGCTGCCTCCCCCCATCAGTTTAAATTGAGTTTTTTTTCCCCATGAATTCATTCAGCTTGCCCTTCAGGACCCTTGTACCCTTTCTACTCAGATGCAACCTGTCTGGTGCATGCAGGTCCCTGTTATCCCAGGTCCCTTCTCAGCCACCAATGTGGTCGTACACCTCCAATCTGCATCACCCCCTAAACTATCCACTGAATTTCTCTGTTCTTACCTTCCTTGCCGAACTAGCCCTCTGGAATGGAAGCACCTCTAAGAAGGCTACCATCCTTTCTGCCCTGCAAAAAATTCTCTCCCCCTCCCTGAACCTCTCTTGCACCTCACGTCCTGCAATGTTACTTATCCGTAGGTGCACTATAATGTGAGTTTTCCTTCCCCAAGGCACAGACTGTGCTATCAGAAATCCCATTCTTCCTGGCATATATTCTACCCTCCCCATCTCACCCTGACATCTCTGGAGATGCTCTCACTGCCCACCTCCTTGTGTCACCTTTTCCCCTTACTGTTATGCACCCCCTTCCCTGGGCCCTCGCTTCCACTTGGGAAGGGGGATCCCTGGGACCTGCCAAAGCTCCTATTCCTTCCTACCCCCTTGGACCCCACCCCCTCTTGTGCCCATTCTTGTGCCCCTTCCCTTACCACTATCCACACTCTGCATTCCCTGTGTCTCTCTCTTCATCACCCCATGAATCTCCACTCCACTGATGCACCCATTTCCTGCCTCAGCTGCCACAACTCTGCCTTCAGCAGACTTAACTTCTTGCAAACCAGGCACCCCCATCTCCCAGAGTGCTCCCAGAAACACCACAACTCCACATCCTTTGCACCCACAATTCTTCCCGCCCCACTCTGCCCCCACTGCATGGCCCCTCCCCACATATTAAGTTTCTAGGCCCTCCTAATAGTGTACTTAGGTAATCCCAGTAAACGTTTGTAGCTTCTAATTAGGACTATTTGTAAGCCTGCTTTAGGTATATATGATATGCCTTCCTGCTAGATTTCCTGCCTGCTAACTCCCCTGTAAACTGACCCTAGAAAGGGAGTATCTGAGATCCCCTAATACCACTACTACCACCAGCAGCTTACACCAGAGATTGTCCCTAGATAGGGAACATCTGCTACCTTACTGAACCCCTATTTATTCTTTCCTGACCCTTACTTATCTTACCTGCCCTCCTTTGAGAAGCATGGCCTGTAGCCTCCAATCTTTCCTGCTGATACCCCCAGACACCACTTATGTAGACCTCACACTCCTGCTCCGTGGCACTCATGCTTTAGGGTTACTCAGATGAGGGGTTGCTAGGCACTGTGGGTTTTATATAGCAACCACAGCCTCACTATTGGATATCTGCAGCCATGTGGCATGCTAAGCCCACCACTCAGGCTGGCTGGTAAGGCTCAGTACCCACGCTCAACCCTCGGACTGCTGATGTCCTCCCCTCCAACCCCAGAGTCCCCAACTTAAACAAACAAAAAAAATGTACTTTTATTTTAAATGCAAGTCCACAACCACAAGCAAACATCTCAACTTATCTGGTTGTTCCTGTTCTGTGTCCCTTGTCTCACTTGGCAGGGATAACAGCTTAATACCATTAACTCGGTGTATTTTTCAATATAGGGCAGCTGCCAGGCTTTTGGCTGTGAGTATCACACTTAGCATGGTGATGATCCCACTAATGAATTGCTAAGTGTTTAAAATATCTGTCCCTCACTTTCTTGCAAGTGTCATACATAGACTGCTTCATTTACTGTATTATCTTACAGACAATTAACTGCATTTAATGTACAACATTCATGACAGGGGGAGGTCATGTTAGACAAATCTGATAGATTTTTTTTGACTGGGTGACCAGGGAAATAGTTTAAGGTGGAGCAGTGGACATGGTCTACTTAGGTTTTAGTAAGGTATTCAACAGCATACCACATAGGAGACTCATAAGAAAACTGGGCAGCTTAGGAGTGGGTATAAGGCAGTAAACTGGATAAGAAATTAGTTAATGGATGGTGACAGAGGGTGGCAATAAATGGAGTTCAGTCTTAGGAAGGGAGTTTGACCACTGGATTGCCGCAGGGCTCAGCTCTGGAACTGGATCTCTTTAATTTCTTTGTAAGGGACATTGCAGATGAACTGGAAGGGAAGATATGCCTCTTTGCAGATGACACTAAAATCTGCAATTGAGTAGACACTCCAGCAGGGGTGGAAGGAATGTGCAGAGACTTGACAACACTCAAGGAGTAGTCAAAGGCATGACAGCTTGATTTCAATGTGAAAAAGTGCAAAATCATGTACCTAGGTCACAGAAACCCAGAGGCAAAGAGGCAAAGTACAAAACTGGGGAAGAGGTACTGACGGTCACCAAACAGGAAAGGGACATGAAGGTTATTATACAGTATCTGATCACCTCAAGATGGCAAGCCAGTGAAACAAGGCAGTGGGCAAGGCTAGTGGGATGCTGGGGTGCATAGGGAGTGGTATTACCAGAAGAAAGAGGGAGGTTGTGTTGCCACTGTATAGATTGCTGGTGAGACCCTATCTGGAGTACTGTGTCTAGCTCTGGAGACCACATCTCAGAAGGGAGATTGACAGGGTGGAGGCTGTCCACAGAAGATCAACTAAAATGGTGCAGGGGCTGCACAAGAAGCCCTACAAGAAGAAACTAAATGACCTGAATATGTACATCCTGGGAGAGAGAAGGGAGAGGGTGGACATGATAGAAACCTATAAATACCTCACAGGGCTAAATAAGGTAACGGATAGCAGTATTTTTCAGAGGAAAAGATACATGAAAAAATGGGACATGCAATGTAGCTGGAAGGGAGAACATTTAGGAGAGATCTGAGGAAATACTTCTTCACTGAAAGAGTGGTGGATGCCTATACCAGTCTTCCAGCAGAAGTGGTGAAGGTGAAAACAGTGGTGGGGTTCAAGCATGCATGGGATAGACAAAAAAGAATTTAAGTTTGCAAGCAAGAGAAGGGAGCCAGAGATCAAGCAGGGTCTGTGGTGACAGGATAGGGTAGGCAGGGAAGAATGGGCAGACTGGGTGGACCAAGTGGCCCTTATTCTCCGTCAGATTCTGTTCTATTTTTTCTGCTGGTTCAGGGTGACTGAAAATTGAAAAATCCAGTGGTAAGAAGCTAGTGCAACGTTCTGTTGCCATTTTTTGCTGTGTATCCATTATTACAAACCGAGAGCAGTTCCATGATTCTGGCAATCTGGACCAATAGCTTTTCTATATTTTTTGTCTTACCAGCAGAAACATAGACTTGTAGATCTAGATGATACAATAGAGCTAATAATGACAATATAATTTAATGCTCAGGTCACTAAACTACTCTTGCTGAATAGTAAAACAAATTCTCAGAATTAACAGTACAGTGTAGGTTCTAGTGCATCTTTCTGCAATACATCTGTCTGTGCAGGACCCAAAATGACTTATGGTATACCTTCTGTGAGCAATCCTATAGTCTGCACGAAGGCTGTGCGAGTACCTTATTTCCAATACTCAGTGAGTATTCATATTCAGCACCACTGATACTCAGCTGTTCATTATCTAGTACTCAGTGTTTAGCCATGTTTCAAGAAAAACCAAAAACATTATAAAAAATCTTGGTGTCGTCATAAATGCAGACAACTCTGCTCTCCCTCACAGTCATGAGCACGGCATGCTATGCAGGAAGAAAGATGAAAATAAATAAAGGGAAAAAGTTCTGCTGTGGGTTGGTGTGGTGACTTTATTAGCTGGGAACTGGACTGTCACTGATGCATCTAAATGGTGGATTAGTGTTTAGCAGGAGACACACTATTGAGATATGCCTCTTTGAGGAATAGAGAGGGGAGAGTCATTTAGAAGACAGGTACTGATGTGATGGCTCCTTCCACAGTATCAGAATCTCAGTTTATGTTAGTTTGAAAATAGTCATAAGGGAGGTGCAGGAAGGGGTAGAAGGCAGGAAAGGAGAGGGGTGGGAGAGGGGGCCATGGGTCTAGTCCTGGCCACCAGGGGAGGGAACAGAGTTGTTTTTTTAGTTTGGTAGCCACACAAAATGTTTTTTTTTTCTGCATAGGAAGAAATAGACAGTACTTTTATGTGAATACTGACTAGCTTATTATTTATGCTATTTAGGAACACATTTTCAGGGCATGCACATCCCTAGCAGATATCATCCTGATGAACTTTAAAGAGCTAGTGTACTGCCTAAAATTAATATTAGTTTTTTAAAAGCAGTCAGCTATTATCTTTACATCTGAGGTGCTTTTTCTTTGGGTAATTGGAAGATTTTTTACCTGATGTTAGTAGGTGTGATCTCTGGAACAGCACTCTGCCTGGCAGCTGACATATCTAGTTCTATTCCCCTTACTACATCATTAGCATTGTGACCTCACTTATACTGACATCACAGGTGCTCAGGAAAAGCCATGCAGTAGCTGCCAGGCCAGTCACCTGTGATGTCACAGTAAGTGAGGTCACAGTGCTGATGATGTACTGGGGAAAATAGGACCAGATATGCCAGCTGCCAGGCAGAGTGCTGTTCCACACATCCAGCATAATACTGTCACATAGAAAACTTTCTAATGAGCAAACGGAAAAAGAAAAATACTTCAGAAATAAAAAGTTACAAGTAACTACTTCCTAAAATTTGTAATGGTTTCCTGTTTGGTGTTTTTTGGTTCTACTAGCTCTTTAAAGTCACAGAAGCTGCAAGTATCTCTTTGTGGAACAAGGTAGAGTAAACCAATTTGTAGGGGGTGGAGAAGAGGGATGAAGAGGTGAGGTTACAATTTTGCAACAACATGATTTTCCAACTACCAACAAGGCAATGTCTTTAATAACAGTAATACAGAAGAATAGTGCCTTCTATTTCCGTAACCGCAGACTGTGCCACAGACTATCCCACTGGCTCATTAGTGATTAGTCATCTCTATAAATTAAAACTGGCTGCGATGAGGGAGAGTGGAAAAGACACATCACTGTTTCTCATCTCATAGTAAGTGAACTGGTTCTAAGTGTTTTCAGCAAATGAGATGTACATCTCCTAGTCTGATGGACCAAGAGAACAGAAAGAAAGTGTGACATACTGTAAACCCATTATTTTTACAAATTATTGTCCAAGCATAGAAACTAGGTTTGGACAGGACATTACAGAACTAGCATTCCTGGAAGCCTTTGGTTCAGTCAGCAACTCAAGTCACAAATAAAATGAGTTTGGTGACATCAGCTCAGTTCTTCAGTTTAAAGCAGGGCCCAAAAATGTTACTGGCTGTAACACTCAAATATTCAGGCCCTGTCTTCAGAAGGAAATGTTTTCTCAGTGACCACATACTTAAATGAATAAGTCACAGATTATGTAAACATGCATCTGGGGAATTGTTCAAAAGTACTGTATCATTAGCCAACTTTTCTAACTTTTGTGCACACGGTGTAGTTATTCGCAAGTGGAACCAGTGACAACACTTAGAAGGAACTTTCTACAGGGACAGACCAGCCCCCCAAGAATGTGTTGTGCACTATAAATATCTTTAATCACACTAACCAAACAAAAATCACAAAATCAGATGCAACACTTTCCCTACTTAGCTCCCAACAGGAACCCAATGGCATGTACATAAACATCTATCTAGGCGGTGCCCACCAAGTCTTGAAGCTCTGTTTTACACTCTTTACTGCACATACAAATCTGAAGTAAACTGCTGCGTTAAATAAAACCAGAGTAACCAAGTAGTCCTTACTATAGAGGGCTAGGGCAGGTTTTCTACAGATACTAAAAGTCTAAGTTGCTCTTCTTTACCAACCATTAGTAATACATTTATTATCCTATGCTTAACCAGAAGGGTTAACTCAGATAACATGGAAAGAAGGTAATATATAGCTGGACCCCCTTTTTACAACTGCAGTGGGCAGAGCCTGTAGACGTCTTTCTGTAGCTTGAAAAAAATGGGATAGTGAAGCACAGATCTGGAGTTGCAGTACATCGTTCTGCAACTCAAAATCACTCCACTCATTCCCCAGGGTGCACTACTATTCCTCCTGTTGCATGCCATGGTCCACCGTCACGCATGTGCGACTTCACTTCCAGTGAAGTCATGCATGAGCAATGAGCTCATGGTGGTACATTCTGCCATGCCCAAGATGGCCACCAGAGCTCACTGCACATGCACAACTTCACTACAACTACAGAAGTGAAGTCGTGCATACAGAACTGTTTGTGCATGCATACTGAGCTCCAGTGGCAATCACGGACACAGCAGACTGTGCCGTGTTCCATCATGAGCTCAGCTAGCTTGGCTGCAGCAATATTTGCTCTGGCCAGAGTTTGTTATTCCTTCTGCTGCTTCACACTTAGTGCTCTACATCTCACCCATCACTACTCTCTATGCAGATCTTTCCATCCTAATCCTAGAGGTCTGGCATTTCTCACTCTGCTTCTTCTTCCTGGACAAAAACTATCTTTTTTGTCATTTAATATACTTTATTTCTTTTCAAAAAGATATAACATACTAACAAACCAACAATATAAACAAGCGATACAAACAATAAAAAAAGACTAACATAAAAAAAGAGAAAACTAACCACTACCCCCCCAATGGTTCAGCAACCCGATTACAAGGCAAACAAGCATTTGTCAATGCTGAATGTTGGCTTGCTGGTATTGGTAGTGCAGGAGTTAGAGAGATGTATAACAGGAATGGCATTGAAGTATTGAACTGACGCCAACCCCACCCCCACCCTGCAGAGACGGACAGGCATTGGGGGTGTGCCTTTGCATCATAGGTCATAACACTCGTGCCATTTCACCTCACCCTACTCTGCAGAAACTGACAGGTGTCACAGTGTATCCTGGGGTCTTCGGGCCTTAAACTCACCCCATCCCATAAGGAAATGTGCTGAGATACATGCGGCATAGGAGAATGGGATGAATGTTGGGGCCAAAGACCCCAAGGCACATCTCGATGCCTGTCACTGGCAGCAGGGTGGGGGTGGAATGGTGTGAGCATTACGGCCAACGATCCCAAGACACACCCCCAACGCCTATCAGTCTCTACAGAGTAGGGCATTATGGTTGGAAACCCTAATACCCCAGCTGATTATCAGTATTTTCACTTCAAATTTTAAAAATGGAATTTTTGTAACCCCACCTCATGAACACTGGCACTATCATTTCATTACTCAATCCCGAAAGGTGTTTTTGCACAGCAATTGAGCCATTTGGCACCACAGGTGTGAAAACACATTTCTGGCAGGATGTGAAAAATGACAGCTGTACTGTTCATGAGGTAGTGTGAAAAAATGGAAATGTTGAAAATCTGGAGTGAAAATATTAAAAATTGACGAAGTTATGAGTGCGCATAGAAACTGCACAATGCACGCATGTAACGCAATCATTTTTTGGAATTTTTTCAGCAAATTTTCAACTTGGGCATTTTTGAATCTCTCCTCATGAACAGTGGCACTGTGATTTTGTTAATCTGTCCCAAAAGTTGGTTTCCCACAGAGACCACACCATTCTGCACCACAGGTCTGAAAATGTGTTTCAGGAAGGATGTGAAAAATTACAGTTATACTGTTCATAAGGAGGTGTGCAAAAATGGCACTGTTGAAAATCTGGGGGAAAAAATATGAAAAATTGGTGAAGTTATGAGTGTGCTTAAAAACTCTGCAACACACGCTCATAACGCAGTCATTTTTTGGAATTTTTTCACCAAATTTGCAACATGGGCTTTTTGGGGACCTCTCATCACGAACAGTGTCACTGTTGTTTTGTTAATAGCTCGCAAAAGGTAGTTCCTTACAGCAACCACAAAATCACCTTTTGGGATCTAGAACCTAAATGACAGTGACACGTTCACGAGTTGGGGTCCCAAGAACCCCATGTTGAAAATTTGGAGCCAAAATTCCAAAAAATGGCTGAGATATCAACCTAAGTTGAAACCCCCATTACCTCCCATTATAAAGCTTATTGACATTTCTTCAGTTTGCAGTTCAGCTTTGAAGAGTGGACGTGTCCCGGTTCAGAGAAGACTGAGGCTCCCCACCTCCGGAGAGTAAGTATGAGTGAGGGGGTGTGCAGGGAGGTGGGTGTGCAGAGAGAGGGTGGGGATGGGGAAGGGAGACCATTTTCTTGTTTGCAGGGAAAAAGGACAGCGAGGGAAGGTTTTCTTCATTTACAGGTTACACAAAAAAAAATAGGCACACTGGGGAGGGCTCCCAGTGTGCCACAATTCTGGGAGGGGTGCCAACCTGTGGATTGGGCACCCCAATGTCAGCAAGGCATATAGACCGGGGGGGGGCGCATCTGACACCGGGAGTGGACATCCCAGTGTCGGAAAGAAAAGGGGAAACTGTTTAATCAGGAAAGACACACTAAGAGGAAAGGCACACTAAAAGGGAAGACGCTAATATTCTTCAGGTGATGCTACCTCTGGCTGAAAGCTGGAATACTGAACAACAGGGGGAGATGAAACTTACTTTACAATTTACAAATGTTCTTTGGTTTATAGCAGATTCATCAGAAAAGCTAATATTCTACAGGTGGAGACTACTTCTAACTGAAGGGCGAAATACTGAACTTGGAATTATCAGGAAAGACAGTCTTGCTCACAGCAGAGGGTGGTGAACCTTACTTTACTTGTTACAACTGTTATTATTGTTTTCAGTGGAGGGGCTTGCATTACTGCTTTGCAGATTGAGAGTTTAAATACAGAGGGATTGAAATACTGTTTACTGTGTCTGTCCTTGTGCACAGCTGACTTGTTTTGGGGCTGATTGCTTTCAGAACACAAATCACCAGGCTATATTAGGGCTGGGGAGGTTTACCTGTGTCTGATGCAGATGTTTGGATTTTTCTCTGTTTGGTTAGCAGGGTAATTTCTCTGTTAAATTGTTGTGTAGGGCATCTTGCTGACAGGAAGGTCAACACTCTTGACTCAACATGAGATTACAGCAGTGCAGGAGGAGTTTGTGGAGTTGGGGAGGGGCCTAAAGCAAGTAGCACACATAGTATCCTTCTCAGGGGTGCTGCCTGTCTCTGGCAAGGGTGAGGCGAGGGTACTTCACACCATTCGATTAAATGGATGGTTAAAAAAATGATGCAGAGCACAGGGGGTTGGCTTCATTGGGGACTGGGGTTCCACCTGGAGGGATACTAGCCTATACTGGTACGATGGTCTGCAGCTGTCCAGGAAGGGAACAAGTCTTCTGGGCAATCAATTTAAATGCTTAATTGGCAAGCTTTTAAACTAGTCAAGGGGGGGTGGCACTGATAAGCAGCAGGGAACTCCCAGCCTCCCCCTACAAAACAGGGTACTAAATGAGAAAAAGACCAAGGTACAAAGGTCAGTAGGGAGCAGGACAGGGGTGAATGGAGAAAGCAAAGTCAATAAGGACAGGGATAGTGCTACAAGAGGTAAAGCCATCAAAAATGGAGAGCAAGGAGTACTAATGCCCGTAGTCTGGGTAACAAGCTTCCTGAATTAGTGGCCTTGATAGAGGAGGAACATCTGGATATCGTGGCAGTCACAGAAATATGGTTCACACAGAACCATGACTGGGATGTAAACATACCAGGATACACTATCTACAGGGAGGGACAGGGAGGGTAAAAGAGGAGGAGGAGTAGCTTGCTACATAAGGGAAGGAATCAAAGCTACAGAACAAAAGGGTAAACAGGGAGGAGAGGAAGCACTGTGAGTCAATTTGGAAACAGGCAATGGCACCACAATCTGCACAGGGGTTGTATAAAGACCCCCTTCTCAGGGGGAGGACATGGACAAGGAAATGATAGGAAGTATCCTTAGAATGGCAGAAAAAGGGGAGATATTGCTGATGGGGGATCTGAATATGCCAGATGTTAATTGGAGTGCATTTATAGCAGCCACTTCTAAGAGTGGGGTCATTCTAGATGCCCTACAGGAGGCATGCTTTAGACAACTAGCATTGGAACCCACTCAAGAGGGAGCAATCTTAGACCTGGTACTCTCAAACAGAGATGGCAAGTGGATCACAGATTTAGAAGTGGGTAGTCATCTGGGAACAAGTGACCATCGAACAGTATGGTTCACAATAAACACAGCAGTAGAGTCAAGCCATACAAAAGCAAAGGTACTGGACTTCAGGAGGGCTGACTTTGCCAAAATGGGTGAGTGCCTAAGGAAAGCAGTAGCAAAAGGGCAGGAAGGAGGGGTGGAAGAGCAATGGGGAATAATCAAAACTGGCATCACAGAGGCAACAAGCCTTTGTGTGAAGCAAATAAACAAAACAAAATGATGTAAGAAACCACTATGGTTCTCAAAGGAGGTGGCAGGGAAGGTTAGGGAGACAAAGAAAGCATTCAGGAGGTACAAGGAATCATAGAAGGAGCAGGACAGAGAATTGTATCAATTAAAGCAAAAGGAAGCAGGGAAGGCAGTCAGAACAGCAAAGGCCCAAACCGAGGAAAAGATAGCCAACTCAGTTAAGAAGGGGGTTAAAACCTTTTATAGGTACATCAGGGAGCAAAAGAAGACCAAGGGAGTGATAGTGAAGCTTCATAGCGGGAAGGGGGTGGACAGAGGGTGACTGTGAAAAGGCAGAGATACTAAACAAATGTTTTTTGCTCAGTATTCACAAATGAAGAGGGGGAGGTACCTAAACCCAACAATAGAAACACTCTGGATACAGGGGTTGATACCAGCCTATTCACAGAAGAAAGGGGTCTGAAAGAACTCTTAAAACTGAAGGTGGACAAAGCAATGGGGCATGATGGGATACATCCCAGAATTCTAAAAGAACTAAGGGTAGAACTAGTGACACCACTGACTACCCTCTTTAACAAATCATGGGAGGATGGGGTGGTACCTGAGGACTGGAGGAGGGCAGATGTTATTCCACTTCACAAAAGTGGGAGATGGGCAGAAGCAGGAAACTACAGACCTGTTAGTTTATCCTCAGTGATTGGGAAAAATATGGAATCACTTCTGAAGGAAAGAATTGTTGAGTACCTAGAGGGCCAGAGGGGCACAGGACCCAAAGCAGCATGGATTCACAGCGGGAAGGTCATGTCAGATAAATCTAATAGATTTCTTTGACTGGGTGACCAAAGTAGTAGATCAAGGAGGGGCTGTGGACATGGTCTACCTAGACTTTAGCAAGGCATTTGACACAGTCCCACACAAAAGACTAATATACAAGTTGGCCAGCCTGAGAGCGGGTCCCAAGTTGGTAAACTGGGTAAAGAATTGGCTGGAGAACAGGACACAGAGGGTAATAGTAAACAGAGTCCACTCTGAAGAAAGGGGGGTTACTAGTGGGGTACCGCAGGGTTCAGTACTAGGACCGGTCCTCTTTAATGTCTTTATAAGCGACATTGCAGAGGGACTGGAAGGAAAAGGATGGCTCTTTGCAGACGACACAAAGATTTGCAACAGAGTCGATACACAAGGTGGGGTGTAAAGGATGAGAAGGGACTTGGCAAGGCTGGAGGAATGGTCAAATGTATGGCAACTTAGATTCAATGCTAGGAAGTACAAAGTAATGCACCTGGGAAACAAAAACCCAGGGGAAGAGTACACAATGGGGGGTGAGATACTAACAACAACAATAATGGAAAGGGACCTGGGGGTAGTTGTATCTGATGATCTAAAGGTGGGCAAGCAATGTGAGAGGGCAGTAAGGAGGGCTGGGGGGGATACTGGGATGCATAGGGAGAGGCATCACCAGTAGAAAACAGGAAGTTGTTATCCCTCTGTACAGACAGCTGGTGAGACCCCATCTGGAGTACTGCATGCAGTTCTGGAGACCCAATCTCTGCAAAGACATAGACAGGATGGAGGCAGTCCAGAGGAGGGCAGCTAAGATGGTGCAGTGTCTGCACCAGAAGACATATGAAGAGAGACTTAAGGAGCTTAACATGTATAGCCTCGAGGAAAGGAGGGAGAGGGGAGACATGATAGAAACTTTCAAGTACCTCAAGGGGATCAACAAAGTCCAAGAAGGTAACATCTTTCAGAAAATGAGGTGTGCAAGAACAAAGGGACTCAATTTGAAGATTGTGGGGGGGGGATCAGAGGTAATGTGAGGAAGTATTTTTTCATGGAGAGGGTTGTGGATGCATGGAACAGCCTTCCTGAGGAGGTTGTGGAGTCAGAAACAGTGGTGGATTTCAAGAATGCATGGGACAGTCATAAGGCAATTCTAGTGGGTGGGGGTAGGAAAAAGTAGGCTGTTGGTTAACTAGGATCTGCAGCTTATCCATTAGGTAGGGAAATGGGCAGACTGGATGGGCCAAGCAGTCCTTACCTGCTGTCAAATTCTGTTTCTATGATGCCAACACGGGGATTGGGCACCCCGATGTCAGCTTTTCCGGAGTGTGTGGTGGGTGGCAGGCTCTGCCATGTTACGGTGTGCCACTTAATGTGGTGGTGGGGGAAACATGCAGACATGGGGATTGGGCACCCTGGTCTCAGCTTTCTGGATATTGTGTGACGGGCGGCAGGAGCCGCCATATTTATTGGAATGTTTCACCAGGAAAAGCACATAATGGAGGCTTGTCATCTGCCGCCGCAATGACGTGCCTGTCTCTGATTGCAGCAGCAGATTCATTTCAACTCTGTGGCTCTCTCTGAAACTGCTGTCCTCAGCAGCATGCTTGCTGGTTGGCAGCTAAGGGACACACCCACTAAAGCATCCCCTGCATTCGCCACAACACTGTCACACCTCAGAAATATGCTACTGCCACAAGATGTGTGTGCACAAGCCAACATAAAAGTGGGGGACACTGTTTTCCTTAATAAATAATCATCACAAGTGAAAGAATGGCCATGTTAAGGAGGCCCAGAATTATGATCTCACATGGATACAGACAGCAATGTATAGAGGGGTTCCCATCTGTCACAAAATTTCTCAGGACAACGTCGCAATGATACAATCTGTTTCTCCACAGTTACTGCATTGTGAATTTCTTGATGGCATTCCCTGTAACAGAGAATGACATCATCCATCCAATGGCAAGAGAATAATCAAGTTTGCTATGACTGCAATTAAGGCAATGTGGGCTTTACAGGAAGAAATTAAATCTCTGGGGAAAAGGACAGCAAGGCAAATGTGCTTTAAGTTACCTTCAGCAGAACTGGAGCGAGAACATAAGGAGGATGAAAGTTCACCCATTTTATAAAGTTTACAGGGAGCATAATAAAGATTGTACAAAATTCATAACTGGGTGAGGCATAATGTATTCTGTTTGATGTATTTATAGATGTCCTTCCAGATTGTGTGCCAAACCCTCAGTTTATTGGAAATGTTAAGGGACTGTGTCCAATAAAAACGCACCCCGGTTGGAGTATTGGCGATGAGAAGCTGAAATAGATGTAAATAACTCTGATATTGGGCATTTTCCTGCAGCCATAGAGAAGAGCTTTTCAAAGGTGGAGGACTCTGACAATACCCATGGCTTAGGGCCAAAGTACGATGCCGTCACATGGGCTAGCTGTAGGTATTTAAAATTGAAGGCTCTGGGAAGCTCAAAAAACGCTAGCTAAAAATGTGAAATGGGACTATTCTTTCCCTGTCCACTAAGGATGCTAGGGAAGCATCCCGAAGTGAGGGGCCAAAAGATAAAGGGACTGGCAGACCATTAATATGAATGTTAAGATTACCAAGTAGGGGCTAGGACAGACTTTTAGTTCAGGACAGGCCTAAATAAGATCTTAACGACCAGTGTGCCTTAAGGACCAAATAATAAGGGTGGCTTTGAGTGAGGGGGGTATTTGAGAGAATTTGGTATAAAGCAGGCTCTGAATTTGTATACCCCTACTTTTGCAAAGAAAGCGCTCGATTTCAAGCCATAGTGGGGTATTAGCGGAGCCCACTGGAATATCCCAGTGGTAGGTTTTGCTACCATGGAGTGTGCAGTAATAAAGAAATATATCCAGGAGGCTCAGGCCTCCTCCTAGCTTGGAAGCAATTAGTTTAAAGTAAGCTTGGTGAATAGTTCGGCCTTTCCATAAAAAGTCATTAAAAAGACTGCACACAAAGAAACCACGATTTTTGTAGAAAGACACCTAACATACCAAGGGGATATAACAGGTGTGCCAGAATATTCATCCTAATAACACTTATCAGACCCCATAAGGACAGTGGTAAGACCGACCATCCCTATAAGTTGAGTGAAATGGTATTAAGTAGGGTAGTCAGGTTATCCTTGACAAGCGCAGATGAAGATCGAGAAATGCGCACTCCAAGGTAGATTATGGAATTGGAGCCCAAGACAGACCCATGGCAAGTATGTCTTGTTTGTGCACATGACCATTCTGTGGGAGGACTTGCATTTTAGTCAGGTTTAGCTTATTAGCCAAAATTGCTGAGAAATGGGAAATCTCTGTTAAGGAGGCTGGAATAGACATAGAAGGGTGTGTGACATGAAGGAGTAAATCATGTGCAAACGCAGCTAGCGTATATTTGTTCTCACCCACTAAAATACCCTGAACCCCTGGGTTATGTTGTAAATTATAGATCGGGGCTCTAAATACAAATTAAAAAACAGTGGGGACAGGGGACAACCCTGTCGAGTCTCCCGATACAATGAGAAAGAAGCTGGCAGGACCCCAGTGCACCATATAAGGATGGTAGGAGTGCTATTTAAAAGTTTAACCCAGGTAACAAATTCAGGGGGAAGGCCGAATTTATGCAACAATGAAAACAAATAAGGCCAGGAGACACGGTTGAATGCCTTCTCCGCATCTAGGGAGACCAGGGCCACAGGGTCCCATCTCTCCCCAGATGCAGAGATGATATGATGAAGTTTCCAGAAGTGGTCACTTGAGTAATGCCCCCACTTAAACTGACCTGCATTGGACTGACAAGAATGTCCCAAACTGCTGCCAGTCTGTTGGCCAAAATCTTGAAGTAGAGTAGCGAGATTGGCCTATATCTACCTGGTTGAAATTCATCCTTACCTAGTTTTTTCATATGTTTTTTATCCACGCCTCTGTAAAATAGGGGTCTGAAAAGCCTGAGGAGTATCAAAAATTATAAAGGCAGGCCCCAAATTGGGCTAACTCTGCTGAAAAAGCCAAATAGAAATTGTTGGTGAACCCATCTGGCACAGGCACCTTATCAGGGGGTAGTTGTTTAATAGCTGCTAAGACTTCTGAAATGGAAACAGGACACCCAAGGCATTCACTCTGAGAAGCGTACAAGGTAGAAAGTGGGAGGTGGTCAAGATAGCATGACATACAGTCTTCTATAGAAGGATCAGTAGAGGAGTCATCCACTAATAGAGAAGGATAAAAAGTACAAAAAATCATCGCAGTTGCTCATGGATGAGTGACAACTTCGGCATCCAAGTTGGGCCATACTCCGGCGATGTATTTAGCCATACCCAGCTGCCTTAATCTGAGCACCAACAATTTTCAGGCCTGTTCCCCTGATTCTAGGTACTGAGTTTTATAGGTTCATAGGTAAAATACGAAGTTGAGGGACAAGCCCATTTTAACTTCTCCACCCATTAACCTGGGTGGTAGTAGTATTTATAGTCTCCTATATAGTTGTCCAAATTTTTTTTAAACATATTAAAATTATGGCTATTTACAACTTCCTGCAGAAGAGAATTCCATATAGGGATTATTCTCTGTGTTATGAAAGTTTTCCTCGTTTTAGTTTTTATAAGAAATGTCTTAATTTTAATATTGTGCAATCGTGTTGAATTAAAGGAGTTGCCCCATTCTAAGCATAGGGTTTCAAATAGTCTTGTCTCTTGTTGCACAGTAAATTAAACATAAGTTTTAGTTTGCTGAATGGCCAAGTCAGCTTTTTGAGCCATTATGTTGGCATACTAAGCTCTAAGGGCATGTAAATGAGTTCAGACCACATCCAGGATGTTCTTGTTTAAGGTCTTTTCTAATAAATTAATGTTCCTTCGAAGTTGTTTTGAGGACTGAGGTACGGGTTTTAGCACATTTGGACACAAGCCAAATACATTCACCCCGTCTGGTACATTTTGCTGCACCCCAAAGTGTGTCAAGTCCTGAACCCGAACCTTCATTTTGTGAGAAAAAGTTGTTTATGCAGAGTTTTAGTGCAGTGAAGATGTTGGGGTCCTGAAGTAGTTATATGTTTAGGCACCAAACCAAGTCTTGATCACTGGTTCCACTGAGGGTAAGGTTCAGACTCAAAGGAGCATGGTCAGAGATAACCGTCTGATGTATAGTAGAAGAAAGGAACACATGGAGACTGTCTTGAGTTATCAAAAAATAATCAATTCTTGGGAATGAGTTATGAGGAGGGGAATAAAAGGTATAATGGTTGTCTGATAGATGGAGAAGGGTCTAGTAAGCCTACCCCATCTATCAACTCCCGTAGACCTCTTTGTCCCGGGGTCAAACCTCACTTACAGAAAGTAGATCTATCCAGATCTGGTTGATAGGCCATGTTCCAGTCTCTACCTAGAATAATGTGAAGACAAGCAAAAGGTACCGGGGGGGGGGGGAGCATGGTAAAAAAAAAGTAGGGGTGTCAGCGTTGGGATCGTAAACTGAACCTAACAGAACCTCAGATGGTTCAAGCTTACCATGCAGTAGTATATAGCGACCCTCAGGGTCCCAGTATTCCTGAATAAGATGAAAAGGAATATTCTAGGCTATCAAAATGGCAATTCCACCCTGTTTATTGCTGTTGCCAACTCCGTATACCTGCACTACCCATTCCCTTCTAAAGTATATAATGTCATCCCTTTTAAGATGGGTTTTCTGTAGGCAAGTGATCCCTGTGTTTAACTGGTTCAGATGCTTCAGCACCATATGGCACTTACATTTTTTCTGGGCACCTTTTATATTCCAACTTACCAAAATGTAAGATGTTGCCATGGTCACACAGACAAAAAAAAAGAAGACCAAGGGCAATTCTCAGCCCCACTGCACAAAAGTCCAACAGCTAGCAGGGTCACTGAACCAATAAACCCTTCCGCTCCCCTCTCATTGCCTAAATCTCTAATACCTCAACCCTCCCTGACCCCACATAAATCCCACAACAAACCCCTATAAGTTACTGCATAAAAGCAAAGTCCTCCCACCCCCCAGCGAACCAACAATCAGGAATATAGAACTATACAACAGAACAGTAATAAGCGAAACTTCCCCCAGTTCTAATGACCACAACTCCCAGAACAACAGGTCCACGATGATATAAATCCACCAACACTAAGCCCCCCTCCCCCCCACCAATATATACAATCACAGAGAAATCAGAAACATCGTACTACAAATCCTAGTGAAAACACTCCAAGTAAAGATATGTCATTATTAATAAGTGAAACAACTGAAAGATTTCACACATCTTATATAAACAAGCATTTGTCAATGCTGAATGTTGTTGCGCTGGTATTGGCAGCGGGAGTGGTGGAGCTAGAGAGGCATAGTGCTGTGATTTTGTGAATGTGTCTCAAAAGGTGATTTTGGCACAGCCGAAGAATACCATTGTGTGCCACAGTTGTGGAACATCGCTTTGGGCAGGCTGGTGAAATGGCAGCTGGACTGTTGATAAGGGAGAGATGCATAAATGCCAGTGGTGAAAATGTGGCATGAAAATATTGCAGATTGACAAAGTTACAAGGGTGTGTGGAAACTGTGCAATGCACGCTTGCAACACAGTCATTGTATGGAGGTTCGGCACCAAATTTTCAACATTGGCATTTTAGGAGCTCTGCTCATGAATAGTGTCACTGTCATTTCCTCAAACTGTCCTGATAACTGATTTCACACAGCCGCCATGCACTTCTGTGCCGGACGTGCGAAAACACATTTCAGGCAGCTGTAGTGTTCATAAGGAGGTATGGAAAAATGCCAATGATGAACAGCTGGAGTGAAACTATTACAAATTCACAAAGTCATGAGTGTGCGTGCAAACTGTGCAATGCACGCTCATAAAACAGTCATTTTATTGAATTTCGTTCCCAAATTTTCAACATAGGCATTTTAGGGCATCTGCTAATGAACAGTGTCACTGTCATTTTCATCATGTGTCTTGAACATGGACTTTCCACAGTGACCACGCTGTTCTGCTCCGAACTGCGAAAACAGATTTTGGTCAGGATGTGAAAAATGACAGCTGTACTGTTCATTAGGAGGTGCAGAACAATGGCACTGTTGAAAATCTGGAGTGAAAATATTAGAAGTTTGAGAACATACGAGCATGCGTGCAAACTGCGCAACGCACACTTGTAACACAGTCATGTTACGGAGTACTGTCACCAAATTGTCAACACAGGCATTTTAGGACCTCTGCTCATGAACAGCTTCACTGTCATTTTTGTAATGTGTCCCAAACACTGATTTCACACAGCGAATGTGCTATTCTGCACCGGAAGTACGAAAACACATTTCAGCCACAATGTGAAAAATGACAGCTGTACAGTTCACAAGAAGGTGTGGTAAAATGGAATGTTGAGAATCTGGCATGAAAATATTGCAAATTTGCTAACTTATGAGCGTGCATTGCGCAGTTGCTATGCACGCTCATAAAACAGTCATGTTTTGGATTTTTCACACTAATTTGCATACAGGTCCCGAGAGGTGATTCCACGCAGTGACTGCGAAATTACCTTTAGGGACCGAATAAGACCATGACAGTGCAAGAATTCATGAAAAGGGGTCCCAAAAAACCTGTGTTGAAAATTTGGGGCCAAAATTAGCAAAGAATGCCTGAGATATGTACTAAAGTTGAAAAAACCCTATTTATTACATTATACAGCTTACTGGCATTTCCTCAGTTCGCGGTCGGCTTTGAAGAGTGCAGACATGTTCCCAGTCCACTGAAGATTGTCACCGGACTCTGGAGGTAATTATGGGGTGGGGCGTGTGGGAAGGCAGGTGCGCATGGGTGGGTGCGGTGGGGAGAGGGGGCACGGAGACTACGAGGGACCATTTTCCTTTTACAGGTTCATTAAAAAAAAAAAAAAAAAACATTGCAGGACAGTTTTTTTCAGGGGTTTGGCACGCTGGGGTGGGCTCCCAGCATGCCACCTAACTGTTGGGGTCTGTAGCTGACAGGGGATTGGGCACCTCGTCAGCAAACAACACAGGGGAATTTATGCCGATGGGATTGGGCACCCTGTCAGCACACAAAGAAGGGGGCAGAGCCGAGGAGATTGGGCACCCCCTCGGCATTAAACAATTGGGTTATTTCTTCCAATCCGGGAGGGCCTCACGGGCAACACAGCAAGGGTAAGAGCCGAGGGGATTGGGCAACCCCGATATCACAAATGAGGGGTGCTTTATGCCGGCAGGGTGGGTTCCCCATTGGCACATTCACAGGGGGCAGAGGCAGCTGACAGAGGATTGGGCACCCCAGTCGGCAGTTCAGCAGCCAGTGTGCTGCATGTACATAATGGCAGTGGAACACGGCAAGAAAAAGGACCACTGTGTCTGGCGAGCTTTGCTCGGTGGAGCAGACCTTTTCTTAGATATGCTGCGCCACATTATGTATGCATGTGGCAATGCAGGTAGGGCTGATTGGGGAATGCGGACGCACCTACCGATACGTGTTCCTGCATTTGCCCAACAGCGACCACGCCTCCAAAGCTGCACTGTCCCAAGATGTTGGCTGCGCAAGCGTGCCAACATAAAAATGAAAGGGTAAACATTACACATCCCTCCTGACCAGTAGAAGGTATTAATGATAGTGGCTAGTATCACAGCTAATGATCAACCATAAAATAAAGTAAAACAAATTAACATAACTGGGTACGTGTCCAAATCAGGAAACAGTACTGAGCAAATACCAGGCACCCAGGATCGGAAAATGTCTATACTGTTTCCTATAGCAGCTCTGGACTCTCTGATCAAGAAAGAAGTAAATACAAAGACTGCTTGATTACAGAAATATCCAATTATACATTGGGACAGCTATAAAGGTAAGACAGCACCCTGTCCTACACATAGCAAAAGTGGAATGCTGCTGATAGAAAATTATGTGTACAATGCCAGGTTCCATTCCCATCCCAACAGCTATAGATCAGCATCAAGGGGGGGCCCCCCTCCATCACTGCCCATAGCTGACCTCTTAGTGCAAGATAGTGCCCCATCAGTGTTCGAAAGCACATATCAAAACCGCCATCCCCCTCCATACCTCATTAGAATCGGGTACAACCACAGGGAATTTGCTTAGACCGATACAGATCTCTTACTTGACTATAAAATCAGGGAGCTTCCTTGGGGGTAGAACTTGGGAGATCCAGGCCCTCCACACTGACACTGAGCTCATTCATTAGTATTCCTGTAGGTCAAAAAAGTGAGACAGCAGCCGAGTGTGAAACACAAAACAAGTTAAGCAGACAGGTCCAGCACTACACTACTACCATATGTAACAACACCTGCCGTTGCCTTCCAGCTAAAACATTAAGGCAAGAGGAGGAGGAAGAATGTGAGAAAAGGTGTTCAGGTTACAAAAAAATAACATGTCCTGTCATGTGACTGCAACAAATTGCCCCATCACTCCCACGGGGGAGAAAATGTAGAACCCTGCCAGCAGGCAACCATTGTACTCACCGACAGCACACCTGTAAAGAGGCGAGCATCCACAGAAAAACCACCGACACGGGAGCTGTCCAAATGGAGATTCTGGAGACCAGCCCTCAGTCAAGTATATTAGTAAAGAAGTACACATGTACTGTGGGTTGTCCCAGGAGAGTTCGCTGCAGACATTTGCAGATATGTGAGTCCGAGTGTCCAGTGAGGGAGTGGAAATAGATTATACATGTTCGGGCTATTAGGTGACCTTTCCTAGTCTACAAATACCAGGGCTCTCCAAGATATCAAGAGCCGTTCAGCTAGTCAGCCACTTAGTAATGAAAAAGGTAAACAAATAATAAAAAAAATAAGGGTAACATGAAAAGTCTGTCCACATAGCTATATACAGAAAGGGATTCGAGCAGAAATCCGTGTAAGGCCAAATACTGTCTTGCCGCTGTTCCTACTTACCCCTCTTCTGTCCTTAATCCTGCCATCCCATTCTTCTACACCTTCCTCATCCAATGCTTGTTCCTTTCATATTCCATCTGTAGTGGGCCAGTCTGCTTTGTCTATCCAGCTTCCAACACTTTGGAACAGCCTCCCTCTCCCCATCCATCTCTCCTACTTCACACACTCTCTCAAACCACCCTTACTGGTGCACTTCTCAAAAGTATGCACCTGAAGCTAGCAATCTCCTCTTCTCCCTGTACTACAACAACCCATGCCCTGTTCACCACTCCACTGTTTACCCATTTTTATGTTGCATGCGCAAGAAACATGTTGCGGCAGCTTGCTGCAGAAACAGGTTGTGGAGGTGCAGCACTGTTGTGGACAATGCCCCCCCTGCCTTTTGAGGCTTGGCCCGCATTCCCCAATGGGGTGGCATGCTGCTGCTGACACTAGTTCAGCCAGCGTGCCACCACCTTGAAACGTTTTAGTCACTGCAATCAGGGGCCGCCTCGTCATTGCAGCATCAGACATTCCACTGCAATGAGTGAGTGACCCGTCATTGCAGGGCAGTTCCTTGCATGTCCCCGACCCATTTTGCCAACAGGGAGCCCAGTCCCCATTGGCATAATGTCCCCACACCGAAATTTATGCTGTATGCTGAAGGAGTGCCCAATCCCCCTCAGCATCATGCTCCCCCCCCCCGGTTTCTTTGCTGAACGGGTGCCCAATCGCCATCGGGCTTCAGTCCCCTTCCAAGCTGAATTTGCCAACGGGAGCCCACCCAGTCAGCATAATGCCTCCCAATGAATTGTGTGCCAGAAGGGTGCCCAGTCCCCTGCTCTCCCAATAAGTGCCGGCGGTGCCAATCCCCATCGGCTACAGCCCCCAAAAAACACTCTGTGGCATGCCAGCATGCGCAAATGTCCCTGTAAAAGAAAATCACCCCGCGATGTTTTTCTTTATTTTTTGAAACCCTGCAAAACAGAAAATGGTCCCTCATTGAGTCTAGCCTACGCCCCTAACCCGACCCACCCTGCGCACCTTGCCTCCCCACACCCCCCTCACCCCACACTTACCTCTTGAGCCCAGCGCTATGGTCTTCGGTGGACCGGGAACACGTCTGCACTCTTCAAAGCCAACCTCGAACTGAAGAAATGCCAGTAAGCTGTATAATGGCATAAATAAGGTTTTTTTTTCAACTGTGGTGCATATCTCAGGCAGTTTTAGGCATTTTGACACCAAATTTTCAATATGGGGTTATTGGGACTCCTCCTCATGAATTCGACCACTGTCATGGTGTTATTCGGTCCCAAAAGGTGATTTCACGGTCACTGCATGGAATCAACTTTTGGGATCGAATAACAAAACAACAGTGCCAATGTTCATGAAGTAGGCTCTCAAAAAGCCTATGTTGCAAATTTGGTGGAAAAAATCCTCCAAAATTACTGTTTTATGAGTGTGTGTTGCGCAGTTGCTATGCACACTTGTAACTTTGCGAATTTGCAATATTGTCTCGCCAGATTTTCAACATTGGCATTTTTTCTCACCTCCTTATGAACAGTACAGCTGTCATTTTTCACATCCTGGCCGAAATTTGCTTTCGCACTTCCGGTGCAGAATAGCACGGTCGCTGTGGGAAATCAGTGCTCAGGACAGATTAAGAAAATGACAGTGACACTGTTCATGAACAGAGGTCCTAAAATGCCTATGTTCAAAATTTGGTGGTGAAAGTCCATCAAATGACTGTATTACAAGCGTGTGTTGCACTGTTTCCAAGCACCCTTGTAACTTCACAAATCTGTAATATTTTCATGTCAGATTTTCAACACTGGCATTTTTTCACACCTCCTTATGAACAGTACAGCTGTAATTTTTCACATCCTGGCCAAAATATGTTTTTACACTTCTGGCGCAGAATAGCGCAGTCGCTGTGGGAAATCAGTGTTTGGGACAGATTAAGATCGAGCGAGTGAGAGAGAGGGAGTGAACGAGCTCAATTGAGCTCTGTCAGGACTGCTGCAGATTTCTTTGTGGGCAGAAAAAGGCACCAATGCAGGCAGGAGCCCAGTACAAAAGGGCAGTCTGCAGCACCGGGAGAAACAGAATGAGCGAGGGATGGAGGGGGAGTGAGCGACCTCAACAGAGCTCTGTCGGGGCTGCTGCGGATTTCTTTGTGAGCAGAAAAAGGCATCAATGCAGGCAGGGGCCCAGTACAAAAGTGCAGCCTGCAGCACCAGGAGAAACAGAACGAGCAAGTGAGGGAGGGGAGTGAGCGACCTCAACGGAGCTCTATCGGGAGTGCTGC
Source organism: Neoceratodus forsteri (assembly GCA_016271365.2). Classification (NCBI taxonomy): domain Eukaryota; kingdom Metazoa; phylum Chordata; order Ceratodontiformes; family Ceratodontidae; genus Neoceratodus; species Neoceratodus forsteri. The sequence continues at coordinate 190,973,719 of CM057458.1, forward strand.
AGATTTCTTTGTGGGCAGAAAAAGGCACCAACACAGGCAGGAGCCCAGTACAAAAGGGCAGCCTGCAGCACTGGGAGAAATGGAATGAGCAAGTGAGAGAGGAGGAGTAAGCCAGCTCAGCGGAGCTCTGTTGGGACTGCTGCGGATTTCTTTGTGGGCAGATAAAGGTGCCAACACAGGCAGGAGCCCAGTATAAAAGGGCAGCCTGCAGCACCAAGAGAAACAGAATGAGCGAGTGGGAGAGGGGAAGTGAGTGAGCTCAATGGAGCTCTGTCGGAACTGCTGCAGATTTCTTTGTGGGCAGAAAAAGGCATCAATGCAGGCAGGAGCCCAGTACAAAAGGGCAGCCTGCAGCACTGGGAAAAATAGAAGGAGTGAGTGAGAGAGGGGGAGTGAATGAGCTCAATGGATCTCTGTCAGGACAGCTGTGAACTTCTTTGTGGACAGAAAAAGGCACCAATGCAGGCAGGAGCTCAGTACAAAAGGGCAGCCTGCAGCACCGGAAGAAATGGAACGAGCAAGTGAGAGAGGGGGAGTGAGCGAGCTCATTGGAGCTCTGTCAGGGATTGCTGCAGATTTCTTTGTGGGTAGAAAAACGTGTCAATGCAGGCAGGAGCCCAGTACAAAAGGGCAGCCTGCAGCTCCGGGAGAAACAGAATGAGCAAGTGAGAGAGGGGGAGTGAGCGAGCTCAATGGAGCTCTGCCGGACTTTAGATTTGCCCACCCTCCCGCCCCAGGGTCCTCTAGTGCTTCTTAGGCATGGTACTTTCACTTCAAAATACCTAGACAGCACATATAAGCAAGCAACATTCGGCATTGACAAATGCTTGTTCTCTTATCCTATTACACAGATTAAAACTTTGGAATTTAAGTTTTATGCCACCATGATTCTGTTACAAATATTTTGCTGTACATTTGCTGCACACTCCCCAAGGTCTCAGCCTTGCTACTCCCATAACCTATCTGGTTTGCAAACCTTTTGCATTTTTTTTCCTTTTCTGAAATTTCTTATTTGTAGCTTGCTTTTATTGTTCATGTGCATGCATCTGTTGTTGTCACTATATTTGTTATTGTTGTTTCACTTGCTGCTGTATCATCTCCTGCATGTCACATCTGGAGTGCCTATCCTGGTCACCAAATTTTAAATAAATAAATACAATTTCAGATTTCAGACTGCCTTGAAAACAACTGCATATATGTGTGTGTGTGTGTGTGTGTATGTGTGTGTGTGTGTGCGCATGTGAGAATGGGCACAAAACACTTCCCACTGCCTGTACTGTAGTTTACATTGAGGGTTAAAAACCTAGCTAGCTGCCCCAAAACCCCTAGAAGGTGACTGATTACCCTCATCTTCTGTGTCAGATCCAGAGATGAAAGTGGGTAACAGACTCCCTGTGTGGTCCCAAATGATGTAAAAAGCAAGAAAGGCATTCTTTTATTTTACTCATGTGCCACACTTCCTGCAAAAACTGGTCCAAACTGGATCAACTGTTGGGCCTTATTTGAATAATTATATGTTGTAATGAAATCCACACTGTGTCCCCCTCTATGTTGTGGATGTAAGATATTTTAATAGTGAAACTTCATAACTCTGTATAAAATTAGGAGCATCTTGCAACTAAGACTTTTCCTAACGGTATTATAACATCTGATCCTGACTAAAAATAAAGATTATACTACTCCTACTATTACTTCTACTACTATTTATCTGCCCATAGTAGTCTGTTTCTATGTGTAATGCTCCCCTTCTTCCACTAGAGGGAGCTGGACATTACAAATCCCCTGAGGGAAATGTGTAGCGAATAGAGCAGTGTAGTGAGTAAGGGGTTAAAAACTAGATCAGCTTAGTAGGAGGGGCTTAAAAGTATAAATAGTGAGGACCAACCATTTTAGGTACAATAGGAATGGAAGCGATATTTCCAGTCCCTAAGGACTCAGTGAGAGTGGGCTCCCCAGGGACCCAGCAAAAAATAGGCTAGGCTTTGTCCCTTGTGGGAAGGCCTAAATGGCTGCATGAAGTAAGGCACTCCATGTAAGCAGAACAGGCCCCCCTGTTCATCTTCCATCTTTGACTGGTGGGAAAGGGGCTCTCAGTTTTGAGACAATAGAAAAATAGAAACTTAGAATGTGTTGGCAGAAAAGGACCAGCAGGCCCAACTAGACTACCTTATTGGCACAACGGCAGGGTGTTAGAAATATTGGTGTGGTACTTTTCCTAATCATGCTAAGTCTTTGAGGCACAAAAACAGGGAAGAAGTAAAGCTAACAGGCACAGAGGCTGCCACACAGACCAGAATCGAGTTGTACCTTAAAATAAAAGGCACTGCGATTGCAATGGAGCTCCAGAAGAAACAATGTTTTCACTAACTCATTAGGCCTTATTGACCTGAAGATGAATTATGTAAACTATGAGGAAGATGTGGTATACATCATTCTGTATGGATCAAAGACAACAGTAAACATTAATGCACCCACTTAAGTGAGCCCAGCAAGTTATCTGAGACTGAACTAACCACTGGAATTGAAAGAAGTTAGAAGGCTAGCGGGTAATTCAAAGGGAAACGAGGAGTCCCGTGAGGGTGAAGAAATGATGAAAGGAAGACTTGGCTGCATCTTAGCATTCAGTAACTCCCCATTGTTCAGACCTGGGTAGTGGAGAAAAGTTCAGATTTTTATGTAGTCACTTTCTTGCCCTGTATGAGAAGTACCATCAAATACCCTTAGACACAGGGTGGGGAGGCAATGCTTACTCATGTTTCAGCTTTTTAAATCAATTCCTCTGGAATTCTGCATTAATGCCTTATGTGGAACAGGAAGTTCTCTGGGCTCCCAGTTCAGTTTGGTGTTTTCCCCTTAAGTCACAGCAAAGTGGTCCTTGATTTTCCTACTGCACATTATGCTTATGGAACCTGAATTACTGTGTTTTCCTGTATGACTGAGCTATGAGAGCTAATATTGATCACAAACAAAGCTAACAGTAGAGATGTGCGAAATTGCTAAAACTTTGTTTTGCAAAAACTTTGTAAAGTTCTCTGACTTTGTGAAGATTGAAGTTCCAGCTGTGTCGGGTAAAGTTGCTACTTCTCCAGCAATTTGGGGGCAAAGTTTCAACTTCACATCAAACTTCACCCAAAAATGTGCAAAGCTGCCAAGTTTGCGAAGTTCCCAAGTAGATGAATTTGGCGACTTCATCAGAACATCACTGGTGGAGTTAAACTTTACTGAATCTCTAGCTCAGAGGCAACAAAGAAAAGGAATTTAAGACAAAGTGGCAGTGTGGGTGGGTGGGTAGAGAGGTGGTGTAGGTTCTTTTGAGTTCAACAATTCTTTACATCTCTGTCAAAAGTGGGGGAAGTGAACACCTGGCTAGAAAATTGCAGCTTGTTGTGGACTGAGTAGTTTCCAGGTGTGAAGGAGGTGACAGATTTGAGACAGTAGCTGACTGGAATTGTTGCATTCATGGCAACTGGATGGCTCAGTGATTGGTAACAGGTTAAGGGGCCTTTTACTTGTAAATCACTGGTTCAAATCCAGTCCAGGTTGGTGGAGGCGGAAAATCATTTTTACCTGAAGACTGTTCAGTGGCCTTTATGAAAGGAATTGTGACGGTCTGAGTCCAGTTCCCAGTGGGCTGTTGTCCACATCACAAAACCACCAACACAACTGACATTAATTGGCACCCTTGTTGGCAGTCACACATGAGAGGCTAAGGACAGAATGGGCATGGAGTTTGAACTATCCTATCACCTACTGTATATGATGGTGACTACGTAACAGGGTTGAGGTACCTTGGCAAGGTAGTGTGGGGAAGCTTGCACTGTGATCACCTGTGCTGTATCTGTCATGTGGATAAAACAGACAGCTTCAGTTTCCTGTGCTGTCAATCCAGCACCAATCTGGAGCGGCTAAAAAAAATTCACACACACGCGCAAAAAAAAAAAAAAAAAATTAATTATTGCATTCATAATTGGACAGAGGCCAACAATTCCTTGCAAGCCAGGCAGTGACAAACAGGCCCCAGCAGTGAATGGGCATGAGGCTAATGGGTTTTTTCTGAAGGGGTAGTAGGCTGAAGGGAGAAGCCCAAAGGACAAACAACTCTTTCAAACAGGGTAGAGTAAAAATATCTTAGAATCTGTTACCACCATCTGCAAACACCAAGATAATCCAATATGGTGTTAAACAGGATCTGGATCCTAAGATATTTCTATATCTACTGGACTCCTCAAGGTTGGTTGAGGTCTCTATCACAGGGTGCAGTGCTGCAGTGAATGCTTCTAAAACGGCCTTGTCTGCCGCTGTGGACTTCTTGGCTGTAGTTTGTTTGCATCTGATGACCACACATCAAAATGCTCCATGGTTTTCTGTTGGCCGTCGATGTCTGAAGGTCACATGTTGCAGATTAGAATACAAGTGGAGAAAAGCTTAGGAGGATGCTGAAAGATTTGTCCTGGAGGAGCATTTTTGATCAGGAGGCAATCAGTGTGGAAAAAAGGTCTTTTTCACACTGTTTGTAGCCAAGAGGAACTGACTTGAAGTACTTGTTTGTGTCATGGACAATATGTCACATCTAGAATGTCTACAATGCAGGCAGTGCTGACCCTAGCTATCTGGGGGCTCTGTGTGACCCGCCTTGCTGGTGCCCCATATCAGAAGTTGCAAAGACCCCAAGAACATCCTCATCTATACTGTGGCTTCTGTATATCTTCATTTTCAGCTAGTTGTGTGCCATTTTTCATTTTAAGTGAAATAGAACATAAAGGATCAGAAAGAAAGGAGGCCAACTGGACAGCTGAGGCTTTTTTGGGGGCCCCCTCTGCTCTTGGGACCCTGTGCAAATTTGCACCATGCTTAGGATGGCTCTGAATGCAGGGAGCCAGCCTCACAGAGAGGTGCAACCAATTTAATGAGTTCTTCAAGGTCAAGATGTTTTGCATCCAGGACCGTATTTCTTCCACTGCCTTGGATATTGGCTGCAGTGATAAAGCTGAGAAGATGGTTGGTCATGTAAACCAGTGGGAAGAGTTCCACCAGTCGAATGAGCAGGAGGTGATCAAGGTGGTTACTAGTTTGCACTGCACCCACTCTAAAGTGGACCCTCATCAACACAGCTGCTTAAGGCTGGGTCAATGGTATTATGTCCGGTGCTGGCAGACCTCGTCAATGCCTCTCTGCATGAAGGTATTCACCCAGCACCCCTCAAGGAGAGAGTGGTCAGACATCTGCTTGAGATGGCATTGTAGACCCTGAAAATCTTGCCAATTTTCAACTGGTCTCCAAAAGTAGTAGTGGCTCTGCTAGTGCATAACCATGATCTCGATTATATTTTTCGTAAGAATATAAGCATATTGTAAATGTTATGTGATTGTCAAGATTTAATGTTTCTAAACTGTAATGACTTACTGAAAGTTGAACAATAACATTTTGAATTGAATTGATCTCCTCGAGCCACTTCAATCTGGTTTTCATAGGGAGCACAGCACTGAAACGGCCCTGATATGTGTTTTCGATTTCTTAGAAAGGGATCAAGGAGAGGTTTCTATAGTCATCCTCCTTGACCTTACATTTGTGTTTGACACTGTAGATTATGCTAAATTGCTGACAAACTTGAGGGGCTTGGGGACCATTTTAGAGTGGCTCCAACCATTCCGTAGTGGAAGAGAGCAGTCGGCAGTCGGTAATGCTTGGTTCATTCCAGTCACATCCAATAGCTCATGACTATGGTGTCCCTCAGGGTTCTGTCCTGATACCTGTGTTGTTCACTATGTATATACTTCCACTAGGTTAGATTATTAGCTACTAGAGTGGCTCTTGTATTTGTCTTTTGCTCCTGACATGGTGTCCTCAGTGCTGAATTAGAACAATGCTTAGAAGAAATTTTGATTTAGGTGGCTTTGTATTGGTTGGTACTAAATCCTAGTAAGACCAAGCTGCTCCCTGTGGGGAATGATATCTACCTTATAGAGTAAACTCATATTTCTAATCATTGATGGGGTGCAACTGAAAGTGGTGAAGGAACTATGTGGTTTAGTAGTAGTTCTTGGCAGACAACTGACATTTGTTTCTCAGGTGTCTCCTTTTATTAGGGATTGCTTTTATCATCCAAAGGATGTTGCCAGACTCTGCCTCCTGCTTGATTCTGCAGATCTCCACACCTTGGTACAGATCTTCATTTTCTCTCCACTTGATTACTGCAGTGCACGCTATATGGACTTAGCTGGTAAATTGTATTTTCTGCAGCTATTTGAGAATGTGGCAGTGAGGATTCTTGACTTCCACTTGAAAATAAGAGGTCAGATCATATTACTACATCACTACTAGTGTGGGCTGGCTGACATTTAAATAGTTGAACCCAGGTTGTCAACATCATGAGTGGCCACACAGGCAGACAGGCTACTATTCAACTTTTAATACCCTCACCCAAATCATTTATAGATCAACTGATGAGAGAGGCTAGGACTGACAACACCAGTCTGTAATCACAGTGGCAGGGTTTCAGCTCATGACATTGGCAATATGGGGTTCATGCCACGCACCAGCCTGTGATATCTGAGGCCCAGAGAGTCAGCAAAAGGAAGACTGGGCATCCCAGAGGACACACTGCTCTGCCAGGATAGTAGCAAGATGTGGTGGTGCAGCTGAGTGCCTGTAGTGGAAGTAAGGGTCTCAGGCTGACCCTGTGCTGGCACACAGCATGGTTGTATAGTTGGGATCCCAATACCTTGCTGGAATCCATTAGGAGGAGAAACAGGAAAAAAGAAACAAGCATCAAAGGCTTCTCGGCAAGCAGAATGATGGACTGTGTACTAATGGACCCTGTACCCCTCACCAGACAGGACAATCGGAGAGATACAGGGCCCGATTTTCAGACCCTTTGCAGTTGCCGCACTGCACTTGCAGCCGGGAGCCCGACCCAAGTCCCGACTTGCAGCAAACCTGTGCCGCAGTCCAATATTGTATTGATTTGTCCCTGCCGCATGTCCAGTGCAAAGCAGTGCGGTTATGCCAGCTTCCCCATGGCATACCATTGCGGCCGTTATGGGGTCCATTAATGGGGCTTGTACCACCGAGCTGCTAGAAAGTGAGGGTACTGTCACAACATGTGTCCTTGGTTATAAAATCCAGTTCTAGTTGCGGCAAACCCTTGGCCACAGCTGCGGCCCTCTTTGCGGGGACACAGGACTTGGCTGCAAGCCCAGTGTCCCCATTTGATAATTAGGCCCACAGTATCTAGTGAGAAGCAACCCCACAGCAAGCCTCCCACCCACCCATGACATGAGGGGTAAATTGTGAAAGCAGTTGCTTAGACATGGGGGTTTCCTTAATTGGGAAGTATTCCCAAAGATCCAGATGGGGTAGCCAGGAAGCTGGAAGAGGATATACAGCGAATAAAAAAAAGAAGAAAAAAACAGTTGGATATGCCATGATTGGAGGCATAGCCAATGATTATGAACAATACAACCAGATTCAATTAGATTACACCATGTTAGACAGCTGAGCAGAGTAACAGAATACACAAACCACTGGCAAGACTCTCTTTAGTATTGTCTACAGTGCTGGTCACCAAACTATAAGAAGGATGTTATTTCCTAGAAAGGAGTACATTACAGGGAAATCATGATGGTGCAATAAGAGTAAGGAAGTTATATGTATTATATCCGGAATATGAAGAGACTTTGAGGTGACCAGCAGCTACAGTAGGTCCAGAAACAGTGTTCTGAGGTACTTGCTCATCTGAAAGCTGAAGTCCGTAGCAGTGAAAGACAGGGTTGTGAATTTTGCTTTCTATAGAGCTAATTTCTTTCCCTGGATTTAGCTTTGGATCATATTATTCTTTTCTGACTTCAATTCTGGTTGAGCTGACACTTCTGAAATTGTGTTTCATAAATACTCTTGGTAGTTCCTTCCCCTTGGTATTCAGACATCTTAAGGGTCTTAAAAGCTGAGGAAAGGAGATTTAGCAGACAGTGGAGAACTTAAGCAGGACTGCAGGTATTCACTATTCTCTGTGGAAACAAAATCAGCTGGATACAGAAAATCCCTTGCTTCTACTAAATCTCTCTTTTTTTTGCATTTCATTTCAACCACATGTTCAAATCCTAGCTCAAGAGTTATGGACTGTCTTCATCTTTTTAGGTCTACTAATCTGTCTTAGTGATTTCAGAAGTCCTGATTCAAGCTGGGATGTTTTCTTAAATTATATTTTAACAAACCAACGATTCTAGTTGTTACTAGTTAGTACTAGTTGATACTATGGTCAATGTTTGTGTTATTGTTATCACTGTTTCACTCTATAACTCATGTAATTTGCACAACATTTGAACTTTTTGTATTCTGTAGTTCAATGTTTTACTATCTGTACCTACCTTGCATTTTCATGTTTCTGTGCTTGCAGTATTGCTGCCATCATATTACCATTGCTTTAGTACATCTTGTAACCTCTCCCTCTTGTCACACTTGGAAATGAACTCTGGTTCAGCATGCGTATCCCAAACGCCAATTTTTAAATAAACAAAATTACAGATTTGTTGAAACAAACTCTTCTGTTCCAGTACAACCAGAATTTACCATAGCCTAATTCATTTGGAGTGCATTTTTCTGAGTTCTGTCTGATTTCTTCCGAACTGGCTGCCAACTTCATGGGTATCAGCAAGAATACTCAGTGTGGTAACATGAGCCTCAGGCCAGGGCAACAACCACAAACAGAGCCAGATGTACTTGAAGAACTGTATTCCCCCTCCTTGGATGCTTTGGTGTGATTTTGGGAATGATCTTTGGAAGATGTGTGGGTGCTAAACTTAGAGGCCATGACTGTATGAGTGACCTGATCGAGAATGTATCCATGAGTGCTGGTGTGAATGGACTTTTGTAAGGCTAGCTACTTGATATGGTACAGAGGCTTATCATAATGTATCCTAAACATTGTAACTAAAAGCTAGGCAAGTTCTGTCCGATTGGTAGTGTGTGTGCTAGATAAAATAAAATGTGAATTTATTAGGATCATTGGCTTACTAAATATTGTTGACTGAAATGGGGGTGGGGTAAGGTTTGCATGTCTGGGAAGCACATCTTTCTGTTTCAGTTTATTGGGGGGGGCAACAGTTCCATCAGCTCTTGAGTGCAAGTTTAATATTTTTTCTAGCTACACCTCTGCTGTCAAGATAAATAGTCAGATGTCTGTGACAACCTGCAGCATAGACCTTTTTTCAAGCAAAGTTAGTCTAATTAAACTGGACTAATAGGAAGGCACTGGGTAGTATTTCAGCAGTTCAGGGAACAATGTAAGTTTTGTTCCGACATTTTTCTACATGAGTCACCTCATCCATGGTTGTATGATAAACTGAGTGCTATTTTAAATTCCTTGTTTAAAATTATATGTACATGTATTTGTTATTTGAAAACGGAGAAGGTGACCAGGAAAGGTATACTAAAGCAAAGCTCATTTCCAGGTGTGCCCCACCCAGGAGGGGGAAGAGAGAGGAGAGTATTTCAGAAGGAAGAGAGACCAGGAACATTTCTGCACCATGACAATGGCAGTAACAAAATAAAGTAAGTGAAACACAGTAATGTAAAAAGTGCAAAAATGAATGCAATAATAAAAAAGTACAAAAGGGAATGTAATAATAAAGCCAGTTCAAAATAGTTGTACAATAACAAAATAACGCAAACAAAAATGCAATAATAAAATAGTTCAAAGGACAATACAATAACAAAATAGTACATAAGGGAATTTAATAATAAAATAGTGCAAATGGTATGCAATAACATAATAGTTCGAAAAGCCATTCAAAACAAAATAGTGCAAAAGTAAAAGCAAAAATAAAATATGCAAAAGGAAATGCAATATACAAAATGGCAAAAGTGAATGCAAGAATAAAATAGTGCAGAGGGGAATTCAATAATAAAACAGCAGAAAGGAGAATGCAATAATAAATTAGTGCAAACAATAGAAAAACAAATTAGCATTGCCATACCAATAAATAAGAGGGGGTTATGCAAATTAAAATCAAGGTAAAAGCAACAGGGCAACGGATGCTACAGTGAGGAAGAGTTACCCAAGATAAGCTCTAGGGGGCTATAGATGGTTCTGCAGCAGCTCTAGCTTAAATGCAAGTGAAACTGGAAGATCACAGGTAAAAGAACTGGAAAGATATCTGAAATCTTGAGCAGGAAAAAAACTTGTGTAGTTCAGTTTTCTTACTATAACCAATGCAAATTAGTTCAGGTTTTAGGTTAAAGATCTTTACTACATCCCTAAACACAGAAGATCTATTGTTTGGGGTGGGGGGGCATTCAGATTCAGTGCCCCATTCTTTTGGAACTCTTTTGCTGAAAACATAAACAAACTAAGTTAATTTTATTCTGCCTTCTAGCCTTTCCTAAACAAGTCTTGTGCATGTCATTCACACTAGCACCATTTCAGAACCTACTCCACCTTGCCGTTATAACTCAAATACAGTACATGTGTAACTTGCATGAAAGCAACATTCTGTAGGTTTTTCATATACTGCATGTGACTGCTACTATGGCCAGATCAGAAATCAGCACATTCACTAGTGCATCTATGTGTAAATAAGGTACAAGAGGGTAGCATCTTCGAAAAAAAAAAAAAAAGAACAAGGGGCCATGATATGAAAATAGAGTGGGGTAGACTTAGGGGTAATGTGAGAAAGTATTTCTTCATGGAAAGGGTGGTGGAACCATGGAACAGCCTCCCAGCAGAAATTGTAAGGGCAAAAATGGTAGGGGAATTCAAAAATGCAAAGGACAGACATAGAGGAACTCTAGCGATAGGAAAGAGAGGGTAAGCCACAGATCATTCGGGATCTATGGATTATGAAACAGGTAAGGAAAATGGCAGACTAGGTGGGCCAAGCAGTCCTTATCTGCCATCAAATTCTATGTTTCATCTAAATGTATTCATGTTTAATATTTGTTCCAGAGAATCTTAAGTTTTGCTGCCTTGCTTCACTCAGACTGCAACTTAACATTAAATGCTAGTGTTTCTGCACAGGCCAGTACTGCATCTAAAAGCGGGCCTTGTGAACAAAAAGCCTCTGTATGCACCAGAAAAGGTATATAATGAGCTGAGCAACTGTCCTACACACCCAGCCCCAGATGGGCATGCAGGGTTGGGATTCACTGGGCTGGATTTTCAAAATATGGCGGGGGCCTTACGTCAAGCCCTGTGCCATGCCACTTGAGTTTTGGAAGTGTGCCAAACCCCCTCACTGCAACTGCACCTGATTTCACAATCTCGGGTGCAGCTGTGATAGTTTCTATGATATATAGCAGTTTGTAACAAATATCTGGCACAAGCTCCGTAAAAAAGGTCCACAGGACTGCCACACACTAGACCACAAAAAGCTGGTCCAACTTGCAGCAACTGCCACACGAGGTAGAAAATCCCAGTGCTGGCCAGGAGAATGCTGCAAGCCTCATGTGCCTTATGTTCAGTGCACCAGGGGCTCGTGGCATTCTCAGAGTTTTGAAACTCCAGCCCACTAGCTCTTGCTGGCATGATTTGTGGAAGGATAGCTCCATGCAAGAGGAGCTCCAAGCTGGGCAAGTGGGCCTGGGCCAGACTGTTGGCTTCAGATTGAAAATCCTAGCCAGTACCCTGTTGATACACTGCTCCACATGAGAAGGGGATCATGGAAAATGGCAGTACATTTAAGGACTGCCGTGTCTCTTTCTGCATAGCTGGCATTAATTATTTATGCTGTAAATGTGTTCTATATCTCTGATTTATTCTGTAAAGTCACTAGTTTATATAACCTAAGAGCATGCAATTATATTTTGCTCTAAATTCTCAGAAGTGCATCCAAATATGGCAAAATGACTTCAGCTGGCTTGCTCTGACATACTGGAACAAACTTCAGGCCTCCCTCAAACTAAACACTCCACTAAGCCTTCATACTTTCAAAATATTGATCGATGCCTATTGCACTTGTAAGCCCTCTCTCATCTGAGAGAGGCTTGTGCTCCCTTTAGGGAACCCTTCCTTCTTAGTGCCCCCAGAGCTTAGAGATTTGTTAGTGCTCTGGGGGCACAACTTCTGTTAGCCAACATTTGGTGGTAGCAGAGAGCAGGGTTTTAGGGATATAAATAAGCAGAAACAGGAAGTTTTGGGGAGGTTCCTGGGTGGTAGAGTGGGAGACCAACGGGCACTGCAGGGCAGTGCAGGCCGGAGCCCCCTCCATCCCACTTTAGGCAGGTCGGCTCTTTCAGCAGCAATGTGTCAGGTTTCCTGATTGTGCACCTGAGGGAGGGCACTGTAGACAGGCAACTGTAGCCATTATTTGTGGGGTCTTGGGCTCTGGGAGGTGGGAGGTGGAGGGAGAGAAAGGGAGGGGCAGGATAGGTAGGCCCCAGGGTCTGGATTGGACCCCAGCAGATTAGTAGTGTGCCTGGGTCATCGGAGTTGCAGCAAGTTGTAGCAGCACCTCTGCATCCTGGTGTAGCAAGGCGGCCTAGGGTCTCACTGGTGAGGTGGCCTGGGGGAGCCCCTACTCTTATAGGGCCTGTTTGGAGGGAAAGGCATGGGGGCTGTTGGTCTTTAGCCAAGTGGGCCGTGGAGTGCCCTAGAGGTATATTTTATTCCCTCGGTGCTGGTTGTACATATTGGGCAGTTGGATGTGTGGAGAAAAGGTTAAGGCTGTACAGGAGCAAGACCATGCACCCTGTCTTACGCCTTGATCCAGAACTAGGAAGGGAGCTAGTGGTGGTCTGGTGAGACCAAGCAGATCAGGAAAGTGACCTGGGTAGAGAGATTAATGGGGTATGGTGCAGTGGGTTTTGCTGGTACTGCCCCATCCATGTCCCTTGGGGTTGAAGTGAAAGCCAGGGAACGGGTTGGGAAGAAGCTGTACACTTCCTTATAGAGAGGAAGATGGAAAAGCCCCAGTTTAATTAGTGAAGCATGAGCAGGGATTCAATTAATTTATTTTCAATGGAAGTCTAAAACTTCCAGGAGTTCAAATCTGGAAGTCATTCCATTTTTTTTGAAGTCAAAATACTTCCAGGATACCACTTTTGGAAGTCAATATTCTAGGATGGATAAATTTATGGATGTTAACATAATAAATTAGTGGTAAAATACCATTTCTTTCAGAAAAGTCCATTAATTGCCTGCAATTTTGGAAGTCATCTAATTTTTGGTTTTTCATCTGGAAGTCGATGACTTCCTCCCTCTTTATTTTGGAAGTTTTTGCCTTATTTCTGGGAGTCAAATACTCCCAAAATGGAGTTAACTGAAGCCCTGAGCATCAGGTACATACCAGTGCCAGTGGGATTGTGGAGCTTCATGGTCCAGAAGAATAGGTCACTAGGCTCCTGAAGACATTCAGGGTCTGCTGTAGTGTGAGCTGTTAAAGACCTTGCTCTGCCTTAAATTCTGCCAATCTTTCTTGTAAAAAGTTTAGCCCCATGGAGCTGAGAGTTGATCTTAAGTGACAAACGGACCCCTGTAGCCCTGTTAAATCATTTGGGCTCAGGAGAAATAAAGTGATTATGTTTTGGAAAAGAAATCAGGAGTTGGTCTCAGTCTGTAATTAAGGATCCTTATGAAATGTAAATTTTTTCTTTTTTGCTTTTTTTTTTTTTTTAAAGATTTTAACCTTCCAGATGGGTTTATTTCCATGGGGGGAGGGGCATAATTATTATCTGCACCTCTGTGGCTTCAGGGTCAGAGAGATCTTTGCGGCTGAAGAAAGAAGACATCCAGAGCCGTGTGATATTCAGTGGAATTTTGAGGTGCCCTTAGAGACTGTAGCCATGATCCTGACATTTTCCAGCCATTTGGAAGATGTCTTCAGGTAGGCCCAAATGTTTATGCCAAGCTTTGAACCTGTGAGATGTTTCTGGTGAGATTTCTGTGCTGTACTGTTTCACCCTCTCCCCGCGGAAGATCGGTGTGCCCTTAGACAATGGGGAGGGGGGTGGGCCACACACTGATAGCTGTACCTGCTCCTAGGCACTCTTTTACTATTCATTGCAAATGTAGTGCTGTTTCACTTTTGTCCCAACTGTAACAACCTTGACATTTTATATCATTTTTTAAACTTTTTTTACCGTATGTCTTTACCACACTATGCACTACTTATAAATTTTGTTCTATTCTTCATCTTGCATCCTTGTAATTGCTGTGATATTTCTGTACTGTACTGTCCTTCCCAGGACCTCCCTGCAAATGAGCTTTGCTCAATGAAGCTCTTCCTGGTAGAATGAATGAATGAAAATGTGACCTGCAGCCATCATCCACTTCCCAGCCCTCAGTGGCATGGACAAGGGGGGGGCTGAGGTTCAAGGAACATCCGCTAGATGTTTGTTGGGGGAGTGCACCTGTTACGGCACACCTTTGGATGGCATAACCAATCCCTTCCCCCCTCAGCAAAGGGTTGTCATAGTGTAAAAGTCATCCTGAATCTGGTGCTTTTGCCAGCCCTTCCCTGGCATGCCTATTCCCTACCCCCAGCCCCGATTGGCTGCACAAGTGCATGTGTACTAGCACAGTCACGGCCTGGGAGGAACACATGGCAAGGAAGAAGCATTAGTGCCCCTGAAGGTGTTTAAAGGACATCTGAGATGCACATGTCTTGGCTCTATGTTGTGCATAATCCTGATTTTCAATAGTGAGTAGATCCCAACGTGTGCAAAGAATAAAAAAAAAAACATGTAACTGCTTCCCTTTTTTATTTCTCAGTCACGAGTTAACCTACTTCTTGTGCTAAACATCTTACTACATATTGGTTTTGGCACTTCAGACTTCCTGCAGTTACATACTAATATATACAGTAGTTTTTTCTACAGTACACAAGGATACCAGATAGTTCTATCCAAAGACACATGAGTAATGATAATCGACTTCAGGGGGGTGGATTTCAAGGAAATGGGAAGGATCCTTAAGGAGCATTTGGACGGGATTGGGCCAGACATGGACGCTGACAGAAAGTGGGAAATCATCGGGGAGCAGAATGCTACCAGCACCTGTGCAAGACTAAGATGAAAATGCGGTAGGGCCTGAAAACCCTGCTGGTAGATCAGGGAGGTTCAGGAGGTGGTGAGGGGAAAGAAGGTGGCCTATAGGCATTTCAAGTGCTCAAGGAATGAAAGGGATCATGGGGAGTATGAGCTGATGGCCAGAAGGGCCACCAGGGTGGTGAGGGTGGCTAAGGCAAGGAAGGAGCAGAACCTGGCCAGAGAAATTAGGTGAGGGAACAAGGGTGTTCTTTAGATACATTGGGGAAAAACGAAGGGTGAAGGGGCAGATTAGAAGGAGTAAAACAGGGAAGGGATGGGCACAAGACCTGGGGGAGCAGGCTGAGGTACTGAATGAGTACTTTGCCTCAGAAATGGGGGGGGCTGCATCACATGGGAGGAGATGGTAAACTGAGGAGGGGGGACCTCACCGATTGGCGGTCTGGGGAGAGGGGGGGCATCACTGGCAGGAGGGGAGGGAGACAAAGCAGGGGGATGAGGTAGCGGAAGTGGAAATCACGGCAGAGAGAGTGAGGGAAGCCCTCAGGTCCCTTAAGATGGAGAAAGCACAGGGGCTGGATAAATTACATCCCAGAGTGCTGAAGGAACTGGCAGATGTCCTGGCGAAACCCCTGGCGGAGCTTTTCAGCATCTCTCTGAGGACAGGGAGGGTGCCCCAGGACTGGAAGGTGGCGCATACAGTGCCTATCCACAAGGGAGGATCAAGGGAGGTGGCAGGGAACTACAGGCCCATCAGCCTGACATCGGTGGTGGGCAAGGTGATGGAGGGCACTGTCAAGGAGAGGCTAGGGGGGATCTGGAAAAGTTGGGGTGCCTGTAAGATAGACAGCATGGATTCATCCTGGGGAAATCATGTCAGACAAATCTTGTGGAGTTCTATGACTGGGTGACAAGTGCCTTGGACCTGGGTAGACTGGTGGACGTCCTCTTTCTTGAGTTCAGCAAGGCGTTTGACTCTGTTCCTCACAGAGGCCTGTTGGATAAGCTGGGAAAATTGGGGGTGGGGAACCAGATGATCAGATGAATAGGCAATTGGCTCCAGGAACGGACCCAGAGGGTCGTGGTTGGCGGGATAGTCTCATCCCCAAGGAGGGTCATTAGTGGGGTCCCTCAGGAATCGGTCGTTGGGCCCCTCCTGTTCAACGCCTACGTCTCTGACATAAGGAAGGGTATCAGGAGTGAGAAGGGTTAGAGGTCAAGGGTTGGCCGGGGTCTTTATTATATCTGACTTTAGCAGTGACATAAAACTGATTGAGTACTTTTACTGTGGCCCCTACTGGAGATTCTTGGATATCTCTAGGGAGGGATGCAAATCGACAATAAAAAAGGCTAGTGGGGTCTATATTATGCTGCTTAACGAGGTCAAGATCAAAGCTTAACCATAGGGGAGTAGTTACATCTGTCCCTCCTAACCATTTCCCTGCCTTAACTAGGTGACTAGACCAGTAGTAAAATTCGAAATTGGGTAGGGGAGACCCCCATATCTTAGGGAGACATAATTTGTAAAAGCTCGCCTGGGAGGTTTATGGTTCCATATAAAATCAGTCAGGATCGAGTGAATCCTCTTGAAAAAAGATTTGGGCAACCAGATATCTAAAAGATTCAGGGGGTAAAAGAGACGGGGTAAGATGTTCATTTTGACAATGCTAACACGGGCCCCCACTGATAATGGCAGTTTACCCCATCTTTGCAGGTCAGAGTGGATTCTGTCTATCAGGTCATCTAAATTAAGTTTCTTAACCAGAGTAGGGTCACGGGCCAAGTAAATACCAAGGTATTTCAAGTGAGATGGGGCCCACTTCATACCAAGATGAGAAATAGAGGACTGGGACAGATGCATGTTGAGAGGGAAAACCTCGGACTTTGTCAGGTTGAGCTTGTAATTGGATACTTCGCCAAATTGTGCAACTATTTCCATTACCACTCGTAGAGAGTCTACCGGATTAGATAGTTATAGGAGGATGTCACCTGCAAACGCAGAAATCTTGGAAGTCTGTTGAGAGATGGCACACCCCTGGATCCCTGGAGCTGCTTAAGATTAAGCAACAGGGTTCCAGATAGAGATTGAAGAGGTATGGGGATAGGGGTGTCCTTGTCGAGTGCCTGAGAGCAATCGGATAGGAGAGGAGAAGACACTGTTGCAGTAAATTTTGCTGTGGGGTCTTTATAGTGCCTTCACCCACGCATAAACCCTCTGGGAACCAAATTTAGACATAGTACTCCATAAGAACTCCCAGTTAACCCGGTCGAATGCTTTCTCCGCATCCAGAGCAACCAGAGCCATGGGGACCTGGGAAGCTTGGGTCACCTGAAAACATGAGAAAGAGATCTAATATGATCTGCAGCAGACCTGCCTGCACAAACCCCACTTGCTCACTGCTCAGGAGTGAGACCCAGACCTGTTTGATACGAAGCCAGGATCTTGGACAGTATTTTGATGTCACAATTGAGCAGTGAGATGGGTCTGTAGTTGGCTGGATTCAGAGAGGGTTTACCTGACTTGGGGATCAAAATAATAATAGCCTCCAGCAAGGATGGATCCAACAAATCAGAGGATAATAAGTAATTGTAGAATTCCAGAAGTGTAGGAATCAAATCCTGACAGAAGGCCTTATAGAAATTGGCAGGTAAGCCATCGGGGCTGGGAGCTTTATCTGATGAGAGACTATGAATGGCCTCTTCCACCTCCCTCAGAGATAAGGGTGAAGAAAGAGAGGCTATTTTGATCGTCAGAGAGGCGAGGGAGTGTGATTGACCCAAAGATGCTCTCTAGGGCTGACTGGGAAGAGGGGGATGTCTTGGTACCATAAAGATTCTGGTAGAACTCTCTAAAAATTTCCACAATATCCCTGGGTATTGTCTTAACAGATCCATCTTGGTCTTCCAGAGCTGGAACTAATCTAGAGTTCTCTGTTTCTTTAAGCTTCAATGCCAGAAGTCTGCTCGGCCTCTCCCTTGATCTAAATACCTAGCCTTAGTTCTCAGTAGGGGAACTCAGTCTTTCACGGATTAGGCCTTCGTACTCATTTTGAGTTTGTGCAGCTGTTCTAGACAGCCCAGTGATTTGGTGGTAGCCAGAGAGCTCTCTGCTGCCTTTATCTGACTCGAAAGGGAAATGAGATTTTGAGACCTGAGTTTCTTTCTCCTGGAGGAGATCTTAATAAATTCTCCTCTCAGGAAACATTTTAACGAACACCAAAGAATATCCATCCTAGCCACCAAGCCCCGGTTTGTGTCCAAATAGTCTCTAATAAGGGATCTGACCTGAGTAAGGGATTGCTCATCTTTTAGTATCTGAGTGTTAAGTTTCCAAATCGTATCTCGTTGTGTTAGAGATAGGGGGATGAAGCGGAACCAGACTAATGAGTGATCGGAAATTACTATGGGTTCAATACCTGCAGAGGGTACCTTGGTCATAAGAGAAGTACTTATTAAAAAGTAATCTAACCTAGACCAAGAGTTATAGAGTGGGGAAAAAAAGGTGTAGCTCTTATTGGGGGATGTAGGGTCCTCCAAGGATCCACTAAACCCAACATACTACTCATATCCCTTAACGCCAATTGCGCCGGAAGTAGGGTTTTAGTGGCCTGTAGGTTTTATCCAGCTTTGCGTGCTGGGGCTATGTTCCAGTCCTCCCAGAATCAGGGGCTGGCAGAAGGAACTAAGTTTGTCAATTAACTGCATAATAAAACAAGCATTCCCCAACCGACCATACACGAACCTAAGACTATGGCAGAGTTATAGAGGGAACCCCACCAAAATATATCTACCCTCTGGATCTCGAGTAACTTTTTGTCGGGCTAAAGGGTATGTTTTTCTTTATCATAATAGCAACTCCTCTGGCTTCGGTGAGTCTCTCGCCACAAAATTTGGGAGAAGCCTTTGACCTTCAGTGTGTTAATTTCAGCCACCGTAATGTGGGTCTCTTGCAGACACAGGATGTCGGCCTCAATAGTGAACAATTAACCAGTATGCGGATCTCTTCTGGCATCCCTGATCCTCTTACATTCCAGCTAGCCAATTTAATTACACCCTAACCATACTCTAAAAGCCGGGTAATTCCAAACAAACTGAGCCTTGTATCCTCCTCCTTTCCATACAGTGGCAACCTCCAACCACCCCAAGATAACCCCAAATATCATTCCAAATAAAAGGGTGAAAATAGAATAGGTAG
This sequence comes from Neoceratodus forsteri, assembly GCA_016271365.2. Taxonomy (NCBI): domain Eukaryota; kingdom Metazoa; phylum Chordata; order Ceratodontiformes; family Ceratodontidae; genus Neoceratodus; species Neoceratodus forsteri. The sequence continues at coordinate 190,992,893 of CM057458.1, forward strand.
AGCTAAGAGTCCACCGAACAACAGAGCAAGACCAACATTGCATGAAACGAACAAAGTTAAGTGGCAGACCCCACAAATCCCAATAACAGACCCTTGAGGATTTCCTCCCCCAGCCCAACTATTACAATAAAAATGAACAGTATAGTTGATATTCCAATTATTAACAACCAGAGTAACCAGAAGATCCAAAACATCTCAACTCCCTTCTCCCCGGTACCCTAGGTCTCCCTGAAGTACCCGTGTAAGCGAAACACCAATCTTGGTACCCCATAACCAAACAGCCAACCACCTAACTATGAGGAGAGAACAGTGTTTCCTAAAGAAAACTCCTAGGGGTACCCAGACCGACTCCCAACAGGTCGCAGCATGGCCCTGTACTTACCTTTGCATACGAGCCTCTGTAGCACCGTATCTGGTAGCTGTATTGGGGAGTACCAAACCATTCCTTCAGTTCTCCTAGACAGCCCAAAGAAAAAGTAACGGGTAACAGTACCTGAAAAACTTTATAGGAGAGTCCCTTGCCTTCTCGGCCCTGCTCAGTTAACATCTGGAGGATTAAGAGGAAATTGTATGGGGACATATTAATCGGCGGACCAAAACGGTCCGACCGAAAATAGGTCCTCCGGAAACTGCTCCCCTGTGCTACAGTACCCATAGAGGATCAAGGAGCAAGGTCACAACAGGACTTAGAAGCAGGCCTAGTAGGCCTCAAAGCCTGGAACTACTAGGCCTCCCACCACGCGGTCTCTCAGGGGGGACACCCCAGCGGGGAACAGAGGTATCCACCTCCAGGAGTACCAGCCACCTACCAGACTCCCAGCGTCGGACCCAGTAAGTAAAACGACAACTAAGGCCAAAACAATGGGATTAAGAGCATGGAGGTAAATTTAACGGAGTAACAGGATTACCAAGAGCAATAACCAACCCCAGCATTTAAAAATATTTCAGTCACTCATTGGGCAAGAGTCACTTAAACAAGTCGGGAGCAACTTAGCCAGCCCAGAAATTGCCTCCTCAGGGTTCTCATAGGGATGCCAGACGCTTCCACCTGCACAAGTAGTTTTGCAGGATAGTTCATCCGAATGCCTTCCAGCCGCGATCAGCTTATTCACTACAGGATGGAAGGCAGCTCGCTTAGTCGCACCTCTCGGTAGATCCTGTAATCTAAGCTTAACTCCATTCCACAGGATAGATTCCAGCTCTTTGACTTTGGCAAGAACATGCTGGCGATCCAGGTAGCTCAGAAATCTGATAATTATAGGCCTGGGGGAGCATTCGGAGGAGGTCTGGGTCTAAGAGACCTGTGGGCTCTCTATGTGGTATTGTTGGTGGGTAGGTGAGGGCCCACTACTTTATTAAGGAGTTGCTGGATGAATCTTAGGGTATCACTCCCTCCTCTAGCTCTGGGAGTCCCAAAATTAACACATTGTTTGCGACTCGTCCCTCCAGATCTTCGGTTTTCAGCTGGAGTTTTTGAATTTGTTGACGAAGCTTAATAATTTCAGGATCCGTTTTCTGTTGCCATTTCTCCATGGATATAATTCTGGTTTCCGAATCTCCCACTCTCCTCGAGAGGTCCGCATAATCTTGTCTCATTGATTTGATTTCCTTGGAGATCTCCTGCAAGGTATCCTTGAAGGGGGAAAGCTCTTCTAAAAAACGCTCCTCTGTTAAAGTGGTACCAGCAGCTGCATTGGGTCCTCCACCAGTTGAATGTTTAGTAGACGAAGAAGGATTTACCCCAGTGTTTCTGGCTTTTTTGGAGACTTTTTCTGGTGTGGTAGTGGGGGTGTGCCTGACTCCTGAGGCCTTCATTTCAGTATCAGCCATCGCGATCTTCAGTTAGGCAATCGACACCCCAAAATCTATCCACTGAGGTCTCCTGACGTTGAGAAGGTGTTTAGACCTCGTTTAGAGCTTGACTGGTGACTTTAGTTTAGCTAAAGTTGAAGATTTGTGAGGGGGAAAGCGGGAGCTCTAGAGCAAGCAGCCTCTCAGCACCACTGCATCACGTGACTCCGAATTTAATTTTCTGTGACTGTGCATGTTTATCTTGCTAACCAGCCTCCCCCCCCCCAGCAGCCCTCGGAAATAGTGGCACTTGGTACTGGTGCTACCATGATCTCCAGTCACGAAGATTCAGGAACCCACGTAACGAGTTATCTTTGCTTCAAATGCTTTGGATTCTGGTTGCTTATGTTTGTCAAGTGCCCCCTCCCACCAATGCAGCATCTAATACTCCCTAGATGGGGAGGGGGGCTTACAAGTGCAAATATGTACAAATTGATAGGGACTCCCTATCTACTCTACTACCCAGGGCACCCTACGATTCCCTCAGCATGCAGACATTTGTCCAGGTTTACTATGAAGGCCTGTACTGCTTTTAAATCCACTGTCTGTACTAATAGACTGTAACATAGGTTTACTACCCTCTGTGAAAAGAAAAGCATCTTAATGTTACCCCTGAATTTACTGCTTTTCAACTTTAGTGTGCATCCCTGCATCCTGCTGATGGACACCAACTCAATGTTCTCTGTCTGTACAATCTCACTACTGCACTTGAGTATGTGAAAGACTGAGATCATGTCCCTCTCAGACTCCTTTTCATCAACACCAATATGCCAAAGGCCATAACCTTCTCTTCAGACCTTTTGCCATAACCTAATCATTTTGGTGGTTCTCCAGTGCCCTCTCTCTTAACCGCCTCTAAAGAGCTTGAAAGCATTGCCTATTAAATCTTAAGTTTACCCTATGTTCAAACAGCCATCTTACTCTCCAAGTAGGTGAGTGTCTGAAAGGTCAGAACACATTTTTAAATTGCAACCATAAAAATAAGAAAGAAGGCAAATTATGTCTTAGTAAGAAAACTAGATTTAGTTAGTAAGTATGTTAGTTAATTAGTAGGTAAGTACAGTAAGTAAGCACTCTAGTCCAAGGCATTTTTTTCGGGAACAACCTGAGCCTAGGAAGACAAACAATAAGGGTGGTACATGGCTATAAACAAGCTGGAAAATACGGTTTTAAAAAATAACACAAGGTGTAGATTAAAAAGTAAAAATTACGATACTGTCTCAATAAAATGGTACAATAACTTGATTTTAACAATTGGGTTTTGTAACAGCATACAAAAAATGGTATATATATCATAATAGGATCAAGCAGTGCTAACATAGCACATTCAAGATAGTAGCTAGCCCCTTAGGTTGCACAGTTGCAGATAGATGCATTCAGTAGGTGATTCAAGGGCTGTGATTTGAAGAAGGGGTGGAAGGGGGCAGTTCTGATGCCTACACGAGAAGAGTGTTCCAGAGGGATGGGCCACAGCAGAGGAGAAAACCATTTTGCACATGCTAGAAAATACGTGCAGTACTTCAAACAGAAGGAGGTCAAATGAGTGCAGCTTGCATGGGTTTGTGTTGTGTCTTAAGAACCCTAATGAAAAACAGAAGTTAGGGGTGCACAGTGTTTATTCAGTCAGACAGCTGAGGGTAGGTAACATCCCTGCATGCCTGTGGGAGAGCCATTAAATCCAATCTTTCAGACTTCCTGTTCATGTTATAAATTACAACCACCATGAGTAACCACTGTTCTTCAATGCAACTCTGCTTATGGCATGCATTCAAAAGTTCTTGCTGTTTAGTTACGTCAACTTGAAACTTTAATTCCTTCCAAATGCCACCTCCACCCTCCTCGTAGTCAACTTCCTTTGCATTTCCCCGTGGGGCATGGTGTAATTATCACTAGTTCAACTCAGTTCATTGTTCCACATCTTCCATCCCAGCTGCCCATAACAAATGCAGGTTTCGGTTTCTGAGGAAAACATTTTAATTTATAACTGTAATGCTTAAAAACACGTACAGTATGACACACTCAAGCAAGCGAGCAGCACTGAATACAGGTTTGTCCATCTTTTAGTACAGACACAACAGTTTTTAAACATGTTTGGGGTGCACATTACATGTGAATTTCACCTTGGCATTAAGCGGAAAGGCAAAAGCAGAACAGCATCCTCCCAACATCTGAACAGTTGAGCGCCAACTAAAGCAGCACAGATTACTCATAAGTAGCAAGTGGGCATTTCCTAGGGATTAATGCCTAGCTGCCATGGAGGTGTTGATGGCCTCAGGGGCAGGCGAGGGCCATTAACTACATCAAGTGCATTAGGCCCTGGAAATGCCAGGTTGTTTTTTTCTTAAAAGAAAAATACCCTTTAGATTCAGACAAGCACTCACGGTGCTGCTCTGAGCTGTACCAGACATTGCTAACACCTAGTACAACAGCCAATCAGAGCATGCGGTGGCCTCATGAATAATTAGACTTATAATCATATATTTAATACAGCACCTTTATTAAAAAAGTTACAAAAGTCTACTGACTTCTTTATTTTTTCATACCAGACTTTGTCTCTTTCAGCTGACTAGCCTAGGAGTCTTTAGAACACTGCTACCTTCAGGTTAGGATTTTTCCTCTGTTGTCTATTAGCTGGACCCACATTTTCTGGACACCCACCAACCACCCACCCTCCTAGTGGCCTCCTCACTCTTTGGTTGTCCATGGACATCCATGGTCATTCCTGTTCAGTCCCTGATCTTTCTCCATGATAACGCCATCCACAGTTTGCCCATGGCTGAGGTACAAGCACAAATGGCTAGAAAATCATACAATCAAGAGGGACTGGTTGGGAGAACTAAACCCATTTTCAATTATGTAAATGAAAGAAAAAACATTCTGATAAAATAACATTTTAATTTTTTTCATGTAGCAGCAATGATTGTCCATGATCAAAATATGGTCTTTAAGTGCCACGGTTAATAATGATTTTCATGATTTAATTTTAAATTTAGATACTAATCAAATGTATTCTATTTTGTATGCTGTTTAACATTATATCATGGATGGTATATTAAATTATAAACAGCATTTTTTATCACAGTAGTTCCATCATTAAAACTACTTATGGTATAGATTCTATAGTAAAACCGAGTGAAATATTTCCAGTTATCAGTTTTGCCTCACTTTGAGATGGGCCCACTTAAGCCTTTTACAAGGCATAGATAATTCTGAGTAGTGTTAGATTTATAGTATACGGTTACCCTTTGTAATGTATAAAAATCAGCCAGCTCAAAATCCTTGTTAAGCACATTCTAAACCATTATACGCATTCTAAAGTGTTGTTATGCACATTCTGAACAGTTGTTATGCACAGTTCAAAGGTCATACGATTTTAAATTTCTCACTTATTCTACACCTAGCTACTTACTAACCTCCCAGTGCCCAAAGTCACACCTTTCATCTTCCAAAAGTCAGGAAATTTGATTTTGATATGTGAGTAGAACAAAGAAATGGCAAGATTTTTTGTTTTCACTTCAGTGGGGGTCTGTCACTCTAGTGTAAAAAGTTATATACTATAAAAAATAAAATATGGTCAACCACACACAACTCGGCATGTGTTTCCACCTCAGGGTTGAAATTACAGCATGGACCTCTCAAGCTTCGCTCTCGAGGTTCATATGCTGTCATCTCAACCCCTCGATGGAAACACAGCCTTGTTGTGTATGTTTGCCCATACATTATTCTGTAGATTAACACCAAGTGTGTAGATCTGATTAAAAGATACAACTGTCTTGATTTATTTTATTTCTAGTTATCCTCCTTTTTATATTTGCTTGCCAATGGGGAGCAAACATATTGCCCTTGCTCTAAGGAGAGGAATTTTGGGGGTCTGGTCCTTTCCACCAATCTCCAGCTTAGCTTTATCCATGGGTCAACCTTAACTTTTCTTTGCACTAGCCAGCAGGACAAGTTGATTCAAAATGTCACTAGCCCGCAGATGGTTCCACCAGCACACAATTGTAATGGTAAATTTTGATCACTTATACAGGAAAAAATGCAAGCCAAGAAAATACCCTGATTATTGCACATTTATCCTGCTCCCACATTGCTTCCGGCCCCAGCAGAAAAAAGAGACTGCAATGCTATCAAACACAGTATGTTCCCTCCCCCTCCATTGTTTTGTACCATGGCATCCTCTCCTCCTCTTTCTGCACCCCCAAACCAGAGGATTACACAGCAGCAAATATTCAGTCAAGCAGACCTAGCTCTGCACACAGTAGCTGGCATCATCACGCACCTCGCCACACTCTCACCACAACCCACAGGGCAATGAGCAGAGTCAGGAAGAGAAAGTCACTCTCAGCCCCCACCCTGTGATCAGCTGGAGCCCGGCATTTCTGAAAGTTTTCATACAGTGTCAAGTGAGCCAGGAGCACATCTAGGATTTCTTTGGGGAGGGGGCTACACAAATCTAAGGGCTTGGAAAACAGAAAACTATATGGCATTTATATTTTTTTAAAGTACTGATTTTAACATGCTCTGCCCCAACAATAACAGATTTTTTTAAAACATTCTCCTTTCATCAGGCCATGGTAAAAAGTACACAGGCATGAATACTATACTACCCCTGTTTCTATATAGGATTATCTATGCACCCCAGGAATGCTCATTTTAACCTTTCACATTATGTTTTATTAAGGTATTTTGTACCATACATGCATCACAGGTTTGTTTTAGGATGAAAGGACATGCTGGGTAGAATAAGGGTGGGACTGTATGGATGGTGTTGGCTGGCATGGTCCACTTAGAAGAGATGGGGTCCCCTGCACTTGCCAGTAATAGCAGCTATGGGTCTATGGATATTCACCTCAGAGCATGGTCTGCAGTGATGTCCAGGGAAAGTACAGAGTTGAGAGGTTTGGAGGGGAGAGGGAGCAGTGATGGCAAGGATGGGATAAAACCCACCACCTGCAGAGAAGACCCCGTATATGTCTTAGCATTTGTTCACTGAAATGCTGGATACAGACAACACTCAAAATGTAGGAAAATGTAGGGAAAGTACAGAGTTGAGAGATTTGAAGGGGAGAAAGAGCAGCTATGCTGAGGCTGGGATAACACCCACCACCTGCTGAGCAGACCCTGTATTCCTCTTAGCATATTTTCCTGAAATGTTGGATATAGGCACTCAAAATATAGGGAAATGAGGGGCACTGGTCTTAATTATGTGGGACAAATTGACAGATACAGACACAGTCAGAAAACTGGAAGCTAGTGACTTAAAAGCTTCTACCCTTGGCCACACCGTGGACACTAGCTGAAAGTTCTAACAGTGAAGTGATAATGACTCACATAGAGTGATTTTATGGGATCCCCCTCTTGAACTGCTAGATAACTGCAGCTTTTAATGAGGTGTTAATCACACCAAGACATCTGGAGCACAGAGAGATTAGCATGAGGACTGCAGCCTGTCAAATTAGGGACATTTTTAACTTAATTAACAGTCATGGAAAACCTGCACTAGTCAAGACAGACAAGTAGAGAGTTAGCTGCACTATCCCTGGCAAATTTGCGCTAGGTTTTGGGCTAGTAAAACGATGTTAAAATCAAACCCTGGCTTTATCCATCTCCTCTCTAATATCACCCCTTTACTTACTCTCTGCTTTTCACTTTGCTGTCCTTTACCAATCACAAAGCAGGAACATGTAAATCAAAGGCTGCAGTGACAAATGCTCGCAGTCTGAGAAAGCAAAGTTTGGGGAACAAGATCCCAGACCTGCAGGCAATAATGACAGAGGCAAAACTGGACATAGTAGCAATTAGCGAGACGTGGTCTACCAGTAACCACACTTGGAAGACTTCAGTACCTGGCTATGTACTGTTCAGAAGAGACCGAGGTGCAAAAAGGGGGGGAGGTGGAGTGGCCCTGTATGTCAGTGAACATATCAAAGCTACAGAAATTCAGAATACACATAAGGAGCCAGAAGAACTGTGGGTCACCCTGGAAACAGGAAGTGGGACAGCTATAAGAACTGGGGTTGTCTATAGGCCCCCAGACCAGGGGGAGGACACAGACACATTACTGTTAGAAGATATACAAAACATAACAGCTAAAGGGGAGGGTCTGATAAGGGGAGACTTCAACATGCCAGATACAGACTGGTCAATACCAGCAGGAACTAGACACATGGTGAATTCCTTGCAGGGGGAAGGCCTCAGACAACTGGTACAACAACCCACAAAAGACAGGGCTATCCTAGATCTAGTATTGACTAACAGGGAAAGGATCACAAATCTCCAGGTAGAAGGTCACCTTGGGGCCAGTGACCATCACATGGTATGGTTCAATTTGGCCACTACAACTAAATCATCCCATTCCAAGGCAAAAATATGGGACTTCAGAGGAGCTGACTTTGATAAGATGGCCAACAGAGTTAAGCTAGCCCTGGCAAAAAGAAATACAGGTGAGGGGGTACAGGCAAAGTGGGCAAGCATTAAAGATGCAATACTTGAAGCAACATCCCATTGTATTAGAGAGAAAAGGAAGTACAAAAGATGAAGGAAACCACTTTGGTTCTCAAACACAGTAGCAGAAAAGGTCAGAGCCAAAAGGCTGGCCTTCAGGAAATATAAGGGAACACAGCAGTATGAAGATAGGGAGGCATACCAAACTTCCCTAAGGGAAGCAGGGAAGGCAGTAAGGTAGGCAAAGGCCCAAACCGAGGACACTAGCACAAACAGTAAAAGAAGGTGATAAGACTTTCTATAGATACATTAGTGAAAGGAGAAAGTCCAGAGGGGGTATTGCTAAGATCAAAGAAGATAAGGTGGGGGGCATGTGAAGAGGAGGACCATGTAAAAGCATCTATCCTAAATAGATACTTCTGCTCAGCATTTACTGAAGAGAAGGTAGGGCAGGGCCCACAGCTCAGCACCATGGACACGGGGAGGGAGGGAGGTGAGCACTAGTCCCTTCACAAAAGAAAGGGTCCTACAAGAGCTTGATAAGCTCAGGGTGGACAAGGCAATGGGACCTAATGGCATACATCCCAGGGTACTAAAGGAGCTAAGGGTGGAACTAACAAAGCCATTATCAGAACTGTTTAGTGAGTCTCTGAGCACAGGAGAGGTCCCAGAAGACTCGAGAAGGGCTTATGTGATCCTGCTCCACAAGAGTGATAGCAGGGAGGAGGCAGGGGAACTACAGACCAGTCAGTCTTACCTCAGTAGTGGGCAAGATTATGGAGACACTTCTTAAGAAAAGGATAGTGAAACATCTGGAATCCATAGAAGCACAGGATCCAAGACAGCACGGGTTTACAAAAGGAAGGTCCTATCAAACTAATCTCATAGATTTCTTTTGACTGGGTAACCAGAGTGGTGGACTAAGGGGGAGCAGCTGATGTCACCTACCTTGACTTCAGCAAAGCTTTCGATACTGTTCCACATAGAAGATTGATTAATAAGATGGGTAGGCTTGGGGTGGGTCAGAAGTTGGTCAACTGGGTGGCAAACTGGTGGATGGGCAGAAAACAGAGAGTGGTGGTAAATGGTATACAGTCAGAAGAGATGCAAGTCACAAGTGGGGTACCTCAGGGATCAGTCATGGGGCCAGTCCTCTTCAATATCTTCATCAGTGACATTGCAGATGGACTGGAGGGTAAGGTTCATCTGTTTGCAGATGACACCAAGATCTGCAACAGAGTAGATGATCCAGATGGGGTGGGCAGAATGAGAAGAGATCTGGATAAACTAGAAAAATGGTCGGAAGAGTGGCAACTGGGGTTTAATGCAAAGAAGTGCAAGATCATGCACATAGGGAAGAGAAACCCTGAAGCCACCTAGGCTGGGAGGGGGAGTTGCTGGCAGTCACAAGGGAAGAGACTTGGGCATCATCATCACTGATGACCTGAATTCATCCAAGTAGACCACTAAAGCAGTAGGTAAGGCTAGGGGGATGTTAGGATGTATTAGTAGGGGTATCACAAGTCGTAAGAGGGAGGTAATAATCCGTCTTTACAAGACACTGGTTTGGCCCCATCTGGAGTACTGCGTGCAGTACTGGAGGCCACACCTTCACAAGAACATTAACCAAACTGAGGCAGTCCAGAGAAGGGCAACCAAAATGGTGCAGGGACTGCATCAGAAAACATATCAGAACAGATTAACGGAGCTCAATATGTATACCCTAGAGCAAAGGAGGGAGAGAGGTGATATGATCGAAACATTCAATGAGGTGAAAGAGTCTAACATGTTTCAATATAAGAAAAATAGCAGGACAAGAGGACACAGCATGCGATTAGAGGGAGGCCAATTAAGGGGTAATGTGAGGAAGTTCTTTTTCACAGAAAGGTGGTGGATGCATGGAACGGCCTACCTCAGGAAGTGGTGGATATGAATACAGTGAAGGGCTTCAAACAGGCATGGGATAGGCATAAGGGAGCAATACAGATGAGTATGAATAGATAGGCCATTGACAGAGCAAAGGCCGATGACACATTTATAAGGTAGAAAAAGAAATGGGCAGACTGGATGGGCCTTGCGGTCCAGCATCATGGCGTTCCACCCATGGAGTATTCTAACAAACCCCCCACCATGGTCTGACACCAGAGTGCCAAACCACCGGTGCCCACCAAACAACTGGGCCACCGGCCCCCTGGAAACAAGCATCAGGTGTTCTTGTAGCACACTGGGCTACCTACTGCCATCCGCGGTTCACCTCCTGCACACCTGGACACCACTCTGCTCCTCTCTCAGTGCCAAGGAACCTGCTGCCACTGGCTCCCTGGAAACACACATCAGGTGTCCTTGTAGCCCACTGGGCTACCTACTGCCATCTGTGGTTCACCTCCTGCATGCCTGGACACCACTCTGCACCTCTTTCAGTGCCAAGGAGCCTGCTGCCACTGGCCCCCTGGAAACAAGCATCGGGTATGGCCTACACACAGCCCCAGCCTTCATGGCTGCTGTTTCTGCTGCCAAATTTTCCAAAAATCGGCACCTTTTCCTGGAAAAGTCCTCAGTGGTTGCTCCTGAGTAGAAGTGTCCTGATTGGCTGCCCAACGGAATGGCATTTTGCTCTCCCAGTACTGGACTCAGCTCTTAGATATTAAGCCAGTGAATTAACTTGGGCTGCCTCTGTTCAAACAATCTGGAACTGGCAAAGAAATATATTTGTTTTTATTCTCTCCCCATCGTCATAATGACCCCCCCATTTAAAATGTATGCCAGGGGGGTTCCCAATCCCACTCAGCATCATGCGCCCAACATTTTTCTTTGCCAACAGGGGCCCAATCCCCATCGGCGTTTATCCCTGTCCCCTTTATTTTGCAGACGGGGAGCCCACTTCCATCAGCATAATGATCTCCCCCACTTTTGTTGTGTGCCGAGGGGTGCCCAATCCCCCGGCTTGTGCCTCCACCCCCAGTATGTGCCGACGTGGTGCCCAATCCCTGTCAGCTACAGCATCCCCCAAAAAAAGATTTAGGTGGCACACTGGGAGCCCACTCCAGCGTGCCAAATCCTCTGCAAAATAAAAAAGTCCTCTGATTTTTTTTTAAACCTGTAAAAAAGAAAACGTCCTCGTGGTCTCCCTGCCCCTCCCACACAACCCGCCCACCCACTGTGCACCCTGCCTCCCACACCCTCACTCCCATACTTATCTCCGGAGTCCAACGCGATGATCTTCGGTGGACCAGGAGGATGTGTGCACTCTTCAAAGCTGACCGCGAACTGAGGAAATGCCGGTAAGCTGTATAATGGAATAAATAGGGTTTTTTTCAACTTTGATGCATAACTCAGGCATTTTTTTGAATTTTGGCACCAAATTTTCAACATGGGATTTTTGGAACCCCCCTCATGAATTCTGGTACTGTCACGGCGTCAATCGGTCCCGAAAGGTGATTTCGCCGTCACTGCGTGGAATCACCATTCGGGACCTATTAACGAAACGACAGTGCCGCTGTTCATGAGGGGGACTCTCAAAAGGCCTATGTTGCAAATTTGGTGGGAAAAATCCAAAAAATGGCTATTTTACAAGCGTGCATTGCGCAGTTTCCATGCACGCTCGTAACTTTGTGAATTTGTAATATTTTCACTCCAGATTTTCAACATTGCCATTTTTCCATACCTCCTTATGAACAGTATAGCTGTCATTTTACATATCCTGGCCAAAATGTGTTTTCGCACGTCCACAGTTTGAAGAAATGGCGGTGACACTGTTCATGAGCAGAAGTCCTAAAATGCCTATGTTGAAAATTTGGTGACAAAATTCCATAAAATGACTGTGTTACAAGTGTGCGTTGCGCAGTTTCCACGCACCCTTGTAACTTCGCAAATTTGCACTATTTTCATGCCAGATTTTCAACACTGGCATTTTTTCACACCTCCTTATGAACAGTACAGCTGTCATTTTTCACGTACTACCCAAAATGTGTTTCCCCACCTTTGGCGCACAATGGCGTGGTTACTGTGGGAAATCAACTTTTGGGACAGATTAACAAAATCACAGCGCCACTGTTCATGAGGGGAGATCCCAAAATGCCTATGTTACAAATGTGGCTAACAAACTCCCAAAAATAATTGGGTTACGGATGTGTGTTGCGCATTTTCTATGCATGCTCATGACTTCACCAATTTTTCATATTTTCACTCTAGATTTTCAACGTTGCCATTTTTTTACGCCTCCTCATGAACAATACAGTTGTCATTTTCCACATCCTGCCCAAAATGTGTTTTTGTCCCTGTGTCGCCAAATGGCATAGCCGCTGTGCAAAACCACCTTTCAGCTAACAAACTGATAGTGCCGCTTTTCATGAGGTGGGCTCACAAACAGCCCATGTTGAAAATTTGGAGTGAAAATACCAACACAAGCATATGGTGTTAGGGTTTCCAACTGTAGCACCCCACCCTGTAGAGACTTACAGGCATCAGGGGTGTGACTTGGGATCGTCGGCTGTAATGCTCACGCCATTCCACCCCCACCCCCACCCTGCAACCAGTGACAGGCATCGTGGTGTGCCTTGTAGTGATCGGCCACAAAGTTCACCCCATTCTCCTATGCTGCACCCACCTCAGCATATTTTCTTATGGAATGGGGTAAGTATAATGCCCAAAGACCCCAAAGCACACCACGACATTTGTCGGTGTCTACAGGGTAGGGTGAGGTACAATGGCATGAGCGTTATAGCTGACAACCCAAAGGCACACCCCAATGCCTGTCGGTCTCTATAGGGTGGGGGTGGGGTTGGCGTCACTTCAGTACTTCACTGCCATTCCTATTATGCATCTCTAACTCCGGCACTACCAGTGCCAGTGCCAGTGAGACAACATTCGGCATTAACAAATGCTTGTTTGTATTGTGTTAAACCTGCTACCTCAGTTGCTGTGTCTAAGTTTATTATAGCTCAGTATTTCTTTGCTGAAAGTCTCCATAACCTGCTGATTTGTTATATTTTAATCCTGTGCAGCAACCAATTTAATTTCTGTCTTTGTTTCGCCCTCCAACTGTGACCCCCTTGTTTTATGAATCGCAGTTACAGAGCTGGTGCCTAGATAAGCTGTCTGCTTCCCACCCCCTGATTTGGCCCTCTTTTAGTAAATTGCAGCTATTTTGTCTGTGTGCTAATTTAATTTTTACTTCCACACTTCAGAGTGCTATTAATCCCTGTCCTGTCCCTCTTTCAACAGGCATCCTTGTAGCCCACTGGACTACCTACCGCCATCCCCTGGTCACCTCCTGCACACCTGGGCACCACTCTGCACTTCTCTCAGCACCAAGGAGCCTGCTGCCACCGGCCCCCTGGAAACAAGCATCAGGTACAGCCTGCATACAGCCCTGGCCTCCATGGCTGCTGCTTCTGCTGCCGAATTTTTCCCCCACCACCTTTAAATACACTTAAGCTCCTCCCTCCCCTACCCCATCCTGCCCCCATTGGCTCCAGTACTAGAGCTCTAGAGCTTAAAACTATCTGTCTCCCCACCCCCTTTGTTGATCTCCCTCTCTCTCTTAAAGCTTCCTTACTAGTCTGCTGTTCTTACCCAGCACTGCTCATGCACAAGTGTCCTAGACCTGCGTTTTGGACTCCAAATTTTTCACCTCCTCTCTACCAATGTCCACTGTCACCATGAACCTGCCCCAGCTCACAATGTTTGCGATCTCCCGAACATCTGCCCTGGTGCTGACGGACGTATGTGCCTCAGCACTGGCCCAGGACCAAATGTACCTTGCCAACCTCTCAGAATCCTGCTCCCCCCTTGTACACTCTACACTCCTCCCCTCATGGGAACTCTCCTACCCAGGTCATGTCACCCTCTCTTCCTTTTAAACATGGAACATCGCCTACTTGGTCACTACCAGGCCTCCATATCCTGCTCTATTGCCATTCCCTCCTGCACCTGCATCCCATTCCTGTCCCTCCTACTCAATGCAGGAGACATTGAGAGCAACCATGGCCCCCCTAATTCCCACATAGCCCCCCCCGACAGCACCTGGACAAATGCCCCAGGGCTAAAAGTCATCCATATAAATCTATGCAGTCTCCCCTCCAAATACCAGGCCCTGGAAGCATGGGTTGAGCTATACAAACCCCATGTCCTGGGACTCTCCGAGACATGGCTAAAACCTCACATTACTGATGCCACCTACCAACTACCTGGGTACTCCTCCCACTGCCTGGATAGACCTGGCAAAAAAAAGGTGGGGTGGAGTAGCTCTGTTCGGCAAGGAACCTCTATCAGCCAACATAGTTCTCCGCTGTGACCCAACCTCTCCCAGTGAATGGCTCCTCACTGAACTCACCCTGGGAACTAGCAAGCAACTCTATATCAGGTGTTGCTACAATCCCCCTGCAGCCAGAACCGAGGGCCTAAACAGCTTCCTCTCTGGCCTGGGCTCCATATCCCCACACAGAGACTCAATTCTCTTGGGTGCTCTCAATCTAAACTGTCTCAGTTCCCACCAGCCTGACTATGCCTCCCTCCTAAAACAATGCATCCTGGCCCAAACTATTAACCTTCCCACAAGGCAGAACCTTCGCAAGGGCACACAGACACTCCTGGATTGGATTTTAACTAACCAGGACTGTGTCCTGCATGCTGCTACTATGGCTGGCTCCATTAGTGATCACTCCCTTACGTACCTTCTCTGGTCATCCAAACTTAAATGGCCCCCACCCTAATACCTGTCTTTCCATAACTTCAGAAGCCCAAACACCCTCGTCCTTCTCTCTGAGGTGCGGGCACTGGACTGATCTGTCATTTTCTCAGAATCAAATGCGACCCAGGCATCATCCATGTTCACTCAAGCTCTCCTGACTCTACAGGACAAGCATTTTCCAGTCACCACCAGAAGGGCAAGGGGTGGCTACTCGCGATGGGTCACAAAAGACCTCCTTACCCTCATGAAAGACAGGAACCGTGCCTGGTCATCCTATAAAGCATCCCCATCCCCGACCCTATGGGATAATTACAAGCATTGGAAGAACCTTTGCAAACACCTGCCCAAAGCTCTCAGACACATTTTCAGAATCTCCAGCAAACTAACCTCAGTGACCCTAAACAATTCTGGGCATCCATTGGATCGCTACTAAACCCCCCTCCAGTAAGCCTGTCCCACAGCTACACACTACTGCTGGCCTCATTACTGATCCCCAAGAAGTGGCCAAGACCCTCAATGACAAATTCTCTGACCTCACTATGTACCTGAGCAAACTCCCAAACAGCATGCAAAAAAAACCCTGTCCCTAGGCACACCCCCCCGACATCACCCGTTGGGCCTACCTCTCAACCTCCACCTCCCCCCCTTTTTCTTCAAAATACTCTCATACGCTGACATAGCTAAACTCCTAAAGAGCCTCCCAAGGATTATCCCCTGTCTTCCTTAGACTTTTCTCCCCTGCCACTGTCGCCCCCCCTAACGTTCATCTTCAACCTCGCCCTGACCACTTTCTCCATGCATGATACATGGAAAACCGCGACGGTCATTCACATTCATAAAGCCGGGGACCCACAATCCACAGACAACTATCGCCTGATCTCCATCCTTCCTCACCTAAGCAAGCTACTTGAAAAAGCTGTCCACCACCAACTTGCTGACTACATAGGTAAATATGACCTACTATGTTGCCAACAACACGGCTTCCACAAGAATCACTCCACCACCACTGCCCTCGCACTACTAACTGACCACATCCTCACAAACATGGACTATGGAAATGCAACCTGCACAGTCTTCATTGACCTTTTCAAAGCCTTTGAACTAGTCAATCACTCGCTCCTCCTCTCCAAATTGCATCACTTTGGCTGCTCTCTGGAGGTCACCACCTGGTTCGGAAGCTCCCTTACAGGGCACTCCCAGTTTGTGTGCATTGGCCCGGTCCACTCGCCCACCCTGCCTGTCTCTACTGGGGTCCCCCAAGGCTCTGTCCTGGGACCCCTCCTTTTCTTCTAATTCATTAACTCCCTTCCAGTGGGTAGTCTCAGCTGTCACTCAGTCCTTTACGCTGACGACCTTGTGCTCTTCTCCAGTGGAACGTCTCCTACCCTCATCTCCGCAGCCCTCTCACAAAACTACACCGCAGCTCACAACTGGTTCTCTGATGACCTCCTTCTGGTCAATGCCAAAAAAACAAGAACAATGTTGTTCAGAATAGATCTAAGCCTTCCCTAACTAAATGCAAATGTAATCCACCCCTAATCATCACGTCCCCGATGGCCATGCCCTAGAGCACGTCAAACACTTCAAATATCTGGGAGTTGTGCTTGACCCCTCCCTTTCCTTTACAGAGCACATAAACTCCCTGGTTCTAAGATTTCACCAAAAACTAGGGACTACCTACAGATACCGGCAATACCTCACCCCTGAGGCCCACCATGTCATCATCCAAGGAAACCTGCTACCTATCCTGGACTACTGCTCTCCCATCAACTCCAGTACCTCCGCATCCACCATGGCAAAACTATCAGTAGCATACAACAGTGCCTGCCGCTTCTCCCTGCTGGCCCCTTTCTCCATGCACCACTGTACACTCTACACTACACTGGGGTGGCTCCCACTGCAAGCCCGCTTTGACCTTGCACTGTACAGTTTTATTGATTCTGCCATCCGTATTGGCCAGAAATCCCCTCTTGCTCCCCTTCTCAGCATCCAAACCTCACACCGCTGCCTATGCTCCTCCAGTATCCCCTCCCTGAAAATCCCCAGGGTAGCCACAAACATGGGTGCTAGAGCCCTGTCTGTAACAGCCCCATACTATGGAACAAGCTGCCCACTGAACTGTGCACCATAAACACTCACTGCCAGTTCAAGACTCACCTCAAAGACTGGCTCCTGTTGGCATCCACCTGCCACTGCTTTAAGGACTAGGCCCCCCAGAGGCTCCAGGGGTAGGGCCAAATAGGTTCTCTTATTTACTGAAACTGTACCACCATGAGCCTTACTTTGCTTTGTTATTTGTTGTCCCGCAACTACTGCCACCATGTATTGCCAAATGTAACAACTGTAACCCTTCACTATGTATTACCTGCTCTTGTTATGTTCTTGTTATTTGATGTTTCTACTCTGTGCCGCCTTATGTGGCCCGGGTCGTGCCTGAAAACAGTGCCTGGGATCCGTGCACCTACCTGGTTAACAAAGTCATAAATAAATAAAATAAAACAACCTCCCCCCTCTACTATGGTCCAACACCAGGGTGCCCAACCCTGGCATGGGGTCAACATGTCGGAAACAAAAACAGCGCGGCAACATACCGCACAGTCAAAACAGCGACTACATTTACACAGCTTGGTAAAAACACCGAGCGGTAATCAACACTAAACAAAAGATTAAATTATTGCTTTTTTGCAGGGGTTTTGCCCTGCACCCACCGTTACGGGGGCCTGCACCCCCTAAACCCACCCCCGACTAAAATAACCTACTCTGTGGGGGAGCCACCTCTGGGATGGGGTGAAATTCAGGCAGGGGGTCATTGCAACACACAGGATAAGTAAAAGATTAAAAAAAAGTGAACTAATCTGGGACCAGGAATCGAACCCGGGTCTACAGATGCTCCATTGCCCTCCACTGTAGGTGGCTCTACCGACTGAGCCACGGCAGCTGCTTGGCAACTTCCTGTCCAGCACAGTTCTTATGCTCTGCAATAGTGCCTTCTGGGGAGCAGCTACAGGGTTATGCTACCTCTCTGCACCATTTGTGTCATGTGGCATTCTGTACCCTGTAGTTGTTGTTCCTCGTACTGTTAATTCTGCACCGTTTTGCCTGCAGCATTATCCTTTCCACATATTAACCCAGTGCATGCTATCAAACAACCCCCACTACGTTCCATCACTTGGGTGCTCAATACCCATTGCTGCTAAAAAAACAACCCCTGCCACTGTCCAACACCTGGGTGCCCAACCCGTGGTGTCACCAAACAACTCCCCCACGCAATGGTCTGACACCGAGTTGCCCAGCCCAGGTTGCCTCCAATCACACACTGAAACTGTGGTGCCCAATCCCCAGCAATGGCTCCCTGAAGAAAAGAAAACCATCCAGCAATGTCTTATACCCCCCCCGACTCCAGTCCCCCTGACACCCACTCAGCACCCACAAACCCAAACCCTCACATTGCTCACTTACCTTACTAGGTAAGTAATCCTTTCTGCCACAGCCGACAACGCTGTACCTACTGCACCTGACTGCAAACAACGTAAGCCTTGTTAATAGCTTTTTAATGCATGTTGAACTTTTAATCATAACTTCTCTTAAACATAGCCTTTGCACTTATTTGTTCTACCTAATCTTTGCACTTATGGCTTCAAAATCTAATTGTTGGGAAGTAAGGCCAGATTCTCAGTTGCAGGGGACTTTTATTTCTTTACTCAGCTGCTGCCAGGTCATTCAGACTCTGCTCAGTGGGTTGGAAGGGCATCTCTTCGCCATCTTAGCCCCCCCCCACCACTTCCTGATCCCTGCAGCCTGCTACAGAGCCTCATCTGGTATTTGTTTCTGAGCTGTGCCTCCTCACAGCACCTCCACCAATCAGGCTTCACTTCCCTCTTTACTGGCATAACTCCCCAAGTAGTTCTGCACTGCAGTCCTCTGTGCTAAGGGCTGTAGTGCAAAGGGCATCAAGGGAGTCTGCCTTGAGTCAGCTGTGAGTCAGCCATTGTCAGGCCATGCTGTTCTTCAGGCTCCTCATCTTTGCATTCTCTTCAATGCACACTGTGGATCCAAGGTCAACCAGCTCAAAACACCTGACCTCAACATCCATCAAAGGTGACGACTGTTAAGGCCCTTTTAAACGAACTTCACTGCATCATTCTGAGTGGTGCAGAGCAATCACAATGTAACCTTTTTTTGCCATGTACAGGGTAGCCACATCACAGCTAAGGGGAACATTCACTGGCCTGGCATACCCTGCTTTTATGGGATTGCTGTTACATTTTACCATTTCATGCCGCCTTGTGCTGCTGTGTAATATGACTGTGGCACTCACACTGATGCAGCCAAAGCACGCCTTGGGGTATGGGCTGGCTAGAAAGACTGCTAAACTGCCGGAAGAGCTATAAGACCACTGCAGGGCTGCTGTGTATATATGGAAACAGCAGTGGTGCAGACGAAGTGGAGTGAGTGGTTGGAAACCACAGCACTGCTGAATAGTCCTCTGTGTAAAAGGGTCTCTTACTTCTGGCTATTTTACTGAAACCCTAGCTATACCCAGTTTGGGTATATCCACCATACAAGTTTCTCTGTCCTTTTTATTTTTGCCTGCCTGCTTGCTGCAGCTAAGTGGTTTGGTTAAAGTACATTTAAAGGGCTGTTTACATAACCTGGTCTGCAGTGCTTTGAGTGGTGCAGAGGAGTTGCACTGGTGCAGCTCAGGTCATGTAAACGACCGGAGGAGCATTGTAGTTTGCTCCATTGTGGCTAACTGCGATCCCTGTTTTTGTGGTAATGCATACCTGTGCAGATGTTTTTATCTAGTGTGTAAACACACTGCTCCACCTGCACCGGTGCATCCCCCGTTGCACCCCGCTCCAGCTAAACTGTCCTTCCTCCTGCCATTGCATCAGTTGCTCCCTCCCTTCATCTGTAACATCACCCCTCTCACTGTTAGATTCCCCCAGAGTCCTCAAGCGTCAAGTAGCCATGTTTGCTGGAAATTCTGCCACCCCACCCTTCCCCAAACCATGCCAGAGGCAGCGAGTGCAAAGCTGCAGCAGCCCACACTAACCCATGGTGCCATAAGGGAAATGAGGTTGAGGACAGGGGGATATCACCAAAGATCTTACTGTTCTTACCGCCAGCAAAAATGTAGTAAAAACAATGGAAATACTGAATGCCACTCTGCAACGGTGCACAGTTGTATCTGTGTAAATGACTGCCATAAGTGGTGTGGCTGGAGCAGCAGATGAGCGGCACAGATGACAGCGCATCAGCCAGGTACGTGTAAACACAGTTTAAGGCCTGCTTCATTAATCAGCCTGTTTTCTAGTAAGGTGTCAGTTATTGTCTTTTTGCCTTTTTTCTGCAACTCTAGCTACTCCTTGTTTGGGTATGACCACGTAACCAGTTTGTGTCTTCTGCATTTTGACTGCCTGTTGATTACAGCAAGTGGACTACTTGCTTTTAAGATTTACTGCAAGCCCAAGTTATGTGCACCCCTGATTAATCATTTCTGGTTACAGCCCCACTGTTAGTCTAAATTATCCAGCACCTCTGATAATTATTTTCAGGCTACAGACCCACTGTTAGTTTTGCTCCTTATCTGACTACCTGTTTATTTCCAAGTCACCCTATCTGGGTCAGTCATGATAGCAGCTTCCTGTTCAGAGTCAGCCCCCTGTTCAGCCTCCAGGGTATATTAGTATTCCTCTACATGCATGACCCTTAGTTTAATCCTATCTGGGCCTACCAATTATTTACATTCACCACCAGTTTTTTTTCACTAATCTGTGGTTAATCAGCATTATCAATATGGTTCTGTTTTGCAAGCTTACCAATTGGTTTAACTTTTGCCGTTTGGTTATTCCGCAGGCCTTCGCTGCTTCAGCCATATCTACTTCATAGTATAGCCTCACATTGTAAGTTAACAGACTAACCCTGTTACTGTGTCTTTGTACCTTAACTAGTCTCTGCTTAGTTACACACATAGCTGTGGTACTGCTTTGCTGTTGCATTTTGCATCCCACCCCCCTGACCACAATGCTCATTGCACTCCTCTGCCTTCTCCAGTTCCCACTATTGCTCCTAACCCCTCCACCTCCCTCCCCATCCAATTCTTCTACCATCCTTTTCCTCCCCTTCCACTCATCCCACCCTCCTCCTCTCTTATCAACCCCAGTCTCTTCCCCTCCTTCCCTTAACCTGGAGTTTCTCCACCGTACCGTCCTCTCCTTTCACTCCCCCACTCTGCTCTCCTACTTGCTCCAAGGGAAGGAAGCCCCCCTCCATCCTTCTCCTCATTTGCTTGCTCTACCTCTTGTCTAGTGACATGGAGACCAACCCTGGTCCCACCCTTCCCTACCTCTGCTACCATCAAGGATCTTAGCATATTTTGCCTTAATGCTAGAAGCCTTCCCCTTAAACTCAACTTTCTTTCTGTCTGGGTTCAATAACACTCTCCTGGTGTCCTCTGTATTTCTTAATCCTGGCTCTTCTCCAGGACTCTGGACTCTAGCATAACCCTTCCTGATTTTAATCTCTTCAGGCAGGATAGGGGAAAACATGGTGGAGGCATTGCCATCTACAGTATGTTTGCCAAAGCCTCTCTTGTACTAGAGCTATCAGGGAGGCCATATCCTCCTCCCACAAGTTTCTCCTTGTCTGGCTCTGATTGCTGTCCTCTGTACCCATCTTCACTGTGGTCTTTTATGCCTCTCCTAAAATTTTACCCTCCTGCCTGGTTGACTTTCTTTTCACCATCGCTTCACTTCTCATCCTCTGCAGGTGAACTCATCATCTTAGGGGATTTCAACATAAATTGACTCTTCCCATCCTCCAAATTGATCATCCATAGGAATGAGTCCCTAAAGTTTTCCCAGACTTTTTCTGAACCCACCTGACTCAATCCCCACTCCACCAACCATACCTTTTGGACTGGGTACTATCCTCCCACCCTCACCACATTATTGCAGCAGGCATATTGCCAAACTCATTCAGTGGCCACTGCATGACATTCTACATCAGAAAAATCTGCCCCCCTTCCCAAAATACATCTGGTCCAGGTCTCTCTGGTCAAGAAATCTCATTTCTGTCTTGAGCAACCTCGCTGCAACAGATGGGTTAGCCAACCTCTCTGCCTCTGATATTGAAGTGACCCTCACTCTATTTCACTCCAAATTTTCCTCCGTCTGGGACAAACATGCCTTCTCAGGAAATCCAAGGTCAAAATTTCCCACCCCTGGATTACTTCTGAAATCATCAACCTGTGCAAGTCCTGTGATCTTACCTGTGCCTGCTATCTCACTCCCTCCCTGACCTCCTGTCCTTCAGTGCTCCAAAGAACAACTGTACAAAGGCCGTCTTGGCTACAAAATTGCACTGTTTCAAGGCCAACCTCCAGAAAAACCATAACGCCCTAGTAAAATTCTGGAAAGTAATCCACTTGCTCCCCCCCCCACCTAGTCTGCTCCCCCAATCCTCGTGGTAAATGGTTTGCCTGTTTTTGACTCTCCCTGTGTTGCAGCTCACTGCAATGAGTTCTTCACTACCTGTGCTCGCCCTTCTCTCCCCTACAGCTCCTCTCCCTTCCCTCCTGTTCCCCCTTACTCTCCTCCCCCACTCATCCCCTGGATTCCATTGCCCCCTATCACAACCCAGGAAACATTGCCTGACTTTTCTTCCCTCAAGCTGTCTAAGTCCAGCCCTGATGAGCTGGACCCCAAGCTCCTTAACCTCTCTCTTAGCTTCTACCATTCCTTTTCCCCTTAGTCACCTGCTTAACCTTTCCTTCTCTGTCTGCATTGTTTAACAGTCCTGGAAGAAGGCCAAAGTTATTCCACTTCAAAAAGAGGGTGACCCCCTCCTCCTCCTCTGGCAACTTCCATACCATCTAACTCCTTCCCTCACTTTCAAAGCTGCAAGAGAAACTTGTCCATTCCAGACTCTCTAACTACATCTCATCCTCCAATTTTCTCTCCCGCTTCCAGTCTGGTTTCTGGAAGACCCACTCCACCGTCTCCTCCTTGCAGTGTGTCACTGATTCCATCTTCTCTGGGATGGATCAGAGACACATTATGGCTGCCATTTCCATCAATGTGGCCAAAGCCTTCGATTCGGTGTCCCATCCACTCTTCCTGGACAAGCTGAGTTCTGTTAGCCTCTTAGCTCCTGCTGTTGATTGGTTCCATCCCTACCTCACAGACCCTTGACAGTCAGTACAGATATAACACCCCCCCCCATGGGTGGGGCTTACCTTAATTGATCTCCCCAGGCTCTTCTTTTGCCCTCTGTCTGGCCATGTTCCAGCCCTGAGTTTTGCCTTTGAACATGGGTTAATATCCAGCAATGTAAATGTAAATCCATGTAAAGTAATGTTGTATCCATAGTTCATGTGCAAATGTGTGAGATGGTGCCATCGTGCTGTAGCTTTAAGAAGCTCAGTCCTTGTATAGAGTGTGCATAGCCTGTGCTGAATCTGAGTATCTGGAGCTTGGCTTGTGACCGTCCAGGGGAATGCTCTTTCAGACTCCACTCTGCAGTCACTTAATAGTGCAGAGGGAGCTCTCTCAAATGCTGTAAATGTTTAAACTTAAACTGAACTAATTGTTTATAAAAATGTACTTTAAAGTTGGACTGTTTACATCCTGCCATCTGGCAGCCATTTTGGTACTTTGACCTTTGTTTTCAGCCAATCGGAATGCAAAGGGTCCTCACAGCTGGGAGAAATAGAGAACTGTGTGTTTGGCACCCTTTATTGGCCAAATGTAACACCAGAACAGTGATTGACAGCCGCATCGCCCAATCAGATTACAGGATTCTGTTTTCAGTTAAGGAAGGACAGTTGAATCCTTCAGTTCTGAAGGAGCTTCCAGAGAGTGAAGAGGCTCAGACTGTGTGCTCTGAGAGAAAGTTTGGAGGCCTAATCTGGGCTTCCACAGCTAAATAGCCCGGAAGTAGTCTGTTTGAACTCCAGTATGGACCTGGACCATTTAAACTAGAAGAGGGAGATGCTACTCAGCAAGCAGTGGCATGTCGCGCAGTCTCTCCCCCAAAGCATAGCATTAGGAAAGCTCAAGACATACAAAGAACAAGGAACAGGGCAGCAAGGGACGGACAGATGGGAAACACCAGAGGAATGGAGCCAGAAGGAAGGATGGATCACCAACCACCAACAAAAAGCGCACTGCAAGTTCATGGAGAGGGATCTGCCTAGATGCAAGCAACTTGGGGAATGAGATCAGTGATCTACAGGCATTGGTGGTGGATGCAGATGTGGACATCATGGCTATCACCAAAACATGGGCCACTAGCAACAATGACTGGGACCTCACTATCCCTGGCTATATGTTCTTTAGGAGGGATCGGAGGGGGGTAAGGGCAGTGGGGTAGCTCTCTATATAAAGGAAAGCATCAAAGCAACAGATGACACTACTACCAAGATTCCCACTGAGGACCTAGAGTTACTGTTGGTTCAGTTAATCTCTACCTCAGGAAGGAAACTGTGAGTGGGAGTATTGTACAGACCACCAGGGCAAGAGGAGGCAAGGGACAGACAAATGACCAAAGAGATATGTAGGATGACTGGGAGGGACAAGGTGATAGTAGTCGGTCACCTGAACCTTCTGGATATTGAATAGGAAATCTCAGTAACCAGGAGCTCGAGAAGCAAGGTACTATTGGATACATTTCAGGATTGCTTATTGACTCAAGTGGTGAGGTCTCCCACCAAAAAGGACACTATCCTGGATGTAATCATGACAAACTCGGAGGCAGTCAGATCAATCAAGGTAGCAGAGCCACCAGTGAACAGTGATCACAATACACTGTGGTTTGAAATAACCACAGGAGAAACAAAGAGCTCCACAAAAATAGAAGTCCTGAACTTTAACTCCTTTGGTCCCATAGCCGCCACATGGTGTCAGAACCAGCCATTGCTGAGCCTGACCCAAAATGGCCACCGGGAGAGAATGGAACGTAAACCTTTGCAGATTAAGACAATTGGTAAAAGAACAGTTGGCAAACATCTTGGAGACATCAGGAGTGGAGGATATATGGAAAAATATAAAAGAGACAGCTAGAAGCCACTAGGCTCTGCATCAAGACAGTGGCAAAGAGAAACAGACACAAGAGACTCATATGGTTCTCAGATAAGGTTGGGAAGGTAATTAGGGTGAAAAGAAAGGCATATACAGCATTTAGACAAAACAAGAGTGACGCAAAATGGAAGCATTCAAAGAAATAGGGAAGCAAAGAGAGCAGTGAGAGAGGCCAAGGCAGCCAAGGAGCTCCAGATCACGAGAGGGATTAAAACTGGGGAGAAAAACTTCTTCCTACAGTATATGTCAGAGAGAAAAAGAAGAAAGGAGGAGGGATCGTAAAGCTGAAGGATAAAGGTAAGGTGTCAGAGGACAACAAGCAGAAGGCTGAAGCCCTAAATGAATTCTTCAGCTCAATATTTACAAAGGAGAAGCCAGGTCCACTGCCAAACAGTGGTATTACAGTCTCATCAAGGGGGATCCTGAAGATGAACATTCGTGAATTCTCCACTGACACAGTAAAAAAAGGCTTCTTGGCCATCAAACCAGACAAGGCCCTAGGTCCAGGTGGCTTACATCCAAAAATACTGAGAAGGCTAGCGGATGAGCTGACAGACCCCCTGTCACGCTTATTCAATAGGTCACTTATAACAGGGATCATACCGTTAGATTGGAGGGTGGCTGACGTAGTGCCGCTCCATAAGGGAGGTGACAGGGAAGAGACAGGAAATTACAGACCGGCCAGCCTCACATCTATTGTAGGTGAACTGATCGAGTCCCTTATTAAATAGGATCTTGCAGAATACTTAGAAACAAACCATCTCCAGAATATCAAACAGCATGGATCTGTGGCGGGCAGATCCTGTCAAACAAATCTCATATTGTTCTTCTACTAGGTGACCAAGGAACTGGATAAGGGCCATGTGGTGGATCTACTTTACTTTGATTTCAGCAAGGCTTTTGTTACGGTCCCATACAGGCGCCTTCTGCAAAACATGGAAGACTTTGGTACAGCTGAGGAAATTGTTAGGTGGCTGGGAAACTGGCTAGCGGACAGGAAACAGAGGATAGTCGTAAATGGGATCAAATCCTCAGTAAAGTGTGTCACTAGTGGATTGCCTCAGGGGTTGGTTCTTGGACTGATCCTTTTAAACATGTTCATCAGTGACACAGATGTAGGTAAAAAGGGTAATCTTGCCCTATTTTCAGATGACACCAAGCTCAGTGGCAGGGTGGACAGCATTGAGGGAGTCAGGGATATGAATGAGAACCTCAAAACACTGGAAAAATGGACACAAGAATGGTAACTGAAGTTCAATGAGAAGAAGTGCAAAGAGATGCACCTCGGAAGGGCAAACCCCAGAATGGAATACTATTTCAATGGGTTCAAGCTGGTCTCTTCCACAGAGGAAAGGGACCTAAGGGTCATCATTTGTGCTGACATCAAACAGCAGACCCAGTGCAATGACGCCTATAGTAAAGCAAACAGAATGTTGGGCTGCATAGGAAGAGGCATACACAGCAGAGACAGGGAAGTGATACTTCCTCTTTATCGATCCTTGATGAGGCCGCATCTTGAGTATTGCATCCAGTTCTGGAGGCCACACCTTAGTAAGGAGGTGGACAGCTTGGAGACTATCCAAAGGAGAGTAACAAAGATGATTCATGGCATGCAGGGGTTCGCTTATGAAGAGAAGCTCAGGGCACTGGGGATGTATTCACTGAATACTCATAGGGAGAGAGGAGACATGACTGAAACCTTCAGGTTCCTCAAGGGTATAAACACAGTGCCATACTAGGAACACAAATTCCTCTACACATGGTCACGATTGGAAATTGAAGGGAGGGGCCTTCAAAAAGGACATCAGGAAGTATTATTTCACAGAGAGGGTGGTGGAGCCATGGAACAAACTGCCCTCTGAGGTGGTTAGCGTCCACATGGTGGCAGATTTCAAGCATGGGTGGGATAGGTGATGGGCACAGCCGGCAAACACCAAAGAGTGAAAAGCCAAGGTACCCTAGGGTGGGATAGGTCCCTGGAGCATCCTTAGGCTTCAGGTAAATCTTTGGGCAGACTGGATGGACACTGGGTCCCCGTTTGCTGACACACTTTCTATATTTCTATGTTTTTTACATCTGCAGCAGTTACTAAAGCTATTGAGAGAAGAGAAAAGCTTTGTTGTTAAGCCAAATTCTGTTGGTTTGCCTGAACTGCATCAGAGACTGTGTGATACAGCCAGAGCTGAAGGTAAATCCTGCATCAAGCTGCCAGAGTAGAGATTTGGGGAACCAAGCCTGGTGCCAGAGGTTCCCCCAGCCAGAAAACTGTTTGTCAGAGCCATTTCTGCCAGAAAGGAATTTCTTATGCAAAGCGGCCAAAGTGAGGTTGCCAAAATTTGTGTTCAGAGACTGCACCCTGTTTGCCAAAGCAAAACTGCAAAGACTGTATCCTGAACTAAATCTGCATCTGAACCAGCGTGAGGAGTCAGCTACTAATGCAACAGCTAGTGTTGGTTTGTGGCCACCTCAGTGTTTATGCCTAGACATGGGGTGAGTCGTGCCAGTCCTGGTCCTTTCTGCTGGTCCTGTCTCCAGAAACCAAAAGTCTGCAGCCTGAAACCAAGCCTCCAGGGGTTCAAGACTTCCCTAAGGAGCCATCCATCTTGACTGCCAATCATAACCTAGAAAGCTCAAAGTCATGAGTAATTTCAGTGCTGGCCCTGTAACAAATGTTTCATTATTTCAAGAGTTTGTTAAAGTGTATTGCAGGCCATCGGGCCTGGGAGGACAAATGCAAGTTTGCCTAAGAGTCAAGCTATTTGTTTTCTAAAGATAACTCGTTCTTCATGGTTACAGAAATACATCACATTATTTGTTTGAGTGTACCAACACCGGCCAACCAGCTGCAACAAACCAGGCCTGCAATGGTTCAAGTCTGGGTACCCACTAGTGAAAATAACTGGGACTGTCCATGCGGTCTATTAATTGTTGTTTAAATTCTTTGCCAAACCAAAAGATACATAGGGGAGAAAAGAAAAGTGAGGGCACAGATCAGCAGGATTAGAACTTGGGGGGTGAGATGGACCTGAGGAAGCTGGGAACAAGCAGAAGTGCTAAATGAGTACTTTGCCTCTGTCTTTACCGGGGGAGGTGGGGGATCTTTCCAACCCGATGGGAGGGTAGAGGAGCCCACTGAAACAGGAGGTCAGTTGGAGACTGAAGAACTGGATGAGACTAGGCCAGGGGATGGGTCTTATCTAGAAGGGGAGGAGAGGATGCATGAGGAGGGGGGATGGGAGGGCAAAATCACGTGGATAGGGTGAGAGAGGCCTTCCGGTCACTAAAGACTGAGAAGGCGCCGGGGCCAGATGGGCTGCATCCAAGGGTGCTGAAGGAACTGGCGGATGTGCTGGCAGCTCCACTGGCCTCACTCTTCAACATCTCCCTGATGACAGGGTGGGTGCCTCAAGATTGGAAGGTGGCTCATGTGGTGCCTATCCACAACATGGGGTCCAGAGAGGAGATGGGGAATTATAGGCCCGTTATCCTAACGTCTGTGGTAGGCAAGGTTATGGAGGGCAGCTGGAAAGGTTGGAGCACCTGGATGACAGGCAGTATGGTTTTGTTCTGGGGAGATCATGCCAGACTAACCTGGTGGAGTTTTATGACTGGGTGATGCGTGCCCTGGACTGACACAGGCCAGTGGACATCCTCTATCTGGATTTCAGTAAAGCATTCAATTCGGTATCCCACAACGGCCTACTGACAAAGCTGGGGAGATGGGGGTGGGGAGGCAGTTGCTCAGGTGGGTGGAAAACTGGCTTACAGGGTGAATACAGCAAGTGGTGGTTGGAGGGATAGTCTCCTCCCCAGGAGGGTCATCAATGGGGTCCCCAAGGGTTTGGTCCTGGGGCCACTCCTGTTCAATTCCTATGTCTCAGACATAGGGTGGGGTGTTAGGAGTAGGTTGAGTCTCTTTGCAGATGACTCAAAACTGGGAGCACTGGCTAATGGGAAGGAGGGGAGAGAGGCCCTGCAGGGGGATCTGGATACCCTAGGGTGTGGGCAAGGAAGTGGGGGTTGAAGTTCAATGCAGGGAAATGTAGTGTGCTGCATCTGGGGGTCAGAAACCTGGGACATGCATACACCCTTGGGGGGACCACACTGCAAGTCACATCGGGCGAGAGAAACTTAGGGATAGTGGTGGACAGCAAAATGAATAACACAGAGAATTGTTGAAGAGCTGCAGCAAAAGCAAACAGGATACTGGGCTGCATAACCTGGGGGGGATTATCTCCAGGATGAGGGAGGTGATCCTCCCTCTGTATAATGCCCTGGTTAGACCACATCTTGAGTACTGTGTGCAGTTCTGGAGACCCCATTTTAAGAGGGACATAGCGCTGCTGGAGAGGGTCCAGAGGAGTGCGACCAGGATGATTCAGGGCATGGAGAGTAGGACCTATGAGAAGAGACTGGAAGAACTCCATCTGTACGCATTGGGGGAGAGGAGGGATAGAGGGGTCATGACAGAGACTTTCAAGTATGTAAAGGGGATAAATAAGTGCTGAGCCAGGGAAGTGTTAAGGCTTAAGAAGGGGGGAACTACCAGGGGGCACGAGTGGAAGCTGGAAAGGGGGGAGCGCAGGAGACACCACTTCACAGAGAGGGTGGTGGAACCATGGAACGCACTGCCCAGGAGTCTGGTGGAAGAGGCCACAATGGAAGGATTTAAGAAGGGTTGTGACAGGTACAGGGGGAAGCTGAGGCCAGGGAGGGCCACCTCTGGGGCTGGGGGGGTGGAGGAGCGAGCTCCCAGTAGGGGGCTAGCTTCCGAGCAGACACAATAGACCATGGGGCCTATTCTGCTGGCTTTTATTATGATACTATGAGAAACACAAATACCCAGTATTTAATTTGCACTCCTTTACCCTATTGTTTATCCGCCTAATAAATGAGGTTTGTTGTTAATGTTAACACTGTCCATGAGCATATTATTACTGAGTGCCAACTTACTGTGTCTGGCTATACAGTGCATTGTTATTGCTAATAACAGGTATATGGGGTGTGTCACAGTAGCCAGAACCCTGTTGGTAAGTGTAGTCATTGTGAGCATATTATTAGCTATTGCCAATAATTGTACTACTGAATGCAAGTTAAATTGTTATATGGTAATCCATGTGTGGGACTACTGGTTGGGGCAGTGGATAAGTACAGCATCCCAGAGGGTTTTACTAGTCTGTCATCAGATACTCTTAAAATTTACTCTGGGTGGAGCCTATGCACAAATAGTTTTACTACTAGTGATGAACCCCTTTTGTCATCAGAATCAGGACCTAGGACCCTCAACCTGCATTGTGGGCAGCAGGCAGGAGTAGTAGCCCTTTGGTACATGGCACGCGGGTTACACAGGTATGAGGCATCCTGTCACCTCCACTAACCATCCAGGCTGGGGCCCATAAGGTGGGTCCCATCCTCTTCTTCATTTTCCTGAACAACCTCCCCTCTGCCTGTGTCAACTTGCATACTCACATGTATGCAGATGACACAGTCATCTTTGCCTCTGATCCTTCTACCAAGGCAGTGGGAGACCTACTCCAACAGAACTTCCACAACATTTTGAACTGGTTACATCAAACCAACTTCAAGTCAACACTAAAAAAATGGTGTCCATGTAACCCCCCTCTGGGGGCTTACCTGCAGTTGCCCCATTTGTCCTATTTTTGTTGGTGCTCCTGTGCTTATTTCTCCCGTTTCCCACCACCAGCCTACTGTCTTCTGCCCTGATAGGGCATAATTCCATGGTCATGAGCCACCGGCGTGTTTGATTTGGCCAGCGTTCATGCAGGGATGAGGAATGTTTGATGTTCCCGACCGCCATTGTGCTCTGAAACCGGGGAATCTGCCTATGGTCCTGGTGCCCCTCTTGGTAATCCGGGGGACCATAGACCTGAAAGGAGTCAGGCAAAATGCCAGTAGTGATGCACGAGGAGATTTCGCACAGCAGGGCCGCTCGAGGGGGCTTATGCATATTAATGAATGGCCCCATGCATAGTAATGTGTGCTGCCTGTCGCCTGGGGGTGACAGAGTTGCAGCAGCAGCGATAGCTACACTGTTGGGGCTACAGCCATGAGAGTGGGCTCATGTAACAGGGGGCAGTTTGAGGTACACTCCGGTGGGGTATTGGTGTGGATTAAGGAATGTCTTGGGCTGCACTAGAACTAAAAAGGGGAGAGACTGTATAAACTGAAACGGACTCCATTGAACTGATGTTAGCTGACATGTTGGTGACAACCCCTTTTGTTACAGCCAATCAGTGATCTAGGTGCCCAAAATTGTGACAGAGGGACTCCTGGTAAAAGGAGGGGACTAATTCTGGCACCTAGATCATGCCCCAATAAGCGAGCAGAAAATATTGACCGCTATGGATATTGATTATTGAAAGGCTTCAACAGCCAATCAGAGCACTGGGATATCGGCTGATACAGTGAGGACTTACTGGGATTTCTTCAGTCTGTTGCTGGACTCTGTACAAGTCAGGGCTATGCTGTAAAAGCAGACATTGGGCTTCAGGGGCTTACCGAGGCCCTAATCTGAGGATTGTGGTTGCTGAAGGATTCCCCAGGTGCTTGATGCAGGATTGAGTTGCGAAGGGTAAAAGAGACTGAACTGTGATCCTGTTTCTCCAGGTACTGAGCAGTTGCTTAATGTGTATTGGCAGAAACTAAATGTGGCAGACACCCTGCACTGGGAGATTGAGCTAGAGGGGTCTGCAACCTTTTCAGGTCAGGGAGCCACATGTCCACCTCCCATGACAGATCTGATCAAAAGAGAGCCTTATGAGTGCATACATAGCAGATGTCTTTCGTAATGCTTAATGTTACCTAAAATTATCTCCAAGTGTATTTGAGTAAAACAAATGTTACTTAATTGGAGCACTACTCAAAGCAAAACACTAAAAAGTGTAACTTATCAATTGTTTTCAACAACAGTGATGCATTTATCATCCTATGTAAATGTGCAAACATTTCAACTTGCAGGATATGCCAGTTTACAAATCACAGTATACCATCAGGTTGCTCAGAGAGGCCCAAGCTTCTGGCTGACTTGGTATGGAGTATCATGCTACAGTAGGTGCACAGTCTGTGAGACATTAGCACGTTTATCCATTGATAGCTTCTGATTCTCCAAACCCTTTCTGAGAAAACTGAAAAAGTTTTAGCCATGATCCTGTTGCCACAAGGGTAACTAGTTAGTAACTCATCCTTAATTCCTAATACATTCAAACAGTAGAATAGACTACCAGCGCCAGCTGTGCTATATAGTATATTTGTTAACTATGGGTTCATCTAGCACAAGAGCATACCTCTCAACTGTACCACATTACGAGGAACGTTCCTCATTTTACTTCAGAAAAGGTCCCTGTTCCACATTGTGAAGACTTGTTCCACATTCAGAGTCAACATTTTAAAGCAAATATCCATAGTAAATGATGGAAAAAATAACTTATTCAATTAATAACAGACATTCTCAACATAAATGCAACATTTTAATAGTGTTTTGAGCTTCTTAGGTAAAGATTTATTTATTTATTTTATTTATTTAGTTAAACATCAGTTTAGAAACCTTTGAGCCAGAGGCTCATTTACAAAGGTACCTCGTCACAAAGAGGACATCAGAACAGTAGTACAAGGGACACAGTACTTACAAACAAAAAAGGTACAGTTCAATTACAATTTTGTTACAATAGAATACAATCTCCAACGAAGCAAAAGATAACAAAAGGTGCAAAACTTATGGTCGGGGACAGCTGGTGGGGGTAGAAGGGAGGGAGATAGGGGAGGAGGAATTAGTAGGGAAAGGAAGTGGGGGGGGAGCCGCTCAGTGAGCATTGTCAAACAGAATATATATTTTTTTTTTTACACTAGGCTAGCGGCAGTTGCATTTGCGAGAGCTAAGCAGGAAGTTTCTGAGCCTGGGCTTAAAGCAAGCTAAGGTTAGTGAGTTTGAGACACTGGCAGGAGGGAGTTATACCAGTGGGGTGCACGGTGAGGGAATGCCCTCTGACCTTGGGAGGTCCTGGCTCTTGGAATAACTAGGGTAGCTCTTGGAGGCTCTGCGTGATCAGGTCGGGTGCAGTACGACGAATGGAGTTGGATAGGCCTATGGGGGATAGGCCACGAGGGGTTTTGATGGTGAGCTGGCATGTCTGATCCATGAGTCGCTTCTTCCAGGTTGAGTAGGGTAGCCAGGGTGTACAGCTCACATGTGTGAGTGAGTCTGGGAGCACCAGTGATAAGTCTGCAGGCCTTATTAACTGTGAGGCGAACCTTGTTGAGGGCAGTCTGATCTGCTGAGCCATAGACCGGAAGGCCATAGTCAATGAGAGACATGACAGAGGAGGTGACAGCCAGGCTGGAGGGTATCAGAGGGAGGCATTTCTTGTGTCAGAAGAATGCCTAGCCGTGGAGCTGGCGACAGAATTTAGGCAGATATATGTCCATGGAATGAAAGTGCAGGGTCAAAGGTTATACCAAGATATTTATAGGACTGCACCTGGGCAATGACGAGATTGGTGTGGAGTGAACAGCTAAGGAAACTTGCTGTACTTATTTTGGGGGTGGAGAAGAGCATCGTTTTGTTTTCTTAAGGTTGATAACAAGTCGGTGCTCAGTGAACCAGGTAGCTGCAGAGTCAAAGACTAGTTGGAGAGAGTTCTGTAGCAGCATGGGGTCATTGTGGAGGCAACGAGAACAGCATCATCAGCATAGAGAAGTATCTTACCCCATACACTGCTGGGTAGGGAGTTAAGAAAGAGTGAGAATAGTAGGGGTCCAAGAATTGAGCCTCATGCGGCACCTAGCCGAATGGGGCATGTTTCAGAGAGAGTACCGTGACTTTCACACATTGGGAGCGGGCAGAGAGATAGCTGGTGCACCAGGAAACAGGTCCTGAGGCAAAGCCTATTAGGTCAAGGGTGGAGAGCAAAAGAGGATGCGAAACGGTATCGAATGCTTTAGACAGGTCAATGAATATAGCACCAGCCAGGGCACCAGAGTCCAAGGAGGCATGGAGGAAGTTGGAAAATTCCAGGAGTGCTGTATTGGTACTATGATCTGCTCTGAACCCGTGTTGTTCAGGGCAGAGAACATTGTACTTACAGAGGTAGTCAGAGACTTGGGACGCCACAATTTTCTCTAACGCCTTAGAGAGGGGGGAGAGGATTGAGATGGGTCGGTAGTTACCCGGAAGAGTCCTGTCACCACCTTTATGGACAGGGGTAACTGTGGCAATCTTCCAGGCAGAGGGGAATTGTCCGAGACAGAGTGATTTGTTGAAAATGCACGTAATAGGTGAGAGGACCTGATCCAGGACCTGACGTAAAAGGCAGGGATCAAGTGAGTCATTACCGATGGTGTTACCTTTTAGGGCTTTTAGCAAGTAAGGCCTAGCTTCTTGCATGGTGACACGACGCAGGTGGAAAGAGGGGCGGGCAATGGGTGGTGGTACAGATGGAGAAGGTGGACTGAAAAAGTTACCAGGAAGTACTGAGCTAAGGTCGGTAAAGGAGTTATTGAGGTGGGTGGCAATGAGGGCAGGGTCAGAGGAGACGGTACCATTGATGTTGAGAAGAGAAGGAGAGGGGGACTGGGAGTGACCATTCAGTTGCTTGATGTTGTCCCAGAAGCACCTGGGGTGCCCCCAGGAGGAGGTAAGAGAGGCTTGGTAGTATTCCGCCTTTGCTTTGCGGATGGCCCAGGTGCACTGGTTGCGGGCGGCAGCATAGGACTGCCTGTCAGCTGAACGGCCAGTAGCAACAGCAAGGTGCCAAAGATTGTCGCGTTGCTTAAGTTGCCACTGTAGGGCAGGGGTGATCCAAGGGGCATGTTTCACTTTGGACCTCCTAGCAGTCATGGGAGCAAAGATATCACAGGCAAAGTTGAAAGTGCTTACAAAGAAGGCCAGGGCCAAGTCAATGTTGGTTGCCCTCGTCAGAGGGGACCAATCAGTGTGGGCAAGGAAGCGCTTAAGGCCTATGAGTCCCCAGGCCTAAGCCGCCTTAGAGGTGGTTTTGACCGGGATGAGGGGCGAGGGTTTCCCAGTTGAAAAGCACAGGGAGTGGTCACTGAGGCAGTCAGGAGGATTTGGATGTTGTGGATGCGGATTGGCCTGTTGGTGAGGACCACATCCAGGAGGGTGCTTGTCCCCAGGGTTTTTCTAGTAGGCTGTGTGACCAGTTGAGTTAGGTCAATTGAATCGAAAGCCTCACGGTGGAGGAGGGACGAGGGCAGAGCCAGTTTATATTCAAGTCAGCCCACCAAGATTTGGTCCGACGAGTTGGGTAGGGAGTTGAGGTAGTCAATTAGTGGGCCCAGGGCCTGGGATTGGTTCTTGGGGGTATGTAGGCTACGGGTTAGGAATAATGGTCTCTAGCTGGGTCAGGGGACAGCTTTAGAGTAAGTGCCTGGGCCTTATGGTCGAGGTCAGGCGGGGGAGTGGTAGCCCCATGAGAGAATCCATTCAAATAGAAGACACAGCCCCCACCTCTCCTGCCGACATGGTCCAACCGGTGGAGAGTGTAGCCAGGGAGAGAGACATGAGAGTTAGGAGTGGAGGGAGACAGCCAGGTTTCAACCAGGGCAACAACATCAGGTTTATGAAGCGTCACCCAGCAGTGTAGAGAGTCCAGTTTTTTCAGGAGGCTAGAGATGTTCATAGAAGCAATGCGCAGCCCAGGAGATTTCAGGGGGAGGACCAGTGCTGCCAGGCCCGGGATTGGGGTGGACATTGCCTGACAGGAGCAGGAGGAGGAGGGCTGATCTGGGGAGTGCACAATGGCGGGATAGCTTTCGACGATTGGAGAGGGGGTGATGAGGGAGTGATCACCAAGTGAAAACAGCTACTAGAGAGCAGTAAAATGTGACAAGTGAGGTATTGGGAGCAAATTGTTCAAACTTAATCAGGCTCCCTCTAGTGGCAAAACAATATAAGGAGCTAATGGAGAAGTTGGGTGTTAAAAAGATCAAGGTAGAAATTACCTGGTGTGTCTCGTGTGCAGTGACTCTCAGTTTTTAAATACAGTTACAGGCAAATGCAAATAGTTTTAGCTGGTTCAAATGGGCTGTGGGCTATCAGGTACTATTGTGATTCAAAAGAAGGTGATTACTAGCAGGGCAAACTGAAATTCTGCACACTGGAAATGCACTTAGAAGTTAAACAGTCCCCAAATGAGTTTTTCACAGGGGGTAATTCAGTTACAACTGGAAATGCACTTTACAAATTAACAAACAGTCCCCAGTGAGATTTGCAGAGGATTCAGATAGAACACAGATCCTGGGCTTGCAGTGACTCTAAGCTTTTAAATACAGTTACAGGCAAATGCAAATAGTTTTAGCTGGTTCGTTTTAAAAGTTTCAAAATCAGGCACAAAAGTAACAGTTCTGCTCCGTTTGAGCCTGGGCAGCAACTCGAGGTGCTACTCTGGCTGGGATTCATGCACTGAGCAGGGGAGAGCTTGTGGCCGTTTCAGAAAAGGCGCCAGATGGCCAACGATGGTGGCAGCAGCCTGGATCAAGGTAGAAATTACCTGGTGTGTCTCGGGTTCAGGGCTTCTGCAGGCAGGGAGGGCTTCAGAGCAGGCCCTCGTGACCTCCGGTCTCCTCAGGGGAGTGGGGTGGTCTCTGGTGTGTCTCGGGTTCGGGGCTTCTGCGGGCAGGGAGGGCTTCAGAGCAGGCCCTCGCGACCTCCGGTCTCTGGTCTCTGGTGTGTCTCGGGTTCGGGGCTTCTGCGGGCAGGGGAGGGGGGTGGTCTCTGCGGGAGAATGAAGAGAGAGAGGGGGGATTTGATTAAGTGTTCCACATTTTGCCCATTTGTTCCACATTGTGACAGGCAATGTTCCACATTTGGGGGACAAAAGGTTGAGAGGTATGCACAAGAGAGACATAGTAAGTTAACCTCATATCACAAACACGGATAAGAATCCATATTCCACAAAATGTTCTTTGCAAGGTCTTTCATGGTCTTGTGTTCAAGAAAAGCCTGTGCCAGATCTAGCATACAGTACAATTCTGCTCTGTTTCCTGAGATCTACAGACAAGTGTAGGCCCATTTTGAAAACTGCATCCCTCGTAGCCTCTCCATCTACAAAACTGTTGCCTGTACAAAGCAACTGCAGGGCTATGTGGAAGCTGGACAGATGCATGCCACAGAGTCGAAGTAATCTTCTCTTAGCCCAGTTTATTTTTAAGTGTAGAAAAGTGTTTCTTGCATGCCTCTCGTTCATATTTTCTGGCATTTGTAGAATGTTTTATTTTGACATGCCCTTGCAGTTTACGTTCTTATTTCTTGTAAAGACTTTCCCTGCACATCACATGGAACATAAACCCATCTCTGTTGATGAAAACAAAATCACTCAAGTCTTCTAGAAATATTACACTCTTATACTATTCTCTCTTCTTTGTTGGATGTGACATTTTTATCATAAGCTGTATAGCTGATTCACAGGTACCAGTGCCATATTAAGAAAGCAGGAAAAACTTTAAAAAAACCAAAAACACTACTACTTGCAGTTTTATGACCCATGTCTTGACGCAGTCCTCCTTCCATCTTGACAATCTACTATCCCACCCAAGGAACCACTGTCTTCCTCAGATTCCAACCAATACACATCATCCTGAAGTAACTGTGGTTGTCCCCCTCTACCTCACTCCTCACACTCATTTAGACAACTGATGTGAGGCTAGATCCCAACTGATGTAGGTATAACCCAATAAAGCAAATAGAATGTTCAGCATTTGTTAAGGTGCAAGGAAGAATAATAAAAGAATTGGTGGGTCAATCCTGTGTGGTAGATGGTAAGACATCATCTTGCTGGCCAATCCTATTACATTTTTCCTACCTTTGTCTCAACTCTCTCCCTCC
The DNA here is from genome assembly GCA_016271365.2 of Neoceratodus forsteri. Taxonomy (NCBI): domain Eukaryota; kingdom Metazoa; phylum Chordata; order Ceratodontiformes; family Ceratodontidae; genus Neoceratodus; species Neoceratodus forsteri. Next base: position 191,030,820 of record CM057458.1, read on the forward strand.
CACTTGGGGTAAAAATGTCTTAGGCAAGTGTGGTTGGGCATGGCCATCCACAAGCCTTGCCTGTTTACATAAACACACCTAACTTGAAGTGTAGTGCCTCTGCATCAAATTATAGGCATCGCAAGCCCTGCTGACATTTGGCAACATGTCCAGCACTGCACAACCCTAACAACATAATCCCTCTTCTTGGGCTACCAGGTAAGCACATGTGTAGAATCAGGACTGAAGGCATCCAAACTAGATTCTTATTGACATTACTACTTAATGTGCTTTGCCCCAAGTTTTGGTATGAACCTAGGTCACCAAATCAGTGAACAGTAATCCTTACCACTGTGCCATCAAGCAGTTCTTCAGCAAGCTTTTAAAAGTATGCTGGCTCGCCTCATGCTGGCCAAGATCTACAACACAGATGGGAATATTGATACTGACTTAAAATATGGGGGGCACTGCAGAGTCAATAGCCTCCCTTATATAACTATTCTTGATTACCTCTAACTTCCCCAGCATCATGCACATCAGTGTGTATATGATGTTCATATACATGACCTTTAAAAGGTGGCCCTACATAGATAAATTGCCGAAAAGCATACATTCAGTGTCCCAAATCCTTTTATTATGGAGCAGAGTAGCAGTGATGCTGAGAACCATAAATGATGGACCTTTGAGGGGTAAGAAGCTACTGAGCTGCATGAACACAGCAAAGAGCCTCATGTTGCAGACCTTTGCACTAGACAAAAGGACTGAGCAGATTATCTGAGTACTACAGCTGCTGCTGAAAGGTTGTTTGCTTGTGTGGACTGAAATTGCATTTTTCCTGAAGAGGCACAGTGTCTTAGTTGTGAAGGTGTTGGCCAAGAATTGTATGTGTTCTGAGTGAACTGGTTAAAGTGGCTGAGAGCTGAGGTCTTGCTGCAGCCGAAGAAAGGGTTTGGACACTGCTAAACTGAAAGTGTGGACTGGTAAGCAGGAGGGCTGTTGCTGCTGAGTGCTCCCCCTGCTGAATTGCGTGGACACTGATTGACTCAGAGGCTAGCACCCACACAGTTTGGAACTGGAATTCATTGGAGTGACTGCCTGGAAACTTTGCTTGTTGGAAGCTCAGTGCAGGGAATGCAGGAGGATCCCCACCATTTGGGAATCCTCACCCAGAGCCAGGGAGAAAATTTGCTAACCCCTCCCAAGTGGGACACACTGTCTCAGGAGGTCATCGGCGCTTGCTGGGGTGCTAGAGCATCTGCAATCGGTGGGTGGGAGCTGGGCTGTGGAGCCACTACCGGGTCTGGGCCTTCTGGGGCTGGTGTTGTTCTGCCACAGTGCTCTGCAATGGGCCAGAAGCAGCTGAAGGTGATGAGTGGCCAGAACTACAATCAAGGTGACCAGCTGCAAGATCCTTGAGCAAGTTCCATCCAGACAGAGGGATCCTGGCCAGCCTGCTTCTCAATTTGCTGCACAACTCCAAGGAGCTCCATTTTCCCCTGGTGCTGAGATCTTCAAATCATGAGTACCCAGGACCTGGTTCCTGGGAGGGGAAAAGGGAAGTTGTTATTTCTCAAAGTTCAAGCTTTTCAATTTCAGGGCCCCAACAGCCAGCCAACCAGCGGCACCGATCAGGCCTGCACCTAGTGGGTACCCCTAAGGGCAATACAGGGGCACAGGTACCAGTGGGGAAGGGCTTGGCCTGCAGGCCTACAGGTTTGAAATTGCATATCTCACTAAATGTTTTCTTGCCTTCACAGCAACCCTACATCCAGGCATCCCTTTCTCTGTTCCTTACCCCCCGAATAAAGCTGTGAATCTGTCATTTGAATGTGCTGTGTTAGTGAATTCATTGCATGCACTTATTGCTGAAATATGGTTTATGGTGGAACAAGGTATTTGAAACACAGTGTGCAGAGTGGTTGGATGGAGAGGTGGGTAGGCACAATATCCCAGGGGGCTGTGCCAAGCAGATATCCGGCCCACTAATACTTTACTCTGGGTGGAGGCGCTGCACTATTTTCATTATTTCCAGGCACAACCCACCAATTGTCACCATAGCAGGACCCAGGCCACTTGCCCGGTACCACAGATAGTTGGCAAGGGGGAAGTAGCCCGTTGGCACACAGCACTGGGGGCTGCATCCATAAACTTTGTAACCAGTCAGAAACTGACCAGTATCCTAACCCTTCCTGTTTTGGCCACTTTGGATGGTACCTCCCTTGAAGCAGTGCAGTCTTTAAAGTACCTTGGTGTGTTGACAGCAAGCTTGACTTCTCAGCCCACATTGATACCATCCATGCAAAACTCCGCCCCCAGCTTGGTGCCCTATACTGCAACAAAGACTTCTCATCTCCGCAGGTCTGGAGGGAGCTGGTTACCAATATGGTGCTCCCTGTCTCGACTACGTAGATATGGTCTGTGGCACTGCCCCCTCCACTTCCCTTGTCAAACTGGACACCCTCTGTAATGCCTTTTGCTGCTTTGCCACAAACTCCCTCTCTCATACTCACCAATGCTCCCTCTACTCCTCCTTATCCATCCTCCCCCCACCTTCAAGTCAGCAGACTCACTGTACCTCCTTGATATCCAAATGCTGATTTGGTTCCCCTCCCTCTTACCTCTGCTCTCTTCTCTCGCCAATCTCCTGTACCATCATGCTCACTCTGCTCCAGGGATCATCACACTTTTGCCTCTCCTCAACAGTACAGTCTGCCTTTTCCTACACCCTGGAACCTGTTCCCCTCCTACCTCCACCTCTCCTCCTTCCTTGGCTCCCTCCGGCATCAGTTGACACTGCTCCCCCACCCTTCCTGCTCCTGTTACCCGTCCTCCTGATGCCTCCCTGACTTGGAGCCCCTACCATCCATGTTCTGGCCTGTGACTGAGTCTCAACTACCTGCCTACTGGGTCAATTTCAACTCCACTCCTGCACTTCCCTACTCAGTAGGGTTAGACATACACACGCCTTAATGGTTTTCTAGTCTGATTCACAGTTGTTTCTCTGCACCTTTATCTTGATGCTGTTTTATTTGCACACCACATTTCTGTACAAAAGATTTGTATTTCTGCTTCTCCTGTTCTCTTTCCTCCAGGTCACATCTGTAATTGAGCGTTAGCTCAGTGTGCCTCTCCCAGTTACCAATTTTTAAATAAACTAAACTATCGCCAAATTGTTGTGCATAATTTAGCACCACCCCCTTCCTGTAATATGCCAAAAGGAGGTTGGACAGCCCTTCCACAGTAGTACAAATCGAAGGGCACTGGTGCACAGAAGAGGGCTAGGACAGCATATAAAAGACCTGCTGTGCCATTCACATTGCCTACTACCACCACAGTTCGGTACTCCCTGACTAAGGAATTTATTTGCTAGGCAGTAGTGATGTTGGAACACTGCAACCACTGTCTAGGGATGTCAGGGGACTAAGTTCAGTGAGGAAACCATTCTTTAGAGAGAAGATGTATGGAGAGTAAAGCGGCTAGGTAGGGAGATTCACAGGATTACAGGGAAATTTTTTTTTTCTGAGGTCTGTGTTGGAGCACCCCATTTCATCATCAGGTATTTGCTTTGAACTGCAGGAACACAGAAATATAGAATTTGCCAGCAGAAATGGACCGCTTGGCCCACCTAGTCTGCCCACTTTCCCTGCCTATAGTATCACTACAGATGCTGCGTGATCTCCAAACCATTCACCCCCCTTCCCTTAAGATTCCCTTATGCCTATCCCATGCATTCTTGATCCCCACCACTGTTTTTGTTCTCAACACCTCCACTGGAAGATTGTTCCAGGAATTCACCACTCTTTCTGTGAAGAAGTACTACCTCACATCTCTCCTGAATTTAGTGGGCAGGTGCCGAAGTCTTCCCCGACAGCTCATCCCACATTGGCGGTGATATGCAATGCCAGATCTATTAAAAACAAGACTGCTATTATAACTGATCTTGTTGGATCAACTGATCTTGCTTGCATCACCGAGACCTGGCTGGATGAAAATCCAGGCCCTATAATGGCCTCGGCAACTCCAGCTGGGTGCTCGGTGATACACCGTCCATGGTTGGATTGCAGGGGCGGAGCTGTAGCCATTATGTTTAAGGCTGAGCTGGGCCTTGTGGATGTGCCATTGGGAAGTACCAGATCCTTTGAATATATCCTGGGAGAGGGTGTAGGCTGCGGGATTCTCCTCGTCTACCATCCACCAGGAGATGGTGGAGAATTCCTGCAGAAGATAGCAGACTTCATAGTCGATATGGTATTGAGGTCCCCCAGATTGATAGTTCTGGGGGACTTCAATGCCTGGGTCGACAATGAACTCTCGCACTTTGGTCAAAATCTCCTCCAGCTGATGATGACGCTGGGCCTAACACAGGTGCTTACCTCCTTGACCCATATAGGGGGTCATTCATTGGACCTGATCTTTCTTTTGGGTATGGAGATTGCTGATTTGGGGGTGGAACCAGTCAGCTGGTCTGACCATCACACCATAAGGTTCAGCTTCAGGGCTCCCCCTAATAGGTCTACCCCTACGGAGATGGATCTATCGGGCCTATCGGGTGAATGCATGAGTCCAGACGATCTCGTACTAGCCTATAATAAGACTGTAGGAGATGCTCTGGACAAGATTGCTCCTGTTCGTGCTCGGCCTCTCACCCATCATTCAAGGAGCCCTTGGTTTGATGGCTCCTTGAAGGAATTAAGGCGAGTTGGCCGAAGGTTGGAGAGAGTCTGGCAGAAGTCCAGCCATGATGCTGACAGGCTTAGATTAATGGCACATTGTGATAGCTATCAATCAGAAATCACCCGTAAGAAGGCAGAATTCCTGTCCAGGGAGATTTCTGCTGCACAGAATCAACCAGCTCAGCTTTTCCGGACTGCTGACAGATTGTGCAATCCAAGCTGTCTCCAGCCCAGAGCAGCTTTTTCTCAGCTGAGATGCAAGGAGTTTGCTCGTTTTTTGCAGATAAGGTTGCCAGCATCAGGTCTGGCATCGGTCCGACCTCTCCTATGAGGGATTGCAGTGGTCAGATTTTAGCTGGCTGAAGTTCATTGATATTGTGAAGATCATCCAAACATTGTGACCAACCAGTTGTAGTTTGGATCCAGGTTCTACATCCCTTTTAGTGGGATGTGTAGAAGTTATCTGCCCGATCCTTGCTCACATTGTCTGGAAGTCTTTGGAGAGGGGGGGTCTTTCCTGACCCCCTCAAGGAGGTGGTCGTTCGACCACTCCTTAAAAAACCCTCCTTGGATCCAGATAGTCTAGCTAACTACCGGCCTATCTCTAACCTGCCATTTGTTGGTAAAGTTATTGAAACGGTGGTTGCGCTGCAATTGGATGATCATCTTACAACTTACAATGTCTATGATACTCTCCAGTCTAGTTTTAGAAAGAAGCATAACATGGAGACTGCCCTTGTCCGGGTATTGAATGACCTCCTAATGGCTAGAGATCGAAAGGCACGTACCATTCTGGTCCTTCTTGATCTCTCTGCTGCATTTGACACTGTAGACCATGGTGTGCTGTTGGAGCACCTGCAGTTCTTTTTTGGGCTGTCTGGTACAGTCCTCAAATGGTTCCATTCTTACCTCACAGACAGGTCTCAAAGAGTTGCCACTGGAATTTATTCCTCTGGCGCTCACTCCCTGCCTTGTGGGGTACCACAGGGTTCCATTCAAGCCCCCAAGTTGTTTGCAGTGTATATGCTGCCATTGGGAGATATCATCAGGCGATACAGTCTGGGTTTTCACTGCTATGCAGATGATACTCAGCTGTATCTGTCCTTTCTGTCCAGACAAGATGGTGCAATCTCCATGCTAAATAACTGCCTTGCTGAGATCAGACTTTGGATGAGTTCCAGCTGGCTGAGACTGAATCTGGATAAGACTGAGGTGCTGGTAGTGGACCCAGGTCATCTGGGGGTGGGTTTGGGGGCTGGACAATCATCAGGCTTATTACTTGGTGGTATGTCGCTCACTACCTCTGATCAGGGGCGTAACCCGGGTGTTATTTTTGATGATGGTTTGACCTAAAATCTCAAGGGTCAGCTGTCGTCAAATCCTCTTTTTACCATCTGAGGAAAATCGCCTGGGTGAAACACCTGGTTCCTCTGGATGATCTTGCTACACTGGTCCATGCCTTTGTCACTACCCATCTTGATTACTGCAATTCCCTCTACCTAGATCTACCTAGGGTTGATATCCGCCACCTGCAGCTGGTGCAGAATGAGGCTGCCAGGCTTTTGACTGGTCACACATGCATACATAGGCGGCTACAAATGCCGCAAAGATGGGGCCAAAACCAAATCCAAAGGGTACTCACGAACAGTCCATATAGGTCGGCACCTTGTAACCATCTGTTGTCTGATATAAATTCCACATTCGATGTGTCAGGATAAAAGCCTTTTATTTCCAAATAGGCAAAATGGTCAGCAAACATTCAAGATATGTGCTCAATACACCTTGCCCCTCCCCACGGAACCAAACGTTTTCGCATCACAATTACGCTTTCTCAAGGCTATGGCAATAGGGGATAGTACACCTTATATACCTTTTTTAAAGGTGAGGTTTAAAGGCAACGTTTGCTCCCATGAATTAACTAAATCCCATGTTTAATATTCTGTTGCCATAAAATACAGGTTTTTAAATAATTGTATCCAGTACTAATAAGATGAACATAACCACATCAAAATCAGGTGTGAACATATAAAAAATCTCTAAATGTCTATAAACAAATATATATATAAAAAAGAAAGAAAAAATGTTATAAAATGGCAGAAACAGGAAAACTACTACTTAATCTTGCAATCAATATCATGTGGCTAAAAAATGTATAGCTTATACCTCCATAACATAACTATCTATAAGAAGAGGGAAAGTTGAAAAAAGTCATTTAAGCCAGGAGTAGTGTATGACTTTAAAACATATTGCCAATAGGTTTCTCTTTGTCGTAATTTTAAATCTAAATCTCCCCCTCTAGGACCCATGGTAACTCTCTCAATAATTTGAAAATTAAAATGATGTTCTTCTCCCCTAGAATTAACATGTTGGGAAAGAGCACTAATGCCATCAGCATGTGCTATACTTCTAACATGTTGTCCTATCCTTTCTTTTAATTTTTGAGTTGTTTTACCCATGTAGAAGCCAATACATTTATTGCAACATGCCAAATATACAACATTAAAAGTGTTGCAATTTGCAAAAGTCACAATTTTATGTTGTTCCCTCGTAACTGGTTGTTTAAACATATTGCCAGTTTTTATAAACTTACAAAAGTGGCAATTTCCACACCGGAAGGTTCCCTTGGGCAAAGCACTTATTTTATCTACACTTTGTGTCTCCCCACTGTAATAGCTGTGTACTAATTTATCCAGTAAATTGTTGCCCCTTTTATACACAATTTTCGGGGGGTTTTAGCCAAATCTCTAAGCTTATGATGCACTGATAATATATGCCAATGTTTTTTAATAATGTGAATAAACAAATGTGCTTGTGGACTAAAAGTAGTAATAAATTTTGGGGCATCATTTATATGTACAGTATCCTTCTTCTCTTCTTGGTTCTGAACATGTCCCATTTTAGTGTTCCACTTATATTCAGCTTTAGCACGTCCTTTTTGTATACATTCCATACTATAACCACATTGTAAGAACCTTTTAGTCAACTCCTCGGTGCTTTTTTCATAGTCCCCTTCATGAGAAGAATTTCGTTTCTATCTCAAAAACTGTCCAATAGGTATATTTTCTGTAACATGTTTGGGATGACAGCTCTGAAAGTGCAATATACTGTTTCTATCTGTGCTTTTTCTAAACAGCTTTGTACTGATGTCCCCATTACTTACTTTCTTTATGATTAACCCCAAAAAACTGATCTCATCAGGATCCGCCTTTAGTTCAAATTTTAAATTGCAATTCGATTTTTCTAGGTACATTTTAAACAATCTTAATTCTCCCACAGAACCTTTCCAGATGAAAAACAAATAGTCTATGTATCGTTTATAAAAATCAATTTTATCCAAAAAGGGATTCTCATTACCAAAAATGAATTTTTCTTCCCATTTCGATAAGTATATAATTGCATAATTGGGGGCCATGGCTGCCCCCATGGCCGTTCCTTTTTTCTGCAAACATATCTTTCCGTCAAAAATAAAGGTATTACAAGTGAGAACTTTCTCCGCTAACATAACCAAAAGTTCCACAAATGCTTGTGAATATGATTTTTTTTCATACAAATTCTCTCTCAAACTTTCCAACCCATCATTATGTGGAATATTTGTATATAAGGAACAAACATCCAGAGTTGCAAAACTCGATTGTTGACTCATTTCAATATCTGCAAGAAAGTCCATAAATTGTACTGTATCTTTTAAATACGACCGAGTGTTTTGTGCAATGGGTTTCATATGATAAAATATAAAATGTGCAATGTTATCAGTCAAAGATCCAATACTAGCTACTATCGGTCTGCATGGTGGATTTTTTAAACATTTATGAATTTTAGGAAGTCTGTACAGAACAGATCTTACTGGATGTTTTATAGATAAAAATTCACATGTATCATGACTGATCAAACCTTCCAATAATGATTCATACAAAATATTGTCAATCTCTCGTTTGAACTTATTTATAGGATCATAGGACAAACTTTCATAAAAATCTGTATTATTTAGCTGATGTAACATTTCTAATTCATATTCTTTGGTATTTATAACCATCACAGACCCTCCTTTATCAGCCGGCTTTATAGTGATCATTTTATTATTTTTAAAAGCACGAATGGCTGCATTTTCTTCTGTTGTACAGTTGTAATATCAGGCTCACCCTGTAGAAGACTGGAGAAATTGCTGAATCGAGCTCGGTCTGTCAGGAACTGAATCTGCTGTGTGTTCTCCCGGGTATTGTGCAGTAATTGTGATCGGGATAGAGAAGCAGCCTGCCTGGTATAGTGCTTTCCCTTTACATATAAATGTGTGCAGTGCTTGTGGGGAATCGCGTTTCAAATCCCCTGTACAGTGAATTGAGTGCATGAAGCTGGAAGTAAACCCCAGCTTAATCTAGACTACATCCATTTGCTCTAAACTGCAGTGGGGTCCAGTCACAAGGACCTTGTCCACATGGTCTGCTCCTCCTGGCAATCCAGGATAATCTGCCTTCCATCCAGTTCCCAGCATTGAGTTTGTGAGTACAAAGCAGGGTAGCTCCCTGCCATCTGTTTATCAAATTGCAAGTGTATCATCTAATTGTTGTTTTTTTCATTTCTTCACAAACTGAGCCAACCGGCTCCGGATTACAATTTGGGTATTATGCCAGTGTTTTTTTCCATCACAGGGCCTCAACCAGCTGCACCGATCCTGGCTAGCCTTCCCCCCCCCCATCCTGGGTACTCAGTGAAAGTGACAATTTGGGACTCTGAATATACGCAAAGTACTGTGATTATTGATGTGTTTAGCCTAATTAACCTAATTTCCCCCTGTCCTTGTTACAGCTCCTTAAATAAATCAGATCTGTTTGTTTCAGCAAAGTTACACTGACTGGGTATTCATTTATGTTAAAGTATTGTACTGTGGTTTTTGCACTGTGTCATCTTGTTTTACAGGGGGTCCCAGAGTCCAGTTGACAGAGCCAGTCCTGGGGGTAAGTGTACATTGTGAAAATATTCCTGATGCATTGTGTGGGCCACTAGTGGGAAGAAAGGGGGGTTACAGTGTCCCAGAGGGCTGTGACCAAACTAGTTTAACTACTGCAAACCCTGACCTCTGGGTGGAGGCACTCGCCGTTGGACCTAGGCCCCTCAACCTGTCAATAGTCAGTCAGGTAGGGGTAGTAGCCCTTGGGATAGCGCCACCTGGGGGTTACATATGACTTTGCTGTTGTAACTGTGTCTGTAGGGTATTAAATAAGCTGAAGAAATTGATTAGCAATTTTGTGTGATAAAGTGCTAATCAGCTGTGAAAATGCATAGCACTTGCAACTAATTTATTAGCAGAATTAAAAGGGCTTAATTTTTATTGTGTTTTGGCTGGGTAAACCGAATAAAGATGTCAAAAAATGTTTAGCAGTCTAGTGCTATACAATTCAGAAAATGATTAGCAGTATACTCTGCTGTGCATAGTGTTCTGCTATGCAATACCACCTATTTAATACCATGTTGTTTGTTTTTCTTTGGTCTGTTAATTTTAGGGGTTACCAGCCCTCTCTGGGATATAGAATGCTGCATTGAGTGCATCTCGTGTTGATTTCAGTGCTGCCACCAGGTCCCCTGAACCCTTTTTCTATTGGCTACCACCCTCTGCCCCTCCAGTAGTGGGGTCCCATGACTCTTTGGTCACCCTGCAGTGTTTAACAGACTCCAAAGGAGATAGGGTCTTGTGAAGGCAGAACAATTCCTTAAGCAGCTTAGTGGGCCCCAGCAAGACACAGTGAGACAGGATGACAGCACCTACCAGAGTCGCTTTCCATTTTCTGCTATTGTCTCCAAGACATCCCTTCCTTTTTGGGTATCTACTGTAGTATGTCAGCCAGAGTCCACAACTGTGTCTCCAGCTGCAGGAGGTATGTTTAGGTAATCAACATGACCCCTTCACTTGACCACTTTACTGTTGCACTCATTCTTTCTCATAAGTAAGTCCCTTTCCTACAGATCATTATTCTAGTGAAATTCCAACTGAAAATTAATAATAAAAAGTGTAAGCCCCTGTCAGGATTTGAACTGAGTTTCTTGTTAATGATATAAAAATGACAGCTCATGCCCAGATTTGAACCCATGGTCTCTTGATTATATGCCTGCTGAAATTTGTTCTGTGCCACTAACCTTGCACAGCAGTGAATGGCAGTTCCTGTGATCTAGTGGTTAATTCACGCCATTGCTGAGATCAAAAGGGTGGAAAGGTCATGCTGGCTGCCTAAACATTGCTCTGCCTCTCTTGCCTGCCTGATAGCTTGCCTCTACCATGCTGATGTTACTTCCCATGATACAGATTGCCCTTCTGAAAAACATGAAGACACACAGCACTGGCACTCAGGTGGCCAACGCACCCTCCTTAGAGGATGTCATCAGCTGGGACACTCCATTGGTCAGCCCACAGCAATGACATGGGTTTGGGGCAGGAGTCTCTGTCACTGGCATGTCAAGCAAGACAGGCAGCTGCCTCACTATTGGGCATGCCCATGGTAGATACATGACAATTTGTGCTGGTCAACCTGATCCATAACATGTCGCCTCGTCCTGTGAGCTCCGGCATAAACCACACCCCTGAACAAATCATCCCCTGGCAATTCGCCCCCTACATATACTGTATATATATATATATATATATATATATATATATAATAGAACAATCTCTGGGGGAGTGGGAATAAATCAGGAACAAATTGCTCTGGAGGCGATTGACAACAGAGCTCATTGTGCTGTACAAGTTGTCTCAGTGCAGAATCCCCATCGTGAACTGATGTGTCTCCACCCATGTCTCTGGAAATTTGGAAAGCAGAAATGCTAGAAATCTTCAACATCATGCCTAGATCACATCTGATATGCCACACCCTGCACTCTAAGTGATAATGCATGACAGGGTGTGCTGTTGGAATAATGCACACCTCAGTTGGTTGTTAGGCACGAGGTGTAGCTGAGTACCCCACTAAGAAGTGTATGATAACCTTATAACCACACACCCTAGAGTGTGTTATCCTACTTATAAAATGGCCTTTTGTTTGTTAAAAGAAAATGTATTTCAGATGAGGTTTACAGTTATTAGAGAATAATCAGTGGTCCTGTGACATGCTTTGACCAATAAGATTAAATAATTTACATTACCCATCCTATTTAAAAAAATATAAGCTCTGTGTACACCATACATGGCGTGCAGACAGAAATTCCAGTTGTGCACACAATCTAACTGCTGCTCCCAATTAAAAAGGAAATCAGATTGTTGTTAGGTGACTCATCTAATCTCTAGATAGGTTGAACTGGGTGGCATAGCTAAGCACCCAGACATGGTGGTTGCACTTTAGTGAGGGTCCGAATGGCACTGATTAATCTTGGCAGTTGAAATTATTTAAATGCACTGGGAGGTGAATATAATTAAAAAAGACTGCAGAGGACATCAATGTGAATGGGACAAAGTGGCAAGAGACAGACTACTATCCCATTCAAGCCCACGATCAAAGCCGCTAATCCTTCCAGTGAAGCTTGCACCAGAGCCCAAAGCATGGCAGCAGAGGCAGAAAAGGGGAAAGATAAAAATGGACAGGACTCTTCGGTGGTGAATCTGCTCCTTAACCTAGAGTAGGAAGTCAGAGGAGGATTTGCAAATGTCACTGCCCAGATAACACACGTTCAGTCAGTAGTGACAGGACTGGCAGAGACCTTGGCTTCCCATATTTAGCAACTCGACGAGGTGGAGAAAAGAATCTGTGAACTCAAGGACATCGTAGCAGACCTGTCCAGAGATTGAAGCATGCTTGTAGAAAAAGTCCATCACCTATCAGAACAAACAGATGATCAGGAAAATCATGGGTGGTGCTCAAATATTAGACTGATTGGGCTTCCAGAAAACATAGAAGTTGAGAAAAGTGGTCCAGTGTATGCTGGTCAAAAAGCTAGGAATAGAGCCTGAAGCTGCAGAATTTGCGATTTAGTGGGCCCATCAAACTGGCTCAAAACCCAGAGATGGAGATAGACCATATCATTATTTAATTAAAGTTATCTACAATACCCAGAAATGGAGCACGTGTTGCAAGCAGCCTGATGACACGGACTCCTGAACTTCAATGGGGCAAAAGTCATATTTTTCAAGATTTCAGTCAGGAACTCCGGGTGTAGCATCAGAAATTTGCTGGTGTGAAGCTGAAGCTCCATGGGCTGGGGTGGGAGTTCATCCTGATGTACCCAGCAAAGCTCCATATTACCTGCCTGGGCTGACCTCCAAAATGTGTCAGTAAAACCCAGGAAGCTGGGGAATATGTAAGGGTGATGGAAGTGGCTCAAGAAGGCAAATCCCAAGTTAGAAATAACCATCCAGCCTAATGACAGCCAGCAAAGTGCTTTACGAGGTGAGGCACTGGTTGTAGACTGTGGCATTTGTGTGTGCCTTCTTTTTTCTTTTGAAGTGATGAAGCTCTGGGGCAGATTGGGACAAAGTGATGATAGTACTGTGTGCCTTCAGACAGTTTTCTGCAATCAAACTGGCTCTTGAGGAGAGAGGGGTTCAGATGGTCTTGTATGGTCGGAGCACTCATGGGTCTACCTAAGTAACAGCCTGGAGAAACTGCTTTATGGGTTTTATCTATTTAGCCCCTCGATCTATGGCTTAAATAGCAGACAGAAACAACTGACATTTATTTGTCTCTCTCACCCTGTCAGACCTCAGAAAATCCTCAGTATCCCTTCTGGCAAGGATGGGAGACTCTTTGTAGTCATCCATGTGGTCTTCCTCTAGATCTTGTGAACTTCGTTGCCTTGGCAACCAACTTGATATCATCATCACCGCAGTGGTTTGTCAGTGCATCAGTTAAGTGAACAGACAAATATAGCAAGCCACAGAGAGACAATTGCCTATGAAAGCAGGACTCCAATATTGCCTATTGCAGCAATTCCCATCCTGGAGTTGCTCTGTTTAATCAAGGCAAAACAATTTACTTCCCTTTCCTGAACTGGACCAGTCCATGAGCTGTGCTGGATGTGCATGTTTGACTTCCACTAGCTCCCTTCTTACTGTAGCTGGGGCTGCAGCTGTTGGTGTAATGGAGGGGATCGTGTGAAATTTGCTCATCCTGTATGTAAGCAGGAAGGTCATGGGACTTGTAGTCTACATTTTATTGGACTTGTTAGATCTTATACATTTACAATTGTTGGTTGATGGAGTGTCACTTCACTTTTGTGGGCTGTGAAGGGGTTCTGGAGCATGAGCGGGTGCTCAGGCAATGGACCTAATGCTCACTATGCTATCACCTGTCCTGCCACCCTTTGTCCCCTCCTTGAGGAGTTTCACTGTACACCCTGGGAGGGGTCATTTAATTGCCCAGACAACTGGCTCTATTTATGCCACCAGGGGGTTTGCTTCTGGGCTTGCCTCAGTCTTTTATCTTTCCCATATGGGTCCACTTTCATCCCTTCCGGGATAGGCTAGGGGAGCAGCACTCCAATGCTACTGCCTCATCTTTTTGGCATCAGATGTGTGGAGTGGCCTGGCAGTCACTTCAGACACAAGGTGGCAGTCCAGTCCACTGTTTTTTTTTCTCTCTTATTTCTAACAGCTCCAGTGTACAAATGATACTTTTATTAGGATGCTGAGGGACAGTGAGGGTCTACCTTCATCTCCATTGTGGTGGTGGGGGGTTCAGGATCTCCCTGCAGGTTTTATATGAACTGCCTAACAGTTTCTCACACATTTTGCATATAGAAGAAAGGTGCTAGGCAGACCTTAATACTTCCTTGTCCATCGCAATACTAGTGGAAGGCTGCATTTTGTAAGTGTGGAACCAGCCCTGGGGGAGTGGACCTGTTGACCCATTGGTCAGAACTCTTTTCAGGCTTACTGTTTTTCAGGGAATCCGAGTATTATGTTCTGGGGGTGAGGGGAAGGATGTCTCTAATTGTGAATGTGGTTTATTCCAATGTGGCTTTGTGGGTATCATAGACTGTGGTAGTAAAGCTGAGGAGAACTGGGAGATTGGGAGAGGTGTGGTGCGTATTTTGCTGTTGTTTCTGGTGGGGAGGGCTGTTATTAACAGGGGGTTGTTCTGTTCTATAGGTCCAAGTGTTCTGTTGTATGTAGTGATGGGCGAAGTGGCCCCAATTTGCTCCGCGGAGTGATTCGCGGAGTGAAGGCGAATTCGCGGAGTGCTCCACAATGCAGTGGAGTTCTTGCGATATTAATGATAATGAAGTCATTGAAACAATGACTTCACATTTACTCCGCCTTCCCAAACCACTACTCCACCAATTCTTAAGGCAAAGTACATTGAAAACAATGTACTTTGCCTTACTTAGCCTTGTTTTTAAGCTCGAAAGGCGAATTTTGTGGTGTTTCATGGGATTTTAGGTCACATGGGCTCTAGATTGTTCTGCACAGCCTCAGTTTGGGGTAGTGTGTGTAGGAAGCTGTAGGAGACAATCTGCTCTGAGAGCTCTCTGCAATTCAAACCTTCAAAAAGCTGTTAACAAATCCTTTTTGAGTCATTTTTTTTGCTGAAACTTTAGTTCATCGATTATAGGAAACCCTCCTGTGCTCATATCATCAAGCGTTTATTGTTTGTGTATGGATTTTGAATGTTATTGTACAACATTCAGTCTGTGTACTGACAGACAGTGGAAATGTGCTTTGGGGGAGGGTTGTATCTGTGATGTAGGTAGAGTAGCTTGGAGAAAAAGACAGTGCGTTCTGTTTTGGTGATATTTTTCTTGTATAACTGTTAATGTACACACAGTAATATTTTCAAAATTTCTTGCCATTTTTTTTGGCTGATAGTTGTGGTGCAGCAGTGCATAATTTCAGTTTCTTTAAAATATGTGGTTATATTACTGAAGTTTTCAATTTGCATGCATTACTTAGTGTGTGTGTGTGAGTATGTGTGTGACGCGTGTCTCCAAATCAGACACCTTTTATTGTGCCACATAATAATTTCAGCAATGTGAAGCTGCTATCCACTGCAGCTGTGTGATTTTTGTACTTCTCTGTGGTATCTTTACTGGTTCTAGTGACTGTTACTGCAGCAGTGCATTACACTGCCCCCCACCGTGGCCCGCCCCAACCGGCAAAGGTATTCTTTTCCAGATTTGAATTTCTGATGGTGAGCACTGGTTAGGTGTTGTGCCTTTGTGCCTGCATCTCTTCAGTGCACAGTGTAATCTTAATCTGTCTGTGCATTTGCATCTCTTTAGGGCCCAATCTCCATCTGTAACTTAAGTCACAGTTGTTTCTTTGGCTTCCCTTCAGAGTACTCGACAGGTGTGGTGCTTAATTCTGCATGAACATTGTACTCATTAACATGCGTTTTTAAGTCAGGACCATCATCACGAGTCACTCGTGATACAAATCACATTCTTCATCATCACGGTCACAAATGCAGTCACAAATCACAATTCACGATCATTCACATTACAAATCACAACATTAATTTTTTTTCTAGTTACTTGGATGTACTGTAAGCATGTTTTGTAGTATCTCTCCAGGCTTCACCACCCCACCACTGTACTCACTGATACGTGTTTTTAAGTCTGGGAGTTTTAAGCTACAGCTCATTAGGGAAGTACAGCCGTAGGTGGTAGGCATTCACGTTTCTTCATCATCACGGTCACAAATGCAGTCACAAATCACGATTCACGATCACGTCACAAATCACAACATTAATTTTTTTTTTTAATAGTTACTTGGATGTATTGTAAGCCTGTTTTGTAGTATCTTTCCATGCTTCACCATCCCACCATTGTACTCATTAATGTTTGTTTTTTAGTCAGGGAGTTGGATAGTGTCTGCAGTACATACACAGACTGGAAAGAAGACTGAATGCACACATGCAGTTTAGTACAGTATACTTGCACTGCTCAGAATACAAAGTGTCACGCATATGGAAGACAACAATAAAGGGCATCATTACATACAAGGGTTGGGGCAGGAATACATTTTATAACACAGCAAGGAAGGTGTGGGGGGGGCACATGGTGTGAGGAAAAAAAAATAATGTGGGATCCCGTGGTGATCCAGCAGCAGTTCCAGCATGGATATAATTTGCAACTGATGTCCCTCTATGCGATCCAGCTGCTGCTCCACAGCACTCACCCTCTCATTTTTATCCTCAACAGCACTCCAGAGAACTGCCAAGTCAGCCTGTGTTACATGCAGTTCTCTGGGGTCCACACATCGTACAGGCTGACCTGCTGGTGGTAGTGGTGGGGGTGGTGGTGGTGAGTGCTGGTGGAGCAGCAGGTGCTCCTGTGGCCCTCCTCTTCTTAGGGATGCCACAATGCGCAGCTGCACCCTCTGCCACAGAATGGCCAGCAGGTGTAGGCATGGTCCATTCTGTGGCAGCCTGCCACTCCAACTGCTGATGATTGAGCATATGGGTGCACTGGCCCTCAGTCCCCAGGTGAGTCCCCCGGGGGCCACGGCGCAACTTCACCTCACATAGGTGGCACTTGACCACACTGCTGTCCCCCCACATAGTAAAAAAACCTGCCAAACAATGGAGGTGCAGGGAGGACCAGGCACAGGCATGGGATGGCCAGATGAACTGGCAGCTGGCTGGTCACAGTGCTGAACAGGGATGGGATCCACGCCTGGGCCTAGGGGAATAGGCACATCCTGCTCCAGAGAACCTGGATTTGGTGGTGCTGGTGGTTCAACTGCCTCAGAGTCAGGAAAGGAGGCGGTGCTAGTCCTGCTTCCGGAGGGGGGGACACTCACAAGTATCGAGCGGTCCAACAGGAATGGATGCCCATGCCCTCCACACATGCACACAGTACGATGCTTACCACTACCACGCTCCCTCAGAGCGGCCCCTGCCCCAGACATTCCATCACCCTGGTCCATCTCAACTTCAGAGCTCCCTTAGTCCAAGCAATTACTACTCACACTGTCACACAACACACACACACAGTCACACAGACAAACAACTAACTACTTATAAAGGTAAGAAAAATAAAATTTACAGAAAGAACAAATTAAGTAAAAAAGAGTACAGAAAAGACAAAAAAATGTAGCTTTTAAAAAAGCTGTTGGGTCTAAATCAAAGTTTAAATCTCCTCCTCGCTCTGGTCTCAAAGTATCAGCAGTCACAAACACACTACTCTTTCTTTGTCTGCACAGGAGAAAGTAAAAGTGACTGCTTGTATGACTCACTTTCTTCCTGCCTAGCTAAAGAACATGTGATTTGCAGTACTACAAGCCATGTGATATGTGTGGGGGGGGGCTGTCAAATCTGAAACACCAAGTGGATCACTTAGAATCATAATGAGGAACGTGAAGTCAATTAAAAACAATGACTTCGCCTTACTTCGCATTGCCATTCTGCCTTAACACGAAGTGGTAATGACAAGGCGGAGTGAGCACTTTGCATTGCCCACTCCGCGTAGCAGATTATCAACGCGAAGTGCCCACTTCGTGTTCACTTCGCCAGCGGAATTTAAATTCGCTGCATCACTAGTTGTATGCAGTGTTTTATATCTAAAAAATGGTACTAAGAAGGCTATTCTAAAGAATGTACTTGTATTCTGACTGCAGTGTTCGGATTACATTTCCACTTCTTTAATAATGGCTGAAACCACTTTTAAAATGAGGTCCTGGAATATAAATGGGCTAAAGTCCATGTTAAATGTAAGAGGGTGCTAGCCAAAATTAAGGCTAGGAAGACAGAAGTTATATGCCTTCAGGAAACCCACATGACTGAAAAGGAAGGTACACACACGAGTAAGAACGGGGGGGGGAGACGAGTGGTGTGGAGCTTACTTCTCCTCAAAGTCTTGAGATGCAGCCATTTGGTTCCAGATGAGATTTCCTGGGATGGTCACCAAGGTCTGCACAGACCTGGGTGGGAGGTTTGTTCCGGCACAGGTTTTGCTAAATTCAGGGCACAAATTGGCACCTGGCTTGGTATATGGCCCCAATGTAGAATGCCAAGAATTCGTTTGACGACTAAAGGTACAAATGGCAGGTTTTGTGGGACCCTGATTCTTGTGAGAGGGCCTACAGCTATGTGCAAGATACTGTTCTAGATAGGTCATCCAGGGTGATACCCACCTGTGTCTAGAAATGCAAAAGTGCTTATAGATATTATAGCATACAACAACCTGGTTGATTTGCAGTGGTTTGCATTCCCAGCAGGAACGGGATATACGTACTACTCGCATTCGGCAGGTAATTGCATTAGACTAGACCTCTCGAAGTATCACCAGCCCTCTGACCTGGAAACTATCTAAGTTGTTATATAAAATCAGTAAACTCCCAGAAAAGAGAAGGGAGCTACAGTATGCGCAACTATGATTTTCCTCTGTTAATTTTATATAAATGTTGCTGTAATGACTTGAGGAAATTTGAGACCGGCAGCAAGGCATTTTTTCATTCAAGAGGTGCTGCATTTTTGTTGTATATTGATGGCCTCATATTTACGGGGCTTTAACACTTCAGATAATTTACCAAAACAAAGTTAATGGGTTTGAATGCATCTGAAGTTCTTTCTATGTCTTTTATTATGGAACCTGAGTTTTTTCTTCGACTATCCTGCCACATTCTTAACAAAGACAGTTTTACATTTGCAAGGAACTATGCTTGTAAAGATGTTTCTGGCATGCGCTAACTTTTGAATACTGAAAGAACAATTAAATGTTCAGTTTTAAATAATCACTATATTGCTGGCAGTGGTCATTTGTTAGATGTAAAGAAATCCAAATTCAAACTTCGAACTGAATTCAGAACTGTTTGAACTGGCTAAAGTATTTGTACCAGTACTGAGAGGGTCAATTTAAATTTGTTATTACACAAAGTCTTACACATGATTTTTATTGGTGAACTTGACCTGTTGAAGGCTGACAAAAAAGTCAGCCTCAGCAAGCAGCCTATATCTTTTAAATTTGTATTGTTTTACCAGCAATGTTTTTGTGGTGCATATGGAGTTTGATACATTCTCTTACTTCACAATAACTAACTGCTAGACAAACTATGGTGCCTAATTTGAAACAAGATTGACAAATTCAGAGATTAGATAGAGGAAAGAACCGCATGTGCTAAGACATCAGTAAATAAGAATCCCTTACTGCATATCAAGTATTTACCTGTCAGGTGATAAATGGGTTTGCACTGACTATGAGAAATTTTGTAGATCCTGTGAGGTTTGTGTTAATAGGGATTCTGTGATATTTAGGGCAAATTATAATTATAACCAAGACGAATGAATATGCAGCTATAAATGGAAGCCTTCCAGGTAAATGTTCTTGTATTTTTAGGTTAAAATAATTAAGGTACCTCAACATAAATAGAAGACAGGGTAATTGATTTTGATTCATGGTACCAAATGTGTTCTTAAAAGGAGTATTATATATAAATTCTGAACAAGCCTAGTGATTGCAGTTTAAAAATTATATTGCAAGAAAAATTAATCTGCATCAAATCTTTGTTATATTGAATTGATCCTTTCTTGATACTAAATTTTTTAACACAACTAAATCAGAGAAGTATTTTACTTAACTGCTGATTGATATTTATTGCTGTATCAGATGTTATATATTGTCTCTATTGGCAACAATCATTTTATTGTATATTTTTATGTGTTTTTCTGTTAAATTGTAATGACCCAATGGTCAAACAATAAAATCTGAATCTGAGATCTGGACTAGATGCTGTTCTAATCTCCCAGTCTCTAGTGCCCTCCATACATTCAGCTCAGCATGGCCCCATCGCGATCACTGATCATGCACCAGTTCTGCTCAACTTAAGCGAATGTGGAGTAGCCGTCACTAGTAGGGCCTGAAAACCAGACCACGTATTATTACAAAAACCTGAATTTATTACATTTTTTTCAAAGGCAAATAGAGCAGTTTCTCCATAATAACCCAGGGGGACACAACTGTTCCACCAGATGAGAAGCTCTTAAAGCTGTTCTAAGGGGGATTATCATATTGTATGCTAGTCTTGAAAGAAAAACTGAAATACAACTTATCATAGATCTGGAGAGGCAAATTACTCAAGCTGAAAAACAACACATTGCTGATCCTACACCCATGGGCTACCATAGGCTAAAACAATTAAAATGAGAATTCAACCAGTTATCCAGTTTTAAAATAAAGTGTGCTATATTGCTAAATCAAGCCACTACTTATTTTAAAAGAGATTCCAGCTGTATGTGGCTGGCAAGGCAGTTCAGGCATAGGGACAGTACCAGAAATGTTGCCAGTATCTGGGATACAAATGGAGAGCTTAAACACACTGATGAGGATATAGGGGAGTGAATTCAGGAGTTCTCCCAAGATCTATACACTTCAGAGTTGCAGGCATCAGAGGCAGAAATCCAGACTGTTCTATTATGGGCATCTTTAACAGCTATAGACTCTGATGTCAAAGATAATCTTGACAGAGACTTTAATTGGGAGGAGATCAGGCAAGCCATAAAACATTTAAAAGTGGGGAAGGCCCCGGGGCCTGACGGGTTTTCATTCGACTTTTATAAGGTTTTGATTGAAGAATTACGGGAGCCACTCAGTGATAAAATTGCAGAGAGCCTGCAAACAAGTGTGTTTTCCCCCACCACGTGGTCCACTACCATCACTAGTCCTCCCAAAACCTGGTAATAACATTGTGTGGGTCATACAGCCCAATCTTGCTGCTTACAGCTGATTATAAAATTATAGTTCGGATGTTAGCAGGCAGATTGAAAAGTATTCTACCCCACATAATACACTCAGACCAGGCAGGGTTTATCCAAGAATGTCAAGGTAAACATAATGGCCCAGATATTCAAAAGGGTTGCGCCACGCGCAACAGGGTTGCGCCATGCGCAAGTCCAAAATGCGCCATTCTGCGATATTCAGCAGGAGGCAGTTACGCCACTGGCACCAGGTTGCGCTAGAGAGCAATGCAAATGAATGCATGCTCAACAGGAGGGGGAGGATCCATGCATAACCTGCGCAACCCGATATTCAGTCGGAGTTGCGCGGGGGTTGTGCATCATGCAACAACCTGCGCCCCACAAGCTTGAGCCAAAAAAGGGCTTAAGTCGAGGCCACCACAGGTGAGCTGCTGCATTGCAGGGCGCAACACAGCAGCTGCCACCCTGGCTGGCCCCAACTCACTCCTGTGCCCCCCACCAGCCCGATCGCGGGCAGTACAGTACATGTCCCCCACACCTCCCACAGCCCGATCGTGGCAGAACCTGCATAAACCCCCACAGTGCCCGATCGCGGGCAGAATGTAACCCTCCCCAACCCGAATAACTCCCTGGTGGTCCAGTGGACCGTAAAGCCCGATCGCCGGGCAGAACCGATACATGTCCCCCCACACATCACCCATAGCCGATCGCGGGCAGAATCCGAACATGTCGCCCCCACATCACCCATAGCCCGATCGCGGGCAGAATCTGTACATGTCGCCCCCAGTGCCCGATCGCGGGCAGAACCTGCATAAACCCCCAGTGCCCGATCGCGGGCAGAATGTAACCCCTCCCCACCCGAATAACTCCCTGGTGGTCCAGTGGACCGTAAAGCCCGATCGCGGGCAGAATGTCACAACAGAACCCCCCAAACATCTCCCTGGTGTCTAGTGTCCCCCCACCCACCCAGAGCCCCTCCACCCTGCTCCCCCCGCGGCGGTGACCGCAGCATCCACCCGCCTGCCGCCCGCGCCCTCCGACTGACTGTCCGGTGGGGCTGCCGCCCATTGGTGCAGGCTACAGCCAATGGGCGTACAGCCATACGTAATGACGGTCCAGATTTGCGAATGATCCGGGAGATGTTTGAGGGTTCTGCTGGCGACATTCTGCCAGCGATCGGCTTTTACAATCACTGAACAAAGTAAGCCGAGTTGAAAACCAATCTGCCAGCAATAAAAATAATTGCTCTGAGGCTACCAGCGATCAGCTGAAAGCGTATGTCGCGGTCTGCCGATCGCTGTAAACGTGAGCGACTGTCTGGTCTGTGATATGATGACTAATATGATTCTACTGCGATCGACTATGAAACAATGTGTGGGGGTGACATGTCGGGTTCTGCCCGCTGATCGGGCTATGGGTGATGTGTGGGGGCGACATGTCTGAGTTCTGCCCACGATCAGGCTATGGGTGATGTGTGGGGGTCATGTAACTGTGATGCCCGTGATCGGGCTGCATTGTGCGTCGGTCCCCGATGGCTGCTGCCTGGCAGGGTAGCCAGGAGCAAGTCCTCGGGGATCGGCGCACCTACATGCAAATGGCATGCAAATGGGGCCAGAAAGAGATGCAAATGGCCCCCCCTGCGCCTTGCATAAATTATGGCCCCATTTGCATGTCACCTTTTGAATATCGGAAATTTGTGCATGGCGCAATGGTGCTTGCGCCACCGCAAGTTTAATGCTCAACTCTGGCAACTTGTGGTGGCGCAAGTTCCACTCGCGCCATCGCCAAGTGTTGTATCTGGGGCGTATTCAAAGGAGTTGCTCAACAGCGCAACTCCTTTGAATATCACCCCGGCCACACCCCTGCGCAACTATTTTGAGCAGCGCAGGGGCTTGCGCCTCAGACTGGCGCAGTTTGAATATCTGGGCCAATGTGCGTAAAGCCTTGAATATCCTTTTGAGATGGGACGAATAGAGGATCTATGTATAAAACATATCTTACATTACCATTTACACATTTTTTTCATAACGTACATATGTCATTATTTATCCATGACTCCAAGTTCTGTCACTTCCTCTTATCTCCTATGTTTATGACACATCTCTTAGTATACCCCTTTAAATTTAGTCTGGTACTTTATTTATTTTTATTTATTTAGTTTTTGTTTACCGGGTAGGTGCACTAGCCTTGGCAATGACTATTTTCAGGCACGACGCGGGAGGGTACAGTACATCAATGCATACAGAACAAACATGACTGATTACAACATACTTTAACAATAGCCAATATTTCAACTGACAATGAGGTAGAACAAATAGGAGTACATATTGGGGAGGGGAGAAAACAGTATTACAGAGAAACCAAGGTACTCAAGTACATAGACATTTACAGTAAAGTTATAGAGTTCAGATACAGTACAAGGTTCAGATAACAATAACACATTTAGCAATCAGCAGTTTGGTATAAGTGGCATATTTGGTTGAGACATAAGTGCCTTGACAACAGGACTAGGTAAGCTGGATAAGTTTAGGGTTTGGCTAGCAGCAGTGGGAGGTGAGACAGCAGGACTGCAGAGATAGAATGGCACGTTCAGGGGGGTTTGAAGCAGGCAGAGGACACCTAACTGTAGAGGAAGTAGCGATATTTGCTTTTAAATTGGACATGACTGGGAGCTAGGTGGATGTCCAGAGGTAGGGAGTTCCAGAGTTTGGCCGCCGAGTGTGCGAAAGCTAGAGTCCCTTTCTTAGATTTACATCTAGTTATAAGCAGCTGGGATTTATCAGCTGATTGAAGACCATGCGAGGAGGGCAGCAGAGATAACAAGGAGGCAAGTGAAATAGGGATACCATTTCTGAGTATATTGACAGTCAGGGAGCTATGGGCCAGAGTACAGACAGAAGTGCGGGGAAGCCAGTTTAGGTCCGCATAGAGCTGGCAATGGTGTTTTGACCAGGGGGAAGCAGAGGCATACCTGCAGATACTATTGTGGGTGGTATCCCACTTCCTGGGAATAGATTGGGATGCGTATAGATATGAGACTACCCCACAGGATAGTGATGGAAGCAAGGTCCCCCTGGCGATGGCTAATCTAGCCGATGGTGTGAGGACATAGCTGGCTTTGTAGGCTACCCCAATTTTAGTATTAACTGATTTACAGGTGGCCATTATGTGTTTATCAAAGTTAAGGTTTTCATCAAGTAGGACTCCAAGATACTTGAAGGAGCGTACCGATTCAAGGTCTAGCCCACCCTGACCACCAGACACCTTAAATAACATAGCACAGTCAATTATCCATATAGAAAATACACTTGAGCATCCTTGTTATACTTATGTATTAGTAATACATTTATATCTATTCTCTTTCTTGTACAGGTTCTATGTCTTAGTCTAGAACAAATGACTGGCAGTGCTTAAATAAGTATATTGCCTTCAATGTTACAGGTATCTGTGTGTGTATATATGTATATATATATATCTATATATATATATATATATATATGAACATACGAATGTGCCAGCAGAAACAGACCACCCAGTCTAAGTCTGCTCGAGTGTGCAGCCAACACCCCTAGTTTGCAGCTTCCCCGCTCCCCCCTCCCTTTTGTCATCCCTGCCACCCCACCCTCACTCTCCCCTGTTCCCTGTCCCATGCCCGTTTGAAGCTGTTCACAGATTTACATGATACCACCCATTCTGGTAGGGCATTCAATTTTGCTACCACCCTGTCTGTGAAATAGTGTCTCCTCATTTCCTTCCTAAATCTTCCCCCCTCCATTCTTAGCCCATGCCCCCTGGTGACCCTCCCCATCCTTAACTTAAAGACCCCATCTGCCCCATCCTTATTGATTCCCCTCAGATACTTGAATATCTCTATCACGTCCCCCCATCCCTTCTATCCTCCAGGTTGCACATATTGAGGTCTCCCAGCCTGCTGTCATAGCCTCTCCTCTCTATTCCACATATCATCTTTGTTGCCCTCCTATGCACCCCCTCCAGCAGCCTGATATCATGCTTTAGGTATGGCCTCCAAAACTGCATACAATACTCTAAGAGTGGCCTTACCAGCGATCTGTAGAGGGGTAAGATCACCTCACTTCACTTAGACGAAAACCCCCTCGCTATGCACCCCAGCATTTTGTTCGCTTTTGCAGTCGCTCTCCTGCACTGGGCAGTGTTGTTCATAGTCCCTGTTACTACCCCAAGGTTCTTCTCCTCCTCCTCCTCCTCTGTGATCCCCAGCTTAACCCCCCCAGCCAGTATTCTCTCCTTGGGTTCTTCACCCCAAAGTGCATAACCTTACAGTTATTTGCATTGAACCCCAGCTGCCACCTCTCTAACCACTCCTCTAGCTTGCTTAAGTCCCCCTGCAGCTGCTTCCACCCCTCCTCTCCATCCACCACTGCTCCGATTTTGATGTTGTCAGCAAATAGACTTACTTTGTTCACCACCCCATGTCCAATGTCTGATATGAAGAGCCTGAACAATACTGGCCCCAACACAGAGCCCTGTGGCACCCCACTTGTCACCAGCCTTGGAGTTGAGAGCTCCCCTCTCACCATCACCCATTACAGCCTCCCACTCAGCCAGCCTGTAATCCAGTTTATCATTTTTGCTCCTACTCCTACACCAGTTAGCTTCCCCCAAAGCCCCCATGAGGCACCGAATCGAAGGCCTTGCTGAAGTCCAAGTAAAGAACATCCACTGCATGACCCTTATCCAGTTCACCTGTCACCCAGTCATAATATTGTATCAGGCTGGTTTGACAAGACTTCCCTGAAACAAACCCATGCTCCCTCACATCCTGGAGGCCACTGTCCTCCAGGTACAACACCAGTCTTTCCTTTAATATCGTGTCCATGAGTTTACATACTATGGACGTGAGACTTACCGGACGATAATTACCCAGTTCATCCCTTGGCCCACTCTTGTGTAATGGCACTACATGTGCCATCCTCCAGTCCAGTGGCACATCCGACTCCAGGAGGTGCTGTACAGATCCTGCCAGCTCCCGCCATTCCCTCAGCACCCTGGGTGGATACCATCCGCCCTGGTGCCTTGTCTACCTTCAGTGCCCTCAGTCCCTCTAGGACTCTACTTGCCTCAGTTCCTCCATCTGTCACCTCCTCTCCTCCTGTCCCCACCCTCCCAGCCCATGCTGGTAGCGGTACCCCTTTTCTTCCATGAACAGGAACAGAAGTATTCATTCAGTGCTTCTGCCTGTCCTCCCCTTTTCCATCCACTCCCCACCCTTTTATCCTCACTATTGTCTCCTTGCACTTTCTTTTCTCCTGATGTATCTGAAGAAGTCCCCCCATTAATTCCTGTGCTAATCTCAGCTCCCTTTGGGCCTTGGCTTCTCTCACTTTTCTGCTCACCTCACTGGACCATCTTGCATATTCCTCCATGTCCACTTCCTTCCCTGTCCTCCTAAACCTCTGGTGAGCCCCTTGTTTTTGCCCTCACCACCTCCACAGCTTCGCTGTTCAACCAGCATGGTTTTCTTGCTCTGCTTCTCTTACTCTGTGCCTTGGTGCAGGCTTCTGTTGCCTCTGTAACCCCCCGTTTAATAATATCCCATTTCAGCTCCACATCCATCTCATGCCTTATGCCCTCCAGTTTCCCTTTCTGTACTTCCTTCATCCTCCCAAAGTCCACCCCCCCCTGAAATTTACCACTCAAGTAACTGATTTCTCTGGCTCCCCACACATCGTGATATTAAATCACACTGTTTGATGATCACTGTCGGCTAGTGGGTCCTCTACCTTTATTTCCCTCACTGCCTCTCCATTTGACAATACCAGATCTAAAGAGTTCTTTAGCCTAGTAGGTACAGTAACCAACTGTGTCAGGAGACCATCCTGGATCGCATCCAGGAGCACTTGCTCCCTAGCACTGAATGTGACCGGAATGCTCCAGTCAACCCCCGGCAAGTTGAAATCCCCCACAATGACCACCTTTCCTTTTCTACATACCTTTTTGATTTGTCCCACTAGCTCCTTGTCAAGCTCCTCAGACTGGCATGGCAGCCTGTATACCACCCCAAACCTTAGTTTCCTACCCCTTGAGTCTAGAAGCTGAAGCCAGATTGCCTCTGTTCTCCTTTCTTCTCCCTCATCTCTAGTGCATTTGATCCCGTCCCTCACATAGACTGCCACCCAACCCCCTCCTCTCCACTCCTTACGGTCCTTCCTGTATAATTTGTATCCTGGGATTGCCAGATCCTACTCCTGGTGCTCAGTTGCCCACGTTTCTGTGATAGCTGCAATATCCACCCTCCACACTGCTAAGAGTCCTGCAGCTCAGCAGATTTGTTTCCTAGGCTTCTTGCATTCAATGAAACCACCCTCCATAATGCCCCCTTCCCTTCACTAGCCTCAATCTCATCCCTTCTATTCCCTCCATTTTTGGTCTTACTGAGTCCTTCCCTGCTAGCCTGGGGGGAAGGCTGTGACTCCACTCTATCGGAGCCCTGCCTACCTGCTGTCCACTTGCCACCCCCCTATAGATATAGATATATATATATTGTAGTGGCACAGCGGTGCCACTATAGTTAGGGTTGAGTACCCCATTTAAGGTTAATTCTGAAAGTTTGCACATTAATAACTTTGCCATCATATGACAGATTTGCCTGAAATTTGGAACGCATGGTCTGGAACCATAGATCTCTGGACCTGCCAAGCTTCATTATGGTCGGATGTCCAGTTGCAGAGCTATAGAGCACCAAAAAAATGCATAAATTACAGGTTTTTGCTCGTCACTTTGCTCACGCCTGCAGCATGCAGAGTTTGCATGATTGGTCAAAAAAACTGAGGGAACATGCAGCCAGGGTCCCCGATTTGCCTTTCAAAAATTTAATGAAAAAATATTAAACGGTTCAAAAGTTATTCAAAAAACACTGAATCCATTATAATTTATGGGAAAAGTTAACAAACTATGTGAAAGTGTCACAAATGCAGTTTTTACTGTCACAAATTACCCTTTTACTTTCATGATTCAGCCATTTTTTTTTCAGTTGGTGGCCAGAAAAATGCTTGCTATTTAAATTTGGGACCCTCTAGGGACACAATTCTTGTTGTGTTCACCTAGTCGAGCCCTAAGGATGCTAGCCATGTCTTTTTTGGAGGGTAAAACACCGCAGAAATATGTTTTTAAAATGTTTGTAAAAAGCAGTGTCGCAAAATACTTTCCCAAATGCAACACTTTCGTGATTTTTTGGTGAAAGTGTCATGACTTGCGGCACTATGCCCAAAACAATAGGAAATCTTTGCCACCCTGCTGCAAAACAACAGTTTGGTCTTTTGGGCTGAAATTTGCAGGAAAGAAAGTCAGCATCACACAGATGTGCCTTTTGGTGGTTTGGTGCCAAAATATAACAGGGCTGCAAAGTTATGGCACTCCGAAGCTGATGATTTTTCCCCCAGGATAACATTACGGCATCCGCCGCACATTTGAGGTCCTGTATCTCGAAAATGGTTCGAGATACAGACTTTTTGTCACAAACATTCTTAGTCCCATGCTGGGGGCCTAAGGGCAAAACTTGACGGGAAAGTCGTAAATAATATGAGATTTAAATTTTTTTCTACGTCGTACGGTTCCTGAGATATAAGCAATTTAGTATTCCAAGTGCTCATTTTCCTGTCAGAGGGCCACTATTATGCCCACATTTTTTGTATTTACTGTGCTTCTGGATGCACCTCTTTCGAAGACAAAGCATGTGCATTTGCGTTACTATTACCATTAGTGTTTGCATTTACTTTTCCACTTGCGTCTCCATTACCATTTGCATTAGCGTTTCCGTTTGCATCACCGTGTGCGTTATTGTTTGCATTTGCATTACTGTTTCTTTTTGCATTACCATTGGCATTACCATTTACATTGCCATTACCATTTTCGTTAGCATTTCCGTTTGCGTCACCGTATGCGTTACCTTTGCATCTGCATTTGCATTTATGTTACCATTACCATTTGCGTTTTCATTACCGTTTGCACTACCATTTCCATTTGCATTTCCATTAACGTTAGCATTTGTGTTGGTGCTTGTGTTTCCGTTGTCGCATGAGTTACTGTTTCCTTGTGAGTCATCACTGCCGTTACCATTTGCATTTGCGTTACCATTACCGTTTGTTTCCTTTACCATTTGCATTAACATTTGTGTTTGTTTACGTTTGCACTTGCATTTCCATTACCCTTTGTGTTATCATTAATGTTTGTGTCACCATGTGCATTACTGATTGCGTTTGCATTTGCGCTTGTGTTTGCGTTTCTGTTTGCATTACCGTTAGCGTTTTCGTTGCCATTTGCATTATCATCTGTGTTTAGTTTCACATTTACACTTGCATTTCCATTACCATTTTCGTTACAGTTTCTGTTTGCTTTTGCGCTTGCGTTTGCATTACCGTTTGCGTTACTGTTTCCTTTCACGTCACCATTGATGTTACTGTTTCTGCTTGCATTTGTGTTACCATTACTGTTTGCATTTTTGTTACCGTTTGTGTTACCATTTGCGTGTGTGTTTCCATTACCAATACTGTTCTCATTACTGTTACTGTTACCATTTGCGTTACTATTTGTATTTCCATTACCATTTTCATTAGCATTTCCATTTGTGTCACCATGTGCTTTACCATTTGCGTTTGTGTTTTCATTTGTGTTACGGTTTCCTTTGGCATCACCATTGCCATTACCATTACCATTTGCGTTTCCATTTGCGTTACCATTACCATTTGTGTTTTCTCATAACCATTTGCATTTCCATTTGCATTTGTGCTTGCATTTCCGTTGTCGCTTGCGTTACTGTTTCCTTGTGCATCGCTGTTTCCATTTGCATTTCTTTTACCGTTTACATTACCATTAGTGCTTGCATTTACGTTTGTGCTTGTGTTTCCGTTACTGTTTACGTAATCATTTCCATTTGCGTCATTGTGTGCATTACTGTTTGAGCTTACATTTCCGTTAGCTTTGCTATTTCCTTTTTAGTCACCATTGGCATTACTGTTTGCATTTGTGTTACGGATACTGTTTGCATTTCTGATACCATTTTCATTTGAGTTTTTGTTTGCGTCACCATGTGCGTTTACCATCTGTGTTTGTATTTCCACTTGCATTTGCGTTTCCATTTGTGTTACCATTACCATTTTCATTTTCATTACCATCTGTGTTTGTCTTCATGTTTGCGCTTGCATTTTCCTTACTGTTTGCATTACCATTTGCGTGTGCATTTCCATTACTGTTATTGTTCTCGTTACTGTTACCGTTAGCATTGGCGTTACTGTTAGCGTTAACGTTCCCATTAGGATTACCATTACCATTGCTGTTACCATTACTGTTAGCGTAACCGTTACTGTTAGGGTTATTATGCACAAATGGGAAGCGTGGTGGAAGCGCTCCCACCACCACATACCATTCAATATTTATAGTGCAGATTCTCAAAAAGATGGGAAATTCATGGCACAAAATCCATTTAATGCATCAGTTAGGGTTGTTCCATAGTGACAAAAGCAAGGAAATTCGGTGTTAGGGTTGCCACCCCTTGCACTCCATGCCCACCATGCCCCCACCAACAGGCAGTGGGGTGTGCGTTGGGGTCGTCGGGCCTAACTCTCACCCCATTCCCCTATACTGCACCACCTCAGCTTATTTACACATGGAGATGGGGTGAGAGTTAGGGCAGATGACTCACAATGCACCCGATGCCTGTTGGTGGGGGTGGGGTGGCGTGGGGTGCAAAGGGTAGCTGCAGTTTTCCCGCTTGTCATTTTGGAACAACCCTAACTGATGCATTAAATAGATTTTTGCCATGAATATATATCTACACACACACACACACACACACACACACACATGAGTGAAATCACCCAGGATGAACGCAGAACTGCAGAATTCTGCAGTAGAGTTACTACAGTAAACAACGGAATTTCACCTGTGACACTGCTTCATCCTGGCTGACGTGTGTGTGTATATATATATATATATATATATCTATATATATATATATATAGTAACCTTTTATATCACAGGATGTGTTTATACATAGATCCTCCCCGCTGAGGAAGCCTCACAGGTGAAATGTTGGGTATATGAGGATTAAATCTGAACAATAAAGAATTGGATTAATTTTGACTGTCTTTGAAGCATGGCTGGTCTTATATTATGGTTGCTGGAACTTTTGCTTACTAGCCCCAACACAACAGATCACTGAAACTTTGGGGGAAAAGGATATGCCCAGTACTGTATTTTGAATATCTTTCTAATGCAATGCTTATAGCTTCCCCCACTGAAGAAATTCTCCTTCAACCACAACCAGGGACCAAACCATTAACATCTATTTACAGACTTCTTCTTGGCACTGCTCACTGCCAAAGAGTAAGCGCAAGAACACTGGAGTGAGGATTTGGGCCTGGTGTTGGGGACAGGGAATGGCAAGCTGCTATACGGCATGTCCATGCCTGCACATCCTCAAATAAGTTAAGAGGGATACAACTTAATGTTTTGTACAGAACCTACTTCACATCACAAAAACTTCACCACTTTAAATCTACATATGATCCAATATGCCCAAAATGTCACACAGAAGAAGGGGATTTTTTTTCATATGGTGCTTGGGGGACAAGGTTGCCCCCTTCTGGACTCAGTTTGCATCAGTGTATGGAGAAAATCCTACAATGTGACCTCCTTGGGGAGCCCTCTCAATTTATGCTGGGGATGAGATCTGACCTATGCCCAGGGTGTGGGGTGTGAGCCCGATGCTGGCTCTGAGGTATCACACTGGTCACTGCCCATACGACTATAGCCCAGAATTGGCTTAGCTCTTCACCTCCCACTATAGCTCATTGACTTAACAATCTGCTACTATGTATGAAACTTGAAAGTTTCCACCTTATAGCAACTGGGCAGGATGTGTTATTCCATCAAACCTGGGATCACATGCTTCTCGCCATCAACAAAATGACATTGCAATGTAGTTTGGTCAGGTGTCACTGGGAGCTCTTGTGTAAGTGCCTGGGGAATGGGTCATACCTACCTACTGAGGTGGGCAGATGCAATAAGGATATATTCATCATCACAGCATCCTCAATGGAACAGGACATAACAATACTGTGATAGTTTGTTGTTTGGTGTGAAATTCTGCTCTCAACTTGTGCTCTACTAGTGCATGGAACTAGACTTGTATGATGTCATACTTTGGTAATTCTGATATGAATCTGTTTATGTCTGGATTTTTGTGTAGTACCTCAATAAAATATATTGACAAAAAAGACAGGTTGTACACATATCTATGCTCTAAACAATAAAAGTTTAGGGGGCGTGGCCAACCAAGCAAGATGGCAGATGCTCTTTAGAACAGCTCCACAAGAACTAAATTACAAATAAGCAGAAACTTGAGTAAAACAGTGAACAGCATTTTAAAAAAACATCTGTGGCTAGCAGAACACAAGCCACTTCTGGTAAGGCAAATACCAGATAGTCCAAGCTTCAATTCCAGGCACAAAAGTGCCAAGAAGAAATAGGGCAACCACATGAGGCAACACAGGGCCCTCAACTTGCAGCCCAACTGTAAGGAGCCACGACAGAACTGGAAAAATCTCTTGCTGGAATCCCGAAAACTTTAGAGAATATTACTGCCCAGATTACTGACATGCAGACGGTGATCACCAGATTGACAGAAAATGTCTGCAGCACATACAGTATGGCTCGTCGAAGTTGAAAAAAGGCTCAGGGAAGCAGAGAACCTATTAGTTGACATCACCAGAGAAAGATCTGTCCTCAAGAAACAACGAATTGAATTTCAGCAAAAATCTGATGATCTAGAGAACAGACTCAGGCATCCAATTTAAGAGTCATCAGCATGTGGAGGGTCTGAAATGGCAGGACCCAGGAGCAGAGATACATCGGTGGCTGGTAAAACAACTGAAACTGGGGGAAACAACACTGAACTACAAGGTAGAGAGAGCACATTGTACAGGACCCAAGCCCACACCTGGTGAGAGATTGTGGCACTTCTTAATAAAATACCTCAGGTAAACGGACACAGAGAGGGTGCTATGTGTGGCTAAGTCTAACGGATCAATATCACTGGAAGGAGAAGGTAGAGACTTCATGGTGCACAGCAGGAACCTACAAATCATACAACAAAAATTCAGTGGGGTAAAATCAAAGGCTGGGAATTTGTGCATCTCTACCCCTCTCGGCTTCAGATCTCCCTACCGGGAAAAGCCCCAGATATTTTGAATCACCTCAAGAAGCAGACAGATTTGTAAAAGAAGTAGAGAAAAGACTGCAACCCCACGTGACAACACCTGTCTGAAACTTTGTAAATTTCAAGCTGTCAAAATCAGCAGAGATCAGGGCTTCTCCCTAGCTCCCCAGGCTGAATCTGCATGGCAGACTAGTTACTAATGAGCTTTTGACAGAGAGCAGCAAAAGGAAGGAGGCAGCTGCTAGAACTTTACTACTGGGAGTGAAGAACTAGAACTCTACTACTGGGACCTTCAATTGGGGTAAAAACAAACAAAAACAAATAATGTTAGTGTGCTTATATGAGTTGGGGAAGGGAACTGTTGTCTGTGCGTTTAACTAGGTGAAAAGGAGAACTGTAAATCAGGGGTTGTGGCTTAGGCAGCAGAACGCCCGGTGTCTGCATTTAAAATGTCCCTAGTTAGCTTTTGGCAGACAGCAGCAAGAGGAAGGAGGCAG
Source organism: Neoceratodus forsteri (assembly GCA_016271365.2). Taxonomy (NCBI): domain Eukaryota; kingdom Metazoa; phylum Chordata; order Ceratodontiformes; family Ceratodontidae; genus Neoceratodus; species Neoceratodus forsteri. The sequence continues at coordinate 191,064,775 of CM057458.1, forward strand.
CTGCTAGAACTCTATTACTGGGACTATACAGTCCTCCTTCCCTCTACTCCACCCATAGCCAGTTCCACTTTTATAGGTGTAACTCCTAGGTGGAACTATCCTGTGGGCTACTACTCATGCCTGTATGACTAAGCACAGGTTAAAGGGTCTGAGCTTGGTGAACAGGTACCTCCACCTGGAGGAATGGTTCTGGGGTAGTGAAGCTGCTGTTAATATAGCCCTCCAAGATGCTATAACCACCCACCAACCCTTCTAGTGGCCTAAACAGTTCAGCAACAGAACATTCACATTTACCATAGGACAGTAATGATATGCTACCACTCCTTGCACTTACCACCAGGGCCAGATCGTCTGCAACTGCCCTGGAGATGACATGGAAAATAAAACCAGCAAGGCAATAATACAGTCATACAGCAGTATTTCAATCAAAAAGGTATACACTACCCAGGTTAAACGTGAAAGACCCACAATCTGGTTTATTCAGGGGAAGTGAACAAGGGTGAGGTGTAAATCTAGTACATGATTAGTATTTCTGAGTTGATTCAGAGTGATTTAGCATGCACTGTGAGTCCCTGTAACACAGTCCCACAACCCTGGGCACCCAGTATGTTAAACAGGTGAGCCTGGAGTGTTACCCGGGGTGGGCCAGTGTTGCAGCAGTTGTAGCAGCCTTTAGGAAAGAAACAATTAACACAAACTCAACCCAAACATTTGTAATCCAGAGCCAGATGGCTCAGTCCATTGCAACAAACCCAAACAAGAAAATCAGATGACACACACAATGATTGCAGCTGTTGTTGCATGGAGCTACCTTGTTTTATACTCACGCTACCTATACCAGGATGCAGGATAGGCAATATGAAGACCTCAGGGTGTTGTACTGGATTGCCAGGGGAAGCAAGGCCTACATGACTCACCTCCTGGTGGTCGCTACCTATTCAGTGGTTTTGAGCAGGGTGCCAAATCCCCCAGTGGGACTTTCACCGAGAATGTCTCTGAATTGGGAGCAGTGGCCTAGTCCAAGATGGCAGGGCCCAGGCAGGAAGAATGGTTCAAATAAAGTCTGATGAAGTTCTGGAAAAGCGTCCAGCTGGCGTGACAGAACTCACCATGGGGAACCAAATTGTGACCCACGAAACACATTCAGCACATCTACAGCACTTAGGTTGTTTAGTCACAGTTTGGATAAAGTCCATTTGCTAATCGCAACTTCTGTGTGCAAACCTTTCAATCTGAGGCTCACTTCGGTCATCAGGTGGGCTAATTTCTTATGGAGCAAGTCTTCGGTCCACTCTCAAATAGCACTAGCACATTTCTCTCTTCAGATACAGGTATCAACCTGGTAATGGATAAATTCAACTTTTACACTTGAAGCAATACTTCACACTGGAAGATGTGACAGGCAGGCCAGCAGAGCCTTCCCATCAATTCTCCCATGCTCCTAGGAGGAGCAGCTGCTCGATGGCTCAAGCTGTTTACTCTCCAAACTCCAACTCATGACTGACACTCTGATTCAGCAGTTCTGGAGATTTCCCAGTGAACCAAAAGGTTTGGTTGGTTGAGGGAACTGTCTGTCACAGAAAGGGCTCCCACTCCAGATCCATTTAGGCACCAAAACCTTAAAACCGCAATTCCTACAGAATTTCAATCCCACAAGACCTCTGGGGACAGTCTCCATTTTAAATCCCCTGAGGTTCGACTCATCCAACACTGGCAGTCCAGAACCAAAATGGGGACTCTTATTCAAAAGTTCAAGCTGCAATTGAAAGCAGGTTAGACAAACTCCTATATTATTATTATTATTATGATGGATAAGCAATAAATAATCACTTTCTCAAACAGAGCTCCCTCTGTGCAAATAGTGACTGCAGAATGGAGCAGGAATACAGACTGTCTGGCTGGTCACAAGTCTTAAATCACTCACACCCAGCCCAGATTAATTTTCTCACACAGCATAGTTGCTCTCTTAAAGAGACAGGCATGCAGGCTTACTGGAGCACTCTCATACAGACAATTAGAACCACTGGACATGAGACACTATCCTGACAGCGGGGATTAGGCAGACCAGGAAAACATTACATAGAAACGTAGAAGTCGACGGCAGATAAGGACCGCAAGGCCTATCCAGTCTGCCCATTATTTCTACCTTATGAATGTGCCATAGGCCTGTACTCTGTCAATGGCCTATCTATTCATACTCATCTGTATTGGCTTCCTTTTTATTCCTATATTACATTATAGGAACCCTTATTTGTAGGGGGGTTACACTCTTCCCTGCCTGGAAAAACTTGGCATACACGTCAAGTCTATACTTACTAAGACATTCTATAGAAAACATTATATGAACATACATGCATGTTTCATTTGGTATACCACAAAGAAAAGAAGACTGATGCATCAGTAAAAGTAAATTGGCATTAAACATTACTATACTTTTTCATGATAATAATTTTATGTATGGATACAGTTTTCATACATTTTCTCATACACATATCAGCATATTCAACATAGTTTAAACAGATAACCACATTACTCTGACCATTAGGATCTGTACTACTTCCGGTATTTTGGCCAACATGGTTGGGGGCCTGTCCCTACCAGCTACTTCAGGGCTGCATGGGGCAGGGGCACCAGGGTTTGAGGGTTTGACTATTAACTTGGAAGTAGCGGAACAGCTCAGTTTGGGAAGAGAGCTTTCAGAGATGTAGACTCCTTTATGCACAACATGTAAGAGAAGATCCACAGGCCACCCTGGGGAGTCGTAACTGAGGCGTATCACTGGTTTGGTGGCTCTTCCAGACTTTCTTGGAGGAACAGAAACAGGCTCACTGTTTTTGACATTTGCATTGGAGTCTTCTCCTGTAGAGAGGGGGGTACCTCTACACTGGTGGCTGGTGTTATACTGGGAGCCCTTTCAGCTCCTTGTTCTGTTAACTCTGGTTCCACAACATGTCTCTCAGTACTGGGGTCAGAAGAAAGCCTAGATTCATCATCCAGGGGGAATTCCATGGAATTTAAGTCTTGCAATACTTGACTAATACTCTCAACATCATCACTTCATTAAAGACATTTGTCATGGTATGTTCTGGATCATTACTCTTGCACAGCTCTGTATTTTCTGGTAGTCACCAGGAATGCTTTCTGTTGTAAGCTCTCTTTCTTGCAATTCAAATAGCTCTACCAGACACAAAGAGTCAGCTACCTCAGAAGTTACACTTTGCACCTCGCTTTCAGGGGGCACAGGATCTGTGGAGAAGGCTGGAGGCTTAGGTAGTCCTGAAGATCCAGCTTCATCTCCAATATTGTACATGGAATTACTTTGAAACAACTGACTCAGTTCATAAGATGGGTTATAGGATGCCTCACACTCTCTGTCATCAGGCTGAGACTGGCAATCAATGTCATGTTGGACCTGCCTGAGAGGAGGCCTTGAGTCCTTGACAACTGGAGAAGGGGTAGTCTGTCTCTTTTTGGCTGCAGCTCTAGTTATAGGCCCTGGAGGGGCAGTGTCTTGAGGTACAGAGTCGATGATTACTTGACCAATAGGCAGCAAATGATTCTGGTGCACTGTCTTGGTAGCTCATGGATCACTCTCAGGGTGCACTTTATAGACTGGCAGATCTTCCAGTATACTGACAACAACATAAGGGAGGTGGTGCCACCTATCAGCAATTTTATGCTTTCCACGAAGTCCCAAATTTCGCAACAAAACACGGTCTCCAGGTAGCAGTTCTTGAGCTTTGACATGCCTGTCATGCCTTTCTTTCTTTGCCAAGTTTCTCTTTGCTGCCATGGTTTGTGCCAGTTGGTGAGAACTGTTTAACTGGGCCTTTAACTTTTAAACATATTGTAGGTAGTTCTCAGCTTTAACTCCATCCGGGGACACCCCGAAGCAAATGTCCACAGGCAACCAGGCTTCCTGACCAACCATTAAGTGGTAGGGGTGAAAAACTAGTGGCATCACTTTTGGTGCAATCATAGGCATGGACCAAAGTGCTGATCTGTTGGCTCCAACTTGACTTGTCCCGAGGATGAAGTGTGCCCAGCATGTCAAGAGTGTTCGGTTAAATCTTTCAGGCTGTGGATCCCCCTGGGGGTGATAGGGGGAAGTTTGGGATTTTCACACTCCCCAGAGCAAGAGCATTTCCTTGATCAGATGACTTTCAAAGTCTCCCCTGATCACAGTGAATTCTCTGAGGTGCGCCATAATGGACAAAGAACTTTTCTACTAAGACCTTGGCCACTGTGGATGCTTTCTGGTCCTTAGTTGGGTACTCCTTGGCATAATGTGTGAAATGATCAGTCATCACTAACACATTTCCAGCATTCTTCTGGTCAGGTTCAAGGCACAGGAAATCAATATACACCAGCTCCATGGGCACGCTGGTAGAGATATTGACCAAGGGTGCAGCCCTCTGGGGTGGAGCTTTTCTTTGGAGACAATGGCTGCAAGTCCTGATATGGGCCTCAATGTCAGCCACCATCTTCGGCCAATAGAACTGAGCATGAGCCAAGTCTGTGGTTTAGTCACAACCCAAATGTCCCATCAGATCATGGAAGGCCCGTAGAACCAAATGTTTGAAAGCTGTAGGTAACACAAGTTGCTGTTTGTCAGGTTGACCTTGTTGGTTTATGGTTTCTCTATAAAGTAGCTGGTTATGCAATTTAAGTCTGGGGCCTTCTTTAAACAACAAAGCAGACTGAGGTTCTGAGGAGCAGAGTTTGGACACATCCTTTCCAGCATGTAGAGCATTAAGCACAGGCTTAATCATGGGGTTTTTGGTCTGTGCCCACCGTATGTTGTCAGCTGTGAGTTGAGGTAAGCTACTAAGGTCTAAGGCTGCAAGGTGGCAGTAGGCTGCAGAAACACAATTGTCAGGAGAACCTAAATAGTCTACTAGGTAGTCAGCTGTTTCAGGAGAGGGATGCTCATCTTTGAAAAAGTTCTGGCAGAGAGCTTTGACAGACTGCTCAGACATTTTCACCCAATTGGTATGAGAGTTAGGTCATCTGGAAAGGGTGCCATCATCAATATGGTTCAAGCCCGGTCGATACTGCACTGAATCGTCGTATGTAGAAAGAGCAGATAACCAGCAATGCCCTGTGGCATCCACTTTAGTTGAGATCTGGACATAAGTGAGGGGATTATTGTAAGTTTTGACCAGAATCTTGGCACCATAAAGATATTCATGGAATTAGTCCACCACAGCCCATTTTAGTGCAAGAAATTCAAGCTTGCATGCCGGATAATTTCTTTCGGACGGGGTTAGGCTTTGACTGGTAAACACCACTGGGCATAAACCTTCCTCATACTCTTGATACAAAACAGACCAAGTCCTTTCAAGCTGGTGTCAGTGTGTAGCACATAGGGTCTGGTGGGGTCGGCATAGTCAAGCGCAGGTGCGTGGGTGAGTTGATGAATAATTTCATAGAAAGCAGCTTCACACTCAGAAGTCCACCTGGCTCCAAATGGTTCCTATGTCCAAAAGTAAACCTTGTCTTCCTCCTTAACTGTGCTTTTCTTGTTTGTAGGGGCATAGCCTTGCATTAGGTTGAGCAAAGGATGAATGACCTTAGAGTAATCCTTTATGAACTGACGGTAGCAACTGCAGAACCCCAAGAATCTTTGCAACTCTTTTAGGTTGTTAGGCTGAGGCCAGGTGGCCAGGGACTCCACTTTGCTCAGGTCTGTCTGGATCCCATCAGCTGACACTAGGTGACAAACATATTTCAAAAATGTTTGAAAGAACTGACACTTGTCTATCGATAACTTTAGTCCAAAGTCCACTAATCTGTTAAGAACCTTGAACAAGCGAGCTTCATGTTCCTCCAGAGTCCGGACAAACACAATGATGTCATCAAGACACACAAGGCATTTTAATAAGTTCATGTCTCCCACTGCTCGTTCCATCAGCCGCTGGAAAGTGGTGGGTGCACCTGAAATACCTTGAGGCATACGTAGACACTCATAGAAACCCAGTGGGCAGATGAAGGCTGTTTTTTCACGGTCCTCCTGGGCCATCGGGATTTGATAGTACCCGCTCCGAAGGTCAAGTACTGAGAACCACTGGCTTCCATTGAGGCAGTCAAGAGCATCCTGGATATGGGGCATGGTGTACTGGTCCAGGAAAGTTAATGGCCTTTAGTCCACACAAGTCCTTACTGATCCATTCTTCTTTCGGACTACCACAATTGGGGAGACATAAGGGCTTCGAGACTCTTGAATAATTCCTGTGGCCAGCACTTCCTGAAGGTGATGTCTAACATTGTGTATGTCAGCTGATGGGATCTCTTTCTCTAAATGGCCTCTAATCATGAAGTCGGATGTAGTGTTCAGCTCCGGTGACATGTCCCACTCCTTCAAGGAGAATATTTGGCTTCACTATGACAACTTCTTGCTAATCCTGGCTTTCCATTTGTCAGGAAGGGGGGACTCCCCAAAGTCAAACAGGTAGGGGTCACCTCGACACCCTTGACAGAGCACTTCTTGCTGGGCAGCACGGCAGCATCTGCACAAGACACAGTGGCTAGGGTGCACCCTCGATTCACCTGAACCTCTCTATTTGACATATTCTGGACTTGCACCACCACCCGCTGAGCGAAGACATGGGCCTGAGCAGGTAGAATGCTAGGCTTGACCAACAGCCACTCAGGCAGTTTCCCCTCTTCTAGGGCATCCAGCATAAGGATCTTATTTTTAACATCTGTCTTTAGGTGCACTTCACCACTGATGGTGCACTGAGCATTGGGCGGTAGTACCAGTGAGTCAGGATCTTTTTTCCAGACCACCCCCATGGATTCATCCTTCTCAGTCTCCTGTGTGTTCTTTGGTAAATTGTAGGCTCACTGTACTAGGGCAAGGATGCTCAAGACCCATCCAGTTCACTTGACTTGCTTTTCCTGAAAAAGCTGAGCTAACAGCCCGAACATATGTGCATTGGTACAAATTAGTAGAGAGACAGCATCACACAGTCCAGTTGATGGGCACACCAAGGCCAGGGTCTCCACTTGCTCATCCACACCTGCTGCAGCAGTAGGAAAGGACAACCAGATCCATACATACCCCAAGTAATGATAGGATTTCTCACTCAACCCCCATACATGCAGTCCTTTGAGGGGTTAAAGTAGGAGGTCAGATAAGTGCTGGTCATACCAATCCTGAAATATAATGGTGACTTGCAAGTCGCTGTCCAACACAGCATGAGTTGAAATGCCATTGACTGTCACTGTAGTCTCCATGGAGGGGCCCACCATCTCTGACCAGTCCAGGGAGGTTGGTTTGGCAGACTGTCCCACAGCAGTTTTGGAGGAGTAAGATTTTTTTCGGTGGACCTGGCTGGGGCTTTATATTGCTCTGATGAACCAAGTTTAAACAGTCTGCCGTGACCTTCTGCAGGTTTTTCGGAAAGGTACAGCCCCGTCGGGTATGTCCCTCCTCTCCACACCAGTAGCAGAACACCTGTTCCCTGGAATCACTGGAGTGGCTAGGTTCTTCCTGAACTTTGAGCCAGTTGGAAGAAGGAGTTCTACTGTCTTCCTTTGACTTTAACTCAGGTTCTCTGTCCCTGCCTCCTCCCCAGCGGGCAGAAGTAGGAGTGGCATGTATGAGGTCCCCCACTAAGGCTCTCAGCTCTCTTATTTCTTCCATTAACTGGGACTCAACCTGGGGTTCGGGAACGATGGCACAGGCCCCCACAGCCCTGGGGGAAACCTCACTTTTAGTCTCAGTTGGCAACGGGTAAGGTTGGGGCCTTCTGGCCGCTTCAGCCATGGCTTGCTGATTGGCTTGCATTTCCTTTATCTCTTTGAGCAGTTATTTAACTTGCTTGCTTTCAGTAGACTTCTCCTTTTTTTTAGACCGATCAGAGGCTTGGTTGGTGTGGGCATCCCCAGCATAGGGTTCCCATCCATCTTCATCGTTCTCAGCCTCTTGAATCTCCTTCATCAGCCAGCAGTATTCAGGAGGGTTAGTTTTCCTGTCCTGAAACTTCAGTTTCAACATAAGCATGCTAGAATACCAGGCAGATTTGAGAATATGCTCCAGCCTGACTCTGTTCAGTTCACTACCAGGGACTTCCCCTTTCCTACGGGCCCTCTGCAAGGCCTGTTCAATTCGAGTGACAAAAGCAAACACTTTTTCAATTTTCCATTGTTTAGCAGACTTGAACTTCCACATTGTCTTCCCCTAGATTCTGTGCTGCCAAACACCCCTTCTAAGGCAGAGAGGTACTCAGCTGCGGTGGCTTCTGGACTGGTGGATCGGAGAAATCAGATTGCTTCCAGTGCAGGGCCCCTTAAACTTTCCATAAGTCTCTTTCTCTTTTCCTTCTCTGAACATTGCCATGCCTGGACCAGTGAAGTAGCACAGTCCATCCATGTTTCCAAGTCATCCTCTCACACTGGCACAGGAACTGTACCTGAGAAGAGTCTGAGCCCGCGATAGGAGTCCAGGTGTACAGAAGGTATCACAATGGGGGAGGCCACAACAGGGAATGCCCTGGGAGTAGACAGAGAGGCCAGAGGAGACCGTATGGGAGTGGTCCCCTACAAAATGCCCCAAATCTTTAACAATTCCTTGGCTGTCTGGTCTTCAGTAGCCAGCAGCCTTAACAGTTCGTCCTTGAACTCTTCCACCCTCTGAGACCCCCCATAGATGGGTCACTATGCAAATGAACAACTCTCCACCCCTTCTGGGACCCTTTGGGCATGATAACAGGAGGTATCTTTTTGGGGTCTATAGGGAGGCTACAAGAATGGAGGGCCACTAAGGTTTTATCAAACAGATCTGAGTCCCACCCCCGTACTTCAACCTTCCCCAGACATTTAACCTTCCCCACAGCTTTTTCAATCATGTCATTAGTGGCCCCCAGAGGGATAAGAAGTAGCAATATGGTGTACCAGGGATCTACCCCCTCGGCCTCACTCCACCCCATCATACTGTGCACAACCAGCTTGTGAGGAGCATTTTTTCACTTGGGCATAGTAAGCGCCTACATTTCAGTGTCTGTCTCAATGTTTATATGGGGCTGTAGTTCCCACTTCTGACAACTTGAGGACACAAATCCCAGTGGTGCCTCTAAGATGTAACTCCTAGGTGACGCTATCCTGTGGGCTATTACCCCTGCTTGTGTGACTAAGCACAGGTTAAGGGGCCCAAGCTCGGTGAATGGGTGCCTCCACCTGGAGGAACGGTTTTGGGGTAGCATAGCTGCTGTTGGTATAGCCCTCCAGGATGCTATAACAACCCACCAATCCCTCTAGTGGCCTAAACAGTTCAGCAACAGAACACTCACATTTACCATATGACAGTAATGATATGCTCACACTCCTTGCACTTACCACCAGGGCTGGATCATCTGCAACTGCCCTGGAAACCCCCTGGAAAATAAAACAAGCAAGGCACAATACAGTAATACAGCAGTAATCCAACCAATAAGGTACACACTAGCCAGTTTAAATGTGAAAGACTCACAATCTGGTTTATTCAGGGGAAGTGAACAAGGGTGGGATGTAAATCTAGTAAGTGATTGATATTTCTGAGTTGATTAAGAGTGATTTATCATTTATTTATTAAACATCAGTTTACAACCTTGCATGCACTGTGAGTCCCTGTAACACAGTCCCACAACCCTGGGTACCCAGTATGTTAAACAGGCTGGCCTGGAGTGTTGCCCAGGGTAGGCTAGCATTGCAGCTGTTGCTGGGACCCTTAGGAAAAAAAGAATTAACATGCACTCAACTCAAATATTTGTAATCCGGAGCTGCGACTCAGTCCATTGCAACAAACCCAAACAAGAAAATAAGATGACTCACACAAAGATTGAAGCTGTTGTTGTAGGGAGCTACCCTTTTTTGTAGTCACGCTACCCAGGCCAGGATGCAGGACAGATTAAATGAAGACCTCAGGGTGTTGTACTGGATTGCCAGGGGAAGCAGGGCCTACATGACTCACCCCCTGGTGGTTGCTACCTGTTCGGTGGTGTTGAGTAGAGGGCTGAATCCCCAAGTGGGTCTTTCACTGAGAATGTCTGTGAATCGGGAGCAGCAGCCTAGGCCGAGATGGCAGGGCACAAGCAGGAAGAACGGTTCAGATAAAGCCCATGACGAAGCGCTGGAAAAGCCTCAAGCTGGTGTTACAGAACTCGCCATCAGGAACCAAATCATGACCCACGAAACACATTCAACACATCAACAGCACTTTGCTTGTGCAGCCACAGTTTGGATAAAGTCAGTTTGCTAATCGCAGATTCTCTGTGCAAATCTTTTGATCTGAGGCTCACTTCAGTCATCAGGCGGGCCGATCGCTGTCACAAATGCACTCAGCATGTCAGGCCCTCTGCTCCCACAGTGTCAACCTCCAAGCACAGTAATGTGAACAGGTAACAGACAGGGTAACCCTCCTGTCTGCTTGTGGGTCCGAATCACCTTTGGTCTCAAGTTCTGGGGGGATTCAAACTATGAACCTTATGCTAGCGTACCCAAATGTACAGGCTTACATAAAATTCTCTTCAGGGGATGCAATACATCTTTCACCTAAGGGCACCTAACCAGGTATCCAAAATGAACCCTTAAAACTCAATAAAAGACCTTAGGTATATTCTTACCTTCTTCCAGTTTAGTAATACCATCAAGCTTATGAACATTTTTTGTCAGTCTTAACCTTCTATACGTCACATGCAAAAAGAACTTCAAAGACAAACCCAGGCAGTCTTTCAAAATAATATTTTTACTAAAATGGATAAAAATATATAAAATATAAACACAGAACACTATATCAAAAAGCATACAATCACTTAAAAGAACAAGGTTAAAGTACAAAACATAAACTCCTACCACAATCCAATTAGACTTTTTTTGTATCTAACATATTATCTCTTTACAGTGCTTAAATTAGATCAGAGATCTTGTTTCTCAAGAGTCCAAAAAGATATGTCACAAAAATCAGACACAAGTCCTAGTTAAACTGTATCTCTCTCACACACCCCTTCTATGATGTCATCTAACTCCTCCTTTTAGAATATAAAAATATACAAACAATGATCTTTCTGTCAGGAGATGTTTTAAATACTGTGACTTCAGCAAAAACTCATTTCTCAAATCATGACAGTCTTTAATCAAGCCTTTCCTTTGATCTTGAGCAGTTCCTGTTCCCAAGGCATCAAAGTTTTTTTTTACAACTTTAGCATCATGGTGGTATAACATGTTTTTCCTCTAAGATGTCATGAAAGTTTACGAGCCCTATATGCTGGCAGCTTGATCAGTTTTAATTAAGACAGGAAAACAGGAGCCCCCCAATTAAGTCTCTCTAGTCTTTTAATTACCTCCTGGTTTCAGGTCACTTAACACTTCACTGACCTGGGGAGGCACCCATAGCTCAGGATGTCTCATGTGAAACACTCACATACCACATTCCATATTACAAATGTCATAGAACAATCATAACCAGCTGGCCAAGCATCACAACCACTTCTGGAGCAAGTCTTCAGTCCACACTCAAATAGCACTAACACACTTTCTCTCTTCAGATACAGGTATCAACCTGGTAATCAGATAAATCTGACTTTCACACTCAAGGCAATACTTCACACTGGAAGATGTGACAGGCAGGCCAGTAGGGCCTTCCCAATGATTCTTCAATGCTCCTAGCAGGAACAGCTGCTTGATGGCTCGAGCCATTTACTCTCCAAACTGCAGCTCATGACTGACACTCTGATTCAGCAGTTCTGGGGATTTCCCAGTGATCCAAAAGATTCAGTTGGTTGAGGGAACTGTCTTTCACAGAAAGTGCTCCCTCTTCAGGTCCATTTAGGCACCAAACCCTTAAAACTACAATTCCTATAGAATTTAAATCCCACAAGACCTCTGGGGACAGTCTCCATTTTAAGTCCCCTGAGGTTCGATTGGTCCAACACTGGCAGTCCAGAACCAAAAATGGTGGCTCTTATTCAAAAGTTTAAGCTGCGTTTGAAAGCAGGTTAGACAAACTCCTATATTATTATTATGACAGATAAACAGTAAATCACTTTCCCTAACAGGGCTCCCTCTGCACAAATAGCGACCACAGACTGGAGCAGGAATACGAACTGTCTGGCTGGTCACGAGCCTTAAATCACTTGGACCCAGCCCAGATTAATTTTCTTGCACAGCATAGTTGCTCTCTCAGACAGGCATGGAGGCTTACTGGAGCACTCTCATATAGACGATTAGAAGCACTGGACACAGGACACCATTATGACAGTGGACATTAGACAGCCCAGGAAGACATTATAGGAATCCCTATTTGTAGGGGAATTACACAGGCACAGGATTTGACTGACAATATTAACTTCCTGTTTGGGAGTAGGAAGGGAGTGATCACAGAGGCACAAAAGTCTCACCATCCTAGAAGGAAAAGAAAAGCTCTCCCTCACCCCCTAGCTGCTGGAAGTCTAGCTCTGAGCAAGTAAGGAGGAGACTACAGAGGAATACAGGAACTTCCTGTCCCAGAACAGGAAGGGCAGGAGCTGTAAGAGCACAGAGGCAGTAGGGAGAAAAAAACAAACAAAAAAAAGTAAGCAAAGAGAGGAAAGAGTAAGCATACAAAACAACAGTCAAGGGGTCACAAATAAGACATAATGGGAGATAGTGCAGTGGTTGTGGAGCAGCCGTCTTCTGAAAGACATTCTGGAGGATGCGGTGTTGCTCCATTTGCAGGCACCTCTCTGGGCTGAGGGAGGAGGTTGCTAGTCTCCAGGCTGAGTTGGTCAGGATTCAGGTGAACTCCTCCCCCACCCAGGGACCACCAGGGCCGCCAACACTGCCTCCGAAGTTGCCAAGAAAGAGGAAAGGTTGGACACAGTTGGCTCGGGGGGGGTGAGGGTGGTGTAACACAGATCCCTCCAGTTGTACCTCTTCATAATATATACGCCCTTCTGGCAGAGTGTGGTGCCTCTACAGAGCCACCTGCAGTGGAGACCAAGGAGGATGCTGGGAACCTCCACAAGGGTGGCCCACAGGAGGGTGGTATGGAACCCCACAGGAGAAGGAAACAATGCCTGATGGGGGATTCAGTTGATGGCGGGTAGACCTGGGGAGGGAGGGGAGAGGGAGGTAAGATGCCTGCCTGGCACCATGGCTTGGAGGAAGAGGGAGTGAATCCTCAGGCTTGCAGAAGCAGCTGCATGGGGAAGGGAGCAGAACATCATTTTCCACTTAGGGACAAATGACCTGGCTGGGAATAGGATCAGAGCAGTGCAGGGGGAGTTTGTGGAGTTGTGGATGGGCCTTAGACAAGTAGCACACATGGTAACCTTCTTGGAGGTGCTGCCTGTCTATGACATACATACGAACATACAATGAAGAATGTCATTTGGTCTATCAAGTCGGCTTGTATTGCAGGGTCCACAGCTTGACCTATTGTCCCTGCTCTCCTTCCCCAATCCTTCCATCCTCCCTATGCATGATCTTTATCTTCCCCTATACCTATCCCAGCCTCTCATAAAGCTGCCCACTGTCTTCAACAAGATGACCTCTTCTGGCAGTGCATTCCAAGTGTCCACCACCCTCTCTGTGAAGAAGTGCTTCCTGACATCCCTCCTAATCCCACCCTCCAGTTTAAGACTGTGCCCCTTCATGTTATGCTTGCCACTCAGCTTAAAGAGACTCTCCTTATCAACCTTATTTATCCCTTTCAAGTACTTGAAGGTCCCAATCATGCCCCCTCTCTCTCTTCCATGGAGTGCATATTCAGTGCTCTCAACCTCTCCTTATATGCCTTGCCCCGCTGACTGGCTATCATCTTTGTAGCCCTCCTCTGGACCTTCTCCAGCAGGTTAATGTCCTTTTTGAGGTGTGGGCGCAGTACTGAACACTATACTTTTACCTGTGACCTGTACAAGGGCAGTATAACCTCCTCTCTCCTATTACTGATCCCCCTGGCAATGCATCCCAGCATCTTGTTTGCCTTTGCTGCTACTTTCTTGCACTGCGTGAAGTGCTTCAGATCACTAGTGATCATCACTCCCAGGTCCTTCTCCTCCTCTGATGCAGATACTCGGACTCCACCCAGGTAGTACTCTGCCTGGGATTCTTGGCTCCAGTATGCATAACTTTGCATTTCTTGGCATTGAAGCCAAGTTGCCAGATCCTGGACCACCTCCCCAGCTTTTCCTGCAGGTCCTATATCCCTGCAGCTATGTCCACTCTGCCACAGAGCTTGGTGTCATCTGTGAATAGGCACATTTTGCCCTTAATGCCATCCCCAATGTCATTGCCGTGTCAGTGGCTCAGTAGGTAGCACACTCACCTCTGAGGCCGGGAGATCAGAAGGTTGTGGGTTCAGTTCCCACATCTGGCACTTGGGTTAATATCCCAGTACTGACACTGTAGTGCAGCATGAGAGGGGTGCTACACTTCTGAGGTGCCGTCTTTCAGATGAGACGTTAAACCGAGGTCCAATCTGCCTGGATTGGTGGTAGTTTGGGTGGATGTTAAAGATCCCATGGCACTTATCGAAAAGAGTGGGAGAATTTCTCCGGTGTCCTGGCCAAATTTCCCTCATTCACTAAAAATACCACCAACAGCTTCATCTGGTTCAAGGTCAGTTGGCATTCATCTGTATCCCCCTCCCCCGGGTCGTGCCTGAAAATAGGCAGGATTTGTCTAGTGCACTTACCCGGTCAACAAAAACTAAATAAATAAATTGATGAAGACATTGAACAACACCAGCCCCAGCACCGAGCCCTGTGAGACCCCATTTGTTACCTCTCTGGTACCAGATAACTCTCCCCCCACAACCACCCTCTGGGTTCTGCCCCTCAGCCAGTTTTCCACCTATCTGGCCATCCTTTCCCCAACTCCAAGATCCACCAACTTCCTGATCAACCTTTTGTGAGGCACAAAGTCAAAGGCCTTGCTGAAATCAAGACAGAGGATGTCTACCGCTGGGCCCCTGTCTACTGTCTTAGTGACACAGTTAAAGCAGTCAATCAGATTTGTTTGACACAATCTCTCCCCCATGAACTCATGCTGCCTCTCATCCTGAATACCATGCTCCTCTAGATATACCACCAACCTTTCCTTTAGTATGGTCTCCATGAGCTTGCCCACAATGGAGGTCAGACAGACTGGTCTGTAATTCCCTGAATCATCCTTGGGACTGCTTTTGTGGAGGGGCACTACAAGTGCTGTTCTCTAGTCCTGCAGTACCATACCTGACTATAGTGAACTATTAAATAGGTCTGCCAGTGGCCCTGCCAGCTTCTCCGCTAGTTCCTTTAGTACCCTTGGATATACTGTGCCTGGGCCTGGTGATTTATCCACCTTCAATGCCAGAAGACCCTCCCTCACTCTATCCTCCTCTATCACTACATCTGCGTTCTCCTCCCACTGCTCCTTTTTTCCCTCCTGGAGGCACTGGTCCATCCTTCTCCCTGGTGAAGACAGAATGAAAGAATTTATTTAGTATCTCTGCTTTTCCCTCATTATCCTCCACCCACTCCACCCCTTTCTTAAGCCTAATGATCCCTTCCTTCTTGTCCCTTTTCTCACTTATATAGTGAAAGAAAGCCTTCTCCCCCTTCTTAAAGTCCTTCAACTATCTGTCGTTCCTTCAGTGCCTTTGCTTGCCAGACTCCCTTACTTGCCTCCCTAGCCAACCTTAGGTAATTTTCCCTATCTACCTCCCTCTTGGTATTCCTGAATTTTCCATAGGCCAACCTCTTTTTCCTTACTGCCTTGACAACCCCAGAACTGAACCAGCTGGGCATTTTGATACTTGTGTCCTTCCCCCTGCACCTAATGCACTCAACTGTGGCAACCAGTGTTCCTTCTTAATGATGGACCACTTATGGTCCACCCCCATATCTGCTCTGATGCCCGCCAGATGGCTCCTTAGCACCTCGCCCAGTTTCCTGAAGTCCACCCTCCTGACATCCAAGATTTTGGTCTTAGTCCGGCTGCTTTCCCTGTCCATCTCCAACTGGAACCACAGTGTGCAATGATCACTTCCACCCAGTGGCTCCCTGATCATTATTTGCTGTATATGTTCCCCATTTGTGAGCACCAGATCAAGAATTGCCTCATGGGTGAGGATAGGGTGCTCCGCACCATGGGATTCAATCAATGGTTGAAAAACTGGTGCAGAGCTCAGGGTTTTGGCTTCATTGGGGACTGGGGTTCCACTTGGAGGGATACAGGCCTATACTGGCATGATGGTCTGCATCTGTCCATAAGGGGAACTCGGATCCTAGGTGATAGGTTTAAATGCTTCATTGGCAAGCATTTAAGCCAGGCATTTAAACTAGCCAAGGGGGGAGGTACAAAAAAGGAGCAGGAAAATCCCAGCCTCCCCCACACAAAACAGGGTAGTTAGCAAGGTAAACACCAAACTAGAGAAACTGATAGGGATAAGGGCAGGGGTAAATGGAGAAAAAATGCAAAGGCAGTAAGGACAGGGATGGGGTTAAAAGGATAAGGTCATCAAAAAATGGAGGGCAATGAGTACCAGTGCCTGTAGTCGGGGTAACAAGCTCCCTGAACTAGTGGCCTTCATGGAAGAGGGACACCTGAATATCATAGCAGTCACAGAAACATGGTATACAGAGAATCATGACTGGGATGGCAACATTCCAGGGTACACAATCTACAGGAGGGACGGGGAGGATGGAAGAGGAGGAGGAGTAGCTCTTTACATAAGAGAAGAGATCAAAGCAACTGAACTAAAAGTTAAACAGGGAGGAGAGGAGGCACTATGGGTCACCCTGGAAACAATAAATGGTACCACAATCCGCACGGGGCTTGTATACAGGCCCCCATCTTGGGGGGAGGAAGTGGACAAGAAAATAATAGAAGGCATCCTTAGGATGGCATAAAAAGGGGAGATATTGTTGATGCTGGACTTGGAATATGCCAGATGTTAAATGGAGAACCTTTGCTTTAGCCACATCCAAGAGCAGGATTATTCTTGTTGCCCTACATGTGGCATGCCTCAGACAGCTAGTTTTGGAACCCACTCAGGAGGGAGCAGTGTTAGACCTGGTACTCTCAAATGGGGACAGAGAGGATATCAGATTTAGAAGTGAGTAGCCATCTGGGAACAAGTGACCACCAAACAGTGTGGATTATGATAAACACAGCCTTGGAGTCAAGCCATACAAAAGTGAGGGTACTGGACTTTAGGAGAGCTGACTTTGGTAAAATGGGAGAGTGCCTCAGAAAAACACTAGCAAATAGGTGTAACCAGCCCACCGGACCCCCCTTGTTTAACTAGCAGGGCTGCTCCTCTCACCGCTTAACATCTAGGGGCAAAAGAGAGGGTTGGGGATTTACAGAACATTTTATTTACACATCTTTCTCTGAGCCAGCTATCACAGACAGGCAACCCAAGTGTGGCAACTACCTGGCACACAACTGGTAGGACCATTTACTGTGGCCAGCAACCCAGGCCCCTGGGAGAAAATGTATGCTCATAATTGTGCTAGGTTTGTACTTCTAGACAAGGGCACCCTAATAAATCCAGACACAGTGGAAGCAATAACAGTACTGTCCAAACCAGGCTGGGATTCTAGAGTGTGGCTTTTATTCACATATACAGAGAATAATCACAAAGCGAAGATGGACCCCCACAGGATTACCCATACTGGTACGGCAGATTACTGAGGTGCAAACATTCCTGAACTTCCCATTTAACATAGGCATACTGAACACACACAGCAAACTCTCAGGTTCTGAAATGGAGATTGGCACACACGGCCAGTTACTAGTACATTTCTACCTGACTAGGTACACACGGCCAGTACTAGGACACTTTCCCATCGACTAGGCACACACAGCCAGTACTAGGACACATTGCCATTGACTAGGCACACACAGCCAGTACTAGGACACTTTCACATATAAAGGGAACTATTTCCATCAGGCAGTGACCAAATACACTGACTGAAAATTCAACTGGTGCCCAAACTTAACCCAGAGAGGTAAACTGGTTACTCCAGATGGGGGGGCCTCCCACCTTTGCTTCCAAGTTTATACTCGGCCATTCATCTGGTTAATAACACCCTCAAAGAAAACTTGTAGATGCTATCTTGAAATGTTTTTTACACTTAACATACTACATGACTAAATGTTCTGTACTTGGACAGTCTCTCTCTCTCTAGACTCCATCGTAGACAGGCACTTTTTAAAACAGACACAGTCTAGGTGACAGGGTCCCTTTGTCAGAGAAAATTCACCACAAGGAATGCAGGTGCCCCTCCTGGGCTTATGCAAAAGCACTCACAGTTTCTGAAGTTGTCACAGACAGATTCACTAGACAGACTGGGTGAGGGGAATGCCCCTGAACCCTGAAGATCGCCTTCATCCCTATGGGGCAAAGGAAAACCCACTTGGCAAGGTCTCCACCAATCAAATCACTGTCTTCTATGTTCTTCTTCTAGGGTGAGAACAAACTACCCAAAACAGTGGTAGCTCTCTGTCAGAGCTGTCTGAGGAGCTGCACAGCAAGCTGCAGCCTTCTCCTGGAACTCCTACTCAGGACTGACTCAACATTCTAAAAGCTAACATCCCTAGAGCTAGTACAAATGTGGCTAATGCCGCTGCAAGAGTTCTAAGATTACATCACCCACTAAGCTCAGCTGAGACTGACACTAGAACCTGACAGTGTGAAATCCATTTAACTGGCATTTCACTAGCTGCCTTTCCCTCCTGCCACTGGTTCTAACTAGGATTCTGGTAACCCCTGGAAACAAGGGGTTTACATGGGCAAGAAGGAGGGATGGAGAAACAGTGAGGAAACATCAAAACTGCTATCACAGAGGCAACAAGCCTTTGTCTGAAGCAAATACACAAATCAAAATGAAGGAAAACAACACTATAGTTCTCAATAGAGGTGGCGGGGAAGGTTAGGGAGAAAAGAATAGCATTCAGTAAGTGTAAGGAAATACAGAAGAAGCAGGACAGAGAACTGTTCCAGTTTAAGCAGAAGGAAGCGGGGAAGGCAGTCAGAATAGCAAAGGCCCAAACCAAGGAAAAGATAGCCAACTCAGTTAAGAAGGGGATAAAACCTTTTTATAGATACATTAGGGAGCGAAGAAAGAATAAGGGAGGCTTAATAAATGAAGGGTGGGTGGGCAGAAGGTGACAGTGAAAAAGCAGGGATACTGAATGAATACATCTGCTCAGTATTACAAAAGAAGAAGAGGGGGAGGTACTTCATCCAATCAGTAGATGCACTCTGGATAAGGGGGACGATACCAGTCCATTCACAGAAGAAAGGGTTCTGTAAGAACTCCTAAAACTGAAGGTGGACAAAGCAGTGGGACCTAACGGGATTCACCCCAGAATTCTAAAAGTACTAAGGGGAGAATTAGTGACACCACTGACTACCCTTTTTAACAAATCATGGGAGGATGGTGTGGTACCTGAGGACTGGAGGAGGGTGGATGTGAGTCCACTTCACAAAAGTGGGATCAAAGCAGAGGCAGGAAACTACAGATCTGTTAGTTTGACCTCAGTGGTAGGGAAACTGATAGAATCAC
Source organism: Neoceratodus forsteri (assembly GCA_016271365.2). Classification (NCBI taxonomy): domain Eukaryota; kingdom Metazoa; phylum Chordata; order Ceratodontiformes; family Ceratodontidae; genus Neoceratodus; species Neoceratodus forsteri. The sequence continues at coordinate 191,084,289 of CM057458.1, forward strand.
TTCTGAAAGAAAGAATTGTTGAGTACCTAGAAGCCAGCAGGGCACAGGACCAAAGGCAGCATGGATTCACAGTGGGAAGGTCATGTCAGACAAATCTAATAGATTTCTTTGACTGGAGACCAAAGTAGTAGACCAGGAAGGGGCTGTGGACATGGCCTGCCTAGACTTTAGCAAGGCATTTGACACAGTCCCACATAAAAGATTAATAAACAAGTTAGCCAGCCTGGGAGTGGGTCCTGGGGTGGTAGCCTGGGTAAACAATTGGCTAGACAACGGACACAGAAGGTAATAGTTAATGGAGTCCACTCCAAAGAAAGGGGGCTTATTAGCAGTGTTCTGTACTGGGACTGGTACTTTTTAATGTCTTCGTAAGTGACACTGTAGAGTGACTGGAAGGAAAAGTATGCCTGTTTGCAGATAACACAAAGACCTGCAACAGGATTGATACACAAGGGGGGTGGAAAGGATGAGAAGGGACTTGGCAAGGTTGGAGGAATGGTCAAAAGTATGTCAGCTAAGATTCAATGCAAAGAAGAGCAAACTAATGCACTTGGGCAACAAAAACCCAGGGGAAGAGTACACAATGGGAGGGGAGGTACTAACAACAACAAAAATGGAAAGGGATCCAAGGGTAGTCATATCAGATGACCTAAAGGTAAGCAAGCAATGTGAGAAGGCAGTAAGGAGGGCTGGGGGGAGGATACTGGGATGTATAGGGTGAGGCTTCACCAGCAGAAAAGAGGAAGTTGTTATCCCTCTGTACTGACAGCTGGCGAGACCCCATCTGGAGTACTGCATGCAGTTCTGGAGACCCCATCTCCGCAAGGACATAGACAGGATGGAGGCAGTCCAGAGGAGGGCAACTAAAATGGTGCAGGGTCTGCATCAGAAGCCATACGAAGAGAAACTAAAGGAGCTTAATATGTATACCCTTGAGGAAAGGAGGGAAAGGAAGGACATGATAGAAACTTTCAAGTACCTCAAGGGGAATCAACAAAGTCCAAGAGGGTAGCATCTTTCAGAAAAATAGATGTGCAAGAACAAGGGGGCACAATTTGAAGATAATGGGGAAGACGGCTCAGGGGCAATGTGAGGATATATTTTTTCACTGATAGAGTTGTGGACACATGGAACGGCCTTCCTGAGGAGGCCATGGGGTCAAAAACAGTGGGGGGAATTCAAAGAATGCATGGGACAGGCATAAGGCAATTCTGGTGGGGGTTAGGAAGACGCAGGCTGTTGGTTAACTATGATCTGCAGCTTATCCAGTAGGTGCAGAAATGTGCAGACTGGGAGGGCCAAGCAGCCCTTATCTGCCATAAAAGTCCATGTTTCTAAGTTTCTAATGATGCACTCACTCTCATTATGGACATGAGAAAGCAACAGAGGTGTTTCACCAGTATGGACAACAAGCTACAGTTATAGATATGTTTTAATTTTAATGTCTTGAGAACCGAATAAATGGGAAAATGGAAGAGATCGCAGAGACCTAATATCTGAGGTGGGTCTCCCAACCCGTGGATACAGCACTCATCAAAGCCAGGCCCAGACAGTAGGATCAGGGGAGGGAGACATCCTCTGAAACATGTACTACTTTTAAATTACACTATGTGACTTGTTTCTGGGTTGTGGGGGGCAGTCTGGGAGACCTGATGCTTAGAATTTGGAGTGGCAGTAGAGACTCACCATCCTTATGGCCCTATTAGGGGGTGATTCATTTATGTTGCCTGCCTAGGAGCAAAACCAAAATGGATGGGTATGGTCCTGTCTGGGCCCTGATCAGCAGATATGCCATCTCAGTGGATGACTTGACTGTGCATAGCTGCATGGTAATGTCAGTTTAGGTAGGGGCTATGGTTGCCTGCCATGAGGATGATGCTGGAGGGGTTGCCTGTGGACTTCCAATATAAACATACAACTCTTACTCAAAGTCTACCCTCCTGGCGTTTCCAGGGCAGGCTGCCTTGACTAAACGTGCTTGTTCCAGAGAAGCGAACCTTTGCAGGAGTACTTTCAATATGAGACTGTCCACTGCAGAATTGTGACACAGACAAACAGTGCTGGCATGATTAACAAACTATGAATACTATTGGTGGATTGTCTGGGCCCTACCTGGTGTGACTCCCCAACCCTGACTGTGCCTAAGGGTGCAGGTATCAACGGGGGTGTGTGTGGGGGAGAATTTGGCTATGGCTGGGGCATCACACACATGCCCAATTTTGCTGTGGACCTAAATATAGTGGAGAGAGCTGACCCACAAGGGAAAAACAGGTGGGCTTATTACCCTCAACATGAACATTACGACCCGACCACTTGTGGAGGATCCTGTTCTTGTACTTTTCAATGGCTGGCCAATACAAGTGTGGACAAGTGCTGGAAGTGGGCCATCTTGCGGGTGCTTCAGGCCGCACTGAAACCTTGGGAGCTGTCACCCTGTCACCTCTACTCCAGGGGGAGATCGACTTCTATCTGCGCTGATGGAAGTAGCCTCCTTCCTCTGCCTGTGTCATTTGGGGGATGCAGGTATCCGCAGTGGGGGGGGGAGACCCTGAGGTCCTAGCACCTAGGTACAGATGAATTCAGCTACATGCCAAAATAAACTGGACCTAATTATACAATAGCATGTCCGAATGGTTATATACTCTTCATGTACATAAGGAGTGATATGTGTGTTTGGAGGCAGGTCTCAGGAAAATAAAATAAGATCTGGATCATGCAGGACCCATACAGATGCTTAGGGAGAAGCTGCCAACTGAAAGCAATGTATTCATTCAGGTTTGCCACATTTTCTTTCGGGGCGGGGGATCCCACGCCACTCCTTCACATTGTTTTGGCACTTCAATGTTATTCTGCTTAAATTTTGTTGGTGCACAAGTTAAGTGTTAAAACTGGTTCCTGGATGAAGCAATTGCGTGCCATTAACAACTAGGGCTACCACCTTTTAAGAAGCCCAAAGTGGGACATTTCTTACCGAAACATGAATTTTTGCAGGACAGTACGTGACCTCGACCAATGCAACACACTTGTTTTCTCTGTATAATCAGAATTAAGGCTAAGTATTGTAGTTTCTTAGTTGCTTCTATTGTTTATCATTTTAAGGTATTTAGTTAAGGTATAATAGTTTTCTGCAGCATTTAGTGGAAAATTAGAAAACAGTTTTACTACTATAAAGTCAGGACATGTAGTATTTTTCATGTTTTTTTGCAGGACACAACTGCCCAAATCAAGACTGTCCTGCAAAAATAAGGACAAGTGGTAACCCTATTAACAACAATGGGGAAGGGGTGGAACTGATTACTAAATCAGGTAATCCTACATACTCATTTGCAATCATTTTTGTTGCCCGTGTTGGGTGGCTAACAATTTGGGATGAAAGAGGGGTAAGAAAGGGAAGAAATGTTTTGGGGGAGAAACATGAGGGAGGGAGAGGGAAGAGAGAAGTAAAGGGAGAATAAGTTATGGTACATACTGTTACAGTTAACATTTATGAATATTTTTATATGGATACAAACAAAGAGAAAATAGTTCAGAATGTTGCAAATTTGGTATTTCCACCGTAGGGCTTAGAAGGGAAGGTCATTTTCCAGTGACCCGCAGTGGATGCCACCATGAAAATTACTACCTGGAACATAAATAGCCTCAAAAATGTCATAAAACAAAAACGAGTCCTAATCAGACTTAAAAAACTTAAAACCAGTATTGCCCTTCTGCAGGAGATGCATATGCTTCCTAAGGAGGTTGACAAAATAAAAAAACATGGGGAGGCACATGGATAGCTGCCACACATTCGGCAAGAGCAAGCAGAACAGTAATTTGGATCCCCCAGTGGTTCCTGGGTAGTACTGTGAACTTTGACGTTGACCCGGGAGAAAGATATGTCTTAGCATAGCTGCAGCTCAATACAGGCATACCTCTCAACTGTCCCTGATTTTCAGGGATGTCCCTGATTTTGCCTCAGAAATGTCTTCTGTCCCTCCTAAATTTTGCAATTCTGTCACTGAAGAGTAGGGATTTGAATCACAAAATAATGATAGCCATTGGTGTTACAGTCTAGCTCTCATTAAGAAAATGCTATTCATACTAAGAAGCATGTTGTGCACAGCTTATGGAACTAATATTACTATTTTTTCAAATGTGTTCCTGATTTTGGTCATTTGTCCCTGATCATTTTAAGCCTTGTTCCTGATTTGTGATGAGGGAGGTTGAGAAGTATGAATACAGGGGAATTCTTAGCATCGGGCTCTATCTATGGACAGAACATTGAAGACCCTGGTTTTACCATAAACTGCTTCTAGACACGTCCCCTAACATAGCCCATGGATCATGGGGGTGGGGGTGGGGGACTTTAATTGTGTTGGTGACACCATTCTTGATAGGTCAAACCTGGCCCCTGCAGCAGTGTCACAAAATGCACGTGCCCGCCAAGAAATTGAGAACACTTGCTCATTAATAGACATCTGGAGATATCAGATTCCCACAGAAAGGGAGAATAGTTTTTATTCCCACACCCATCAATCCTATGCTTCATTGGATAGGCTGCTTGTGTCAGTCTCTGTTGCTATAAATATGGGCTCCTCTAAATATGAATCCATTCTGGTTTCAGATCATGCCCCTCTTATCTCACAGGTAAATAGCCCAACTAGTGAACCAACTATGCATCTATGGGAATTAGACCCTATGCTCCTGAAAGATGATCAGTAAATCACCTTTATGCGTATCACTATTTTTGAATATTTAGCTAACAATAGGGAGGGTGAAACTACCCAAGCCACTAGGTGGGAAGCATTAAAGGCATACATAAGGGGGCAAACCATATCCTATGCAGCATATAAGAGGAAACTAGACTAGGGTAACCTTGCCCTCCTAGAATGGAAAATTCTTGAAATGGAGAAGGCTCACATGGACCTTCCTTCCCTGGGGCTACACTATAGGTTGCAACAACACAAATGGTGATATAATTTGCTTAGCTGTCCACAGCTAGAGTGAAGCCTACTCCTGGGAAGGGCAGGACTTACTTTGATGGGTGGGGGGGAACTATTAGCATGGCAACTGAAGCAGAGAGAGGGTGAAAATACCATAAAGGCTATTAGAACTGCAGAGGGCAACTTAGTAAATGACAGCCAAACAATAGGGAAGGCTTTCTCTGGGTTCTGTGAAGTACTGTATTCCTCGGGAACCACACCTCACCCTCACAAACTCAGGATTTTTTTACAGAAAGCCGCCACTACTCCAATGCCACCAAGGGACTCTGCTTTGCTGGAGGAGGTACTGGAAACCTCAGAAATATCCCAAGCTATTGCTTATCTGAGGAAAGGCAGAGTGATGGTAGCCAGATGGCTTACCAATCAATTTTTTAAAGATATTTCAGGCAGAACTATTATTTCCACTACAGGCCACGTATGAAGAGAGTATTAACAAGGGGATACTCTCATGCTCCATGCGGTTGGCTACTATAGCTGTCCTTCCTAAACCAGGCAAAGACCACACAATGTGCTCCTCCTACCAAATAATACCCCTTCTTACCTCAGACTATAAGATTTTGGCTTGAATAATTGCCACCAGGTTAGAACGCCTGTTGCCAACCATAATCCATCCTGACCAAAGTGGGTTTGCCCAGGGGAGGAAGGGGAAACACAATTTTTCCTGAACATTACTTATGACTGGGCCTTGTCTCGAGATCACGTGGGGCAGTGGTGCTTGCACTGGATGCAGAGAAGGCTTCTGACTATGTGGAGTGGAGATACCTGTTTAGTGTACTTCAGGCATATGGAATAGGGCAGCATATGCTCTCATGGATAAAGACATTATATACACAGCCCACCTCTCAGATATTAACTAATGGGTCATTTTCCTCTGGCTTTGTACTGCAATATGGAATATGTCAGGCCCACTCTCACCATTGTTACACGTCTTGGCACTGGAACCCCTGGCAGCAGTCATCAGGAACCATCTAGGGGTGGTTGGCTATGGTGAGTAAGGACAGCACAAGATATGCTTGTTCACAGATGACCTGCTCCTATACCTCCATAATCCTAGTGTTAGCCTACCACATGTTCAGGGTATTTTGTAGGAATATGCTTATATCGCAGGCCACAAAATCAACTAGTCAAAAAGCAAGATACTCCCTATAGGTGAGAAGGACTGATGCTGCCTCACTGAGAATGCCATGGATATACAAGTAGTGGCCACAATTAAATACCTGGGGGCATATATCTTGGTATAGATATCTAAGCTCTTCTCATTGAATTATGAGGACCTCCTTATTAGAATCACACTAGCGTGTAACAGGTGGATGGATCCGCCGTTAACCCTCTTGGGAAGAATTGCCTCTGTTAAAATGAATATCTTATCACAATGTTTATATTTGTTCCAGTCACCTTGACAATGCATGTACCAGACAAATTCTTCAAGCAGCTTGATAGCATCATGCACAAATTCCTATGGCAGAAAAAAATGCCTGAATCAGGCAGAATGTTCTGCAGCAGCCGGTCCCTATTGGTGGTGCAGGTTTGTCAGATTTCTAGATGTACAACTGGGCAGCCCAGCTGGCATTTCTACCAACTAGACCAGACCCACGGCCCCTGATATGGATGGCTATGGAAGGTAACAGAGGGGTGAGTGATTTAAGGAGGGATATGTTGCATGCATCACTGCCTCCTGGAAAGCTCAATAGAAACACTAACCCATTTATGGGGAATCTCCTAAAGGTATAGAAGATAGTACATGAGCACTCTTCTGTCTCCCCAGCCTCTTCTCAGTATGCCTCTATACTGTCCACAATACAAGGCACCCCACGCTACAATGTGTTTTTACACAGGGATCTCCTCTGGTGGCAAAAGAAGGGTCTAAATTAAAACACACAATTATATGAGGTGGAGGTCTGCTACCCTTCGATGAGCTCAAGAAGCGGTGGTCCCTCCTCCCTGGTGATCTCTCTGCCTACACACAGGTACACCATAGATTATCTAGTCTATCTGATATGAGCGCTTGTGGTCAGCCAGTGGAACCCCTTTGAGGAGGAGCTGTTTAGGCCTCAACCCTTTACTAGGCCACTATTTGTGTACTATGGCATCTTGATTAAGGGAGGGGCAGACCCCACAGATCTAATAAAGGGCTTGTGGGAACTGGATTTGGGTACTGACATCACATCAGAAATTTGGTTTGGGGCAATATGCCACCTCAATAATTGCTCCAGAAGCAACAGGTTAAGACAAACACAAATGAACTTTCTCTTTAGGACATATATCTTACCTGCTAAAATGCATGCATGGGACTCTACAAAAAATCAACCACATGTCCCAAGTGTAAAATGAATGAAGTCACATTTCTGCATATGACTTTGATGTGTCCAAAAATGTTAGCCTTCTGCACCAGATGCATGGATTTGTATCTAGGGTGTTGGGAGCAGTTCCCCCGAGATGACCTCTGGAGTTTCTATTAGGGGTCCACCTTGCCTGATAGCACCTGGACCAGGATCTGCTACTGTAGTCTCTGTCTCTGATTAGTGCACACAACACAACTGCCCAATGCTGGATGTCAGACAACCCATGAACAATGCAGCAGTGGACTAACAACCTGCTAAAGTCTAAGAATTGAAAATGCCCAGAGTGTGGTAGTGGAACACACTACTCAGTTTGTCTGTATCTAGCATAAACTTGAAAGTGCATTGGAAGAGGGCCATGTATAAGGGTTGGTGCATAGATTGGACCCTAACAGCTACAAGACCCTGGGTGATAAAAGTTACATTATGAGCCTGAGAAACAGTCTAGGTTACAAATGTAGGAGGGACTAATTGTTGCACCAGGTATATACACGATGTGCACTTCTGTATATCTATGAAAAGAATCGTCATATGTACTTGTATCAATCAGTTATACGAGCAGTGTTGAAATGCTCATTGTTACAATTGTATGTTTTGTACTTTCTATCAATAAAAATAGTTTACAAAAAATTAAAAAACAAAAGAAGTTCAAACACATAAACAGATAAAGCTACAACTTAAAGACCTGCACTTAACTCATACACTCCAGATTAGAATGATACTGCTTACAAGGTATATGGTTTGCTCAGCCTGTGTCCCCTGAGCTCTGCATCCTCTTGAAGCTACTGAAGCTAGCTGCTGTTTTGACAGTGAGTGAGTCTAGTAATGATTTTATTTGGGAAAGCCTGTGCGATAAGGATTCAGTTAATTCAACAGGGATTTTTTGGCTAATCAGGGCCCAGTAAATTGGAACTATACTGCATTTTTTAGAAAATGGAGGTTGTGTATGTTTTAACTACCAGTATGTCATTAATGAATCTCACAGTCACCTGCTTCTTTTTTATAGCAGTGCTCTACATGGTGACTAGAATAGTTGCTATAGCAACCTAAACTTTGTTTCGGCCAGTGGGGTTCCCGTGTGGTCACAACAGTGGTGACATCAGATTTCTCTCTCTTGCACATTCAGAAGCTGAGGAAAAATATTTCCATGATTTCAGGGCTTAAGAAAAAACAACACAAAAAAAATCCCACTCCAAAAGGCTGCCATCCTAATCAGCTGATATATATATATATATATATATGTGTATATATATATATATACAGTTATATATATATATATGTATATATACTGTGTATATATATATATATATATATATATATATATACAGTGTATATATCTATATACACTGTGTGTATATATATATATATATATATATATATATATATATATATATACACACACACCTAGTAGATGATTTTTTCCAAAATATACTTGCTACATGTGACTTAATGAAATAATCACTCCATGCCCCAGAGAGACAGCACTGTCTGCCACCATCTCATACAGCCTGCTTCTTCCCCTCCTTGTATGCTGATTTTAGCTCCTGGGTCTGCTACTGGCTGACAGCATATATTAGCATACATTAAGTGACACAGTACAATCTGTATTAGATGGAGTGGACAGCATAGGTGTCAGAACCTATGGGCACCAGTGGGGGGGTGTAGTCCCCCCACTTTTGCCCATGAGCATTCAAAGTGCCCCTTTAATCATGCAAGGCCAGGAGTGAAAGCAATTATTGTCTCTTTTGTAATTTTTTTGTATGCGGCCCAGTTTACAATTGAAATGGAAGCTGGTGGAAGGATGGCACCTAAAAGTACAGCCCTAATTAAACAACTAGTGCCTTCCCCAGCAGCCACTCACACATCCACTATAAAAGGAATCTCCAGAATAAGGCATGTGGTTCTCTTATAGACTGGCTTCTTCTGTACTCTGCAAGATGGCATAACCATCAATGGCTATGTTCTGCTCAGCTACGGACTTATGTTTTAAATGGCATAGGATTTCACTGGGCCAGCATCATCAAAAGTGAGTCAGCTAACTCAAAACAGTTGTGTTTTTTGGAGGGTGTGGAGTAGAAAGTACCTGCCTTCTGATCTGGGTGCCAAATATAATAAGTAAATGTTTCTGAGTAAACTGTATCATTTTTGAAATTCCTGATTTGACCGAGAAGGCAGATGTTGAAAGAAATAGTTAAACAGCTGCTGACTCCTCAAAGAAAAAACTTTGAAAAACATAATAATTAGGTACAATTCAGCTCGCATTCCATATATATTCTATAGATTTCTCCTCCCCTTAATTTATTACTGAGGACATTTGCATGAAACCATGATCTTTATCCCTTAGAGTTCATCTGTCTCTATAGCCTACTTGCTACTTCAAGTCTTACCCTCTGTTGTGACATCACAATCTGTTGCCATGGGAGAATCTGTGATGTCACAAGCAGTGCATTATGATCTCGGGTAGGGAGAAAGCAATAGGAATAGATAAACTCTTCAAGAGCAGAGAACCTATTTTCATGCAGATGACCTCAGTAATAAGTAACAGGAAGGGGGAATACAGAATTAGTGGGAAATACAAACGGAACTTTGTCTAAATACTGTGTTTTGTAAAAGTTATCCTAATGGTGTCAGCTGCCCTCTAACCTAGTAACATAATCCTTCTAGTGTTTTGAAGCTGCATTCCAGTTGTAAATTAGTATAAAGATAAAGTTCACAATCACAGGACAATATTTCCTCAAAAATTGACCAGAACTGAAGAAAAGATGACATTTATTCAGGATATGCTTAGCATCAGGAGTCACATAAGTAACACTGGGGCCTCAGTCAGATCAGGAAGGGACAGCCTTCAAAGACAATTTATATGATGGTCTTGTATTCTGTTCTTTCCTTTAAAGAAAGGGCCCAAACTGGAAGGTGTTATAGTATGTTATTTCAATTAACTGTGCGGGCAGGAATAAATACAGAAATTAGGAGTCAGCCTCAGCAAGCTGCAAGAAAATGTCACACTGGCCTATACAGCAATAGTAATACTAATAACAGACACCTGGTATTAGGGTTTGCACAGCTATGTAATTTATAAATGTGTGGTTCTGATCTTTAACATGGCCTACTGCATTTATATTACTACCTTGGTGCACTTTCGTACTACTGTTTTAAAGATTCCCTTTATCCCTTATCCTATACATGTTGTTTTACAAGAATTCATTCTTACTTTGTTCACCACCCCCAATACTATGTGGTGGCATGAATTACATTGGAAGTAGGTGTGTAACTGAAATTGGTGTTTGTACCTTTAACCGAGATGTGTAAAGCAGCAGTACTGTATTTGGTAGTAAGCATATATTTTTTCAGTAACAATGTTTGTCAGAAAAAATATTAAGATACACATTTTTCTTTTCATCTTCTTTCATTCCTGATCCCAAAACAGGTTGTAATCCACCCCTACAAATGGGGGTTCCCGAAAAGTATTCCATGAGCTTGCCTAAATGCTCACTGCCAGGCTGGTGTCCTGCGTTTTAGCAGTTTACTTGTGATTGCCAGAGAGTGCCTGAATAGCCTCTGTGCACTGTCTCTTTAAGAGCTGCCTGGATTGCAGTCATAAGTAATCAGAGAGGGAGCTCTGTTGAAAGATGTAACTATTTGCTGAAAATCATTTAGAGTGATAATGATAATGTAGTTTGTCCAACCTGCCTTCTTTGCAGCAAGGACTGTTTTGTTTATCTCCACTATCTTGGTCCTGGACTGCCGAATTGGACCAATCAGTACTGGTGGGACCTAAAATGGAGCCGGACTACAGGAGCTGCCTGGAGTCAAATTCTGAAAGAATTGTAGTTTTGGGCTTTTGGCACCTTTTTGCAACTGAAGGGGGAGCTCTTGCTTTGACTGACAGCCGAATCAGCCAACCGAACCTTTTGGATCTGAGGGAAATCCCCAAGCTGCCTGCTGTTTGAGTCAGATCTAAGTTGGGAGCTGAAGAAACACACAGCTTGAGACAGTCAAGCAGTCGTCTGAGTAGTTTTGCGCAGGAGAACTGTGGAAAGGTCTGAGTTGTGGCCTACATGTCTGCCTGCTGCCCCTGAGAGGGAGAGAACAGAATTATTTTGGACTAAATCCAAGTTTGTGAGAACAAAGTAAGCCACTGATTTTTTACCAGGCTCATACCTGAAGACTGAAGATTTTGCTGAATGCAATCGGCCTGTCAGGATTTCCAGCTACTTTTGAATCCCCGGTTTGTGCAGAGACTCTGCGATCGTGACCGGAGAGCAGTTTGCCTTGTACAGTAGAATTTCCTTACATGTAAATGTGCTGTGAGTTGTTAGTGTGTCATGATTTGGTTCCCCACTGTGTGAACTGTGTTCTGCTTGCTGGAAGCTGTATCCAGCATAAAACAGACTATATCCGAATCTGTCTCCATTTGGCCGGGGCCTTGCTACACTGGCCCAGCCAGACTACCCGCTGCACAGAGAAAGCCATTGACGAGAGACCTGCCTGGGGATCACCCCCCTGCTCCATGCATGAACAGGAACGACGTTCAGGGGCCTACTGGGCCACGGTGTTCCCGGAGGAAGAATTTAATTGGACAGCCCTCTGGCACGGTTGCCATAAATTCATTCTGCAGGACCAGTTGAGGCTTATACAGTTTAAAATTCTCCATAACATTTACTACTCCCCACAAAAGCTTGCGAGCCTAAAGCTGGTCTCGGATCCCACATGTAACAGGTGCCATTCCGGAAACGGGATTTGATCCATATTTTTGGAATTGCCGAAAATAGTCCCACTTTGGACAGCTATTAAAAATAAAGTTGATCCCATGCTTGGCCTTGAGGATCTTTTCACTCCCAAATATGCCTGCTGGGGATCGTCCCATATCTCAGTCAGGAATAGGAAGTTCTATATGGCTCTGATCTCTGTTACCCTTAAAAGGTGGTTCTTAGACACTGGAAAGACCCTGTCGTGATCAGTTACTCTGAATGGCTTGAGGAATTACTCTATAGTTTGAGGACTGAGAGGATGATAGCCGTCCTTCAAAATAATCTTCCCAGGTTCGATAAGATCTGGGCCCCTTATACTGCCTGTTCCACGGTAATGGTATAGGCCTCAAGATGCAAACATTTAAGTAGTCTTGTGCAGGGAGGGTAGCGGGGGAGAGTGGGGGGATTTCTATCTTTTGGGGTGTTCTTTCTTTTATTTGCTCTCTCTTTTTTTGTTTTGTTTTTGGGTGTTTATTTTTCAGAGGGGATTATTGCAGAGAATGTCTCCTGTCATTAGCTGTTACAAACATCAATGTATACCTTTATGATTGTATCATGTTTTCTGGAAACATTCTTTGTGAATAAAACTTGAATAAAGATTTAATGGCAAAAAAAAAAAAAAAGGAACAACGCCTCAGCGAATCGTGTGGGCCCTGCTTCTCCTGGCACTCCAGATCAACCACTGCAGTCTCAGTTTTCGTCCTGTCTGTGTCCAGTCTTGGGTATCGTGAGTAGTCATCAGGGTAGCTCCCTGCAACAACAGCCTAATCTAAAAGTGTGTCATCTGATTGTCTTGTTGTTTTCTTTTCATGAACTGAGCCCTCCGGCTCCAGATTACAATTAGTGTGTGCTGTGCATATTGTTTTTTCTTCCATCAAAGGGTCCCAACCATCTGCAATGTTCCTGGCTAGCCCACCGTTCTCCATCTGGGTACCCAGAGTGTGTGACTGTTTATAGACCCTGAAGTGCATGCATAACTGTTTGAATGATAGAGTCTTTAAGCAAATTAACCTGATTACGCCCCTCTCTTGTTCAAGTCCCTTAAATAAATCAGATCTAATTCTTTTTTGCATTTACACTGATTGTGGTTCCAGTTTGTGCAAGAGTACTGTACTGCTGTTATTTGCTGTGTATAACCTTGTTTTAAAGGGGGTCCCCAGGGTCAAGCCAGAGGAAAGCCCTGGTGGTAAGTGCAAACAGTGTGGGTACTTGTGGGTTGTATCAGGGGTATTGTGAAAGTGATTACTGTGTATTGTTCCAGCCACTAGTAAGGAAAGATGGGAGTTACAGTGTCCCGGAGGGCTGTGCCCAGGTTAACTTGACCACTACCAACCCTGACCTCCAGGTGGAGGCACCCATTTCAAGCAGGCAGGGGTAGTAGCCCTTGGGATAGCATCACCTAGGGGTTACATTTTGGAGGCACCGCTGGGATTTTGTGCCTTCTAGTGGCCAAAAATTATGAATTATTGTTAAAGATTAATGGCTACCCCAGTAGAAATGACTGTATACCAGTTGGTGGGGTGGTGCACTGGGCAGGAGATCGACCCCCAAAATGATCTACTTACACTGGATATTCCCCTGGGTACCAGTAAAGACACTGTAGAGGGAGCACTCTCCAAAGTTTACTGTTTAAAAAACCCTGTGGTGGTGGGTCAACAGGCTGATCTGATTGCCCAAACCTTCATAGCCTTGATAGAGAGTAGTGACCTCGTGGACAGCTCTAAAGTGCCACAGACTATTGCCCCAGAAAGGGTTCCCAGCTGCCTGGAGAGTGATAATGAAAGACAGTAAAGACCCTGGGGAGGATAAGCTCCCACCATTATCTAAGACTTTTGAGGAGAAATTTGCTAAGTTGTTGCTGGAGGAAGGGAAAACCATAGAGGACTTTAAGAAACTATTCCTGCCTTCTGGGGGTGTTCCTTCCCCAATACCCCCTCCCACTCCAGCACCTGTTACTGCCCCACCTTCTGTGCCCATGCCAATGCTGGCCCCAATATCTATACCTGCCATTAGTCACAACTCCAACCGAAGGCTGAGAATCTTCTTGGGCACCCTCCCCACCCCCAAGGGGAAGGACGACTGGGAGTCCTGGATAGACTATGTTGCCCTTCTAGTACTTGAATGGCAATGCTCAGAAGCAAAGAAATGAAAGAGGTTGAGTTAGAGCCTCTGAGGTCCTGCCCTGGCTACCATCCGTGCCAAGCGGGTCAATAACCCCAACGCAACTGCACAAGATTATGTTGATGCATTGGAGAATGTATATGGGAGCCCAGATTCAGATGAGGATCTGTGGTGGAGAGTAAGAAACGCTCAGCAGTACCCAGGGGAGCCATTGTCTGTGTATGTACCTTGGCTTGAAAAGCTGCTACAAGAGTGCCTCAGAAAGGGTAGTTTGCCATCAAATGAATTAGATCAAACTAGGCTGGACCGGATCCTTAAGTCTGATCCATTTTCAGAATTGTTACTGCTTCAGTTGCTCATTGCCACCCGACTGGAATCGCCCCCCTTCTATGATGAGCTAATGAAAGAAATTCAGGGGGTTGAGCAAAGGTGACCCCATGGGAGAACTGCACCCATATTTGCTGCTGCTGCGCAAGTGACTGAGAGTGATCAGCCAAGTGAGGTTCAGGGACAAAAGTCGGCACTTAACGAGCACTCTGAGAATGCAAAGGACTTCCTGCTCTGGGCCCAGCACTGGAAAGATGAGCTACTAGAGGAAGTCCGAGAGTTGAAGACATGTGCCTCTGTAAGGGTTTCCCCCATGGAACAAGATTCTGGTCCCTTTCAGGACATGACTGCCATGGGGTTGGGGGTGCACCCTCAGGCATCCGCTACTGAGGGTGGCTCCAAGGCTGAGATCACCGGATTGACTGCCACTCTAAAGAAACTGTTAAGACACGTTGCACCACTCTCACCACTGCAAACAGATACTAAACCCCAATCTCTTACTACTGCTTCAGTTCCTCATACAATGTTCTCTCCCAGGATGACCCAGGAGTCTATCATTTGTCACAACTGTGGAAAGGATGGCCATATGAAAAGAGAATGCCGGTCTCTGAGGGACTCAGAAAGAGTAGTAAACAGACTCCAAGGGGAGCTCCGAAAAGCAAATCAATGGCCATGGGGTGCCCAAAATGACTGCAGTGAGGATTCAAGAAACCCTAACTCAAATTTCTTTGTGGCTAAATTGTCTGTCCAGGCCTCTGCTACTGCCTCTCCAGATTGGTCCAAAATAGCGGGCCCTTCAATGGAGACTACGGTGACTGTGAATGGTATTCATACTCGGGCTGTGCTTGACAGTGGGCCTCAAGTGACCATTGTATTCCAGGACTGGTATGACAAACACTTACCTGATGTGCCTTTGCAATCCCTGGAAGGCCTATATGTGTGGGGCCTGAGCAACAAGTCTCATCCCTACCTAGGGTATGTCTGCCACTAGTTGTCTTTTCCTGCAACATTAACTGGTGTAGAGGAGCGAGTAGAGACATTGGTCCTAGTGTGTCCCCCCACCGGACTGCATGATGGGGTCTCCCTGTTAACTGGGACAAATGCCCACATGTTTGGGAGACTGGCGCAACTCTGTCAAGAGAAACAAGGGCAATGGACTGGGAGGGCCCTGAGAATTCTGGCTCTGATCAAGAGGGCCTATGATTTGCAACAGAAACCCGAGGAAGTAGACCAGGATGAACCGGTGGGGATCGTGTGGAAGAAGGATCCCGATTCAATTGTACTGGCCCCAATGCCCAGTGTACCATTCAAGGGGAGGTCCGCCTCTGGAAAGATATCAAGAACAAAATACTGATGTTGGAAGCACCAGGCAATGGAAATTGCCAGAAGGATTATTGCTCAAGCCCAGCATCTTGCCTGCTCATGCCCATGCCTATGCATGACGAGTGATGGTCCAGATTCACAATGTGTCAGATCGGGAGATCCGGGGGAACAGAGGGTGCACCCTAGCTACAGTACACTGCGTAGACACTGCAGTATTGCCCAGCAACAAGCACACTGGTGAGAGAGAGTGACCCCAGACTTGTTTGACTTTGGCGACTCCCCGTTGCCAGCTGAATGGAAGGCTAGAATTAGCAAGAGACTTGCCCAGAGAGGCCAAGTGTTTTCATTGAAGGAATGGGATGTGGGATGTGTCCAGGGTGTGCAGCATTGCATACACCTGCACGATGAATGGCCATTTCGAGAGAGGTCCAAACGCCTAACCCCAGCAGACATAGATGATGTGAGAAGACACCTGCAGGAAATGCTCGTTGCTGGCGTGATGCAAGAATCCACGAGCCCATACATCTCTCCCATTGTGGTTGTGTGTAAGAAGAATAGGTCTGTGAGGATGTTGTTGATTTGTCAAACCCTGAACCGGCGGACCATCCCAGACCAATACACTATGCCTCATATACAAGATGCCCTGGACTGCTTGAATGGGAGCAAATGGTTCTCGGTGTTGGATCTTTGCAGCGGATACTACCAGATCCCGATGGCCCTGGAAGACCATGAGAAAACAGCCTTCATCTGTCCACTGGGATTCTAGGAGTTTCTGAGGATGCCACAGGGGATACTGGGCACCCTGGCCACCTTTCAGCAACTGATGGAACATGCGGTAGGAGATATGAATTTGCTGGAATGCCTGGTGTACTTGGACAATGTCATTGTGTTTGGGAGCACCTTAGAGGAGCATGAGAACTGACTGTTTAAAGTCCTAGACCAACTGGAAGACTTCAGCCTCAAGCTGTCCATTGACAAGTGCCAGTTTTTCCAAACCTCTGTGAAGTAAGTGTGGCACATAGTATCTACAAAAGGGATAGAGACTGATCCCAGTAAGGTTGAAGCACAGACTACTTGGCTCCAGCCCCATAATCTGAAAGAACTACAACATTTCCTGGGGTTCTGTGACTACTACTGCAGGTTCATAAAAAACTATTCCAAGGTGATTCGTCCACTCTTGAACCTTACCCAGGGTTACCCTCCTACCAATCATAACTATGAAAAAGGGGCCATTAAAGAACCAGAAAAAGTATATTTCTGCCCAGGTGAACTCTTCGGGCCCTGCTGGAAGCCTGACTGTGAAGCAGCTTTCCATGAGATCATATACCAGCTCACCCATACCCCCATCCTCACCTATGCTGACCCCACCAAACCCTATGTGCTGCATATGGATGCTAGTCTGCAGGGTCTAGGAGCGGTGCTGTATCATGACCATGAGGATGACCTGAGACCAGTAGCTTTCACCAGTAGGAGCTTGACCCCATCTGAATGAAACAACCCTGTGCATAAGTTGGAGTTCCTTGCGCTAAAATGGGCCATCGTTGACCAGTTTCATGAATACCTCTATGGGGCAAAGATATTGGTGAAGACTGACAATAACCTGTTGACCTATGTACAGACTTCAGCTAAGTTAGACTCCACTGGGCATCAGTGGCTTTCTGCATTATCAACCTATGATTATGCTTTTGAATACAGACCGGGCCGGAACCATATTGACATTGATGCCCTATTATGAAGGCCCACTTCCAAGAGTGATTGGGTCAGGCTGTCCGAACCTGACATTCGAGCACTGTGCCAAAAGTTTGATAGCGATGAACAGATGTCTGCGGACACAGTGGACTGTTTAGTAGATTGCTTGGGCCCTTCTGACACCTGCATACCAGCTGCATATTGTCACTTTGCTGCTCTAGATATTAGTGCACTACCTCAATTTGACAATAACAGCATTCAGTGGGCTCAATCCCAAGATCCTATGATTCAGCCAGCACTTGATGCCCTACGTGCAGGGAAAGATGTGTCTAAGTTACGTTCCACTAACTTGCGAACTGCTTCATTGTTTAAAGAAGGCCCCAGATTGAAGTTGCTCAATCATATGTTGTATAGAGAGACAGTAGATCATAGTGGCAAAGCAGACAAGCAACAATTGGTCCTGCCCAGGGCCTTTAAAGATTTGGTACAGAGGTCCCTACACAATCACATGGGGCACCTCAGTATTGACAGAACCCTTGACCTCGTACGATCTTGCTTCTACTGGTCAAAAATGGGGGCTGATGTTGAGCACCACTTAAAGACTTGTAGTCGCTGCCTGCAAAGAAAAGCCCTGCCTCAGACGGCTGCCCCCCTTGTTAATATTACTACCAGCACCCCCATGGAACTAGTCTGCATAGACTTCTTGTGTTTAGAACCTGATCAGTTGAACATTGGCAATGTGTTATGGATCATTTCACATGATATGCACAAGCTTTTCCCGCCAAAGATCAAAAGGCATCTACTGTGGCCAAGGTGCTAGTGGAAAAATTTCTTCATTCACTATAGTGCCCCCCAGCAGATCCACTCTGACCAGAGTAGAGACTTTGGGAGTCAACTAAATCAAAGAAATGCTCTCTCTATGGGGGTGCAAAGTCAAAAACCACCCCCTATCACCCGCACAGAGACGCTCAACCAGAACATATTAACTGCACCCTTCTAGACATGCTGGGCACCTTCTACCCAAAAGACAAGCATAAATGGAGCCAGCAGATTAGCACTTTGGTACACGCAAACAATTGCGCGAAAAATTATGCTACTGGGTTCTCCCCCTACTGCCTCATGTTCGGGAGAGAGGTCCAGCTGCCAGTTGATGTCTGTTTTGGGGTCTCTCCAGATGGGGTCCAAGCTGAAAACTACTTGCAATATGTACAAAAATTGAAAGCTCAGTTGAACCATGCCTATCAACTGGTCCAGACAATGGCAGCCAAGAGAAATCTAGCTAACAAAGAGAAGCATGATAAAAAAGTAAAGGCTCAAGAGCTTCGACCTGGAGACCGTGTGTTGTTACACAATTTGGGACTGCATGGTA
The DNA here is from genome assembly GCA_016271365.2 of Neoceratodus forsteri. Taxonomy (NCBI): domain Eukaryota; kingdom Metazoa; phylum Chordata; order Ceratodontiformes; family Ceratodontidae; genus Neoceratodus; species Neoceratodus forsteri. Next base: position 191,103,190 of record CM057458.1, read on the forward strand.
AACACAAACTTGCTGATTGATGGCACCATCTTCCCTACGTAGTAGTTGGAAAGTTGGATGATTTACCTGTGTACAAGGTGCGTCCAGAGAATAACTCCAAAGCTGCCAAGACCATACACCATAACCACTTGCTACCTATTGGTCAAGTTATAATTGAGGCTGAACCAGCAGAAATTGATTGCCTTAGACCAGTGACTCGTGCTGCTGCAAGAAAGAGACAGAGTCAGCCTACCCCAGTGGTCACTGATTAAAGGTTTTCTCTGCAGCAGGCCCAGAATGATAGTGACTGTCAGTCCACCTCTGATGAAAGTGAATGTGATCCTGTCTATTACCCCTCTTATGAACTGAGCCAGCTGTTTTGGGGTAATCCCATGACTAATTGTGGGGATGAAGCTGGGTCTTCTGGACTGCCTAATCCCCCAGCTTCGTCCTTGGAGCCAATGCTCCCTGAAAAGTGAAGTGCAAAGTATCATGTCTGAAGATGCTGAGTCTCTGTGTATTGTGGAACTGTATGATTTGCCTGAGGGAGGGGCTGATGGAATGAGTTTCTGGTGACATGCCAGAACTTGAAGAACACTATGAGAGTGCTGATAACCCCTTCCCCTTCAGTACCAGGACCTCTTCAAAATGAGCAAAGTGTTGTAGAAACACAGCCTATAGAGCAAGAAGCTGACAGTGCTCCAGGTTTAGACATTTCTACCTAGGCAGAGGCACCCCTCACAAGTGATGAAAGCCCCAAGGCTGTTGCTGAAAGGACAGAGACTGTGGTTGTTCCCCCCAGAAAGACTGGCCAAGCTGTCAAGCCAGTATTGCGTTTCAGCTATGATTCTCTGGGGATGCCTGTGGACTTGCCTCTCCATGTTGTTCATAAAGGTGTTTATGTTTCACCAAGCTTACTGCCCAAATTGAGTTTGACGGCCCATTCCAGGTTACTTGTTCTGCCCTCTCACCATGGTGCCCCTGCCTCATCCAGCCCCAAGTTTGCTGATAGGGGAAGGGCTCCCTCTTGCATTGTTCAAGGTACGAGAAGTTATTACCTGATTTAGTATAGAAATGTTCAACTGACTTGTGTGAAATATGCCTAATGTATTGTCAGAATGGACAAAGTATTGGGAAATGTAGTGAATATGTATCATAGAGTAATAAGTTTATGTTAACTGATGCATGATGGTACAGACTTGATGCGGACGCCAAGTTTTCTCCAGGCAGGGAAGGGAGTAACCCCCCTACAAATGGGGGTTCCCAAAAAGTCTTCCTTGAGCTTGCCTAAATGCTCACTGCCAGGCTGGTGTCCCGCGTTTTAGCAGTTTAAATGTGATTGCCAGAGAGTACCTCTATAGCATCTGTGAACTGTCTCTTTATGAGCTGCCTGGATTGTAGTCATAAGTAATCTGAGAGGGAGCTCTGTTGAAAAATGTAACTATTTGCTGAAAATCATTTAGAGTGATAATGTAGTTTGTCTAACCTGTCTTCTTTGCAGCAAGGACTGTTTTGTTTATTTATTTATTTAGCTTTTGTTTACCGGGTAAGTACACTAGACAAGTAGTATACCTATTTTCAGGAACGAACTGGGAGAGCACAAAACATACAGTATACATACATGGCAACATTGGAGAAACAGCATGATACAGTAAAAAACAGCTATAACAATGCTTGTATAAGGGCAGAGATACTGCCACACATAGTACAAATTGTTACAGGACATAGATAGACATTAGAATCACTGAATACATATTTCATAGACCATCATGGACTCAGAGTGGACAATAGTGGACTACCACAGGGAGGAGCGAAAGGTCCCGTGGGAAGGAGCAGAGTGAACAGAGTCCGGAATGGAGTTCCAGAGCCTAGGCACAAAAGCAGCAAAGTCACGATCCCCCATAAGGGTCTGAGTAGGGAGAACTTTAAGCAACTCGGTGGTCTGTGACCTGAGCTGGTAGGGGATGGCATCCAGTTTTGGGAGGAGATGCGCCAGTCCTGACGGTATGCCCGTGGCAAGCACTTTCCTGGTGAAGTTTCCTACACCAAGGATCAGGAATTCCGGAGGGGGGAGCCAGTTGAGTTTGTCATAGAGCTCACATCGGTGGGTGAGTTTGGGAGCAGCAAGTGCAAACCGACAGATATCATTATATGCTGTGTTCCACCGATTAAGATGGATTTGAGGTGACCTGGCAAATAGGTGGTATCCATAACTAAGGGAGGGGAGAAGCACTTCCCTCGCAAGTACCAGCCTCGATCCCGGAGTCAGGTTGTATTTGGCCCTGTAGGCAAGGCCAAGCTTACACCTGGTGGCTCTGCAAATGTTTTGGATATGGCTTCCCATGTCAAGTTGTGGGTCGAGGGTGACCCCAAGATATTTAATTGAGCTCGCTGTTGGCAACAGTGGGCCTCCATCACAAGCTACTTTAAGTATAGCTGATGGGGCTTTTAACTTGGCTGTGGAACCAAAGAGCATGGCCTGAGTTTTGTTAGGATTCAATATCAGTCTATGGTTGGTAACCCGGCCGAGACTCTGCTGAAGTCTTCAAATAGGCACTGGTTAAGGTCAGCAGCATTACGAGCATGGACCACTAGCACAGGTCATCTGCATAAAGTGTGACTTGGCAGCGAGAGGTCACCCGTGGGAGTTGATTAATAAAAGTGAGAATAGGAGAGGTCCAAGTACCGATCCTGGGGAACTCCATGGTCACAGCCCTAGGCTCTGAGAGGACCTTGTTAAAGCAGGTGCGTTGCTTTCTACCCGTTAGGTAGCCCATCATCCAACTCATGGCATGCGGAAGAACCGAGGCCCTGAGCTGCTCCCCAGTAGGTCATGGTTGACAAGGTCAAAAGCTTTTGACAAGTCAATAAATACAGCACCTGACAGTTTGACCTGATCCATGGCGGATCTAATACTAGAGGTTACAGTAATCAGGGCAGTAGTGGTACTATGACCCTTCCGGAAACCATGTTGGGCTCCAGAAAGCAGCTCATGGGTATCACACGTACTCGAGAGTTGCCCACCACAACCTTTCCCGGAGTTTACCAAGGGATGGGAGAATAGCAATAGGGCAATAGTTGTCAGGGAGTTTGGGATTTCCCTGCTTCAGAACAGGGACTATCCTTGCCTCCTTCCAGATGTCAGGGATTATCCCCGAGCTAAGGGATAGGTTAAAGATATGGGCAATCAGAGGGGCAATGTAAGCTGCTCCCAGCTTGAGAAGCCTGGGTTCAAGGTTGTCAGGCCCTGCACTGGAGTGCTGGGAGAGGGCAGCCAAGCGGTTCCGAACATCAAGGACAGACATGGCCTTAAGATTAAATACTCTCCGAGGAGGATGTTCACTCTGCATCGGAGGGATATTAAGCGAGCGACCTCCATCAGTCGTGAAACGAGAGGTGAGGGCCGAAAGGTCGGAGAAGTGGAGATTGAGGTGGTCGGCTATAATGTGGGGATTATTGCAGAAGACTCCATCAATAATCATGTCCACGACACCCGAGTGAGAGGGCCCACTGATGAGGGATTTAATGTTCCTCCAGAACCTCCTAGGATCTCTGACAGAGCTAAGTAGTGCCGATTTACAGAAGTTACTTTTGGCAGCCCTAATGGCTTTTTTACACCGACTCCTGAGTTGCCGATATCTCAGGAGATTAGCAGGATCTCTGGAACCCTTAGTACTTGCCCAGCATTTGTCTCTCTCCTCATCTGGGCAAGTAAGTCACCATTCAGCCAGAAGGTGGTTCCCCTCACCCTCCGGGTGACCCTGGGGCGTGTCTATCTTGGAGAACACCAAAGGAATGTATGAAGCAGGAGGCTGCCACTGAGGGGTCAGAGGCTTCAAGAACCCTGGTCCAGTCAGTACATCCTAGATCGGCCAGGAAAGCCTCAGGATCAAAACTGGAGTATTTTCTGACTTGAATGATTTTGTGTGGAATTCTAGGGAAGGGGATTTTCCAGACACAGTATACCGGGGAGTGGTCAGATATGGAGTCTGATAGCGTGCCTGATGCAATTCTCTCCGGCCAGTTGGTCAGGATCCAGTCCTGCAGGGAACTTGAGGAACCATTGGCTGCCTGTCTCGTCGGGTCATGGATTAGTTGGTTAAGGGATAGGCAGGCAAGTTGTGATTCGCATTTCCTAATATTGCCACACTCCCAGTTCATGTTGATATCACCCATAATAATGAGTTCATTGTCACCTATACTGGGCCTAACTGCATCTAAGAGGTAAGTGAGTCCTGTCAGACCCCCTAGGAGGGTTATAGGCGCACACCAAGTGCAGCTTCTTAGCATCGCCCAGCAGCAGGAGCACATGAAGAAACTCACAAGGTGGATGATCAGGTTTACTCTGTGCCACTAGGGAGATTTTCAAATGGGATCTGTAGTAGATGAGGGTGCCACCCCCCTTCCTACCCCCAATCCTGTCTAGAGGAATGAACTCTTATCCTGTTAGGAAGCAGGCAGAGTCAGGAATCGAGGGTTTGAGCCAAGTCTCAGTTATCCCTAGGATGTCTGGCTTGTATAGCTCAGTCCACGCTAGGAGATCGTCTCGGTTAGGAAGCACCTCCTAATATTCATATGCACTATTTTTAGTCCCTTATTCCCATTCCAGGTGGCGGGAATATTAGAGATCAGCTTAGATGGCCCAGGATTGAGCTCAATATCTCCAGCCATGAGAAGTGAGTAGGGCTAGCTGGGGAGGAACAATCTTACGAGCAGCCTACCTCCAGGCCTGTGCATGCTTCGGACTTTCTTCACCCTGACTGTACACATAAGGCATCTAGTGTCAAGGCTAAGGACAGTACCGTAGTGCATTACCTTAGTTACAAGTAGGTTGGAAAAGGAGAAATCAGTATCGTCATGGGAGGAGGGCCACAACCCTGGGTCAATAAATAGGCTAGGAGTCGAGGTAGCACAATAAAGGAGGACTAGCCCCAGGGCCTGTATCATAATTATTAGTGTCGAAACCGACCTGCCGCCCCTCCTGAACATAGGAGAGGTGGCTTCCAGTTCTTCCATGGTAAGGACAGTAGTAACCACCCCACAGATTATAGGCAACTGGAGACCTAGAAAGGAGCAAACCAGGGCTCCTGGAAACCTGTAAAGGGGCAAACCAGGACACCCTGTATGGTAGGGCCCCAAAGGAACAGATCACCACAACTAGTGCGCTGGGGGGAGATCTCAGGTAGCTCACCGCCTCCCTCCTCCTCTGGTCAGCAGCTTGCAGTAGTTGAAGGCGTTGGGACAGCAGATAGCAGAGCAGGAACTAAACAATGCTGATAGGCAAGCAGGTGGTGAAAATAGGAAAATGTCTGTAAAGGCAAGAATATCACTCTGTATCTTTAAGAGGAGTTGCAATATTAGAGAGGGAGGATGAACATTGCTGGGGGTTGTGCCGAGGGAGGAGTATTTAATAAAGGTTGGAGGTGGGGATGGGGGTGAGCGTAAAATTCAAGCAGCAAGGAGACAGAAGGACAGAAAGTGAAGAGAAATTGAATTATTTGCAGGGCAAAGCTTACAACTGTGACCCAAATGGAATCTGGTCTAAACAGAAAAAACTGTATCGCTTTAACTTACTTTCTGATCCAGGGTAGCTTACCACTGGACCTTAAAACAAAAAGATTTTACAATCTACAAATCTGCAGCCTAAATGAACTTGCACTTCAAACTACCCTTACAGTGCAAAATTGCTGTAAACAAGCTTAGGTTTGCGTTTAAGTTAGGATTTACAAGATAATTTGGAGAGACTTAACAAGTACCACAATCAGAATATAACATTAGCTTAAGGTCCAGAGAGGAAACAGCAGTAGCAAAGAATTAAGAACTGCAGCAGCCCGTCAGCAGGCAGAGTCGATGGTTCTGGACAGTCAATTTCTGCAGCGTACCTTCGGTCTGGTGAACAGCGGGCAGTGCAGCGAGGAAGGCAGCCGGTGGACAGAAGGGGTCCGCCCGGCTGCTTGAAGCAGCAGATGCACCCGTGTCAAGGGTGAAGCTTCGGTCTGGTGAACAGCGGGCAGTGCAGTGATGAAGGCAGCCGGTGGACAGAAGGGGTCCGCCCCGCTGCTTGAAGCACCAGATGCACCCGTGTCAAGGGTGAAGCACAATCAGAATATAACATTAGCTTAAGGTCCAGAGAGGAAACAGCAGTAGCAAAGCATTAAAGAACTGCAGCAGCCCGTCAGCAGGCAGAGTCGATGGTTCTGGACAGTCAAGTTTCTGCAGCGTACCTTCGGTCTGGTGAACAGCAGGCAGTGCAGCGAGGAAGGCAGCCGGTGGACAGAAGGGGTCCGCCCGGCTGCTTGAAGCAGCAGACGCACCAGTGTCAAGGGTGAAGCTAAGCTTATCACCACTATCTTGGTCCTGGACTGCCGAATTGGACCAATCAGTACTGGTGGGACCTAAAATGGAGCCGGACAACAGGAGTTGTCTGGAGTCAAAATCTGTAGGAATTGTAGTTTTGGGGCGTTTGACACCTTTTGGCAACTGAAGGGGAGCTCTGACTTTGACTGACAGCCGAATCAGCCAACCGAACCTTTTGCATCTGAGGGAAATCCCCAAGTTGCCTGCTGTTTGAGTCAGATCTAAGTTGGGAGCTGAAGAAACACACAGCTTGAGACAGTCAAGCAGTCGTCTGAGTAGTTTTGCACAGGAGAACTGTGGAAAGGCCTGAGTTGTGGCCTGCGTGTCTGCCTGCTGCCCCTGAGAGGGAGAGAAGAGAATTATTTCTGACTAAATCCAAGTTTGTGAGAACGAAGTAAGCCACTGATTTTTTTACCAGGCTCATACCTGAAGAAGACCGAAGATTTTGCTGAATGCGATCAGCCTGTCAGAATTTCCAGCTGCTTTTGAATCCCTGGTTTGTGCAGAGACTCTGCGGTCGTGACCGGAGAGCAGTTTGCCTGGTACAGTAGAATTTTCTTACATGTAAATGTGCCGCGAGTTGTCAGTGTGTCGTGATTTCGTTCCCCACTGTGTGAACTGTGTTCTGCTTGTTGGAAGCTGTATCCAGCCCAAAATGGACTGTATCCGATTCTGTCTCCATTTGGCCGGGGCCTTGCCACACTGGCCCAGTCAGACTACCTGCTGCACAGAGAAAGCCACTGACAAAAGACCTGCCTGGGGATTAGCCCCCCTGCTCCATGCTTGAACGGGAACGACACCTCGGCGAATCGTGTGGGCCCTGCTTCTCCTGGCACTCCAGATCAACCACCTGCAGTCTCAAGTTTTTGTCCAGCCTGTGTCCAGTCTTGCGTATTGTGAGTAATCATCAGTGTAGCTCCCTGCAACAACAGCCTAATCTAAAAGTGTGTAATCTGATTGTCTTGTTGTTTTCTTTTCACAAACTGAGCCCTCCGGCTCCGGATTACAAATAATGTGTGTTGTGCATGTTGTTTTTTCTTCTATCAAAGGGCCCCAACCAGCTGCAACGTTCCTGGCTAGCCCACCATTCTCCATCTGGGTACCCAGAGTGTGTGACTGTTTATAGACCATGAAGTGCATGCATAACTGTTTGAATGATAGAGTCTTTAAGTAAATTAACCTGATTAACGCCCCTCCCTTGTTCAAGTCCCTTAAATAAATTAGATCTAACTCTTTTTTGAATTTACCCTGACTGTGGTTCCAGTTTGTGTAATAGTACTGTACTGCCGTTATTTGCTGTGTATAACCTTGTTTTACAGGGGGTCCCCAGGGCCGAGCCAGAGGAAAGCCCTGGTGGTAAGTGCAAACAGTGTGGGTACTTGTGGGTTGTATCAGGGGTACTGTGAAGTGATTATTGTGTATTGTTCCAGCCACTAGTAAGGAAAGAGGAGGGTTACAATGTCCCGGAGGGCTGTGCCCAGGTTAGCTTGACCACTACCAACCCTGACCTCTGGATGGAGGCACCCATTTCAGAACTCAGGCCCCTTAACCTGCTACTAGCTAAGCAGGCAGGGATAGTAGCCCTTAGGATAGCACCACCTAGGGGTTACAAGGGGATTTTGAACATTTTAAGAGGTCCCACTCCCATGCCATGCCTGCCATACAAAATTCAGTATTTTGGTACAGTGTTGTGCTGTTTACCATCAGAAACATGTGGTAGCACACACCTAACATCTACAGTATGACTGCAGCATATATATTCACCAGGTAACTTCAGTGGAAGAGATTTTTGAAAATTGGGTATGACAGCAATCTTTAATGACTTGAGCTGGGGCAGGGATCCTAACAACTGAACTTCAGCTGACTGGTGATTTTGAGTTCAGATTATTGCATTTTGCACTATCTGTGTGTGCGTGCGCCTTTAGAAAAAGAATAAACCCTAAAAAGCATCTCTCTCTCTCAATGTCTTTCTGTGTACTCTCTAGCCCTCTAGAATAGCTGGTTTACTTTGTGCATAGCACCCTCGGACTGTAGAGGTGTAGCCTACTTCCTCATTTGGCAAAATACCTATACGTCACCTTTTTGAGACTGACTTTAGAATTATCAACTCCATCATAGAGTATAAACACCTTCTATGGGTGTTTTGAGCCTTAAGTAACATTTATAAACTTTAAAATCTGCCCCCTCATGAAACCGGGAATTCCCAACAATCGGCACTTCCGGTCCGCATGGATTTAAGCCCCCTAACTCATGAGCATCATTTACATCAGGGCAGGGATTCTGACTACTGAGCTTCAGTTGGCTAGTGATTTTTACTTCATTTTAGTGCATTTTACCCTAACTGTTTGCACAAGTACCTCCCAGAAGTACCTTTACTTTAAAAAAAAAAATAAAAGCTTAACAAAAAGCGCCTCTCTCTCTCTCTCTCTCTCTCACTCTCTCTCTTTCAGCTCTCTAGCCCTCAGTGACAGCCCATTTACTTTGTGCATATCACCCTGGAATTGTGAAGGTGTTAGCCAACTTCCTTGGTTAGCAAAATACCTATAAAGCATTTTTTTGTGCCTGTCTTTAGGAGTTACAGAATCCATTATAGTGTGTAAATACCTCCATGGAGTGTTTTAAGCATCAAACTACATTTATAAATGTTAACACTTGTCTCCCTGTGAAACTGGAAGTTCAGACAATTGGCAATTCTGGTCACCTCATGAGCATTGGTGAGCGCATGATGGAGGTTGTGCTTTTGCAGAAGCAAGCACATCTGCTGATATCAGCTGCAGAAGACATGGTAACAGCCAGTCACTTTGTCAGGTACCAGCACATTTCTTAACACCTAACTCTGCCACTACAAATAACAACATGGACCCATCTTTTCATATTATTATGCAATGAGGGAGCAATCAAGAAGCACTCATGTAATTTCATATTTGCAGAGAAACCACTAAATGAACTTGGTGACATTTACTCTTGTAACAGATATGAGGCATATAAAGAATTGCAGACTAAGCTTACTAAAGTTAAAGCAGAACTTGAAAACACTATTGAAATCAATACAACTGAGTCATTAGTAAAATGACTGGATGTCAATGTCCTTCTCTTGAGAAGCGTAGCTCATATTGATAATAACAAGCATTTGTCAATGCCGAATGTTTGCTTGCTGGCATTGGCATTGGTAGTGTAGAAGTTACAGAGCTGCATAATAGGAATGGCAGTGAAGTACTGAACTGAAGCCAACCCCACCACCACCCTGCAGAGTGACAGGCATTGGGGTGTGCCTTTGGGTCGCCAGGCATAACGACCACTCCATTTCACCACACCCTACCCTGCAGACACTGACAAGTGTCACTGTGCCTTGGGGTCTTTGGCCCTTATGCGCACCCCATTCCATCAGGAAATATGGTGAGATGGGTGCAGTATAGGAGAATGGGGTGAAGTTTGGGCCCGAAGAGTCCGAGGCACACCTTGATGCCTCTCACTGGCTGCAGGGTGTGGGTGGGGGTGGAATGGTATGAGCATTACAGGCAAGAATTGCAAGTCACACCCCTGATGCCTGTTATTCTCTACAGGGTGGGGCGTTATGGTCGGAAACCCTAACACCTCAGGCATTCGTTGGTGTTTTCACTCCAAATTTTCAACATGGTTTTTTTGTGACCCCCACCTCATGAACAGTAGCAATATCAGTTTGTTTGCCAAAAACTGCTTTTGCACAGTGACTGCAGCATTTGGCACTAGAGGCGCAAAAACACATTCCGAACAGGATGTGAAAAATGACAGCGGTACTGTTCATGGGGAGGTGTAAAAAATGGCAATGTTGAAAATCTGCTGTGAAAATCTTAAAAAAACTGGTGAAGTCACGAGCGAGCGTAGAAACTGTGCTACATACACCTGTAATGTAACTAGTTTGGGGATTTTTTTTTTACAGCAGATTGTTAACATGGGCATTTTGGGACCTCCAATCATGAACAGTGTCAGTGTGATTTTCTTTATCTGTCCCGAACAATGATTTCCCACAGCGACCACGCATTTCTGCGCTGAAAGTGTGAAAACACATTTCGGCCATGTTGTGGAAAATGACAGCTGTACTGTTCCTAAGGACGTTTGGAAAAATGCCACTGGTGAAAATCTGGACTGAAAATATTACAAATTCATGAACTTACGAGGGTGCGTGGAAACTGCGCAATGCTCACTCATAACACAGTCATTTTGTGGAGTTTTGTCACCAAATTTTCAACATAGCCATTTTAAGACCTCTGCTCATGACCAGTGTCACTGTGATTTTCTTAATCTGTCACAAACATTGTTTTCGCACACCGACTGTACCATCATGCGCTACATGTGCGGAAACACATTTTGGGTGAGATGTGAAAAATGGCAGCTGTACTGCTCATAAGGAAGTGCGGTAAAATGGCACTGTTGAAAATCTGGTGTGCAAATATTACAAATTTGCAAACTTGCCAGCGTGCATAGGAACTGCGCAACGTGCGCTCCTAAAACAGTCATTTTTGGGAATTTTTCCAAAAATTTAAAATTTTCAACATTGCCATTTTAAGACCTCTACTCATAAACAGTGTCACTGTGATTTTCTTAATGTGTCCCGTACATTGATTTCGCACACTGACTGAATCATTGTGCGCTACATGGGCGGAAACACGTTTTGGGTGAGATGTGAAAAATGACAGCTGTACTACTCATAAGAAGGTGTGGTAAAATGGCAATGTTGAAAATCTGGAGTGAAAATATTGAAAATTGCGGAATCCTACGCGCATGTGAGAACTGCGTGAACGTGACATAAAACAGTCATTTTTAGGAATTTTTCCACCAAATTTTCAAAATAGGCTTTTTGAGAGCCCACCTTATAAACACTGGCAGTGTTGTTTCATTAATCATTCCAGAAAGGTGATTTTACGCAGTGGCTGCGAAATCACCCTTCAGGCCCAAGTAACGCCATGACAGTGACAGCATTCATGAGGAGGGGTCCCAAAAACCCCATGTTGAAAATTTGGTGCAAAAATTCCAAAAAATGCCCGAGATATGCAGCAAAGTTGAAAAAACCCTATCTATTACATTATACAGCTTACCAGCATTTCTTCAGTTCGCGGTCGGCTTTGAAGAGTGCAGGCGTGTTCCGGTCCACGAAGATCGTCGACCAGACTTCAGAAGGTAGTATGGGGGTGGTGGGGAGCAGGGTGTGCAGTGGGTGGGTACGGGTGGGGCAGGGAGACTGCGAGGACCGTTTAATTTACAGGTTTTTTTTTTTTAGTATTAAGATGATGCGGGACATTTGCCACGCTGGTGGGCTCCTGCAGCGTGGCAGCTGGAAAGGCTGTTTAGGGGGGGCTGGAGCTGATGGGGATTGGGCACCCGTCGGCCATATGGGCTTGTGCCACGCTGGGGTGGGCTCCCAGCATGGCAGCTGTAAGGCTGTTTGAGGGTTGGAGCCGGCGAGTTGGGCACCCCGTCAGCCATACGAGGTGTGCCACGCTGGGGTGGGCTCCACCGTGGCAGCTGTAAGGCTGTTTGGGGCGGCATGGAGCCGGCGGGCATTGGGCACCCCCGTCGGCTATACGCCATGTGCGTGGAAGCGGCGTCAGCGTGTAATATGTGCGTGCGTGTTGGGGGGGAGCTCTGCTCACTGAAGCGGAGCTCTCCCTTTCAACTGTATGCCACTGCATTTTCTTGCTGTCATAGACAGCTGCAGCAGTGATTGGCGCACTGCGACCGCGCCTGAAAACACACTGACTGAACTGGAAGAGGCTGACACACCTCTAGAAAACTTGTATGATGGCACTATGTTTCTTGCACATGCGTGCAAGCAAACATAAAAATGCCAATAGATATAGGGAAGAAACTGAGGATAGTGTGAAAGATCTAACAGCAGAAAGGAAAAAGAAAAGAGGGAGAGAGGACCTAAAAGTGTCTCACCCCAATGACTGGTGCATAGTCATGTCAAAGAACAAACTTAGGAGAAGAAGATGAATAGAAACACATAGCATAGAAAATGTTCCAATGGAGAATAGGGTTGAAATTATAAATATAGTACTGAAGAAGTGGAAAGTCCAACACTTAATTCTAACAGTGTCACTGAGGATGTTCCACAAACAATTGTGTAAGACACTCCATGTTAAGATTCTGTGATACCAACATTTGAGAAAATAATCAATCAATCAATCAAACTTTAATTAACTGGGCAATTACATCATTGAGCAAGCTCATTTTCAAGATGGTCCTGACATAAAGGACAAATTTGTTTATAATACACAACAGTACATAATACAGCATATAATAATACAAGGAGTAACAGGATACACAATCAGCACAAACTATAATAAAACGTGTATGGCAAGTACAAAAATATAACATTTAGAGTGTGGCCTATACTAGTAGAGATTTGTAGAGTACAAAAGGGGACAAGAAGGAGGAGGACAGGGAGGTAGGCAAGTGAGGAGGGGTGACAGACATATAGGGGAGAGGGCAAGCTACTTGATGAAGCCCCCCCCAAGGAAGTTACCAAGGGGAAGGAGGAAGAAAAAAAGGCAGGGTTACCATAGAAGATTGCTGACCGACAGGGGGAATAAGAAGGCCAAGGATCCAGAAGATTAGGGGACTACCCAGATGGGGGGGGGGGAGTGCTTACCTGAAGCAGTCGCACACTGTTTTCAGACATCTGTTAAGCAGTTGTCTGAATATATAGAGGCTAGGCAGAAAGGAGAGTTTAAGTACTTTTTGCAAGTTATACCAAAGCGCTGGTAGGAAGCAGCTAATGGCAGAAGAGCCAAGACATGTCCTTGTCTGAGGAACCTTGAAAAGGAGAAGGGAGGAGTTCCTTAGTCTGTAGGCACATTTTGAAGGTTCAAACAGGTCACCGATATAGGGAGGTAGTTTGTTAGTCATAGCTCAGTAGAGCCAAATAAGGGCATTTTTTTGCCTCCTTAAAGGAAAGGGACAGCCAGTCTAATGCTTGATACAACAAGCAGATGTGAGTCTGCGATGGTAAGCCAAGAACAAATCTCAAAGCACAGTGATAGAGTGTATCAAGCTTTTGGAGTGCATACTGGGGGCAATGACTGTATATGAAGTCGGCGTAGTCAATCAGGGGAAGGAAGGTTGTTTGAACCAACTGCTTTCTGGCTTCTAGAGTGAGTAGGCACCTTATACGGTAAAATACACCAAGACGTTGCCTTAGCTTTTTTGTTAACTCATTAAGATGAGCACCAAAGTTGAGTTCATTATCTAGCCAGACTCCCAGGTATTTGAATGTATCCACTAACTCTAATTGTTCACCAAGGAGAGTAATAATATGAGGGGTACCAAGTGATCCCATATTGAAGGAGGGGGTGGAGAGATAATCATGGCTTTTGTTTTTTTTTGGCATTTAGTAAGTGCTTCAGATTCAGCAGGTTATGTTGGAGGATGATAAAGTCCTGCTGCAGCACCTTGTGTGCAAGGTCTAAGAGGGGTTGGTTGTGTAGATGACTGTGTCATCTGCAAAGAGGTGAACATTTCCTGCAAGCAGTCCAGCATCAATTCAGTTGATATAAAGCATGAAGAGAACAGGCCCCAGGATAGAACCTTGCAGGACTCCTCTGGGCAGTATTTTTTAGTGGGGAGAGTTCACTTTGTATTTTAACTTGTTTACGGTTTGTGAGCTAGTAGTGGAATAATCTTAATGCTATGGTCACATGCCTCCCAGACACTGGACTAGAGGATATTAAATCAAGAATACCTGACTTAGTGCATAACACACAGAGAAATACTACATTTGCACTCCATGTAGGCACAACACATATTGTAAAAGACCATGAGAAAGGTATCTGTTTTAACCTAATTGGAATAGGAAAAGATCTGTATAAGAGGGGGTGCAGGGTAGCAATATGTTTGAAATTCTAAAGATCCACTATCACTCAGACAACCAGGCACCAGTGGCCAAGCACTTCTCCCAAAACAACCATTCTCAAAGGATCTTTAATGTGACAGTTTTGAGAGAAAACCTCAGAAACATTCATATAAGAGTTCTCTTGGTAGCAAAACTCATGAGGTTATTTAGGAACAGACGAATATGGGCTGAACAAAGATCTGGGCTTCCTTACACTTTAATAGATTTCAACATGAATTTTGTCAGTTTCCACTGCAGCTCTGGGCTCTACCATTTAGAATGTATTAATTTTATTTTATTGTATGTTATTTTATTTATTTATTTTTTATTAAATCTTCCTCTTTTGTTGTGACATAACTGACTTAAAGGAGTCACATGTGCAGACACTGCATAATTAATTCACTGACCTGGCATTACTACACATCCTACATACTTAATGGAACTTTTTTCAGTCATTGACCCTTTTTTATGGTGTCACTGTGATGTAGCTCACTATGTCTGATCTCTCACCTTTTAATGACATGAGGCATATTTCCTGGTAATCGCCAGTAATGTGTTAATTTGCTTCCTTCACAGCTTCCCCTTTGTTTAGCAATCTGGGACCCACAAACTCATGTATATATTCTGGAATGCTGGTTAGTTTTCTCTGCACCTGACGAATGGAACTGAGAGGCCTTGAAAGCTTGTGCAAAAATGCTTCAGTTAGTTTAATAAAATGTATTGCCACAAAAAAGGGTAGCAGTATTGGGCAGGGTATTAAACAGCAGGTATACTGTAGCATACCAAAACACTAAGCATATCACAGGGTAGGACTAACCATTTTCCAAACTGCATTGCACTAGACAGCTAAATGTGTTTTTTTTTCATATTTTTTATTCAGATTTACACATTCAAAACACATTAAAAATAAAGCATTTTTCATATTGCTAGTCATTCTGTGCTACATGCTCTGCATTTTCACAGCTGATTAGCACTTTCACAGAAAAACTGCTAATCGTTTTTTTTCAGCTTATTTAATACTCTGTTGGACATTTTGCCAATCATAAAAGGGCATGAAGAAAATTAAGACAATACATGGGATCCACTGCAGATTACAAAATTGGTGTGAAACAGATCATTTCCTTTTTATTGACACATGGAGGGAATTTTGTTTTTTAAAAAATACAACCTATATGCCAGGAATGGTCTAGATTTAAACAAAAACAGGGCTCACTTACTTGGTACAATTATCAAAATAACCTTCATGATTTTCTATTTATACTGATTACGGGGGCAGGGTAGTGAAAAAAAATGAAGGTACAGATAATACTCCAAAATAAACTGGTGAGTTACAAAACTGTAGGAAAAGAAAGGCACTAACAACATTACATGCCTCTTGTGTAATGCATGAAATTTAGGAAATAAAAAAAAATCAGAACTGGAAGTAATAATAACTGATGAGACAACCGGTCCCCAAAAAATTATTTGGGGAAAATATTAAATGTAAAAAAAAAAAAAAAAGAATTTTGTGGAATTTGGCATTTTATTCCTGATCAGTAAATCTACAGTTTCAGTTGGCTTCATTTAATGCTCTGTATATCAAGTCTTTTATTGTGAACATTTATATGCATGCTATAAGAATGAGTAGAATTCCAGTAAAATCCAACAATTTAACTAAAACCACTGGTGCAATTTCCAGAATTTTAAGACTTGAAAATGGAATTTCATTATTTTAATCACCATAAATCAGTGGCCTTGATAAGGTACATAGATACATAGATACATAGACAGTGTCGGCAGATAAGGGCCTATGGCCCACCCAGTCTGCCCATTTGAGCTTGTAAGTTCAGTTTGTTTTCCTAGAAGTCTGTTGCCCCTTACCCCTGACCTTCAGAATTCCTTTATGTCTATCCCATGCATTCTTAAATCCCGTGATTGTTTCAGCCCCACCACTTCCTCTGGCAGGGTGTTCCACTTGTCCACCACCTGTTCTGTGAAGAAATTTTCTCATGTTTTCTCTGAATCTCCTCCTCCAACTTCATCCCATGCCCTCTAGTCCTGGAACATCTTTTCACTTAAAAATAGTGTTTTCCTGCACCCTGTTCCTCCCTGTAAGATACTTGTATGTCTCTATCATATCCCTCTCCCTCCTCTCCTCCAGGAGTACATGTTCAGTTCCTTCAACCTGTCTTCATAGGACTTGTGATGCAATCCATGCACCATCTTTGTTCCTCCCTGAACCTTCTCTACCCTGTCTATGTCCTTATGTAGGTATGGTCTCCAGAACTGTACACTGTACTCCAGGTGGGGCCTCACTAGTGTCTTGTATAGCTGAATTACGACCTCCCTTTTCCTGCTGGTGATGCCCCTGCCTATACATCCCAGCATCCTATTTGCTTTACCTGCTGCCTTGTCACACTGTTTCCCTACCTTGAGGTCATCAGAGATGATAACCCCAAGATTCCTTTCCTGCTTCCTACAAGATAATTGTTGTAGACTGCCAGATACTGTTGAGATTACACATAATAAAATATTTCAAGAACTATACATGGCTGGAAACATAATATTCCTGGAAGATCTTGATTTGGGGGATATTAGTTGGAAATATCAGAAAGCCACAACAAAAGCAGGAAAAGCCCTTCTGGCAACATGTATAAACTGATTCTCTGGGTGACAGATACATTTTCTGTCCCCAGAGGTGTTAAATACTCTGTGCTGAATTTATTCTGTTGTACTGCACTGTTTTTTCACTTGACCTGACACGAGTGTTTGGAGCCCTCTGACCGGCAGGAAGCAGAAAGAGGAGCTGTAGTTCTCAGAGTTTACTCGAAAACTACAACTTAGTTTTGGGGCTTAATTTTCCTGTTTTAAATAACTGGGCACTCAATTTTAAAGTGCAGGACAATGCATGAGTGGTTCTGCTGTTATTTTTTTAGACAAATAACAAGATTTAGTGTGTTTGCATGGCCCGTGACCTTTGAGGTTCTTTCCGGGTTACAAACTGCTATTAAAAACTTTTTCCTGTGGTGAGCAGGGTGAGTCTGAGCAGGTAAGCATACGTCACCACACGCGTCTGGGCGCGTGTCTTGTGTGTCTAGTGGGATAGAGGTTGCCACTCCAAAGTAAGAACTTGGAATAACCAGAATTAAGGTAACATTATAGACTGTATTTTCTGTCGGGTAGGGGTCAAGCTACCTCATTAATAGACAGGAGAACAGTGAGGGATACTTGCTAAAATATTCTATAAGCTGTTCTCATATATACACTAGGAGCAATATCCAATAAAATAATAAACACTGAGGGAAACACTGGGGTCTTATGTGGTGCATGCCAGATGTATTTAATTACAACTCAAACCAAAGTTACAGCCCCTTTCACCTGTGATAAATGTAGGCTTAACCTAGAACTCTCAATAGAGCTCAATATGTTTTCCTTGTGATTCTAGGCCTTGGACAAAAAAAATAACAATATGAAATGGCTCAAAAACTGAATGTAAATATTGGCGAGGCTAGTACAAATAACACTGTTGTTAATGTTACAAAGTGGCAAGAAAAAAACAAAGAAATTCCTGTACAACGAACAAAAGGAAGCAGTAGAAACAGTCCGCAAACTAATGGAATAGCATGTGCTAGGACTAGCAATACTGGCACCCCAAATAACAGTACTGAAAGAAGGATAAAAACACAAAAAGGAGCAGTGAACAGGGACTGTCAGATGATATGGATGATGACTGGTACAAGGTGTAGATATCAAAATCTGCCAAATGAGGGAGAAGAGCAGAGCAGTATAGCATACCATTATTAAATCACTTTGACCCATTAATGGCAGCTAACCAAACGTATACAAACAAAAACCTACCAAACGACTGTAACCAGGTATTATCTACTCAAACAACAGTTAATGAACAAAACGTGGGTGTTAACAACAGCAGTAATTTACATTTAAGTAACCTTTCTCCACCTGTAAGTGGGCCCCTGATTGACGCAGATGTAGATGCTCCACATAATATTGAAGATATGCAGACTGAGTCCCCTACATCAATGAGAGAGGTAGTACTCCTGGGTGACTCGATCATAAAGCACCTGGACAGGGTAATATGTAACCCTGAGAAATCTACAAGGACAGTATCAAGTTTTAGTGGAGCAAGGATTAGTGATATCACACTCATGTCAGATAACATACTGAAGGGTACCAGTAGAAATCCTCTAGTAGTTATACATGTGGGAGCAAACAATACCTTCACTGCACCAATACAAATAATCAAACAGGACTATGTGGCACTAGCAAATAAACTGCTTGAAAATGGATGTGAAGTACTTATATCAGAAACCCTCCAAATACCCAGAGTATCTAGAAACCAGCAAATGAAGATAAGAGATATGAACAACTGGTTAAGGAAGTGGTGTATAAGTCAAAATATTAAATGTATTACACATTGGGAGGAATTCTATAGTGGATCCAACCTCTACTGCTGGGATGGGTTACACTTAAGTAGAAGAGGGGAGTAGGTTGCTAGGGGAACATATTGGAAATGTCATTAATAAATGTTTAAACTAATTTCTCTGGGGAGAGCTATTCACATAATACCCCTCTAGAGAAAGGACCTTTTGAAACCCCAATCAATACCTCACCAAAACAAAAACAAAATGGGGGCTTAAATAGGTGTTTTGAAAATAATAAACAACAAGTGGGTATACTGCTGTTAAATGCCAGGAGTTTGAACACAAAAACAGAGGAGCTATCACACATACTGAAAACAGTATTACAATATGGGAGGTAACAGAGACCTAGGGAATGGATGATGATTGGAATGTAGAGATCCAAGGTTATAAAAGGCTATACAGAAACAGTAAAGAGCATAGAGATGAAGGAGTAGCACTTTATATAAAAGTGGAACTCACATCCTATGAAATAAATGACACAGTAGAAAATGAAATTGAGGGTATTTGGGCCAAAATCAAATTCCCAAATAACAGTCTTACCATGGGTTTAGTCTATTGTTTGCCTAACCAAACTAAAGAGGAAAATGAAAAACTGTTGATGGCAATAGAAGGAAAGGACATAACGGGATTATGTACTAATGGGGGACTTCAATTTCCCCACTATCAACTGGGTAACACTGAACAGTACATCATCTATGGAAAGCAAATTTATTGATATATTCATTCAGCAGAATTTAGAACAATTGGTCAACCAACCTACAAGGGGAATAAACATAACCTAATTTTCACAAACAGGACAAAATTCATAATATAAGATACTTCTCCCATTAGGAGACTCCGGCCATAATATGGTGGCATTTGAATATAAAAGTGCTATGACCTATACAAAAAGAAACACTGTAATAAAAGATTTTAATAAGGTCGACCATGATAAAATGAAAATTCATTTGGGAAAATGGAACTGGCAAAAAGCATTAGAAGATTTTAACCTAGAAAAAAACCTGAGCAAAGATAAAGCAACAATTCTAACACTGTATTGATAAATATGTACCAGTGAGGCCCAAATACAGTAACAAATGCCGTGTCCCCCCTATGGTGGAAAAACACAATTAGGAAACAAATAAGAAAAAAAACTATATCATAAATATAACAGAAATCCATCTGGGCAGCTTGGAACAAATTTAAGCATAGTAATAAAAAAGATAAATGTACGATAAAAACTGCCAAGAGAGGACTCGAACTGAACTTAGTAACTAGGGTAAAAGATAACAAAAAAAACATTCTACAACTACATTAGGTCACCAAAAGGGAAATAACATGTCATTAGATCTTTATTATCTGAAAATGGCATAAAATCGGGGGAAGATGAAATAGCCAATGAACTAAATAATTATTTTCTGAGTACCTACGAACCTAGTGAAGAATTCAATGAGCCAGCAGAAGTGACTATAGATAGTACCATCGTAGTATTCAGCACCAGAGAGGTAAAATTAAAAATAAAATCACTTAAGCCAAATAGTTCACCCGGGCCTGATGGAATCACCCCCAGATTCCTACAAGAATTAAGTAAAGAGATTTGATAAAGCAAAGGGGCCAGATGGGGTGCACCCCAGGGTCCTAAAGGAACTAAGAGAAGTGGTAGCTGAACCTCTGGCAATCCTGTTTAGCTGATCACTGGAAACAGGGGAGGTACCCAAAGACTGGAGGACAGCAGATGTAGTCCCCTTGTACAAAACTGGGAACAAAGAGGAAACGGGGAACTACTGACCAGTCAGCCTGACCTCGGTAGTGGGAAAGATCATGAAAGCACTACTGAAGGAGAGATTGGTGGAAATCTGGTTCCAGCAGACTACAGGACCCAAGGTAGCATGGTTTCACCAGAGGGTGGTCATGCCAGACCAACTTCATTGAATTTTTTGACTGGGTGACAAGGGAGGTGGATCAGGGGAGGGCAATGGATATGGCCTATCTGGACTTCAGCAAGGCCTTTGACACTGTGACACACAGAAGGCCATTAAACAAACTGCGGAATATTTGAGTGGTCAGAACAATAGTGCAGTGGGTGGGTAATTGGCTGAGTGGCAGGACACAGAGGGTGGTGGTAAATGGTTGTCACTCCACAGAGGGAAGAGTGACCAGTGGGGTACCACAGGGATCAGTGCTGGGACCAGTCCTATTCAATGTCTTCATTGGTGACATTGTACAGGACCTAGAAGGCAGAATTTCCCTGTTCACTGATGACATGAAGCTCTGTAACAGAGTGGACACGCCAGAGGGTGTAGACAGAATGAGGAGGGACCTGCAGAAGCTTGAAGAATGGTCAAGGGTTTGGCAGTTGAAATTCAGTGCAAAGAAGTGCAAGATAATGTATATGGGGCACAAAACCATGGAATAACATATCAGTTGGGGGATGAGGATATAGCATGCACTAAGCAGGAAAGGGACCTTTAGGTTATCATCACTGATGACCTCAAATTAGGGAAACAGTGCGACAAGGCAACAGGTGAAGCAAATAGGATGCTGGGATGCATTGGCAGGGGCATCACCAGCAGGAAAAGGAAGGGCATAATTCCACTATACAAGACAATAGTGAGGCCCCACCTGGAGTACAGTGTATAGTTCTGGAGACCTTACCTACGCAAGGACATAGACAGGGTAGAGAAAATACAGAGGAAGGCAACAAAGAAGGTACAGGGATTGCATCACAAATCCTATGAGGACAGGTTGAAGGACATGAATATGTACTCCCTGGAGGAGATGAGGGAGAGAGAGGATATGATGCAGACATACATGTACCCTACAGGGAGGAACAGGGTGCAGGAATACACTATTTTCCAGCAAAAAAGATGTTCCAGGACAAGAGGGCAGGGGATGAAATTGGAGGGAGGGTGATTCAGAGGAAACATGAGGAAGAATTTCTTCACAGAACGGGTGGTGGACAAATGGAACACCCTGCCAGAGGAAGTGGTGGGGGCTGAAAGAATCACGGGATTTAAGAATGCATGGGATAGACATAAGAGAATTCTGGAGGTTGGGAGTAAGGGGCAATAGATTTCTAGGAAAACATAAAGTGAACTTACAAGCTCAAATGTGCAGACTGGGTGACCCATAGGCCCTTATCTGCTGACAGTGTCTATGTATCTATGTAGATTGTGTGACCACTCACTATGCTATTTAATATCTTCATCTCAAAAGGAAAAACTATAAAAGAATGGCGAGAGGCATTAGTAACCCCAGTTCATAAGGGAGGAAAAAAAGAGGAACATAAAAACTATCATCCCATTACTCTCACATCTGTAACTGGCAAAATAATGGAAAGACTCCTGCAAGCGTACATAATTGAACATATAAAAACACTGGATTAGTAGACCTCACTTAACATGTTTTTTTTTTACCTCTGGTAGGTCATGTCTTACGAACCAGGTACATTTCTTCAAGCCAGTAGGTGCGGCTCTGGATAAGGGGATGTTATGTGATGTTATTTTTTTGGACTTTGCCAAAGTATTTGACAAGGTATCACACAAAATACTGTTACAGGAAATATATAGGATAGGCCTGCACTCAGACATTCTAAGTTGGATAAAATCATGGCTGGGTGATCGATATCAGAGGGTATCGGTCAAAGGACATTTGTCCAACTGGGGTAGAGTGACTAGTGGAGTCCCGCAGGGATCAGTTTTGGGTCCCACACTATATGATATTGTGGTAACCACAATGAAAGTTTCCCGAAATGCATGGATATGCAAATATGCCAATGACTGCAAGTTAGGAGTACTTTGTTAACTCAAAGGAGGATGGCTTATTGTTACAAAACTGTTAGATGAGCTTTCTTTCTGATTGGGCAAAGGCCAACAAGATGCAGTTTAATGTAGAGAAATGCAGGGTTATGCATTTAGGGAAGAACAACCCACTTTTAGCTTATAAGCTGGGTAACATTATACTACAAACAACAACTGAAAAAAAAGACCTAGGCACAATAATAATGCAAAATCTAACCTTTGATAGGAATAGCACAGCGAAGGTCAAAAAATGCCATAAAATTGTAGGCTCAATCTTGGCCAATATTAAAAGTAGGGAATCAGAAGTGTTAGTGCCTCTTTTTACAAGCTTGATGCGCCCACACCTAGAGTACTGTTCCCAGTTTAATTTGCCACACACCAAGAGAGGCCGAAAACTTATAGAGGGAGTGCAAAGGAAAGTCGCCAGAAAAATCAAACCTTTACAAGATATAGGCTATGGAAATAGACTTAGGAAATTAAACTTATTTTCAGCTAAATATAGGCAGATCAGAGGAGACCTTGGTCTAACATATAAGGCAGTAAATAATGAATATATATAAGGGAAACTATTGGATTGGCATTACAGGAGGGTACAAAAACCACAAGAAGTAATGGTTATTAAATAAAAGGGGAAATAATAAGAACAACCAGGAGAGGTAACATTTTTACACAGAAGGTTGTAACACTGTGGAATAGTCGTCCACAGCAAGTTGTTACAAGCCATAACATCACTGCATTTAAAACTAGGCTTGATCAATACATGGGAGACAAGAAGTATGAGTTCCACCCATGATTATATGGGTGACAAGTTCAATAAAGGGCCCCATAGCCTACTGAAAGTGTATTTTCCTATGAACCAATGAATTTAATATAACACGTATCAGGCAAAACTAGGGGAAACAATATTCTAGACATGGTTTTGAGCTTTGAAAACACTAACATCCGAAACTGTATTACTGAACAAGCTTGGAGGCAGTGATCACAACAGAATAAGCTTTGAAACTGAGCATACAGACAGATTAATAAGAGCTGTAACAGAAATGTATCCATACAACACCACCATTAAGAACAAAATCACACAACAAAATACAGTGGACAAAACTATTACTCAACAGACCAGTATTGGACATGTGGCACATCATTAAGGATAACATAATCACTGTCTGTAATAAATATATTAAAAAGGCTAAGAAATATAATGACAGAGGCAGAAAACCTAAATGACTGAATAAAGAGGTTACAAAACTGACAATGAAAAAGAATACCTTATACAGTAAATATCTAAAAACTAACCAGACAATGTGATCACAATACAAAACAATTCAAAAGAAATATAAAACAAGTTAATCATTTCAAAAAGAAGGCAGAGTTGCAACTAGCCACCAATGCAAACAAAAATAACTGTAAACAATTTTATATTTATTTTGATATTAAAAAAGTCAGATAAAATATTAAGTACAATCTGCATTAATGGGGAGACAGTCATTGACCCTGCCAGAATTGCTAACCATTTTAACAATTATTTTCACTCAATATTCAATACAATGAATAACTCAATGTCATTGTACACTACCTAAAATGCAGATAAGATTACAATAAAAATAGAAATAATACTCCAGGAAAATCAAAAATTAAGCAATCAGCATTCTCCGGACCATGACAAAATATCTACCCAGATGCTGAAAATTATGAGGCCTGCTATAATTATACCACTGACAACTGTATATGAAAAATCAATAAACACTGGAATAGTGCCAGCAGACTGGAAACCAGCAAATGTAATCCCATTACATAGAAAGGATGATAAACATAACATTCAGCAGTACCGCCCTATCAGCCTAACCACTGTCCCCGGTAAAATTTCAGAATCCATAATTAATGATATAATAACATGTCACATTTCTGAATACAACCAAACTGACACAGAATAACATGGGTTCAGAAAGGGATGCTCATGTGTTACACATTTAGTCAATGTTTTTGAAAAAATAAATCAGTCACTAGATAATACATTCATTGATACAATTTATATGGATTTATGTAAAGTATTTGATGCAGTACCACACTGGACAGTTATAGAAAGATGTCAGAGCTATCACTTCACCCCTGTACTTTCAACTGTGTAAACAGCTGTCTGCAGAGCAGAACTCAGCAAGTGGCAATTAACAGGCACCTACCCAATATAGGTTCTGCTTCCAATGGTATATACAAGTTTCAGTCGTGGGCCTAATTATATTTCAAGTGTTCATTGGGAAAAATTTGTTTTCCTACTAAGTCTTCATCGGGGACATTAACACAATTATTTCAAATTGGAATAACAAATATTCAAATGACACTAAGCTAGGTAGTCCATGTAGTACCTCTGAACAGGAACAAAGCATCCAAGATGATCTTGACAGAATTTCAACATGGGCGTTCAAATGGGGGATGCAGTTTAACATCCAAAAAATGTAGCATACTGCACTTGGGCAATAATAAATTTAAGAACAACAAACAGTGTTCCATGGCCATTGTTAAAGCAAGCAATGTGTTGTGGTCTATCAAAAAGCATACTAAAATTCATAGGTCAGACGAAATCATGCCAGTGTGCCATGCAAATGTATGCATGCACTTAGACTATGGAAGTCAAATATGGTGTCATACTTGAGGGATGAAATAAAGTAGAATAGGTTCAGTGCGCATCTACCAAAATAATAACAGGAATCATATGAAGAGAAGCTGGTTTGTCTGAATCTAATGTCAGTGGAAACAGGAAGGTTGAGAGGTGATCTATTACTAATGCATGACATTATGAAGGATCCATAGCTGTAATGTGATTTAAACAAACATACAAAATTTAAAATATCATCCTAATAGGACATCCAATGCAAATTAAAAAAAATGCAAAAAGTCCCCACAGACACTTGAAAGTTTGTTTGTACACAACAAATAATAAATGTATGGAATGATTTACCAAAGGAAATAATCATTTGTGACTCAGTAAACTGAATTTAAATCTAAATTGGACAATTACATATGCAGTGGTGAGAAAATGGCTTATTACAGGACATAGATAGAAGCAGTCAATGGGCACAGTGCCTTATTTGCTCCTTAACCTCCTTAGTTATGAATTACAAAATTAGCTGTAAAATCTGTTTTAACAATATTTGAAAAAATTAAAATACACTGAGCATGAATCTTAGGATGTTAGAAATACATTTTTGCTTAAAAAAATATATGATGAAATGTTTTGGTGACCAACAAATACTGCTGCTTTAAAAGCCAGGATATAGGGATGAGGTGCCATGCCCCTGGTGAAGACCATCATTAGTTGAAGTGTCAGGGCATTTGTAGTCCTCTAGCAGTGTTGTAATAAATAAATTTTGAGCATCAAAGCTTAATTTTATCCCAATTGCAGATTGTGTGTTTTTGGTTCTCAAATGGGACTGTCAATACTTTTCTCACACTGCCTGACCTCTGGATGCAGTGAGTTTGTTTGTTCCTATTTCAATCAACTATACAGGTAGGAATAAACACAGAAATTAGGAGTCTCAGCCTCAGCGAGTTGATTGAAAAATTCCACACTTCGGTGGGCAGCTCAAAACAATTCCATAAAAATACTCTAAGGGCCCAATCCATACAGCCCTATATACATCCCCATATGGGTGTGTAGGACTTGCACATACCATTAGAGGCCCCCCAGTGCCCATGTGGGGGCCTCTGCAGTGGTCATGAATGTGTTCAACTCTCTCTGCACCCATTCCAGTACAGGCATGCATAGCTACACATTGGTCTGTCTGTGAGGGATAGGAAGTGGGATGAACCTGCACTACACAGAATCCTGAAAGATGCCATGAAACCCATTCTGTGGCTGTAGGGGTGCATAGCCTCTGCCACCCAGAGGTCTGCAATAGTAGCTAAGTACCCCCAGGCATTCAGTGTAGGACTGGCTGATCTGGTCAGCGATCAGTTCACTCTCACCCCACAACTCTGTACTGGGGTCTAGGGGGCATTAGGTTACAACCATTCCTTCTCCCTACATCTATCCCATCTGAGTGGAAGCCTGACATGGTCATCCCTCTCCCAAAAGGTGGTGATGCCTCAGTTCCCAGAAACTACCACCCCTTCTCCCTTCTCCCTATCCTGGCTAAACTCCAGGAACACCTTGTCCTTTCTCAACTCTCCTCCTTCTTAGACTCCTCTCTTTTCTTCACGCCTTACCAGTCTGGCTTCAGGAAGACCCATTCCACTACCTCATGCCTGCTGAGGCTGATTACATTCTCACTGTCATGAACAAGGGCCACATCACCTCAGCAATTTTTGTCGACCTGGCTACAGCGTTTGACCCTGTATCTCACTCTCTCC
This sequence comes from Neoceratodus forsteri, assembly GCA_016271365.2. Classification (NCBI taxonomy): domain Eukaryota; kingdom Metazoa; phylum Chordata; order Ceratodontiformes; family Ceratodontidae; genus Neoceratodus; species Neoceratodus forsteri. The sequence goes on from CM057458.1 coordinate 191,129,940, forward strand.
TCCTGACCAAGCTCTCCTACGCAGGGCTCTCTGAAACGGTAACTGATTGGTTCTGCTCCTATTTGGTAGGATGGTCACAATTGGTCAGAATTGGTAGCACAATCTCTGCCCCCCTCCCTATCTCTTCAGGTGTGTCACAGGGCTTGGTCCTGGGGTCTGTCCTGTTTTTCATCTTCCTAAATGACCTCCCCACTGCCTGCCCACAGTCAGCCATTCATATGTATGCAGATGACATGGTGCTGTTTACATCCAGACCCTCAACCGCTGACATGGTGACCAGACTCCAGCAAAACTTCAACAACATCCAGCTCTGGCTTCGCTCCAACCAGCTACACCTGAATGCCAAGAAAACCAGAGACAAAAGAATGGAAGCAGGGCAGAAAATCAGAAAGGCCAAAGAGGTCACCGAGGAGAGGAGAGGTAATCAGGCCAGGAGGGGGGATAAAACCTTTTTCAGGTATGTGGGTGAGAGAAGAAAGGCACAGAATGGTATAGAGAGACTGAAGGGTGAGGAAGGAACAGAACTGGAGGGGACTTTGAAAAAGCGATGGCATTAAACAATTACTTCTGTTCGATCTTCACAAAACAGAGCGAGGGTAGAGGGCCTGTGCAGGAGGAAAAGAGGGACAACTGCAGATAAATGGATTCTATGGAGTTCACAGCAGAGTGTGCCTTTTTGTGGACGATATGAAGGTCTGCAATATGGTAGACTCACAAGGTGGTGTGGAGGCCATGAGAAGGGACCTGAAGAAGCTGGAGGAGTGGTTGGAAACCTGTCAGCTGAAATTTAATGCGAAAAAGTGTGTGGTGATGCACCTGGGGCAGAAAGACATAAAGGGCCAGATATTCAGACTGCATCTGGCAATGGCACAAACCTGGATGCAGAGCAACTGGGCTGCGCTGTGGCCAGGACCAGGCGATATTCAATGGTGATGCGCCATGGCTCTGCACCGTTCAATATGGCACAGTCGGCGCACTTACTGCATATGGCGCAGTGGCACTGCACCAGCGCAAGCCACAGAGAGAGAGCACGGGGATGTGCCAGCACAAGTGCAGTTGTGCTAGGCGCATCATCCTTGATATTCAGCCAGAGGCATGCAAATGAGGCCATAATCTAAGCATGGTGCAAATGGGTCCATTTGCATGCCATTATGGCCCCATTTGCATGCAATGTGCTGGGCGTCCTGGCAAATTACGCCTGGTGCCCTGCCAAGCTGCTGACATCAGGGGTTGGCTCCCTGGTGGGCTATTGCAGCCCTCCCCCGTATGCCCGATTGTGGGCAGTAGTAAAGATAAATGCGCATGCCCGATCGTGGGCAGTAGTATAAATAAACACATCCCTATGCCCGATCATGGGCAGTAGTACAAATATACATGATCCTATGCCCGATTGCAGGCAGTAATATAAAGAAACACATCCTTATGCCCAATCTTGTTCATTCACATAACTGGTCCTGTGTAGTACAGTTTGGTCTACATGCCATTGGTCCACACTGTGGTCTAATAGGCGTATAGATCATACTGTACGCTGTCATTTGGCAGGCGGCCGTGCGGTACGTGGGTGGGATGCTGCCACCCACCAATGATAGGGGAGGTGCTGGGTGGCGGGGGCCTCTGTGGGTGGGAGGGAGGGGGTACTATTGGACCACTAGGTTTCTCGTATGTTGCTACAGCCCACAACTGGGCATAGGATTACATTCCATTGTACTACAGCCCACGATTGGGCATACAGGGAGGGAGGGGGGTCCACTAGACCACCAGGATTATGACTATTCTTAATACTGCCCATGATCAGGCATAGGGATATGTTTCTTGATACTACAGCCCATGATCAGGCATATGAATATGTGTATCTTTACTACTGCCCGTGATCAGGCATAGGAATATGTTTATGTATACTACTGCCCGCAGTCGGGCATGTGGGTTGGGGGGGCACTGGACTACCAGGGGGTCCGGTGCTTGTAGATGGTGTTCCGCTAGGCGGGTAGCCACCTGCTGGCAGGCTGTTGTGTTTGCACCATGCACTACAGCCGCCACTGTGGGCAGCCAGCTTTGAGCCTATATTTTATGGCTCAACTTTGAGCACCCAGTGTGCAGCGATGAAGGCGTATAAATGCACCACACATCCGGCTGAATATCGGGATGTGCCACATATGCATGGGTATGCCCCCTGCATCTGTGCAGCATACATTACCAATGCACCCCAGCGCATTGGGGGTTGTGCAGCGCAACATGTCCCTTTGAATATCATGCCAGGGCACATTGGGGGGGTTGCGCATGGTGCAACCCCTTTGAATATCCTGACCATAGGCTACTTACCTCCTTGGGGGAGAGGAAATCAAGGAAACATAGCAGGAAAGGGACCTAGGGATTATTATATCAAGGAATCTTAAGGTGGGGAACCAGTGTAGCAAGGCAGTGGGGAAGGCAAATGATATGCTGGCCTGCGTTGCAAGTTGCTTTACCAGCAGAAGGAGGAAGGTGCTACTATCACTGTACAGAACTATGGTAAGGCCGCACCTGGAATACGGGGTACAGTTCTGGAGACGACACCTATGAAGAGATATTGAGATGATGGACAGAGTCCAGACGAGTGCAACAAAGATGATGCAGGGGATGCGAGGGAAGCCATACGAGCAAAGGTAGAGGGAGCTGAATCTTTACCCACTGGAGACTAGGAGGGAGGGGGGGGCATGATAGAGATTTTTAAGTACTTAAAGGGGTTAAATAAGATGAAGGAGGGGACCTTGTTCAAAAAGAAAGTGGGGACAAACACAAGAGGACATAGCCTTAAATTAAAAGGGGGTAATACAGAAGCAATGTCATGGGGCAGTTTTTCATGAAAAGGGTGGTGGAGGCCTGGAACAGACTGCCTGAGGAGGTGGTGGGATCTGAAATGGTGGAAGGATTCAAGAGAGCTTGGGACAGACACATGGGGTTGGGAGGAGGGGTGAAAGCCCAGTCACTGTATAATGGGGCAGAGGAGGAGGATGTAAAGGGCTGACGAGATGGGCCGATATGGTCCTTTTCTGCATTCAAATATTTGTGTAAAATCTGTGTAAAAATTACTTCTGGCACTAGGTAGAGACTTTCGAGGCTCCCCCACACCTCCACCTTCCACACCCTGGATGGGGCCATTCTGGAGGACAGCTCTTCCTTCAGATATCTCGGGGTCTGGCTTGATCAGCACCTGAACTTTTCTGTGCATATTGATGCCATCCACAAAAAACTGCACCCCAGACTGGGTGCTCTTTACCAGAATCATGGTAGTATCCTACTGCCGACTTGCTGTGCTACTGTACAGAAAATGATCCTGCCAGTTATTGACTACGGCGATGTAGTCTACAGTGTTGCCCCCCCCCTCAAGTCCACCCTGGCCAGACTGGACTCTGTCTTCTACTCCTTCTGTCGGTTCGCCCTTGACTGCCCCTACACCACCCACCACTGCACCCTCTATCAGTTGCTGGCTCTTCCCTCACTAGAGGACCACCATCTGTCGCACTGTGCTCACCTCACAGCCAAGTTCTGGTTACAGTCCCTGCCTGCTTACCTCTCCTCAGTTCTCTTTGCCTCCTCCCAACCTTCCTACACTCTTAGGAGCAATGATAACAGTCTCGTCTCCATCCCACACCTGTCAACCACAGCAGGCTAGTCCACCTTCAGATATAGGCTTCCTAAGCTGTGGAACTCCCTTCCCTCAGACATTCGGCATGCCTCCATAACCCAGTACCTCAATATATGTCTCGCTACTCACTTCGCCTCCACTTGCACTCACGACTAACCTAAACTCTGCCTCCTCCAGCAACTAATAAGCTCCGGTTTATCATACTTTATGACATCTGTTGCTCATCTTACTCCTAATGTGCCATGTTCTTCTGCTTTGTGTGACACCTTGTCCTGAGCAGTCTATATTGGTTAATTATTAACTTATTATATTTGTATATGTATATGTATAATTATGTTGAACTTGCATACCAATTGCATCTATTGTACTATCCCCTCACCCCCAGGACGCATCTGGAATCAAGCAGTACTCTGCTCAGCATGCCTTCCTGGTCAAACTCTTAAATAAATAAATAAATAAATAAATAAGGGGCCATGGCACTATACTGCCAATGCTTGAAATGATAAATACAACTCATAGTGCCCATTTATTGGCAAAAGCTTCTTCCTGCAGCCTCACGATGCATGTTAGTTTGTCCATGTGGTACATTGTAGTCAATGAGTACTTCCATTTCTCCTGTTCAGACTGAACTTCTGACCACCTACTACTGATAACATTTCTTTGCTGCAATGACCGGAATTGAAAATCAATGTTTCTTTCTATATTTTTTTTAGTTGATCTTGTTGACAGCCACATGACAAATGATTATCTGACAAAATGTTAATTTCCTTTTTAAAATGAGTAAACCCCACTAAAAATATTTGGTAGTACAACAATTAAATGTTTATTTCTAATTCTAACCCCCATGTTCTTCTCTTATCCAGTACTCCCAGTATGTTCTCAGCTTGCTACTGTATACCCAGACTTGAGAGTGGGGTCAGTTTTTTGCACGCTAGACTCTCTTGAGCATTTTCCAGAATACGTCTTGTCATGCTCTCGTACTATATCTAAAATTTAAATAAAACATTGCAACTTTCCAAGCAACCACTCCCAGACTCCTCAGTCTGTGGGATGATGTCCATCAGTTCAAATCTGTTTCCACTGTCAATCAGGAGGTAATTTATTATATTCTTTTTTTACTTGTCTGTTGGATATGTACCCTTTTCAGTTTGAATAATTCCAACCATTGAGTCTGAAGATTTAATGCCATTTGTAGATTCCCTTTGTATTATTTCTATACTTAAGTGTACACAATTATTAATATGTTTACTTTTCTGCTCATTGTTTATGTACCAATTTAATTTAGTTTACTTTATTATTCTACCAGGATAAGACTCCATTGAGCAAGCTCATTTTCAAGGAGGTCCTGGGTAGAACAGCATAAGGTGATACAGTCAATACACAGTGGAATACAGTACATAATACAATATAAAACATAAATAACAGTGTAGTATGGAAGAATCTCTAGGCTATAGTTCTAACAGGGAATATCAATAAGTGTATACAATTCACTAGTGTCATTAAACATTATTTAGGAGGAAGAGCAATGGTGGAAATAGTCATAGAAAAAGGCGAGAACGTGTTCATACAGGGAAGGGAATTTTAGCAATATAATTGCTGAAAGTGGAACATGTATGATCATATAAGACCCCCTAAATAAATAAGCTAATAAATAAATAGCTTCTTATCCAGAAATACAAATGCATATTTGAAATGCAGCTTCTAGGTGTCTCATTAAAAATGTGCAAAATTACAAGTAATTTCAGGAGTTTTTGGTCATGTGGATTCAATATATATAAAAGGGCAAACTCTCCCCGATGTTGGGGCCACCGCTGGAGTTTCCTTGATGTGATGCTAAGCTTCACTGTTTGTTTGCATTTGAATTCATGGGACCAAAGACTGTTGAAATGGCTTTAAAATGTGCTTTTATAAGAATGATACAGTATTTTCCTTGTGTTTTGCATTAAAAAATATTTGAATACTGCATTTCTGTGTATAAGAAGCAGTGGCTTGCAAAACAACAATTTTCACCCAGAGTACTTTTGAACTTCAGCACCCTCCACTTCTTGTTATGTTCTGGCACCCATGGTGGACAGCACAGGCTCTCTCTTAATGGAGAAATCATTTCAGTTAAGACTGGGTGAAACTGCCAATCAGAAATGTCAAATTTCAAAAATCTTTTATTTTCATGGGAAAATTGCATGAAAATCCCAGTTTTTGAACATGGCTGCCATTTTCATGTGAAAATTGTACTTTTGCATGATTTTTCCCAGCAAAATGGCATTTTTCCATTAAATCAGCAATTGTTACTTCATTTTGTCATTTGCGTGAAAATAGCCAAATGAAAACCAATGAAATAAGAATGTTTTTTCTCAATTTTTGCATACAGAAAAGAAAATTTCAATTAGCCTTACTTTCAGTAAATTGCTTACAGAAATTACTTACAGCAAAAATGATTTTTCTACATAGAAAAACTAAAGGGAAGGGTATGGGTAGTCTTTTGGAAGGAGGGTCATTCATTATGCGGTGTGTTCCTTTAAAACATGTCTCTAAATTGCAATTTGGGGATTAAAACTGCTGCACTAAACAAATCCCAGACATTTTTACCCGAGATGTTACTTTGTCCTGTAATATTATGAGGTGGCCACAGTGGCTACCTAACACAAACATCAAAGTAAAACACTGCTGCACAGAACAAGGACTGAACAGGGAGATAATTCTGTTCACAGATTATTTCCCCACAAAGTGCTACTATCTCTCTGTAAATGAAACAGCAACAGCATCTCGTGTGTAATTTCACAAAACAAATTGCTGCACTCTGCCCTCTCCAGAGCCTCCCACCTTTCATCTTGCTGCCACACAGTAGCTGAGGTTATGTGAAACATCAACTCCACCGTAAACTGTAATTAACACAGATTACAAAGAACTATGGTCAGTAAAAACAGCTGGGTTAAACTAACATTACCAGCATTGATGGGAAAATGTACGCAAAATCGAGGGCAATAGAAAGGGATCCAATGGTTTCTGGATACAACAGCTCAGTAATAGTGTTTTGTTTCACTTGTAATTTTCTTTTATCATGAAAGGCACACAGAGCTGTGACAGCTTAATTCCAAGTATGTCATGGGGATGGATAATATGCACCTGTTTTATTGGCAGAGAGGTTGTTGGCCAAAACATGGCAAAACTCCTGTATTCTTGCTGTGGGTTTTGCTGTCTATTTCTTGTAAGCAAGGTTCAGGGTCCAGGTGAGGAGGGTAACAGAATGACCTGGGCATGGGGAACTAACCTCCCTCTCCTCCAGGAGTAATCTGAAGGTTTGTGGAGAGGAAACTGTGTAAGAAGCTGCGATGACTTGGACCCTGAGAAACTAAAATTGACATTTGACTTAAAAGATTGGAAAGGTCACCTAACTGTTTTAATAGTGGAGGTGGAGGCAAGGTTTCTTCCTGAAAAGGAGAAACTGAAGGCCAAACTAAGACAGGAACTGCTCTCCCCTACATTGGAACCTTCTGCCGCTGCAGAGAACATGGCAGGTGAAATGATGGCTCAGCCCAGCTGTCTGCATCAGCTGCAGAATGATTCTGCAGCCTGCTGGGACTGTGATGCTGAAGGAATGTTCTGACCGATGAGAGACTGTAGATTTAGACATATCTTCATTATTGCATGAAAAGCCCTGTTGGAAGCAGGATGGGGTGCGCTGTCCCAGTGGTTAGGATTGGCCCTCAGTGCTGGTAGAGTTCACTGTGGCAGTGGAGAGAACATTTTAAAGAAGGGACAGTATGTCAGTTGTCCTGCCTGGTGCTTAGGCCTATGCTCTTACGGCAGGTAATGACTTTTCCTTAGAGGTTCTGTCAATCTTTGCATTTAACTCCAGCTTACTTTTGTTCCGAGACTTCAGCGGGATACTGTGGGGCATATTTATATACTCTGCTCAAAGCTCCTGCTGTGCCCCTGAATCAGGCAGCTTTTGTCATCAACTTAGACTCTGTTTTGCAATTCCAGCTGCCCAGAGATTTAAACACTGATATGCTGCTGTGAAGCCCCCCATCCCAGACTGTTTATCTGCTGCTAGTGCACAAGGCTGTCAAACTTAAAAGGCGACTGCTCTGAGGTCTGAGGGACATTTGACATTGCTGCCAGCCACTGTTCTGAAATTTTGAGAATTATTTCAGACTGCTGTGGAACTGGTTAAATGTTGGAATGCAGTAAGATTACATTATAAAGGTGGTCAAGATGGGACACCAGATTTTATTTAGATGGGACACTCCCATTTAAAAGATTCCATGAAATTTTATGCATCAGAAATGTATGCTTTGATAGTTTACTCCTGTGATTCCACCTACGACAGCAGCTTTAAAATTGCTGCCGCTTTAGAAAGATTCTAGCATAACTATCATAGCCTTAAAGATATCCATTTGTGGGCCCCCTTTATGGCCATTGCCCTGGCAAAGCCAGCCTTCAAAGTGGTAACTATTCTGCTAAAGAGTGAAGAAGTAAATGTTTTGCACATACTTTACTTGTTAAAACAGAAGTGCAAGGTATTGAGGAACCCAGACCCTATTGTGGATTCAGTGTATACATGGACTGGGGGATGGAAGTTCTGAGTCAAATTGAAGCAGTCTGTACTGGGAAATGATATCTTCTCATGAGTGTCTTTTTGTGGCATGAGAGAGGCATTTGTTTCTTTCTGGGTCTTCTCAAGGCATGCTATTAATGTGGCTCCTGATCATACCTGACTAAAGCCAGTGACCCGCTGACATGTGGACTTTGCTCAAAGTTGGGACACGTTAGTCTACACTGCACAAACACCTGTCGAGGCAGCCTGTGTGATGAGAAGGTGCATTCTTAATGGCACTCTTCATTTGCCTCCCACAGCATAACGCACCTGCTGGAACAGGACCTCATTCATTCATTCATTCATTCATTCATTCATTCATTCATTCATTCATTTAGTTAGTTATTTATTTGCAAAGGTTTTATCAGGTAAGACATACTGAGCTAAAACGTAGCACATTTCCAGATGCATCCTGGGGAAGGGGGAAACAGAGATATAGGTACAAAAAAATGATTAATTATACAATAAAAAAAAACATCATATAGAGATAGAATTAGACAGTGTAAGTATGTACATTAGAAGCGTGAGTGATCTAGGCAAATATATTGAGCAGATTGATATATATCAAATAACAAAAACAATTAACATAGCAACATAAGACCATGTGGGAGGTATGTCCCATGGCAAGAACAGAGTAACAGGGAAGGAACCTTAAGTCAGTGTGGGTAGAAGAGGATAGAGTGTAGAAGGGAGAAGCATCGAAGGGGAAGATGAAAGGAAATATAAAAATAGTGTGGAAAGGGATAAAGGAGGGAAGGGAGAGAGGAGGGAAAGGGAGGGGATTGAAGGAGAAAGATAGGAGTGCATTGTGGAGAGGATGGGCTAGGTAGAAGGTGGAGGAGGATAGCAAAGGGAAGGGGATGGAGAAGAAGTTGATAAAAAAGGCGGGGGAAGGAAAGGGAGGACGGGGAATGGCTTTGACCAAGGGCTTTCACAGGAGGGAGCAGTGTGAACATGGTGTAGAGAGGAGAGAAAGCGTTTAGAAGAAGCAGAGGAAATGGTTAGGGGAAGAGAATTCCTGAGTTTAAGAAATTGGAAGGAGAAGGCAGCCTAACCAGCAAGGGATATATGAGAGGGAGGCACGAGGGAACGAAAGCCTGAGTTACCAAGGGTGTATGGGGGGGTGTTGAGGGGAGAGGAGTCAGCCAGAATGTAGAGATAAAAAAGGCACAGTGGGTTAGGCAGTGATTTTCCAGGGATGGGAGGGAGAGTGCAGATTGTAAAGAACAGTGGTGAGTGCGAGGCGGACTATCCAAGACAAAATGACAGCATGAGTGAAATAGTGGGTCCAGTCCGGCAAGGGTGGACTTTGAGGCAGCATCATAGACAATGTCACCATAATCGAAAATGGGGAGGATCATTTTAGAGAGGACTTCATGGCAGGCAGGAAGTGGGATACTTTGTTCTTGTTCATGACCAAAAATCCTGTACCAAGAAGGAAAAGATGCCACCTGGCCCCCATCCCCATAGAAACAGCTGTGGTCAGATGGAGAGACAGTCTGTAAACCCTGAGCCTCAGGAGGAAATGGTTACAGAAGAAATGGTCAAATCTGGCACTTTCATAGGGGATAAGAAGCACTTCTCTGGACTACTTTCTAGGGAGCAATCATTGGGCACCCTTCAGACTTTTGGGGTTGAGAGGGTTCAGAGGTAGTCTGCTCAGGTCAAAATAAGCCGCTACAGATTCTCAGGAGATGGCTAATGAAGTCACATGTTCCATACCAGATTCTAGTTGGTGAAGACATCATGGTGCCTCCTCCTCCCCCCTTTCCACAGGTAGGGGTATGACAATGGCTAGCACTGAGGAAATGTTGACCAAGGGCACATCGGCCAAAGATTAAAGTGCTGTAAACCAATGTTCTGCATTTGGAGAATACATTTTAACTTTTATAGGGGGATGGGAATGGGAGGATATAGGTCAAGAGAAGAATTCTGATACCTCCTCTGTTGCTCCTCCCAGCAATACCCCACCTCAGCGAATATGAAAACACCAGCAGAAAAAGGCCCAGAGGTCTATCCAGTCTGCCCGAATGCACAGCTTGCAGTATACTTTTACTTCAGCTGCCCCCCAGTTTTCCTCCTGATCCTCCCCACAGACCACTGCTACCCTCCCTAGCCTCCCTTCTGCTCTGACCTTTCCTTTGACTCTTTCCCACCCTGTTTTAAAACTGCCCACAGTCTTCAGCGAGATCAACTCCTCCAGTAATTCCACCCAGCCATCATCCTTTCTGGAAAGTGGTTTCTCCTCATTTCCCTCCAGCTTCAGACTGTGTCCCCTCATGACCATCCCTCCTTTTAAGCTGAACAAGCCCTCTGTGTTAACCCTATTTATACCTTTTAAGTATTTAAAGGTCTCCAACATGACCCCCCTCTCCCGTCTATCTTCCAGGGAGTACATGTTGAGCTCCTTCAGTCTTTCCTCATACTGTTTTCCCCAGTCCTAGGATCATCTCTGTCATCCTATGCTGCACCCCCTCCAGTAATTTGACATCCTTTTTTAAATAGGGGCACCAGAAATGCACACTGTACTCCCAAGTATGGTCTCAACAGTCATCTGTACAGTGGCAGGATGACTTCCTCCCTCCTAGAGGTAATTCCTCTGGCTATGCACCCCAGCATTTGGTTGGATCTTGCTGCTGCTCTATGGCACTGCACCGAAAGCTTCAAATCTCCTATGACTAGCACCCCCAGGTCATGTCCTCCTCCAACATAGATACCTGCACTCCCCTCAGCCTGTAGTTAGTCCTGGGGCTTCTGGCTCCTAGGTGCATGAGCTTGCACTTCTTAGCGTTAAACCCCAACTGCCACATACTTGACAGTACTCGAGTTTTCCAGGTCCCCCCTGAGTTCTTACCTCCCTTCTTCACTGTCCACTGTTGCACAGATCTTTGTATCGTCTGCAAACAGGCTAATCTTACTCATGATTCCTTCTGCTGTGTCCCCTATAAAGATGTTGAATAACAAAGGTCTGAGCACTGAGCCCTGAGGTACCCTGCTGTTTACAGGTCTTGACTTTGAGGGCTCCCCCTTACAATTACTCTCTGCTGTCTGTTCTGCAGCCAGTTGCTGACCCACCCCATTAGTTTCTCCCTGGCTCCCAGGTTCATCAGTTTGTTCAGCAACCTTCCATGTGGCACTGAGTTGAAGGCTTTGCTGAAGTCCAGATACAGGACATCTTCAGCATGGTCCCTGTCGAGTGCCCTTGTCACTAAATTGAAAAAGTCAATTAGGTTGGCCTGGCAGGATCTCCCCCAGGCAATACCATGTTGCCTTTTGTCCTGCAGATGATTATCATCCAGAACGGTCAGAAATATATCATTTAGAATGGTATCTATTAACTTCCCCACAATGGAGTTAAGGCTGACTGGTCTATAGTTACCCAGTTCCTCCCTTGGACAACTCTTGTGGAAAGGCACCACATGAGTCATCCTCCAGTCCAGAGGCATGCACCCCGTCTCCAGTGAGGTGCTGAACAGTTCCACCACAGGGCCTGCCAAGACCTCCACTAACTCTCTCAGGACTCTTGGATGCACTCCATCTGGTCACGGGGCCTTGTCCGCCTGCAGGGCTTTAAGGGCCTTTAAAACATTGTCCACTGGGACTACCTCATCAGTTAATCTCTGGCTCCCCCCGTTCCTATCCCTTTTTTCCCTTGTGAGATAAGCCCGTTCTTTTCTCTGGTGAATACTGCACAAAAGTACTTGTTAAGTGCCTCATCATCCTGGTCCACTCCCCTTTCTACCCAACCCCCCTCCCACTTGATCCAGACAACCTCATACTTACAGCTCTTATTCTCCCTTAAGCACCTGAAGAAATAATTTCCCCTTCTCTGATCCCCTATGGCAGTATTAGCTCCCTTGGAGCTTTAGCCACCCTGACTGCTCTGCTCACTTCCCTAGATTTCCTCGAGTACTGCTCCTTGTGTTCTCCCACACCTAGTTCTCTTGTACCTGCCAAAGGTTACTGTCTTGTCCCTCACTTTCTCTGTTACCTCTCTTCTGAGCTAGCTCAGTTTTTTGTCCTGGACTTCTTACTCTTTGTCTTGGCAAATGTGTTGGTGGCCTCTGTCAGACCCAACTTGATAATGGACCATTTCTGGTCAGCATCCATCCCCTGGGCAGATTGTGGCAAGATTCCCCTCTAAGATGTTACCAATCTTGCCAAAATCTGCTCTTCTGAAGTCCACCACTCTCATCTTGGTCCTGGCTGTTTCCCTGCCCAAGTTAAGGAAGAACCACAGTGTGTGATGATCGCTGCTCACTAGGGGGTGGAATGAGGAAGTTCTATCTGAATCCCAGTTCTCTCCTCAAAGAAGAGAATGGGAAAGACTAGCTTTGAACAGAAGAGGAGGTAAAAAGTGATATATTTTATGGACTTGATTGATAACTCTCTTGTTTCAGTACTGCATGCAACCTGAGCTGAGGTTAACTTTTGAATTGTGCCACTTTGAATGTGAGCAGCAGAAGGAATTCAAACACCATGTTGATACCTTTTCAGTTTGACAACAGTCCCCCTCTGACATCTTTTTATAAGATCAAAACTGTTTCAAAACTGTAGTAGTTGTTCTGCCATAAGTGATTTGAACCTGACTCAACTGCATTTCCTCTGGAACTGCTTATTCTACTTGTAATGCAGTGGAGACCACTTAATTGCATTCTGCTTAATCGCAAATCCCGCTTAATTGAATAATTTTCTCATTCCCCAATTACAGTATTTTCCTATATTTCCCATTATATGCAGCTCTCTTAAATGCATGCAAGTGGCCTATATAATCGCATAATTTTTTCAATGCTCTCAATGCTTTCATGTCTATTCTGCCTCATCACTGTCCTCCCTCCCACTAACAGCGTGAAGTAATTAACACCCATGCCTCTGACCGATCAATTTAAACACTGAATAGCAGCCTGTTAATTGCTTTCAATAGCAATAGGGGTCCTCTTCTGGCCTAGTGGATAAAGACACATTCTTGTTAATCAGAGGTTGTGGTATCAAATCCTCTGTGGGGGTAAAAGCACTGGGTGTTTCAATGAGTCAGTTTTAGAACAGCTGCTGTGTTCTCTGGAGCTGCTGTGGGGAGATGGTGCAGGCGATTCCGGGGCCGCTTCGGTGGTGGGAAAGGAAGTGACCATATCGGTGGTAGGAGAAGGGGCCCAAGGACCAGGAGCTATAAGGAGCTGCATCAGTGGAGAGGGAGTGATCGGAGGGCTGCCACCGCTCAGGAGCAAGGAGCGGTGGGGCCAATCAGCGCTGAGCATGCAAACTTTGATTGTGCGACTGGGCTATAAAGGCCATTAGCCCAGTTGCAAGTAAGCAGAGCTGCTGTGTTCTTTGTCCCACACCACCCACCCCAGCCCCGACTTCTATTAAATAGTCGGTGGTAGTGAAGCCTTGGAGGGGGGCAGGCGGTGAGTGGGTGTCCTGGACTGCTGCTGACTGGTGTCCTGGACTACTGCTGATTGGGGGAAAAGGGAGCTGTATGCTGTGCCTGCGTGGGCAACATTGATCGACTGCAAAGAGCAAGCTGAGAGAGGGTGATTTGGATTATGGCGGATTGAACGAAAGGGGGAACTGTATGCTGTGCCTGCTTGGGCACCATTGACTACCTGCTATATACAGCTGTGGGATATGATACATGTGAACTGTGATAACTGTGCTGAATTGTTTATTGCTACTGATCTTTGTGGGGTGGGCAAAAACTGAATTGGTTCTGGATTGTGGCAGATTGCAGGAAAGGGGGACTGTATGCTGTACCTGCTTGGGCACCATTGACTACCTGCTATATACGGCTGCAGGATATGATATTTGTGAACTGTGATAATGGTGCTGAATTGTCTGTTGCTACTGATCTTTGTGGGGTGGGCAAAAGCTAAATTGGTTCTGCAAGCGGTTGGTACTGCTCACACCAAAATGAGGGTAGATTTTGGGCTGGACAGAGTAGACATCTTTGGCAGGGTGATTGGGTGTACAGGGTGCACGGCAGCAATAATCTTAAATTGGGCATGGAGGTTTGGAGGGTGTCCAGTATGTTTTCACCTGGCATGACTTAGGGAGGTTGAGGGGATCAGAAGAGAACTGGAAGGCATGAGGGGGGAGGAAGTGGGGGAGGAGTGGAAATGATCCCATGGAAGGAGGTGAGGCCACTACAGCATACCCCAGGGAGCAGGTAGGCATGGACCCTATGAAAACTCCAGAGGGGTAGGGCGCAATACAAGCAACAAATGGAAAACACCTCACAGGAGGGGGCCGATCAGAGGGAGCAAAGAGGGGGGTAGGAGAAAACGAGCCTGGGGCAGGCATCATACGTAACAATAGATACACCATGCTGAACCCAGGAGAGGAGGTGGATGAGGCTGGCTGGAGAGGGGAGCAGGTGCTCAGAGAGGGTTTGGTCAGCAAGCCGGGGTGGGGTGGGGGCAGAAATGTTGTGGAACAGGAGGGGCAGGCAGGCAGTGAGGGTGTGACTAGCAAGCCGGGGGGTTGGGGGCAGGGGAGGTGACGAGGGCAGAGAGGGAGGGAGGACAACTGGGGTTGAGCAGGCACTCAGGCTGGGGAAGTCAGCCAAGGAGAGGGGGGCAGTAAGGGGTACTCAAGAAAGGCCAGCGTCAGGGTGGAAGAAATCTGATGAGGAAGGTAAGGGGGGAGGAAGAGAGGGTAGGGAGAAATATGCCAGATGGGATGGGGGAGACAAGACCGGGGCGGGGTTGGAGGCAGAGAGGGAAGCAGTAGAAGGGTGTCTGGCTGTAAGACCTGTGGATTCTGATCCAAAAAGTGAGCCTGGGAGGGATCGGGGGGGCCAGCAGTGCCTCCCAGGAGGTATGGGGGGCAAGGAGTAAACTGGAGTCGCAAGCAGAAGAAAGAGCATGGTAGGACACGAACATACGAACATAGGAAATTTGCCAGCAGATGAAGGCCTAGAGGTCTATCAAGTCTGCTCAAATGTGCAGCTAGCACCCCTTATTCTGCAGCTGCCCTTCCCTTCCACCCTTCCCCTTCATTAACCCTCCCCCTTGTCCTGTCCCATCCTCGTTTGAAGCAGTCCACTGTTCTACTGCATACCACTTCTGCAGGTAACGCATTCCACCTAGCCACCACCCTCTCTGTAAAAAAGTGTCTCCTCATCTCCCTCCTGAACCTTCCTCACTCCAGTCTCATATCATGGCCCCTGGTGGCCCTTCCCTCCCTTACTTTGAACAGCCCCTCTGTACCCGTCTTGTTTATTCCTTTCATGTATTTAAAGATTTCAATCACGTCACCACTGTCTCTCACCTACAGACTAGTGATCCCCGGACTGAAGGGGGTGGGAGGAGTAAGCTGGGGGTTGATGAAAGAAGAAAGAGCCTGGAAAGGATTAAAAGGGCCAATATGTTGGGCAGATGAAGGTGATCCTGCTGGGAGACTCCATGACCATGGGCATCCAGTGGGAGGGGGTAGGGGAGGGAAAAAGCAGCCCGTTCAGGGTTAAATGTATCCCGGGCCTATCCGTTCACAAGGCCAAATTCCAGCTATATTCATTAGCATTGGAATGCGGTGGATCCCCAGATTTCCTAGTACATCTGGGCACAAACAATTTGGAGGGAAACATGATCTGGAAATCCAGGCGAGGTTTTGGGAACTGGCCAGAGTCTGCCACTCTACAGGAAGCTCAATTTCCTTTTCAGAAATTCTACCAGTACCTAGGGCATCCGGGGAGACCAAGCACAAACTCAGAGGTGTGAACCAGTGGCTCAGAGACTGGTGCAGGGCAGAAAGGTATGGACTGGTGGGGGACTGGGGGGACACAAGGGATGATAAGGGGCTATATGCTAAGGATAGGATACATCTTAACCTAAAGGGGAAGGAGATCTTAAAACTGAAACTCGCTGGATTCATAAATGAGAAGTGGGGTTTAAACTTGTAAAGGGGGAGGGAATAGTGAAGAAATGGAGTCAGAAGGGCTGCCTGAGGTCCCAGGTCTAGGGCGGAAAATTAGGGCAGGTGACTGCGATGTAAACAAAGCAAAAGTTGTGCAGGTAAGGGCAAATAGGGATTGCACAGGGCCGAGACAATTGGGTAGGGGAGGGGGGATGGTGTGGAGGATGGTCCTGTTCAATGCTAGGAGCAAAAGCAACAAAATGCCCAAGCTCCAGGCGATGCTGGCAGAGGGATTGGCGGATGTGGCAGCAATTACAGAAACATGGGCCACCCAGAAGAATGATTGGGACCTAAACTTAGAGGGCTACACAATATTCAGGAGGGATAGAGAAGAGGGTAGAGGAGGGGTGTAGCACTGATAGTCAAGAATGGCATAATGGTTAGTGGAGTGGAGGAGGCTGATGGGGGAGTGGAAGCAATTTGGGTAACCCTGCAATTGAGGGGAGGCAAAAGACTGAAAATAGGGGTGGTGTACAGACCCCCCCACAATGGATGAGCCCCGGGAGGAAAAATTGGTTGAGAACATCAAGGGGCACTGTGACTGTGGAAAGGGTAGGGTGGTGGTCATGGGGGTCCTAAATATGCCGGGAGCAGACTGGGACACTATGACATCAGCAGTGGTCAGGAAGCAGAGACTGATGGATGTGTTTCAGGATGCCTTTCTGGTCCTACAGGTGGGGGAACCTACTTGGGGGGATACTGGACACTGTACTTGTAGACAGTGACCAGATAAGGGGTATGGAGGTGTGTATCCCACTGGCAGGTGGAGACCATGCCACAGTCTGGTTTCTGCTGTGTCTTGGGGGGGAGGACAACCACTCAAACACAGTAGTAGTGGACTTCATGGGGGCAGACTTCATGGCATGTGCAGGATTCTAAGGGGGAGCTTGAACAAGATTAGGCCAGACTTGGATGTTGGTAGCTTGTGGGAGACCATTAAAAAAGGGGTGCAGAAGGCTACTAGCTCACGTACAAGGGTAAGGCATAAAAATGGTAGAGCCAACAAGCCATGCTGGTGGACCAGGGGTGCAAGAGGTGGTGAGGGATAAAAAGGCTGCCTATGCATGTTTTAAGTACTCCAGGGGGGACAGGGAGAGAGGCGAGTGTGAGTTGACAGCTAGAAGGGTCATAAGAGTGGTGAGGGGAGCTAAGGCGAGGATGTAGCAAAACCTGGCTAGGGATATCCAGAGGGGTGGAAAGGGATTTTATGAATACATAGGGGAGAAGAGGAAAGGGAGACCACAGATCTGCAGGATTAGGACTGGGAAGGGATGGAATCAGGAGGCGGGGGAGCAGGCAGAGGTACTAAATAAGTACTTTGCCTCTGTATTTATGGAAGAAGACAGGGGATCCATTCAGCCGGAAGGGGGTGGGGGAGAGACACCTGAAAGGAGAGGACAAATGGAGATGAGAGGACCAGAAGAGACTGGGGCACCAGGTGGGCCAGGCCTAGAAGGGGATGGGTGCTTTGTTGAGGGGGGGGTTAGGGAGGGAGAAATCACAGAGGACAGCATGAGGGAGGCCCTACGGGTGCTAAAAACTGACAAGGCACCAGGACCAGATGAGCTACATCCAAGAGTTCTGAAGGAACTGGCGGACAAGCTAGCTGCTCCACTAGCTGCACTTTTCAGTGCCTCTCTGCAGACAGGATGGGTGCTTCAAGACTGGAGGGTGGCTCATGTGGTGCCTATCCACAAAGGGGCGGTCTACAGAGAAGATGGGAAATTATAGGCCTGTCAGCCTAACGTTGGTGGTAGGCAAACTAATGGAGGGCTTCATCAAGGAGAAGCTTGGGAGGCAACTGGAAAGGCTGGGGCACATGGATGACAAACAGTATGGTTTTGTCCCGGGAAGATCGTGCCAGACCAACCTCGTAGATTTTTGCGACTGGGTGATGGGGACCCTGGACTGACAAAGACTGGTGGACGTCCTATATCTGGATTTCAGTAAGGTGTTTGACTCGGTACCCCACATCGGGTTGTTGACAAAGTTGCATGGATGGAGGTGGGAAGACAGTTGCTTAGATAGGTAGAAAACTGGCTTACAGATGGAACACAGTTGATAGTGGTTGGTGGGATAGTCTCCTCCCCTAGGAAGGTCTTCAGTGGGGTTCCCCAAGGTTCGGTACTGGGGCCACTCCTGTCCGATGCCTATGTCTCCAATATGGGGAGGGGGTTAGGAGTAGGATGAGCCTCTTCATGGATGACTCAAAACTGGGAGCACTGGCTGATGGGGAGGAAGCGAGAGAGATAGTCCAAAGGGATCTGGATACCCTGGAGGGTTGGTCAAGGAGGTGGGGACTGAGGTTTAATCCAGGGAAACGTAGGGTGCTGCATCTGGGGGTCAGAAACCCAGGTCATGTATACAGCCTGGGAGGGGTCTTACTGCAAGCCACAATGAGTGAAAAGGACCTGGGGGTGGTGGTAGACACCAGAATGAACAACACTGAAAACTGCAGAAGATCTGCGGCTAAGGCAAACAGGATTCTGGACTGCACAGCCCAGGGAATAACATCCAGGAGGAGGGAGGTGACCCTTCCTCTGTCTAATGCCTTGGTTAGACTGCATCTTGAGTACTGCGTGCACTTCTGGAGACCTCACCTTAGGAAGGACATAGCATTGTTGGAAAGGATTCAGAGGAGGGCAACCAGGATGATCCGAGGCATGAGTGAAAGGACCTATAAGGAAAGGCTGGAAGTCCTTGGGCTGTACTCACTGGAGGAGAGGAGAGACAGAGGAGACATGATTGAGGTATTCAGATATGTGAAAGGGTTTAGCAGGGGCAGAGCAAAATAAATGTTCAGGCTAAGGAAAGGTGGCACAACCAGGGGGCATGAGTGGAAGTTGGAGGGGGGAACCTAGAAGGCCTTACTTCACTGAGAGGGTGGTGGAGCCATGGATTGCATTGCCCGGGAGTCTAGTGGAGCAGGGCACAGTGGAGGGCTTTAAGAGGGGGTGGGACAGATGCATGGGTATACTGAAACCGAAGTTGACCCTCTCGGGGGCCGGGGGGAGGAGCTAGTGCCCAATAGGGGCTGGCTAATGAGCAGACACGGAAGACCGTTAGGCCTATTCTGCTGGCTTTTAGTATGTTAGCTGTTAAGTGCTAAATGTATTTGTGCTTCACATCCATGAGCCCCCTGTTGCCCAGACACAACAGAGAACCCTGTCCGGCTTCCCACCTCGTGAAATGGGGACCATAGTAACCAGTGTCTGAGGTACCAGCTACATTCAAGTAAGCCTTCATGTACTGATGAATAAAGTTTTGATGCCTATTTCCTACTGCCCACTATTTCAAACACACCGCAGCACCCAGTAAAAGCCACTGACTACAGCAAAGCAAAGCACAGTTCAGCTAAAATAATTTAAAAAAATAATGCGTTAGGGAGAAAAGCAAGAGCAAACAAGGGAGGAAGCTACTTTGATTCTCAAAACAGTAGCAGAAAAGGTCAGAGCCAAAAGGTTGGCCTTCAGGAATTATATGGGAATGCGGCGGGACGAAGATAGGGAGGCATACAAAACTTCCCTAAGGGAAGTAGGGAAGGCAGTAATGCAGGCAAAAGCCCAAACTGAGGAAACACTAGCACAAACAGTAAAAGAAGGGGACAAGACTTTCTATAGATACATTAGTGAAAGGAGAAAGTCCAGAGTGCGTATTGCTAAGATCAAAGGAGATAAGGGGGTGTGGAGGAGGACCAAGGAAAAGCTTCTATCCTAAATAGATACTTCTGCTCAGTATTTACTGAGGAGAAGGTAGGGCAGGGCCCACAGCTCGGCACCAAGGACACGGGGTGTGCACAAGTCCCTTCACAAAAGAAAGGGCCCCACAAGAGCTCACTAATCTCAGGATGGACAAGGCAATGGAACCAGATGGTATACATCCCAGGGTACTAAAGGAGCTAAGGGCGGAACTAGTAGAGCCATTAGCAGAACTGTTTAGTGAGTGTCTGGGCACAGGAGAGGTCCCAGAAGACTGGAGAAGGGCTCATGTGTTCCCGCTCCACAAGAGTGGTAGCAGGGAGGAGGCAGGGAACTACAGACTAGTCAGTCTTACCTCAGTAGTGGGCAAGATTATGGAGGCACACCTTAAGGAAAGGACAGTGCAACACCTGGAATCCATAGGAGCACAGGATCCAGGACATCATAGGTTTACAACAGGAAGGTCCTATCAAACTAATCTCATAGATTTCTTTGACTGCATAATCAGAGTGGTGGACCAAGGGGGTGCAGTTGATGTCACCTACCTTGACTTCAACAAAGCTTTCAATAATGTTCCACAATAGAAGATTGATTAATAGCTGGATAGGCTCTGGGTGAGTCAGAAGTTGGTCACCTATGTGACAAACTGACTAGCAGGCAGAAAACAGAGAGTGGTGGTAAATGGTATACAGTCAGAGGAGATGCAGGTCACAAGTGGAGTACCTCAAGGATCAGTCCCGGTGCCAGTGCTCTTCAACATCTTCATCAGTGACATTGCAGCTGGACTGGAGGGTAAGGTTTGCCTGTTTGCAGATGACACCAAGACCTGCAACAGAGTAGATGATCCAGATGGGGTGGGTAGAATGAGGAGAGATCTGGAAAAACTGGCAAAATGGTCTGAAGAGTGGCAACTGGGGTTTAATGCAAAGAAGTGCAAGATAATGCACATAGGGAAGAGAAACCATGACGCTACCTTTAGTTTGGGAGGGGAGTTGCTGGCAATCACAAGGGAAGGAAGAGACTTGGGCACCATCATCACAGATGACCTGAAATCATCCAAGCAGACCACTAAAGCAGTAAGTAAGGCTAGAAGGATGTTGGGGTGTATTAGTAGGGGTATCACAAGTCGTAAGAAGGAGGTAATAAACCTTCTTTACAAGACACTGGTTAGGCACCATATGAAGTACTGTGTGCAGTACTGGAGGCCACACCTGCACAAGGACATTAACAAAATGGAGGCAGTCTAGAGAATGGCAACCAAAATGCTGCAGGGACTGCATCAGAAGGCATATGAGGACAGATTAACGGAGCTCAATGTGTATATACTAGAGCAAAGGAGGGAGATAGGCGATTTGATCGAAACATTCAAACATCTTAAGGGCATAAACAAGGTGAAAGAGTCTAACATGTTTCGATATAAGAAAAATAGCAGGACAAGAGGACACACCATGAGATTAGAGGGAGGCTGATTAAGGGATAATGTGAGGAAGTTCTTTTTCACAGAAAGGATGGTGGATGCATGGAATGACCTACCTCAGGAAGTGGTAGATATGAATACAGTGCAGAGCTTCAAACAAGCATGGGATAGGCATAAGGGGACAATACAGATGAGTATGAATAAAAAGGCCATTGACAGAGTAAAAACCTGTTGCACATTCATAAGGTAGAAAAAATGGTCAGACTGGATGTGCCTTGCATTTCTTATCTGCCATCAACTTCTATGTTTCTAATGCCCATGAGGTGTACGAGGTAATAAATCATTGTACGGCCGGGGGGGGGCCCAATGACCACAGAGCACCACAAACCTAAAGAAGGGCAAGATCGCATAGACGCACAGTCCGCTTAAATGCATAATTAGTCACAGTCCCATGGCTATACAATTTAGGCAGGTCAGACTGTATTTTTTGTGACTGTGTATTTGATGTGGAACCTTTGTAAATGAGCACTTGTGCACAAAGGTAATCTCTGAAGTTTTCGGTAAATAAAAATAAATAGATAGAAGACTACACACAGTCCCTGAAATCAACCAGGCCCAGTGGGCTTGGGGGTAAGGGAGCTCATTTTGGTCTGTCCAGGAAGATACTTGGGATGCGGGGCGGGGCACATATGGGGGTGGCGTGTATGTCTTCAGGGGCATGCAATTCATAATTTCCCCACTGGTTGACATTGCTGGGGTGTGCCCTTCTTTTTGGATATTGTTTTTGCTGGCTCCTGATTATGTTTAACAAAATGTATATGTCCCCAAAAACAAGGTTAATGCAGCCTTACATTACATACATTCCACTGGATGGTACTGGAGTGTGATTTTAATTGCAGCTTAGCTCAAGCACATAAGGGTATGCAAACACCCATATTGCTTTGTGACACTAATTTTCTTTCCCAAATGTGCAGTTTGGTTGGGTTACTAGCAGTCTACGAGCACAGTGCATGGGAAAGTGGACCTCATGTATTATAGGGGAACATTATCTACCCTAATTTATTTTCCTTTTATCTTCTGTACCCTTCCCCCCTTGCCTGGGGCAAACCTGACCATGGTTTAGACTTCTGATCATTTAATGCTAGTTTGTTTTTTTCAAAGAGAAGACTTAATCACTCCACCAGCTGGCTGTGGTCTGTGGCATCTGGAAAACTCTTTATTATTAAAAACAGAAACATTACTGGATTTGTATGCAGCAAAGAAAGTCAGTCCTTTGTATCTATGATAATATTCTTCTTTTGCTAGAAGATAAAACAGCATAATTTCAGCATCTCCTTCAGTAATATGCCTCCATTCTAAAATGAGATTATTATAAATATATTTGGTAGAACTAAGGGCTTATTACACAAACTAGTAACTAAGCTAAACAGAGGGGAAAATAATTGTAGTCTCCAAATTAAAGATCAGAAGAGGGAAATGCAGACTTTTTAATATAAGAGGGCTACATCTCCATTGGTCGAACAGTGTTTTGGTACCCAGGGTAAACAGCAAGCAATCAACCCATTTGAAGTTTGCTAGGGATGGGCCAAACGATGGGTTGAAAAGGGATTTAAAAAAGATGCAGGGGTTCTAATTTGATAGGCGAGGGATATTATCTGTGGTGGAGAACTCTTTAGAATCTTCTTTTGGTGCTGCAGTTCTAACTTGATGCAGGTTTTTATTTTAAATGGGCTCGATAAGTTTCAGCTACTTGATCATGTGTGTGGCTCACTGGTCTCAGAAGTTTCAAATGAAGAGGTATGGTGTGCAATAAAATCATAATCAATTATTATTAATCAATTAATAATAACAGTAAGTGGCCAGCCCACCGGCACAGCAGTAGCACTACCATTTTTGACACTAACAACCCGGGTTATGAAGTGAGTATGTGCTGTTGGTGGGCTGTCTGGGGAGGGGAGAAGAGGGTCAAGCATCCGTAGGACTGCTCTCTCTTTTGGGTGGAGGATGGGCAGAACACGGTGCTTAATTGGCCCCTGATGGAAGATGAGGGAAAGGCAGCCTAGGTCAGAAGATCAGGAGGTGTGGCAGACATGGGCACACATCATGTGGGAGTGTGTGATATGCACCATGTCATCTCTGCATGTTACACCTCCTGAGACAGAGCACCAGAAAATACCAGCGTCTGGATGCTGGCAGGTGCTTGCAGGCCCCGCACCCAACCATCTGGGCTCACCAGCCTGAACTGGATCCAGACCACAGTGGGAACTGGGAACTCCTGCCAACACCATCGGGGGGGGGCAAACCCTGGGGGAAGATAACTGGCAGTAAGTCCTGGCAGAGGTCAGGGTGATGAGACTGGAGTGCTCACCTGAAGGAGGGGCCCTCTGGGGAGAGGAGATAAAAAAATATAATAACAATAATTATTATTATTATTAATCTTAATTCTTAACAAAATTAGTTTTTTTTTTCTTGATTTTATAGTAAATGACCAGTTGGTTGACCTTTTTTTATGTTATTTTATCTGTGGCTAAGATGTTTGAGAATATGTATCAGACAGTTTTGGTCCTTTTGTTTAATAAGGGGGATAAGAGTCAGAGTCATTCAATTTGTATGCACATCAGATGTGTGCACATTCTGGTTATATGCACATGAACAGCATGTCACAATCCCAATCCTGTGTACCTGATGATAAAATATGGGCTGGTAAGTATACCACACTTCGGTTGTATGCACTCCTTTTCCTCCAGATAGGTCTGGATTTTCAGCTTATCCGATGCCAGTGCCGGTGAAGGGAAAAACTGGCACAAGTGAGGCTTCACTTGCACAGCTGCAGTTTTCCCTGCATGTGCCATGTTTTCAAAGTGGGAGCTTGATATTGACCAGCTCCCCAATTTACAACAGCTAGCAGCGGTTTATTTGGTGCAGGTGCGCCAAAAGGCATAACATCCCCCATAGCTGAACCAGTTGAAAATACAAATCTGTGCAGGTGTGAATATTTCATCCCACAACTCAGTCCCCTACTGTTCTTTTTTTTTTTTTACTTATTCTTTATACTTCCCCTTCAACTCCACAGCTGCCGCTTTCATCGGGCCCCCAATGCGTCCCTGCATCAGAAGGACCAAAGAGCTACTAGCTCACATGGGTGTCCTGCTCCCCAGACAATCTTGGGCCCCCAGATAACCCCCCGATTGGGGTGGAAGAGTCTCCTCTTTTTCCACTCCATACCTTCAGTAGAAGCGTGCACCTTGAGCCATCTTCCCCAGATTCTTCTTCATCGCCGGCAGCGGGACTCATCTACAGGTGCAGCTGCAGGTTATTTCCTCATTTTTCTGGTCCCTGCCTCCTGCAGATGTCAGCACATATGGAGGACCAATGAGTCAGAGGCACACAGAGATACACCTTAACTCCAGTCCTTGGCCAATGCCCGCCCTCCCTTGGGTTCTGCCTCCTCTGCTGTATCAGCATCACCCAGGGTCACCCAGGTGGTGGTGATATTGCAGCGAGGAGAACTGCCCACCCCTCATGGGGAAGGAGAGTAGCCCACTGGGCACGTGATCCTTCTCCTCCCGACCAGCCCTCTGACAACCCTGGCTCACTACTGAACCTGGGTAGCCAGTGTCGTGAGTGGTACTGCTACCACTGTGCCGATGGGCTGGCCCCAGTCCCCGACTGTTCTGAAAATCTAGCCCAGGAGCTCCACAGGCATTAATTCTGTCAACCACACCTATTAAACAGGTGTCACCTGTGATGCTAGTTGTTTAAATACATACAAGTTTTAATTAGTTTCAGCCTATTCAACAGAGGCAGCAGCAGATCAGAGTGTGCAACACTTGGTAAAATGGTCTGTTTCATATGAGGCTGATACAATCAGTAAAGGTAAAACTAAGTAGTAAGCGAGGAAATATGTTTTACTATGTGGTTCCATTGATTTCAATGCCATTTCAGCTGTATGCAAATTTGGATGTATGCCCAAAAACAGGATGTTCAAAGCATGTGCATACTACAGGAATTGACTTTATTTATAATTTGCACACCATCAGCTTGTTGAATGCAGATTTTAAGATTCTGTTAAAAGTCCTTTGGCTAGAAACAGAAACACAGACAATGTCAGCAGAACAAGACCAAAGGTAGTCTGTCTGGAGTGCCCTATCTGCTCTGGGACCTATTGTTCATATGGGATTTTATTCCTTCTGGTTCACCCCCCTGCTCTCTTCCACACTGCTACTGCCCTGAGCAACCACCAAACTACTCACTCTGTACTAGTCATGCTTGAAACCTTTTACAGTCTTGGCACACACCACCTCTGCTGCTAGAATGTTCCAGGGCTTCACCACCCTGTCCATGAAAAAAGAACTGCCTCACATTCCTCCTAAACCTCCCCCCTGCCAGTTTCCATTCATGACCTTGGGTTCTTGACTCTGTACTCCTGCTAAATAGTTCCACACCGTTCACCTTGTGTATTTCCTTTCAGGACCTTAAAGATCTCTCTCATATCCTCCCTCTCTTGCCTGGTTTCCAGTGAGTACACTGTAGCAGCCATATAGGGCTACTTCACCAAGTATAAAAGTAAAATATAGTTAGTTTCAGCACATGTTAAAAAATAGGTTAGTGAGGACCTGGGTTCTAGTCTTGGAGTAGATAGCAGTGGCCAGATAGGTAATGGGTGGCCCTGCAGTAAAATAGAAAGCTGTATCAGTAACTAAAATAGAATTTAATAAATAGCAAGCATTCTGAATACAATAGCTGTGAGTTTCAGCATGAACATGTTAATAATTGTTGAAGGAGGATGCAGCACGGCGTGGGGGGGGGGGATATGGAAAGGAATACCTGGCCCTGGCTTCCTTACCCACATGCAGTTTTTGTGCTCATTTTAAGTGATTGGCAGCCTTTTTATAAAAGTGATGGTAACTTTAGTGAAAAAATGGTAGTTTTAATCATTGGTGGCCAGTGGACTAGTAACACGATTGCCCTGGCTACCGCAAAATTGCCCTGGTGCTCCAGTGGTTTTATTTGGTCTGCCTGGGTTGCTTTATTGTAATTTACCATTTTCTTTTATATAAGACATCATTCCTGTATTGAGAAACAAAGAAAGCTGATCTGTGGTAATGTAAGTAATGCAGAGTGGCAGCTGCGGGTGCTGTATGTGCCTAGGAGAGGTACAGGGAGTGTGAGCAGCTGAGGGCTGGCTCCACAGCAGAGCGCGGTGTGCTCCAGTAAGGGAATCCCAAGCACTGCTTCAGGGTGACCACTCCTCTACTGTGACCTCAGTCGCGAGTCAGACTTCAGCCTGAGCTTGAAAACTGCCTTGCGATGGTGAGAGAAGGAGACGCAGTAAAGGCACTCCTCTCACAGACAGGATCAACCAGACAGAATTTCCCTCTTAGTTGTGCAGGGGACAAGTGCCAGGGAAATTGATTTTATGGACTGGTTCACATAAATAAATAAGATGGGCATAGTCTGATGTTGGGGCTCTGTGGAGATCCCAAATTAAAAGTAAGAAGGTATTTTGGAATGAGCTCATAAGGGAGCCATTTTGAGAGTCGATGTGTGCTCTATTTTTCTAAGGAAGGCATAGCTCTGTAAAGCACTTAATCACACTCAAAATACATATTTAAAGTAATATAAAGCCATAGTGGGGCTGAGGGAAGTCCTGGGTATGTAATGGGCAGGGCACTAGCTACATGAACCGGTTATCACCATCCTGCCACACAGAAAGGAAGATGGTGGTCACGCTGGGCTGCCATCAGTAAGAGAAGAGGTGTCTTACTGCTTTTTATTCTTTAATAGCTTTTTAATTTAGTAAAATTTTAATTTTTAGATAGAGGTTAGTATAGTGTTGGGAGTGTTAGTAAGGGCAAAGAGTGAGAAAGAAATAGGAGATGGCGCTTTTTTATTTTTAGAGAGGTTCAGGTTTTTGTTGAAGCATCTAGTGTACCTGTGACCTATGGAGAGCAGTCATATTCTGCTAACCAACTAATGATATTTGCAGTCTGTGGTGCACCCGCACCGGCTGGAAGAAATCAGGAGACTGAGGAAATATTCGAATTTTGATGGGCTGTTTGCTCATGAACTGGAGGGTGAGTTGCAAGATACTGTGTACTCCAAGATAATCAGGAGTTCATTAGACCTATGAACTGCAGTTGCTGGAGGCTGCAGAGGGATATCTCAGTGGCATTGGGAAGTTTTCCTGACTGCTTAGCGTTCCAAAGTTTGCCAAGTCACGGAACTGTTAGAAAGTTGGAGATCTCCCTGGGACTTTCGGGGTAAGCATTTTTTTGTGATCCGGTCCTGGACTAAGAACTATGTGCTGCATGTGGTTCCTGGATGGCTGGAGGTAAGAGAGGACCACTCCACAAAATGTGCTATTGCTTGAGTCAGTGATAAGTGACCAGGAATGGATCTGAGTTTGAATCTGATGGGACTGTGGCTGTGCTGCTGGATAGGAACTCATGAGAGGGCACATAACACCAGCTGAAGGACAGTACTGTTACATAGCTACATTCAAGAAGCCAGGATCTGAAGGTAGGTCAGAACTGCCCTCAACTGGTGAGAGGGGTCAAGGGTTTGTATATATCTGGCCCAGCTAGATGAATTAGATCCTCAGGGGTGAAAGCCTGAGGTGGTGAGAACTTGAATTCTATTTAACTCTGTGGCCACTTTATGGTTTTTTTTCCCCTCTTTTAAGAACTGCTCTATAAGGGAACAGTGGTATTAAACAACAGCTCTGGTAGGAAGAGAGTGCCCTGATATTAAAGCCTTTTGGGTTAAGAACTATTAGCTATTTGCTTCACGATTTCATGGACTCTTCTGAAAATTAAAATTGCTGTAGTAGAGACTATTTGCTCTTGTGGGGTGGGAGGGTTTTTGGGAAGGTTGTGGAGTGAGAGTGGATGTGAGTGAGTGTGAGTGGTTGAGTGAATGGTTATTAGCAAGGCCCCTACAATTCTGCGGCTGCAGGATTTTGCGCAGAACTTGCACTCTACCGCAGAACTTCTGCGGTGCTGCAGAAATCACTCTTCTTGGTGATTTTTTATTAATATTTCTGTTTATCCATAGAATCTGGTTCCCTTACCCTCTTTTTATATCCAAAACCCCCCATATGCTCAGAATGTGATGTTATCATTGCTATAACATCATACATTAGCTAACGAAATGGCTGTATTCTGCAACAGAAATGAATAGTCACTTATCTACCACAGCTCCCACTGCCAGAGACGGTGGCACAGCACATCATGCATGGTGATATTTGCTCAACCTGCACTACAGCCTAGCACAATTTTAGTCTTACATTATTGCGCTATGACCAACTTAAACAAAACCTTGTCAATAGCACAGACTTGTTAAGTCCATACCTCACTTTGTACAAACCTATTTGGGCCTTTAAGGTATAGAGATGCCATATGAAATGAATAACTGGTAAAATGAATTTAACTGTCATTTTTAAGAAAAATAAAGTAATTATGCTCAGAAAAGTGGAATATAATAATGTGTAGACCTGTTGAAAGACTAGACCTGTTAAATAAATAATTGCACTGTACGCATTTTTGCCAGGGTTATTGATTACATATTGTCATTGCTTGATAAAGTCACCTAAGAGTTATGGAGAAATGTTGTGTGCAGGGACAGCTGTTGGGCTAGAGGGTAGCATGTTGTGTTTCCATGCCGGCAACTCAGGTTCAGAGATCAGCTCTGGGAGCTGGCTGGGCAGCACAAGGATTGGTGGAACACATCACTGCTCAGAGCCTGAGAAGGTATGGTGCAGTGTTCTGTCACATGGCGGACACATTGTGATGGGCTGGAGAGCTCTGTCTCACAATCGTTTCACATGCATGTCATGACCTGATAGTGTTACGCAGTGTGTCAGGCTAAGCAGGTTGACATGAAAAATAAGTTTTGCAATAACTCCTCTATTTCATTTCCAGTAGGACCTATATGAATGAGGAGACAAGTTCATGAAAATAAAAAATAAATAAATAGATATATATATACACACAAACACACATATACAGTATCTCTGTCTCATTCACCACACACACACACACACTTGTATGTATGTTACAGATTGCATATAAATATATAAGTGATACACAGTGGGAACCTCATGAGTGGTGTAGAAAGCACATACAAATATATAAATGATACACAGTGGAAACCTCATTAGTGGGATAGATAGCATGCATATAGAGATACCTTATTTATCACATAAGATCCCATCTGCATATGTCACTTATGCAACAGGCTAGGCCTTTAAGGGAGAGACATTTGTTTTGCTTTTTTAGGCATAAAATTATTTTTGTAAGTCTGTTATTTTTTGAACTAGTGTTACTGTGCTTTCCACCATCCTGATTGCTATGACCACTGCCTTGAAAGTGAAGTGAGGATGACAAGCTGACGCTGTGATGTGGTAGTTTCTTAGTGCTGCAGAACTTCAGCAGAAATTACAAACCACCGCCGCAGAAGTTCTGCGGCAAATGGTAGTCTTGCCGCAGAACTTGGTCCCACTGTGCCTCAGAAAAGTAGGGGCCCTGGTTATTAGTTAGCACATATTATTAATATTAAGTTGTGATTTGTTTTATGGTGTACTAGTAATAGTTAAGCTATTAAGATGTGTTGGTCTTCAGCTCCCAGGGCAAGATATTATTCCCCCTCCAGGCTCCGCAACCTCCAACCCTTGGACTGTCCCCCTTTGTCATCGGAAGTGAATAGACACTGTAGAGCATTGGGGATAGTGCACTGTAGAAAGAAGTGGAGGTTTGCAGGTACTGGTGGGAAAATAGTACGGGGGGGGCAGATTGGGGTGGTAAAGACCAGGAGACACCCTGGGGCAAAATGGGTCCAGGAGAGGGGTCCTCCTTGCCTGGTGCCCATACACAAGGCCTCCACAATTGGTGGGCAGATGACTGGACCAGCCTCATCAACATATCCTTCTCAGGCAGTGTTGTACAATGCCAGTCCTATTAAAAACAAGACGGCAAATATTGCTGATTTTGTTGCAACATCAGATCTGGCATGCATCACTGAGAAAATACTGGCCAGTTTTGGATTCAGCAATTCCAGCTGGGTACTCGGTGGTACATTGCCTGAGAATGGATCATAGTAGAGAGGGTGAGGCAGTATGTTTCAAGTCGGACTTGAACCTTGCAGCCCTCCCAGTAGGAGCAATGAGATCCTTCGAATGTGTTGCCATTCAGGGTGTGCAGGTGCAGGTTGGAGAATCCTTCTCATCTACTGGCCACCGAGGATGGGAAGGAGTTTCTGCATGAAGTAGTGGATTCATGGTCAAAATGGAATTGGAGTCACCCAAATGGATTATTCTGGGTGACTTCAGTGCCTGGATGAATGATAAACTATTGCAGTCTGGTCAAGACTTCTTTCTACTGATGTCTTCATTGGTCTGACACAGGTGATCACCTCTGACACCCATATAGATAGCCATTCATTGGACCTCGTATTCCTGCTGGGAATGGAGGTCTTTGACCTTATGGTGGAGCCGGCTGTATGGTCGGACAACCATACTGTGAGTTTCTCATCCAAGGCCCCCCCAAATAGACCCTCCCCTACAGAGATGGTCCAGTATCGCTCTTTAAGGGGTTTGACCCAACAGGGTCTGATGGCAGTGCTAGATCTATCAGGTCCAATGAGTGCATGCGAGGAGCTGGGAGAATGGATTCTGACCTATAATAAGTTGATTGCCAAGACCCTCGACTCCATCGCACCTGCCTGTGTTTGACCCTTCACCTCACACCAGAGGTCCCCTGGTTTGATAGGACTGTCAGGGAGATGAGGAGGAAGGTTCGAAGGTTAGAGTGGTACTGGCGGAGATCTGGCCTGGGGAAGAATAAACTTATATTGACGGTCCTTTGTAGAGACTATCAATCAGTAATCTCCTGTAAGAAGGCAGAGTTCCTGTCCAAGGAGATTGCTGCAGCAACTAACAGACCAGCTTAGCTGTTCCACACTGTGGACAGGCTTTGTAATCTGGCCTGTCTTCAGTCCAGGAGAGCCTTTTCACAATCAAAATGCGATGAGTTCACCCTGTGTTTTTGCTGATAAGATTTCCTCCATCAGGTCAGAGATCTGGTCAGCGCCCTCAAAGGGGCATTGCAGTGAAGGACATGAGGTTGCAGGCACTCAGTCTGTCTGGTCTGAATTCAACCAGGTAGCGGCAGTGGATGTCATGAGAATCATCCAGGGGTTACTGCCAACCTACTGAAGTCTGGATCCAGGTCCAGTGCACCTCCTTGTAGGGTGCGTTGATGCCATCGACCCGGTCCTAGCTAAGATAGTCCGATGTTCTCTGGTGTCGGAGTTTTCTGGGGACCCTGAAGAGGCAGTTGTAAGGTCCCTCCTAAAAAAAAACCTCACTAGACACAGACTGTCTGACAAACTATAGACCGGTCTCTAACATCCCCTTTGTGGGGAAGGTTATTGAGAAGGTGATGGCTGTTCAACTGGAGACCTATCTAACAGCTCACAACATGAAAGAGCCTCTTCAGTCAGGATTTAGGAAAAAGCATAGTACTGAGACTGCCCTGGTTCTGGTGCTAAATGATCTCCTGGAGGTGAGGGGTCAGGGGACACGTTTGACTCCTGTCCTCCTTGATCTCTCAGCAGCATTTAACACCATGGAACACAGGGTGCTGTTGGAGCACCTGTGGGTATGTTGTGGACTGGCAGATACAGTTGACAACTGGTTTAGAACTTACCTCACTGGCAGGTCACAGAATGTGGTATCTGGGGTTTATTCCTCAGCTCCCGTGACCCTGCTGTTTGGGGTCCCACAGGGCTCTGTTCTGCCCACCATGTTGTTCTAGGTGTACATGCTGCCGCTAGGGGACATTATAAGGTGGTATGGGCTGAGTTTTCACTATTAGGCAGATGATACTCAACTCTACATGTTCTTTGCACCCGAGCAGTGGGAGACGGTCTCAATACTGAACACCTGCCTGGACACGATCCAAGACTGGATGAGGGTGAACTAGTTGAGGCTGAATCTGGATAAGACTGAGTTTCTGGTGCTGGAACCTGGTCCCCAGGGGATGAGAGTGCAAGCTGGTTGAGTCTCAGGGCTTAGGCTAGGCGACTCCCAATTGCTTACCTCAGATCAGGTGAGGAACCTTGGTGTTGTCTTGGATTGCAGCCAGACACTTAAACCACAGGTGTCGGCCATGGCCAACAACCTCTCTTTACTATCTGAGGAATATCGCCAGGGTTAAACAACTGATAACCCCAGCTGATATGCTGACACTAGTCCAAGCCTGTGTGACATCCCCCCTGGATTACTGCAATACTCTGTACCTAAGGCTAGCAGGGGAAGATCTGTGCCACCTGCAGCTAGAACAGAATGCAGCGCCCAGCTTGTTGACCAGTCTACTTAGATCGTGTCATATTACACCTGTGCTACGCTCTCTGCACTGGCTGCCAGTTAGGTAGCAGATCTTCTTCAATGCCAGTCTGCTGATCTATAAGGCCTTGCATGGTCAGGGGCCCAGCTACCTGCAAGATCTCGTGTGTTCCTACCAGCACACCTGCTCCCTTTGTTCCATGGATGAGGGTTTGTTGGGAGTTCCCAGGATTCATGTAAAAACACTGGGGGGCCCGTGCGTTTTCTTCTGTGGCCCCAATCCTGTGGAATGCCCTCCCTCAACAGATCTGAGAGAGTTTAACAACTTATATCTTTAAAAGGGAGCTGATGACCTTTTTATTCAGTCAGGCATTTATGAGTAGTTAACATGTTTATAGTAGTAATGATGTATTTTATCTGCATGCTTTGTTTTTTCTTTTGTTCTGGGCTTACTGTATTTTAAAACTTTTAGAACTACTGTGAAGCGCATTGAGTCCAATGTAGAAATGCGCTCTACCAAATAAAGCTTGATTGATTGATTGATTAATAAAAATAAAGTTACTTCAGAGAAACGTGCACAAGCAAAAATAGAGCAGGTTAAAGAAGAGCTCCGTGTCAGAAAATTACAAACAGTCAGAAACATAGTCTACAAGCATGTACTTTTTCTAAACCATGTTGCCAAGCCATTTGTTTTATAGATTTACCCCACACTTGGCAGTCTTAGTGTGTTTAATAGCAGAAAATAGTTTTGTGTGTGAAATACTGTATGTGAAATAGAGGAGTCATTTTTAATTTTTCATTTTTAATTTTTATGCTTGATAACCTGATGAGCATGACTGCCCATTTTCACAAGTGGCAAGTAACACAAGAAACATATACAAACATTAAGTAAAAACAATATACATAGTACAGGACAATTACATGAATAAGAACACTCTTAAATATTAATTCCTGAAAGTGCTGCTGGGACAAGAACAGGAGGTCAAGCATTCCAACCATGGTTTTAGCCTTGTTTTGAAAGTGATGGGTGAAAGACAAGCACTGATTGATGTAGGGATAGAATTAAAAAATAAAATTGCTCTAAATAAGAAGGATGTCTTGCTGTAGTTTTTTTTACCCTTGGAATCATAAACTGAAATTTTTCTTGAGACCTAGTTCCTAGGGAGTTAGTAGCTCTAGGAAACATAAAGGATAGAAAAGTAAGGACAAGACCTCTAGAGGCTTAGAAAAGCAAAGTACAAAGTTTAATCTTTATTCTATTTTCCATTGAAGGGAGTTTAGCCCTTTGTAATAAGTCACAACTGTGGGTTATAGAAGGAAGACCTGTAACACATCTAAGAATATTATTATACGTAACTTTAAGTTTAGCCAGAAATTTTTCATTGATAGAAGAATATATGAGGAGGCCATAATCAAGAACCCCCCCCGGAGAAATCCATGTGTGAACTGTGACCTAGAGGATGGGGAGAGAAACTGTCTAATTCTATACAAACCCCCCAATCTTATAATGACTAGTTTTTATTACTGTAAAAATATGCATTTCAGAGGTTAATCTTATATCAAGGGTAACCCCAAGATATTTAAAATGATCAGCTTTCTCTATGAAATCTCCATTCAAATCTGCCATAAGGGGAAACATGCATTCCTGGTTCTTGGAACCAGTAAAGACCATGTACTTGTTTTTTTTAAAGGGAACTGTCATCAACAGGGTTTCTTAATGTCTGAAAGTCCATAAAAAGCTAATTTGAGTGAGCCATTGTATTGATGTGTGAGTCTTTGCAGTCCAAAATTATTCATATGTAAATCAGCCTACAATTAAGGGCTGGGGCAGCCATGTGTTTTAGGCTCCTGGCAGGAAATGATGTCACCAAGGAACTTGGCCCTCCATTTACTGTAGGTTAAACAGAAAATCATCTGTTTTATTAAGTGTGTTTTAAGGTGTTATTACAACACTTTCTACATTTATGATAATTGTTTTGTAAGTGCATTGAAACTAGTGAGTTATCACCATTACATTTCAAACTATTAATAAAAATAATCCACCTTTAGGATTGCTTTTACCTCTAGGCTATACTGCCAGCTGATCATTAAAAACTACACATCTTAAGGCTGACTCTGTGGTGCCAACAAGCATTGGGGCCCCATAGTGTATCAGTATGTCTAAACCCTGGCTGTGTTCATGTCAGTGGAGATCAGAGCAGATTTCTGGGGCTGCCAGAGCACCAACTTCTGTCTTATTCCATTCTCTCTCTCTCTCACAATTTTGGATGTGAACTCAAGTCTACAACATGGAAATGTGGCTATGTACCTACTGGTCTGGCATCATGGGGCCAGCCTTGAAATGTGTAGTTTTTGATTAACAGCTGGCAGCACAGCCTAGAGGTTAAAGCAAAGAGCTGTGAACAAGCTTTGTCCATCCAGTAGAATGGAGTTTGATTCCAACATGCTTTACTTGCATATTGTGACCAGAGCAAGTCACTTATCCTCCCTGTGGTCCCAAAACACACCCAGAAACAAGCTGTACTGTAGTTGTGTGCCTTTCTCGGACAAAGACAATGAAAACAATCTGAGCATCTTGACTTGAAAAGAAAAAAATTAGGACACCGTTAATTGTTTATTAATTGCTATAACGCATAGACAGACAACATTGTTAAAACATGCATAACCTGAAATGCATTATTAAGAGAGTATTTTACTTTTCTTACTGAAATACTTTGGATGGAATGGGATTTTCTACCATAAAGGAAACAAATGAACCTGGTTGATCCTGCAGCTCATGCCCTTTGAGCGTGTCTTACACGATGCAGCTCTGCCAATGGACCACAACTTTCCAGAATGCCATTCCCATTGTAATGTGAAAAAAGAAGGAAAAAAGGGAGAGACAGGCTGTGTGTGTGTGTGTGTGTGTGTGTCTATCTCTGAGAGAAGTGCTGCACTAACTGAACTGTGCTGAAAGGGAAAACAATTATCACCATTAATTAAATAAAATAATATATGGGTGGGTGAGTGTAAAATCCAGAATTTTGTACACACCCTTGGTGTGGGATGTTTTCATAGAAACACAGAATTTGATGGCAGATAAGGACCATTTGGCCCACCTAGTCTGCCCATTTTCCTACCTAACAGATAAGCTGCAGATCCTAGTTGACCAAAAGCTTGCTTCCTCCTACCCCCCCACTAGGACTGCCTAATGTCTGTCCCATGCATTCTTGAATTCCCCCACTGTTCTTGACTCCACGATCTCCTCAGGGAGGCTGTTCCATGCATCCACAACCCTCTCCACGAAAAAATACTTCCTCACATTACCTCTGAGCTGTCCCCCCTCTATCTTCAAATTGTGCCCCCTTGTTCTTTCACATCTCTTTTTCTGAAAGATGCTACCCTCTTGGACTTTGCCGAGTCCCTTCAGGTACTTGAAAGTTTCTATCATGTCCCCTCTCTCCCTTCTTTCCTCAAGGGTCTACATATTAAGCTCCTCTAATCTTTCTTCGTATGTCTTCAGGTGCAGATTCTGCACCATTTTGGTTGCCCTCCTCTGGACAGCCTCCACTCTGTCTATGTCTCCAGAACTGCACATAGTACTCCAGATGGGGTCTCACCGACTGTCTGTACAGAGGGATAACAGCTTCCTGTTTTCTACTATTGATGCCTCTCCCTGTGCATCCCAGTATTCCCCCAGCCTTTCTCAATGCCTTCTCACATTGCTTGCCCACCTTTAGGTCATCTGATATAATTACCCCCAGGCCTCTTTCCATTTTTACTATTGTCAGTATCTCACCCCCATTGTGTACTCTTCCCCTGGGTTTTTGTTTCCCAAGAGCATTACCTTGCACTTCTTTGCATTGAATCTGAGCTGCCATACATTTGACCATTCCTCCAACCTTGCCAAGTCCCTTCTCATCCTTTCCATACCATCTTGTGTATCAACCCTGTTGCAGATCTTTGTGTCGTCTGCAAAGAGACATACTTTTCCTTCCAGTTCCTCTGCAATGTCACTTATAAAGACCTTAAAAAGGACCGGTCCCAGTACTGAACCCTGTGGTACCCCACTAGTAACCCTACTTTCTTCACTGTGGACTCCATTTACTACTACCCTTTGCGTCCTGTTGTCTAGCCAATTTTTTATCCAGGCTGCCACCTTGGGACCCACTCCAAGGCTGGCTAACTTGTGTATTAATCTTTTGTGTGGGACTGTATCAAATGCCTTGCTAAAATGTAGGTAGGCCATGTCCACAGCCTCTCCCTGGTCTTCTACTTTGGTCACCCAGTCAAAGAAATCTATTAGATTCGTCTGACACGACCTTCCCATCATGAATCCATGCTGCCTTGGGTACTGTGCCCCACTGGCCTCTAGGTACTCAACAATTCTTTCCTTCAGAAGTGATTCCATCATTTTCCCTACCACTGAGGTCAAACTAACTGGTCTGTAGTTTCCTGCCTCTGTTCTGCTCCCACTTTTGTGAAGAGGAATCTCATCTGCCCTCCTCCAGTCCTCAGGTACCACCCCATCCTCCCATGATTTGTTAAAGAGAGTAGTCAGTGGTGCCACTAGTTCTACCCTTAGTTCTTTCAGAATTCTTGGGTGAATCCCATCAGGCCCCATTGCTTTGTCCACCTTCAATTTTATTAGTTCCTTCAGAACCCTTTCTTCAGTAAATGGACTGGTATCGACTCCCGTCTTCAGAGTGTTTCTCTTGCTTGGTTTAGGTACCTCCCCCTCCTCTTTCTTTGTGAATACTGAGCAAAAATATTCATTCAGTATCCCTGCTTTTTCACTGTCACCTTCTGCCCACATTCTCTCCCTTTTACTAAGCCTCAGTATCCCTCCTTTGGTCTTTCTTCACTCCCTAATGTATTTATAAAAGGTCCCCCTTCTTAACAGAGTTGGCTATCCTTTCCTCAGTTTGGGCCTTTGCTATTCTGACTGCCTTCTCAGCCTCTTTCTGCTTTAACTGATAAAGTTCTCTGTCCTGCTCCTTCATTATTTCCTTATATTTCCTGAATGCTATCTTTTTCTTCTTAACCTTCCCTGCAACCTCTTTTGAGAACCATAGCATTTTTTTCCTTTGTTGTGTTTTGTTGATCTGCTTTACACAAAGGCTTGTCGCCTCTGTGATGGCTGTTTTGATTACTCCCCATTGTTCCTCCACCCCTCCTTTTTGCCTGTTTGCTAGTGCTTTCTGAGGCATGCTCTCATTTTCCCATAGTCATCCCCCCTAAAGTCCAATACTCTTGCTTTTGTATGGCTTGACTGTATGGCTCTGTTTATCGTGAATCACACTGTTTAGTGGTCGCTTGTTCCCAGATGACTATCCACTTCTAAATCTGAGATTCTTTCTCCATCTCTACTTGAGAGTACCAGGTCTAAGATTGCTCCCCCCTGAGTGGGTTCCAATATTAGCTGTCTGAAGCATGCCCCTTGTAGGGCATCAAGAATGACCCTTCTCTTGGATGTGCCTGCAGTAAAGGTGCTTCAGTTAACATCTGGCATATTCAGGTCCCCCATCAACAATATCTCCCCCTTTTTCTACCATTCTAAGGATGCCCTCTATCATTCCCTTGTCCATTTCCTCCCTCGAGATGAGGGTCTGAATACAACCCCCATGCGGACTGTGGTGCAATTTCCTGTCTCCAGGGTGACCCAGAGTGCCTCATCTGCTCCCTATTTACTCTTTAGTTCTGTTGCTTTGATCCCTTCCTTTGCATAGAGAGCTACTCCTCCTCCTCCTCTTTTACCCTCCCTCTCCCTCCTGTACATTGTGTATCCTGGTATGTTGACATCCCAGTCATGGTTCTCTGCATACCATGTTTCTGTGACTGCCACAATATCCAGGCAACCCTCTTCCATCAAGGCCACTAGTTCAGGGAGCTTGTTACACAGACTACAGGCATTGGTACTCATCACCCCTCCACTTTTTGATGGCCTTATCCCTTTTAGCTCCATCCCTGTCTTTACTGCCTTTGCCTTTTTTACATTTACCTTTGTCCTGCTCCCTAGCGACTTCTCTACCTTGGTGTTTACCTCACTAATTACCATGTTTTGTGGGGGGAGACTGGGATTTCCCTGCTCCTTTTCAGTGCCTCCCCCTTGGCTAGTTTAAATGCTTGCCAATGAAGCAATTAAACCTCTCACCTAGGATCCTGGTCCCCCCCCCAGACAGATGCAGACCATCACACCAGTATAGGCCTGCATCCCTCCAGGTGGCTCCCCAGTCCTCAATGAAGCCAAAACCCTGAGCTCCACACCAGTTTTTCAACCATTCATTGAATTCCCTGGTGAGGCATACCCTAGCATCACCCTTGCCACAAACAGGCAGCACCTCCGAGAAGGTTACTGTATGCACTATCTGTCTAAGGCCCTTCCCCAACTCTACAAACTCCTCTTGCACTGCTCTGATCCCATTCCTAGCCAGGTCATTTGTCCCTAGGTGGACAATGACATCCAGCTCCCTCCCTCGTGCAGCTGCTCCCACAATCCTGAGGATTCGCCTCTGTCCCTCCAAGCCATGGCACCTGGCAGGCACCTTCCTCCTCTCCCTTCCTCCCCCATTTCTACCCCCTTAATGATTGAGTCCCCACCAGGAGTTGTTTCCTTCCACTGTGGGGTCCCATGTCACCCTCCTGTGGGTCTTCTTTGTGAAGGTTCCCAGCATCCTCCTTAGTCTCCATTGCGGGTACCTCCATGGAGGAACCACTATCCACCAGAACAGTGTATGAATTGTGGAGAGGGACAGCTGGAGGGATGCAACTCTGTTGCACCACCCTCTCCCTCCCTGAGCCCACCCTGGTCCAGCCTCTCCTGTTTCTTGGCAACTTCTGAGGTAGTGGCATTGGCCCTGGTGGTTCCTGGGTGGGGGAGGAGGTTTCACGAATCTTAGCCAGGTCAGCCTGGACATGATCAACCTGCTCCCTCAGACCAGAGAGGTGTCTGCAAACAGGGCAGCATCGCAGCCTCAGAATGTCTCCCGGAACACTGCCACCCCACAGCCACTGGACTGCACCACTCCTATCATGTCTTATTTTGTGTCCCCTCTCCTGTTTTTCTGTATGCTTACTCT
Organism: Neoceratodus forsteri; assembly: GCA_016271365.2. Lineage (NCBI taxonomy): Eukaryota > Metazoa > Chordata > Ceratodontiformes > Ceratodontidae > Neoceratodus > Neoceratodus forsteri. Next base: position 191,169,590 of record CM057458.1, read on the forward strand.
CTCCGCTCCTTACAACTCTCACCCTTCCTGTTCTGGGACAGCAACTTCCTATATTCTTCAGTAGCCTCCTTCTTCCTTGCTCAGTGTCAGATCACCAGCAGCTGGGGGGTGGTGAGCTACTTTTTTCCTTTAGGGTTGACAAAACTAATGTTTATCTATGATCCTTCCCTTCCTACTGTCATAGATACATAGACAGTGTCGGCAGATAAGGGCCTATGGCCCACCCAGTCTGCCCATTTAAGTTTGTAAGTTCAGTTTATGTTTTCCAGGAAGTCTGTTGCCCCTTACCCCTGACCTCCAGAATTCCATTATGTCTATCCCATGCATTCTTAAATCCCGTGATTTTCAGCCCCCACCACTTCCTCTGGCAGGGTGTTCCACTTGTCCACCACCGTTCTGTGAAGAAATTCTTTCTCATGTTTCCTCTGAATCGTCCTCCTCCAACTTCATCTCATGCCCTCTAGTCCTGGAACATCTTTTTCGCTTAAAATAGTGCATTCCTGCACCTGTTCCTCCTGTAAGATACTTGTATGTCTCTATCATATCCCCTCCTCCTTCCTCCAGGGAGTACATGTTCAGTGCCTTCAACCTGTCCTCATAGGATTTTCCTATATATATATATATATATATATATATATATATATATATATTTTCATAGGAAGTTCCTGTTCTAATTCAAATCCAGTGGCTATAAAAGTAGAACTGGCTTAGGGTGGGTGGAGGGTTGGATGGAGGGCAATTAGTAAGAAAAAAAGGCTAGCAACAGGAAGTTGTAATTGGAGTCACCTGCTTTTATATTGTCTAAGCCACACCCCAATTATGCTCTCTCTCCTCCTACTGATTTAGCAAAGTAAGTTAATACAGTACCCTTCCCAGTACAGAACGCACACTGACTTTCTTTCTTTTCTTTTTTAACCCTAAATAAGACCCCTTCTACTTCTAATAAAGTACCTGTCTGCTTAATCTCAACAGACACTGACTCCTGCTGAGATAGAAGTGCTAAATTAGTAAGAAAAATGGTAGCTTCTTTTAGTCAGCTGCTTTTTGCCTACAAGCAAAATTTCTGTCTTCCAAAGGCTAGCAACAGGAAGTTCTTGGACTTTGCCCTAGTAGTTAATGTATTATCCCATACTGTGTGTGTGTGTATGTGTGTGTGTGTGTGTGTGTGTGTGTGTAAAATACTGGTTACACCCACCCACCCATATATTATTCTATATTTTAATAATGCAGTTCCGATTATACATGTTTTAACAATGTTGTCCATCTATGTGTTTTTGCAATCAATAAACTATTAATGGTGTCCCATTTTTTTTCTTTTAAAGTCAAATCTGGATAGAAAGAGCATAATATTTTCAGCATCATAACACATGCTCAGATAGCTTTTATTGTCTTTGTCCAGGCAAGGCACACAACTACAGCTTATTTCTGGGGGTGTTTTGGGACAACAGGGAGGTTAAGTGACTTGTTCTGGTCACACAATATACAAGAAGAGCCTGTTGGAATAAAAACCCATTCTGCTGGATGGAAGATGCTTATTCACATCAGCCTAGAGGTTAAAGCAATCCTAAAGATGGATTATTACTACTAACAGTTTGAAATGCAAAGGTGATAACTTACTAGTTTCAATGCACATTAAAACACAGTTAATAAAACAAATGATTTCCTATTGAACCTATAGTAAATGGAGGGCCAAGTTCCTCGGCGACATCATTTCCTGTCAAGTGCCTAAAACATATGACTACCTCCAGCCCTTAATTACAGGTTGATTTACATATGAATAACTCTGCACTGTAAGGACTCACACATAAATACAATGGCTCATTCAAATTAACTTTTTATGGACTTTCAGACATTAAGAAACCCTTTTGATGACAGTTCTCCTTTAACATTGAGTAACATTTGTTTGGAAACTAACCATTCATGAAATAACACAAAATCTTTCTGAACTACATTAATTGCTACTACCGGGTTGCTATTAGAATGAAAAATAACGGCATCATTAGCAAATAAAATCATCTGAGACTTTTGACAGGTCAGGGGCAGAATTCATGTAAAGAGAAAAGATTAGGGGACCAAGTATGGAGCCTTGTGGGACTCCACACTTGGTTTCTCTAGGGAGGGAAAGAACCCCATTAATAACAGTTTTGTGAGGCCTGGAGGTAAGATAATTGAAGAACCAATCCACGACCTCAGGGGAAAAATTAACCTCATGAAGGATGGAATGAACCAAATCATGACTAACAAGGTTGATGGTCTTGACGAGCTCCACAAAGACAGCTGCAACAGAGTTCCCTCTGTCAAAGGAACCCTGTATGCAGCCGGTGAACCCCATTAAGGCCATCTCAGTACTGTGATTGGGCTTGAACCCTGTGACAAGGCAGAATAGGACCCTGTCCCATTTGTTTTGTAGAAAGTGTTTAAATGCAAAGATCTGTATTCTTTCATTTTCTCTCTTCTCTGTCTGGTTGCGTAACCAAATTTTACTGTGAAACCTTGGACTTGATAAACCCTAACAGTTTCACAATCCTTTGCCTCTCACTGTCTCTCAGTTTTCTCTTGCTGTCTTTCTTCCTTGCATATCTATATCTGCTAATATAAAATATATGAGAATCAATGTATGGAAATGTAGCTGATATTGGGATCACTTTTGTTTAGAAAATTATGCTACTGTTGAAATGTATGTATTTATAATTTGAGATAACTGTAAAAAGCTATAGGTTACTTGGGTGCAAATGCCTGAGCCTTTTGCAGTTGCTGTGGGGATCTCAGGAAGTTCTCAATGTTCTAGCACCTCTTGAAATTTACAAAGGACAGGATGCTTGCAAAGGATGGGGGTTGGAAAGAGTTATAAAAACAGCTAAGCTGAATTGCAAGGGAGATTTTTTACAAGAGATTTTATTTTGCTTCTGTATGTGGTTATTCTGAACAAGTTTATTTGATGTTACTTCAACTACAAATAAACAGTTTTGTGGAATTTTACAACTGCTCCTGGGTTTTCTCTATGCTTTCTGATCTGTGCCTCGACGACAAACCTATGTTGAAATTTAGAAAGAAGGTCATGTTTACCCAAGCATTTCATAGATTGATTGAGAATTATCCTCTCCAATATTTTAGAGTCACTAACCCTTTTAGGGAGAGTGGGTCCTGCTGAGACATAATCCATGCAGACAGTTACACAGGAGGTGGAGCTAAGCGTGGAAAAAATGAATATTCAATTTCTGACTAAACAAACTGTTGTGGTCAGTGTACTTAAAGCAGAAACTGCTGTTTTTAAAGAAAAGTGAAGAAAGAAATGCTCAGGAGTGTATGAAGGACATATGTACCTGCCAAAGGTGATTTTCCTACTGGCCACCCTGCCCTGCTCTCCATTTACTTTGGCACTTACCTACAACTCCAGCACTTCTCTGCACATCTCCCTCTGTTTATTCTTCTTTCCCCCAATCTTATTACGTTCATGTCTTCACTCCTCCTAGTGTTGTCATCCCCTTCCCCCATCCTTCTCCTCTAAGGGTCGACCCTCCTGGTCGGTCCATTCATACCTTCTTGTTCTATTGTTTGTATAACCAGCTTACCGCACCCTGTTACTTTTTTGTCTTGTTAAGTATTCCCACAGACGGTATTCCCTTAATTTTAAATTGTTGACAATCTGCACACTCTGTATTATCCAGTGTTGTTGTTGTTATTTTTTTACTGTATGTATCAGCCTGCTCTAATTGTCCAATTATTTTAATTGCATTATTTTGTAATTAATTCTGCCAGGACCATCTTGAAAATGAGCTTGCTCAATGATGACTCTGCCTGGTTAAATAAAGTTTTGATTAATTGATTGATTGATAATTTTAAAATTTAATGACAGAAGTTTAAGACTTAGTGACTTAGCTTTTCTGTGGGTCATTTTGTACAGAACATTTCAGCAGAGAGCTAGAGATGTCCACTTTCCACCCATAATAATGAGAAAATGCTTAAACATAGAGAAAGTGTTTATTTTTTTATGAAAAAGTGAATGTGTTTACAAATAGGCCTCAAAGTGATAAAAAAAAGCATTTGTCAATGCCAAATGTTGTCTTGCTGGCACTGGCATTGCCATTGGTAGTGCAGGAGTTGGAGAGATGTATAATAGGAATGGTAGTGAAGTACTGAACTGATGCCAACCCCACCCTGCAGAGACTGACAGGCGTTGGGGTGTGCCTTTGAGTTGCTGACGATAACGCTCATGTTATTTTATTCACTATTTTACCTCTGCAGACACTGACAAGTGTCACGGTGTGCCTTGAGGTCTTCGGGCCTTACACTCACCCCATTCCATAAGGAAATACACTGAGATGGGAGCAGTATAGGAGAATGGGGTGAACTTAAGACTCCAAGGCACACCTCGATGCCTGTCACTGGCTGCAGAGTGAGGGTTGGGGTGGAATGGCATGAGCATTATAGCCGACGATCCCAAGTCACAACCCTGACAGCTGTCAGTCTCTGCAGGTTGGGGGTTGGGTTGGTGTCAGTTCAATACTTCACTATCATTCCAATTATGCATCTCTCTAACTCCTGCACTACCAATGCCAATGTCAGCAAGACAACACTAGGTTGGAAACTCTAATGCCCCAGGCATTTGTTGGTATTTTAACTCCAACTTTTCAGCATCCCAAAAGTTGATTCCTCATAGCAATGGCACCATTGTGCACCACAGGTGCGAAAACACATTTTGGGCAGGATGTGAAAAATAACAGCTGTACTGTTTATAAGGAGGTGTGAAAAAATGGCAATGTTGAAAATCTGGAGTGAAAATATTAAACATTTTCTAAGTTACGAGCGTGCGAGGAAATTAAACAATGCATACTCGTAATGCAGTCATTTTTTTGGAATTTTTCACCACATTTGCAATATGGGACCCCATCTCATGAACAGTGGCACTGTCGTTTCATTAATTGGTCCCAAAAGGTGATTCTGTGCAGTGATCACAAAATCACCTTTCAGGACCCGGTAACGAGATGACAGTGTATGTGTTCATGAGGTGGGGTCCCAAGAACCCCATGTTAAAAATCTAGTACCAAAATTCCCCAAAATGGCCAAGATATCCACCTAAGTTGAAACGCCCCATTGCCTGCTATTATAAAGCTTACCGCATTTTGTTCGGTACCTGGTCAGCATTTAAAGAGTTCAGACTTAGCCTGTTGAGAGGGGCAGTTGGATTTCAAAACTCTGTATTTCATTGTGGCTTATGCTGCTCCAGAAAGGATTGTGATTGGTGATTAAGGTCAGAGTGGGCACTTATCCTGAGACTAGCTTGTGTTCTCAAGGGCTGGTGGGTGGTGTGTGCCTGCAGTCTCCAGGGGAAACGTGTATGTGCGGGAGGGATGGTGGGTGCTGTGTGCCTGTAGTCTCCAGGGAAAGTGTAGTGGGGTGGTGTGCCCTGCTGGAAAAAGAAAATAAGAAAGTGTCTATTCAAACTACAATTCATACTTACTTGTTCACAAATGTATGCAAAGGCGTGTTGTGCCATTTGTGGCTGTACGTGCTATTTTTTTCACCTTTTCAGTAAAATGTACCTTCTTTTTCCACTAATCCAAGTGTCAGTGCCCTTGCTTACAGAGCCAGTGTCTCACATTTCTGCAAGTCTCCAGGTCAGTCCAGTGCAGCTTCCCCTATGCTTGGCAGCTGTCAACTAAACCAGTTGGGGAGGTAAGGTATTCAGGTAGTACCCAACTGGTGACGGGTTGTCAGGGGAAAGGACAAAGAACCTACAACACCCACTAATGTGTGGAATGGTCCCAACTGTGGCCAGAGGGTAATACAGCAGAGGGGTCATCATGACATGTTCAGTGCCTTGAGCTGATCTTCATAAGATCTGTTCTGTTGGCCCTGAATCATCTTGGTCACCCTGCATTGCACTGTCTCCAGCCTGTCCCTGTCCTTTGTTAGGAGAAGGCTAAAGAACTAAGTGCAGTATTCCAGGTGCAGCCTCACCAGTGACATATCTAGAGGTAGTTTTACCTGGTCATTAATGATGACTACCAGGTCCCTTTCTTCAGCTGTAGTGCTCAATTTAACCCTTCCCATCCTATACTCAGTCTTGGGTTTTCTTTCCATAGGTGCAAAACCTTGCATTTTTTGCACTGAATTTCAACTGCCAAACCTTAGATCACCCCTCTAGCCTTTGCGGATACCTCTGCATCTCCCTGATCCCTTCATCATTATCTACCCTGCTGCAGAGCTTTGTGTCATCTGCAAAGAGACACAACTTGCACCAGATGCTCTCTTTAATATAGCTGATGAACATATTGAAGAGGATGAAACCCAGGACAGATCCCTGTAACCCCCCTGTAACCCCCCACTTGTGACCTCCCACCCATCTGTTTCCCTAGCTGCACCCAGGTCCTCCAACTTCTTTAGCATGGTACTGAGCCGAAAGCCTTACTGAAATCAAAGTAGAGTAAATCCACAGTGTAGCTCACATCTACTACCTTTATTACCCAGTCAAAGAAAGCAGGTTGGTTTGACAAGACCTTAATGCCACAAACCTGTTCTGTTTGCTATCCTGTAGACCATTGCTCCATAGGTAGGCCACAAGAGCCTCTTTGATCAATTAATCCATCAGTCTACCCACTACAGAGGTAAGACTGACAGATCTATAGTTCTCTAGTTGCTTCTTGTCCCCCCTCTTGAGTAGCAGGACTACATCCCCTACCCGCCAGTCTTTCAGAGCTACCCCTTTTTGAATTGAGCTATTGAATAGCCCTGCTAAGGATTCAGGCAGTTTCACAGTCAATTCCTTTAGCTCCCTGGGGTGCATCCCATCAGGCCCTGGGACTTTATCTACCTTTAGGGCTTCAATCCCCTTACGGACCCTTTGTCTGGCAAATACTGGCTACCTCACTTCAGGAATGCCCCTAACACAGAAACACAGAAACACTGAATTTGTTGGCAGATAAGGTCCGCTTGGCCCACCTAGTCTTCCCATTTTCCCTACTTACAGTATCACAGCAGATCCTTCTTGAGGCACCATTCTTTGGCTTAAGTCGTCATGTTATTGTACAGATAATGGATCATTTGATCAGAAATAATACATCAGGTGGTCCACCCAGACCTGTATTGTGTTGCATGTTCATTCTGTACAATAAAATGATGACTTAAGCCAAAGAGCGGTGTTCCAGTTCTTAGAGGTGGTGAGTGCCCGACTTTTGCTGTGCTACTAGTGATTATTTTGTCAAGAGCACCACTGAGCCTGTGCATGACTTCATTTTTTTTTTGTAGATCCTGCTTGATTTCTGGCCCATTTTCCCTTCCCCCCTTCTTTTCCCCTAAAATTTCCTTATATCTATCCCATACAATCTTGAACCCCACCGTTTTCGCAGCAGCCACCTCAGCTGGAAGGCTGTTCCAGGAATCCACCACTCTTTTATGTGAAGAAGTACTTCCTCATATATTTTATTTATTTATTTTATTTATCAATTTTGTTAACCAGGTAGGCACACTGAGACATAGGAGTCCTTTTTTAGGGCTAGCCCAGAATTAATGACATATAACAATCAGCCAGTACTGTACATAGTCAAAATACATTATCCAATAACAGTCAGATATGACATAGTTAAAATACATGATCAGCGAAGAAATACATATGGCAAAACATGGAGTACCAGTACAAGTATTAATAAAAACCTTTGACTACCTAAGCCAGGGAAAACAGATCAAAAGGGGGATCAACATAAACTGAGCTAGGCAAGCAGAGACAGTTATAACAACATGAGAAAGAGTCACTGATTACAAGAGCAGAGGCTATGCTCCAGCAGGACAACTTGGAGGTCTTTCTTAAATCCACCAAGTGAGAAATAGTTCTAAAGGGCAGAAGGTAGGCAGTTCAAGAGGCTAGGTGCTAAGGTTGCAAAGGACTTCTTTCCCACATACAGTCTAACTCCAGGTGCCTCTGATAGGGTATTGCTGGAGGAATGCAGGATTCTTCTGGAAGATTTAATTGTTAGGATGTCACGTATCCAAGGTGGAGGGGAGGGACCTTTGACAAGCTTAAAGGCCAGGCAGAGAAGAGGGTACTCTAATCAGCCCTCCAGAGTAGGCAAGTTCAGTAAATGCAATACATTGCAATGATGCTCCCTGGGTGGGGCTCCTTAGGCAAAATGACCAATTTTATTGTATAGTACTCTAAGCTTGTTGAACTCAGAACACATCAGAGATTGCAAGATGGTGACACCCCTCTCCTAAATATGCCCCTTCCAGCTTCATATCATGCCCCCTTGTTCTTGAGTACCTTTTTTCTGAGAAACACTTCCTGTTTGTACCTCGTTTACCCCTGTGAGGTATTTGAAGTTCTCTATCATATCCCCTCTCCCTCCTCTATTCAAGGGTGTACATACAGTATTTAGGTCCTTTAATCTCTCCTTGTAGCGCTTCTGATGCAGATCCTGCACCACTTTAGTTGACCTACTGTGGACAGCTCCCACTCTGTCTATATCCTTTATGAGATGTAGTCTCTAGAACTGGACACAATACTCTAGGTGGGGTCTTACCTGTGATCTATAGAGGTAACACCACCTCCCTCTTTCTCCTGGTGATACCCTTCCCTATGCACCCCAATATCCCATTCACCCTCCTAATTGTCATGTCGCACTGCCTGGCCAGCTTTAGGTCATCCAGTGTGATCACCCTCAGGTCGCTTTCCTTCTTGGTGGTCATCAGTACCACCACCACCCCCCCCCCCACATTTAGTAGCCCATCCCAGGGTTTCTGTGCCCCAGCTGCATTATTTTGCAGTTTTCATATTGAAACCCAGTTGCCATACTCTTGAGCACTTCTTGAGTTTTCTTGGGTCACTGCTCATCCTTTACACAACCCCCCCCCCCCAGATAGTCCACCCTATTGCAGAGTTTGGTGTCCTCCACTTAAATTTTACAGTAAGAATATAAGTAATTCTACATATTGTAAATATTGCATGGATGTTGTCTTTGAGCTTTTTTTTTATATACTGTACATTATATAAGTGAAACTGTATGTGACCTTCTCTTGACATTACTATCCTTGTGCTTTATAGAAATCAATAGATTAACTACACAGGACTGTCTTGTAAAATGGACTGTAAAGTCCAAATGACATGTATATCCTGTATAAAAATAAAGTTTTTACCTACCTACCACAAAGATGCAGGCCTTCCCTTCCGGTTCCCTCAGCAATGTCACTTATAAAGACATTAAAGAGGAGCGGTCCCAGAACTGATCCCCTAGGCACCCCATTGGTCACCCTCCCTTCCTCTGAGTGAACTCCATTTACCACCATCCTCTGCCACCTATCCCTTAACCCCTTAATCCCTGAAAGCTACCTTGAGGCCACTTTCAGATAGGGGCCTGCTGTCTTCCCTTGTATTCATCTTCCTCTAGTACACTCCTCCCCTTTTGTACACTAAAATACTCCCTCCTTCCTCTTTTGTATCTGAAGAATTATTTGTCCCCACCCTTTACCCCCTCCACGATATGCACCTCCATGTCTGCCTTTGCCTCACTGACTATTCTCTTTACTTCACTAGTTTTATTTGGTACTCTCCCCATTCCTCCACTCCCAGCTTTTCCTTGTACCTACAGTGAAAGCCTTTTTCTTGGCCCTTATTGCTCCTCTGATCCTTTCCAAGAACTACATTGGTCTTTTGTACCCGTTTTGTTTTTTAACAATTCTCGTGCATGACACTGTTCTCCATGATAGCCCCCATCTTTCCCCTGTGCCTTTAAAGTTGTCCACCATAATGAAATTGTCTCAGACCAACTCCCTCATCTGGTTGAAGTCTGTTCTTCTGAAATCTAGGACTTCAGTTTTTGATAGGTGCATTCTGGTCCCAATTAAGGACCAACGTGAACCAAATTGATTTATGGTCACTCGACCCAAGTGGCTCCCCTACTCTCATATCACCCACCATCCCTGAGGTGGTGAGCACCAAATCAATAATGGCTGCCTGTGTAGTGGGTTCCTTAACATGCTGCACCAGCAGGAAGTCCTGCAATGTAACTAATGACTTTTGGTGTACCTGACCACTGTAAAGTCCCAGTCAGTATCCGGCAGCTTCAGATCATCCGCCACCAGCACTTCCCCCTTCTTCACTCCCCTTGCCAGCTCTTTTTCAACCTCTTTATCTTTCTCTTCCCCCTTGTTCTGATGGTCTATAGATCACCCTATCTATGTTTTCTTGCCTGAAGGCACTGTGAGGTGAACCCAAAGAGACTGTTTCCTCCTCGCTTCCCCTAATGTGTCCATCCTACACAACATCTATACTCCCTCTGATATATAGGGCTACACTCCCCCTTTGCCTTTCCCTTTATCCTGTGTAAACATTGTGTAACCTGGGGCGGACAAGTCCCATCATTATTTTCTGTGGCTCAAGTTTCAGTGATGGCTATGGTCTCCTGGCATTAAGGCAGACCCCCTTCCAACTAGCTCCAGATCTTCTTTTGCTGTTTTGTGTTCCAACCACCTGCATTCCTTCACATTCTCCTTATATTGTTATTTTTCATTTTGCACCCTGTGAGCCTTCCCACTTTGCCTCTTCCACTACTTCTTTTTTGAACATCAACCTCATTTTTAGTAATCTTACTGCTTCCAGGCCTCAGTATAGGGGGAGCTGTAGCTAGGCTCCCCCTCCTTCACTCCCTTTACCATGGTAACCCTAACCTCGGTGCCCCAACAGTCAGTTAAACTGTCCATCATAGAAGTCAAACTTCTGCCCTAGCATGCTGGTCCTCTGTCTTGTCAGGTAAAGGCCATCTCTTTTGAAAAGCCTCCTGTCCCGGAAGTTCCTCCAGTCTCCCACAAAGTGTTCTAATTGTTCTATGCAAGACAACCTGACATTATTAAGAGAAATTGTTGAATGGGGAACAGGGACTTTTTGATGGATATGTTCTATCATTAGACCTAGAAAAAGCCAGAGCATCACACCATTCTTTTTATTTTTTTATTTTTAGACAAGAAGTATGGGATACTGGATCATTTTATTGACTGGGTTTCCCTTTTATACGTGGGGGCCACAGTACAACCAAATGTATGGATGGTTGGTTAGGCAGATCTGTTCCTGTGTACAGGGGTGTCTGGCATGGGTATCCTTTGTTATATGATTTGAGTCTTAACCCAGCATTGCAGATGCTTAATCAAAATCCAAGCACCTGAGGCCTTAGGGGAAATGATGGATTTCTCAGTGTTAAAGTTTTAGTAAATGCAGATGTTTTATCTTCTGGTACAGGATGCAGAGTCGGGAAGGACAGCTGTTAAAATTCTGGATGAGCTGTTATGGTGTAGCAGGCAGTGTACTGTCCTCCTATGCTGGTGACCCAGGCTTGGGAGCGAACTCAGGGGCTGGGTTAGCCGGTCGAAGGCTGGGGTGGTGCAACCATGTAGCAGTGCTCCAGAGAGTGAGGGTTGGCACTGCTGGCTTGCCTCCTCCACAGGGACATTGCTGCATGCATAGCTAATAAGGACATCCGTCCAGCATCAAGAGAGGTAGGAGTGGCTACTGGGACAGTGGAGAACACCAAGAAAAACCAATGCTTCCCTCACCGCCAGAATGACAGCTGCTGGTATGCTCAGGTTCCACACCATGTGGATCCACACTGATCTTAATGATAAGGGGAGATGCAGATGGAGCAGAGAGGTCACCAGCAAAATGGCCAAAAGGAAGGAGCAGGCAACGGTGAGGGATGCAAAGAGCTAGATAAAAAAAAAACTCTGGATGAATTCTCATTGGTTTCAGGTTCAAAGGTGAACTATGAAAAAAATTGTGGGTTTCCAATTGGGGTATTGACTGGGGTCTCCCCTCCCCACCTCTGGCAGATATTACTGTAAGCCAGAGCTATATTCGAATACTGATGGTCTGCTTTGATCCAGGTGATATGGCTTTGGTACACTACGAGAAGAAACCGGAAATCTGCAGATAAAAAGTAGGAAATAGAAAAATGTAAATCTTCGCAAATGTCTAAAATGAAAAGAGTTCATGTGATTAAGACATTCCTGCTACCACTTTTTCTGATTATTAGCTATATATACCCCCAGCTACCGTAGAAGTAAGGCTTTTTGGTCTGTTTTACCAAATGCTCTGGGGCAGTTGGATGAATCCGATTAAGCCAAATAGCACCTATTTGCCATTACAGAAGGGTTTATAGATGTTAAAATCATTAACATTCTATTACAGTATTTTTTTTTTATCCCTCCTCTCCCCTGCAGTCCCCCTCTCTTCGGGAGACACTCTACGGCCTTTTCAGCCCTCGCTCACCTGCCTGTAGACCAGAGCAGTCCATCCCCCACGGAGCCTTGGTTTACCCCCCCAGGCGGGGTACGGGGTGGGGGCCCTATACCCCGAGACTACAGGATTTTCATCGGGATGCTGTCTCTGGGCAGGCAGGGGCTTTGAGGGTCGGGGCCTAGTGCTCCGTCTACCGGGGAACCGCAAGGTGCTTTTCCGGTGTTCTTACTGGCGACGTGCCGTGTCCCCTGATGTCAAGGCGCTGAGCGCCGATGTCTGGCACGTCGCCCCTTCTTCCTGCCATCGGCCTTGCTGCGCCTCAGGTCTCCACCTGGGGACAGTCAAGCGCCGGGCTCTGGATCCCCCCTCCCCCCCGGAGAGGACGAGCAGTCCCTGGGATGCTCAAGCCCTCTCCCCCGGCCGGCCCTCCAGCTTTCCGGGCTCGTTCCCGAACCCGGGTCGCTGGCGTCGCAAGCGGAAATCCAACCGCTGCGCCGGCGGGCCGGCTTATTACAGTATTTTTGAAGGTACAGGGTCAATACTGCATAAGAAAGACAGCATGGTATTAACTGCACTGTGTATAGCGTGCCTGGAATTACAGTGATGGGGTAGAACAGCAGTAGGGAATTACCACTACCTCTGGGCTATACACTGAAAATGTGGACGTACCAGGTTGCTGTGTGCTGGGGTGCTGGTCAAGCTGCTCCCATGGTGGAGTGGCTAAGGCACCAGCACATGGCAGAAATGGAGACCTGGGACCATGGTTCCGGTTCCTACCAGGTCTACCTGTGCTGCAACTTTTTGTGGCTTTTATTTAAAAAAAAAAAAAAAGAAACTTTTTCCCCCTCCCAAGTTACTCCCCATCCCCAAAGTCCACCCCCCGCAGTGTTTGTTATAATAATTCTGAGGGGTGTGGGGGCAAAGCCCCCACAGTGGTGGGGGACGGGGGCAAAGCCCCTCCCCACAAAAACACAAAGAAGCCCATTGTTTTGAAGGGCGTGCACTGTTTGTGTCAGGTCAGTGTTTTACCCGACGACATTGCACCACATGCCCTTCTGCTTGTGTACACTGTTTGTGTCGGGTCGGTGTTTTACCCAACGACATTGCACCACACGCCCGTCTGCTTGTGTACACTGTTTGTGTTGGGTCGGTGTTTACCCGACGATATTGCACCACACGCCCTTCTGCTTGTGGCTCTGGTTGCCACGTGATTTTAGCTTTTGGCAGAATGACCCTGTGCCATTTTTTGAACCAGTAATTTTAGTGTACCTTTAAAGGATTCTTTGAAACCATGGGTCCCCTGGGTATTGCAGTGGGTAGCTCCTTTGTTTCCGGATTGGACAGCAGGTAGATCGAGAGTGAATGGCAACAGGTCTCCCTCCCTACCAGGGTACATTAGGACAAGCTTCCTAAGAATTAAAAAATTGAATATTTCCTCTGGGCAGTTACATTCAGAATCTTGTTATAGACAGTATATCAGTATTGCTTGATTAATTGATTGATTGTTGTATGTATGTATGTATTTAAAATTTGGTAACTGGGATAGGCACACTGAGCTGGGACTTTTTCTGGAGAACTAGAGTTTAAAGCCTGCCCTTGAGACAAGGCCCTAGTGGTGGCTTAACAACTGCTGGAATGCAGAAGTCCATCCTGAGGTGGGACATCCTTTTACTGAGTTGTCACAGGCCTCGTGGGGTCAGGGACAAGCATATACATAAATCATGGAATCAAAGAAATCAGATGGCAGAAAGGGACCCCTCTAGCCCATCGAGTCTGCCCATTGCCCATAAACGTTTGGATGAATGTTTTTTTCTGTGACAAAGTTGCTCATTTCAGAACAAAGCCATGACAAATTTGTTTCTGGATTGCCCGCTTATTAAGGATTTCTGGGTTTTGGTTGCTAGGAACGGCAGAGAACCATTATTCACCTTACTTTCCTATGAATGTTTGGTTCTAAGCTTGTTTCCTGCAGGTTAGGTGATGTACCATTATAGTGCTTTAGGTGTGTGCTGTTTACATGCCTAACATTCTCTATTTGGCAGTATGCTGTCAACTTGTGTTGCAGCAAAATCAGGTATCCCAACTGGAGCTGAAAAATATGGTCTCGGAGTCCTTGAAAGGTATTTATCAAACAGAATATTGTTCTTTACATCATGGTACTCTTGGGAATTTGTGGCTGCAACTGCTCTGGGTGACTCATTTGAGTTAGGGTTTGGAACAAGTTTGGATGTTTCCTTGGCTTTTACTTCTTTTTCAGTTTTGTTTTGGATCTCTATGTATATATCTACATTTTTATGTTACATTTTTGCTTCTTTTATTATTTCCTTTCCTTATCAACACGTAAGTGTAACTGATGTGGAATTTGTATAGTTTGCTTTCTATAACAGTGTCAACAAATGCAGAACAATTGGTTTGATACCTTTTATTGGGCCAACAAAGATGTTACAAAAAGAACAAGTAGCTTTAGCTTTCGGCACAATAAGTTCTTCTTCGGAAGCTTAATAGCTTTAATAGTGTTAAAGATTTTATTGTAAGTAAAATCTTTCTACTTTTATGATAAGTGAAGTACCATGGACATTAAAAACACTCAGACTGAGCACAACAGAGGCAATTTGCAGAAAGAGTAGTATAGGTGTAACCCCCTACAAATGGGGGTTCCTGAAAGTCTTCCTTGGGTGTGCCTAAATGCCCACTGCCAGGCTGGCATCCTGTGTCTCAGCATTTTAGAAGTGTTTGTATGAAAGTGCCTTAATGCCTCTGTGCTCTGTCTCTTTAAGAGCTGCCTACAACGTAGTGCTTATTTAATCTGGGAGAGGGCTGAGTGTTTCTATGCTCAAGTCCCACCCGGGCTGCCAGATAATCTTTCCTTTCTGCCATCGCTATTTGCGCAGAGGTAGCTCTGTTAGAAGCTGTATTTATTTGCTGATTATTTATTAGAATAGTAATTATGTTGTAGTTTGTCTAACCTGC
Source organism: Neoceratodus forsteri (assembly GCA_016271365.2). Taxonomy (NCBI): domain Eukaryota; kingdom Metazoa; phylum Chordata; order Ceratodontiformes; family Ceratodontidae; genus Neoceratodus; species Neoceratodus forsteri. The sequence goes on from CM057458.1 coordinate 191,184,780, forward strand.
CTTCTTTGCAGCATGGACAGTTCTGTTTATCACTACCATCTTGGTCCTGGTCTGCTGGAATGGGCCAATCAGTACCTTTGGGGACCCTAACATGGAGTCTGTCCCCAGGGGTCTTGTGGGAGTGAATTTCTGTAGGAATTGTAGTTTTGAGACTTTGGCACTTAAATGCATCTGGAGTGTGAGCCCTTGCTTTGACAGACTGATGGATCAACCAACCAAAACCTTTTGGACCAAAGGGAAATTCCCAAGCTGCCTGCTGCAGTGAGTCATTCTGGAGTTAGAATTTGGAGAGTAAACAGCTCGAGTGATTTGAGCAGCAGCTTCTACATAGTTTGCACAGGAGATGGTCTCCACTCCCCTAGGAGGCTAGGGAGATATGGAAATGGATCACCAGGTAGGGTGTAGGAGCTGAGAAATGGGAGCTCAATGGGGAGAAAGGAGAGGAGGGAAAAGGGGTGGACAGTGGTCCTGATAAACACCAGGAGCATAGGAAATAAAATGCCTGATCTCCAGGTGATGCTAGTTGAGGGGGAGGTAGATGTGGCAGCAGCCACTCAAGGGCACGAGTGGGACCTAAATCTGGAGGGCTACACTATGTTCAGAAAAGATAGGGCGGAGGGAAGGGGGGTGGTGTAGCACTGTTAGTCAGAAATTACATGGGTATTGGAGGGGTAGAGGAGGCAGAGGGGAACGTGGAAGCTATTTGGGTCACCTTGCTGATACAGGGGGGTAAGAGAGTAAAGGCTGGAGTGGTATACAGACCACCAGCACTGGTGGAGGTCCTGGAAGAATGTTTGGAGGCAAATGTCAAGGGACACTGTAGATTGGGAAAGGGAAGGGTAGTGGTAATGGGGAACCTCGACATGCCAGGAACAGACTGGGGGACTATGACTTCACCAGTGGCCAGAGAGCAGAGGCTGCTGCATATCCTCCAGGATGCGGTATTGACACAAGAGGTGCGTGAACAAACTAGAGAGGCCTGGACACTGGATGTGGTCCTGGCGTACAGTGATCAGATTAGAAGCCTAGAGGTGAGGGACCCTTTGGCTTGGAGTGATCACGCCACAGTCTGGTTCTTCCTGGACCTGGGGGGGGAAGGAAAGCTGAACAAGGATGGTAGTAACCGATTTTAGAGGTGCAGACTTCAGGGAGATGGGAAGGATGCTTAAAGATCATCTGGACAGGATAAGGCCAGATATGGATGCTGACAGCAGGTGGGGGATCATTAGGAGGGCAATACAGGAGGTTAAAGGTTCCAGTGCAAGGGAAAGGCAAAAGTTCAGTAAGGCCAGAAAACCCTCTTGGTGGACCCGGGAGGTACAGGAGGTGGTGAGGGAAAAGAAGGCTGCTTATAGGTGCTTCAAGTGCTCAAGGAGTGAAAGAGATCAGGAGGAATATGAGCTGATAGCCAAGAGAGTCACCAGGGTGGTGAGAGCAGCTAAGGCAAAAAAGGAGCAGTTCTTGGTCAGTGGGATCCGGAGGGGGAATAAAGGGTTCTTTAGATACATAGGGGAAAAAGGGAAAGTAAGGGGGCAGATCAGCAAGATAAGGATAGGAGATGGTTGGGCACAGGAGCGGGGGAACAGGAAGAAGCCCTAAATGAGTACTTTGCCTCAGTTTTTACCGGGGGGATGGAGGGGCTAGGTCTTGCAAGGGGAGCAGGGGCAAACCGGAGCAAGGGGTGGGACCAGTAGAGACCAGGTTCCCTGATGGGTCTGTGGAAATGGAGTGGCCACCAGAGACAGGTGGGGGCCTAGCAGTGCAGGGTGACAAGGGGGGGATGACACGGAGGCTGAAATCCCAGTAGAGAGAGTAAGGGAAGCCCTCAGGCCCCTTTGGATGGAGAAAGTACCTGGGCCAGATGAGATACATCCCAGGGTGCTGAGGGAACAGGCGGATGTCCTGACAGTCCCTCTAGCAGAGCTTTTCAACATCTCTCTGAGGACTGGGTGGGTGCCCCAAGACTGGGGCGTGGCCCATGTCATGCTGCTCCACAAGGGGAGATCAAGATAGGAGGCAGGAAATTACAGGCCCATTAACCTGACATCGGTGGTCGGCAAGGTGATGGAGGGCATTGTCAAGGAAAGGTTAGGGGGCTTACTGGAGCAAACTGGGCACTTGGACGATAGGCAGCATGGCTTTGTCATGGGAAGATCATGCCAGACAAATCTTGTTGAGTTTTATGACTGGGTGACGAAGGCCCTGGACCAGGGTATGCCAGTGGTCATCCTCTTTCTGGACTTTAGCAAGGCGTTTGATTTGGTACCCCACAGTGGCCTGCTGGCTAAGCTGATGGAAATGGGGGTAGGGAGACAGCTGTTAAGATAGATAGGAAATCATTTCTCTGAGCATACTCAAAAGGTGGTGGTTGGAGGAGTAGCCTCATCCCCAAGGTGGGTTACTAGTGGGGTTCCCCAGGGGTCAGTGCTGTGGCCACTCCTGTTCAACGCCTATATCTCAGACATCAGGAGGGGGATCAGGAGTGAGATGACTTTCTTTGCAGATGACTCAAAACTGGGTGCAGTGGTGGATGGGGAGATGGGGAGGGTGGCCTTGCAGGAGGACCTGGAGGCTCTGAAAAGATGGTCAGAGAAATGGAAACTAAAATTCAATGCGGGGAAGTGCAAGGTTCTGCACCTGGGAATCAGAAATCCAGGCCAGGGGTATACCTTGGGAGGAGACATGATTCAAGTCACAGAGGGTGAGAGGGACCTGGGGATAGTGGTAGATATCAAAATGAACAACTCAGAGACCTGTAGGAGGGCAGCAGCAAGGGCAAATAGGATGCTGGGATACATCGCCAGGGGGATTACCTCCAGAAAGGCGGAAGTGATCCTTCCACTGTACAATTGCTTGGTTAGGCCACACCTCAAGTATTGTATACAGTTTTGGAGACCACATTTAAAGACGGACATAACACTCCTAGAGAGGGTCCAAAGGAGGGCAACCAAAATGATCTGGGGCCTGGGGGAGAGGACCTATGTGGAGAGGCTCAAGGAGCTTGACATGTACACCCTGGACAAGAGGAAGGATGGGGGGACATGATAGAGGTCTTTAAGTACATGAAAGGGATCAATAAAGGAGGCCCAGTCAGGGTGCTCCAAAGGAAGGATGGTGGGGCAACAAGAGGGCACAGGTGTAAGCTGGAAGGGGGCAGGCTCAGAGGGGAGATGTGGAGATGTTATTTCACTGAAAGGGCAGTGGAGCCATGGAATGCATTACCCAGGGAGCTGGTAAAGATGGAGACTGTGGACGAATTTAAGAGGGGATGGGACATGTACAGGGGGAGGGTAAATCTGACCAGACCCAATACAGGTGGAATGACTGGGGAGGGTAGAACCCAAGGCGGGGGGCCACAAAAATCGGCCTCAGTGTGGGTACTGAAATTTGAGCAGACTCAAGAGGCCATATGCCTATTCTGCTGGCAATTTTGTATGTTAGACTGGTGGAAAGGCTGAGTTTGATCTGTCTGCCTGCTGTCCCTCAAGAGGGAATCCTTTGAAATGCTTAGCAATCAGACTGATCTGAAATGGAGTGTGATAAAGCCACTGAAGAGTGACCAGATTTAAACCTGAAGAAGACCGAAGATTTGATCTATGTGATCAGCCTCTTAGGACATCCATTTACCAAAGAATTCCTGATTTTGCTCAAAGACACCGATATTGCAGCCAGATTGCCATTCGCATTGTGGTATGGTGATTGTCTTACTCTAGATGTGCTGTGTGCTGTTAGTGGATCGCGATTTGGTTCTCCACTGTGTAAATGTACCACGCTTGCTGGAAGCTGCATCTAGCACTACTGGACTCAAAATCCAAACTGTTCCACCCACCCGGCCTGGGCCTTGCCACCTAGCCCAGCCAGCTACTTCAGGCACAGAAACCATCATCGACGAGAGATCTGCCCGGGGATCAGCCCCCAGCTCAACCATCTCTAATGATACCTCGGTGATTTGTGTGGGCCCTGCTTTTCCTGGCAAACCAGTCATCAACTTGCAGTCTCCATTTCGTCTGCCTGTGTCTTGTATTGGGTAGCTTGAGTAACAATCAGGGTAGCTCCCTGCAACAACAGCTAAATCTCAAGTGTTGTTATCTGATTGCATTGCTGTTTTTCCTCTCATGAACTAAGCCTTCAGGCTCCGGATTAAAAATTGTGTGTGGTTGTGCATGCCTTTTCTTTTCATCACAAGGACCCAACCAGCTGCGACACCGGCCTACCTCGGGCAATGTTCCAGGCTAGCTCACCTTATCTCCAACTAGGTACACAGAGCATGTGACTGTGAAGGGACTAAAAGTGCATGCATAATTGCCTGACTAGATCAGTTTCCGAATCAAGCAACCTGATTACACCCCTCCCTTGTTCAATTACCCTGAATAAATCAGATCTAACTCTTTTTGCATTTAATCTGACTGTGGTTCCAGTTTGTACCAAAAGCACCGTACTGTTGTTATTTGCTGTGCCTAATCTTGTTTTACAGGGGGTTTCCAGGGTCAAAATGGTGGAACCAGCCCTGGTGGTAAGTGCAAACAGTGTGGGGATTTGTATGCTGAATAGGGGCTACTGTGAAAGTGTTTGTTGCATATCATCTAGGCCACTAGAGGGGAAAGAGGGGGGTTACAGTGTCCCGGAGAGCTGTACCCAGGTTAGAGTTGTTTTGAACAACCCTGTTCTCTGAGTGGAGGTGCCCGTTTCAGTGCCCAGGCCCCTTAACCTGCAACTAGCCATGCAGGCAGTGGTAGTAGCCCTTGGGATAGTGCCATCTAGGGGTTACATTTGGGATCTGTGAAGACATGCTAAAGTCTTTCCCAGTTCAAGGCCTCATGGGTGTGCAAAATCCTTATGCAGATAAGACTTCACCAGAACAGACTACCTTTTTAACTTTCTAGTTATCCTGCTGTACTCCCCAGCTGGCTCAATTCCACCTGTTTTTCTCACCACTACCACCACCAGCCCCATCACCTATCATCTCTGGGACATGCCCTGTCTTCAGTCACCTGTGAAGCATTTTAGAAATAATAAGTTTCATACCCAAGAAGTGAACTTGTTAGTTTTTCCTCCTAGCACCTGTTGTTTAGCACTAACGGTGCTTTCATCAGTTATGCTATTATCAGAGAGATATTTCTCCTTGTGTAAAATAACATTGTCAGCAGGGGGGAGGGGGGGAGGAGAATCTTCCTTGCCACCTCCATGTTTGTTCACCCCCCACCCCCATTGCCTGTCTCCAGGATTTCAGATGGAACCTTGATCCCATACCACATCAGTATCAAAATCAGATGACTCAGGCTCAAGCTCATTGGGCACAAAGTTGCTAAGACTGCTGTCACTGTCCCAAGCTGCAGTCTGACTAATGAAAGGACTGATATAGTGGAGCATTGAAAACATATGTAGTCATCCTTTTATTGTCTCTGTGGGCGACGCCCCAGGCATTGTTGTTTTTTAATAACAGTCCTGTACCACGTTGTCAGCACCTGAGCTTCTCTTTATAGTTCTACTGCTTGACGTGTCAAGGAATGGATCACTTGCAGGGAAAGGGGATGTGCAGCTTCTGGGGCTACTCACAACCTGAACATTTTTTTTCTGACAAATACTTCAGCTGTGGCACTGCTGGGAGTGTGGCTGCTAGAATTGATAGCACTGGCTGATTGAGCAACTTGCTGGATTTTTTTTTGCCTTTTTATTGGCAAGTTTTCTGACAATAAACAACTATGACACTTCCTATTCATACTAAGGTTCATACTAAGGTGAGTTGAAGAGCAAGGAGGCCAGAGCTCATAACACTCTTATACTAAGCCAAAGAATAATAAAAAAGATTATAACCCATATTTATTAATTTATCGAGTTGATATTTAAAGATGCTTTCCGTCTCACTTATAACACCATTCAGGGGTAGTTTATTCCAAGGTCCGATGGTTCTAAGAGTGAAAAAGTATTTTCGACTGGTGTGGTTAAATGGTTTTCCTACTAATTGTAATGGATGGCCTCTAATATCATGGGAATAGTCTTTAAAGGGGCACTGTGAGCTTTATCCCTCCATTTTTATTAATCTCCACACAGTGTGCCTTTTGGTACACACCTATATAATTAGCACTGCAGAATAACCCTATGGACATAGGAATTCAGTACAGATACCTGATTTATAAATATTTAGTGAAGTTCGTCTTTCCCTCTGGCTGTCCATAACAACACTGGCACCGGAAGCATAACCCCATTGAGGACGCGCATCAGGACCAAGCGCGGTCACAAAGTAGCCTTTTATGTCAAGCCTGCTTTAAGAACACGCTGCCCATATAAATTTCTACCTCACAAACTGCTCCTAGTAATTTAAAATTGAAACTGAGCCCCGTGTGGCTCGCAATTTACTTTTTAAAACAAATGCCGAAATCCCACACATGCTTGCAATAAAGATGTGTGGAGATCCCACGCATGTGCAAGATCATACCACCCTTGCGCATGCGCAGGATTTTGGCATCGATTTTAAAAAGTAAATTGCTAGCCACGCAGGGCTCAGCTTTAATTTAAAATTTCTAGGAGCAGTTTGTGACGTAGATGTTTACATGGGCAGCATGTTCTTAAAGCCAGCTTGGCATAAAATGCCACTTTGTGACAGTGCTCGGTCCTGGCATGCGTCCTCAATGGGGTTATGCTTCCGGTGTCAGTGGAGTTTTGGAGGACCCGAGGGAAAGATGAACTTCACTAAATACTTATATATAAGGTATTTGTGCTGAATTTCTAAGTCCATGGGGTTATTCTGCAGTGATAATTACTTAGGTGTGTGCCAAAAGGCACACTGCACAGAGATTAACGAAAATGGAGGAGTAAAGCTGACAGTGTTCCTTTAAAGTCCAGCCCCAATTCAGACATAAGATAAGGGTCCTGAATTATGTCACTAAGAAACATAAGGTCACCTCTAAGGTGAAGAGTGAAGAGTGACATCAGATTTAGAGTTTTCAGTTTTCTTTCCTATGTAGCCGTTTCGAGCCTTGAAATGTGTTTTGTGCATTTTCTTTGAATTTTTTCAAGTGAATTACCTTCTGATTTTTTTATAAGGGCACCAAAGCTGAGAGGCATATTCCAGGTGTGGTCTTGCGTATGCCCTTAATAGAGACATTAACACTTCAGGATCCCTAGATCCGATATTACGTAAAATAGACCAGACCATTCTATTAGTTTTATTGATATCTCCCTGCAGGTGTTTACTATGGGACATGGCATGTGAAACAGTGATACCCAAATCCTTCTCATTAGACGTGTTAAGTAATGAACCTGCCAGTGTGTATGTATAATTTGGATTTTTGGATCCTAAATGCATTATAGTTGCATTTTCATGTCTTTAATTTCATCCCCCCCCCCCCATGTATTTACCCAGGATGTGACAATGTCAAGGTCATGTTGTATAATTGTGATTTATGACAGATTTGTACAAGGGCCCCCGATTTAGACATCATCTGTGTATTTGGTGGTATTCTGTACTTTGGGGGCAACTAACTGAGTCCAAGACAGAAGACTGATTTCAAAATGACAATTTGGGACAAAGGGGCTGACTACCCCACAGGCTTATGACTCACTAGCCAGGGGGCTTCTGCTTTGCATAATGGCCAATGCAAAATTGTTTAAACAGCAGGATGATTTTGAAAACACACATGTCTGTTTGAGTCCCTCTCCTACACATGCACACAAAAATATATACAAAATACAAACACAGGCACAACAAAATACTGTCATCAGGGAAGCTTTGAAATGTATTTACACTTGACCTTTTCTTTTAGTTTTTTTTTTCTTTTGCCGTATTTTTATTTTTTTAATAATTCCTGTGCCTGAATGACCTAGGCTCAAGCCACACCCCCACACCCCACATTGTCTCCCTTTCTTTTAGTGACTGAATTCTGAATGTTGGAAAGTTAAAGTGACGTCAGTGAGTAATTTCACTTTTTTTTCTTTATTTGTTTTTCTCTTTTATGTCCTAACTCCTGACAGACTCCTCTGTCCTCTCTGCTCCCACTTCTGCCCATCCGATGGCCAAGCAGTGGCCCTGCTGTCAACATCCACATGATCACTCCTGCTCTGACTGCCACTCTGAACGCCCTTAAATTCGGTCTCATTCCCTGAAATGATGCCAAGCAGCTATGAGGTCACCATTTATAAACCGCACTACACACTGGTAACGGTGCTGCTTAGGCACCCCCCAACATTGCCTGCTCATGTAATCTCATGACAGTCTCTAACATTGCTCTGCTCAAGTAATCTCCTGAGGGCTCCCCAACATTGCCTGCTCACATAATCTCATGACAGGCCCCAACATTGCCTGCTCACATAATCTCATGACAGGCTTTCAACATTGCCTGCCTGGCAATTCCCTGACAGGCCCCCAACATTGCCTGCTCACATAATCCTCATGACAGGCCCCAACATAGGTAGCAGTGCTGCTTAGGCACCCCCCCCCAAAACTGCCTGCTCACGTTATCTCATGACAGGCCCCCAACATCGTCTGCTCACGTAATCTCATGACAGGCCCCCAACATTGCCTGCTCACGTAATCTCATGACAGGACCCCAACATTGGTAGCGGTGCTGCTTAGGCACCCCCCCAACATTGTCTGCTCATGTAATCTCATGACAGGCCCCCAACATTGCCTGCTCACGTAATCTCAAGACAGGCCCCCAACATTGCCTGCTCATGTAATCTCATGACAGGCCCCCAACATTGCCTGCTCATGTAATCTCATGACAGGCCCCCAACATTGTCTGCTTACATAATCTCATGACAGGCAATGCAGGTGCATCACATGGGGACAAATACAGTTGAAAGCACAGAGGCAAATTCAAGTCAGACAAGGAAAGTTTGGCTTGGCCAGCACAAAGCCCAAGAAAACAGTGAGCTAGCTCCAGCCACTGCAGTGGAGCCCTAACAAAAAAACAAATGATCCACGCACAGAGGGCCAGGTTTCACACTCACCTCAGGGGCACATAAGTAAGCCTACAATGTAGATTTTATGCTAGAAGACTTTTATTCAGAAATAAGAAAATTGTAGCATACCAACACTGACAGACCGCCTTTGTGCTGCAATTTTCACATTTTTGAATTCTAGCATCCAGTAGACTTGCTTATCCACACCTCTGGTGAGTGTGAAGGTTGGTCAGCACAAAACCAACCCCCACGAGTTGGAAGCGGCTTATTTTTGTAACCATAAAGTTTGGCCCATCCCTAATTACCATCAGGCAGGTGGAGGTAGTGCAGCTGAAATAAAAACTCCTGGTCATTAATTATTTTGGCACTTATGGTATAGTTCACTACTTAGTAAATGACCTTATACTGAGAGCTCCATTTATGTTTTACAGCCAAAAATTCAATTGTAAAAAAAAAAAAAAACTCAAGGAGGCTAATACCTGTTACCAAGATTTAAAAAAATACTCTCTGTGTCATTTGCATATACAGAGGTCTATGTCCCCTACCCACTCAGTCAAGATGTTCTAGCCTGCTGTCTGCACCAAGTAGGGTAAATCTCGGACAGCCAGTGGGTATCTGGGGTTTGTAACAATAGACTCAGTAGGCGCGGGAGCAAGGCCATGCGGATGGGCTGAAGGTGAACCTAACCCACCAGGTAAGAAATGATATTTTAATATCTAGTAAAAAGAATTAACTGCAAAAAAGAAAGGAAACCATAAAAGCAAATCTGAATAATTTATTTTTAATATCTTATTCTGCGGTAAGACTTTCACAGTGGAGTTACTTGCTATGCAGTCCTAAGTACCCTATTGTTTTTGGAACTCAGTAATTAATATTCATTACTCCCTCTACCCTTGAAAGCGATTGACAACAGGATGGTAAATACACTGCACAGCTGTGCCATGAATAATCTGATGACAATACTGTGAACATCTGTGTTTTGTAAAATAATAAACATTGAAAGTATAGTATACACCACCAACTCAAATCTGCCAACAATGACACGACCGAGAGATCACCACTGTTGTCATCATCAGCATCAATAATAAGCTGTTGATTGAGAAGGCAATGTAGCCTAGTAATTAGAGCACAGGATTGAGAACCCAAAAACCCAAATCCCATCAGAGGCCCTTACTAATTCAAACCCTGAGCAAGTCACTAATCTTCCATATTCCAAGTTCAGACTTCCCAGTTTAACACTCAGTACAAACATGAGTTCACTGAAAAATGAGCTATTGCATCTCAGCTGGGCAACCCTGGGTGAATTTTATTTATTTTAGTCTTTGGTAACCGGGTAAGGCCCAGTAGGCACAAGTGCCTCTTTTCAGGGGCGACCTGGGAGCACGGGGGTTAAGAGACTTGCTTAGAGTCACACATTACACAAGTAGAGGTTGTGGGAATCAAACCCAGGTCTGTTAGATGTACCAAGCTCATTCATAGCTCGTTTTTATAACCACTAGGCTATACTGTCAGCCCCAATCAATTGTAAAGTTAAAAAAAAAAATTAAATGACAAAAAAGCACAGTTTGACTTACCCCAAGCATTTGGTGTAAATAATAATATTCTGGTTCTTTATAATACTGCATAAATGTTTTCCAAAACAGCCCAGCATTAATAGACAGCCAGAACAGCTAAAAACAGAAGAAAAAGATCATTCCATTTGCTTTCAAAACACCACATTTGATGCTCTTCCAATTTACAAGTGCCAAACAAAAACACAATGATGTTACACCCAACAAGAAATAATTATTAAGTTAATCTTTAAAAAAAAAAAAAATTGAAACATAGAAACATAGACAATGATGGCAGAAAAAGACTAACGGGCCATCTAGTCTGCCTGTAATTCCTTATCTGCCTCAGAAGCTACTGTCCATACGGGGTTGTATCCTTCCCTGTACATCCCCCTGCTCCCTTCCCTACTGTTACCAGCCTGAGTACCCATCAATCCCTTCACTCTGTCCAAGTCATGCTTGAAACCATTTATGGTCTTGGCACCCACCACCTCCACCACAGACTGTTCCAGGACTCCACCATCCTTTTTGTAAAACAGAACTTCCTCATGTCCATCTAAAACCTCCCCTCACTAGTTTCCACTCATGACCTCAAGTTCCTGAATCTTTACTGTTGCTAAACAGTTCCCCGCAGGTCATCTTGTTTATTTCCTTCAGGAACTTGAAGGTCTTTATCACATCCCCCTCTCTCACCTGGTCTCCAGCGAGTGCATGTTCAATGCCTTGAGTCGATCTTTGTAAGATTTGCCCCGTTTACCCTGAATCATCTTGATCACCCTGCATTGTACCGTCTCCAGCCTGTCCTTCCTTGGTGAGGACTCCAGAACTGAGTACAGTATTCTAGGTGTGCCTAAGTGACCTTTAGTATACAGAGGTAGTAATATCTCCTTTTTCCTGCTGCAAACCCCCCCTTCCACTACAGCCCAGCATCATATTGGCCTTACTATATAGGCCTTGTTACACATGGCTTGATTGTTTGAGGGACTCACTAATGATGATACCCAGTTCCCTTTCTTCTTCTATAGTGTTCAAGTTTACCCCTCCCATCCAGTACTCTGTCCCAGGGTTTTGTTTCCTAGGTGCATAACCTTGCATGTTTTGGTGTTGAATTTCGACTGCTAAACCTCAGATCACCTCTCTAGCCTTTGCAGAGCCCTCTACTTCTCCCCAATCACTTCGTTGCTATCTACCCTATCACAGAACTTCGTGTCATCTGTCAAGAGATGCAGTTGGAGCTAGACGCCCTCTCCGATGTTGTTGATGAACATTTTGAAGAGGACAGGACCCAGGACAGATTCCTGTGGCACCCCATTCATAATAGTAGTAATTTTATTTATAAGGTGCCTTTCACCGGAGGTCCAGGCCACCACACAGGCAAGGACAGGCAGAAAATAAACCAGAACATTTAAATAAAAGCCTTATATATATAAAATAATAGTAACCTTCAGTTAAACATAAATAATGTAAAGTTGCAGTGGCATAATAATGAGGTGGTAATGGAGACATTCATAAGTCTCCGAAAGCCTGTCTAAACAGGTGTGCCTTCAACCCCCTTTCAAAGACATCTGCCGAAAGGGCCTCCAACAGTGCCTTAGGCATAGTATTCCAAAGTACAGGGCTCGCCACCTCAAAAGCCCATTTCCCTGTGGATGTAAGCCGGACCCTTGGGACTGAGAGGAGACCCACCTCGAAGGAGATGCAAGGACTGGAGAGGATTCAGAAGATCCAACAGGTAGCCCAGGCTAATCCATGTAGGGCTTTATAGTTCAGCAAACTAACCTTGAAGGTAATGCACCACTTTATAGGCAGTCAGTGCAGTTCTCACAGGAACGGGGTTACATGTCTAGACCTGCTTTGCTTTTTACTGTCTCCTTTCTTTTTCACATGACTAGACCTCAAGAGGCCAATCAGTAACCAGACTGCTGCATTCTGTACCAGCTGCAAGAATTGTACTTCCACTAACCCCGAGATAGAGTGCATTACAATAATCCAGACTGGACGTCACAAACACAAGTACCAATGTTGGCATATCTTCAGAGGGATAAGGGACTTAATCCGGCTGATGTTCCTAAGATGGTAAAAGCCACTCTGGACTACAGTGGACACCTGAGCCACCAGTGTCAGCAGGTCATCCAGAATGGCTCCCAGATGTTTCACCTTTGCAGAAGCCAATGGGCTAGATGACCTGAGCTGAATTTCCATCTCTTCTATGGCTACCTCTGTTCCCCCCATGGTCGACTTAATCACAAGTATCTCTGTCTTGTTCAAGCTAAGTCTCAGCCAACAAGATGCCATCCAACTCTGAAGATCAGCCAAGCATAAAGCATGCACCTTGACAGTGTCAGGTGTCCCAAGTGCAAAGGAGAAGTAAAACTGCGTGTCGTCCGCATAGTAGTGGAACCCAGATTGTAGTGCTGGATGATCCTCCCAAGGAGCAGCATGTATGCTGTGAACATCATAACTGTGAGGACTGATCGTTGGGCCATGCCACAAAGAAGGAGCACTGATGATGATCAGAACATTTCCATCACCACCCTCTGCATCCTGTCCTTGAAGTAGGACTCGAACCAGCAGATCACAGTGCGGTATTACCTCTGTACTCCCTCAGATGATCCCAACAACCCATGGTCCACAGTATTTAACAGTGAGAGATATTTAAGGGAACCAGAATTGACCATTCCCACATCGCTATCCCTGAGGAGGCCATTTTATACCCTGACCAACACCATCTTGGTGCCATGCCTGGATCTGAAACCAAATTGGAGAACTCATGAACTGCAAGGTGTGCCTGAAGCAGTAGTTCTACAACTTTCTCAATAACTTGTGACCTCCTTTTCATCCAATCTGTCCCCATTTACTACCACCCTCTCCTGCCACTCCTTCAATCAGTTTCCCACCCATCAAACTGTGCTCCTAGCCACACCTGGGTTTTCCAGTTGAAAGCTTTTTACTGAAATCAAAGTAGAGTAAATCCCCAATAAATTCCCAGCTACCCAGTCAAAGTCTGACAAGACCTCCCTGCCACATACCCACACTGTTTACTATCCTGCAGACTGTTGCTCTCTAAGTAGTTCATAAGGTCCCCTTTGACCAGTGACTCCATTAGTTTACCCAATACAGAGGCAAGTCTGACAGTTCTGTAATTCCCTGCTTGCTCCTTTTCTTCTCCCTCTTGCGTAGTGCAACTACGACTGCTACACTCCAGTCTTACTAAACTACCCTTGTATGAATTGAACTGTTAAATAGCCCTACTAGGAGATCAACCAGTTCCTCTGGCAATTCATTAAGCACCCTTGAGTGCATCCCATTGGCCCTGGTGCCTTATTTACTTTTAGGGCTTCTAGCAGCTTCTGGAGCCTTTCTCTCTGGTAGAGACTGGCTGCCTGATTTCAGGAATGCCCTTGACAGCTGCCTTGATGCCACTTTCAGGCAGGGGGTCTGCAGTCTTCCCTTGTGAAGACAGAGCAGATGCAATAGATACAACAGCTATAGCCCCCCCCCCATTTATTTTTCCTTAAGGAGTTAGTGGAAGCAAAAATAGCAGACAGGAAAATGTTACAAATTTTAAGAAATAATCAGCTGTAACTTTTATATTTCTGAAGTATTTTTTTTCGTTTTACCCATTAGAAACATTTCTATGTAATAGTATTATGCTGGATGTGTGAAACAACGCTCTGCCTAGTAGCAGACATATTTAGTTCTATTCCCCCTACTACATCATCAGCACTGTGATTTCACTGACAGTGACATCACAGGTGACTGACCTGTCAGCTACCGAGTGGCTCCTCCTGAGCAGCTGTGATGTCACATTGAAGTCACAATACTGATGATGTAGTGGAAGGAAAATAACTAGGTATGTCAGCTGCCAGGCAGAGTGCATTTCCACGCATTACACCTATTAACATAACTTTAAAAATCTTCTAATTTCCTAGACAGAAAATAAAAAAATACCTCAGATATATAGAGAATACTGGATGGTCAACTATGCACAACCAGTGTGTTCTGCCACAGAGGGGTTCTGATTCCCTTTGACCTCGAGATGAAGCTCAAGGGGTTCTGATTCCCTTTGACCTCGAGACAAAGCTCGAGAGGTTCATGGGAATCAGAACCCCGAGGTGGCAAAACACACTGATTGTGCACAGAGATGCTCATCCTGTATTTTTTATAGTGTATAATACTGTGTGAAATATATGTGTGTGAGTTATTTTACTTTCAAAATGAAACTGACTCATGCAGTGTGTCTAGAAGTTCTAGAATGCTTTCTACCACAGTAGGGTAGAATCACATTCCATGACCTTTGAACTGTGGTACAACAGCGTTTTGAAAGGGATGGAATTATATACAGAACAACACTCCACTATACACTATATAGATAACAGTGGATGGGCATCCGTGCACAACCAGCCTGTTGTGCCACAGAGGGGTTCTGATAACATCAGACCTCGAGAGTGAAGCTCGAGAGGTCCGATGGTATCAGAACCCCGAGGTGGCACAAAAGGCTGGTTGTGTATGAGGATGCTCATCCACTATTTTATATAGTGTACAGTGACACTAAAAATTACTTACAGTTCTTTTTTTATCAGCCTTTTACTTTGTGTGTGCGATGCACTGTTCAGTGGTAAAGGGTGGTTTCCAGGGTTGCCGAGTGGTTGTTAAGGAGGAGGCATGGCTACGTGTCTGGCACGGCTGCCTATTAGCTGGCAGGTACATTGAGAGGGTAAAAAAAAAAAACATGGTGACCATAACACTCGCTAAGCGATCAGGTTTTGGAGTAGGGGGTCATTTGTTTTATTTTAATTTGTTTCCGAGTCTAAATATCTGGTTGATCCTCCATTTCCTCATATCTGGTTGATCCTGCATCTTGTAAGACTCTGATGTGACTATCACCATGGAAGCATGGATCCGTCCATTTCTGCGGCTAAGGTAAGTGATGTGCCGTCTGTGTAGTGAGCGCGTGGAACCTCTAGAGGTTTTCAAAATGTTGTTCTGCTGCAGTAGGGTATTATCACGTTCCATAACCTTTTGAACTGCAGCAGAACAACATTTTGAGAACCTATGATTTCCATGCACAACAATGGTCCACTATACACTATAGCATAATATACAGTATATACAGCTTGTTAAAAATAATATCAGTTTTAGACAGTACACTAGCTCTTTAATATATCTGAAGAATTGTTTTTCCCCACCCTTGACCCCCTCTGCAATATGTAGCTCTGTCTCTGCCTTTTCTTCTCTGATGATCCTCTTAGCATCCTTGGTTCTCATTTGGTACTTTCTCCATTCCACCTCAACCCGCTTTTCCATGTACCTGTTGGAGGCCTTTTTCGTTAAACGCGGCGCGTAAAGGGCTTGGGAGAGTAGCACACTTTGAGGCAGCCTCCGCTCAATCCACTGCTATGTTGAGCAGGCGTGGTGGTCCTGCACCAATGGTGCGGGAGTTGTGATGACAGCGGTGGTCTTCGCTTCAAAGAAACCACCGCTGTCATACACAGTGCAGATAGGCCTCATGCCCCCCAAAGCTAGGTGCACGCTGGGAGCCCACCCCAGCGTGGCAAACGCCCCGCGCTCGTTCGCTGACGGGTGCCCAATCCCCATCGGCTCCACGTCCCCCAAACGCCCCTCCCAGCTTGGTGCCACACTGGGAGCCCATCCCAGCATGGCAAACGTCCCGCTGCCATCTTTTTTTTTACAACCTGAAAGCAAAACGGTCCCACGTAGTCTCCCCAGCCCTCCCCAACCAGCACCCACTGCACACCCTGCCTCCCACACCCCTCACCCCATACTTACCTCTAGAGCTCAGCGTGACGATCATCGCTGGACTGGGGAACACGCCTGCACTCTTCAAAGCTGACCGAGAACTGAGGAAATGCCGGTAAGCTGTATAATGGGCTAGATAGGGGTTTTCAACTTTTTGCATATCTCAGGCATTTTTGGAATTTTGCACCAAATTTTCAACATGGGTTTTGGACCCCTTCTCGCCGAATGATGTCATTGTCACAGAGGCTCGGGCCCAAGGGTGATTTCAGTCACTGCACAGTCACTGCGCAAAATCACCCTTCGGGCCTGAATAACACCATGACAGTGACATCATTCATGAGAAGGGGTCCCAAAAACCCCATGTTGAAAATTTGGTGCAAAATTCCAAAAAATGACTGTTTTACGAGCGTGCGTTGCAGTTCCTACGCAGGCTCGTAAGTTCGCGAATTTTCAATATTTTCACTCCAGATTTTCAACATTGCCATTTTACCACACCTCCTTATGAGCAGTACAGCTGTCATTTTTCACATCCTGCCCAAAACGTGTTTCCGCCCATGTAGCGCACAATGGCGCAGTTGGTGATAAAATCAATGTATGGGACACATTAAGAAAATCACCATGACACTGTTCATTAGCAGAGGTCTTAAAATGGCTATGTTGAAAATTTTTAAACAAATTCCTAAAAATAACTGTTTTTCGAGCGTGCATTGTGCAGTTCTTACACGCGCTCATAAGTTTGTGAATTTTCAATATTTTCACTCCACATTTTCAACATTGCCATTTTACCACACCTCCTTATGAGCAGTACAGCTGTCATTTTTCACATCCTGCCCAAAACGTGTTTCCGCCCATCTACTGCACAATGGCTCAGTCAGTGTGCGAAATCAATGTATGGGACACAGTAAGAAAATCACAGTGACACTGTTCATTAGCAGAGGTTTTAAAATGCCAATGTTGAAAATTTGGTGAAAAATTCCTAACAATGACTGTTTTACGAGTGTGCGTTGCACAGTTTCCACGCACGCTCGTAGGTTTGCGAATTTTCAATATTTCCACTCCAGATTTTCAACATTGCCATTTTACCACACCTCCTTATGAGCAGTACAGCTGTCATTTTTCACATCCTGCCCAAAACGTGTTTCCGCCTATGTAGCGCACAAAAGGGGTAACAAAAAGGTCGTGCTGAAAATTTATTGTGCAAATACAAGCAATCGCATAGGGCATTAGGGTAAAGCACCATACGTGCCAAACACCACTGCAAATACCTGCAAGCAAATGTTCGGCATTGACAAATGCTTGTTCATGCCTTTTACTGCTTTTCTGACCCATTCCAAGAACTACATTGGTCTCTTGTACCTGTTGCATTTTGTAACACTTCTCATGCATGACTTTGTTGCCTCAAGAATGGTCCCTTTGATTGCCTCCCATCTTTCCTGCCCACCTCCAGTGCTGTCCACCCTGGTCACTTTGTCTTGGACACAGAAACACAGAAACATACAATCTGACAGCAGATAAGGGCTTCTTTGCCAACCCAGTCTGCCCATTTTTCCCTTCCTACATTTCACTGCAGACCCTACTTGATCTATAGCTTTTCTCCCCTCCCCTCTTCCTTTCCACTAGGATTTCTTGTGTCTATCCCATGCATTCTTGAAACCCACCACTGTTTTCACCCTAGGACCTCTGCTGCAAGGCTGTTCCAGGAATCCACCACTATCTCTGTGAAGAAATACTTCTTCACATCTCTCCTGAAACACCACCCTTCCAGCTTCACATCATGTCCCCTTGTTCTCGAGCACCTTTTTTTCTGAAAAATACATCCTTCTAGTACCATATTTATTTCCCTGTGAGGTATTTAAAGGTCTCTATCATGTCCCCCCTCTCTCCTATGGGGTGTACATGTTGAGGTCCTTTAGTCCCCTGATGTGTTCTTCCACCATAGACTCTGTATCCTCCCTGACATGTATGGCTACATCTCCCCCTTCCTTTCACCTATCCTTTGTAAGCGTTGTGTAATCTTGCACTGACAAGTCCCAGTCATTATTCTCTGTGGCTCGAGTTTCTATGATGGCTACTAGGTCCACCTCAGAGTCTGCCATCAATTCCAGGATCTCACTGACCGTATTATACAGACTCCTGGCATTAAGGCAGCTCCCCTTCCAAGTGGCCCATGATCCCTATTTCTGTTTTGTGATTCTACTGCTGCATGCTGTACCATTTTCCTTAACTTTTTATTTTTCCTGTTGCTTACAGACATTGAGAGTTTTCCCTCTGTAACCTCTTCCACTCCTCCTGTTTGAACCTCAACCTTATTTTTACCTACCTTACTGCTTCCAATCCCCTGTATAGGGGAAGCGCTAGCTAGGTTCCCCACCCAGAGTCACTTTATCACGGATCTCCTAGCCCCAGATTCCCTCATAGTCTGTTTAACTGTTCAGTGTAGACATCAAACATCTGCCTCAGTGCACTAGTCAGGTGAAGGCCATCATCTTTGAAGAACCTCCTGTCCCAGATGTCCCCCCAGTCCCCCACAAAGTGGCACTCTTACTCCAGAAAACATCCCTTTTGCCAACCACTTAACTCCTCAACCTTTTTAATTCTTACTCTATTCCCCCCAACTCCACATAGAGAGTAGACCTCAGAAAAGGTCAAGGAGGCCAATTCTGCCTGTAATCTGACCCCAGCCTCTGAAAGATCCACTTCACTTGCTCCACACAGTGGGTGGCCAGATCATTGGTACAAAAGAGTGCCAATGCCCCCAGGTCCCCACCTCCCTGTCTGTTATACTTCTTTTTCTATCTATATTCCGGATGGCTGATGCTCCATGAAGGCACCGGACCATCCTCCACCACTGCTGCTGCCACCCAATCAGTATGTGGTCCTCGGATTCTTCACCCCCAAGTGCATAACTTTACACTTCTTAGCATTGAAACCCAGCTGCAAAATGACAGACCACTTTTCTAGCCTAGCCAGGTCCTCCCCGAGTTCCTGTCTTCCCTCATCTGTGCTCACCCTCCCATAGAGCTTCTTGTTGTCCACGAACAGGCAGATTTTATTCAGGATCCCATCTGTGATGTTACTTATGAAGCTGTTAAACAACACTGGACCAAGCGCCACGCCCTGTGGGACCCCACTGATCACAGGCCTCACTTCTGAGAATTCTTCCCCAACTACCACCCTTTGGCATCTATCCTGTAACCAGCTTCTGACCAGTCTTGCGAGCATGATTGTACTGTATTTCTTGATCTACATTGTGAAGTTCACCAGCTGCGGTACTTATTTTTGACAGAAATGATTTTCCAATTCTAATTATACATGGTCACCTAGTAATTTAAGGGTGGTAAGAGCTCTAGGATTATTAGGTCCACCCCCTCATCTTGCTTCATAAGCAGAGATGAATAAGCATGCAAATCAAATATGTACTAATTGTCAGGGCTTTCCCACCCATTGTACTACCCTGGATATCCTATGATTCCCTTGGTGAGAAAAAATCTATGTTGCCACCATGAAGGCCTGTACTGTCTTATGGGTGAGCCACCAAGTGTGACCAGATACATGACAAAGACATATAATCTGGGTACGAATGCTCCACCCACACAAATTGCCACACTTGTGGAGGAATCCACAGCCCTCTGCCTACCTGTATGAAAAGCTGCATGGGAGGGGTGAGATTAGGGTGGAGTGGGGCCAGATGGCAGGCATCTAATCAATACTAAGTCCGGTGTGAGAGTAGATGCCTTGCTCTGCACTGAACAGGGATTGTGGGATAATGCAGCCCTCCAAACTCTACCATATCCAGTTCTAAAACATAGAGAATGCAAAATTGTACAGTGAAGCCCCCCAGTCCTCCATTCCAGCTGGTAGGGCTCAGCACAAGTAGTGGCAGGGGCAATCAGGCCCCATATGAGTCTGGAGATCATGGGGAGATACACTAATAGATGGCACGCAAGCATAAAGGGGACACTCAAGCCCGGTGAGAGTCCACGGAACATGGGGGAACACACAGGTGGAGGGCACACAAACATTACTGCAGCCTCCAAGAGTGGGTAACACTTCTGTTCTACCCTCATAAACACACACACACACACACACACACACACACACACATACACACACACACTCCAGCATGGTCACACATTAAGAATCACGGAGATGCACATACCTGATCTGACCTGGCTCTCCACATAAAAGTACTGGTGGAGCAGGATTGGGTGTAGAGAGAACGTGCATCCAGGAATGTGGATGAATGGTGGTTTCCACATGTGCAGAGCAGGACCTCTACACACTCACACACTATAAATTCCTACGTGTGTGTGCAAAGCATCCTCAGTCTTTTAAGGATCGACCACTAATGTCCACTCTCTCCACTGGTAGGCTTTTTAATAGGTTCTCCACCCTCTGCAAGTGCCTAAAGAGACTGAAACTTGCTACTGATGGCTCACTAGCTGTTTTCCTCAACAAACTTATTTTACTACTACTATTGAAGAAGGAGTGTCCCCTAATGTTACCCCCGAATGTAACGCCTTTGAGCTTCAGGATGTGTCCCTGTTTTCCTCCAGGAGCACACTAGATCTTACATCTCAGTCTATTCAATCTTTTTTTTTTGTTGTTTAATTTATCTTTTATGCTCTGACTCTGGCTTGCCCTCCTCCCCATCCAGTGTCACCCTTAGCCCTATCCCACTGCACCCCTAACACTAACCTCTTTGGCTTCAAACCTCACAGGCTACCCGAATGGTGGGGCCTGGTCGAACCAGACTACAACCTCCTCCAGGATACAGAGGCAGAACTCTGCTTGTGAGGAGAGGCCAGTGGTGGAAAGCAGGGCCCAAGCATGTCTGAGGATATCTTGCTCAAGTCTGGGCTTTTCCTTTTTCCATTGCTCCCCTTCGTGTGTGTGTGTATATAAGAAATACAAAATCACACATACCCCCATAATGCAAGGCATCATGGACTATATATGCAAATCACCACAGAATATTATGCTGGTTCAACTTTAAGCAGAAATGCATGGTGCTATGTATATGTGTATATACTGTGCGTGTATATATTTTGAACATGAGAAAGATAAATGAAGGGGGAGCTGGCCCGGTAGCATAGAGGACTAAGGCACTGTTTCACCATGTTGGTGACCCAATTTTGGGAATGAGCTTGAGCCGCCAGGGGTCAACAATTGGGAAGGTCCAGAACAGGATCGAACAGCTGTTTGGCAGCTTTCCTCACACAGACTGGGGTGACGTGATATACTGGCTCTTGGCTGCCACCAAGTGGAGGCCTGGTAGTAGCACCAAGTTTAGGGAGACAGACTTAGGTCATGGTGGGGAAGGGGGTGATGGAACCATGGTTCTGTGACACATGTGTGCCTCCACATGCATGCTTCCTCCATGCAACCACAGGTCTGGGAATGAGGGAAAAACAGTAAATGGTCTGCCTAGGATCCATGATGTCCTGCCTGCCAACCCTCTGCTCCACATTGCCGCCCCAGCAACTGCACATGGGTTTCCAGGTGGGGGGAGGATGGCCCTCCCCAGGCTGGCCCCACCATGAGGGGTAATCTGTGGGGGTCAAAGGACCCTGGCCAGGTTCAGACAGAAAGCTGAGTGGGAGGGGGAAAGTTAGGGATCAATAAACTGGCCTGGGCAGACTGCAGCGAAAAAAACTGATGAAAAAAAAAAAAAATACATGAAGGTGGTCACATAGCATGCTCAAAAATTCATCTCATTCATTTAGTTACACAGAACATGCTTAGAAATTTATTCTCACATGTGGAGAATTTCTAACCATGCTCAGTGACCAACTTCATTTGTTTTTCTCCATGACACCTATGAAAATGAGCTATTATGACACAGTTGGTCTTTCCTGATAAGGCTCTTTTAATAGATAAATATGTGAGATGCCATTTTTTAAATGAATATACAGTAGTCTATGTAGTTTACATTTTTTACTTTTGCAGCTGCTTAACATTTCTGTCACAGACCAGCTAAACACCTGGGCCCAGATATTCAAAAGGGAAAAGTACACTGCACAAATCCCGAAGTGCTGGAGTGCATCAGTAATGTATGCAGGCATAGGTGGTGGTGGTGGGGGGGTGCCCATGCATAACCTGCACAGCCCAATATTCAGCCGAGGATGTGCAGAGCCATGCATGCACAACCCCTACTTACGCCAGAACAAAGTTAAGCCCAAAAAAAAAGGAACAACTGATGGCCTCCCATAGGTGAGCTGCCACATTGCAGGGCGCAACACGGCATCCGCCACCTGTGGGTGGCCACCCGAGTTCCAGCTGCACCTGGTGGTGCCCCCCATGCCCGATCAAGGGAATTCATAAAAAAAACAAAAAAACTCCGTCCTATATCCCTGGTGGTCCAGTGGACCGATTTCCGCCCGATAGTGGGCATCTGTATTAAGGAAACCATGTCCTATATCCCTGGTGGTCCAGTGGACTGATTTCCGCCCAATCACGGGCATCTGTTTTAATAAAGAACCCCCCCCCCAGCCAATATCCCTGGTGGTCCAGTGGACCGCACTCTACTTCGATTGCAGGCATCTGTTTTTACAAATAAACCCCTGTCCATCCCTGGTGGTCCAGTGGACCACACTCTGCCCGATCGAGGCATCTGTACAACAGAAAACGTCCTATTACCCTGTTGGTCTAGGGTACCCCTCTCCACCCGCCCACTGAGTCTCCATCGCCCGCCTCCCCAGGTCAGCTGGCAGGCGCGCACCTCACCGCCCGTTACCACGCCGCTTTCATCGACGACACCAGCGACGCTTGTTGACCACAGCGTGAGCCATCGGGCGGTAGCCCATGGGTCAGAGCTATTACAGTCCAGAGTATGTGAAAATCATTCACATATCTGACTGTGTAGTACGGTATACAGACGCCCATTGGCCTCACGCCAGAACCAATGGGCGGCAGTCCCACCGAGGTGTCAGTCAGTGGGTGGCAGGCGGCTGGCAGGTGGGTGCTGCCGCCTACCGGCTGACTGGGGGCAGGGCGGTGGAGCCTAGTGGGCGGGTGGGGAGGGGTACCCTAGACCACCAGGGTAATAGGACATTTTCTGTTGTACAGATGCCCGCGATCGGGCAGATTGCAGTCCACTGACCACCAGGTATATTGACGGGGTTATATTAAACAGATGCCCATGATCAGGCAGACTGTGGTTCACTGGACCACCAGGTATATTGACGGGGGTTATATTAAAACAGATGCCTACGATCGGGCAGAGCGCGGTCTACTGGACCACCAGGGATATTGGACATTTTTTATTTTTTTTTGTATTAAAACAGATGCCCGCGATCGGGTGGAAATCAGTCCACTGGACCACCAGGGATATAGGATTATTCTGTTTTTGGACAGATGCCTGCGATCGGGCTGCAGGGGGCGTCGGTCCTGACGGCTGCTTCCTGGCAGGGCGCCAGGGGCAATTCATCGGGGATCAGTGCACTCTGCATGCAAATGGGGCCATAATGACATGCAAATGGCCCCATGTGCGCCTTGCATAAATTATGGGCCCATTTGCAGGTCATCTTTTGAATATCACGGGTGCCGTGAATGGCACAATGGCACTTGCGCTAGTGCATCTCCATGCTTCACTCTGGCCACTTGCGCTGGTGCAGTGCCACTGTGCCATGCACACTGGGGGTGGCCAGGGTGCGATATTCAAAGCTGCTGAGCCATGGCGCAGCTCCTTTGAATATCGCCCAGGCCACACCCCTGCGCAGCCAAGTTGAGCTGCACCCAAGCTTGCGCCACAGCCTGGCACAATTAGAATATCCGGGCCCTGTTGTATAACTAAACTATCCATTGACTGATTTAAGATATCATTCTTGTTTTCATTACATGGTACTGGTCTGTTGCTATCTCACTCGTGGCTGCAACAATTACGTCTTATGTTCATAAATATATTAATTGCAACAACTGCATTGATGTACCACTTTGCGTTCAACTTAACCCCCCCAAAAAGTAGGGCAATGTAGCATTAGGGTTTCCAACCCTACCCTCCTCCAAAAAAAAAAAAAAAAACTGCAAAAGAACATGATCACACAAGCAACCACAGACAGCCATTATCAGGTAAGACAAATAGCATACAACTGTTTCCAAATTATACGAATGCAGTAGCTTGTCTTTGCGGATTTGTATCTGCGGCATGCACACTGCAAGACATACACACTCACTTCTGGCTGCAGATAGAAATCCACGATACTCAAATCACAACACTACATCTGTCTGCAGAAGCACAGGCTCCTGGAGCCACAGATATAAATCCCCAATACCCAAAATTATAACAGTACTTCTGTCTGCAGAAGTGCAGGCCTCTGTCAGGTCAGTGCTGCTGCAGTCAATGCCCACTGTAAGAGATGCATTTGTGCCTGCAGATACAATTCCACAAAGGTAGCACATCAATGACACTGCATTTGTGTCAGTTGGAAACAGTTGTATATTGTTTGTCTTACCTGATGATGGCTGTCTGTGGCTACCTATGTGTTCTTGTCCTTTTGCTGCTTGTGGTGGGGGGGAGTTAGGAATGGAAACCCTAATTCTTTATCCTACTTTTTGGGGAACTTAAGTTGAACCCTAACTGGTACATTAACCTAGTTTTCTACAGTAAATTTCCTTTTTTTTTTTTTAGACATTGGACTCATATCCTCATTCATATGGCTCATGTTGGAACCTGTGTGAACAGATGTAGGTGTTCAGGGCCAAGGGAATATTTGATATGCCTGCACTTCCATGTGGCTATGGACGCTAAGAATTCATGGGTCTGTCGGTGAAACTGCAGAAGCGCACAGCCCTCTGGGCCCTGCGCTTCCATGTGTCTACAGCTGGAGATGCACAGGGCCAATAATCCACTTGGCTGTGGATATACAGTATACATATACTGTATGTACTCTATATACCTATATCCATATCTATATCTATATACACCTGTATGTCTGTCTGTCTGTCTGTCTGTCTGTCTGTCTGTCTATCTATCTATCTATCTATCTATCTATCTATCTCTTCTCTCATATATATACTTCATGGCTAGGAACTTTTCCCCATAGAAAGTGTCCATATTTATTTCCCTGCATACTTGTGATTAATCTATCAATTAAAAATATACATCTGACTAATCTGTCAGTTCAAAGTATATATAGCACCTGCACTAATTAAACAATTACAGCTGTATACCAATACTAATTAAAGCTATAACCCTACACTAATCAAACAATTAAAAGTATATACCTGCAATAATAAAAAGTATACACATGTACTACATTAAACCCTGAGACACCACTAATACCACAATTGACAAGCATTAGGAAGCTAGCCAAATCAATTAACAAGCTGCAAAAGAACATGTAAAAAAGTCACTTACACAAAACCCTCCCACACCCAGAAATCCCCCAAACTCCTACCTGTACTCACTACACAGCATTCCCTCTTTGCTGCAATAGAACTACACATGCCATAACATGACTGCCGTCTGATCTAAACAGTAACCATCCTAATGTATTATACTCAACAAACAATGGGCAAGATTTGCAACATTTGAAGTATATTTTTCATTTGGAGCTAACTAGGGCAATAAAGTGACTTCTTCAGGCTTATGGCTTTATAGCTCTAATTAGCCCCCTCGATGGCATACATCCTTGTATACCACTATTATCCATTATTTATACCAAATATATATATATATATATATATATATATATGTATATTATAGGAGCACAGTGGCACCCTTATGTTTAGGGTTGAGTAGGCTGTTTAAAATTAAACCCCAGTTACTGAAACTTAATAACTTTGGGGTTATTTGATAAAATAGCTCAAAATTTGACATGTGCAGTCAGACTGCCAGAGTCTCAAGATGTGAAAAGTTTCATGATGGCATCTTACTTAGTTTTTGAGATATGGAGCACCAAAAACACAGAAAAAACACACATTTGGTTTCCCTATATTTAACATTGGGTATTTGTTTGCTCTCACCTATAGCCTACATGGTGCAGTATTTTTTCGTGAAATGACCAGGATTGAACAGGTCCATGACAAGGGTGCATCTTTGGAAGGTTTTGTGAAAAAATATCATATGGTTACAGCATTATAATGATTTTAGAGTTAATGTCCTGACACGAACAGTAAAAAAAAACAAAAAAAACTATCATGACATTTACCTCTTGTGCTGAAAGAAATATCGATCATGTTAGCCACCATTTTATTTCTCATTTTAAACTCGCAAACACTGAAAATATGTAAAGTCTAAAAAAAACACCCAAACTGAGCTAAGAAGGACTCTGTAGCTAGATTCTGCTGTTCTTTTTTTTAAAGTTGCCAGAAACACATTTTCTGGGCACCCCAAAATCTAAATTTAATGTATCCCCATTTGTGAGTTGCCAAAATCCCCATTCGTGAGCCAAAATCCTTGTTCACAGCTGTGAATCCAAAAGCCTGAACTGAGCATGTTCAGAACCTGACTTTTCACAACTGAATAACTTTGGATTGGATTAATATTTTTTCACCAAACTAATGCCGACTTGTTCCTTAGGGTACACTCTTTCTACCCTGAACATTTCGGGCTAAAATACAAAACAGTGTGGGCGCAGGGCAATGATGAAAATGCAGGAAAATTTGACGAAAAAAGTGAAAAACACACAATTTTTCCTATGAGTTGAGCAACATCCACACATCAGATCGAAACAAAACTTGGCAAGTCAAGAGATCTACCCCATGGAACAATGCATACCAAATTTTGTGCAAATCAGTTGAACAGTTGCAAAGTTATTAACAAGCACAATTTGGGATCTAACATTAAACTGCCTACTCAACCCTAACTACAGGGGTATGACCGTGCCCCTATAATATATCTACATATCTATATATGATACAAAATAGCCAGACTCAGAATATGCCATTTATTATCATCAGTGAGGGGGAAGGACCATAACTCATGAGTGGCAGGGCCACAAGTCAGGTATGAAAGTCTCCTGCTACTCATGAGTTAATGAAAGTCCTGTCCCCCCAAAAGTGATGATAAATGTCATTCTGAGTGAGGCCATTATGTGTCCAATTCATACAATGTATCTTGAATTATAAATCTATCAGATTAGTTAAATTAATGAAGAATAAACTGTTTCTGTCTGATTTCACTACTCTGTGTTGAGTGAAGCAGAGGTCATTGTGATGTCATCAGGCTTTCTTTAAACTACTCTCCCATTTGTTAAGAGCTCCTCTGTTAGCAACCTCAAGTGATGGTGATGATCCACCTCTAGTGATGATAAACGACTTATGCAATAGGGGTGGACGTATGAGCAACTGTGTGTACAAATTTCATTTTTCCATACAGTTATGTCATCAGTCGTTTATCCACACAGTTCTTATGTCATCAGCCAATGTATCCACACAGTTGTTATGTCAGTAGGTCTAGCTCAAGCACTTAGAGCTCATTTAGAAAGTTTGGCCTCAGTAGCAGCACTAAGCATATTCAAAATTGAATAGCTTTAAAATTAAAAATGATAACATAGTACTGTGAGCATGAAAGTTGTTCATCACAAAAATATCTACAAAATGAGTGGTGTTTCACTTATAAATACCTTTTAGATATTTGTATAATTAGCAAAAAAAAAGCAGGAAATTCTTTTTTTTTTTTATTTTTTCGACAAACAAATGTGAATAATTTTAAAATGAAAAACGATAGCATGGTACTGTGAGCACAAAGTTAGTCCAGCATAAAAATATACTAGTGTAACCCCCATGCCAAATTTAGGGGGGTTACTAAATGTTGGCATCAGGAAGAGTTCAGCTTCCAGGCTTGCCACGGTGGCGGGGTTTGGGCAGTGTGTGAGGTTTTTGAAGCACCAACTGGCGCGTGAGTGACAGAGGACAGTTCAAGAGGGAGTTGATCGAGAAGGAGTAAGGTGAGGGCATAGGCCTGAGAGAGGGCCTCCAGTCGGGGCCATGTAGGCCTGGGGCTGGGGTGGGGAGATTGCCCCCTGCTCCCAGCTTTCCATACAGTCCATCGATAGGTGAAAGAGGGGGGAAGCCGTAGCTCCAGAGAAAGAGTGAGAGGAGGCCTGTTGGGAGTCCAATTGGCTCTGCTTGGACAGAGATAGAGAGAGAGAGAGAGAGAGAAGTGGTTGCCATGGTTAGGACTGATGCTGAGGTGGCAGTGAAGCATTGGAGGGGCTGTTAGGACAGAAGCGGCTCCTACCCTCTGTGTCCACTCAGGCAAAGAGTGGGGGTGGCTGATGGAGTTTCCTGGAAGAATGTAGAGCAAGAAGCAGCAGTCATAAGACATCCCTGCTAGAGATCAGCCGATAGTTGTCTAAAGAGTTGATTACAGGACTGGGCCCTGGGGAGCAACCCCCATTCAGAGGTCAGTAAAATATGAGTAAAGCACCTGCTCCCTCTGGCAGGGAAAGTCGTAGCAGAACAAGATACTGGTCAGAATGCTGCCTGTGTTCTGACAGAGAGAATCGAAGCCCCAAATGGCTCCAAAGAGAAAAGGGAGAAGTTGTCAGTAGCTAAGATTGAACCTGGATCCTCCAAAATATGTGCAACGATGCCTTGACGTAGAAATGTCTGGAGTGTAACAAAATGAGTTGTGCACCCTCCATGGAGTTCTGTTTTGCCTGAGCGTTTGGTAAAAAAAAATAAAACTGCTTGTTACACTTCATTCAGTCTGGGCCAGAATCATTGGAGTCCTACAAGTGTATTTTAGTGTGCTATGCCAAACTAAGGTCTCCACAGAATTTACAGCAGCGAGAGGAGCCACCAGCTGTGGACAGGGAAGTGTCATCTGTCTCCACCCCGACAGAGTTCATGCCATCACTGAGGAATTAGGCAACAATAAAAATTCTACTAGGCAGGGGGCAAAAAGGCCTGATCATTATAGCAGTCTACATCCCACCAGGGGCTAGAAGCCTTTGCTAATCTTTACACCAAGACTAGCCAACACAAGGAGACTATTGTACTACGGGATTTTAACTCCAATTGGCTGGCCAGCTCCAGTGCCGTGCACAGAGATCTTGTATCCGGACTCTACCTAACACAGGCTGTCAAGAGCTGCACCAGAACAAACTACCACACCAGTACAAGCACTCTGATCGACTGGGTACTAACAACTCACCCAGAAAGGCTAATTGATGTCAACGAACTCCCGAACACTCAGAGTGACCACTCACCTATCCAATGTGAGTGGTCGACAAAACGGGCCAACTCCCCACCCAAATTGGTGAGGAACAGAGTTATAAAAAATAGCACTATGACCGACTTCTGGAATCACCTTTCAGGCATTGACTGGAGCTTCCTTGACTTATGCCACTTCTATTGACACTGCCCTCCAACTCTTCCTCACTCATTTCAACACAGCTTCGGACAAGTTCACCCCATACTGTAAGAAGATGATAAAAAGTCATAGTATGGACTGGGTCACCCCTGAGCTTCTCAGTATGATGTGACAATGGGCTCTCCTTTGGCACCAGGCCAAGGCAACAGGGATAACTACGGATATCCAAAACTACAAAGTGGCCAGAAACAGGCGCACCTGGGCAATAAGACAGGCCAAGGCAGCATTCCACAAGAACCAGCAATCTCACAGCTGGAGTAACGGGAAGAAGTTCTGGGACTCAATTAAAAGCCTCCGTGGGTCTGATAACAGGATCCCCCCAACCATGCTCTGCCACAATGATGAAATCATACTTGATGATGCTGGTATGGCCAATATCTTTAATAAGATTTTCTCTGACTACAGTGCAGTTCTGCCTCCCAGGCCTGCCACACACCCTGATGGAATGCCAGCCTTCAGCCAATTACCCTCCTCTACCACTGCCAAGCCCAGCCCAAGCTTTTACTTCAGACAGGTGACCGTAATGGAAACAAGAAAATACCTTGCAAGTGTCCTGGGAAAACCAAGGATGGGGGTAATGGAATCGATATGAAATTGAATTCCATTACCTTACAAGAGGTTGTCTTTCCCATCACCAAGCTGTTTAATCTGTCTCTCCACCTGTCCGCTTTCTCCTCTACCTGGAAATCCACTCTGGTCACTTCTGTGCACAAAGGAGGTGACTGAGCACTAGTATCCAACTACCGACCTATCTCAGTTCTGTCTCTGCTCTCCAAAGTACTGGAGAGAATCATAGCTGACCAACTCACTGACCACCTGCATAAATATAAACTCCTCTGCCTCCAACAGCATGGCTTCCGCAAGATGCATAGCACTAATACTGCCCTAACTGCCTTCACAGACTATGTGCATGAGACACTTGACCAGGGACAACTGGTCAGAGCAATTTTCATAGACCTAACCAAGGCTTTCAACCTTGTGAATCATCAGCTGCTGCTGCACAGACTAACCTACCTTGGACTATCCCCCCCGACATGGTCAGTTGGTTCTCCAGCTGCCTGTCTATGTGCTCTCAGCAGGTGAAAATCAATAAAGCCATCTCTGAGACCAGTGGGGGTCCCGCAGGGGTCCATCCTGGGCCCACTCCTGTTCAGCCTGTTTGTGAACAACCTTCCAGAAGTGTGCCTCTCCTCCAAGGTACTGCTCTATGCAGATGACAAGGTGGTGTTCTCTCGAGGCTTTTGCCAAGATGCACACACAAAGGACATGCAGTACAACTTTGACCTCCTACAGGATTGGCTCAAAGATGGTCTGCTAGTGCTCAACAGCAAAAAAAACAAGTCAATACTTTTTGCCGGAAGCCAAAAGAGGAGGTATACCACTCCCTTCTCAATTTTGTGCAACTCCCACTCCACCCTTGAGAAGGTGCCCTCGTTCCAGTACCTAGGGAATACAATTGATGAGTCTCTCTCCTTCAATGAACATATACAAAATAGTACCACTGTTGCTAATAGGAAGTTAGGCACTCTAAATAGGCTTTGATTCTGCCTCATACCTGAGGCAAGGGTCCAGGCAGTAAGAGGGACAGTTCTACCCATCCTGAACTATGGTAATGTGGTATATGGTGTAGCCTCAGAAACCAGCCTGCACAGGGTCCATACTACCATCAACAAAGCATGCTGCTTTGTTTTAGGTGCAGATCGCCTTATGCACATGTGCAACCTTTATATTGGGACACAATGGCTTCCTCTCATGGACCAAATCAAGCTCCACTCCTACCTTCTAGGAAGTAAGGCCCTTCTAGGTCTTGTACGCCCCTTCCTACAAGCCTTATTCCATCCAGTTCCAGCTGAGCACTCCACGAGAGTGTTACAAGACACGCCCTAGCAGTACCTTTCAGAAGAACTGCCTTAGGGAGGTGAACCTTTGCAGTAAGGGCCTCCACCTGGCTAAATGAGCTCCCCCAGGCCACTACTAGCCTTACTCACCTTGGCCAGTTCAAATCTGAAATTTGGAAGTCCATCTCTACTCCAGTACAATGTTGCTGTAAAGAACACCCCAGCCATTTCTAGCCCTCCTGGTACCCCCTGACACAATATGGCTTGGCTGTGGCGACCCGTGGCTCCTAAGAATCTCCTGCTAATCCGCACCTACCCACCCCTTGGTCCCCCACACACCCTCACCCTCTTAGCCCTCCTGACCCTCCATAACACCCACCTTCACACCCGCTTAACCCCCAACCCTTAAGCTATCACCCACCATTCTTCTCTCCCCCTCACCTGTCTAGCCTGTAGCCTACTGTCCCTTAATAGCTGTACTTGTCAGTGGGACACATTAATTGTTCCCTCCAGGAACCTATCTAAGCTCTATAGCTGCATTCTGGGAATTCTCATACTTTGTACATAGTTGGAATCTGCACTTTATTCACCTAATCTGTTATGGGACTATTTTCCTCTGTATTATGTAATTAAGTGACGGTTTTTGCAATGTATTTTGTCTCTCCCCATCCTTCTATTTATAATGCTGTTTAGCCTTTTTAATGATGTGTAACTGACAATGCCTACTAGCTACTTCTGTTTTTCTCCACTGTCCATGTACTTGATGTTCCCCCACCCTCTGTGCGACGAGGATCCTTTGTAAATGAGCTTTTAGCGAAAAGGTTGCAATTCCAATTTTACAATAAATAAATAATAAAAATCCTTTCTACAACAAACTATAAGGTACTGTATTTCCCTGCTAATTTGCTGCTCAGTCTAGTTGGTATCCCTCCCCTTTCCCAGAGACAGTAACAACTAATCCCCTAGATGGGAGGGAGAGGGTGGCCTCCTTGTAGAAACACTTCCTGGGACTGAGAGTTGAGAGCCTGCTGCCTACTAGTGATTGATCCAATTCCCCCCAGGCAGTAGCAACTGAGTACAGAGACTATAAGGTGTTATATCTAAGTGAATTACCTTTACAAAATATCCAGCAGGGCAAGAGGGTTACAAATTGGGGGCTGTCTTCTGGGATTTCAATGGAGGTACTAAATGCATACCTGACATGGCATGGAGGAGCTTCTGAAGTGATGGACTGTTGCTGGGCCACAGTCTGTTTGGAAGTTTGAGTAATAGTTTTGGGACAGTGAGAAGCATTGTGAGGAGACAAAATGGTACCTGCCACAGATGCAATAAAAACATGATGACTGAGTAAGAAGAAATGGAGTGATTTGATTGGTGGATGGGACAAATGAGATGCAACACTAGAAAAGGGAGGTCAGGTGGTGTTGGAATCAGATTGTTGAAAACTTCCAAGGAGAAAGGAGTGCTGTTGTTGTGCTAAAAAAAGTTGTGTTCCACACACCAACTAACTCCGCTAAGTCTGAGAGAACAGTGAATTAAACCGCCAGTGAGAATAATATAGTCACGTGCAACCTGTTCAGCCCCACACCCTGCCCGGCCCCAGCCCCGCCTCCTGCCCCCCCAAATGTCAAACGCAAACTACGCCTGTGCTGTAGAATAGCATTACCACCTCTTGTTTTCTACTTAAAATGCCCCTGCCTATACACCCGAGAATGCCACTGCTTTTTGTGCCACCTTTTCACATTGCCTTCCTACTTTTAAGTTATCAGAAATCAGTACTCCGAGGTCCCATTCGAGTTTTGTTACTGTCAGTTGTTCTCCATTCAGTGTGTATGATCTGTTCGGGTTTCTCTTCCCTATGTGCATGACTCTGCACTTTCTGGCATTGAATTTCAACTGCCAGTTCCTAGACTATGCTTACAAGCATCTTAGATCCTCTTCCATTGCTACTGCCCCTTCTAATGTGTCCACCCTGTTGCAGATCTTTGTGTCATCTGCGAAAAGGCAAACCTTCCCCTGTAGGCCCTCAGCTATGTTGCTGATGAACACATTGAAGAGGACCAGTCCTAGGACCAATCCCTGTGGTACTTCACTGGTTACCTATTCTTCCCCAGACATAGTTCCATTGATTATGACTCTCTAGGTCCTTCCTTGAAGCCAGTTTTGAACCCACCTGACCATTTCTTGCCCCATGCCTGTGTTTTCCAGTTTGTTAATCAGTCTCCTGTAGGGGACTGAGTCAAAAGCTTTGCTGAAATCCAGATATACTACATCCACCGCCCCTCACTGGTCTATTATTCTTGTGTCTCAGTTGAAGAATTCGGTCATGTTCATCTGACATGATCGCCCTGCTGTGAATCCATGTTGTTTTTTGTCCAGCTACCCAGTTTCTGTTAAGTGTTTCATTAGACATTCCTTAAGTAGGGTTTCCATAGGTTTGCCCACTACTGAGGTCAGGCTGATGGGACGATAGTTTCTGGCATAATCCCTGTTCCTACTTTTGTGCAAAGGGACCACTGCAGTCATTCTCCAGTCATTTGGCACTTGTCCATTCTCCAGGGACTCTCTGAACAATTCTGCTAGTAGGTCTGCAAGTTCCTCTGCAAATTCATTCAGAATCCTGGGGTGGATTTCGTCTGGTCCCATTGCCTTATTTGTATTTAAATTTTGTAGTTGTTTAAGGATACTGTCTCTTGTGAAGGGTTCAGTGCCAGCCTCCTTGTCGTGTCTGGCGCTTTATGTAACCTGGGGCCATTACCTTGGTGGTCTTTTGTGAATACCGAGCAGAAAAAATTGTTCAGAATCTTGGCTTTGCTTTTGTCACTTTCCTCATTTTGTCCATCATCTACTGTGAGTCTAATGATGCCCCCTATTATTTTCCTTTTTCCCCTAATGTAATGATTAAAAGTTTTGTCACCATTTTTAACTTCTCTTGCTATTTTTCTTCTGTTTGGTCTTTGGACCTCTTGACTGCCATTCCGGCTTCCTTGAGTTTTGTTTTGCAGTCTTCCATCTCAGCATCTGCTTTTGTCTTCTTGAATCTTTTGTATGCTTTTTTCTTGTCTTTTATTTTTGATGCCAGTTCTTTAGTATACCAGAGAGGTTTTTTATGTTTCTTGGATTCTGTAACTTGTTTGGTGCACTGGGCTGTCACTGTATCACCCATTTCAGTGCCTCCCACTTTTGTTCTACTGTATCCCCTACTTTGTTGTTGAAGAGAGGTTTGATGCTTTCTCGCAGCTATGCAAAACTGGCCTTTTTGAAATCCAGTGCTGAAAGCTTGCTGTAGTTGCTCTCCACTTTGCTGGTGACCTTGATCAGACAACCAGTTTGCATTTTGTGCATTTGTGGGAATGTTCCTAGGGCAATTGGACCTTCAAATTTGCCCGTGCAGGAAGGAAGCTATGTGGCCCCTGTGCCCCCAGCTACTGTGTCCCGGCAATGGTCACAACCAGTAACTAAAATATCCCCCCACTACTATGGAGCCACTGGAACAATGGGAGGAGGTTGCGGCTGAGTTACCTGAAATTAAGCTAGAGGTGGTACCAGGGCCCAGCCGTCTGACCAGCTCTGTACCACCACCGATTGCCCCAGAACTTCCCCTTGGCAGGGGGAGGGGCTGAGGTTGGACCTCACGAATTAGAAGTACTGCTGCAGGGTATGTGAGGGACATGACTGAGCAGTCAGGTTCTCCCGAAGCTGTGGTGCGAGGCTCGCAGGACAAGAATAAAGTACCAGCTAAACCCAGTTTCACCCAGAAACCCAAGACTGAGATGATGGTATGGAGCAGGACACTATTGTTGATCCTGCTGAAGTAATTTCCATATATGATCAGCCCAAGGAGAATGTTACCCGCATGTCTGAGGATCTGGAAATTGACAGGGATATCCCAAAACCATACACCATGCCAATCCTTGGCGTGGTTGAGACCACCACCCTGCTCCCTGAAATTTGCAAACGTCATATGGTTAGGCATCATTTGGACAAGACAGTGCTCAACTATCGAGATGGCATATGGTTGCCCAGGGAAGTGGCCCCACAGCCTAGCCTCAGGACCCTTCCTAACTGGAGCCAAGCCAAGAGGTGGGTGAGAAGGTATTTAAAGGTTGAGTGCCCAGGAGCCAATTACCCATATGTAAGTGAAAGAACTTGGGATCTCACTGAATGCCGGAAGTCTGACTGGCTGTTCCAGGGGGCTATAGAGAAAGTGTACCCAAGTGCACCTTAGAAATAGAGTGGACTTACAAGAACAGGCCTATGATTGGAACAAAGTAAATTCCATGGCTAGACCTACACTTGGACAGAGAAAGAGCGAGAGAGAGAGAGTGAGAGAGAGGTGGCTACCATGCTTGGGACTGACGCTGAGGTGACAGTGAAGCATCGGAGGGGCCGTTAGAGCAGAAGCGGCCCCTACCCTCCGTGTTCACCCAGGCAAAGTTTGGGGAGGCTAAAGGGGTTCACTGGGAGAATGTAGAGTGAGGGGCAGCAGTCATAAGTGATCCCTGCTAGGCATCAGCTGATGGTTGTCCAAAGAGTGGATTACAGGACTGGGCCCTGGGGAGCAACCCCCCATTCAGAGGTCAGTAAAATATGAGTAAAGCACCCACTCCCTCTCTCGGGGAAAGACACAGCAGAACAAGAGACTGGTCAGAATGCTGCCTGTGTGTTAAAAGAGGGAATCAGAGCCTAAATGGCTCCAAAGAGAAAAGGGAGAAGTTGTCAGGAGCTAGGATTGAACCTGGGTCCCCCAAAGTATGTGCCATGGTGCCTTGCCATAGAAAATGTCTAGACTGTAACACAATGAATTGTGCACCCTCCATGGAGTAGTGTTTTGCTTGAGCTTTTGGTACAAACAATAAAACTGCTTGTTGCACTTGATTCAGTCTGGGCCAGACTCATCGGAGTTGTACAAGTGTGTGTTTGTGTGCTGTGCCAAACTAGGGTCTCCACAGAATTTCTAACTGTGAGAGGAGCCAGTAGCCATGGAGAGGGAAGTGTCATCTGTCTGCACCCTGAATGAGTTCACACTGTCACGGAGGAATCCTTTCTACAACAAACTATAATGTACTGTGTTTCCCTGCTAATTTGCTGCACAGTCTAGTGGGTACCCCTCCCCTTTCCCAGAGACAGGAACAACCAAGCCCCTAGACAGGGGAGGGAGGGGGTGGCCTCCTTGTAGAAGCACCTCCTGGGACTGAGAGCTGAGAGCCTGCTGCCTGTTAGTGACTGATCTAAATCCCCCCAGGTGGTAGCAAGCGAGTCCAGAGATTGTTAGATGTTATATCTCAGTGACTTAACTTTTACAAAATATCCAGCATGGAAGGAGGATTACACTAACATACTAAGTTGCCAGCAGATTAGGCCTGATGGTCTATCTCATCTGCTTGAGATGCAGTCCACAGTTATGTCACTGCTGCTGCTCCCCCTTTTTCATTCCCTTGCTCCCAGGTTCCTCCCCCAGACCTCTCCTGCAGTTCACTTCCCTCCCTACGAGTATCTTGCCCATGTACTGTACCTGTTCCAACCCCTCTTGAATCCACCCACTGATTCCATTTTCATTATCTCCTCTGGCAGCGCATTCCAAAGTGCCACCACCCTCTCCATGAAATAGTGCCTCCTCACCTCACCTCTGTACTTTCCCCCTCCAATCAGTTTGAGGCTATGACCCATCATAGTACTTTCTCCTTTTATTTTGAGAAAACCCTCAGTGTTTACCCTATTGATCCCCTTCAAATATTTAAAGGCCTCTATCATGTCCCCTCTGTCCCTTCTGTCTTCCGGGGAGTACATGATCAGTTCCTTAAGTCTCTTATCATAAAACGTTTCTCCCAGTCCGTGGATCATTCTCAACGCTCTCCTCTGGACTCTCTCCAGTAGAATAACGTCCATCTTTAAGTGAGAGCACCAGAACTGCACACCGTACTGCAGGTGTGACCTCACCAAGGAATTGTACACGGGCAGTAGAACCTCTTTCTCCCCAATGTAATCCCCCTAGCAATACACCAAAGCATTCTATGTGCTTTTGCTGCCGCTCTCCTACACTGCTCTGAGTGATTCATTTTGGCATCTATTACCACTCCCAGATCTTTTTACTCCTTGGAGACTGTAAGTTGTCCCCCCCCCCCCAAATGGTAGTTATACTCGGGATTTCTAGCACCTAAATGTACTACACTACACTTCTGAGTGTTAAACCTCAGCTGCAAAGTGTATGACCACTGTTCTAGCCTCTCCAAGTCTTCCTGTAGTTCTCTTCTCCTCTACTCACTGTCCACCACTGCTCCTAGCTTGGACTCATCAGCAAACAGGCTCAATTTCCTCTTAACACCCCAATGTCTGCTATGAATGCATTAAACAAGAATGGGCCCAGCACCGATCCTTGAGGGACCACACTGATGACTCTTCTGGGTGATGTGATTTCCCCCCACCACCACCCTCTGCTGCTGGTTACTCATCCAGTTCCCAATCCACCCTATCATTTTCCCCCACCCTAATTTCCTCAGCTTACTTGTCAACCCCCTGTGTGGCACTGAGTCGAATGCCTTGCTGATGTCTAGATACAGGACATCAACTGGCCTTCCATCATCCAGGGATCTTGTCACCAAGTCAAAAAATTCAACTAGGTTGGTTTGACAGGATCTCCCTTGGACGAATCCATGCTGCTGTACATCTTGAAGGCCATTAGCCTCCAGGAACTACACCATCCTTTTCTTCAAGATGGCTTCCAAAGGATGTCAGGCTGACCAGTATGTAATTATCAGGCTCATTCTGAGGTCTGATCTTATGGAGGGGCATCACATTTGCCATCCTCCAGTCCAGATGAGCATATCCTGATTGGAGGGAGGAGTTAAATAATTCTGTCATTGGAGCAGCCAGGACATCCGCCAATTCCTTCAGGACCCTGGGGTGGATTCCTTCTGGGCCTGGGGCCTGATCAGTCCTCAAGGACTTAAGAACCTCCCTTATCCTCCCCACCTGGATCTCAGCATTTGTAAGTGACACCAGTCCCCAGCCCCTGTTGTGTCTCCCACCCGTGGAATTGGTCCATCCCTTTCCCTAAAGTAAGACAGAGTAGAAGTACTCATTAAGTACCTCAACCTGTTCCACCACCTCCTCTGCCCACCCACCTTCCTTTTTTAACCTATCTCCCACCCTTCCTTCTCTCTCTGATGTACCTAAAAATCCCCCCCCCCGATCCCTTGCACCAATGGCAGCTCTTTGGCTATCTTGACTGCTTTTACCACTCTGTTCACTTCCTTGGAGATCCTGTGGTACTCATCCTTGTCTTTCTCCCTCTGAGAGCTCTTGTAGCTATGAAAGGACAACCCTTTCTCCCTCACAAACTCCCGCACTTCTCTGGTCCACCAACTAGGTTTCCTAGGCCTTGCGTTCTTGTAGTGGGCCTTTGTGCAGGTTTTTGTGGCCTCTAGTATGCCCAACTTCAATATCTCCAACCTGTGTTCTGTGCTCATGTCCAGAATGGTGTACCCCAAATGTCCTTCTAGGATGGCAACCATTCCTCTCAAGTCCACCCCTTATAGTCCACTACTTTCATCTTTGTCTGGTTCAACTCTCTTCCCAGGTCTAAGGAGAACCATAAAGTGGAGTAATCACTTCCTGACAATGGGTCCTGCACTACCACGTTCTTAACCTGGTCTCCATCTGCCAGTACCAAGTCCAGGATGCTTCCCTCTCTGGTCATCTCTACCACCAGACGAAACAGGAATTCATCCTGTAAAAGCATCCAGTAACCATTGCTCTTTAGCCAATGTAGACACCATAGTACTCCAGTCCACCCCGGGCATGTTGAAATCCCTCACTGCCACAGTCCTGCCCCTACCCCTGCTAGAGTGGTATCTAAGATTTTCTACTAATTCATTGTCTTCATCCTCTGACTGTGTTGGTGGCCTATAGGCCACCCCCAGATTGACCCTCATCCCTTTAGCATCATGAAGGGTGACCCATAACACTGGTGCATTCCCGATCCACATGCTCCCTACTGCTGCACTCTATCCCCTCCCTTATAAACAGAGCCTCTCCCAACCCTTACTAAGTTTCCTCTCCCTCCTCTAAGTAGGGTACCATGGGAGATTCGGGTCCCATTCGTGGTATTATGTGGCCCAAGTTTCTGTGACTGCTGCCTTTCTACAAAATGAGTGGTGTTTCATTTATAGATACTGTTTAGTTTTCTTTTTTTATCATTAGCAAAAAACAGCAGACATTTCAATTTTTTGCACTTTTTTGACAAACAAATGCAAATAACATTAAAATGAAAAATTATAGCATGGTACTTTGAGCACAAAAGTTGTTCAGCACAAAAATATCTACAAAATGAGAGGTGTTTCATTTAAAGATAACTTTTAGACTTTTTAAAATTTGAAAAAATGCTGTTTTTTCATTCACTTTTTTGATTAACAAATCCCCACCCCCTCTCCCCCAAAAAAGAGCAAAAACAAAAGAATTGTGCATTAAACTTTTTGTACACTGCAAACAGCATAGGTGACAAAATGGAGTCCTACAGAACCCCACATGGTAGGGGGAAGCGTCAGAGGACTAAATATCAGTGACCACTCTCTGAGTTCTACCCTCGAGGAATGATCAAAACCATCTGAGGGCCATACCTGACAGTCCGCAGGTGAACCACAGGTGCTCCAATAGCATGCCATGATCCATAATGTCAAATGCTGCAGAAAGATTAAGAAGGACCAAGATGGAATGAGTCCTCTGATCTCTCACTATTAGGAGATCATTTAGCACCTGAACAAGGGCCATCTTGGTGCTATGCCTCCTCCTGAATCAGGACTGGAGAGGATCATAGACATCATGGGTGGAAAGATGATCATCCAGCTGCAGAGCAACCACCTTCTTGATAACCTTGCCCAAAAAGGCAGGTTAGAGACAGGTCTATAGTTAGATGGACAGTCCGGGTCAAGGGAGGGCTTTATCAGGAACGGTCGTACAACTGCTTCCTTTAGGGGATCAGGAAAGACCCTTTTCTCCAGTGAACTCCAGACTATCTCAGCCATGACCAGGCCAATTTCATCAATGCAGAACACAAGGATTCACATTAGGTACAGGTCCAAACTACAGCTGGCTTGCCGCAAAGTCTGGATAATCTCAAATATGTCCATACGTTCCGGCTGGCCAAAGGTGGACCAAGCAAACTGGGTGCTCACAACCTCCTGCTGACCTCTGCAACACCCATTAGAGGGTGCTGAGCCGATCCTGGACCTGATGGTGGCAACCTTATCTGTGAAAAAATGAGCAAACTCATTACATTTCTCTTGTGAAAAAGTTCCCCCAGGCTGAAGACAGACTGAATTGCACAATCTGTCAACAGTCCAGAAGAGCTGAGCTGGTTGATTTTGCACAACAGCAATCTCCCTGAACTGGAATTCTGCCTTCATACAGGTGATTGTCGATTGATAGACTGTATAATGGTCCATCAATCTAAGCCTGTCGACCTCCATGCCCGAGTTCCACCAAGCCCTCTCTAGCCTTCAACCCACTCTACACAGCTCCTTCAAGACCCCATAAAACCATAGGGACCTTGGGCAAAAAGTGAGGGAATGAACCTGAACAGGAGCAATGACCTCCAGGGCCTCTGTCACTGCCTTATTATAGGCAAGTACCGGATCCCCTGGATCCATGCATTCACTAGGCAAACTTGATAGGTCCAGCACCACCATTTGGCCTTCTGGGGTCACACCCCTTAAAGGGTTGTACCGGACCATCTCCTTCAGGGCAGGCCTATTGGGGGAGCCATGAAACTGAACCCTATGGTGTGATGGTCAGACCACCCAGTCGGATCCACTACCCAGTCGGAGATCTCCATCCCCAGGAGGAACACCAGGTCCAATGAGTGACCACAAATCGGGGTTGTGGAGGTAACTACCTACGTGAGGCCCAATTAAGTCATAAGTTGGAGGAAGTCCTGACCAAAATGCGAGAGTTCATTGTTGACCCAGGCATTAAAATCCCCCAGAATCAACCATATGCGCGATCCCAGTACCATGTTGACAAAGGAGTCCGCAACTTCCTGTAGGAATTCTTTCCAATTTCCTGGTGGATGGTAGATCTGTGGTACCAAACAGCACATGAAAAATTTGTGGCAAATCAGTCCTATGATTGTAAAGTTATTAAAGTGCAAAATTTTGGGTTTAACATAGAAGTGGCCAGGCAGACCTAACCACTACAATATACAGTGCATCCCACTTGAAAGCATACATGATAAACGCATAGTCCACATAAATGCACAGAATTTCCAAGTTTCATTTTTTCCTCATACTTTCTGTGTTAAATAGGCATGTCAAAAGCATATAAGGATCTCTTTTAAATGCATATTTTTTCTCTCAGTTTTGTTGTTCAAGTTTGTACTGACTGGCCCAGTTTTACTGACACTGCCTATAGCTGCCTTACTAATTAGCAATTAATTGTCTGTAAATGGGTTGCTGTATTTAAAATGAGGTGTTTATCACTTACTTCAACCTTTTAACCATCAAACCCAAGTCACAAAAGCACCCTCCCTCACACTGAAATCAAGGCAAAGAACCCAAAATAATGTCACGGAAGCACTTTACATGAATCCCAGAAGCACTCTCCCTCACACATGAATCAGACCAAAGAATGCCACAACATGTCAAAAATCACTTTATCCCAACCAAAGAAGCACTTTAAGTGCTACTGGCATTTCTTTTCCCTACTCAGACCCCCTGGCACATGCTGCAGGATGTGCTTACCATTAAAAGAACACAAGATCTGATAAATGCATAGCCCTCTTAAACGTATACTTTCTGCTGGTCCCAAGGGTATGTGTTTAAGAGGACTGCACTGTATAATATATATATATATATATATATATCTATATCTGTATCTATATTATATATATAATATATATATATATATATATATATATACACACACACACACACACACACACACACACACACACAATTTTGCATTTGTATTTTTCTGCTTGATTTGCTAGTATACCCCCATGTACTCCCCTCCCCCAGACACACCTGGAAATTTGCTGCCACAGCTCAGTGTATACTTCATATTGGCCAAAGGCTACAACCAAATAAAATAATTCTCATTTTTAATGTCAAAAAAATGTAGAGTTGCTTGAAAAACAGCACTAGAGTTGTCATCTATAACCTTAA
This sequence comes from Neoceratodus forsteri, assembly GCA_016271365.2. Lineage (NCBI taxonomy): Eukaryota > Metazoa > Chordata > Ceratodontiformes > Ceratodontidae > Neoceratodus > Neoceratodus forsteri. Next base: position 191,227,309 of record CM057458.1, read on the forward strand.
TTCTGTCTTTCATATACTGTGTATGTTCAAGTCATACACAGTGCCCTTAGTCAGCGGTTCCTACATTATCTTCACACATCTGACTGTAGTTTAAGTACTCCATAAACATGAATATTTGATTGGAATACATAGATTTCTAATTGTGTCCTACCAGAAACAGATGTTTTCCACCCTCATTGGGAAATCCAACTCCGCCAGGACAAAGCCATATTGAAATTCTATTCACTACCAACTTCTTTTCCAGTTTGGGGAAATTAGAGGGTTTCTCTTTTTCACCAGGATAAATAGCTTTCTTTAAAGACCAATGACATTCTTCTGGCCTCTGTTCCCTTTGATCTTCATTTTCGTGCAGTTCTTACAGCTTTAAAGCTATTTGTTCATCACTGAGGGGGCATTTATAAGATCTCTGTCAGAGCTGTAGCACACACACTCTGTTTCTTTTCCCTCAGCTGCGGTATGCTGTTTCTCTGTGCACAGCTGTTAGCACCAGCAAATGTTTCTCAAGTTCTCTGGAAAGTTTTTCAAAGCTTGGACTTGTTGATCTGCATCATTCACTAAATGCTGTTACTTCCGCTGAGTGCAATTAGTATGTGCTGTGGGAGGTACAGTAAATACAATGATTGAAACAATGCAAGACTCCAGTAACAAGAAGAATAGTAGGATTTAAGACTACATTGTTTTTGCCAGTCACACAGCTAAATTAATAACAATATACATGTTCTGTTCATGTGCAATCATGGTTCAAAGGTAAACAACAAATTGGAAAGGAGAACTCTTGAAAGGAAATTGACTGAAGCAGTCTTTGACCTGAGATTATCTGAACAATTTTCAAAGGATGATGCAGGGCTTGTGTCAAGTCCTGCGTCAGCTGTGTTGTTTGGCATAGCTGCACCAAACTCCTTTGATGCAATTGCACCCAATTTTAGTACACTGGGTGAACTTGCAACAGTTTCCCCCATTTTATGGCAGCTTGCACTAAAGATTTGGCACACGCCCCACAAAAAAGGTCCCCCAAATAGCCCAAGATAGATCATGGGGGAGCTGGTCTAACTTGTGGCATTTGGGGCACAGGGATGAAACTCCTGATTGGTGCCATGAGAATGCTGCAAGCCCTGTGCACGTATGATTGGTGCACCAGGGACTTGTGGCATTCGCAGATGTTTTGAATATCGGACCCTATGTCCTAGTATGTCTTCATGGGTCAGAACCTTTTTTTCCAAGATCATCCATATCCTAGTACTTTGAGGTCATTTCATAATCACAGCAATACACACCAGGGTGTGGCATATCATGGGACATCACCACTTCTTGTAGGGTTGTGCAGGATCCAAACATGGTTTCCTAAATACCATGACTAGCAGGCTTAGAGTACTTGGTCAAATATCGAATATTTCATACTATTCATGGTATTCAGGGAAAAATATTCAAGGGTCACTGTCAGCTTTGCAACCAGTTTTTAGTGCCCCTGTAACAGATGTGCCTGTTAACAGAGCTTTACCCAATAATTGCTCTGATTCCATTCCAAAAGCATATATGCTATATTTAAAGTACATTTTTCACAAAAAAGACTTTTGGTCATCCCAACCTTAATTCCATGGTCTGCTCCTTCCTGTATGTCCCCGATATAGGAATGATACTGAATGATGCTGAACTCATGCATGAACAAGTTCAGTGATTATGGAGACATGTACACTAAATAAGAGGCTGCATAGTGTAACCCCTAGGTGGCGCTATCCCAAGGGCTGCTACCCCTGTCTGCTTGGCTAGTAGCAGGTTAAGGAGCCCGAGCTCTGAAATGGGTGCCTCCACCTGGAGGTCAGGGTTGGTAGTGGTCAAGCTAACCTGGGCACAGCCCTCCGGGACACTGTAACCACCCTCTTTCTCCTCTAGTGGCCTGAACACTGTACAATAATCACTTTCACAATATCCATGGTACAGCACACAAGTACCCACACTGTTTGCACTTACCACAAGGGCTGGTTCCTCTGGATTGACCTTGGGGACCCCCTGTAAAACAAGGTTAAGCACAGCAAATAGCAACAGTACAGTACTTTGCGCAAACTGGATCCACAGTCAGATTACATGCAGAAAAGTTAGATCTGATTTATTCAGGGGACTTGAACAAGGGAGGGTCAAAATCAGGTTAATTAGCTTAAAGGTTACATCAACCAAGCACTTATGCATGCGCTTTGAATCCCCCCACACAGTCCACCTCTGGGTACCCAGGTAGAGACGAGATGGGCTAGCCAGGACAGTTACCCAGGGTTGCAGCTGGTTGGGGCCCTGTGATGGAAAACACAACATGCATAGTACACAATATTTGTAATCTGGAGCCAGAGGGCTCAGTTCGTAAAGAAAACGAAACAACAAGACAATCAGATGACACACTCAGATTAAGCTGTTGTTGTAGGGAGCTACCCTGGTATTTACTCACGATAACCAAGACTGGACACAGGCTGGACGAAAATAGAGACTGCAGGTGGTTGATCTGGAATGCTAGGAGAAGCAGGGCCCACACAAGTCGCAGAGGTGTCGTTCCTGTTCAAGCGTGGAGCAGGGGGCTGATCCCCAGGCAGGTTTCTCATCGGTGGCTTCTCTGTGCAGTGGGTAGTCTGGCTGGGCCAGTCTGGCAAAGCCCAGACCACATGGAGACAAGTTCAGAAGCAGTCCGTTTTGGGCTGGATACAGCTTTCAGCAAGCAGAACACAGTACACACAGTGGGGAACTAACTCACAACCCACTAGCAGCTCATAGCACATTTACATGTACGGGAATTCTACTGAACCAGGCAAAGTGCTCCCCGGGCACAATCACAAAGTCTCTGCACACACCGGGAGCTTAGGGGTAGCTGGAACTCCTGACAGGCAGATCGTATTCAGCAAAAATATTCGGTCTTCTTCAGGTTGAATCTGGCCCACTTCAGTAGCTTACTTTAGTCACACAAACTTGGATTTAGTTCAAAATAATTTTCTTCTCTCCCTCTCAGGAGCAGCACACTGGCATGCAGGCCAAAAACTTAGCCTTTTCGGAGTTCTCCCATGCGAATCCACTCAGGTTGGCTGCTCAGAAACACTTCAGCTCCTTCTTGCTCAGCTTCCAGCTAGTTCTAACTGAAAACTGCAAGCAGCCCAGGACTTCCCCAAGATCCAAAAGATTTGGTTGGCTGATTTGGCTGTCAGTCAATGCAAGAGCTCCCCCTTCAGTTGCAAAAAAGGCACAAAAAAGCTCCAAACTAAAGTTCCTACAGATTTTGAATTCAGAAAGCTCCTGTAGTCCGGCTACATTTTAAGTCCCACCAATACTGTTTGGTCCAATTTGCAGTCCAGGATCAAGATAGTGGAGACAAACAAAACAGTTCTTGCTATAAAGAAAGCAGGTTAGACAAACTACATTATCATTATCACTCTAAATGATTTTTCAGTAAATAGTTACATCTTTCAACAGAGCTCCCTCTCAGATTACTTAAACTGCAATTAGGCAGCTCTTAGAGACAGTACACAGAGGCCATACAAGCTCTGGTAATCGCATTTAAACTGCTAAAATGCAAGACATCAGCCTGGCAGTGAGCATTTAGGCAAGCTCAAGGAAGACTTTTTGGGAACCCCCATTTGTAGGGGGATTACAGTAGTATTAACTGCACTGATTTCTATAGTATAAGTGTAAACCCCCTGTCGGGGGCTTACCTGTGAGCCCCGGAAAAAGTCTGCATTTCCCTGGGGTTGCTTTCATCCCTCATTTTTTTTTTTTATCCTGGGTCCTGGTTTCCTGGCTTGCCCCTATGTTTTTGTGCTTCTCGTGATGGCCCCTGCATTGGTTTTATGGAGACAGCGTGGTCAGAGGAGCTGTAGCATGGAGCCGCCAGCTTTGGAATGGGCACTGTGGTGCCAGCGAGCTCCGCGCATGCACCCTAGCACATTTTGGTATGGCCATTTCAGTGGCCTTTCAGTGTGCCTCTCCAGTGGTTCCAGTTCTGTTGTGAAAAGAGAGAGGGACCGCAGATGTGGGAAAAAACAGAGAGGTGGTGGAGAAGCAGCAGGAGCCCTTTTTGTTAGCATCAATCATGCTTGGGAATGCAAATGTAACCTCATGAATATTAATGAGGCGGCACGCTTTATAGATGAGCCGAGAGCCTGTCTAGCACTGGGAAAAAGGGTATAGCACTAGTGACAGGCGAGGGGATCAATGGAGACTAAATAAATAAAGGTATGCTGCTGCAAGTGAAAGGGAAGGTTGCCAGTCCATGGGGAAAATACATGAATAACATGTGTCCACAGACTGCAGCCAGTAAAGTAGGGCTAGGTGTGTGTGCTGCCTGGGGACATTAGGAAATGGCAGCAGCAACTACATGGTGGTTAAGTAAAATGGGTAATGAATGCAGTCAGACAACAGGGCACAAGGGTGGCTACAGCTGTGTGGGAAAATGAAGTAATAAAAATAAAGGGTCTGGCTGCAGGGACACTTGAAATCTGGTACACTGTATAGATCTGTGGACATTGTTTACAATGGCCACCATGTTTTGCAGCCATGTGACACCAGCCAGCCAGCCATCGAGCCAGGATTCTTGCCAGGGACTCTGGGACTGATTGAAAGGACTCGGGGTAAAATACAAGGGAATGTTTAGGTGCCTTTTTCTGCACCAATGAGGCATCGAAGGAGCCTCATACATATACATTTTTGCCTAAGGACAGTAGCTCCAGCCAATGGACAGCGAAGAAAGGGCTCCCAAAAGTTGAGGACTGGTGGGCTTTGAGTCAGTTCGGTGGGAGCTCGTCCAGTGGGAGGGGGGCTTCTGCCCCTGGAGAGAGTCAGGCTGCGAGATGGGCCTGCCTGGGGGCTGCCATCAATTTGTCCCCTAGGACAAGGAGTGCCTGCCCCATTGGGAAAAGGAAGAAGAAGCTTGCCAGAGAGAAATAGGGAAAGCTGCAGGATTCTGAAAGCTCCCATCTGCTTTGAGATTGCAGCACAGCAGTGAGACAAAGCAGAAGAGAGAAAAGGTTGTGTCCTAAGCCTGAATGAAAGGACAAAGGTTGGGTCTAAGCCTGGAAAAAGAACAAGGTTGCATTCTGAACCTGAAAAAAGAATGAAAGTTGCATCTAAGCCTAGGAAAAGATGGGAATCCAGAGGATGAGGAACAAGAGGATATGAATGTGATAAGGAAAGAGAAAAGGAAGAGTAAGCCTCTTTGAGCCAGAGAAATGCTGAGTACCTGCACGGTGAGAAACTGGACTGTGAGTGTGCAGGTGATATCTGTGAGAGCCAGACAGAAAAGGTGGCTGTGTCAGGTTGAGAGAGACTTTGAAAGCAGAAGGAAGGATGGACAGGTGCTTTCTGGTCCGAGTACCTGCTGTCGGCTCCTGAGATACAGCAGAGAGACGGATTGCTGTGGCTACACACCATGGCAGGAAAAGAAAGAGAAGAAACAGAAGATAATGTGCTGAACATGTTCTGGCTGATGCCCAGGGCCAGCTGGGGAACTTGCTAACCCCCATCAAGTGGGATCTGCCACTGCAGGGGGGTCACGGGTCTTGTACCTGAGTGCTAGGACGCTGTGATCAGAGGGAGCTGGGCTGTGGGGCTACTCCCTGCTCTGGGTCCTCTGTAGTTGGCAGGCCTTGTGCACATGCCCTGCAATGGGGCCTGTAACAGGCCGAAGGGGACAAGCTGCAAGATCTGCAAGCAAGATGAAAGAAGGCAAGCTGCAGCCTCTGTGCCCCCTGTTAAAGCTATGTGCCTGGCTCTGCTGTGTTGCCATCAATCCCCAGGACTTCAGTGAACTGTGCTATCTAAGGACTGAATTCTGATGAACAGTGAGTAAACTGCAGGAATTGCCCTGCACCTGGGGACTGTAAATAGTTAAGCAAGCACACTAGGGCTGGAGCTATAGCCAAAGAGAGAGAAATGTAAAACATTCTTAATTCAAGTAAGCGCACCAACGCCAGATTCCAGCTGCACCTCAGGCCTGCAACTTTAAAACTGGGTAGGGAACCCAGGTACTGAACTTTGGGGAAATGGACTGGGACCTGCAAGTCTGGATTTGGGCATGTCTGCAGCAGTTAGCAAGACAGATGGACCCAATAGCTGTACTGATTGCAATAAGGGAATGAATCAGAAGGAGAAATGTGTTTTGGGGAAATGCAAGAATGAAAATGCTTGAACTATATTCCTCCTACCCTATTCCTAAACCCTCCCCCTGTAAATAAACCACAGAGTTATTGTTTTGCAGCAGAAAATTAATCCAGAGCCTGATTTTAGTGAGCCAGTTAATTTGATGAAATGAAAAGGCAAATGATGTCACTGAATGTGGGGAGGTTTCGAACTTGGTAAGTCCATGCCTAGGGTAACTTTTGGGGAGGTGGGTTGGTACGACATCCCAGGGGGTTGTACCGCAAGCAATCAGACCCACTTAAAATGTACCCTTGGTGGAGGCACCGCCATTTTAGTTAAGCTTTTGGGAAAGAACCTTTGTTATAGCTATGGGAACCCGGGCCCCTATCCTGGCTAGTGGTCACCCAAGTAGGGGCAGTGGCCCTCCCTGGATGGTGCGGAGAAGGGCTGCATAAGTATTTTTTAAAATCAAGGGCTATTTCCAATGGAAATTGCTATTTGAAAAGTGAAACTGGGACCTTGGACATGCACAGAGTCCCGGTTTCACTTCTCAAATGACAATTTCCATAGGAAATAACCTTCAGTTTTGGGGCAGAGTCCCAGTTTTACTTTTCAAACAACAATTTCCACATTTCCATGCTTATAAAATGTTTTTAAAAGTTTACAAAAACTCAAGAAAAAAAGAAAGTAATATCTCAACTGGATGCTAAATATAGAATAATGTATGGGCAACTATGCACAATAAGGCTGTGTTCCATCTAAGGGTTTAGAAGATGCTACAGACCTTGGCAGTAATCCTCCAGACGTCTCAAGTGTCTTCAGAACCCCAAGATATGGGCCGGCCCAGTGGCACTGGGGGGTTGAGGCACTGGACGCTACACCTCTTGCTGCGCCAGCGACCCAAATTCAGGAACGGACTTGGGTTGGTGAAGGTCAGCAGGGGGAGGGAGGATGGAGCATCCCCACGGATTCTGTCCTCCCTCGGGGTGGGATGCCAGGGGTGCTGTCTAGCACCCAATGCCCTTCTGAAGCCAGCGGATGCACCAACTCTTGAGGGGCACAGCGGCTTTGTATCTCAGAGCCGGGGGGGACTTCATTAGGCACTTCAGAATGAGTGTGCATTAGCACGTCGATTCTCTGTGCCAGCATCCCAGGGGGTTGGGTTACAGGGAGTACAAGCTTGGAGGAAAATGCCTCCAGCCCCCCTAGATGAAATTCTCCAGAGCCATTCTCAGCGTCAGGTCAACCAAAGGGCAGATCCCGCTGTTCACGCTCACTGCAGAGGACAAGAGGGGAGGTAGTGTGGGGATGCCTCTCCTTGCTCTGCCCGGGGGGTAATCCAGGCCATCAAGTTAGGTCCCGATAGCAGTGACACGTTCTAGGGGCAGACCCAGATGGCTGAGGTTGATGTGGAGGATGTCACTCCTTGAGTACGGAAGGAGAGGGGGTCATGGGGACATAAGGCGTGGATAAATACTAAGTGAAAAAAAAAGAACCCCAAGATAGAAATACATACAAGTTGGGTATGGTTGCCCATGTTTTATTTTTCTGAGTATATGGTTCTAGGAATTCAAGAAACAGACAGACACAAAAGTGACTTTTGGAGAGACTTTCACTTAAGCTGAAACAGAGTTTCACATTCACAACTGAATTAGAAAAAGCAGCATGACTACAGATGCTGCTCCCTGTAGTTTTGTTATCCTGTACTACAAAAACTTTTTTGACCGTTGAGCTGTACTTCAACAACTTTTTTGACCTTTGACCTGTGCAGCAATAACTTTTTCGACCTTTGAACTATACTACAAAAACTTTTGAACTGTAGTACAACATGAAAATTGAGCCAATTGATTTCAATATGTATAATAAGACCTGATAATATATCTATATCTATATTACATACAAAATAATGTATGGGTGGGTGTGTGTAACCAGAATTTTACACATACCCACAGTGTGGGATGCTACATAAACCCTGAGAGCAAAGCTGGAGGGGTTTATACAAGCATCCCACAGTGAGGATGTGTGTAAAATTCTAGTTGCAACACACCCACTCATACATTATTTTATTTAATTACTGGTCATCATGCTTTATGGCACTGTCCTTAAAAAAATCAAACAGTGAGAGAGTGATAATTTGCTGTAAAGTGTTTTTATTTCAGTAAAGCTAAACGTGAAAGTAAAAGTTTTTATTTGCTGTAACTAAAGAACACTTGTTTTTCAATTGTGTTAAACATTATGTTTTTAGAGATAACATAACTGAGCCAGATTGACAGCTATTGATTATAACTGCCCAGTTATGACCAAAAATATCAACTGGGCCATTATAACACAGGATAAAACTCTTATCTGTGTATAAAATAATGATGACCAGTAGTTAATATATACTGCATTTAATAATGTGTAGGCAACAGTGTGTAACGAGTTATATATCACACCAGTGATGAATAAATTAGGTAAATAAATCATGTTATTTGGAGATAAATATTTATTTTTGCTTAGAACACCATTTATTTCACTTAGAACATATTATTTCCACTTAGAATCTGGAAAGAGAATACAGAGAACAGTGGGCAAGATAGAGAACTTACAATGGAAAGAAAGGTGGTTTTAAGCTAAAACAAGGTAAAATACCAGCAAAAACATTACAAGTGGTGTGGTATATATCAAATACATAATAGATTGCAGTAGAATAATACATTTATCTCAACACATGAGTGCTAAGTCCTTTATAACTAATGTGTGGCTTCACCACTCGTGAGTTATGGGTCTTACCACTCTCTAGTGGAGATAAATAGAATAATAGATAGGTTCTGGTGTATTACAAGATAGTAATTCCATCGAGAGGTTCTGGGGACACAGAAAACCTCGAGAGCGAAGCTCAAGAGGTTTCATGTGTCCCCAGAACCTGGAGATGGAATTACTACCTTGTTATGCCAGAATCTATTTGTTATTTTTTTTAATATATGGATACGAGGTGAATTCTCAGACCTTCATTTGAACAGTGCAGTCAGCCGGTTCATGTGCATGCTGGCAGGATTCCCCAGTGCTGTGGGCTTCATTTAGCACTGCCTTTTTTTAAACTGTTTGTCAGTGGCAGTATCGGGCGAGCAGAGGAGCCGCGGACAGAGTCGAATTCTTCATAATGACAAAATTGTTTTCAAAACTAAAGAAAAACAGTTGCTGCTCCAGACCATTCGCTCGCTAAGCGAACAAGCAGGCCGCCATGTTTTTGGACCCGTTGTGCCCACCCACAGAGCAACAGTGGCCAATCACAAGGCACACTTTCTAAGATGGCAGGGATAGACTTGCGCATGCACTCTTCAGCTTTCTTGATAATACTATCGTTCGGGTGCCGAACTATACTATTACAGCACCCAAAAGATAGTATTATCACTTAGGAACAGTAGTATTATTGCTCCAGGAGCAATGGTATTACAAGAATCTTTTTGTATGCTTTTCAACCGTATTATTTCAACAATCCATATATTAAAAATGTGTTATTCCACTGCAGTCCATTATGCATTATCTATATGTTTATTCACCCAAGGTGCATGATATCACATAAACAATGAAATCAATGGTCAAGTGGTTTGTAAATCCCCATTTCTTATTTTATATAAACTGCTGGTTAACAGAACCACAGTTGTAGTGGAGCTGATCAAAAATGAAAGTCCATTTTGCCTGCAGATGTTGCAACTTGCACTTGGTGTTGTATGTGACAGCGAGGCAATTCTCCATTACACACGTATAAGCAGTGTGTGTAATGGGAAATTTTAGGTACTAGTTGCTGATTGGGATTGACCTAAACCTAAACCAGTATTTCAAGTGAAATTAATGCATAATCATGTGACAACTTTTGACCCATCAAATTGCTTGTATGATACAAGTCATTTTATTATGCTTAAATGACATGTGACATCTGTCTTAACGATATGCAGTAGCAATCAGAACCTACCCAAGAATGCACTCACTAAGTAAAGATATATAGTGTTTAAAGGAGACTGTAAATTTGTGGAAACATGAAGTTAGTTTGTAATGTTCCTATTTTCAGAAATGATATTTGTGTGTTCTAGTGTATAGTCTGTATAACTGCCTTTCAGGAGTGGGTTTATAGGGACAAGGGAAGATTAGAAGCTGGAGCAGAGCGATGGGAATCTTTGCAGGCATGAACCAAAGAGTATTTTTGTTGGAGGGGAGGGGGAATGGATTAATGCACTTTGTTACCTTTTTATTTGTTTTCATACTAATAATTGAAGGGAAAGATTTATGGAAGGGGGGAGGGGGTTGCAACTGAGTTTTCTTCAAATTTTAATGCTATTGTGACAAAAGTTATGCAAACTTGTTCAATGGTTTAATAGAAATGGGGGTGGAGAGGGTTACAGTAAGGAAGGGGGGGGGTCAGCCTTGCTTGTACGGAGGGAAAATTTAACAATCATCATTCAAGAAAACCTTTTTTTGGCCTGTGGAGTCACTTGTAGTGTTGTGGTCAAACACAGAGAAGGGATCAGAGTGTGGATGGTGCTATATGGGAAGTAACTATGGGTCGATTTCATGGAATATCAAGGGAGCTAGGAACAAAACAAAGAGATATAAAATTCTGAAATATCTCCAGCTATATAAAGGGAATGTTTTATGTTTGCAAGAAACACATATGTTTGATGTGGAAGCCAGCTTATTCAGAAGGCAATTCATGGGTCAGGTCTATACGGCCAGAAACAGCATGGCTAGCAGAGGGGTAGCCATTTTAATCTCGAGATCCACACCTTTTGTTTGTAAACAGCGTATCAAGGACCCAGATGGGCATTATATCCTTCTTAAGGGCCTTTTGGATCGAACGAGAATCCTAATGGGGAGTGTGTATGGCCCTAACGCAAACTCACCTTTTTTTTTTATGGACCTGCTGAACGTTCTAACCCATTTTGTTAATCTTCCTGTTTTATTAGGTGGAGATTGGAACCTGCCTTTCTCCCCTGGCCTGGATAAGGATGGGAAGAAACAAAAAGTGCTGACCCCAGCTCAAAGAGCACTCCATGATTTCTTAGATCATTTAGGACTTTGTGACCCCTAGAGGGTTTTACATCCAATGATCAGAGAGTTCACTTTCACATCAGAGGTGCATAAATCTAGATCGAGAACTGACTACTTCCTCATGAGTCAAACCATATTCACGGGCCTTTTGGAATGTACGATAGAGTCTGGGGTAATATCGGACCATTCTATGGTCCGGTGTTCCCTAGACCTTAACCCCAATATACCCAGACAAACTATATGGAAGCTGAATAACCAGTTACTTAAACTGAACCAAATCAAGGATAGTATTATACAGACAACAGAACAATATCAGAGGGACAACATTAACTCAACAGGGAGAGAAGACATAGAATGGGGGGCTTTGAAATGTGTTTTACGTGGGGTGCTAATTAAAATTGCAGCTGAAAGGAAGAAGAACAGAGAAAGCAAAGCACAACAACTTCTGGAGCAAATAAGGGGCATAGAAAGAACCCTCTTTCCCACTACTGTGGACGTGTCTAAAGAGAAGTTAATAGGCCTTAGGAATCAATACAATAATTTTTTAAGAGAGAAAGCAAAGTATGCTATCCTTAAAAGTAAAACACTTTATCTGGATCAAGGGGAAAAATCAAGCCGCCTATTAGATCTGAGGCTAAAAGCGGAGGAGACATCCAAAATTATTTAGAGTATTAAGTCCCAGAGAGATGGCACCACTAAGCTTCTTTCCCAAGACATAGTACTTGAATTTGAACATTATTATATAGTTCTATGAAACACCAACCCAAGAAAGAAGTAGTAGGGGGAATATCTATCCTCATTACAGCTTCCAACAGTTCTAGAGGAGTTGGAGGATGGGTTGGTTTCCCCTATTTCTGGGAAGGAAATCCTGAAGGTAATTAGGTCTCTATCTCTGGACAAAGCCCCTAGCCCAGATGGGTTCTCTCCAAATCTTTATAAATGTTTGCCGAACAATTGGTCCCAAACCTAAAGAGGTTGTTTTCAAGTATATTCGATTTGGATAGAGTTCATAAACACCTGTTCGAAGCTCTCATAATAGTTATTCCCAAGCCCGGAAAGGATCTGGCTAAGGTCACTAGTTATCGCCCCATATCTTTAATCAACTATGATATTAAGATCCTCACTAAAATTCTGGAAGCTAGACTAGCGAAGGTTATGCCCCTCATAGTCCACAAAGATCAAGTGGGATTTATGGCAGGCAGAACATCATCGGACCATCTGTGCAAGCTGTCCCATGTCTTCACTGTGTCCCAGGACTCAGACACCCCATGTGGTCTGATGTCCCTGGACGTGGAGAAGGCATTTGACAGAGTGGACTGGCAATTCTTGTTTCTGGTTATGAGTAGATTTGGGTTCCCCACTGCATTTATTAACTGGGCAGCTTCTCTGTACAAAAATCCCAGTGAAAGATTATATTGTAATGGGTTTTTCTCTTCTACTTTCTCATTGTTCTCAGGTAACAGACGGGGATGCCCTCTGTCTCCCTTCCTCTTTTACATTTATCTTGAACCACTTCTCAGCTGTTTAAGATCAGATCCACAGGTACAAGGAGTGGTAGTAGGTACTCAAGAATTCAAAGTTTCAGCATATGTGGATGATGTTCTTTTGCATCTGATTCACTCTAAGGAAACTATTCCAGTACTGTTGAGCATAATAGAAGGATACAGTAAAATGTCTAATTACAGGATTAATGTTGAGAAAACTACAGTGTTCCCACTTAATTCTAAACTACAGAAGAAATGTAGCCACAGATTTGGGATTACAGTGGAGTCCAAACACATTAAAGTATCTGGGAATTGTGTTAGCTAAGAGTGATTCCAAAATGGTTCAGTTGAACCTAGACTCTATTCTTCAGACAGTCAAACAGGACTTATACAGATGGAGTAAACTCCTGCTCTCTCTCTGGGGTCGGATAAACCTAATCAAAATGAACATCCTGCCTAGGATGTTCTATCCTATTAGTACGCTCAATGTCTGGTTACTATTGAAATGGTTTAAAAAATCCCACTCAGTGATATCGGATTTTATCTGGTAAGGGAAGCCCCCGGCCACCCCCATGTCCAAAGGGGGGGCTGAGATTGCCACATTTAGGATTATATTATTGGGCTAGCAGCACTAGTAAATATTTAAAATGGCTACTGACCCCAACTGAAGAGATCTCTTTGCCTTATGTCCCTTCATGAGTGAAGCTGGAAATTGAATTGATTAGGAGGTCTGGTCTAGACCCGACCACCCTGCTATACTCTACACAGCAAGTCCTCCCTAAACTGTTAACATCCATACTAATACGTACCTCAGTGAGGATCCATGCGCAGCTATTTTCGTTTTTATGGTATGTGGCATGGAAGGATCCTAATCAACCACTGTGTAAAAACCCTAATTTGAAAATAGGAGGCAAAATGGTTTCAGAATCTTGGATCCCTCCACTGGGGCAACTGAGGATTAAAGACCTATTACAGGAGGGGGGGATGCCTTCCAGTGGACTCCATCCTTAGTAGGTACAAAGTGGGGCCTAACCCCATTTTCAAAGTTTACCAGGTAAAACATGATAGTACAAATTCAAGAGGGCCTTAGAGAAAGCAGAGTTCCAGAAAAATATTTTGAGTTACTCTCTCAGGTGGTGTGGGACCAGCACGTAGTATCAAGTTATACACTTCCTTACTTGAACAAACAAATGCTGTTCTTGATGGGACACCTAAATACTGGGCAGACCAATTCCCACAGCAAGCCAGGGACTGGAAGGCCATATGGCAAAACACCTACCGTTACATCACCCAGGACAGGTTGAGGGTGATGCAGTTTCAATTTTTGAATAACATGTTCTGGACCCCAGCCAAATTACATAAGCTAGGAAGATCAGCCAGTCCTCTGTGTAATAAATGCCATCAGGAGAAGGGAACTCTCCGCCATATATTTTGGGACTGCCCTTTAGCAAGAGAACTGTGGGATACCATCAAGACCAAGTCTGACCAGCTACTGGGCATAGAAAGCTGCTTCACTCCAGAGATTTGTTTAATGGTAGACTATGCCGGGATGGAGGTGAAGGCCAGACGATATTACATGGCTATCATTTCCTCCTCCCTAAAAAAGGTGGTATTATGGCACTGGTTGGATGATCTCCCCTTTACTTACACTGAGTAGTTGAGAGAGCTCTTATCCAATTTGAATGTATAAAAACTAGGGGTGAGTACAAGGAATTGTATCTCCAGATACACTAGAATCTGGGAGAAACTTTACATCCTATATTTGCTTCAAACTGGAGCAGCTCCTTCTGTTGGGTTTCAATAGTGATGAGAAGTTCTGGGAGTTGAGATGACCACAGGTATCCAAAGGAAGATAACCCAGGAAGGTAGTCTAGTACAGATGTACAGGCAAGGCGGTGAGAAAGGGGGAGGGGAGGGATAGGGGTAGGGGTGGGGGGTGAGTGAGAGGGTAAGTAATCATTCCACTGCAAAGTGTACTGTTCATTTTATGTACTGCCTCTGCTCTGTATTGTGAAAAACAATCAACTTGAATTTCGAAAAAGAAATAATATTTGTACCCCCAAAAGAATTCTTATCTAAATATGCCTGAATAAAAGATTATGTGAAAATAAGTGAATGTGAAAATAAGGGAAGGTGGATGTCTTGGCCATCATGGAGATGTGGGCCAGCCAACACAAGGATTGGGATCTGATGATTCCTGGGTACAGGGTATATAGAAAGGACAGGGGAGTGGGAAAGGGAGGAGGGGTGGAGATTTATATAAAGAATGGGATCAGGTGCACAAGGGACGAGAGAGAGAGGAGGGGAGGATGGAGGCACTGTGGATGCAGTTCCTGGACCAGAAGGGTAGGAAACTGAGACTAGGGGTGGTATATAGACCAAAAGTACAATGCGAGGAGATGGTCAGGGAGTTGGCAGATCAAATTCGATGGGTGTGTAGCAAAGGGAGCATGGTAACTGTTGGGGACCTCAATCTACCTGGGGTGGACTGGGGAACCCATGCCACCTCTAGTGCCAGGGAACAGGTGCTACTGGGTGTGTTCCAGGAGAGCCATCTGGTGCAGATGGTTGGTGAGCCAACCAGACTGGGCAACATATTGGATCTGGTACTATAAAATAGGGAGATGGTGAGGGAGCTATGGGTGGAGGATCCACTAGCTGGGATTGACCACCTTTCAATGTGGTTCAGGCTAAGCATGAGCAAGGAGGCAGTGGGGTCAGCAACAAAGATAGTGGACTTCAGATGGGTGGACTTTGGAAGGATGAGGGAAATACTGAAGGGAAGCCTTGAGGGAATTAGGTCAGAGATGAACACGCACCAAAAGTGGAAGGTCATAAAGTCTGGCCTGAGAGAGGCCACTGTAGTGTGCACCAGGTCTCTGAGCAAGAAGTCCAGGACCAAGGTGCCATGCTGGATGACCAAGAGGGTATTGGAGTGGGTGAGAGCTAAGAGAGCTGCATTTAGGTGAATGAAGAGAACTGGGAGGGGGGGAGGACAAGGAGTTGTACGCAAAGAGGGCTAGGGAAGTGAGCAAGTTAGTAAGGGAGGCCAAGGCCACCAAGGAACTGAGACTGGCTGGGGGCATAAAGGAGGGGGAGAAGGAATTCTTTAAGTATGTGAGGGAAAAAAGGAAGTGTGAGGACTGGATAGTTTGAATTAGGAAGAGTGAGTAGTGAGTGGTGAGTGGAGAGGGAGGGGGAACAGGCAGAGGTACTGAACAGATACTTCTGCTCTGTGTTCATGAGGGAGGTAGGAGGTCTGCTGCCTCCATGGACTGAAGGTGTGGGGATGAGGGGAAGACGAGATGACTGATGAAGTGATTCAAGAAAGCAGGCTATTAGAAGGTCTGAAGGCACTTAGGGTGGATAAGGAACCAGGTCCTGATGGCATTCACCCTAGGGTGTTGAGGGAGATGGCAGAGGTACTGGCCGGGACACTGACTAACCTATTCAACACCTCCCTGGACATGGGATGCATATCATAGGACTGGAGGTTGGCTCATGTGGTGCCTATCCACAAGAGGGGCCCAAAGGATGAGCCAGGCAACTACAGACCTGTCAGTCTTGCTTCCTTAGTGGGTAAGCTAATGGAATCAATCTTGAAGGAGAGACTGGCAACCTTCTTGGAGCTCAGTGATCTCCAGGATGGGTGGTAGCATGGGTTTGTCTCAAGGAGATTATGTCAGACCAACCTGATAGAATACTATGATTGGGTGACAAGGGAACTGGACAAGGGCCATGCAGTGGATGTCCTATATTTGGATTTCAGCAAGGCCTTTCACTCAGTACCTCATGGACGACTGGGGGCAAAACTGGAACACGTAGGGGTGGGGGCTTAGATGGCTGGCTGGCTGGATCAGAAATTGGCTTGGGAATAGACTGAAATGGTTGGTGATGGTGGGAGAACTCTCATCTCCCAACTTAAGGCAGTGACCAGTGGTGTGCCACAGGGCTCTGTGCTGGGGCCCGGTGTTGTTTGGACTGCACACATTGAATGTAGCGCAAGGGGTAGAAAGCAGGATCAGTCTGTTTGTGGACAACACCAAGATGGGAGCTGTAGTGGATGACATAGAGGGGCGGCAGAGGCTACAGAGTGACCTCACCAGGCTTGAGGAAAGGTCAGCGAGGTGGCAGCTGGGATTTAATGCAAAGAAGTGCAGTTATGCACTTCAGGTCGAGAGGAACCAGAGGAGGGAATATTGGCTGGGTGGGGTGCAGTTAGGGGTCACTAAGGAGGAGAAGGACCTGGGGGCCATGGCAATGGGGAGCAGAATAACTCTGCTCAATGCAGGAGGGTGGTGGCTAGGGCCAATAGGATGCCTGGGGGGCATTGCACAGGGATTCTCATCCAGGCACAAGGAGGTGATCCTGCCCCTTTACAGGTCCTTGGTCAGGCCTCAGTTGGAGTACTTTGTGCAATATTGGCGTCCGTACCTGAGGAGGGACATCAAGCTTCTCGAGGGGGTGAAGAGCAGGGTGACGAAAATCGTACAGGGGATGGAGGTGACAACCTACAAGAAAAGGCTGGGTCACTTGAATTTGTTCACCCTGGAGGAGAGATGGAATGGGGGTACATGACTGAGATCTTCAAATACTTGAGGGGGATCAACAAATCTGGTGCAGAGGGGCTGTTTAAGCAGAGGAAGGAAAGGGACACAAGGGGGTATGGGCTGAGATTGGAGGCGGCAGGTTCAGGAGGGAGATGAGAAGGCATTATTTCACAGAGAGGGTGGTGTCAAAATGGAACACTCTGCCAGAGGGGGTGGTTGCATGCAGGTCAGTGGGGGGTTTCAAAAGGGCATGGGACAGGACATGGAAGGGGGGCTGGGTAAAGGACACTCAGCAGTTCCAGGAGGTGAGTGGGTGGGGCAGTTGCAATATAGGGCTGCTAGCTGCACATATGAGCAGACTTGATAGACTGTAAGGCCTGTTTCTTCTTGCAAATGTTCGTATATTCGTAATTGTATTTCATACTGTTCAGAACTCTATATTCCTGGTTCCATGAAGAGAACTACACAGAATCTTGTCTAGAAAAACCAAAAAAATACACAGTTTTCCTATCAATATTTATTCAGGCACCTTTAAAGGCAGATAATTTAGGGCCATGAATATAGTTTCAGAAATAGAAATATTACTAACAGCTGCAAATCTGTACAGGTTTCTATTCCTTTTAAAGGAACTTATGTAGTTACTTGCCAGCTTCTTTTTTTTTTTTGTTTTCTTTCTGTTTTTTTCCCTGCAAGTTTGTACTTCATATGACATTCTGTAATATACCAATACATTTTCTATATGTGGCTTTACTGTCACTCTGTACTTCATAACATATTTTTTGTGATGGCATTTACTGTAACCCAACTGCTCTCCTACCCCGTTTCCTCTGTAACCCACATGCAGACACACACAGGTCACAGCTGAAAAGGAGCCTCAGCCCAGTATGCCAGAACAGACCACAAATTATAAATAAATTAAATAATTAAAAGCATCAAAACACACATTGCATATATATATATAAACTGTGCATGTGTGCATATTTGTAGCCCAGTTGTATATAGGTATATATTTATTTTAAGAAGGATGCACTAACCTGGCATACAAGCTGTCAGGGAGATTGCTGCTTCTTTTGATAAGTTTATTGGAATCCTGTGAGGAGCATAGTTGGTACAGTACTAATCTATTTAGGCTTCAGATAAATCACAACCCAGATGTAAGCCCACTTTAGAAGTAGTTACAGAGGGTCATTTGAAGGTGATGGCATCACTCTAGCCATTTCCGTCTTAATAAAGGTTGCAAAGGCCATTACATGCCAGAGCAGACAAGAAACATAGACAAAACAGAAACAAAATGTGGGGGAATAGAACAACAGGAAACCACTATGTCTTGCAACAAAAATAATATAAAAAGATAACAGTGTTAAACTTCTCTTTATGTATACCCATCGTTTTTTTTTCCATTTATTTTGTTGATAAATGGGGAAAAATTAATTGAGACTAATACTTTAGCTTTTGTCCACATCCTGGGCCTTGTCTCCTCACCCACGCTGCAGGGTCATAGGTTATTAATCTTTATTATACAATGGCAAGAAAGAATCTTGGACTGTGATTGGTCAGTTTGGGGCTGGACCCGTGGTGTTATCCCAGCACGACGCCACTGGTCTAGTCTCAGCACTGTGAACTTGTAAATGAGCTATATGAGCTAGATATCTTTTTTTGCATCTCCAAAACATTCTTTAAAATTATTTTTTTATTTTATATATAACAACGAGCCATTGTATAATAGAAATAATACACTCCAGGGTGTGTGTCGTTTGGGACAACGCCATGTCTGGAGCATTGGACGCACTCGGCCTGCAGCCTCGTGCCCAACCCCCCCCAGGCGTGGCGTTATCCCAGCACGACACACACCTTGTTGTGCATTATTCCTTTATTTATTTATTGTTATTGTTCCTCCTCTTCCATCCACAAAAGAGATTCAGCCAATCCAAATTTATACTGGGCAGAAGTGTAAATTTAACAGACCACAGCCCCTCATCCACACTTCTGCCTCATTGCTGCGCAGGTTTCTCCATCAGTCAGTGTGGTTACATGGCCATAGTATTCTGAATACTGAAAAGTTTAAATATAGGATAAAGTATGGGTCTCGGTGTGTAACGAGAATTTACACACACCCGAGGGGTTTTATTCTACATAAACCCGAGAGTGAAGCTCGAGGGGTTTATGCATAGCATCAAACCCCAAGGGTGTGTGTAAATTCGAGTTTACACACCGGGACCCATATTTTATTTTATATAATTGTAGGGATTCTCTTTTTTGCCTCAGCAATTATATAAAATAAAAAAAAAGATTGCTGTGCCGGCGCAGTCAGAGTACCTCGGCATGTGCGAGGTCCACTTTCACTTTATTTAACATATATTGTCATGGGGGTTCATCTGGTAGCCGTGCGGAACATCTGAAGTAATTTTAAAAATTACTTACTGCCGAGTGTCCGTGGCAGTTTCTCTCCATGGTGGGTTTGTGTATGGGGAACGGTTTCCTGTTCGGGAAGGACACAGCGGGCGAGGAGTTTGAGCATGCGCAGTGTGGGGAAAACCGTGCGAGTGTTTGCCGTTATAAATGCTCCTTTATAACGGCAAATTACTCCACGGTTTCCCAATGGGAAAAAGGGAAGCCCATTAATTATATAAGTATTCTAAACACTGTAGTTACATGACCTGGAATGTATTATTACAGTTATTATAAAATGGGCAGGAAATTTTGTGTGTCTTGATTGGCCAAGATATTTGGTAACCCAGTGTCTTATGGTGAGACAACCACCAGTTTGAGAACCCTTCCAGCAGGCAGGATGCAGCACACCAAGATACCCATGTCTCCCAGAAAGTTTTAGGGGAAAAAAAAAAACTTTCTGGCAGCCATGTTAGTACAATAAAAAGTACAGCATAATGGCACTTGCCATCACTTAAAAAAATACAAACACATTGTTAGAACTCCCTCCACCCAAGACCAATAAATCACACAAATTATTTTTAAAACACATGTAAAATCCTTCTGTGTTTTCTTTTCTTTAGACCTCCAAAACCCAGTCTCGATTTTTTCTTACAAGCAGCTGCTATCACAGCAGCTCTCGCTGCTCACTCACTCCACCCCATTCCAACATCGCAACTACTCACATGCTTGCACACTTTGACAGCCCCTCCAATCCAATGACTTGACTGCTCACATGCTCTCTCAATTTGACAGCTGCCCTCCCCAAGTCCATCCTAACTGCACATTGCTCTCCCAGTGTATTCTAAATGCAGTAAACTCCAGAGAAATGGATGCTGACTAACCGGCTTGCGTTTATTTACTCTAAAGAAACTGCCACCTAATGCATACAGAGAAAGGATGCACATTACTGTTGTGAGATGGGTGGGATTTGTCTCAGTGGGAGGGTTTATTTATTTATGCATATATATATATATATATATATGTATGTATTTAGTTAGTTAGTGAATTGTTGATATGTTGACTGGGTGGTGGGCACACTGATCCCAGGGACCATTTTCAGGCATGATCTGGGCCATAAACAAGGTAAAAAGAAAAACAGGAACACAAAATACAGGGTACTGTGAATGGTTACACTACATTAAGTGAAATATTAAGTGACATGAAACAAATGTACCAAACCTGTCTATTGGCCAAAAACATCATGCATGGTCTGGCTCCTGCTGGTGTTCAGAAGCTCCTTACCCCCTCTCAACATAATCGCTGCACTAGAAGCACTGACAGCAAAGTTTTCAAAGTTCCTCGCTGTTGCACCTCTCTAGGTCAGACAACTTTTGCCCACTGTGCACCACACTGGCTGAACTCGCTATCTCAAAATATCTTCTCTGTAGCCTCAATTGGCCCCTTTGAACAAAAACTTAGGAATCATCTTGTTGCTATGGCTAGCTGTGATTGCTCTAACTTTGTATTTGTTTCGCTCCAGGGATCTCCCACCTACGCTACTCTCCTCTCTGTGGCATCCACCCTCGGCCCACTTCCTATCAATTTTCTGTCTGTCTCCCTGTAGAGAATCTAAACTTGCCAATACTTTTACCTCCCCACCTTATCTTCCCTACCAACTCAACAGCCCCTATGTCAACTTCACCCACAGCCCCACTCCCCCGATCCTTCCTGGATGAGGCCCTCTGGGCTGAATTTTCTCTCTCTCTCTCTCTCTCTCTCTCTTTTCCTTCTCACCTACCTGCTCACTCCCTTGATCTTCTAGTGATGAGGCCCCATGGGCCAATGTATTTCTCACCCTACACTCTTATTTATTTATTTGAATTTTGGTAACCAGGTAAGTTCCACTGAGACAATTACAATCCCTTTTTCAGGGGTGACCCGGGAGAGAACAGCTATAAAAAGAACAATACAGAGACACCATATGAGATACAAAAGACAATAGCATGCACTTGGGAATTGACAGCAACTACATGTCTACTTTGAGCATGACAATTCACCAGACGATACAGCAATTGACAATGCTCGAAGAGCCATTCTGTAAGAACAATCTTGTAAAACAGATGAGTACATAGGGCTGAAACATATGTAGAATAGAGTGCAAAATGTAAAAAAAGATTTCAAACAAAATATATACAATACGATATGAGTAAAAACAATTGAGTACATTATTATATACATAATTATACAGAGAGTACTATGCCTTCTGGTGGGAAGCAATGTTTGTATACATAGACATCAAATAAAATAAGTAAAATGGGTAAATGCAAACAGGTTACTTCATAAGGTATCATGGTATCAGGGTCAATACCCATAAACTATTCGGGGAGACAGAGTGGGAGAACACAAGTGTGGAGTGATGTCTGTAGAGAGAGAGAGAGTGAACGTAGGGAATGGGCATGAGGGAAGGGAGAGGGAGGGAGGAGTAGAACCAGGAAAAACAATGGACAGAGGAGAGATGGGGGTACTGATCAAGGAAGTGAGATAGACAGGAGGGTAGAGGGGGAAGAGGACTAGGGGATAGAGTAAAGATGAGGGGAATGAGGAGTGAGAAAGTCACTGGAAACAGGTGCAGTTAGCAGAGGAGGAAAAGAAGGCAAGTAAAGTGGTTTGGAACTTGGGCAGAGATGTGCAGGAAAGGGCGGGAGGAGGCAAGGAGTTCCAATCAGGTATTGATGCGAAGGAGACAGATTTACAGGCGGCTGCAAGCCTCAGATTAGGCCGTTCGAGGAGAGGCAGAGCCGAGGAATGGAGGGCACGTGCCAGTTTCCGAAGGTGAATAATCTCTCTGAGGCATGGAGGTGTAAATTTGTGAACAAGCTTATACACAAAGCTCAAGGCTGAGTACCTTAATTTCTAAACCACTTACACATCACCCTGTACCTCCTTGAACAACTGGCACTTAATGTGGATGGCCTACTCTGTTGTTTTCTGTTGTTAGGTAGTTCTATAAAGTATTGCATTGTATGCCCTTGTCCTCAATTACCTGTTTACTTGTAATACAAACTGTAGTTCAATGTATTTTTTTACCTGTCGTGGAACCTATTTAATTACCTTAACTACCTGTTTATGTGTAATACCAACTGCTGTTACTGTATTTGTGCTACCTGACGTGGAACCTATGTAATGAGCTTGTTCTCAAAAGGTGTTAATCCGAGATCAAAATAAATAAAATAAATAAATAAAATGGTACAGAACTGAGCAAGCTGGGTTTAAAGTGATGACACTGCAAGCAGTCATAGTGCACAGAGTTTATGTGGCAGTGTAGTAGCCAACATATATTGTTACAGTAG
Source organism: Neoceratodus forsteri (assembly GCA_016271365.2). Lineage (NCBI taxonomy): Eukaryota > Metazoa > Chordata > Ceratodontiformes > Ceratodontidae > Neoceratodus > Neoceratodus forsteri. The sequence continues at coordinate 191,250,196 of CM057458.1, forward strand.
CAACAGCTTCAACTGTCAGATATCATAGAAACAACAATATCCGGAGTCATTGTGGCACTTTGGTTTTCCCAGCAAGATGAAGGGGAGGCAGAGCAGATGATTCACCCTTGGACGGGAGTCAGTTTATCATCCCTGGTGGGGGCATTTACAGGTGATGGTAGCAGTGAGGGAAGTCTTTTAGTGGGATTTAAATATGGGGTGTGATCACAGGGTCTGTAGTGGCGAACAGAGACAGTTCAAAAGACTTGGTGCAGCTAAGGAGAAGGTCTCCCGGCCCATTCGTGTGGTGACTTGTGGGCACTCTAAGAGTAAGTTGGAGAAGACCCAGGGGCCTCAATGGAAGGGCTTTGGCCTGAGTAGGGGGAGAGAAGAGACACCTCCTTTTCTTTGATGGATTTGTCAACTAGGCAGCCTAGGAGGTAATCCAGATGGCCTGATTGGGGAGCTGTCCTAGGCCCTGATAGAGGGAAAAATGATGCATGGTATAAGGTGCCATCATGGTAAATCTATGGTTGTTGTAGGTTGTGTTTAGTCTGGACAGGCAGAAGGATGAGTATGCTGATAGATAGGAGAACAGTAGTCCAGAAAGGGGAGTAAGGTGCCATAGACAATGGTGAGTCTGACTTCAGGGGTCATAAAACCCTTCAGCCTGTAACTGACTCCTAGTCTCTGGTTTACATGCTAAACAGCGAAACCGACATGGTCAGAGAAAGTCAGGGCAAGGTGGTGGCCAGTGGGCCAGTAGAGGATGACCCAGGATCACTGACTCCCGACCATGGGGCACTTGTGGTATGCTCTCCAGGAGTGTACCTGCCACCCCTGCACAGGATGGAGCCTGACAGAGCCAGGCCCACCCCAGCCATGCCTCTCCAGCATCCCTCCCACACTGTCTGGTGCAACTGGCATGATGAGGAGCAGTCCATGGTGTCTGTCAGGTGGGGGAGTCAGTTCATGCCTTGGGCACTGTCAGCTGAAAGGCTTGCCAACCGATGGGTCAGGGGCTGCCGCAAGGCTCTGTCAGTCCCCTCCCATGCACCTTCTGTTTGGTGCAGTGGAGCAAATGTGGCAGTGTCTAGGATAGTGGTGCTGGGACACCAGCTATACTTGAATCAGGTGCAGGATCCCTGGCACACCAGGCTCCAATGAAATCTGCTGTTTGCCGCAGCTTGTGTCAGTCTAATGGCCCATTAAAGAATCAAGCCCATGGTCTAGTCATAGTTAAATTGCACTTTCGAGCGGGAAAAAAAACTAGTTCATGAAAACAGGTTTCGGGAAAGAAAACTGTTTTGGGGGCCTTTAGCAAAGAAAAGGAGATCTGCCTTTTGGAGTGAGTCCTGTGCCAGGAGGTAAAATCACTGTAATGCGAACAAGACAGCCCTGTGTCACCTAGTGACCAACCTAACATGTACAAAGAGCACTATGTTTTCTACTGAGTTAGGGAGACCTCTCTTAAAACAGTTTCTTTTTATTTCAATTTATTTTATTTTATAGATTCCCCCCAAGCTTTTACATTGATAGCCCATTTTATAAGTGCAGTAAGACACTTCAGGGCATAGGTTGTCTGGGGTTGATGCACTTGTAGGTGCTCACGGCACTTGATGCAAGTGTTTTGTGCCAAATTACACGCTTGGGCATACATTAACCCCAGATAATGCCCGCTCCAAGGTTGCAACTGGAAACAAGCCTCCTAGGCTCTGCTTGTTTACTTGATAAAACACATTTAAATTAATCAATCAGTTCAATAACTTACGCCTTGTCATGTTTTATTGCTTACGTGTTCAGTCTCATACATGTAGCTCAGGGAGTGGTGTGGGGCCAGAGGGTGTGGGTTGATGGGGATTGGAGGGAGACCTGGGAGGATTAGGGGCTGTATGCTAGAGATAGGCTCCATCTCAATGTGGGGGAGGAAATCCTTAAGTTGAAAATAGAGGGGTTCATTGGTGAAAGGTGGGGTTTAAACTTGTGAAGGGGGGGAGGGATGGGAGAAAAGGCTGTCAAGGGGGGTCTGATAAAGGAGGGACTCGGGCCCCCCCCCGGGAAGCTGGAGGAATGTGGGAAAAGGCCGACTGGTAAGGTGCAGACCAGAGGAAGATGGAATCCCCATGGGAATGCAAGCAGGGGAAATGGAAGTATAGGGAAAGGGTGCAAGGTAGTCCTGCTAAATGCCAGAAGTTTGGGCAACAAAATGCCTGAGCTCCAGGTGATGCTAACTGAGGGAGAGGTGGATGTGGCAGTGGTCACTAAGACGTGGGCCACCGTAGGGCACAACTGCGACCTGAACCTGGAGGGTTACACCATGTTCAGGAACTACAGGGGGAGGGAAGGGGAGGAGGGGTAGCAATAATAGTCAAAAACTGCATTGACATAGGAAGAGGAGTAGAGGAGGCAGAGGGAACTGTGGAGGCGATTTGGGTCACCTTGATAACGAGGGGGGGGCAAGAGAGTAAAAATAGGAGTGGTGTATGGACCCCCTGCACTGGCGGAGGAGCTGGAGGAGAGTCTGGTGGCAGATGTTGGGAGACACTGCAGATTGGGCAGGGGAAGGGTGGTGGTGTTGAGGGGCTTAAAAGTGCCAGGAACAGACTGGGAGACTATGACATCCTCGGTGGCCAGGGAACAGAGGTTGTTGGATGTCTTTCAGGACACTTTCCTAACTCAGCAGGTAGGGGAACTGACCAGGGAGGTGCGGGCACTGGATGTGGTCCTGGCAGACAGTGACCAGATTGGGGGCCTGGAGGTAAGGGACCCATTGGTGGGGAGCGACCATGCCACGGCCTGGTTCTGCCTGGACTTAGGAGGGGTAGAAGGCTGCACAAAGACGGAGGTAATTGACTTCAGGGGTGCAGATTTCAAGGAAATGGGAAGGATCCTTAAGGAGCATTTGGATGGGATTGGGCCAGACATGGATGCTGACAGTAGGTGGGAAATCATCAGGAGAGGGGTGCAGGATGCTACCAGCACCTGTGCAAGAGTAAGACGAAAATGCGGTAGGGCCCAAAAACCATGTTGGTGGACCAGGGAGGTTCAGGAGGTGGTAAGGGGAAAGAAGGCGGCCTATAGGCAATTCAAGTGCTCAAGGAGTGAAAGGGATCAAGGGGAGTATGAGCTGGTGGCCAGAAGGGCCACTAGGGTGGTGAAAGTGGCTAAGGCAAGGAAGGAGCAGAACCTGGCCAGGGAAATTAGGAGAGGGAACAAGGGGGTTTTTTAGATACATTGGGGAAAAATGAAGGGTGAAGGGCAGATTAGCAGGATTAAAACAGGGAAGGGATGGGCACAAAACCAGGGAAGCAGGCTGAGGTACTAAATGAGTACTTCATCTCAGTTTTCAACAAGGAAAATGGAGGCTCAATATACATGAGAGGAGATGGTGAAACTGAGGGGGGGAACCCTTACCGATTGGCGGGTCTGGGGAGAGGGGGCATCACTGGCAGGAGGGGGGAAGGCTAAGCAAGGGGACAGGGTAGTGGAGGTGGAAATCACAGCAGAGAGAGAGAGAGAGAGTGAGGGAAGCCCTCAGGTCCCTTAAGATGGAGAAAGCACTGGGGCCAGATAAATTACATCCCACAGTGCTGAAGGAACTGGCAGATGTCCTAGCGAAACCCCTGGTGGAGCTTTTCAGCATCTCTGCGAGGACAGGGTGGGTGCCCCAGGACTGGAAGGTGGCGCATATAGTGCCTGACCACAAGGGGAGATCAAGGGAAGTGGCAGGGAACTACAGGCCCATCAGCCTGACATTGGTAGTGGGCAAGGTGATGAAGAGCATTGTCAAGGAGAGTCTGGGGGACCTGGAAAAGTCGGGGTGCCTGGATGATAGACAGCATGGATTCGTCCCTGGGAAATCATATCAGGCAAACCTTGTGGAGTTCTATGACTGGGTGATGAGTGCCTTGGACCTGGGTAGACCAGTGGACATCCTCTTTCTTGACTTCAGCAAGGTGTTTGACTCTGTTCCTCATAGGGGCCTGTTGGATAACCTGGGAGAAATGGAGGTGGGAAACCAGCTGAACAGATGGATAGGCAAATGGCTCCAGGATTGGACCCAGAGAGTCCTGGTTGGTGGGATAGTCTCATCCCCAAGAATGGTCATTAGTGGGGTCCCGCAAGGATTAGTCCTTGGGCCCCTCCTGTTCAACACCTACGTCTCTGACATAAGGACAGGTATCAGGAGCGAGATGAGTCTCTTTGGGATGACTCAAAACTGAGGGCGGTGGTGGATGGGGAGGAGGGAAGGGTGGCCCTACAGGGGGACCTGGAGGCTCTAGAAAGGTGGTCTAGAAAGTGGAAGCTGAGGTTCAATGCAGGGAAGTGCAAGGTACTGCACCTGGGAGCCAGAAACCCAGGCCAAATGTACACCCCGGGGATGCTACAAGTCTCGATGGCTGAGAGGGACCTGGGGTGGTGGTGGATGTCAAGATGAACAACTCAGAGACTTGTAGGAAGGCAGCGCCAAGGCCAACAGGATGTTGGGATGCATCGCTGGGGATCACCTCCAGAAGGAGGGAAGTGATACTCCCTCTGTATAACTGTTTGGCAAGGCCGCATCTCGAGTACTGCATGCAGTTTTGGAAGCCACACTTAAAGAGGGACATTGAACTCCTGGAGAGGATGCAGAGGAGGGCAACCAAAATGATTTGGGGCTTGGGGGACAGGACCTATGAGGAGAGGCTCGAAGAGCTAAATATATACACATTGGAAGAGAGAAGGGACCAGGGGGACATGATTGACGTCTTCATGTACATGAAGGAGTAAATAGGGAGAAGCAGTCAGGGTGCTTCAGTAGGAAGGAGGGCAACTAGGGGGCATGGGTGGAAGCTGTAGGGGGGGAGATTCAGGGGAGAAAGGATGAGGTACTACTTCACTGAGAGGGTGGTGGAGCCATGGAATGCACTGCCCAGGGGGCTGGTGGAGGCAAAGACAGTGGAGGGGTTCAAGAGGGTGTTGGACAGGTACACGGGAAGGGTTAAGGGAGCAAAATCCAGTGCAGCAAAAATATCCAGGACTGGGAAGGGAGAAGCCAGAGAGGGCGAGGGGGGCAGCAAGGTCAGCTCCCAGGGTGGGGGCTGACCAAACGAGCAGACACAAAAGACCATTAGACCTATTCTGCTGGCAATTTAGTATGTGAGTATTCTGAGTAAGGTTGACACTGGGCATGCTCAGTACACTGTTTGGTAATTACCAGAGGCCTTTCTTCAGTGCTTATTTAGAATACTGAACTAGCTGTGTTTACATTGCCTAGTATTCTACAAGTATTCTGAATATTACTGGAATATCCTAGCTGTGTTATTTGGAAAGCTAGTATTCATTATAGATCAAGTGGGTGCTCCTGACCAGTCAGAGCACTCCTTTTTTCTGCGTGTCAGACACTCTTATTCTGTGAAGAGTGTCTCATGTACAGCTGCCCCAGATTTTTATTTATTTTATTTATTTATTAAATTTTGATGACCGAGTAGACCCACTGAGCCCCAAAGGTCCCTTTTTCAGGGGTGACGCGGAGAAACATTACATGGAGAGATACAGGCAGTGACAAAGTAACAGTGTACATACAGGTTCAATAAATACAGTTTTTAATCATACATGCAGAGCAATAATAGGATTCCATCCATAAAGGTATGGCACAACCCAAGAATATTGGTGAGTTACCGATATAAAGACTACTTCTGTTCCGCGTTTGAGCAAGTGAGGTGATTAGCATTAGGTGCGCGGGCGGGCAGATTAGCAGGTGCCCTGACATCAGCAAGTGCTGGCCACAAGTAGGTGCACTTTGAGCCTAGTACAGAAGTTCATGAGAGAGGGAGCTTCCTGTACAGCTGGTGGAAGTTTGTTCCACAGGTAGGGGGCTTTGACAGAGAAAGATCTGCCGCCTGCGTGGGTCCTGACCCTGCTGGTTTCCAGCAGAGTGTGTCCTGAGGTCCTCAGGGTCCGAGGGTTGTGCTTGGAGGCAATGATAATGGAGAGGCTGGGTGGAACTCCCGGGCTGCATAGCTTGTATGTTAGGCAGAGGAGGGGATATTGTAGGCGTGCTTCAAAAGAAGGCCACTGTAATTTGGCTAATGTATCACAGTGGTGACTTCTGGAGTGATGCTGTGTAGCAAACTGTGCTACCTTGTTCTATAGGATCTGCAGCCGGTGGACCTCTAGCTTTGCCATGCCCTGTATTACAGGGGCAGCGTAGGTCAGTGTGGAGAGCAGGACGCTGGAGGCAATGGAGAGCCTGGCTTCGGGTATGAGCTGGTCCCTGATCCGATACAGGATGCCAAGTTTCCCATGGATAGTCTTGGTCACTAACAGCACATTTGGGGAAACTTCTAAAATTTTAATATATAATTGACCTCAATCAATAATATATTAATACCACTGATGAGACCACTCTTTTGGTTGTAAGAGTGTTCTCACATCCTTAGGGTACCAATGTACATGAGACCACTCTCAACCGTTAGAGTGGTCTTAGTGGTAGTATCAACATAAAGAATACTGCCATCATATTTGGAATGCTGGTAATTACATGAACAGACTACTCATTCAGAATGCTGAGTGTGACAAATAACACTGTAATATTGCTGGCCATGTAAATGCACAAAGTGGTCAGCTTTTGGTCTGAATAAACTGTAATACATGCGTTCAGCTTTCACAGTTGTTAGGGTTTGCTTGCACTTTATGTTGCAGGTGTCACGGCGGACACCTTGCAACAGAAGTGGCAAGGTGGACAACAGTCTCATGCTGCTCGAGAGTACTGCTTGGGACTACTCGAGTGCCGCTCAGATTGCCACCTACCATGGAAAACTATAAAGCTCAGAGGAGAAAGTGTCTCAGCAGTGCTGCTTGTTTAGCATAGTGGTTAGGATGATAGACTAATAGTGATAGGGGTGCAATTCTGACATCCCTCAAATGCAATTCATGCTAATAATAGATCACTTGAAACAGTAGAAATTCCGAGGTTGCACTTTAAATAACTGTTTTTATATATTTTTTTTCTTCTATATTGAGTGACCTCAGAGTTGATTATATTTATTTACAGGGGGTCCAGGGGCGGAACCCCCTAAAAAAAAAAAAAAAAGATATCTGAATTGTTTGTAAATTTTACTGACAGACAGACATACCGTTGTGGCACAGACAGTGTTCCCGTCCACGATGGTATTCCCGTTGGCCATACTGTTTCCTGTCCGCCATGACACCTGCAGCATAAACTGCCACCACTCCATTGTTAAGCCTCATTTAATCCACCTCTCATGATCTGCATGGCTCCCAGTTAAAAATCTGTTTTTTAACACTGCTCTCACAGACCGCATAAAAGGTTTAATTTAGGATTACTGTTTCAATCAAGTGTAACTTTATCATACAGCACTTCAGTACTTGTGGATTGCTAACCATTGCAGTAAGAGCCACATAAAAATGCAAACATTAATTAGATGTTAACAAATAGCAAGCAGTTTTCTTAGTTGTACACCATTTACAGAACTGGCTGGGACTTCTGACTGCAAACCACAAAAGAAGCATACCTGAGATGAGAGAGAGAGAGAGACAGAAGAATTTCTAACTTAAAAAGTTTCAATCTCGATACAGCTGTTTCTCCTGACAAAGGAAAGGAAAGGAAACAATTATTGCAGTATAGTGCACTCCAGCAAACCCCCTCTGGTGATGAGGTCAGGGCTTCCAGATCCATTGGACAGCTTTCCTGTAACTCTAGGGAGGCTTTCCTGTACTTTACTGCATGTAAATGACTTTGTTTCCAGGGGAACCCATTTGCTCTTTTCCTAGTATAAGGAACACAAGAGCAAGGTAACAGTTTCCCAGAAGGTACTACATTTATTTTAACTGCATAAATCTCTACAGATCAGAGAGCACTGTGAGTTATAAACTTTTTTTTTTCTTGTAAGACAGTTACAGAGTACTAGAAGCCGTCTCTATAAAAAAACACAAGAGTCTGGAAAAGTCAGATTGGTCCAACACTCACAAGCACATTCCCCTCAACCCTTAGTTACATTTTCTTGATCATCTCCCCAAAACATCTGTCTATTTAACATTTAAAACAGTTTAGCCTAGGTACAACAGAAAAATCCATGCTCACCTCTCCTGAGCCGCACAGCTTCTAATGAGAGCATTCAGGGGGGAGGGTACATAATTTGCTGATAGGCTATGAGCTGCAGGGAGCAGACTCGCATGTCAGCTCAGAATGACAGGAATTAACCATTTCAATGCTGTATACAGGAGAAGGAAAGGAAATACAGGGTGAGAATAACCAAACAAAAAAACAAATATTGTTTAAACTCTGCTGCAGATAACTCTGGTACTAGTGACTGACTTCTAAGCTTAAATTCACAGCATGAGATACAGGAGTACAGGCCAGAAGGTGTAGCATTTGAGCAGAAATAAATAGCCAGAAGTGGTTTAGCTAGGAAAATGTATTTATTTATTTCAGTTGCAGACTAATATCTTTGAGCCATCAACGCTCTTTTACAAAGGTTCCATGTCAGGTAGACTACAGACAAGAATTACAAAGTTTCCATAACTACAGGACAAGAGAAAAAATTACAGAGGTAGTTTGATGGGTATAACCTCCCCTGTAAATGGGGGTTCCTAAAAGCCTTCCTAGGGCTTGACTAGATGCTCCCTGCCTAACTGGTATTCGGTGTAAGGCCGCTAAATGCGGGCGTTGTGAGTGCTCTTAAAGCTTCTAGTACTGTCTCTTTAAAAGTTGCCTGCCTGCAGGCTTTAGTGGTTTAAATAGGGGAACTGGGGTTTTCTGCTTGAATCCTGCCCTGGGCTGCTGTCTGATCGCTCCGTTTCTGCAGTCGCTAAGAGTGCAGAGGGATCCCATCCTACGTTCCCGCTAGCCGCTCACCACGTCGCCAATGGCAAAGCCACAAGCCCTGTGGCTAAAATTTTATATCCCTGCCGTGCCACGGAGGCGAAAGGAGCCAGCCTGAAACCTGCTTTTGCCACTCTCTTGCCACGGACATAGGAACTACCGAGAGAGTGGCTGAAAAACTACAAAGTGCAGCAGTACCCTGTCGGTGACCTTCAGGAGCGCAGTAATGCTTTAATGCGCATGCTCGGATCACTGGCAACCATCTGACCGCATTAGGAGTGAAAAGAAAACCACATGATTTAATTGTTGGCGCAGAGAAGACTGTGTCTGATTGGGGAGATTAGGTAGACACATCTCCCCCGGCCAATCAGTGCAGTTTCTGTGTGCTGGGGACGGGTTCTCGCTGTGAAGCAAGTCACTCAGGCGGCGGTGGTGAAAGGGAGCGGGTGCTTTTCTTAGCCTCGTCGGCGATCGCTGATTCTTGCTAAAATATTTATTTTGCTGGCGTATTTAGGTTGTGGGTAGGTAGGGAGGGTGCCAGAGAAGGTGAGGAGAGAAGAAATAAAAGGGGGAATGTGAAAAAAACACACGAGCACACTTGAAAGTTCGAGTGCAAGCTGCAGTGTGACGCATATTTAAAAAAAAAACGGAGACAGGGAAAATTGCATTTTTTGAGCTTTGTTTGCTCAGTACTACAGATAAAAAGCTGACAAGTTAGTGCAGTTTGATGGGGGAAATAGCAGGAGACAAAAAAAAAAGCATTTGGAAGTACAAACCAAATGTGAGGAGTTTAAAGGAGCAGGGGAACTAAAGGCACAGTGCTTTACAGTCCAAAGATGGAAAAAAGCAGGCAGGAAAACAAAATGTAGACAAGGGCAGACAGGAGATTAAAAATAAATTCTTGGATTGAACCAGTGTTGAATTGTTTGTGCAATACTGCAATACTGAAAAAGATATTAAAACAAAATAGAAAGGCTTATGGGGTATTAAGGCACAGACAGTACCTACTATATGGAACTACTGAAGTATTGATGGGGGACAATAAGCGTGTATGCAGATACACTTAAAGATTAAGAAAAAGCACATCAGTAGAAAGAAAAGTGATCAAGAAACAGACAAGCTGAGAGGGGGATACACAAATAAACTTGCCAAGGCAAAATAATTATTTTAAACTGTTCTCTGACTGTAATTTGTGTGACATACTGCTGCAGTACAGTGTGTGCATATGTGTGTTCAGAAAACAATCAAACACACTGGCAGCATGCTGTGTAATCTTTTTGAGAAATGAAACTGTAAGTGTTGAAGCATATCTGGTCCTGTAACCCCCCCCTCCCCAATTACTGTTGGCCACATAGTGTGTGTGTGTGTGTGTGTGTGTGTGTGTGTGTGTGTGTGTGTGTGTGTGTGTGAAGAAATAAAACTCTGACCAACTGCTTCATTAAAGAACTTTATTAGTCACACAATTCAAAAAGACATCCAAGTCTGTCATATATTCTAGTGCAAGTATCCAGTCAGTGTCACATATATTCTTGTGCAAATATCCAGTCTCATATTCTTGTGCAAATAATATCCAGTCGGTGTCACATATATTCTTGTGCAAATATCCAGTCTCATATTCTTGTGCTAATAATATCCAGTCGGTGTCAGATATATTCTTGTGCAAATATCCAGTCTCATATTCTTGTGCAAATACCCAGTCGGTGTCACATATTCTTGTGCAAACCAGTCTGTGTCACATATATTTGTGGAAACATCCAGTCTGTGTCATATATATTCTTGTGCACTGTCCAGTCGGTGTCCCATATAAATTCTTGTACAAATATCCAGTCTGTGTCACATATATTCTCACATATCCAGTCAGTGTCACATACTGTCATATTCTAGTCTGTGTCACATATATTCTTGTACCATCTACCTAAATAAAAATGTCAGAACAAGCTGCAAATCCTGAAACTGCTAAACAGAGCAGCTGGGTGGCCACAGTAAAACAAAGCAAGATAACAGATATTTTCAAAAGGCCCAGATCAGCAAGTCCTGTCCCTGAAACTGAGCCAGAATCATGTGGCAGCATCTCTGTAGCAATGGAGAGCAGCTATTCAAAAACTACAAGCAAAAAAAACAGAGTTTTATATGACAGAGACAGTCATAGGGAAATTAAGGATTCCTGGTTTAAAACCTACCCATGGCTCATTCATGACAAAGAAGCTGCAGTATTCTACTGCAGAATTTGCAAAGAAACTGGCCGAAGAAATATTTTCACAGAGGGCAAACCAACCAATAAGCCAAAGGCTGACGATTTAAATTAGCATCAGATGTCCAAAGATCACAAGTGAGTCTTATTACAGATGCCCCACCAGTTTGCAATTCTTCTTGTCTTCTGAATCTGTTGTTAATTGTCATGGTAAATATGTGTTTCTCTTAATTTAATAAAGCTTGCAGTCGAGGCAGAAACTGGGGAAAAGGGAATGACAAAGGCTGTGAGCACAGTTTATTCATCAATGAAAAGTGCCATCAGAGCAGAGATACGAAGCGTTTATTACAAGGGCAAAACTTCGACTGCAAATCATAACATACAGAAACTTTTGGAACTGCAGGTTCACAATGTAAGTATTTTTACTCGCCAATATCTCGAACATCAATTAAAGTCTCGCTTCATGTATATTACATGGCGGGGCACTGCCTCAGAGTTGCAGATCATATGTCACGAAACTGCAGGCCAAACATAAATAATAGTACTTACTGTATTGTCGTTTCTGAAGTCGAATAAAAAAACATTAGCAGTGCTGCAGCAGAGACGTGCTATAAGTCACATTGTGGGGGGGGGCATGGCTCCAAATAACTGACAGAATATTCCTTTTTTCTCTTTTTCTGCACAGGAATCCACTCTGCTAGCACCTATAAAGCAATCAGTCCTCCAAGGCACAGGCATCTACGCACATTCTGAGTCCATCAACGACTTTTACAAAGCAATTTCTAAGGCAGTGCAGGATGCTTTTTTAAAGGAATTGGAGGATTCTCCATCTAAAATGTTTTCCTTACAAATTGATGAGGGAACAGATGCAGCCAACAAGAGTACACTGATGGTATACATCAGATTCATTGACTGCAAAAGCTATGTTCAGTCTAAATTTTTAGGTGTGGCTGAGCTTGCAGAATGCAATTCACAAGCAGTATACAATGCTGTGAAGTACATGATCTCTGATAAAAATTTAGGAGATAAAGAGCTGATAGGACTTGCAACTGATGGGGCCTCTGTAATGACAGGATGCAAAAAAGGTGTGACCACTCTAGCCAAAATAGATCACCCATATTTAGTTGCCACTCATTGTCTCACACATAGACTCGCCTTAGCATCAGAGAAAGCAGCCAACCAACACCAGTATCTGGTCAGTTATATGTCTACAGTGAATCAGCTTGGGAAACTGATAAAGTACTCGCCCAAATTTTGTCGAATACTCGATCAGAGCAAAGACGTACATGAGGAGCATCTGTGAAACTAAAACAGATTTTTTTCACTAGATGGCTTTCATTTTCTGATTCTGTAAAGGCATTGCAAGCATGCATAGCCTCACTTATGTCTGCTTTGTCACAAATAGCAGAGGATAACTATCAGCAAAACCTTGCTATGGGGTGCCTTAAAATATGGAGACTTTCAAATTTGTTGCCACTACTTTCTTTCTGGCTGATGCAATAGGTCTTCTTGCAATTCTTTCAAAACTTTTCCAAAAATGGTCTGCATCTTCTCAGAGGCAAGGCAGCAGCTTGTTAGCACCACTGATGCACTTCGTGTACTGCCTGAAAATCCAGGCCCACACTTAAAGGTTTTTTTTGTCAGAGATGCCAAGTGAACTATCAGAAGAGGGAAAATCTATATTTAGAACACATACACTGCTAGATACATGGCAGCAAAGAGAAGAGTTCAGAATTTGCAAACATCTTATATACAGTCAACAGTTGCACAACTTGAAAGTTACTTTCCAGAAGGCACATTGTTGGACAACTGGTCGGTATTAGACCCACGCAGTGCACCTGATCACATTGAGAGCTATGTAGTACAGAAGATTGAGAATCTTATTGCTCACTATGGTGCCATTAAAAAAAGACTCTGTACTAACATCCTGCCAGTTAACCAAGATGAAACCAAACTGGAATGGTCATTATTACGTAGATTATTCTCGGCACACAAAGAGTCCACTATTGAAGAATTCAATGTCAAAGTGGTAGTCCCAAACAAGGAATCTTGGCCAAACATGTCCAAACTATATTCAGTATGTCTGGCAACCCGATCAACTTCAGTGGAGTGTGAATGTGGGTTTAGTGCATATAACAACATTAAGACTGCCAAAAGGAATTGCCTTAAAGTCTGGAATGTGAGCTATCTAATGACTCTTCTGGTTGAGGCTCCTGATGACATGGGAAAGTTTGATTTTGAAACTGCATTTGACATCTGGGCATCGGAAAAGGACAGGCGTGGGTTCCTTCAAACTGTCAAGACAAATGAAGATGCACCTCCAAGTTCTTCTCAAGAAAACCTGCAGCAGTTACACTACTGCATAGACCTAGCAGAAGAAAAATAAACCGCTGGCTGTGCTTCTTCTTATGATATTTATTTTGTTGTACTGTAATTTGTACCTACTGCTACAGCAAAATGTGTTAATTGTTGCCATGTTCTCCACTTGACTCTTGTGTAGTCTTCACGAAGCTCAGACACACAGAAAAAAAATGACTGCTGTTGCCTTGTTGGCAGCAATTCTCATTTAATTCCATGACAGTTTGCTAGCTTCTAATACTTTCAAACAAAACAATTTTCACATCTAGTTTAAATAACAATAGTTACCGGCGGCATTAAAATAGAATTTTACTGCCTTGCTTATGAACCAGGCCCGACACTGATCTGGGCTGAGAGAGGAGCAGTGTGTTAACTGTTACTCACTGTTTTTTTTCTGCTTGTTAAATGTCTGAGACGAATGCCTGGCTTGCCTTTATTCACATTTTTATGGGGCATGGCACAGATTCCTCAAGTTTTCACACAATGTTATTTTAAACTGGGTTGCTTGTTATGTACAGGCTTTAGTGAGCCTGACCCCGGCATTTTATTGCAGTAATGGGCTGGGGGGGCAGAGATTCAAAATTTCTTCTAGGCATGACTGCCAGGTGCTCAGTCATTTTAACAAAATAATTGACATCTGACTGGTGTCACATATTTAATATGCCATCAAACTGTTTAAGAGCACCCACTGTAGTGTTATTGTTTAATTTTTCCTGCCTGAATCTGCATGGCCTTTAGCATTATTTGTCTCCTGCTTGCCTAATAAAGCAATATGCACAGTTTATAATAATTGCTGCATTTTGGGGGTCAAAACTGGGCTGACCACATCTTAAGCTTTGGTATGTATGTTATTGCTGTACACATACTTGCACATCTACTTAATACAAAATAATTTCAAACAATTTGGCTCAAACTGTGAATATATTGTGCCTACCACTACAGAAGTAAATCTTGTCCATAATGATATTTAAAAACAATGTTAATACAACTTCGTATACATTTTAGCATTACTCGCCATGTGTGGCTAAAGACCTCTTGTGGTGGCTAAAAAATATTGGATCTGTTTAGCCACAGTGGCTAATAATTTTGAAAACCTAGTGGGAACGTAGACTACCCCCCCATTGTGTATTCTTCGCCTGGGTTCTTGTTTCCCAGGTGCATTATTTTGTACTTCTTTGCATTGAATCCTAGCTGCCATACTTCTGACCATTCCTCTAACCTTACCAAGTCCCTTCTCATCCTTTCCACACCTCCTTGTGTATCAACCCTGTTGCAGATTTTTGTGTCATCTGCAAAAAGGCATACTGTACCTTCTAGTCCCTCTGCAATGTCACTGATGAAGACATTGAAAAGGACTGGACCCAATACTGAACCCTGCAGTACCCCACTAGTAACTCCTCTTTCTTCAGAGTGGACTCCATTTACAATTACCTTCTGTGTTCTGTTGTGCAGCCAATGTTTTACCCAGGCTACACCCTGGGACCCACTCCCAGGCTGGTTAATTTGACTAATAATCTTTTGTGTGGGACTGTGTCAAATGCCTTGCTAAAGTCTAGGTAGGCCATGTCCACAGCCCCTCCCTGGTCTACTACTTTGGTCATCGAGTCAAAGAAATCTATTAGATTCATCTGACATGACCTTCCCACTGTGAACCCATGCCGCCTTGGGTCATGTGCCCCACTGGCCTCTAGGTTCTCAACTATTCTTTCCTTCAGAAGTGACTCCATCACTTTCCCTACCACAGAGGTCAGACTGACAGGTCTGTAGTTTCCTGCCTCTGTCTTGGTCCCACTTTTGTGAAGGGGAATCACATCCGCCTTCCTCCAGTCCTCAGGTACCACACCATCATCCCATGATTTATTAAAAAGAGTAGCCAGTGGTTTCACTAGTTCCTCCCTTAATTCTTTTAGAATTCTGGGGTGAATTCCATCAGGACCCATTGCTTTGTCCACCTTCAGTTTCAGGAGTTCTTGCAGAACCCTTTCTTCTGTGAAAGGACTGGGATCAACCCCCCTATCAAGAGTGCTTCTGTTAATTGGATTAGGCACTTCCCCCTCCTCTTTTGTGAATACTGAGCAGAAATATTCACTCAGTATCCCTGCTTTTTCACTGTCCCCCTCTGCCCACCCACCGTTCATTCTATTCAGCCTCACTGTCCCTCCCTTTGTCTTTCTACGCTCGCTGATGTACCAATAAAAGATTTTATCCCCCTTCTTAACTGAGTTGGCATCTTTTCCTCAGTTTGGGCCTTTGCTATTCTGACTTCCCTCTCTGCTTCCTTCTGCCTTAACCGGTACAGCTCTCTGTCCTGCTCCTTCTGTGTTTCCTTATACTTCCAGAATGCTATCTTTTTCTTCCTGACTTTCACAGCCACCTCTTTTGAGAACCATAGTGGCTTTTTCTTTCATTTTGATTTGTTTATTTGCTTCACACAAAGGCTTGTTGTCTCTGTGATGGCATTTTGATGATTCCCCATTGTTGCTCCACACCTCCTTGTAGCCTGTTTGCTAGTGCTTTTCTGAGGCACTCTCCCATCTTGCAAAGTCAGCCATCCTAAGTCCAGTACCCTCACTTTTGTATGGCTTGACTCTGTAGCTGAGTTTAACATGAACCACACTGTTTGATGGTCACTTGTTCCCAGATGGCAACCCACTTCTAGATCTGAGATTCTCTCACTGCCCCATTTGAGAGTACGTGGTCTAAGATTACTCCCTCACGAGTGGGTTCCGAAACTAACTGTCTGAGGCCTGCCACCTGTAGGGCAACAAGAATAGCCCTGCTCTTGGATGTGGCTGCAGCAAATGTGCTCCAGTTAACATCTGGCATATTCAGGTCTCTCATCAACAGTATCTCCCCTTTCTCTGCCATTCTAAGAATGCCTTCTATCATATCCTTGTCCATTGCCTCCCCCTGACATGGGGGTCTGTACACAACCCCTGTGCAGATTGTGGTGCCCTTTCCAGTCTCCAAGGTGACCCACAGAGCCTCCTCTCCTCCCTGTTTACTCTTTTGTTCAGTTGCTTATATCCCTTCCTTTACATAGAGAGCTACTCCTCCCCCTCTTCTCCCCTGCCTGTCTCTTCTGTAGGTTGTGTACCCTGGTATGTTAACATCCCATTCATGGTTCTCTGTGTACCATGTTTCTGTGACTGCTATGATATCCAGGCATCCCTCTTCCATCAAGGCCACCAGCTCAAGGAGCTTGTTGCCGAGGCTATGGGCATTGGTACTCATTACCCTCCATTTCCTAATGGCCTTACTCCTTTTTGCCCCATCCCTGTCCTTCTTGCCTTTGTCACTTTCTCCATTTACCCCTGCCCTTCTCCCTATCGACTCCTCTATGTTGGTGTTTACCGCACTTACTACCATGATTCTTTGGGGGGGCTAGGATTTCCCTGCTCCTTTCCAGTGCCTCCCCCCTTGGCTAGTTTAAATGCTTGCCAATGAAGCATTTAAACCTATCACCTAGGATCCTGGTTCCCCTCCTGGACAGATGCAGCCCATCATGCCAGTATAGGCTTGCATCACTCCAGGTGGACCCCCAGTCCCCAATGAAGCCAAATCCCTGAGCTCCACACCAGTTTTTCAACCACCAGTTGAATCCCATGGTGCAGAACACCCTAGCCTCTCCTACACCATAGATGGGCAGCACTTCTGAGAAGGTTACCGTGCGTGCTACTTGTCTAAGGCCCCTCCCCAATTCCACAAACTCTTCCTGCACTTCTCTAATCCCTTTCTTAGCCAGGTCATTTGTCCCTAGGTGGACAATGACATCCAGCTCCCTCCCCTGTGCAGCTGCTCTGACAATCCTGATGATTCGCTCCCTGTCCCTCCAAGCCATGGCACCAGGCAGGCACCTTACCTCCCTCTCCCCTTCCTCCTCCAGTTCTACCTTCCTAACAATGGAGTCCCCCACCAGGAGTTGTTTTCTTCCCCTGCAGGGTCCCCTGCCACCCTCCTGTGGGTCTCCTTTGTGGAGGTTCCCAACATCCTCCTTGGTCTCCACTGCAGATTGCCTCCATAGAGGAACCACACTTTGCCAGAATGGCATAGGAATGTGGAGAGGTACAACTGGATGGATGCACTCTGTTCCACCACTCTCACCTCCCTGGGCCCTGTGGTCCAACGCTCCTCTTTCTTGGCAACCTCTGAGGCAGCGGCAGTGGCACTGGTGGTCCCTGGATGGAAGGGAGGTCCCACAAATCCTGGCACAACTCAGCCTGGAGATGTGCAACCTCCTCCTCAGCCCAGAGAGGTGCCTGCAGATGGGACAACACCCAATATAGTCCGAGTAGAGAAGTCCAGTCACACAGCAGTCCTTTCTCCTGGTGTCTTCTGCCAAGCTATTAGCTGAATCTTTCTAAGGCAGTCTTTAAATGTCAATTTTTAAATGTAGCTTCCTTCTAGCTAAGCCACAAGCAGGCTTCCATAACAATAGGACAAGAGACTAAAATTACAGAGGAAGTGTATTGAACATTGCAGGAAGACAGAATATTGACTGGCTGTACAAGTAGGCGGGTAGGCTATTACACTGACTATATTGTAGCAAGTACTAGAAGTGCATTTTGGCATATGGATTACTATATTGTTGAGGCCTCAAAAGGCAACAAGGGAGCAAGTCAAAGCTGGATGAAGAGTAGCCTGGGGGGCTTTGTCATAGATAGAAAAGGTGGGGGTGGAGCATGAGTGGGGGGACAGCCACCCAGGAGCTTTGTCAGGAGGGGCAGGGTGAGGGAAGTGGGGGGTGGGGAAATAACTCATGGTGGTGATAGCTGTCTGTGTTTAGTAGTTGCAGTCACATTGGTTATTTTGGGCCAGAAGGGTTTGCAGGTCTCTTTTAAAGGGGCCAATTTGGTAGTAGAGAGTTTGTTAAACCAGGAGGGGCCACAGTAGGAGAGTGATTGCTGAGCAAGGCACGTTCTTTTGAAAGGAATATGGAGGACTCCCTTAGGCATTCCTCTTGTGACCTTTGAGGAGTTGTTTCACTGGAACAAAGCTACAGTAGAGTCAGGAGAGAGACCTAGTAGGGTTTTTTGCCCATAAGGCAAGCCTGATACTTTGCCCTGAGGTATAGTGGGAGCCAACCTGTAGAGGAGTAAAGGGTGCAAGTATGGGACACTTGTTGGTGCCAAGGACCAGACAGCAGGCCTTGCTGGCTAGTAATTTGACTCTTTTTAAGGCTGAGTCAGTGGCAGCACTGTAAATGACTAGTGCATAATCCAGAACAGACAGTATAGAGCTTGGAGTAACTAGGTTAAGAGCCTCATGAGTCATGGCTTGCCTATGCCTATAGAGGATACCTAGCTTAATATTACAAAGTTTTGACTATGTGGTCGATATAGTGCACAAAGGAGAGTGTATCATCAATATGTACTCCGAGATATTTGAAGGTGGAGACTTGTTCAATGCTATCCCCTTTTTGGCTATAGATAGTCAAGGGTTTAACATTCCTTTTGGAATGTGGCAAGGTTAGGTGCATAGTTTTGATTTTTTATAGTTCAAAAGGAGTCGGTTTTGTGAGAATCACACCTCAAACATGTTAAAGCTACTCTGTAGGTTTTTAGACATTTCACATGAGTTGCTGCCAGGTACTGAGATCACTGCATCATCTGCATACAGCAGCATTTTAGCAGGACAAGCTTCGGGAAGGTAATTTATGAAGAGATTGAAGAGAAGTGGACATAGGATTGAGCCCTGGGGGACTCCCAGGGTCACCTTACTGGGATCGGAGGTTACACCCCCTATCCTGACACACTGCATCCTTTGTGATAGGTAGGGTCCACAGGTGTCTTAGCAGGATTTGGTGGTTACCAGTGTCGAAGGCTTTGGAGAGGTCTATAAATATGGACCCCACCATTTTTTCTGAATCAAGGGCTTCGTAGACGTGGGAGGTAAAGTCGATCAGGGCGATGATGGTGCTGTGTTTGCAATGAAAACCATGCTGCTGTGGGCATAGCAGATTGTACTTTAGATATTCAGTGAGCTGATCGGAGACAACCCTTTCCAATGCTTTTGAGAGAGGGAGTAGTATTGAGATAGGGTGATAGTTCCCCATATTAGTTCTGTCGCTCTGCAAACACAGGGGTGACCAGGGCAGTCTTCCACTTGTCTGGGAAGATTCTAGTTTGCAAGGAGACAGTTTGGTTAATGGAGAGGCAAGTTCTTCCAGGGCATCACTAGCAGTTTCATGTTTAGTGAATCACTGCCGATCCTGGTTTTGTTTAGAATCCTTTTAACATATTTCAAGGTCTGAGACCTCATGATTTACCTAAAGTAGAAAAGTTGTTTGACCATTACTAGGGATAGTGGCGGGTTTGGGCCAATGGGATCCGCTGCATGTGAGGACTGGAGAAACTCAGGGAGAGCAGAGCTGAGGTCTGTGAAGGCCTTGTTAAAGAGCATTAGCCATGTCAAGGTTGCTGTAGTGGGCCAGATGTGGTGACTATTAGATCAGGTGGAGCTCTGGATTCTTTACCAGAGAGGGACCTAATGTTTTTCCAAAACTCACTGCCATTACCCTAGGTTTTCTCCAGTTGTTCTTTATAGTATGAAGCTTTGACATGTCTGACTAGCCTGGTGCATTGATTCCTAGCCATCTTGTAGGCAGTGATGTCAGTTTGTCTGCCTGTCTCCCTAGCTATGTGTCAGAGATTGTCACGTTGTTTCATCTGAGCAATGAGTGGGCCTGTAAGCCAGGGGTTAATGGCTCCTTTTATTTTGACAGTTCTGACAGGGCAAATTGGTCATATGCACTGCTGAATATAGCTATGAAATAATCTAGAGCTTTATTGCAACACTGCAGCCATCTGGGGACCAGTCTGCATTATCTAGATATTTTTGAAATTACTCATTTGTCCCTTTTGAGATACTGGCTTTTAGTGAGCTGAGGGGTCTTTGGGCCCTTGTTTGTCAGAAGCAGACTACTGGTGAGTGATCACTTAAGGTGTTGGGCAGGACAGAGACATTTTGATATGCTCAGGGTTGGTAGAGAGAAGCCTATCGATAAGCGTGCTTGTGCGGTGCAGTAGTTCCACCTTGTTGCTTGCGTAACCATCTGCATAAGATAGAGGCCATGGATTTTGTCCTAGCATTAACAGTATCCTGTGCTAGCCAGTTTGTGTTAAAGTCCCCTATGATTATCTGCTCCCAGTCTTTGCAGGCTTGCTAAAGTGGTTAAAGAATAGGTCAAGCCCTAGTGTTTGCTTACGGGGGGGGTGGGGGTATGTAGACTGTAGTCAGGGATATTGTTTTACCTTTCCGGCTGATTGTTAGCTTGATTGTAAGAAATTGGGCATCTTTTGTGTTAACATTGTTTGCCACAATCTGGCCACTTGTTTTGTTACTGAGATAGACCAAACATCCACCCCCTCGCTTGGTTAATCTATCTTGCCGGAAGGTGGTGTAGCCCTCAAGCAAGACAGAGCTATTGGAAGTTTATGTGAAAGCCACGTTTCTGTGAGCCAGATGATGTCTGGTTGGTGGACCTGAACCCAGGCCTGGAATTGAGGAAGTTTTGGAAGAAGACTCCCTATATTGATCGATGCAATATTTAGGCATCTGTAGGACTAGTGCCATTAGGTCCAGGGTTGGGGTGTACGTTCCCAGAGACCAGTAGCAGGATGATAACTATTTTGGAGAGGTAGAGTTTCCTCCAAGTTTTTATGATCTTGGAGTGTCTTTGCTTTGTGATGTTGTGATTTAGAGAGTGTTTTTTTGAGGAAGATGAGCACATCAGTGCCAGGGCGACCTCCAGCATTGCCTTAGGCGGCCGTGTCATTCTGGCATAGGGAGTAAACTGCCAGAGGAACCTGTATACAATAGCCTTTTGCTCCACTGTCCCATAGTTGTAATGTAAGGTGCTATAAGTGGAGGCATATCTGTAGCGAGGTGCAGTAGCTGTGCTATCTGTGATTTCGGCCAGAGTGGGAAGGATTATTAGAGCCAGTTGATAAATGTGCCATGAATTGTTTTTGCTGCTGGCCTGAGATTCAGCATGACATCAATATTTGGCTGCCCCTTTGAGAGAGAGAGAGAGAGAGGGAGGAGGAGAGAGAGAGAGAGAGAGAGAGGCAAAGAGATTTGCCCTGTTCTCAGCAGTTGATGATAAAGTTGCCTCTAGTGGTAGAATTGTATAGGCTGCAGATGGAGAAATTGGCTGCTTGGTTTACAGGCAGCTGGTTCCCCTCTATATAAGAGTGCATTCACCAAGGGTGGTGGTGGGGAGCTGATGCGGAGCATCAGTGGGGCCAGACACTTGGCCCAGCCGACTTGATGGGGTCTCACTCTGCTCGTGGCTGCCACGAATCAAACCCAAAAACCTCCGTACCTTGCTGCTTGAGTTGTTCTGGGGGTGGGGGAGGACGACTTCTCTGTTGCCCTCTGATCCTCTAGGGGGACCTCCTAAGCACCGTGGTGTGAGCTCAGCTGTGGGGAACAGGAGAGGAGGTAAGAATTATTGAAACACACAGCTGTAATGGGGGGAGGGTTCTTACACTCTAGAGAGGTGGCCACGTAGGATGGGCACATGAGCCTACAAGTGAGGTTCCAGCAGCATTTCTGGCTGTTTTACTTTTAACACTGAAGGATCGCTTGAAAATGTTAAAGATCTTGAAATGCTACAAGCATCTACTTTTTAGCCTAAACTTGTATCAGGATGAATGTACTCAACATAGGCTGTCAAGTGATATTAAATCAGATATGCATAGAAACATAGAAACATAGAAACATAGAAACATAGAAGTTGACGGCAGATAAGGACCGCAAGGCCCATCCAGTCTGCCCATTTCTTTTTCTACCTTATAAATGTGCCATCGGCCTTTGCATTTAAAGTAGCTGCTGCTTCTAACCTACCCAGGCTAGAGAAAGAATTTAAATTAGTTTACACAAATAGATACTGCACAAACAGAATCAAACTCTGACTATGGACTTACAGTACAATCAGGCATTATTTTTTAAATAAAGTAGCACTGCACTTAGAATAAAAACAGTACTGGGGACTGTGCTAACAGTATCTGCTACAGACTATGCAATCAAAGTAATGTAAATCAGGCATTGTTTTCAGGTAGAAGTAGAACCGCATTTAAAGTAAAAGAGTAGGTACCAAGCCCAGCAGAGTTAAT
Organism: Neoceratodus forsteri; assembly: GCA_016271365.2. Taxonomy (NCBI): domain Eukaryota; kingdom Metazoa; phylum Chordata; order Ceratodontiformes; family Ceratodontidae; genus Neoceratodus; species Neoceratodus forsteri. The sequence continues at coordinate 191,272,670 of CM057458.1, forward strand.
TAAAGTATCAGCTGGAGACTGCAGAATAATGCCACTTAGCGTTGTGCTAAACCAGTGAGAGACTATCTCTACATATACGCCGACAGGCAGTCCTTCTGTGCGCTCCAAATTCAAAAAATAAAATGGTGCCAACACTTGGCCCAGCTGACTTGATGGAGTCGTAGTCTGCTTGTGGCTGTCACGAATCATACCCAAAAACCTCTGTACCTTGCTGCTTGAGTTGTTCTGGGGGTTGGGGGAGAGCGACTTCATTGCCCTCTGGACCTCTAGGGAACCCTCCTAAGCACCATGGTGTGAGTTCAGCCTGCTGCTTGAGTTGTTCCAGGGGGTGGGGAGGCAACTTCTCCATTGCCTTCTGGACCTCTAGGGGACCCTCCTAAGCACCGTGGTGCAAGCTCAGCTTTCTGCTTGAATTGTTCCGGGGGGGGGAGGGCGACTTCTCCATTGCCCTCTGGACCTCTAGGGGACCCTCCTAAACACTGTGGTACGAGCTCAGCTGTGGGGAAAATAAAATTAGTAAGCCAGTTTGCCACCCCCCACCCTATTGCATACCTGCCTATATTTGTTTCCCAGACCTCTTGTATACCCCATATTATACTTCATGGACAACAGAGTATGAGCTGAAAAAAAATACAGCAGTGGTTAGTTTTTGCATTTAACATTATTCTTAATTTAAACAGAGCACAACATTCATATCACCAGTAGAGGTGAACATCAGACAGTAGGAATTACCAAAATCAGTGACTAGGGCACATAATGCCACCCCCTCTCCAATCAACTTGTATACCATGACTTACCTGGTGTGTGCAGTCCTACATTGAACCAGTACATTTAGAAAGTGAATACCTTGGTAGGGATGTGAAAATACCAAATGTATGTATTTGTTGAATATGTTTGTGATGGGGAGGTTGGCAATAAATAATACATAGAAACATAGAAACATAGAATTTGACGGCAGATAAGAACCGCTTGGCCCACCCAGTCTGCCCATTTCCCTACCTACTGGATAAGCTGCAGATCCTAGTTAACCAGCAGCCTACTTCTTCCTACCCCCACCCCCCAGAATTGCCTTATGACTATCCCATGCATGCTTGAATTCCACTACTGATTTTGACTCCACAACCTCCTCCGGAAGGCCATTCCATGCATCCACAACCCTCTCTGTGAAAAAATACTTCCTTAAATTACCTCTGAGCCGCCCCCCCTCTATCTTCAAATTGTGCCCTCTTGTTCTTGCACACCTCTTTTTTTGAAAGATGCTACCCTCTTGGACTTTGTTGATTCCCTTGAGGTACTTGAAAGTTTCTATCATGTCCCCCCTCTCCCTCCTTTCCTCGAGGCTATACATATTAAGCTCCTTAAGTCTCTCTTCATATGTCCTCCGGTGCAGACCCTGCACCATTTTAGTTGCCCTCCTCTGGACAGCTTCCATCCTGTCTATGTCTTTTGGAGATTGGGTCTCCAGAACTGCACACAGTACTCCAGATGGGGTCTCACCAGCTGTCTGTACAGAGGGATAATAACTTCCTGTTTTCTACTGGTGATGCCTCTCCCTATGCATCCCAGTATCCCCCAGCCCTCCTTGCTGCCTTCTCACATTGCTTGCCCACCTTTAGGTCATCTGATATGACTACCCCCAGGTCCCTTTCCATTTTTGTTGTTGTTAGTATCTCACCCCCCATTGTGTACTCTTCCCCTGGGGTTTGTTTCCCAGGTGCATTACCTTGCACTTCTTAGCATTGAATCTAAGCTGCCATACATTTGACCATTCCTCTAACCTTGCCAAGTCCCTTCTCATCCTTTCCACCCCACCCTGTGCATCAACTCTGTTGCAGATCTTAGTGTCATCTGCAAAGAGACATACTTTTCCTTCCAGTCCCTCTGCAATGTCGCTTATAAAGACATTGAGGACTGGTCCTAATCTGAACCCTCGGTACCCGCTAGTAACCCTCCTTTCTTCTGAGTGGACTCCATTTACTATTACTCTCTGTGTCCTATTCTCCAGCCAATTCTTTACCCAGGCTGTCATCTTGGGACCCACTCCCAGGCTGGCTAACTTATATATTAATCTTTTGTGTGGGACTGTGTCAAATGACTTGCTAAAGTCTAGGTAGGCCATGTCCACAGCCCCCCCTGATCTACTACTTTGGTCACCCAGTCAAAGAAATCTATCAGATTCCGTCTGGCATGACCTTCCCGCTGTGAATCCATGCTGCCTAGGGTCCTGTGCCCTTCTGGCCTCTAGATCTGTGACAATTCTTTCCTTTAGAAGTGATTCCATCATTTTCCTATCACTGAGGTTAAACTAACAGGTCTATAGTTTCCTGCTTCTGCCTTGCTCCCACTTTTGTGAAGGGGAATCACATCTCCCTCCTCCAGTCCTCGGTACCACCCCATCCTCCCATGATTTGTTAAAGAGGGTAGTCAGTGGTGTCACTAGTTCTACCCTTAGTTCTTTTAGAATTCTGGGATGAATCCCATCAGGCCCCATTGCTTTGTCCACCTTCAGTTTTAAGGTTCTTTCAGAACCCTTTCTTCTGTAAATGGGCTGGTATCAACTTCTGTATCCAGAGTGTTACTACTGTTTGTTTTATGTACCTCCCCTCTTCCTTTGTAAATACTGAGCAAAAATATTTGTTTAGTATCTCTGCCTTTTCACATTCTCCTCTGCCCACCCTCCCTCCCTTTATTAAGCCTCACTATCCCTCCCTTGGTCTTCCTTTGCTCCCTGATGTACCTATAAAGGTTTTATTCCCCTTCTTAACTGAGTTGGCTATCTTTTCCTCAGTTTGGGCCTTTGCTGTTCTGACTGCCTTCCCAGCCTCCTTTTGCTTTAACTGATACAGTTCTCTGTCCTGCTCCTGCTCGATTCCTTGTACTTCCTGGGTCTTTCTTTTCTCTTGAACCTTCACTGCCACTTCCTTTGAGAACCATAGTGGTTTCTTACATCGTCTTGTTTTGTTTATTTGCTTCACAAAGGCTCATTACCTCTGTGATGGCAGTTTTATTATTCCCATTGTTCTTCCACCCTCCTTCCCCCATTTGCTAGTGCATTTCCTTAGGCACTCACCCATTTTAGCAAAGTCAGCCCTCCCTAAAGTCCAGTACTTTTGTCTTTGTATGGCTTGACTCTATTGCTGTGTTTATTGTGAACCATACTGTTCGATGGTCGCTAGTTCCCATGGCTACCCACTTCTACATCTGTGATCCTCTCTCCATCTCCATTTGAGAGTATCAAGTCTAATATTGCTCCCTCTCGAGTGGGCTCCAGTACTAGTTGTCTAAGGCATGCCCCCTGTAGGGCATCTAGAATAACTGCACTCTTCGAAGTGGCAGCTGCAACTGTGCTCCAGTTAACATCTGGCATATTCAGATCACCCATCAGCAATATCTCCCTTTTTCTGCCATTCTAAGTATACTTTCTATCATTTCCTTGTCCACTTCCTCCCCTGAGAAGGGAGTCTGTACTAACCCCCAGCGGATTGTGGTGCCATTGCCTCGTCTCCAAATACCCACAGTGCTTCTTCTCCTCCTGTTTACCCTTTGTTCTGTTGCTTTTATTCCTTCCTTATGTAAGAACTACTCCTCCCCTCTTTTACCCTCCTGTCCCTCCTGTAGATAGTGTATCCTGGTATGTTTAATCCAGTCATGGTTTTGTATGTACCATGTTTCTGTGACTGCCATGATATCCAGATGTTCCTCCTCCATCAAGGCCACTAATTCAGGAGCTTGTTACCTAGACTACAGGCATTGGTACTCATTGCTCTCCATTTTTGATGGCCTTACCTTCTGTTGCAGCATCCCCACTGACCGTTCTACCTTGGTCTTTTCTCATTTAGTACCCTGTTTTGTAGGGAGGCTGGGATTTTTCTGCTGCTTGTCAGTGCCTCCCCCATTGACTAGTTTAAAAGCTTGCCAATGAAGCATTTAAACCGATTGCTCAAAAGACTTGTGCCCTTCCTGGACAGATGCAGACCATCCTGCCAGTATAGGCTGGTGTCCCTCCAGGTGGAACCCCAGTCCCCAATGAAGCCAAACCCCTGTGCTCCGCACCATTTTTTCAACCATTCATTAAACATTAATACATGAGTATCTCTGGACGTTATGTGGGCAGCTGCCAATATAGCCAGTTTTAGGTACCTGTGAACCCTGCGGTTGTTGGGGGCCCCAACCAGAGCACCTTATTATTTTTTAAATTTTTTTTAATGTTATTGTTTTCTTAAAACAGCAACAAAGGGCTGTGCTGCTCCCTCTGATTTGGTGTAATGATGTCATGAAATGCTTTACCAAGCAATGCCCTAGTCAATAAGGGGCAGATAGGAGGCAATGGATGGGATGGAAAGAGCAGCCTCAAGGACTGACACTGCTCTCTTCCTTAAAAAATGTAAATATACCATTGGTTGTACTGAGAAAAATGGTGCACATATGGGCTACAGTCAAACACATGGGGTGAAGGAGGGCCAAGTAGAGGGACCCACAACATTACAAATCCTGCTGGGAGCCCTCAACATGCTAAAGCTGGCCCTGGCTGCCAACAGGAAGCATCCAGCTCTTCTGGTTAAGGTAGACTCTGAGAAAGCATTTGACTTGGTAGAGTGGGGCTTCCTCACCCAACAGATGCAAGCTATGGGCATAGGTCCCAGTGGGTACAGCTACTATATAAAAAGCCATTGGCAAGGGTTCTTATACTCACTTCCAATTCAAATAAGGAGTGGCACAAGGCAAGGGTGCTCCCTTTCACCCCTACTGTTTCTTATTGCATTAGAACCTTTCCTTAGGAAACTACATCGGACAAAGGAGACTCAGGGCATCTGATGTAGCAATACACAAATAAAAACACTGGGATGTGTTGATGATTTCCTAGTGGCAATAGCCCAACCTGACACTTCCCCCACAAGCCTGTTGTCCATACTAAATAAAGTTAGTAATGTTTCAGGACGTAGAGTAAATTGGAACAAAACTGATGTTCTACCACTTAACAGGTTGTCTACAGAGAATTGCATCAGACATCTGGGCCTCATATGGAAGTCAATGCATATTACTTACCTCAGTATGCTCCTACCCACTGGCCTAAAAAACATAGTGACCCTAAACCTCAACCCTTTCAACCTTTCCTAGAGGCACAATTCAATCAGTGGAAAAAGATGAAGCTGACTTTTGCAGCTTATAAAATGGTGCTCTTCCCGAAGAGTCTCTTCTTTCTTAACAGTCTCCCCATTCTCATTAGGAAGGAACAAGTGCAGAAACTGGAGTAGCTGTTCCTGTCCTTCTTAAGGGAAGGGTTAAAACCCAGATTCAACCAGATGAAACTCTGAGCCCCTGGTAAAAGAGGAGGGTGGACCCTACCATAGCTTTGGGCATACCACCAGACAGCAGGTATATGCCAAAATCTCTGCTGACTGATTCCACCCTGGTCTGGTTCCTGCTGAGACAGGGGACAAAGGAGTCCTACCATGGACAGGATTGAAGGGCAAAAAGAAGGGTATCCTAGCAACCACCTCCTCAGTGCAAGATTTTGTGAGGCAGACATGGAATACCCTGGTGAAAACCCATGACTGGAACAAGTACTACCTAGGGAAATGGGAACCTCTATGGCATAACCCTCATATTTTTATTGAAGGTAAAGCCATCAGCTGGGAGTCTTGGAGTTGTCAAGGGGGATTCTGGACAATGGGTCACCTTGAACAGCAGACTTTGGGGACCCTAGACTCCTTCCAAATCTGTGATGGAGGTATCACCTTTCTCGCTCAGATTTTTTGCACTATTTACAGCTGAGACACATACTTGCTATGCGAAAGCAGCAAGTGGAATGAGGCCCACACACAAATCTGCTAGCACATATCTCTCTATGGGCAGCAAACCCAGTCAGACTAAGGGGCATAATATACTCCTATCTGTTGGAACCCCAGTGCCCTGAGGTCTCAACAACATGCTGGGGCAGCATAGATACATAGATACATAGACACTGTCAGCAGATAAAGGCCTATGGCCCACCCAGTCTGCCCATTTGAGCTTGTAAGTTCCCTTTACATTTTTCTAGAAGTTTGTTGCCCCTTACCCCTGACCTCCAGGATTCCCTCATTTCTATCTCATGCATTCTTAAATCCCGTGATTGTTTCCTCCCCCACCACTTTCTCTGGTAGGTTGTTCCACTTGTCCGCTACCCTATCTGTGAAGAAATTCTTCCTCATGTTTCCTCTGAATGGCCCTCTCTCCAACTTCATCCCATGCCCTCTCGTCGTGGAACATCTTTTTCACTGGAAAATAGTGCTTTCCTGCATCCTCCCTGTAAGGTACTTGTATGTCTCTATCATATCCCCGCTCTCCCTCCTCTCCTCTAGGGATTAGGTAGTCAAGTCCTTCAGCCTGTCCTCAAAGGACTTGTGATGCAACCCCTGTATCATCTTTGTTACCCTCCTCTGAACCTACTCTACCCTGCCTATTTCCTTACATAAGTAAGGTCTTCAGAACAGTACACTGTACTCCATTTGGGGCCTTGCTAGTGTCTTGTACAGTGGAATTATGACCTCCCTTTTCCTGATGGTGATGCCCCTGCCACCACATCCCAGCATCCTATTTGCTTTACCTGCTGCTTTGTTGCACTGTTTCCCTACCTTGAAGTCATCAGAGATGATAACCTCAAGGTCCCTTTCCTGCTTGGTGCATGCATATCCTCACCCCAAATGATATGTTTTTCAGGGTTTTGCACCATATGCATTATCTTGCACTTCTTTGCATTCAGTTTCAACTGCCAAACCCTTGACCATTGTTCAAGCTTCTGCAGGTCCCTCCTCATTCTGTCTACACCCTCTGGTGTGTTCACTCTGTTACAGAGCTTTGTGTCATCAGTAAACAGGGAAAATTCTGCCTTTGGGTCCTGCATAATGTCAGTGATGAAGACATTGAATAGGACTGGTCCCAGCACTGATCCCTGTGGTACCCCACTGGTCACTCTTCCCACTGTGGAGTGACAGCCATTTACCACCACCCTCTGTGGCCTGCCACCCAGCCAGTTACCCACTCACCACACTAGTGTCCTGCCTATTCCCATGTTCCCCAGTTTGTTTAATAGCCTTCTATGTGGCACAGTTTCAGAGGCCTTGCTGAAGTCCAGATAGGCCACATCCACTGCACTCTCCAATACACCTCCCTTGTCACCCAGTGAAACAATTCAATGAGGTTGGTCTGGCATGACCTCCCCCCAGTGAAACCATGCTGCCTTGGATCCTGTAGTCCATTAGCAACCATATGTTCCACCACTCTCTCCTTCAGTAGTGATTCCATGATCTTCCCCATTACTGAGGTCAGGCTGACTGGTCTGTAGTTCCCTGCTTCTTCTTTGTTCCTGCTTTTGTACAAGGGGACTACATTTTCTCTCCTCCAGTCTTTGGGTACCTCCCCTGTTTCCAGTGATCAGCTAAACAGTATTGCCAGAGGTTCAGCCACCACCTCCCTGAGTTCCTTTAGGACCTTGGGGTGCTCCCCACCTGGTCCCATTGCTTTATCGACTCTTATTCCTTCCAGTTTCTTTAGGATCCTTTCTCGTGTAAAGGGACATGTGTCCATTTCTGCACCATTCCAACCCCTTGTACTCCCTTCAGGCCCATTGCCCTCCTCTTCCTCAGTAAAGACTGAGCAGAAATTTCTGTTCAGTAAGTCAGTTTTTCTTTTGTCATCCTCCACATGGCTCCTGTCCTCCCCCTTCAGTCTCACTTTCCCTCCCTTTTGCCTTCTTTTTCACTTATGTACCTGTAAAAGGTTTTGTCCCCTCTAGCCACTGATTTTGTGATGCACTTTTCTGTCTGAGCTTTGGCTTCCCTTACTGACCTCCCTGCCTCCCATTGCTTCTCCTGGTACTTCTCCCTATCCCCATCTGCCTGCGTCTTTTTGTATTGCCTGAATGTGATCTTTTTGGCTTTCACTTTCTCTGTTATCTCCTTGGAAAGCCATAATGGCCTCCTCTTCCTTTTCCCCTTGATAACCTGCTTAATACATAATTCCCCTTGATAACCTGCTTAATGCATAATTCTGTTGCTCTTGTAATCCCTGTTTTAAATATTGCCAACTGTTTCTCAACCCCTGATCCCTTCCCCCCATTCCCATTAGTGCCTCTTTCAAGCATGTCCCCATTTTCTCAAAGTCTGCCCTCCTAAAATCCAGGATACGTGTTTTTGTGAGGTTTGGTTCTGCTCCTTCTGTGATTTCAAACCACAGTGACTGGTGGTCACTGTTCCCCAGGTGCTCCCTCACTGTTACTCCTATCACACTGTCCCCATTAGTGAGCACGAGGTCCAGTATTGCTTTCTGCTGAGTTGGTTCCATGACCAGTTCCTGAAGGAAGGCACCTTGCAGGGAGTCCAGGATAAATCTGCTCCTGGTTGATGCTGCTGCTGGGAGGCTCTAGTCCACGTCTGGAATACTGAAGTCTCCAACCAGCACCACCTCCCCCCCCTTGTCCACCATTTATTGTATGGCTAGCATTAACTCCCTATCTTTCTCTTCTTCCTGGGCTGGTGGTCTGTAGATCACCTCTGTTCAGATGGCCGACCCTGTTTTCCTTTCCAGCTTAACCCACAGTATCTCTTCCCTGTTTTGTTCCTCGTGGATCTCTGTGGCCTTTATGCCATCTTTCACATAAAGTGCTACTCCTCCTCCCTGCCTGCTCTCTCTCTTCTGAATATGTCTTAGCCAGGTATGGCCATCTCCCAGTCATGGTTATCATCACACCAGGTCTCTGTGATGGCCACAATGTCCAGGTCTGACAGAATCTTGGCAGCATCCAGATCCTCCATCTTGTTGCTAAGGTTCCTAGCATTGGCACACATGGCTTTCCATGTGAACTCCCTGGACTGTTTAGCTGTTCTACTCCAGCCCCCTCCCTGGTTGTTCTTTATCCCTAGTTATCTCTGCTGTCTGCCCTTCTGTTAAATGTTGCCCCCTTTCTGTCTATCCACCCCTTGGGTGCCTATCTCCATCTTTTGCACACTGCTTTGTAGAGATATCTCTTCCTGCTGGTCACTGGTTCCACTGCTAGCTTTGGGGGTGGGCAATTAGGTACCCTCCTTGCTGGCCTGCCACCCCCTTGGCTAGTTTAAATGCTTGTCCATGTAGCATTTAATCTTATCATTGAGTGCTTGGATTCCCCTCCAAGATGGATGCTGGCCATCAGGCTTGAACACGCACCTATCCCTCCAGTTGGGTTATCAGTCACCAATGAATCCAAACCCTTTTCTGCAGCACCAGTTCTTCAATCATGTGTTAATGCTCCTGGTACATGCACTCCTACACTCTCCCATGCTTCTCACAGGTAGTACTTCCGAGAAGGTGACAGATGTAGCTACTTGCTTGAGACCCTCCCATTTTCTAAACTCTTCCTGAACTTCTTTAGCTCCCCGTTTGCCAGATCACTAGTGTCTAGGTGGATAATGACATCAGCTCACCCTCATAGACTTTGAAGGCAGATAAGGACTGCTTGGCTCACCTAGTCTGCCCTTTTCCCTACCTACTGGATAAGCTGCAGTTCCTAGTTAACCAATAGCCTATTTTTCCTACTCACCACCAGAATTGCCTTATGTCTGTCCCATGCATTTTTAATTCTCCCACAGTTTTAGATGCCACAACCTCTTCAGGAAGTTGGTTCCATCTCACCACCCTCTCTGTGAAAAATACTTCCTCACATTGCCCTTGAGCCAGCTCCCCCATCTTCAAATTCTGTCCCTTGTTCTTGCACATCTGTTTTCTGAAAGATGCTACCCTCTTGGACTTTGTTGATTCCACTGAGGAACTTAAAAGTTTCTATCATGTTCCCCCTCTCCCTCCCTTCCTCAAGGGTATGCATATTAAGCTCCTTTAGTCTCTCCTCATATGGCTTCTCTTGCACACCATGCACCATTTTAGTTATCCTCCTCTGGACTGCCTCCATCCTCCAGAACTAGATGCAGTACTCCAGATTGGGTCTTACCAACTGTCTGTACAGAGGAATAATAACTTCCTGTTTTCTGCTGGTGATGCCTCTCCCTATACATCCCAGTATCCCCCAGCCCTCCCTACTGCCTTCTCACATTGCTTGTCAAACTTAAGGTCATCTGATATGATTTCCCCCAGGTCCCTTTCCATTTTTGTTGTTGTTACTACCTCCCGCCCACTGTGTACTCTTCCTGGGTCTTTGCATTGAATCAAGCTGCCATACATCTGACCATTCCTCAAACCTTGCCAAGTCCCTTCTCGTCCTTTCCATGCCCCTTGAGTATCAGTCCTGTTGCAGATCTTTATATCATCGACAAGAGGCATACTCTTCCTTCCAGTCCCTCTGCAATGTCACTTGTAAAGGCATTAAAAGGACTGGATCTAATACTGAACCCTGTCGTACCACTAGTAACCCCTTTATTCAGAGTGGACTCCGTTTACTATTACCTTCTGTGTCTTGTTGTCCAGCCAATGTTGTACCAGGCTACCACCCTGGGACCCACTCTCAGGCTGGCTAATTTGTTATTAATCTTTTGTGTGGGACTGTGTCAAATGCTTTGCTAAAGTCTAGGTAGGCCATGTCCATAACCCATCCCTGGTCTATTACTTTGGTCACCCAGTCAAAGAAATCGATTATATTCATCTGACATGACCTTCCCGCTGTGAATCCATATTGCCTTGGGTCCTGTGCCCCACTGGCCTCTAGGTACGCAACAATTCTTTCCTTCAGAAGTGATTCCATCATTTTCCCTACAATATAGGTCATACTGACAGGTCTGTAGTTTCCTGCCTCTGTCTTGCTCCCACTTTTGTAAAGGAGAATCACATCTGCCCTCCTCTAGTCCTCAGGTACCACACCATCCTCCCATGATTTGTTAAAAATGGTAGTCGGTGGTATCACTAGTTCTCCCCTTAATTCTTTTAGAATTCTGGGGTGAATCCCATCTGGCCCCATTGCTTTGTCCACCTTCATTTTTAGGAGTTCTTTCTGAACCCTTTCTTCTGTGAAATGACCGCAATTGACCCCCCCATCCAGAGTGCTTCTGTTAATTGTATTAGGTACCTCCTCCTCCTCCTCTTTTGTGAATACTGAGCAGAAGTATTCATTCAGTATCCCTGCTTTTTCACTGTCCCTCTCTGCCCACCCACCTTCCAATCTATTCAGCCTCACTATCCCTCCCTTTGTCTTTCTATGCTCCCCAATGTACCTATAAAAGGTTTTATCCCCCTTCTTAACTGGGTTGGCTATCTTTTCCTCAGTTTGGGCCTATTTGCTATTCTGATTGCCTTCCATGCTTCCTTCTGCCTAAACTGGTACAGTTCTCTGTCCTGCTCCTTCTGTGCTTTCTTATACTTCCTAAATGCTATCTTTTTCTCCCTAATCTTCCCCATCACCTCTTTTGAGAACCATAGTGGCTTTTTCTTTCATTTTGATTTGTTTATTTGCTTCAAACAAAGGCTTGTGGCCTCTGTGATGGCAGTTTTGATGTTTCCCCATTGTTGATCTACCCCTCCTTCTTGCCTGTTTGCTAGTGCTTTTCTAAGGCACTCTCTCATTTTAACAAAGTCATCCCTCCCATAGTCCAGTACCCTCACTTTTGCATGGCTTGATTCTGCAGCAGAGTTTATCATGAACCACACTGTTTGGTAGTCACTTGTTCCCATATGGCTACTCACTTCTAGATCTGAGATACTCTCACTACCCCCATTTGAGAGTACAAGGTGTAAAATTGCTCCCTCCCGAGTGGGTTCCAACACTAGCTATCTAAGGCATGCCCTCTGTAATGCATCGAGAATGGCCCTGTTCTTGGATGTGGCTACAGCAAAGGTGCTCCAGTTAACATCTGGCATATTCAGGTCCCCCATCAGCAATATCTCCCCTTTCTCTGCCATCCTAAGGATGCCATCTATCATATCCTTGTCCATTCCGTCCCCCTGAGATGGGGGTCTGTATACAACCCTGTATGGAGTGTGGTGCCATTTGCAGTCTCTAAGGTGACCCACAGTGCCTCCTCTCCTCCCTGTTTACTCTTTTGTTGCTTTTATTCCTTCCCTTACAAAGAGAGCTACTCCTCCCACTCTTCTACCCTCCCTGTCTCTCCTGTAGGTTGTGTAACCTGGTATGTTAACATCCCAGTCATGGTTCTCTGTGTACCATGTTTCTGTGACTGCCACAATATCCAGGCATCTCTCTTTCATCAAGGCCACCAGTTCAGGGAGCTTGTTGCCCAGACTACAGGCATCAGTACTCATTGCCCTCCATTTCTTGATGGCCTTTTTTCTTTGTGCTCCATCCCTGTCCTTACTGCCTTTGTCGTTTTCTCTATTTACCCCTGCTCTTCTCCCTATTGACATCTCTCTATCTTGGTGTTTACCTCACTAACTACCCTGATTTTTTTGGGGGGTCTAGGATTTCCCTGCCCCTTTCCAGTGCCTCCCTTCTTGGCTAGTTTAAATGCTTGCCAATGAAGCATTTAAATCTATCACCTAGAATCCTAGTTCCCTCCTGAACAGGCTGACCATCACACCAGTATAGGCCTGTATCACTCCAGGTAGACCCTCAGTCCCCAATGAAGCCAAACTCCTGAGCTCTGCACCAGTTTTTCAACCACTGATTGAATCCCATGGTGTGGAGCACCCTAGCTTCAACCATGCCATAGACAGGCAGCACCTCCGAGAAGGTTACTGTGCATGCTACTTGTCTAAGGCCCCTCCCCAACTCCACAAACTCTTCCTGCACTACTCTGATCCCTCTCCCAGCCAGGTCATTTGTCCCTAGGTGGACAATGACATCTAGCTCCTTCCCCCATGCAGCTACTCCCACTATCCTAAGGATTCGCTCCCTGTCCCCCCAAGCCATGGTGCCAGGTAGGCACCTTTCCTCCCTCTCCCCTTCCTCCTCCAGTTCTACCCTCATAACAATGGAGTCCCCCACCAGGAGTTGTTTCCTTCCCCTGTGGGGTCCCATGCCACCCTCCTGTGATCTCCTTTGTGGAGGTTCCCAGCATCCTCCATGGTCTCCACTGTGGGTGCCTCCATAGAGGAACCACACTCTGCCAGAATGGCATATGAATTGTGGAGAGGTACAACTGGAGGGATGCACCTCAGTCCCACCATCCTCACTCTCCCTGAGCCCACTGTGGTCCAACTGCTCCTCTTTCTTGGCAACCTCTGAGGCAACAGCAGTGGCCCTGGTGGTCTCTGGGTGGGAGAGAGGAGGTCCTCAAAATCCTGGCCAACTCATCCTGGAGATGAGCATCTTCCTCTGTCAGCCCAGAGAGGTACCTGCAAATGAGACAACACTGCATCCTCCAGAATGTCTCCTGGAAGACTGCTGCTCCACACCCACTGCACTGCATCACTCCCATCATGTCTTATTTCTGGCCCCCTAACTGTTGTTTTGAATACTTACTTTTTCCTCTATTTATTTATTTATTTATTTTATTTTTCTCCCTACTGACCTACTGTCTCCGTGCCCTTAAAGTTTCTGATCTTCCTGTTCTGAGACAGGAAGTTCCTGTATTTCTCAGTAGTCTCCTTACTTGCTCAGAGTCAGACCAGCAGCAGCTGGGGAAGGGGGTGAAGAGCTACTCTTTTTCTTATAGGATGGTGAGTCTTTTGTGGCTCTGTGCTCAGCCCTTCCAATCTTGCTTTCCTTGCGATCCCCAGGATCTTCCTCCTATCCCTCCACACCATGGCACCTGGTAGGCACCTCACCTCCCTGTATCCCCCTCATGTATTCCTTGCTGGATCCCTCTTATGACAGAGCCCCCACACAGATTCATTTCCTCCTCCTCTGGGGTCCACTGCTCCCTACTGAGGTCACCTCTGTTGACCTCCACATCCTTCCCTTCCACTTCTCTGGGTGCCTCTGTTTTGTTGTCCCCATTTGCCAGTCCGGCATATGAGTTCTGGAGTGGAATAGGATTTAGAATGTGCCTCTGCCTGACCACTCTAACCTTCCCTGAGCCCACCATTATCGAAATGCTCCTTGTTCTTGGCATCCTTCAGGCAGTGGCATTGGACTAGATGGTCTCTGGATAGTGCAGAAGGTGCTCCTGACCCAGTTACTTCTGCTCTGAGTCTGGCTACCTCATCCTGCAGTCCAGAGAGATGCTGAAGACAGGGCAGCACCTCAGTGTCCAGAAGGTCTGCCTGAATACAGCTACCCAGATCCACTGCATTGCACCACTCCCATTATACAGCACTTATACTGCTATTCCAGTAGTTGTCTGTTACTGAAGTGCTCCTTCTAGTTCCCTCTTTATTAATTTACTGTCCTGAAAATCCTTCCACCAATCCTCAGATACTTTTTTAAAGAAGGAAAACAACAACAAAAAATGAGTCAAAGCACTTGTTGCTGAGTGCGGGCTTCCTCACCCTTATGCACCTCCTACGTCACAACCCCTGACATTCCCTGTGTTTGGCTCCTGTCAGTCATATTTAACAGGGCATTTAATTAAGAGTGGGGCATGGGAGGGAGGGTGGATGAAAATTTGCAGCAAGTAAAGACAGCAAAGGAATAACAGCACCACTAAAAGCACACAAACTAGGTTCCAAGTTTTTCAACAGCCCAAAACAATTCCAAGTAAAAGCAGCAAAAGGAATAACAATTCCACTAAAAGCACACCAAACCACGTTTAAAAAAAAATAAGCCCCAACACAATTCCAAGTAAAGACAGCAAAGAAATAATAGCCCCACTAAAAGCACACAAAACTAGGTATAAAACAAAAACAGCAATGAGCAGTTATTGCACTGCACTGAAATGAATTTGGATCCTTCCCCATCTGGCCTCTTCTGGCAGAGTTACAAGTGGCCATAACAGATGAATATTGGTCCTTGGTGATTGACAGAGCCCATTCAAACTTTGGAGATATGTGCCACCAACTAATCCAGGAAAAAAATTATACATAGATGGTTTTGCACCCCTGAAGTCCTTAGAAAGATGGATCTTATGTCCACTGGGGCCTGATAATGAAAAATGGGCAAAATACAGAGCAAACACTGGCCCATTGCCCATGACTCTGAGGATGGTATATTCAGTTGGATAGTGCACTGGCACTATCCATCTGAATATAAGGGCATGTTGGTGAAGTGCTAAGTTGAGTAGCACTGCCCTGACATGGATCCTTGAAGTGCAGGGAACAGCGCCCCCAGATCTGATAGTGTTGGGAGTCCCGGCATGATATTCAGCTGGCACCATGCAAATGAGCCCATTGGACATGCAAGGTGCCAAGGGGACACATGTATGCCCATTATGGGTTCATTTGCATGGGAACAGCGACAGCTTTGCACCCATCCTGTGGCCAGCCCCACACATATTTAGCTCCTGCACAGCAAATGATTCCTATCAATGCAGGGGTCACACACTTCATTTAAATAAATAAAGCAGCTCCATGGGGCTAATTGAACTTTTACAAATACTGGCTGGACATTTTAAGCAGCATTGACAATGAATAAATACAAAAATCCCACACTCACCAACCCAAACAAATCTCAGGACTACTCAGGATACCTCAAAGTGCTTCATTTTATTTGGTCTAGGTGTAAGGTCTTGATGTGTTTTGGAATCTCTTCCTTTTCAAAGCATCTATTGCACAACCACAGGAGTGCATATTTATACCATCAAACTAGTGACATCATCACTCTGCATCAGTTAAGTGAAAAGTGTAAAATAGTGACAAAACTCATGCAATAACCATTAAAAACATTCATATACATCGATAAATATTAGAAATATTATTTCAAACTGAAGATTCATTGTTTAAAAACATAAAGTTAAAGGTTAAAAGCTATTTAAGAGACTGTTTAAGTATTCTCACCCACAACACTACTACCCAACAACCCCCAAACAACCATGTGTATCACTTGATACAAACCAGGTCACAATACAGTCAACCGGACAGCAGACAATACTCCAAGCCCTGCAGGAGACCCTGGAGGTACCAAAGAAGATATTAAATCTATCGAGCAGAGCTCTAACCAGGGCAGAAGAACAAGTATTGAATCGAGGATTATCTTTTGTACCAACAGTGGGGGTCAATAAATGTGAAACTTTTCTAGACTGCCAAAGATTCTGCTGGAACTTAAGTTTGAAAGCTTTCTTTGAGAAACAAAAGAACAGACTGCTTTGCAGTGTGTCAGACGGTCCTGATGGAACAGATGTGACCCAAAGTGAGACTCTGACCTTAACTGGGACTATAAATAATGTGCCTGAACAGAAACATTATAGGGGTAAATCAGTTTTTTATCCAGTTCCAAGTGCAGCGATTCTAACATTTCAAAGAGTCTGTGAAAATGAATTTGATGTTCTATTTTCTAGATTGTCACACATCACCTATGATAATTTATCTGGGGAGGAAAGGCAGGCTTTTGAAGTTTTAAAACAAGACCAAAGTATTGTAATAAAACAGGCTGATAAAGGTGGTGCAATACTTATACAGGACACTACAGATTATATTTTTGAGGTCAACAGGCAACTGTCTAATACTGCTTTTTATAAAAGACTTGAAAATATCAGAAGATGCATATCTTTTATTTTTTACAGTTCTTTTTCCCTCCAGTTCACAGTCCAAGGAGCCTCTCTTGGGTATCCAGTCAGATCTTACCCAGCCTGAAGTCTGCCTGTCTGCACCTCCTCTCTCCTCCCCCTCAACCCACAGCTGGCACCCCTGGCTTCACCCCTCTGGCATGGGGCCGCCCCTCCTCTCTGGGTGCACTAACACACAGATCCCAGCTAAGGGTAGAAGTCCCAAGTGGAGGAACATGAGGCGCCCTAACAGGATGGGCCTGGCTGTGGGCATGGGGGCTGGTGCCATCACCTACCCCAAGGACTGGGTTTTTCCTTTGTTCTGTGTTCTCTCCCCCTTTGCATGGAGCACACCCTGACACACTAGTGCATGGCAACCCTGCCTGCATCGGCCACGCTAACTATGTGCTGCCTGGCATGCTGTAGTACCCCGGTCTCAACCGGTGCTCATTGGCATGCCAGGCCATCCTCCCATCCCAGGAGGAGAGCAACACAAAGGCACTCGATCCTCCAATACTCCTCTGCTGACCCCTGCTTCCGAGCTTGCTCGAACTCGGGTCGCTGGCGCAGCGCGAGGTGTGGCGTCCAGCACCTCAACCCGCAGCACCACCAGGCCGGCCATAAGATGCATATCTTATAACAATGGATGTAGAGTCTTTATACTCTAATATTCCCCAGGAAGAAGCTTTAGATAGCCTGGCTTTCTTTCTTAATTCTAGAAGCAGTGAAGCAGAACCATATACAGAAATGCTCCTCAAACTAACAGAGTTTGTCTTGAAATTTAATGTTTTTCTTTTCTAGAAATACTGTATATTATTTACAGATAAAGGGCACTGCTACAAGGGCAACATTTGCACCCAGCCTTGCAAATTTATACATGGGGAAGTGGAGAAACACTTTTGTTAGAGACCCAGACACTAATCCATATTTTTGGAATAATGATTTATATCGTTATTTTATCTATGATATATTCATAATATGGAAGAGTGATATACTGGAGTTTGAAAACTTTGCAACATATCTCCACTCTACGAATCCTAATCTCCATTTCACATATAAGGCAAGTAAAGAGAGTGTTGCCTTTTTAGATCTAAACATCAGCAAGAAAAATGATGGGACAATACATACAAATATATATAAAAAAAGTCCTGTGAGAGAAATACTTTGTTACATTCATCAAGCTGCCACCCAAGACGCACAATACAAAATATACCTAAAAGCCAGTTTTTGAGATTAAAAAGAAACTGTAGTGATGCTGAGAGCTTTGAAATAGCTGCGACAGATATCGAGATGAGATTTGTTGAAAAGGGCCATAGAAAAGAGCATGTGGAGGGAATACATCAATGTGAACCCCCTCCCCCGGAGCTACTTTGACTAGCAGTGTCAGTGGCTCAGTAGGTAGCACACTCGCCTCTGAGGCCGGGAGATCAGAGGGCTGTGGGTTCAGTTCCCACATCTGGCACTTGGGTTAATATCCCAGTACTGACACTGTAGTGCAGCATGAGAGGGGTGTTGCACTTCTGTGGTGCCGTCTTTCAGATGAGATGTTAAACCGAGGTCCCATCTGCCTGGATTGGTGGTAGTTCAGGTGGATGTTAAAGATCCCATGGCACTTACCGAAAAGAGTAGGGGAAGTTTATTGAAAAACAAAACATAACCTCACCATACAATCATAATATACAGTGTACAAAAAGAGTTCAATACAACAAGGCTTTTAGACAAAAATGATTCCAAAAGACAAAAATTGAACCTCAGAAAATTGTTTCTTATCCTTGATTTTTACACTTGCTAAATCAGTTTCTATCTGAGAAATAATTGAAAGAAGACACAGAAATTTGCTGGAAAATCAATTGACATCTTGCTTGCCATAAGTGAAACTGAATAAGTGAAAAAAAAACGTTCAATGTACTAAATTAAAAGGATTGCCAAAACCCTGTATAATCCCCTAAAACTAAAGTATTATAAGTCATATGTACCAAAGCAGGCAGTTTCCAATAAACAGATGCATCTGTCCAAAACTGTTTAGCAAAAGGACAATCTAAAAAAAAAATGGGAAAGCGTTTCCTCTATGGAAATACAATTTGCTCTCAAACAATATCTTTCAGTCAATGACTTATATTTAAGATTACCACGGACACCTAGCTGCCATGGGCAGATATCCAAACAATATCCCATGCAAAGGCGGGATTCTAAAGTCACTCAGTTTGTGCAAGGCAAAATTCATCTTCGTAGGAACACATTCTGGGAAGACTAAGATCTTACCTTGCACAGTGAAAACAATATAATTGTAAAAGGATTTCCTAGAATGGGATACCAGGATAGGGAATGATACATTCCACTGCTTGCATTTCTTAAAGGTTGGCACCCCATAAGATGGCAATTTATCATATTTAAGAGATTTTTGAGGAACAATTTTCCATGTCTGCAAGAAAGGGTCCCAGATAAAGCGAGACCAAACCTGCCATATCTGTTGTTGTAAATCCCAAAGAAAATTAAAGGAATTAAATAGAAATATTGAGTGAAAAAAGATGAGTGGATTAATCATATCCAAACCTCCCTTTTTAACTGGCAAGTAAGTAAAGTCCCTGCGGACCGGATTCAATCTGTTCCCCAAACCATTTGGAAAACACACTAAAAGTCTGGTTTCCAATGAAAACGGAGGTGGAAAAATATAACTCAAATATAAAAGACCGGAATCAAAACTTTTTAACAATGGAAACCTTTTCTTTTCCCAAATTTCCATTGCTTCCAAACATTAACTTTAGCTTCACCTATGCTGAGTCGTTGTTCCCAGTTAAAGGTTGCCATATCACCATGCCCAAACCACAGACCCAGAATTTTACGCGTGTGGAAGCAAAGGGTATGCCATTGGTATCAAAAAAACAATCCTGCTCAGGGTTTAAAGAGAAAATAAAACTTTTAGATATATTGAGGTCAGACCCTGAAGACAGACCCCATGTCTTAAAACTAGTCAAAGCATTCTGAAGGGAAAGCTCATTTTGCATAAACAGAGTGACATCATCTGCATATGCTAAGACTTTTACCTTTTGCAGGGAAATGTCTGGAGCAAGTCCTAAAATGTCATTACTGCTATGGATATACCGAATAATGGGATCCAAAGCATAGGCATATAATAGGGGGCTTAAAGGGCATCCCTGCCTGACACCTCTAGTGACTGGGATTGCAGACCCCATAAGACTGTTCACTAATGGGTGAACTTCCGCATCTAAGTATAATAAAGAAATCCATTGTACAAAGGTTTTCGGGATCTGATAGGCCAATAAAAGAGTAAATAAATATGAATGGTAAATACTATCAAATGCCTTAACCTGATCTAAGGCCACTATAAATCCTGATCCTTGTCCATTTTTACTAGACTCAAACAATTCTCTTAAAATATATAAGTTCTGTTGAATCCGTCTTTGAGGAATCGCACAAGACTGTGCCGGATGAATAAGAGTATTCGAAACCAGAGATAATCTATTTGTAAGAATTTTGGCAAGAATTTTATAATCGCTATTAAGCAAACTAATGGGCCTCCAATTGGATAGTAACCTAGGATCCCCTTTTTTATATAAAAACTTTAAGAGAGAAATATTAAAACTGGGAAAGCTTAAACCCGAGGTCAACATGTAATTGAAGACCATCGGGAGAAAAAGACACATTATGGAAGAAAATTTTTATAAAATTCATTTGGAATGCCATCTAAGCCCGGTGATGTTTTTGTTTTAAGTGATTTATCACCGTTTCCACTTCTAAAGAGGAAATAGGCTGTAATAAGGAGGTATGATAAAAGTATCCAAGATAGGCAAACCAGACAAAAATTTAGCTGGGAAACTGTCCTGTTTTCCCAACTGTCCTTCAAAGGAATTCAAAAGAAAGGATTGTACTATTTTCATCATATCCATATCGGAAGTAACTGCAGTTCCATCCGAATAATAAGCTTCCATTAATGTCTTATCTAAGCGCTGTTTACAGGCTGCATAGGGGTCCGAAGCTGGATGTGATTTCATCCCAAATCGAAACTCCATATCTAAGGATTTAGCTCTATTATATTGGTAAAGTAACATTTGCTTTTTAATTTCAGCAATCTGGGACTGAAAAAGAGACCTGTCCTTTGGAGGAAAGGACATCAATTTGTAAAGCTGATTCCGGTATTGTAGATATGTGAGGTATTGTAAATTCACTTTAGTTTTTCCTTTAGCTATCAAAAAGGACTTAATCTCTTGCTTAGTATCCAACCACCAAGAAAAAGGATCATCATAAAGACAAATGACCGAGTTTCTTGCAGCAAGTAAAGTCTGTAACTCAGTAACATTATCATCATTTTCTAAGAAGGAAACATTAAGACGCCACCTAGGGCTTGCTGCTGGAATTTTTGACGGAATACTTTCTAGATTTAAAAAACCAATTAGAATTTGGTGATCTGAAAATTCAGATGGTTGAACTTGTGAAAAAGAAGGCTTCAAATATTTGGAAACAAAAATGAAATCTATGCGAGAAGAGAAGGTATGCCTATGATAGGAAGAACCCCCAGTAGCATGTAAAGATCTATATACATCAGTTAAATCTGCAGAAGTGACCATCTGACGTAAGGCAAGAGAGTCACAATATAGTTTTTTTTTCATTTGAGAATCTCCTTTAAATTTAACATCAATATCAGAGTTAAAATCTCCTCCCCAAATCACATGCCTTCTGGTATATAAAAAAGGCCTAATGTCCTCCAATAATTTTATTCTTGCAGCCTTCGTCTGAGGGGCATAAATATTTATAAGCCGAAATTCAAAATCCCGACAGGCACAGTCTAAGAGCAAAGCGCCTGGGACAAATATCTACTAGCTTAGAGATCCGATGTGTGGAGGTAAACAGTATTCCTATACCATCTGCCGTCCGTGCCAAATGTCCAATAAGACGGTCCCCATACCCACCTTTTTGTGTTTGGGAAATCTCAGCCAATGAGGAAAGTCTGGTTTCTTGTAAAAATAACATCTACCTGTAATGTGCTAAGGGCAGTTAGAGAGATAATCGTTTCTTAAAATTTTTAATGCTGCACACATTAAGAGATGCTATTTTAAGAGAGGCCATGATGTGAGGTAAAAGTTTAGGACCCAGATTTCTGAGAAAAAGCAGCTTTCCTTTTCTTTCCTTTTTCCTTTCTTCTCCTTTGCTAGCTCAGTTGTTTTACTAACCTCCTCTTCTGAAATAAATTCGACAAGTGTGATGTATCAGACTCCAGATCTGAATCCTCCCTCTTTCTGCAAAGGAGAAAAAAATTGTCGACCGAAATCGAATTTACTGATAAAGGTTTACTAGAAGCTCTAGTAAACCGTCTGGGCTTAACTATTTCAAAGGGGGGAGGCATAGAAGGAGATGCCTGTGGAGAGTCAGACTTAGTCAAAGGAATTCCTAGCTGAATAGCGGCATCAGAACTGGAAGGGCCTGCTGTTTCATCAGGAATGATGGGCCTATCCTCAGGCTTCTGTAAGCTGTGTGGAATATCGTCCTCAGCAACTAACACTGATGATACAGTCCCATCTCCTTTTTTAACCTGTGCTTTATGTACCAAATCCTCTGGGTCCCACCCCCCGGCTTTATTGTGTGAGGCCCATGGACATTGATGAAGGCGTGACCCTTTCATCACATAAATTGCATTGAAAATATTCTGGCACCTATCCACAGAATGTCAAAACCTCCACACAGTGGACATTTCAAAGATCGCATGTGCTACTAAGATGTGTTTTAGCTCCACATTTGTAGCTTGCCACGGGCTGCCCACTATAAAAGCACACACCTCTGTCCTTTCCTAAAAAAACTGTTAGGCAAATGGACTACCTCCCCATTCACTTGTGGCAATTTCACCTTAAATCTCCAGCTGCCAGTCCAGATACCTTCCAAGTCCAAAATAGCTTCAGGAGGTCCCAAAACCTCACACTTCTTTGTAACCAGTGGTAAATGTTACTAACATTAACCCTTCATTCTGAAACATTACAGTAACATAACCAATCAGGGGTTAGTAAGGGTAAGGCGTAAAAGGGTACCCAAAGTGGAGATGACTTCAAAGTGGAATATTTATCCCAGAATCTCTCCATACCTTTAGCTGTCTTAAAACTTACATCAAAAGTGTCTTCACCTGAAATATGAATGAGTGCGAAAATATCTTTCGGAAAAAAATTCATTGAACCTTTTAGCAATGAATTGGCAACATAATACCTATCAGGATGGGTTGGTAGGCCATCCCTGTAACGCAAGCGCACAGCATTTCTTCTAGGAGCTTGCTCCAACTGATTCTTAAACAGCTCCGACATAGGTATTTTGTGTTGCTTTGTATTAGACTTTTCCTCAGTAACATTAACTCCAATTACAGTAACATCATCTTCCCCAACGAGCTTGGCTTCAAGGAGGCCAAAGGCGTTGACTAGCAGAGCTGTACAGCATTATTTTTCCTTTCCAAGTCCCTACCTGAGCTCAGGGTTTCTGCAGCGTTGGCATGCGTGAGGTGTAGTGGTGATATAGCAGTCCAATCCGGATCAGGAATCCAGTGTCCAGTGTCCGTTTTATCCAGCCCGAATCTCCTAACGCCTCCTCCGATGACCAGTCCATTGAAGGAAAAGAAGATTTTCGGTGTGAAAGTCAAATTGTTCACGTAAAACTTGCGTGGCCCTTTTTGTGAGAAATCTTCCACATCCGTCTCCGGTGGTTAGCGCGTCCTGCATCTGGTGCACCCCGGAAAGGCTCTCTCCCGCGACTTCCTGCAGAGCAGTCCTCCCAATCGGTCGTCCAACAACCGAATCTCGCACTGTCTCGTTCCCTTCCTCATTCCGAGAAGACGGCTGCAGCGAATCCAGGTCAGTCACTCCTAAGTCGGACTGTAATGTAGCCCGAGTAGTCTCCAATTCACAGGGTATTACTCTAGAAATGTCCTCCATTCCATCCGAACTCTCTCTCATTTCTGCCACAACGCCATGCTACAGAGCCCTCCACCTCCATCGTGGAAGGAGGACAATCAGAGCCTCACAGTGCTGCAATCAGCACTGCTCTGCCACCAGCGATCCGCACAGTAGGGAATTTCCGCGTGTCCTGGCCAAATTTCCCTCATTCACTAAAAATACCACCAACAGCTTAATCTGGTTCAAGGTCTGTTGGCATTCATCTGCATCCCTCCCCTGGGCCGTGCCTGAAAATAGGCAAGATTTGTCTAGTGCACTTACCGGTCAACAAAAACTAAATAAAATAAATAAACTACAAATTGCATGGAAGAGAAATATGAAAAATTTTAAACCTTGTGACTCGTATTCTGTACATGCTCCAAAAGTAGCTGAAGTTATTAAGAAAAACTGGAATATTCTAAAAGGATCCAAATTAGATTGCATATCATGGAAACACCCTAAAATGTATTATATGAGGCAACTACATTAAAGGACCAACTGGTGCATAGCAAGCAGTCATTACCTACCTCACAAATGTGATTAAAAGCAGGGTGGGATGTTTTAAATGTCAGAAATGTACATTTGCCCTAACATTGTTACAAGCAAGAATTTTAGGTCCCCACACAAATAAAGTATATCAAATAAAATGACTGATAACCTGCGACACAAGTGGGGTTATTTATTTTGCTACATGTACTTGTGGTGGATTCTTTGCGTGTAAAACAAAAAGAAATTGTAAACAAAGGGTGTGGGAACATGTTAGGGCTATCAGAAAGAATGAGGTAACTTATGCCACAGCCCTGCATGTGATGAAGTATACAAACAAGGATATGCATAGTTTTTCCTTCAAAGGAATTGAGAAAGTGTTTAAGAATCCTAGGGGTGGGGACTATGTCAATTTTATCTTAGAGAGAGAAGGTTTTTGGATTTATACACTCAGTGCATATAAAGCCCTGGATCTGAATGAAAGATTTGTTGTGATCCCTTATCTAAGAAAGAGATAATAGTTTTCAGTGTTACCCCCCCCCCGAGAACAGCAGTCTCTGATGTGCAATTTTACTATTTAATATTACTAACAATATATTTTTAGGTTACTATTCTTATATACCTACTTCAGGTCAAAGATTGTTTTGTGTGTATATATGAATATACTTTAAAATAAATTAATATTTAGGACTGTATTTATCATTTTTGTTTTGCAGAACATGATACCAAAGCAGTGGAACTGATAAGAAATGACTGGGACTCTTTCCAAAGTTTCCAATGGACTGCAGCTCAAACATACTCTTAAGAGCTTTTTAACCTTCTTTATGTTTTAAACAATGAATCTTAAGTTTGAAATAAGATTTCTAATATTTATCGATGTATATGAATGTTTTAATGGTCATTGCATGAGTTTTGTCACTGTTTGCACTTTTCATTTAACTGGCCTAGAGTGATGATGTCACTAGTTTGATGGTATAAATATGCACTCCTGTGGTTGTGCAATAGATCCTTTGAAAAAGGAAGAGATTCCAAAATGTGTCGGACCTTGCACCTGGCACCAAATAAAATGAAGCACTTTGAGATATCCTGAGTAGTCCTGAGATTTGTTTGGGTTGGTGAATGGGGATTTTTGAATTTTTCATTGGTTGCTATATCCCTGCACCCTATCCATGTGCAACCTCTTGCAAAACAGTTTTTTTTTTTAGAAACAATGAATCTTTATGCAGTTACAAGCAAATACTTCTCTCTCTCTCTCCTCCTCCTCCCTCCTCTCTCTCTCGGATGCTTTACCCAAGACCTCTGGAACTCAGACACCTGCAATCTCCTGACTCTTTGTGTCTGGTAAGCCAAACATTTCCTCTCTACTACCTCTGGTTTACCCACTCAATGGCTCATGTTGCCCCCAAACACTGGCACAGGAATGCAGGCTGCTTCCCCACCTGGACCCTTGGGTGCTGGCCTAAGCCACTGGGGTGCCAGGATTTTCTTTATGACCCAGGCCCCATAACCCATTTCAAGGCTGGCTCTAAATCAGTGCTGCTTTAGCACCTACCACTTTCATTCAGCTCAGCCTCTCCTCTTATCGGATCCACTGGTGCAGCGGCCCCAAACCCAGCCCGATTCCAGCACTCCAGCCCCATGCTACTGGCTCTCCTGCCTTCTCACAGAAGGCCCAAACTGTTCAGTTTCTGCTGTTCATATTCCTTGGGGATCCCTGCCAGGCCCACATCTCCTTCACCCCTCCTGGGCTATCAATTTTGAGCTTCATTCAAGGCACTAAGAAATATTGGTTGTAATAGGTTTTGTTTATGTTAAATTAGTTCATTAAGAGGTTGAGCTTATCAATTTTAAGACTAAATTTTAACTAGGTTGGGCCTTACAGATGGACTGGAAAATAATATCAGAAGTGAACTGCTAATATTACAGAGTATGCAATCAAAAGGTTGTAACTATGAAGAATTGTATGTAACCAAGTGTCCAAGTCATGTTATTCTAATGCTTGAATAAAACTGATTAGCAAAATAAAAAAAAAGCTCCTGGGCTTGCGTTAAGCCGCAGCATAAGGGCTGCTCTCCAAGGCCTGCCATTATGGCCTATGATCTGCCTAGCCCTAAATGTACCAGTGCCCCAGGACCTGCCCCTCCATAGCATGCCCCATATTCTAGATGAAAGACCCCTCCAGCTCCCTCTGCCCCCAGGCCACCCTGCCACACCGGGTACAAGGGGAGCCACTGCCACCAGCTTCCCTCCTATGAGGGGCCTGCCTCTACCCCCACAGCCCTAGCAGCCCAGAATACACCTTAAATGGGTCTCTACGACTCCTAAATTCCCTGGCCTACAAAGCTAACAACCTTCCCTGCCCCCAACTGATGCAGGACTTGGCTACCTATACTTGCCCCACAGAGCTCCATCCCCCCAGTTCCTTGTCCACCCCGTCGCTGAGAAGGCCATCCTCGCTCTACTTTGGGGGGGTTCCCCCACTGGCCCTCCTGGACCGTTGAACTCTCTTACTTGGCCACCTAAATCTGCTCCTCCAGCCACCCCCCTCCAGCCCCAGGCCTAATGCCCAGGATGAAAAAGCCCACAAATTTCCTGTCTGCTCCCTTATATACTCCCTAAAACCTACTGTCTGCTACCACCTTGAGGCGTCCAGCAGCCAATATCCACCAGAGCACTAACACATTCCCTAGCTCTGGGTGGGGGGTAGGAGGGGGAAAAGGATGCCTAAATGAGAGCATATGCCCTCTTTAAAGGGGGGCTTACACTCTTCCCCACCAAAATCATTCCCTCCTGGGAATGGTGGCAAGGCCAGTGGTGATCTTCTTCCATTAGACTGGGTATACGCACTTCCCAGCCTTCTGGCAATAGTTGCACCATACTTGGCCAAAGGCATCACTCAACCTACCTTCCTATCCCAATATACTTCTAAAATCCTAAAACCTGCCTGAGCCAGTAGATAATCTAAATGGTTAGCAACAACCTTCATTATTTTTTTAACAAACAATTTCAATCATTTCTCATAATGATTAAACTTTTCAATATTACACATCTGCAAACAATAATAATGAGGTAGATACAGTTTGCTATCCCAAATGCCTCTAACCAATTTTTTTTATTTTTTTATTTCAGTCTTTGGTAACCAGGTAAGGCCCACTAGGCACACGTGCCTGTTTTCTGGGGCGACCTGGGAGCACTGGGCAGTTAAGGACTTGCTCAGAGTCACACAGTATGCAAGTGGATGTTGTGAGAATCAAACTCAGGTCTGGGGACTCTCTTCTGGTCTCATCTACCTGGGTATGATAGCTTTCTCCCAGGGATATTCTCTGAAACCCTCCAGAATC
The DNA here is from genome assembly GCA_016271365.2 of Neoceratodus forsteri. Classification (NCBI taxonomy): domain Eukaryota; kingdom Metazoa; phylum Chordata; order Ceratodontiformes; family Ceratodontidae; genus Neoceratodus; species Neoceratodus forsteri. The sequence goes on from CM057458.1 coordinate 191,299,919, forward strand.
CCCACTGGCTGGTGACACGACATGAAAGAGCTGGCAGTGGAACTGGGAGCGAACATCCCCATATTCAGAACTGGCAGTATTTTTTTTTATTTTATTCTGTTGTTAACTGGGTAAGGTTCACTAAGCACAAGTGCTTGTTTTCAGGGGCGACCCGGAGCACTGGGGAGGTTAAGTGACTTGCTCAGTGTCACACAGTATGCAAGTGGAGGTTATGGGAATCAAACCCAGGTCTGTCTGCTGGATGTATCAAGCTCATTCACAGCTCATTACTCTAACCTCTAGGCTATACTGCCAGCCCAACATATTGCATGCCTATGCAATATGGGCATATAGGCAACCTGGCAACTCCTTCCCCCCCAAACCCACACCTTACACAAGGTTTGTGTCTTTGCCTTTTTCCCCAGCTTTCCAGAGCCAGGAGAGCAGTGAAGCAGGAACCGTAGCCAGGGATTCCTCCTGGGGGGTCATGTCGAGTCTTTCTTCATTTCCCCCTGCCACAACGTGCCACCAATCCATGGTGGATGCCTACGTTCAGTCTCTCCACACTCCCAGTTCCCACAGCTAAGATCACTTAAACAGATGACTCAAATGTTCATTTGCTTCTATATGGGCAGCCCAGTTCACTTGTCTGACCATGGATGCATCCAGGAAAAACAGTTTCTCTTTTCCTTTTCTCTTGCTGGCTTTATTTCTTCTGCTGCTGGTCACCTCATGCCCTCATTTCCACTCTTTCTAGTCTCCCTAAGATGATGCCTCTGTTTGCAGATGCTGCAGCTCCTTCGGCCGTTCTCCAATTGGGATCCTGCCTGAGGGTCACATGACCAGCAAGTCACGAGCACACACACCCAGCAGGCGGAGGCCTATGCCTGCTCAGGACCACTCCCTCAGCTACTTCTACTGTATGCAGGGCCCAGCCAGCCAGGAAGCCTGGCAATACACCAGACATAAGGCTCGTGGTCAGCGGCATTTGGGTTGTGGAACATCCTGGAAGAGCCCCACAGTGTAACCCCCTCAGACCCCCATCTAGGGCATAACTTCTTTCGCAGATGATCTGGGGACATAAAAAGGCATGGTACCCTCAAGTGCTAAACATCAAGACCAATGCACTTCATACAAGGCAGGGAAAGTTGTGTTCTACCTTTCTGACATCTTCAGTACCCTTGCATTCTCACCTTCACCCACAGAATCTGTTTTTTTCTTCTCCCCAATGGCTGGCACACTGGACCAGGAGCTCCACTCTGCATCTCTATGTCTGGAGCCCCCTGAGCCTCTCGGCCCCGCCACTGGCGGGATGAAAACTTCATGTGGAATGCAACCCATGATAAGTTAATTTAACTGAAAATAAAGGGAAAAAGAAGTAGGATTTCGTTTCATTAGCTTCCCCCTCTCACTTTAAATAAGGCACGTCACTGCTATTTCCTCCCAACTAGCTTTTTTATGCAGCTCTTGCACAGCAAATGATTCCTAGCAATGCAGGGGTCACACACTTCATTTAAATAAATAAAGCAGCTCCATGGGGCTAATCAAACTTTTTACAGACATACTGGCTGGACATTATAAGGCAGCAGAAATGATTAATCTTTAGGCAGGTACAAGCAAGAACTTTATTCTCTCTCTCTCTCTCTCTCTCTCTCTCTCAGATGTTTTACCTAAGACCTCTGCAAACTCCTGGCTCTCTGGATCTGGTAAGCCAAACTTTTCCTCTCCACTACCTCTGGGTTACCCACTCTCTGGCTCTGGTAGTCCCTCCAAAGACTGGCATGGTAAAGCAGGCTGCTTCCCCCACCTGGATCCCTGGGCACTGGCCCAAGCCACAGGGGTGCCAGGCCCCATAACCCACTTCAAGGTTGGCTCTGAACCAGTGCTACTTTAGCACCTACCACCTTCACTCTGCTCAGCCTCTCCTCTTATCAGCTCCACTGGTGCAGCAGTCTCAAAACCCAGCCCAGCTCCAGCTCCAGCCCCATGCTACTGGCTGTCCTGCCTTATCACTGATAGCCCAAACTGCTCTTGTTTCTGTTGTTCATCTTCCTCGGGAGATCTCTGCCAGGCCCACATCACCTTCAAAACCTCCTGGGCTTGGCGTTAAGCTGAAGCACAAGGGCTGCCCTCCAAGGCCTGCCATTATGACCTGTGACCCACCTGACCCTTAATGTACTGGCACCCCAGAACCTGCCCTCCATAGCAGGCCCCATATTCTGGGTGAAGGGCCCCCAGCTCCCTCTGCCCCCAGGCTGCCTTGCCACACCGGGTACGAGGGGAGCCACTGCCAATGGCTTCCCTCCTATGGGGGCCCTGCCACCACCCCCACAACCTGACAGCCCAGGATACACCATAAGGATGTCTTTAAGACTCCTAAATTCCCTGGCCTACAAAGCCACGTACCTTCCTTGCCCCCAAACAATGTAGGACCTGGCTTCCCATACTTCCCCCATGGAGCTCCATTCCCCCAGCTCCTTGTTGACCCCATCACTGAGAAGGCCGTCCAGTGTCAACGTTGGGGGTACCCTATCTGCCTCCAGGACCGTCAAACTCCCTTACTAAATCTGCTCCTCCAGCCATCCCCCTCCAGCCCCAGGCCTAATGCCTGGGCTGGAAAAGCCCTGAAACTTCCTGTCTGCTCCCTTTTATACTCCCTAAAACCTACTCTCTGCTGCCACCTTGAGGCATCCAGTGGCCAATATCCACCATAGAAACATAGAAACATTGACTTTGAAGGCAGATAAGGACCGCTTGGCCCACCTAGTCTGCCCATTTCCCGTGCTACTGGATAAGCTGCAGATCCTAGTTAACCAACAGCTTATTTCTTCCTACCCACCACAAGAATTGCTTTATGTCTGTCCCATGCATTCTTGAATTCTCCCACAGTTTTAGACCCCATAACCTCCCAAGGAAGGCTGTTCCATGTGTCCACCACCCTCTCTGTGAAAAATACTTCCTCGCATTGCCCCTGAGCCATCCCCCCTCTATCTTCAAATTGTGTCTCCTTGTTCTTGCACATCTCTTTTTCTAAAAGATGCTACCCTCTTGGACTTTGCTGATTCCACTGAGGTACTTAAAAGTTTGGAAATGGAACACATTCCAAAGAAAGGGGGGTTACTAGTGGAGTACCTCAGGGCTCAGTACTGGGTCCAGTCCTCTTTAACATCTTTATAGGTGACATTGCAGAGGGTCTGGAGGGAAAGGTATGCCACTTTGCAGATGACACAAAGATCTGTAACAGAGTTGATACACAAGGGGGGGGTAGAAAAGGAGGCAGTATGGTGCAGTGGGTTAAGGCTCTGAGCTGCAAATCTGGAGACCTGGGTTTGAATCCCACAGCCCCCTAGGTGCATACTGTGTGACCCTGAGCAAGTCACTTAACTTCCTTGTGCTCCTAGGTTGCACCTGCAAACAAGCTTTCAGCTTAGTGTGTCTCACCTGGTAAAATAATTGGTAAAAAAAAAAAGATGAGAAGGGACTTGGCAAGGTTGGAGGAATGGTCAGACATGTGGCAACTTAGATTCAATACAAAGAAGTGCAAAGTAATGCACCTGGGAAACAAAAACCCAGGAGAAGAGTACACAATAGCAGGGGAGGTACTAACAACAACAAAAATGGAAAGGGACCTGGGGGTAGTCATAACAGATGACCTAAAGGTGGGTAAGCAATGTGAAAAGTCGGTAAGGAGAGCCAGGGGGATACTGGGATGCATAGGAAGGGGCATCACAAGTAGAAAAAGGGAAGTTGTTATCCCTCTGTACAGACAGTTGATGAGACCCCATCTGGAGTACTGCGTGCAGTTTGGAGACCTCATCTCGCCAAGGACATAGACAGGATGGAAGCAGTCCAGAGGAGGGCAACTAAAATGGTGCAGTGTCTGCAGCAGAAGCCATATGAAGAGAGACTGAGAGAGCTTAATATGTATACTCTTGATGAAAGGAGGAACGGGGGGACATGATAGAAACGTTCAAGTACCTCAAGGGAATCAACAAAGTCCAGGAGGGTAGCATCTTTCAGAAAAAGAGATGTGTAAGAACAAGGGGGCACAATTTAAAGATACAAGGGGGACAGCTCAGGGTTAATGTGAGGAATTTTTTTTTCATGGAGAGAGTGGTGGATACATGTAACAGCCTTCCTGAGGAGGTCGTTGGGTCTAAAACAGTGGGGAAATTCAAACATGCATGGGACAAACACAAGGCAATTATAGTTGGGGGTTGCAGGAAGTAGGCTGTTGGTTAACTAGAATCTGCAGCTTTAACCAGTAGGTAGGGAAATGGGCAGACTGGGTGGGCCAAGTGGTCCTTATCTGCCGTCAAAGTCTATGTTTCTATGTTTCTGTGTTTCTATGTTTCTATCATGTCCTCCCTCTCCCTCCTTTCCTCAAGGGTATACATATTAAGCTCCTTTAGTCTCGCCTCGTATGGCTTCTCTTGCAGACCCTGCACCATTTTTAGTTGCCCTCCTCTGGACTGCCTCCATCCTGTCTATGTCCTTGCGGAGATGGTGTCTCCAGAACTGGATACAGTACTCTAGATGGGGTCTCACCAACTGTCTTTACAGAGGGATAACAACTTCCTGTTTTCTGCTGGTGATGCCTCTCCCTATACATCCCAGTATCCTCCCAGCCCTCCCTACTGCCTTCTCACATTGCTTGCCAACCTTAAGGTCCTCTGATATGATTATCTCCCGGTCCCTTCTATTTTTGTTGTTACTATCTCCCCTCCCATTGTGTACATTCCCTAGCTCGGGGGGTAGGAAGGGTAAAGGGATGCCGAAATGGGAGCATAAGCCCCTCTTTAAAGGGAGGGGGCTTACAGAGGTATTTGTAGCTCCTGGCCTTTTGGCCAAATATGTAGTTTTGGTGGCAAACCTTTTTACAGACTTCCCCAGTTGCAGGGCAAGCCCTGTGAGTACTCATAGTTCTGGTGTACCAGCTTCCCTGTCAACTGGGTTCCTTCTCCTCCTTCCTGCAGGTGCAGGTCCTCTCAACTTGATGGTTCAGCTGTGCAGTAGGGAAGCAGCTAGAAGATGCAGGTCTCAGGTGCCTCTGGCTGTAGATCAGGCTGTGTCTGCAGTCATCTGTACCTCTCTGGCTCTTCCTTCTTCCTACTCCGCAGCACAGACCAGTCTAAGGAGCAGGGGCCATGGCTAACACCCACATCCAGGCTTCAGAACCCTAGCGTGGAGCGTTAGCTATTACCTGGCAATAGTACTAGCCTTCCTCCAGACTGTGTGCAGAATTTATGCAGGTTTTCCTCTTACAGAGGTACTCAGTCTCTTCGGTGCCCACGGGCTGGCAGCTGTGGCATGTTTTTACCTCCTGTTCTCAAGGCAGACTTCGGTCTCTCTCACAGGAAACATGCTGCCCTGACACTTCAGTAGACACACGGTTCAATCTCTGTATTCTACAGGCTGTAGAAACCTTGAAATCATGTCCAGATGAATGTCTGTAGATACCCGAGACAGGCTTCTCTCAGAAGTTTCATCCAGCAGCTAAGCCCTCCTCACTGTGACAAGGCTGAATAAGGCCCTGTCCAGGCTGTTATGCAGAAAAGAAGTTTAAATGCAAAGATCTGTTCTATCCTCTCCATTTCTGTCCCTTGTCTGCCTGGTTGTGCAACCAAATTTTCTTGTGAAACCTAGGAACTGACCACTTTGATGGTCTCGCAATTCTCCGCCTCTCACTATCTCTCTACCTTTACTTGCTGTTTCTGTCTTTTCTCCTCCTCCCTTGCATATCTGCAGTTATAAAATACATGTGAAAGTTGTATGTGAAACTGGGATCCTTTTGTTTGAAACTGTATATAGTTATACTGTTTAAATGATTTCAAAAAGCAATTCACAACTCAAGATGTTTGCAAAACCTCTGTAGAGCTGTCAACAAGAGGTCAGTTCTGGGTCACTATGTTCTGCTTGTTGCACCTGCATGGAAACTGACAAGAACACCTTGAGAAAAACTGGATGTTTTTCCTAACAAGGTCCCTGGCAAAGGCATGTTATAAAAAGAGCAGCAATATTTTTGCTAGGTAGACTGACAGAGATTTGAAATTGAGAAGCACTCAGAAGAAGGACTTTGTGTTCTCTGTTTGTGCTGCCTTTGTAAATAGTTATTCTGAACAATTTTATTTTTTATTTTACTGTTATTGGAAAAAAAAAAAAAATGCTACTTGCAAATGTTATACCTCCTCCTGGTTTTCCTATGCTTCCTGACCTGTGCCGTAGTGACACTCACACTGTGAGAGCTCATGGCTGACAGCTTCTCTCCCCAATGCTATCTTAGGAACTCATCTTTACTGGCTATTCTTGGCCTTCCCACTTGAACAGAAAAGTGCAGGACCAAGAAGCATGATGCCATACCTCTAACAAAAAGAGTACTGAAAACATGTCTTTTTAATTAAAAACGCCCAATTGAAATTCACATCTTTATGGTATTAAAAACTCAATTCTATTTTCTCAGACCTAGTTTTGTTTTTTTCTCTGACCTTGGTGATAGCTGCTGAAGCCTGACATAACTCACTGAGGCTCCAGTCTAGGCTTACAAGACACAAGCACCACTTATTTCACATTCTTAATAGCGCTTGGACATTAACCATAATATGTTGGTTTTAGTCTTCACCGTAGATACTGGAAGTCCTCCTGAGAGCAAACAGAAGTGTAGGCAGTCTTTCCTGGGGAAAAGAGAAAAAGTCAGGTGACATAGACATATAGAAATGTAGAATGTGATGGCAGATAAGGGATGCTGAGCTCCCACAGTCTGCCCATTTATATGTTTCCTTGCGTGTGCACAAGAAATATTTTGCTTTGCTTCAGAGAACAGCATTTCAGAGGTGTGTCACGGACTAGGCAAATGCAAAGCAATCTGCATTGGACTCTTCCCTGACAGAGCAATGACCACAGGAGCTGGTCATGACAGTGTTCACAGTTTAGGGGTGTAAACTTTGTGTACTTAAAAGAAATGAAGTACTCCAATAAGAGAGCACTTCAATACTTTCAAGCTCCCCCACCCACCCTACAGAGCGAGCTGGGGAAACGCGGTGGTCACAGAGTGTGTCCATAAGATGACAGGATGTAATTCACAGTTAGCCGCCCCCCCAAGAGAGAGAGCAAGATATTGCAACCCACTGACCACCTGTTGTCCCTCTTATAAGTTGTGTCTCATTGCAGTGAGCCATGTCAACGGGTCCCTAGTGCACCATGTCGTTTGACAGAGGTCCAGGAAAGAGTGAGAGAGCAGCTGGAGTTCAAGTACTGCCCTGCTGAGAGCTGGTCATTGTGCTGCCAGGACAGAAACATAGAAATTGTCAGCAGATAAGGACTGCTAGGCCCATCCAGTCTGCCTGTAAGCCCTACACATTGTATGTAGCTACAGACCCTATATGATCAATGGCTCTTCATCACTCCCTCCGTTCTCAAGTTTCCTTTGTGCCTGTCCCAGGCATGCTTAAACCCCTCCACTGTGCTTGCCCCCACTACCTCCGGTGGCAGACTATTCTAAGTGTCGACTACCCTTTCTGTATAGAAAAACTTCCTCACATTATCTCTTAATCTACCCCCTTCCAATTTCATATTGTGCCCCTTGTTCTAGTACTTTTTCTACATTGGAAAAGGCCCCCCACCTGCACCTTATTTATGCCCTTGAGGTACTTGAAAGTTTCAATCATGTCCCCCTGCTGTCTCCTCTCCTCCAGTGAGTACATATTGAGTTCCCTTAGTCTCTCCTCATATGTTTTGTAGAGCAAGTTCTGCACCATCTTTGTTGCCCTTTTCTGGATGGTCTCCACCTTATCTATGTCCTTGCACAGGTGTGGCCTCCAGAACTGCATGCAGTACTCCAGGTGAGGCTTTACCAATGTTTTCTACAATGGCATCACCACTTCCCGCCTCCTGCTAGTGATACCCCTGCCTATGCACTCCAGCATGTCACTGGCCCTCCCTGCTGCTTTTGTGCACTGCTTTGATACCGTAAGGACATCAGAGATAATAACCCCCTAGGTTCCTTTCCTCTTTGGTGACAGTCATCCCCCCCCAACCTGTAGCATTCTCCAGGGTTTCCTCTCCCCAGGTGTATTATTTTGCACTTCTTTGCACTGAACCTCAGTTGTCACATCTCCAACCAAATTTCAAGCTTCTCCAGGTCCCTCTTCATTTTCTGCACCCCTTCTGGAGTATACACCCTGTTGCAGATCTTGGTGTCATCTGCAAACTGGCAGACCTTTCCTTCCAGCCCCTCTGCGATGTCACAAATGAAGACATTGAACAGGGCTGATCCTAGTACTGATCCCTGTGCTACCCCACTGGTCACCCCCCTCTCCCCAGATTGTACATCATTTACCACCACCCTCTGTCTCTCATCTCTTAACCAGTTCCTAACCCAGTTCTCCACCTTGTCTCCAATGCCCAGACTACCCAACCTGTTAATCAACCTTCTACGCGGGATGGTGTCAAAGGCTTTGCTTAAATCTAGGTAGGCGACATCTAACGCCTCTCCCTGATTTATTTCCCTAGGCACCCAATCAAAAAAAATCTATTAGATTCATTTGCCATGACCTTCCTGCTGTGAATCCATGTTACCTCAGATTCTGAGCACCGCTGGATTCCAGATGTGCCAGTGTCATTATCCTTTCTTTCAGCAGTGTCTCCATGATCTTTCCCACAACTGAGGTGAGGGTGACTGGCCTGTAGTTCCCCACCTCCTCCTCCTCCCTACTGCCATTTTGTGCAGTGGGACTACATGTGCCCTCCTCCAGTCATCTGGAATGACACCCATGTTGAGTGACTCTGTGAACAGTGCTTCCAGAGGCACTGCTAGTTCCCTAGAAGGAGTTTTTAGAGAGAGACACACACACACACACACACACAGACAGTGTTGTCCTCCTCAGAAGTCAATGGGGGAGCAGTGCAGCATGGTGTGGAAAGACAGAGAGAGAGAGAGAGCAAGACCTGCAGTAAAACTCCTTCAATGAAGTTGTGGTCTCTCCTCTGTGCAATGCTGTCATGGATCAGTAGTCTGTCTGCTCTCTCGTACTCTGCGCTACAGTCCCCCCACCCCACCATGAGCATCATAACCCTGTGGAGAGGGACGTAAGTGCCAGCGGTCTGTGTCTCTCTAGCAGTGTTGGGCAACCTGTGGCCCCCTAGAAGTTAATCTGTGCCCCCCCATCCATCAATGAATTTCAAGTGAATTTCCCCTAATTAAAAAAAAAGATTTAAATCCTCACTTACATGCCACAGACTGCCGTAATTCCCTGCTGTAATACTTCCGATACACTGTTGCTGATGTAACCACCCAAGGGTACTAATTAAGTGTAAGATCGTGTTTGAAATCTCCTGCTTTTGTTTTAACTGTAGAGGAACCATGGAGAAATATTGACTGAGAACTGGATGTCAAGAGTAAACAACAGGGGCCAGATATTGAAAACTTTGCCACTGGGCTTAATTAGCCTGGAACCAATAGCCCGTTATATTCAAAAGGGATAGCTCGGTGCTAACCTGCTGAATACAGGGTGCTTAGGAAGCCAGGCAAACAGGGCTGGGAGTGCAGTGCAAAAATTAGCCCAGGAAATAAGACAGGTCTGAATGTGGCAACCAGGAAGTGCAAACCACAACAGCAGTCCAGTGCACAGCGACATGAAGGATGATAGAGGTGAACCATGTGTGTGCTAGCAAAGGAGTGGTTTCAGTAAAGCTGCAAGCACCAGCGCATGTGAAATTCTGCAGAAATATACCATGTTTCCGAAACATTTGGGTGGCGCAAACGTTTGCCCAGGGCAAAAATATGCTGTATTCAAAAATGGCATGCAAATTAGCCTAGTTAGGCAGTCTGTGGGCAAACATCCGGATTAGCATCTCATTATGTCCTGATTTGCATACAGTTTGCCCAGCACTATAGCAGGGTCCCACAGCTCCACCTGTAGGACAGTCTGGAAGTACAGGGGCTGGCTGGGTCTGCCCACAGCTCCACCTGTAAGTCAGTATGGAAGTGCATAGTGGTAGCTGCAGGCTACATTTGTACAGAACCGCATAGAATATTGCGCCCCAGGGGACTACACAGCACAGGCACAGGTAGTGGTGCTGTATGCAATTGTCAAACTGTAATTTCTGCTACAGTACACAACAGACACTACAGTGACAAGGGGGCCAGTAGTGTGAAAGACACAGCAGTGCCTATGGTGTGTAGGGCATCAATGACTGCTGCACTTTACACAGTGACAGGCCCATCTTGCAGGTGTGTGCTGACAGTGGACATTACTGTTATGCTGTTGTGTGACTCACAGACACTGCACCACTGGCATGGGATACACACAGTGACATATACATGTCTGGCTGTGTGTGCTGTGGTGTCTCTACAGATGTGTGATATGTAGCCGGGGGGGGGGCACATGCCATCAGACAGGCACACTGGTGTTGGGGTATTCCCTACACTGGACCATTTGCACTGCGTGGATTGTCCCAGTCTTGTGGCAGCACCCAGTATGTGGTGCAGACTGGCCACCTGTACACCCTCCTCTCAACACCCTCCATGCCCCCAGTGCTGCATGTGTGTGCTGGATTCTGTTGGTGTCCACCAAAGGGTGGTCTGCAGGTGTGTGCTGTATGGAGACACTGCCATGGTGTCCACTGGGTGCCAGTCATCCCTTAATGCCTGGCATGGCTGGGACTGGTGGCAGATGATGGAAAAATAGGAGGTGCCATCCATGTGCAGCATGTTTTTTCCATGTCTGGTTTCTTTCTATGTTTGCTATTTACTGGTTAGAGTCAATAAACCACTGCTGGCAGACTCTCACAAATTCCATTATTCACACTTATGAATTACTGAGTTCCATGAACCATAATTCTATGTCAAGCAAAGTTGCACAAAGCTGCACAAAGCCACAAAGTCACACAAAACTGGTTTGCCCGGATTTAAGACTATCTTTTTCTGGGTGGTAATTTGCACTGCGCAATGTGTCATGCTAAGCCATGCAAAAACACTTTGCGTGGTGCTAATGCACTGACTATAGCACTGCACCTGTATTCATGTACATGCCCTGTCTTTTTGCCCCTTGCATACATTATATGTTTGCCCTGCGCTAATGCAGTTTGCCCATGCTATTTGACCTTCTGAATATAGCGGACCCGCATAAACCCTACGCAAATGGTTTGTGCCCAGTGCAAAGTTTTGAATATCTGGCCTCACAGCTGCAAGATTCCCTTGTGAAATCCCTTGCTTCTGTAAGACAGATTGAGTGAACAATGAGAAAAACAAAGTTTGTTGTTGAAAGTCTAGTTTGAGAATTTTTTAAAAGACAGCTATAGAGCTAGACTCAAGACTCAAGTTTGGGACTGAAACTCAGGATGATGTGGGGAAGATCTGCTACGTGTTAGATTTTTCCCTTATCTGTGCTTTTAGCACTGTAAAATAGGGGTGGACTGAATAACTCCAATTAGGGAAAAGAGCATTCTTATCAGTATGTGCAGCTGGCACCTAGGCAGTCACTCGAAAAGCTGACAACTCAGCTCATCCTTGCATTCTCCTAATCAGATTGTTAGCACCATGAAATAAATAAACAAAAACAAAAGGGGGGAAAAAAACATGAGTTACTTAATCACGTTAGGACCACTATGACACACCTGCTCTCCTCTGTCACAGAACATCAGCCTGAGTACTGCCACAGACAAGATTGGATGGTTTACTGTGGTAAACTGCTGTAAGTAATACATAGATAAAAAAAAATGCCAGACACATTGTTTAATCCATTGGTTTTTATTATGCAACTTTTGTCAGGGCACAAATGCAGAATTGCCAAAAAGCCTTTTTGCCATTAATCTTTAAAAAGACTATACACAGCCTGCACTCAGAGGGTGCTGTGGTAAGTAGTACCAGGGTTGTACCAGGGTTGTTATTACTGTTACAAGGGGGTTAGTAAAGTGCAAATACCAACAACTTTCCTTGATTTGATAATTAGTAGTACTTTTTATGTTTTGGTATATATTGTTGTGTTCTGGTTGTACTGAATGTATCAAGTCAGTTACGCCCATATATTTCTCAGGAATCCTCATATGAACAATGGGCAGTCGGATCATATTTATATTATAAAACTAAAAAATTAAAAATACTTTAACAATACAGAAGGGCAGGGAATTCTGAGATGAAGCACCATGCCCCATCAGGGGCCCAATATTTCAAAAATACATGCTTTTTAACTTCCTTTTTTTTATTGAAAAGTTGTTACGTTTGAAAGCCAGCAACAGGAAATGTTCACAGTAATCAAAGTCGCCAACACTGGGGTGCCCAGTTCCAGTGTCAGAAAGCAGTCCATCCCTCCATGTTTTTTTTAAGCCTGTAAAACAGAAAAAGACATCTATCAATGTCTGTTGCACTGTAAGATACCTCCACCCTCCCACTCCAGCGCCCAACTCCCAGCCCTTACTTACACTCTGGGGGTCTGACATCTTCATATTCTCAGGACCGCAGACACGTCTTCAGTCTCGTACCGCGAACTGAGGAAATCAGGTATGTGGTTCAATGTATTACAATGGGTTTTGAACTTAGTAGCATAACTTGGCATTTTTAAATATTTATGCCCCAAATGTTCAGCATACCTTCTTTGGCACACCACCTCATGAACAATGCAAGTGATCTTAGGTAAATCTGTCACAAAAGGTGATTTTGTGGTCACTGCTCAAAATCACCTTTTAGGTTGGAGTTGAAAATTTTCTCCACCATTGTTCCTGAGGTGGGGTCATAAGAAAGCTATGTTGAAAATTTGGCATAAAAGACTTCAAGTGACGCCATGAGGAGCTAAGGAACATTGGAAAAGAGCTCCCGAACAACTAGCCTACAAAAGCACTATTAAATGTAATAAAAATCTACCAAGAATCAGATCAGAGTTAAGAGAGTGAAGCGTAGTACCTGAATATTGAACTCTTTTTCCAACATGCTGGCATACTTCACTTGCAACAGATCAACCCTTGGAGTCAGATTCAGAACTCGAGGACATGAGTCCCCCAACTGTGGATTCCACACTAAAGGCCCAAGATGATTTAAAAGGTATACCGTTACTGCAGTGACTCTGGCACAGCAAAGACCATCCTAGCGACAGGAATTGGGCAAAACCCGCCTGTCACTGTGATGGTTTGTGTGGCGAATGGGACTGCCTTGTTGGGTGTTTGCTCACCCCCAGTCCAACTCCGACTTGGAGTTATAATCCTAGAGACTGGTGTGTGTGTGTGGGGCAGAGCCCCCCACAAGGGGGAAGTTCTGGTGGCACAGCCCCCCAGTTGTGTGTGCCAGCATCCCCATGGCTACAATGCTGACAATCGGTATTGCAGCCATCGCTGTAGGGGATGTCGTCGCTAGCACTGTCGAAACGCTATAGGTAAACCGATTTAAAATGGGTGGGTGAACAAAAAGTCGCAAAAGAGGGATAATCCATCTTTACACCCTCCTGATAAACTCGACATAATTCTACAGGCCACAACGGACTTCTGTTTGGAAATGCATGCATCGATAGGAGAATTAAAATCAGACATGGGTGCCCTACAGTCCATAATCAAAGAAGCAGATAGGCAAATCACGTCAAATACTGTAAAGGTGGACTTTCTGCAATCATCCTTAACAGAGCTAGCAAATTCAGTTTTACACCTGGCAAAAAGGCAAGAGGACACAGAAAATTGGGGGTGATGCAAAAATATTCGCATTTACGGCATCCCAGAGAATGAGGAGGGCCGGGACATGTCTACCTTTCTGGATGATATCCCTTAGGCACAGAATGGGCCCACTGAACACTTGGACTAAAACCATCGGCTCCGGATGCCAGACCTCATTCCATCGTGGCTAGGTTTTTAAACTATGCCACAAAGGAGGATCTTCTCCAAAAAGACTGGAATTAAAAAATTCTAAAATATAAAGGGAAACATGTCTTCTTCAACGACCACACACCACTTACCCAGAGTCTGAGAAGAGAATATATTCCTCTATTCCCTTGCCTCCGGGCAAATATTACATTTTGAACCCCCTATCCTGCAAAAATGATGATTCAATATCAGGAGGTCCCCAAGACTTATTCCTCTGCAAGAGAGGCATCACGAGATCTCCAGGCAAGAGGCCTTTACAAACCTCGCCCCCAGGGATCGAGAGGGGCTTCAGGGAACGTCCATGCGGACAGAAGAGGACACCTGGGAATGCAGTCAGAGGATTCTACAGCTGAGTTTTCTCTGTCAGAGGCAACTGAACAGTTGCAGCAATACTTAAAATGTCAACCTGCAATCTAAAGAACACTCAACACAAAACTGTATGTACAGAAGTTTTGACTGTTCCCTTTATTTTCTAAACTTACAAGGGGTCTCGAGTTACTGGACAACCTGGAAGGCACTGTGCCATATGAGTGGCCTGGGGGTATGCAATCTGTCACCTGAGAGGGGCCTGCCCCACTCTTCAGAGGGAGTCTGCCTAGGGGACGCTGCAATTTAATGTCCCTGGCTCCTCCTGTAGCTAGGCCTAAGGACTGGACTGGGAGTGTAGTGCCATCTCCCACTGGGAAGGGGGGAAAATTGTGCTTTCTTCCTGGGTGGCAGGGGGCGTGGCCCCTGGGGCCTCATGATGCCACTCCCTGCCCTCTCAAACTACTAACTAAATGCTTCGAGATGCATAACTTTGAAGTGGACCTGGAGAACTTTATGTAGACCTTCACGGACAGCTTCATAGCTTTGATCCCCTGGAACTGGTAATATCTAACTATTACTTGGGGTCTCACCAGCTGGTTTTTCAGATTAAAGCTGATTGGAGCCCTTCTGATGCCCCCCCGAAGTAAAGATTTCTCTTTGGGAGCAGACAACGAAAGGAACACTATTTGTTTTACTCTAGAGAATACATTTTAACTTCCCAATCTGTCTGCATGGGATGGTGAGGTGGGGGGTGGAGAATTGGGTTTCTGGAGTTTTCATCCCCCCCCCACAGTACAGGCGGGGAGGTAGCGGTGTTGCAAGTCCTACTCGAGTGGGTGTTGGAAGGCTTAGGTGGGGGTCTTTTCAGGGCTGGGTGATGATGACCCACCATGGCCAAGGTTCCCTTGGCCCCCTTTTCCAGGGTGCCCCCACACAGTAAGGTGAGGTACCTGAGGAATAAAACTATCCATTTTAGCTAACTCGGATGGGCATGGCTGCATTGCTAGAACCCAATGCTTTGTCAGAGGGCCAGAGATATTAGTTATAAGCCTCCAACCACTATCAAGACCTATGTGACTATTGGATGGGACTGGTGAATCTGAACTTACTGGAAGCTCCAATGCACCTGGGGGGTTCCTTCATGCCCCACCCTGGGCGGGGGGAGTCCCCCTCTCGTTGTCATAATTTTGGCAAATACCTTGAGCACTGGAGAACCTGCAGTGGAGAGGATGCCTTACTGGGTACCTGATTCCCACCCTAGGCCAGCAGCTATCTGGATTGATAGTTATGGGAGCCCATGCCTTCCCCCTTTTTTGGGGTGGAATGGAGGTGGTCAGATTCCAACAGAACTGGCCTTGGGGTGCACACAGATTTGATTTAGGCTGGATATTATAGAATGTTTCACTTGAATTGTGAGTGTTTTTGTAGAAAATTAATTTTAACCTAAATAATTTACTAGTGCTCAATCCCTATACAAGATGACTTCCCATGTATCCACCAGTTATATCTATCTTTTGTTCTTTTTTTCCCCCTTCCTTTATTCCATGATCTGGACCATTTATCTGCTTTGGGACTTGCTGGTCCCCCAGAGGACCTTAACCAGGATTGAAACGGGACAGGTTCTCTGCCCTAAAGGGTATCCTTGATACCACCATAGGGACAATAGAGGTATGGATAATTCCCTACCCTCCCAGTGGAAGTCAACATGTGATATAGTTGGATTGTTAATGTGTTATTTCACTATCTAGTTTTGGGATCTGTGTTTCCTGGTATTAAATACGTTAAAGGTTACTCCTTCCAGTAGTTGGTTGAAGGGAGGGGTTTTTGACATTAGGGTTTTTCTATGTCCTTTTCGTAATACTTTTTATTTCAAAAGAAAGACACACACACACACACAGGTTTGGTTGTGGAAGAGCATTTATGAATCCTTATATGAAAAGGTGCTGGCAATCAATGTGATGTCCTCTAGATCTTGTCTCACTGTACATAGAGGGTGGGGGTGGGATCTTCTTCTTCTTGGTGGAAGTGGCACCTTCATCGAGTTCTAATATGTCAACAATGACACCTTTAAAGATATTTTTGCAAAATATTAATGGCCTTAAAATTCCAATACAAAGAACAAGATTTATCCAATATTTACAAAAGAACCCTGCTGACTTATATTTCATTCAAGAGACACATATGTCCGCTCCAGAACATGTAAAGTTGCAATGGGGGCAGAGATACAGGATTTATGCAGCGTCACATCCAAGTGGAAAAAGGTGGGGTGTAGCAATTATGTTCCCCCACACAACACAACTGGACATCCTTTCGCAATATATGGATCCACAGGGGAGGTTTATAATATTACAGGGAACAATATATTTCCAAGAAGTGACCCTAGTTAATGTCTATTTACTTCCTCAAGCTACCTTACCTGTTGCCCATCAGTTTCTAAACAAACTGTTAGACCTCCTTAAGGGGAAACTCATAATTGGGGGGGACTTCAATATGACCTGGAATGTCAACCTGCATACTACCAACCCCCAGATGTATTGAACCAGTAACACCCTTAAGTTCTTGTGGAACTCTTTTGACAATTTGGGAATTGTTGACTTTTGGAGGAAGTTATTCCCTACACAGCAAATTTACACTTACTATTTGAGTCATTTTCATAGCTACTCGAGATTAGACTACTTCTTCATTTCCAGCTAGGATTTTCATCTGGTTCAGGATTTGGGGGTTGGCTCCTGCCTTCTCTCAGACCATCACCCCTTAATGCTAAAAATAGACCTAGGGAAAAAACAAAAACAAACCATCTGGAGACTTAATGATTCCCTCTTGAAAGACCACCAATTTTAGGAAATGATTAAAACAAAAATACCCCAGATAATTTCAGAAAGCATGTCACCAGATATACCCTCGATAATATTATGGGATATAATTAAAGCTGTACTGCGGGGAGAAATAATAGCCTTTTCGGTTAAGAAAAAAATGCCAGATGGAGTCCAGATAGTCTGCCTTGGTGGAACAGTTACAGGCATATCAACTGCTACTTAGAGAAGGAGACAGGGATTTCCAGTTGAAAATTAGAGAACCGAAAACAGAAATTCAACAAATCATAGATTACAAGGTTCAACAGGCTCTGCTTTATTTAAAACAAAGTAATTATAAGGGAGGTGCCTGAGGTGCCAGAATATTAGCTCGGAAATTACGTGGGAGGAAAAAAACGGCCACTACCCTTAAGATTAGTCACCCAGATACTAAAGCCATAACACACAAGGATGATAAAACCAGAGAAATATTTACCAGCTACTACCAGTCATTATACACCAAGGGCCTGGAAATGACAGCCTTGGAACGAGCCACATTTTTGGCTCCTTTAAATTTACCCCAGCTGTCTGAACCTCGGAAGCAAAATTTAGAATGCCCAATCAGTCTAGAAGAGATCAGCCATCACATCTCAGTGACCAAGTCCCAGAAATGCCCTGCCCCAGATGGCTTTACCATCTCCTGGTATAAAAAATCCCAGGGTTTAATACTGCCTACACTTGGACGGGTGTTTCAGGAGGTGTCGAACGGTGAAGTTCCACCCCCTTCTGGGCACACGCAGTAATAATGACCATACCTAAGCCAGAGAAGGACCTCCCAGATCCCTCCTCATATTGCCCCATTTCAGTTTTAAATACAGACTATAAGCTGTATATGGCTATCTAGGGGCCACTCGCTTGGAACAAGTGGCTTTATCCCTCATCCATCCAGACCAATCGGGCTTTATTAAGGCTAGAAGTACCCATGATAATATTAGTAGAACATTCCTCCTACTTGAATATCTTCAAATCTGCAGAATTCCAGCTGTCATGTTAAATTTAGATGCTGAAAAAGCATTTGATAGTGTTTCTTGGGAATTCCTATGGGATACCCTGTCCACCTTTGGTTTCCCTGAACCTTTTATAAAATGGTTACAAAATATCTATGCCAACCCAAAGGCCTATATCAGAATTAATGGAGCCATATCACCTTCAATCTCCTTACAATGAGGCACATGCCAGGGATGCCCACTCTCACCCATATTATTCACCCTATATATACAGCCCCTTGCTGTGGCAATCCATTAGATGGAAGGCTCTACATCTATCATTATTCCAAAAAGTGGAAGCCATAAGGATGAGCTTATTACCAAGGTTGCTATATTTTTTCCAAAACATTCCCATTTGGCTCCCCCGGTTCTATTTCTCTTCGTGTAAGAAATTGATCTCTAATTTTATATAGGACGGCCAACTCCCCAATGTCAATGTCAAGAACTGGGTATAGAGGGCATTGCCCTGGGACAGAAGCAGTACAAAGTATCATTATTCGCTGATGTCCTGGGGCTTCACAGGCTTGGGGACTGGGGCTGGGGGTGGTGCAATTTCATCAACAGAGTACATCTGTAAAAACAAACAGTTGTACAACACAACATACAGTACACAATCTATCTAAACAATTATTTCCTGACTGGAGTAGACATACAATACATCCTGGTCTAGACAAATATAACTAGTTTAACATCAAAAATTAAAGACATTTCATATTTTCAAAAACAGTTGTCATAACAGTAATCATCATATCACAGGAATGGGTAATTCCATAGTAATACTGTAACATTGATCAGTGCAATACCAACAGTATTCAACCTCTTTTTACCGTTTACTGTACCTTCTGCTCTGTGCTTTGCAAAAGACAATACTTGGCAGAGATCTGTTGTGGACAGCAATTAATAATATATTTTTTTAAAACTTCTCAGAATGTGCCTGTTTCCAGGGCATCTGCACCTGAGATGCTCTTCATGGAATAAGAGTGCCTCACATGCAGAGAAAAGGAGCAGTCTGATTGGTCAGGAGTGCTCCCTTGATCTATAATGACATAGATACCTCTGTGTGGTACATGCATTGGCAAGTTATTAGGGGCACCTGGAGAGTCATAAGTTGACTTGAGCAAAGGTTTGACAGCTCTTTCTGAAAGGCAGAGTGGAACAATCACTTCTTCCTTGGATTCTGGGGTAGCTACTCCCTGTTCATTGACCAGCAATGAAGCATCCTGAATTAAAATGGTTTCCACAACTTCTTCTGTAGTTTCTATTACTATTGTTGTTCTATAGGCTCTGTAGGTTCTCCAGTCATTTTCTGTGGCATGTTCCATCATCCATGGGTGCATCTGATGTTGGTTCAGAGTCTAATGTTGTTGCTGGGGTTCTGCAAGAGACAAATGTGACACACTGCTTGTTATTCCGTTCAAACATCTGAATGGTCTGGTGCGATTCCTTTAAGTGTAGTACACCCCTCCTTCAGTTTCAGAGTCTGTGTCCTCCTGAGCTACTTCAGCATCATTGTGGGCAGAACAGTTTCAGATTGTGGGGTTTAAACTTGTGAAGGGGGGTGGGATGGGAGAAAAGGCAGTCAAGGGGATGCCGATAAAGGAGGGACTCTGTCTCCACCCCTCTGGGGACCAGGAGGATTGCAGGAAAAGACCAACTGGCAAAGTGCAGACCAGGAGAAAACAGAATCCCCAAGGGAACACGAGCAGGGGAAATGGAACTATAGGGAAAGGGTGGAAGGTAGTCCTGCTAAATGCCAGGAGCTTGGGCAATAAAATGCCTGAGCTCCAGGCGATGTTAACTGAGGAGCAGTGGATGTGGCAGCGGTCACTGAGACTTGAGCCACTGCAAGACATGACTGGGACCTGAACCTGGAGGGTACACTATGTTCAGGAAGGACAGGGGGAGGGAAGGGGAGGAGGGTAGCAATGATAGTAAAAACTGCATTGGCATAGGGGAGTAGAGGAGGCGGAGGGAACCGTGGAGGCAATTTGGGTCACCTTGATAACAAGGGGGCAAGAGAGTAAAAATAGAGTGGTGTAGACCCCTGCCTGGCGGAGGCTGGAGGACAGTCTGGTGGCAGATGTTAGGAGACACTGCAGACTGGGCAGAGGAAGGTGGTGGTGTTAGGGGACTTAAACATGCCAGGAACAGACTGGGAGACTATGACATCCTCTGCGACCAGGGAACAGAGGTTGTTGGATGTCTTTCAAGATGCGTTCCTAACTCAGCTGGTGAGGGAACCGACCAGGGAGGCACGGGTACTAAATGTGGTCCTGGCAGACAGTGACCAGATTGGGGGCCTGGAGGTAAGGGACCCATTGGCGGGGAGTGACCATGCCACGGTCTGGTTCTGCCTGGACCTAGGAGGTAGAAGGCTGCACAAAGGCAGAGTAACCCGACTTCAGGGGGTGGATTTTAAGGAAATGGGAAGGATCCTTAAGGAGCATTTGGATGGGATTGGGTCAGACATGGGCTGATACTAGGTGGGAAATCATCAGGAGGGGTGCAGGATGCTACCAGCACCTGTGCAAGAGTAAGGACGAAATGCGGTGGGGCCCAAAACCCTGTTGGTGGACCAGGGAGGTCCAGGAGGTGGTGCTGGGAAAGAAAGCAGCCTATAAGAAATTCAAGTGCTCAAGGAGTGAAAGGGATCGAGGGGAGTATGAGCTGATGGCTAGAAGGGCCACGAGAGTGGTGAGGGTGGCTAAGGCAAAGAAGGAGCAGAACCTGGCCAGGGAAATTAGGAGAGGGAAAAAGGGGTTCTTTAGATACATTGGGGAAAGACGAAGGGTGAAGGGGCAGATTAGCAGGATTAAATCAGGGAAGAGATGGGCACAAGACCCAGAGGAGCAGGCTGAGGTACTAAATGAGTACTTCACCTCAGTTTTCACTAGGGAAAATGGGGATGCTGCATCATACATGGGAGGAGACAGAGATAATGAGGAGGGGGCCCTTACCAATCGGCAGGTCTGGGAGGGCATCACTGGCAGGTGGGGGGAGGGCTAAGCAGGGAGAAGAGGTACTAGAAGTGGAAATCACAGCAGAGAGAGTGAGGGAAGCCCTCAGCTCCCTTAAGACGGAGAAAGCACCGGGGCTGGATAAATTACATCCTAGAGTGCTGAAGGAACTTGCAGATGTCCTGGCGAAACCCCTGGCAGAGCTTTTCACCGTCTCTCTGAGGACAGGGTGGGTGCCCCAAGACTGGAAGGTGGCGCATGTAGTGCCTATCCACAAGGGGGGATCAAGGGAGGTGGCAGGGAACTACAGGCCTGTCAGCCTGACATCAGTGGTGGACAAGGTGATGGAGGGCATTGTCAAGGAGAGGCTAGGGGGGACCTGGATAAGTCAGGGTGCCTGGACGATGAGACAGCATGGTTCATCCCGGGAAATCGTGTCAGACAAACCTGGTGGAGTTCTATGACTGGGTGACAAGTGCCTTGGACCTGGGTAGACCAGTGGATGTCCTCTTTCTAGACTTCAGCAAGGCATTTGACTCTGTTCCTCACGTGGGCCTGTTGGATAAACTAGGAGAAATGGGGTGGGAAACCAGATGATCCGATGGATAGGCAATTGGCTCAGGACCCGGACAGAGGGTCGTAGTTGATGGGATAGTCTCTTCCCAAGGAGGGTCATAAGTGAGGTCCACAGGGATCGAGTCCTTGGGCCCCTTCTGTTCAACGCCTCTATCTGACATAAGGACAGGAATCAGGAGTGAGATGAGTCTCTTTGCAGATGACTGAAACTGGGGGCGGTGGTGGATGGGGAGAAGGGAGGGTGGCCTGCAGGGGACCTGGAGGCTCTGGAAAGATGGTCTAGAAAGTGGAAGCTGAGGTTTAATGCAGGGAAATGCAAGGTACTCCACCTGGGGCCAGAAACCCAGGCCAAGTGTACACCCTGGGGGAAATACTACAAGTCTCAATGGCTGAGAGGGACCTGGGGTGGTGGTGGATGTCAAGATGAACAACTCTGAGACTTGTAGGAGGCAGCAGCCAAGGCCAACAGGATGCTGGGATGCATCACTGGGGATCACCTCCAGAAGGAGGAAGTGATACTCCCTCTGTATAACTGCTTGGTGAGGCGCACCTGGAGTACTCGTGCAGTTTTGAGCCGCCTTAAGGGGATATTAACCTCCTGGAGAGGGTCCAGGAGGGCAACCAAAATGATTTGGGGCTTGGGGACAGGACCTATGAGGAGAGCTCGAAGAGCCAAATATGTACACTTGGAAGAGAGAAGGGACCGGGGGACATGATAGAGGTCTTCAGGTACATGAAGAGGGTAAATAGGGAGGAACAGTGAGGGTGCTTGAAGGAAGGAGGAGGGGCACAGAGGGCATGGGTGGAAGCTGGAGGGGAAGATTCAGGGGAGAAAGGAGGAGGTGCTACTTCACTGAGAGGGTGGTAGAGCCATGGATGCACTACCTAGGGGGCTGGTGAGGCAGAGACAGTGGAGTGGTTCAAGAGGGGGTGGGACAGGTACAGGGGAAGGGTTCAGGAAGCAAAATCCAATGCAGCAAGAATATCCGGAACTGGGAAGGGAGAAGCCAGAGAAGCAAGGGGACAGCAAGGTCAGCACCCAGGGTGGGGGCTGACCAAACGAGCAGACACGAAAGACCATTAGGCCTATTCTGCTGGCATTTTAGTATGTTAGTATGTTAGATTGCCTTGTCTTTTGCTTTGTATTTGGTCTGCATGTAGCAGATCGAGTAGTGGGTGGTATTGGAAGTTCTACTGGTTCTACAGCAGATTCATTGGTGACAAACAGCCCAACAGTCAACAAATGGTTTCAGTGGATAGTCTGATATCTACTTGACTCTCCTTAAGGATTAATCTTGTACACAGGCATGTCTCATACCTTTTCCATCACAACATAAGGGGTATTGCCCTAATGGTCAGCAATTTTTGTATTTTCCTGACAGTCCCAAGTTTCTTAAACGAACACGGTCTCCTGGCAGCAGTTCATGTGCCTTCACACTTTTGTCTTAATCATCTTTATTGCCTTTGTTATGGCTTGTTGTGGTGTCTGAGGCCAACTTGTAGGCAGCTTTAACTGGTCTTTCAACCTTTGTATGTACTGTAGGTAATTCTCTGGCCTAGCTCCATTGGCAGAGACACCAAAACACAAGTCCACTGGAGGTTGGGCTTCCCTGCCAAACATCAGGTAATCTGAAAAGAATCCAGTGGCATCACTTTTAGTGTAGTTGTATGCATGGACTAGTGCACTATCTTGTTGACTTCACTTGCCCTTATCCTTTGTGCCCAACGTACCTAGAATGTTTAGTAGAGTTTGGTTGGACCACTCAGGTAGTTCGTGCCTTGACTGTTTCCACAGGGACAGCATTTCATTTATTAGAAGGCTTTTACAATCTCAACCTGGGTCTGAATGGATCTGCTGTGGGGCTCAATAGTGCACACACTTTTCAACTAGGACTTTTGTAGTAGCTGTTGCCTATTTGTCCATTATTGGATAGGCTTGGGCGTACCTTCAGAAATTATTTGTTACTACTAAGATGTTTACGGTGTTCTTAGAGTCTGGTTATAAGCTGAGAAAGTCTATATCTTTCAGTTCCATGGGTGCACTTAAAACTATGTTTACAGAGGGGCTGCCCTCTGTGGCAAGTTTTTATGTCTCACACATCTGTTGCAGTGTTTGCAGTATTTTTCCACATCACTCCCCATATATGGCCAATAGAACTGAGCACAAACAAGGTCCAAAGTTCACTCACTCCCAAGGTGTCCCATGTCATCATGCAGGGCATACAACAAAACTTTACTGAACTTCAGCATTAGCACCAATGGCAGGTTGGGGGAACCTTGTAATCCTTGAATTTCTCTCTACAGCAGGTTTCCTTTGATTTTTAACTTTGGCCACTCCCACAATCTTTGTGTTAGGATCAGTGGTAGGTGCTTGTGTGTGGCATCATGCCATTTCTTCAGGGTGAAGACAATGTCTTTCAAGCAAGAGTCCATTCTTTGTTCTCTTTGTAAATCTTGGGGAGTCAACTGTAGAAGAGTGGTCAGAGCAAGTGTAGCAAGGTGACAGTAAGCATTTGGTTGACAGTCATCAGGGGCCCAAGACTGCCTATGAGATAATGTGCATTTGCAGTCGACTGTGGTTCATCTGTGTTGAATGTTTTGCACAATACATTGACAGTTTGTTCTGAGATTCGTATCCATGTTTGATTGTCTGTAGATGATATATTTATTTAGTTTTTATTGACCAGGAAAGGAGGACTAGACAAGTCTGCCTATTTTCAGCCTCGTCCCGGGGGAGGGGGATACAGATGGATGGCCACTGACACTGAACCAGATGAAGCTGTTGGTGGGATTTTTAGTGAATGAGGGAATTTCACCAGGACACCAGGAAAATTTCCCTACTCTTGTGTAAGGGGTGGTACGGTCCTGCATGGAGGATCATTCTGCAGAACAGAGTCAGGGGAGAGAGGTGCAGCAGCAGCAACAAGCTGGGGAGGTTTTCTCCACCCTAGCAGAAATAAATACGGAAGATGAAGGTTTGTTTGTGTCTATAGCCTCAGCAGTTATGTCTGAGGACTCAGAAGAGGAGTTCTTGGAGGGCAGAGAGACTTCTAAGGATTTGGAAATGGAATTAGGCAGCGAGAAAATGGAGATGACGGATCTAGACATTGGGATGGCAATGGCTCAAATGGAGCAAATCTTGGAGAAGAGAAGAAAAGAAGGAAAGTGCAAGAATTATTAGAAGAAGAGGATAAAAAATGAATGGAAGATAGAAGAAAGGAAGCAGCAATATGTAGGAAGAACACTGCTTCTAGCAAGAGCAAAATGGAACCAGGAACAAGCGGTGTGCTACCAGGAGGGAATGTAAATGATTGTGGAGCAGGAAATTGTGCATGGAGAGAAAAGGATGTGGCACAACCCTCAGTGAAGCAAGCAATGGTGCATGCATTTGGACTAACTGCAGATACACAACAGCAAGAAGGCTGGGTTCCTGAAACAGCACTGGAAGGCGTTGGATGGGTCCATGGTGTAGATGGGAAGTGGGCTCTGGACCGGAATTGGGTTTCCTTTACACAAGAGGTTTCAGCAAGTGAGACAGAGTCAAGGACCCTGAATCCAGGACGTGGTCAGATAAAAACTTCTCGTTCTAAAAAATTGTTGAGTCAAGGAGAAAGCGAGAGCACAGGGAGTGAAGAAATGGGGAGGACAGTATCTTTACCCTCCAATGGTTTGAAGGAGATGTCTACACAGGGGTGGATAGGGCTACAGCCCAAACCTTCACAATGGATTGGACCCTGGACTTGCCTTGTTCTGGGTTAAATGGTACAGAAAGTTTGGTTAGACCCCATACAGCCATTGTGCCAGTTAGTAATGAAGCTCCATGGGGGCAGAGGGAGATGGAGCAAGAGCAACAGCAAAAAAGAAGTGCAGGTCTCGGGCTATATTCTACAGTTGTGTCCAGAGGGAATGCAAATAATAAAAATAGCACTTCAGGTCAGAGAGCCTCCAGTTCATCAGAGCACCCCACCCCCCCCGGGAAGCACAAGAAGTGCTGATTTCTTTAATTATGCTGAATCCACTCCTAGAAGAAATCCAGTGAGGTTAAGATACAGAGGGGGCTTAGAAAAATTTCTGGACAGACTGTATGTTGGCAGAAAATTATTAAAAGACTATGCAATTTATAGCGTCTGAAATTTATGCTTCGATTCATGTGTCAGGGGAGGAAACATTCAATGTCAGCTTCAGGTCTGTGCAAGAGCTTGAAAGGTTTTGGTCAAAATATAACCAATAGAAATTTTCACCAGTTCAGATTCCCTTTTTAGCTAGTCCTCTAACTAAGCCAAATGTAAAAACAATAACAATAATGTCCCAGAACGAATGTGTCCATGTGAATGATATTGCACATTAGTTGAATCAAAGTTAGAACTTGTGACATGTTAAATGCTCCTGAGGCAATCATTGATTCAGAGTTCTTCTGGACTGGGGACTGGAGGTTTAAGGTCAAACTTTGGCAATCTCAGGAAGGGGGTTTTCGGATCCACAGCAGTTTTTTTTTTTTTTCAACTTGTTTTATCCTCCTGTGGCAGGTCCTCCCTCATCGTCCACCAACCTACCGGACTCGGGGTCTTTCGAGGACTTGTAGTTACATGCGTGTCCCAGCAGATCCCCAGAGCCAGTCTGGAGGTATCATCTTTGGTGGACCCCCACTTTTTCCTCCATTCCTCCTCGTGGACCTATTCCCATGACCTCTGGAAGTGGTAACGCATGTGTGTGGAGGTGCACATGCAAACCACAGCTCCAAATGGGGTGTCCTCCTCCCTCCCACGAACGGCCTAATGCCGAAGGTCCTCAAAGGGATGCTGCTTCCCCAGTCTCCACCAGAGGGTGGCCAAGCTCTGAGGTACCTGCTACCCTTATCCTGAAGTAGAGGGCCGCCTGACGGCAGCCTGCTCTAGTCCTCCCCCGCCGACCTCCGATGACCCAGGCTCATTCCCGAACCCAGTTCACTAGCATGATGTGAGGTGTGGCATCCAGTGCCTCAACCCTGTGCACCACCAGGCCAGCCACAACAGCATTTTAGGGGAGCATGACAAAGCAGTGCGCTTCTACCCCAGCCAGCCAAAGGCCTGCTATCTGTTTAGGTGCTGGACACACCTTTCTAATGTCTGCAACACAATCAGATATGGGCTTTGCGGAGAGTGTGGTCACAGCAGTTTTCAGTGTTGCAATCATGTACAGTGCAACCTCTGTGAGGAGCATGGGCACATGTTTCTAAATTGCCCCTGGGAGGCCAGAAACAATTCAAAGAGTGCGAATCTGAATGACTTAATTAAAAAGGCCCAGCAGGCAGAGGCAGCCAATAATCTCACTCCTCATGCAACAGAAACAGAGCAGGATGCCACTCCTGAAGCCCGTACCCCTGTGCCAGAAAGTCAGCTAATTGGCATCCAAGATCAAGAAAACAAGATAACAGGTGAAAGGCTGGCATCTGATCAAATGGAGACCGGGGGGATATGAGGCCCAGTGAGGATGTTCCAGATATACAAAATGATGAAAGGGCAGAGGAGGTCAAGGGCCCTCATACAGAGGCAGTGGTTCAGCTGATTGACCCACAGATGCCCCCCCCCCCACCAAGCTCCTGAGAGAAATCTTTCTTTGGAAAGGAGACGAAGTTTACGCAGTCACAAATGCATCACATCAGATATAAAGATTTGAAACCCCTATGAGGCTGTGGCTAAACAAACTAGTGGAGATTGTGTCCATGGAAACAGGGATTCAGATGCATCGTCTGTGCATTCAACACAGCAAGAGTCAGAAAATAAAGAGGGGGAGAACAAATTAGGAGGGGTGAAAAAGAAAAAAAAGAACTCTTGATTGATCTGTTGATAAAAATGTTTCTTGCATTTTTTTGTCAGCATAACCTATGGTGTTATTTTCATTAGCTTCTGCTAATATATGCAGTATACTAAATAATAAAAAAAAGAAATGCTGTTGTGTCACAATTAAGGGAACTTGCATGTGAAGTAATCTATTTACAGGAAACATGACTAAATTAAATAGCCTCAGTTACCCAAGTTCAATGGGCCTGGGTGTGGGGCTTACCCTTCTGGTCCTTCGGACCTGACAGGACTGATGGGGTAGGAATGTTATTTTCAGGATCAGGGTTTACGTTTTAAAATATTGTGGATTTGAAACCTGGGAGGGCTTTGGTAGTCGATGGGATATGGTACAACCAACCCAACAGATTTATAGTGGTATACAGCTCTTAGATTAAAGCAGAGAGAGTTCAGCTATGGCAAGAAATACAACCTTAACAGGCAACTGCCAGGAACGTGTTCTCTGGGGGAGATTTTAACTGTTCATTAGAGATAAAAGAATGCAGACAGGTTGTAAAAAAAGTTTATTATGATTCATCTGCACTAGAACACTGTATAGAAGTAGCAGAGCTGAAGGATTGTTTTAGTAAGGCACTACCACCAGTTAAGTATATGGCATGGGGTCATAATGTCACAAGACATTATGCTGCTGCAATATACTGTGCTGCCATTACAGTGCAATATGCGAAAAACATTTCTTGCATCTGGGACTGAGAATCAAAACCCGGTCCCAAATGCACTGATGGCATCCCTTGTTGCTCGTGGCTCATCCCATTGAGCCCACGGCAGCGTAACTCCCTGTCCCAGCAAGAGGTCTTATACTGTGCATGGGAACAGAAGAGGTGCACTATTAGCATACTTCCTTTTAGTGGTATTGCACCTCTCGCTGTTCCCTACCACACTGTTCCTGTTGCAGAGGTATATCGTACACTATTAAGCGTGCGACATATTGACCTAGTAGGTAAGTATATGTACCTCTATGTGAGAGGATCTTTGTGCACAAAAATAGATTATGTTTTTGTGTCCAGAATAATCCAAGAAGTAAAGACTCAGATTATTCCTTTAGAATTCTTAGACCACCTAC
Source organism: Neoceratodus forsteri (assembly GCA_016271365.2). Taxonomy (NCBI): domain Eukaryota; kingdom Metazoa; phylum Chordata; order Ceratodontiformes; family Ceratodontidae; genus Neoceratodus; species Neoceratodus forsteri. The sequence continues at coordinate 191,328,317 of CM057458.1, forward strand.
TAATTAAGACAGCGGTTAGTACTGAGACTGGAATCATACAACCAGTAGGTAGATGGAAAATTAATACTACTAGTCTTTTAGAGGCAGAGGTGAAAGTGCGGTTAGCATCCCTATTTGTTGTTGGAGCTTCAATTTTAGGGGTCTATGAGAATATTTACCAATGGTGAGTGGATACAAAAAAAAAAAGATGTCTCAAAATAGCTACAGGATTATGGAAAAGCTAAGGCAAAAAGGAATCTTTTGCAGTACCGGAGTCTGAGAGGGCAATAATACAGCTGCAGAATAAGGGGTGCTAGCTGCACATTCGAGCAGACTTGATAGACCTCTAGGCCTTTTTCTGCTGGCAAATTTCGTATGTTCATATGTTTGTATGTTCGTAATACAGACTATTGGAAGCCACTTATGTGGGAAGGGAAGATATGTCAGAACAAATTTTAATAATTAAGACCAAAAATGAGGGATGTCAAGTATGATAGATCAGCCTCAATATATACAGAACTGAGTGGGAGAATGTAAGAAACTCTCTTTGCTGACCCATACAAGGCTTATAAGGAAAAGAAAAATAAGTCCCAGTTTTCAAGTTTGAAAAATAAGCAGGGAGAGGTAGTAGAACAGACAGAGGGGATAAGGGAAACAGTGGAGGAGTATTTAAGAGATTTTGTGGAAGAAAGGCAGGTTCCAGAAACTGATATTGAAACCTATTTGTCAGATGTTCAGGTGCCCAGGCTAGAGGGGGACACAGCAGATTTAGGTGGAGAACAAATTACATTTCAAGAGATCTTGGAAGTGATAAAGTCACTAAAACCAGGGGTGGTTCCAGGAGCAGATGGGATTCACAATGAATTCTACAAAATATTTGAAACTATTTTGATGGCCTTCTTAGTCATGGTTCTCAATTTCTTTTTTAGCTCAGATTTGATTCCATTGCAGTTCACATTGGGATTGATGATTTTTATACATAAAGCAGGGGAGAGGACAGACATAGGTAATTGGAGACCTATAAGTATTTTAAATGCAGATTTTAAAATTTTGGCTCAGGTACTGTAAAAAAGATTGAAAAAAGTTGCTCTGGGTCTGATTCATCAGGTGCAGACATGCGCTATACCAGGAAGAAATATCCAGGAAAATCTAGAAATACTTAGAGATGTGTATGAGTTTAGTAGGGAACAAAATCAGAGTGGACGTATACCCTCTTTGGATCAAAATAAAGCTTTTGGTTGGGTTAATCACAATTTTTTGTTTAAAGCCCTGCATCATTATGGTATACCTATATTTTTTATAAAATGGTTACAATTATTGAATGAGCACATGGTAATTATGACAGAGAATGTCGGGTGGGGGTGAGCCATTAAAGATAGGGGTAGGGGTGAGACAGGGATGTTCCTTAAGACCTATTATGTATGTTTTCTCTATTGATCCAATGATCAGGAAAGTACTGGGGAACAACAGTATGCAGAGTACTAAAGGGAAGCAAGAGGATGATGTTGTAAAACTGATTGCTTATGCAGATGATGTATGTGTTTTATTGACAAAAAATGAAGAAGAAAAGGCTCTTTTGGTGGAAGTAAATACATTTTCTTATGTATCTGGGTACTGTCTAAATATGGAAAAAAAGCAGAGGGTTGAAGTTAGGGAATTTGGCTGTGGCAGACATAGATCTCCAGGGCATTCAAATAAGGAATGAGCTCACAAAGATTTTGGGAATTTATTATGGACCAGGGGATATGGGAAAACACAAGTGGGAAAAAGCATTACAGGAGGGGGAAAGTAAAGTGGCTAGATGGAAAGGATGGAAGATGTCCAAATGTAAAAGGGTTTTTGTTATCAAGCGGTTTTTACTGCCCTGTTTTCTGTACATAAGTATGGTTTTTTCACTGCCATATTGTTTTGAAACTAAACTAATGAGCATTTTCTTTCAGTTACATGGGGGAGCCATTTGAACTCAATAAAGATGGAGTTTATGCATTTCAATGTTTGCAAGGTAGGGTTAAATATGTTACATTCTGTTGTTTTTTTCCATACCTTGTTCTGGCAAAAAAACTTAAGTAATTTGTTCCAAACACATCAGACAGTAGCAGTAAAATAGGGTTGGAATGTGCTGGGGGTAACACTAGGGAAGTGGATATATGAATTTCCAAAAGTAACAACAGGTTTGGCTTTACTTGAAGGGTATAAAGGCACTTTCCAGAAATTACACAAGTGGAAAATCATAAAATAGAAGATAAAACAATAGAAAAAAGGTGTAGAGATGGATATTAGATACCACTGGGCCCAGTTAACCTGAATTTAAGCAATTCTAAGGATCATACTGAGGAAAAATAAGGAGCAAGGAGGCTTATTCAGCCCAAGAATACTCCTATGCTAGCTCATTAATTAATTTGAGTAATATGATAGGGAGTGACCTGATGTCAGAAAGATATCCAGCGTTTTTTTAAATTCATTTTTTGTTTTAATTAAGACTATATTTGAAGATAATTTGTTCCAGGGTTGGATTATCCTAACAGCGTAAAAATACTTTCTGGATTTATAATGAAACTTTCTCCCAGCAAGTTGTAAGGGATGCCCTCTGCTTTCATAGAGGCAATTTTTGAATTCTAGACCGAGTTCTGTCATCAGGTATGGATCATTGGTAGTATCAAAAAAGGAACAGTAAATCACCCTTAAGACAACGGGTCTCAAGTGACATAAGATTAAGAGTAGTTAATCTGACTTGATAAAGTATGTTATAAAGTCCCTTTATATGCTTTGAATAATTTCATTGTACCCTTTCCAGCAGTAAACAGTTAGTTTGTTTAAACGGACACCACAACTTGGATGTGTATTTCAGGTGGGGTTTAGCATATGCCCAATATAGAGGGAACATAATATTAGGGTCCTGAGACTTTATATTGCATTGTATGGACCAGATAGCCTTATTAGTTCTACTGATAACTGAATTTATATGGTCTGAATGCCTTAAATCAACTGAAATAATAATACCCATCAGTTGTGGTATTTAAGATGTTACTTCCCAAGACTGTAAGTGGTCTTTGGGTTACTAATGCCCAGATGCATGACTTTACATTTTTCTGGGTTTAGTCTCATGCCCCATCTTGAGACCCATTCTGAGACATGTTTTAGGTCTCGATGTATTGTTTCGACTTGATATGGGTTAGTGCAGGGGCCACCGATTTTTACATCATCTGCGTATTTGATAAATGATGACACGCAGTTTGTTGTGAGATCTGAAATAAAAGCCTGGAACAAACAGGGACCCAAAATTGAGCCCTGTGGCACCTCACTCATAACAAAACATTCCTCAGAAAATTCTCCATTGATGATTACTCTTTGTATTCCGTTTGAAACCCGTTGATAATCCAGGAGATAATAATAGAGTTTATATTGAGTTGTGACAATTTTGTGTTTAAGGCCCAATGTGGAATGACATCGAATGCCTTACTGAAGTCAATGAAAATTATGTTATAGGAATTTTTTTAATCTAATTCTGCACTAACGGTGTCATGAAAGCACATAAGATTGGTTAAACAACCCCTCCCTTTTCTAAACCAGGTATTTTTCTTGGTCTTGTTCAACAAGTATGGAGGAGATAAGATCTTTTATAAGACTTTCAAATACCTTGCATAAAGGTGAAGTTAGGCTTATTGGACTATAATTTTCCCAACATGACCTAAGGCCTTTTTTGTAAATCGGGATGACATGGGTATGTTTCCTTTCTGCTGGTACAAAATTGTAGCTTAAACAGCCTTCAAATAGTATTTTAAGTGGTAGAGCAATACATTCCGACAAAATATATAATAAATGACCCTGTGTCCCCCGGGAAATAATAAATGGGTATTATGGATGTTGATGAACAAGAGAGTGCCTAAAAAGATGTGGGATGTACAATTGTTAATGGCTCATGGGAGGTTAGAGTGAGGGGGAATAATAAACATAAGGCCCTGAAGGAAAGAAATTGCCTTTATCCTGGATATTCAGCACCAACAGAAACACAGAAACATTTCTTGTTTCAATGTTTATATACCAAAGGTTTGTGGATAATTTTGGCTAAGGAATGGAAGTTACCTTGGTTGGCTAAATTAACCTATAACAATTTGGTTTTAGGTAATTTTCCATGGTTACTAAAAGATGTTCATAGTAGTACAATAGTAGTTCTATTTGCTTGTTTGAAGTTCTATCTATGGCACACTCACTGCCAATACCTGCTATAGCAACAGTAGATGCCTTGCATGGCCATTAGTAGAATCTGTAAGTTAGAAATGTGGGATATAGTTAGGAAAGAATGTAAAATGCATCCCAAACATAAAATTACTATGTGGTGGAAAGTGTTGGATTTTTTCAAAAATATGCATCAAAAGGGTTAAGTTAAAACACTAAGTGGATGAATACTGGTGTGAATGATTAAATAAAGGGGTGAAACCTTAGTTTATAGAGGGTATGTTTATATTTTGCATGTATCAGAAATGAAGTAATTTCTTGATTGGTATGTTATAGTCTGTTTTGGTTATTGAATAAAAACTCCCCTACTCACCTGTAGGGGAATCTCTGGTTGCCAGGATGGCCACTTTGACTGATTCTTTGATGAGGATTGACATGCAGGAGGTGGGGGAAACGGTCTCCTCCTCTACCTCCTCAATGTAGGAGACCAAGCATTTTTTGATGCGGCAAATAATGTAGAAGATGCAGCAGATATCACTATGGATGAAAACAGAAAGCAGAACGATGGATCTGATGTAAATTTACTTGCCAATATAGCTTCTGGGCAAGTTCCAAACCCGATTATTGCAGACATCATGCTAGATGGTCCACAGATGTTCATTGAGATCGAAGCTTCAGCAGAAACCCTACAAACACTTCTCCAAACAAAGGAAGAGTGCTTCCGACAGAGGCAAAGGGAACTACAAGTGGAAATTGCATCACAAGGAAAACAGCAGACCTTCCTAACAACATAGGACTCTCCAGCTGCTCAGGCCTAGCTGCGAACCTCTAACGCAGATGGGGCACCACAACAAGACCAGCTTCCGAAATCTCAGCACACGGAAGCACATCAGGAGAATGCCACAGCATCTAGAACATTTATCTTCTCTGCAGGTATGACCACAGCTCCTTTGTTCATATTTGAAGGGAATTTGGTGAAGCAATCACCAGGAGTCCTGCCGGGAATGGCAAATACAGATGCTACAGCATGCAGCCTATGATGGGATCCCAGCACAAACAATACAGCTGCTCACCAGCCTGCTTGGTCTGTTGATTCTGCCCTTCAGGCAGCCGGATGGGAGCAATCCCAAACAACTGGACAGTGGCCTTTCTCCTATCAGTATATTTGGGAGGAAGGAGCTGGTACAACATGCACAGAACACTGAAAAAAAGATTCTACTATATCTATAGACTCAGACCTAGATAGGGTAGATGGGGAAAAAGTCTTGACTTGCGACTCACCCCTGCATGTACCGGAAGATTTGAATTTGACACAGAATCCCAACCTAACATTACTAAAGCAACACCCCCATCGGTGTTAAACTTTGAGGAGGCTAGTACAACTATCAGGCAAGCCTGGGGAATGACTGCAACACCCAGCACCTCAACTGGCAGTACCCAAAATGACCAGCCTCTTGGGGATAATGCTGGGCCTAACACAAATAATAGAAATCCTAGGTCTTATGCCACTCTCTTTCGACAACCAATATACCTAACAAAGAGACATAATGCTGTGAGGTTTCATTACAAAGGAGAATTGGATACTTTTCCCAGATTGACTATATGTGGCTAGAACCTTGTTAAAAGGATCCATGAAGTTTTCTGCAGCAGAAGTATATGCCCTCATTCATGTGTCTGGAGAGGAGAGTCCACATCCGATGTTAGCTTTAAATTAAATACTGGACTTCAAAAATTCTGGACATTATATCAGACTTTAAAAACTTCACCATTATAGGTTCCATTTCATGTTATACTACTTACCAAACCTGCCAACAGAACTATTACAGTTTTATTTAAAAATGAAGGTGTCAGTGTTACTGACCTCCTCTATTGGCCGAAGCAGAGGTGTACAGTGTTGGGAAGTCCTGAAGCTATCTTTGACGATGAAAAGATTTGGACTGGGGGTGGAGGATCAGAGTGGTTTTAAATACCACTGAGGAAGGGTTACAACATCTTCCAAGTTGTTGATTTTTTTTTGGGGGGGGGGAAAGAGAGGTGGGTCCTGTTTTATGCAGGGTAGCCCAAGGCATGTTACTGTTGTGGGGAAACTGGGCATATTAGCAGCCCTTGTGATAGGCTCAAGAATACATTATGCAATAAACTAGTGAACATCAGTGTTATGTGTAGAAGTGACCAAATATGCAGTCTGTGTGAAGCGACAGGGCATTCTTATAATTCATGCCCTTGGGCGGCCCACAACCAACCCAATCAAACCAATAGTGAGGAGCAAAGACTGCTAATAGCTATAGCACAAAGAACAGAAACAGGTGCAAGACCTATACCCTCTGTTCAGAGGGCTGAACCAATTCAGGAAGACAGGCAGCCTAGCAAGAAGACAGTACAACAAGAGACAGCTATCCATACTGTACAGGATACAGTAATCACTGACATCATAGCAATGGCAAAAGAATCTCTTACTTCTGAACCTAGTGGGATGCCCCCCCCCCCAGCAAGTACCTAAGGAGGTAGGAAATAATAAAACTGCCTCAAGACGCAGAAAATCTTGGACACTACCTGGTGAGAAAGTTCCTAAAACCTCAGACATTCCTTTGACAAATAGATATGAGGCTCTGTCTGAAGTAATTGGTGCCTCAGGGAATGAATCAGATGATTCCTCTGTCTGGCCATCATTGCCAGATGTAGCCTCTGACAGAGAAGACCCCCCCCCCAAAGTTCCTGGGCTAGTTGAAGAGCCTCTTACTGCCAAAGCTAAGAAAAAATAAAAGCATGACAGACTTACTAGAAGCAGCAAACAGAAACCACCTTGAAATCTAAAATAATGACTTCTTCTACAACCCTGTATCAATGGAACCGATCATTTCATTTTATGCCATCAGTGTAAACAGCATTAAGACTCCAAGGAGAAAAATAGCGGTCTTTTCACATATCCAAGCATTAAGAACAGGATTTTTTTTTTTTACAAGACACTAGGTTACACAGTACTACTGAGGTATGTCATGCAATAGCTCAATGGCATATTGGATCTTCTGATTGGTCACTGGGTACAGACACCTGTTCAGGGGTGGGTATATTGTTTTCCAATATTTCCTTTAAACTCATTAAACTGCAAGACTTGGTTCCTGGCAGGACTTTAATCATAGCTGTCAAGATCCATAATGTATTGTTCCGACTGATCAATATATACACAACACAAAAAAAGCAGAGAGAATTGAACTATTCTAGACAGTGCAGCCATACCTAAACTCAGCCCAGAATATTATTCTGGAGGCAATTTTAATTGTGGGTTCTCCCTAGCTGATAGAGGAAAACATGCTAAAACACAAAAAATATACTGTGACATGGCTTTCCTTAAAAGGATGATGCGGAATATTAATTTGATAGACGCTTACCTCTCAGCAGCAGGAAAATTAGCCTCAACATTTCACAAGGGACCCCTATCTACACATATAAATTATTTTTTATTACCCCTCCCCTACACATTCAGACTGCACAAATTCAGGTGGCAGAATTTTCAGACCATAACATTCTACATATCAAGTTAGGTAAGGTTCATATACCACCACGTGAACCAGGCACTTGGAAATTCAACTCATCTTTATTGCAGGACAGTGATACTAAACAAACTACAATATTTCATAACAGCCAGAAAATCAGTATATAGCATATACTGTATGAGGAACCTATTATATGATGGAATGACACCTTTTCTGATATTACCAACTTCTTGAAAACTCATAGTAGAACTCTAAGAAATGGGGCATATCATAAATATTTACAGCTCAGGACACAATTACAAAAATGTTTAACCCATCTTATACTACTGGACAGGATTATGCCTCCCAAATCACTAATATAAAAAAAAAAAACAGATGACTAATATTCACATACAGCAAGCACAAAACTTACAACATCAACAGAGATTCAGAAAGCAAGGGAAAAAAGGGCAAATCTGTCCATATGAGCTCTTTAATGATAGAAATAACCAAAAGCAAATGGACAGGCAATGGGATGTTAACCATCACTTATGTGTACAGACATTCAAGACACAAAGAATATTGTTACACAACACACTATGCAACTTTACCAGTCAGTACAGGCCCAGTCTCCAAATTTGGCAGATTTCTTTTTACAGCTGCAATGCCCTATTTGTTCACCAGATGATGCCAAAAAGCTAATACTGGATATCACTCCAGCAGAAGTAGAAACTGCAATAAATTATCTCCTGCTTGACAAAGTCCCAGGAGGAGATGGATTGACAGGCGAATTATATAAATTAATAGGGAAGGAGCTAACTGTGGAATTAGCTAGGGGTTTCACATGTACAATATACTGAATACTCAATTAACATCCTTAAGGATGATTAATGGTCACCTAGTTTAACTGTACAAAAAAGGTGATAGCAATTATATTTATAATTGGTGACCTATCTGTCTTCTTAATAAGATTTCAAAATATTGATTAAAATCATAACTAACAGACTTTTAGAGGTAGCACAGCATCTGATTACATCAGCCCAACCATGTACGGTCCCAGGAAGAAAGATCTCTGATCTTTTGATGTTATTAAGAGAATTATTTGAACTTGGAAATAGGGGAGCTCTAGCTGGTTTACTTTGTCCTTAGACCAACAAAAGGTGTTCGATACAGTAATGCACAACTTTATTTGGGCAACCCTACCATCATATGGCATATCCATGACATTTATTAACTGGATACTGAGCCTGTATAGGACAGCTACAGTCACACCCATTGTTAATGGATGGAAAGGTCCCATGATTCCGGTACTCTGGGGTGCGAGGCAAGGGTACCCAATGAGCCTCTTGCTTTATACTTTTTGCATTGACCCACTGTTGAGACTACCGAATACTTTTCCGGACATACAATGTCTCAGTACAACAGAAATGTCAACACCATACACAGCCATAGCTTATGCTGATGATCTCTGTATTTTAGTAAAAGACACATATTCAGCTGAAGCAGCCATACAAGTTTGTACGAGTTATGGTTCTTATTCAGGAGCTACTGTACACTTAATGTAATGAAAAGTTCCATATGGCAACTTGGTCAAGACACCCCTAGACAAACAGATATAGCTGGAAGCCAAATAACTGATGCAACCATACAGATACTATGCATTACTTTTGATACAGTAAGTCTGGATATTTTAAATGGGGAACCGAGGATTTAACAAGGCAAACTACTGGTGGTCCAGTGGAAAAGGTGTCAACTTAGTAAACAAAAAAGAGTACATCTTATGAAATCATATTTAGTACCACTTTTCCTATATATCAGTCACATATTTCCCTCACAAAAGACACTGGAAACCACTTTACTTAGTGTAATTCCCTTGTTCCCAAGGATTACAAGAATCCCATTAGAATTAGTGGTAGGCAGGGAAGGCAGCTAGTGATTTTCCAGTAAATGGATTTCACTCTGTCTCTCCCTCTGTTGTCAGTCTCAGCTGAGAGCTGGAGGGGTGATGTCATTTAGAATTCTCACAGCAGCATAAGCCACAGCCAGCTGTTGTGAGTGAGGGAGATAGAATTCTGAAGTCAGTTGGTGGCTGGAGTCTGCAGAGTGTAGTTGCAGATCCAGCAGCAGCTGTGATATAGAGCTGCAGTGTTGTTTTCTTTCTCACCCTAGTTTAGTTCAGCAATCTTCCAGCTTGTGTGAAGTGGTGGAAACCGACTCCAAGGGATTTTCTGTGTTTCATCCCAGGAGGGATGGAGCAGGCTGCCAGGATGTTAGGGACAATTCACTTGATCTTACCAGGACATTTGGTGAAGCTGCCTTGTGTACATCTTCTGAGAGTACTTTTGTTTGTATGAAACTGCCCAGTTGGTACCTGCATTTTAAGGGTGGATTCTCTGACAAAGGGACCCTGTAGCCAGCCCAGTGGCGCTGAGGGTTCAGGCGCTGGACGCCACACCTCGTACCACACTGGTGGCCTGGGTTTGGGAGCGGACTCGGGTCAATGGGGGTCGACTGAGAGGGAGAAGAACTGAGTGCCCAATGGCTGCTCTCCTTCTCTGGAGAGGGGGGACCGTGCTCTCTGCTGTGATACCGCCACCTGTTGGGGGAACCTCAGGGTGGTCGGTGCAGCTGAGAGATGCACTGATGCAAGGGTAGACGCTGGCAGAGGACTGGCTTTGACGTGTGTCTCTATGCATGCTGGCAGCCTTGTTCCTCATTGCACACCAACATTAGGGATCCATACAACTCGGAGGAAAATCGTCCCTCCAGCAGCCTAGATGATGTCCTTCAGAGCCAGTCTTGCCGCCCGCAGACCGAACAGAGCAGACCCCACTGTGTGGCTCACCTCAGGGGAAGAAGAGGAAGTTAAAGGGGATCTCTTCTCACCCTGCCTGGTGGGCAATCCAGGCCATCAGGGGCCCCAATGGTGAGTGTGGCACTCTAGGGGCAGACTCTGAGGGTCGGTAGGGTCGGGGATGTCACTCCTTGGAGGCCTGAATGGGTGGAGGTTGGGGGACAAGTAGGCGCAGAAAAATAAGTAAAAAAAAAAGGGACCCTGTCACCGTAAACAGTTTAAAAGTTGACTGTCCTCTGTGGAGTCCAGTATGTGACCATCCAAGTGAACAGAACTTTCACCTTTGACACCCCTGTGGTGTCCTGTGAGGATGTTAGGTGTGAAATACATTTTTAGAGAGCATCTTCAATTTTGGTAATACCAGAGGGATGGCCAAGTATGAACTTGGAAACAAAAGATGGGAGACCCCCCCCCATCTGGAGTGACCAGTTTAGCACTCTGGGTTCTGAAGGGCACCTTTGTTCTTTTTTGTCAGTGGATGCGGCCAGTGCCTGGAGAAAGTTCTACCCCAGTGAGTGGGTTTTCTTCAGTTCTACCCCAGTGAATGGGTTTTTTCTCCAGTTTACCCCTTGTATGTGGGTTCTGTGAGTGTTGAGCCTGCAGTGCTCTTTTGTGGTCTGTGTGCCGCACCACATCCTATGCCATATGGGAAGTGACCACGTACTGGCCATGTGTGCCATTTCCAGGAAGATGTGTGTGTTCTACAGGTGGCTAGTCCACAAATTCTAGTCATCCTATGCCATACTGGAATTTTGTGTTCTGTAATTCAGATGTCTGCATTTACAGTGTGTGTAACCCTTGGGGGTCCATCTTCACTTGTTTTGTTCCTACTGTATCATGGAATAAAGTCACACTCTAGAATACCAGCCTGGTTTGGACATATATGTTATTGCTTCCTGTGTGCGGAGTTACTTGGGTACCCCTGTCTAGAAGTGCAAACCTAGCATAGCCCTGAGCAAATGTTTTCTCCCCAGGACCTGGGTTGTGGCCATGGTATTGGTCCCACCAGGTGTGTGCCAGCTAGTAGCTGCACTTGATCTGTGTTGTTTTTATAATGTCTGTGCTATCTGGCATATCCCACCTTGTCTAATGGTGGCATACAATGTAACCCCCACCCCTCTCTTTTCCCATAGACTATGGGAGGTGTGCCTACTGGTTAAATAAGGGGGGGGCTTACATTAGTATATTTTTCAGGCTGTGTGGGGGAGCAGACTTAACCCCATTAAAGATGGCCTTCCTCAGTCCTTTTGACTTTCATGCATACATTACCCCATATTGCATTGATTCTGGAATTGTATTTCATTACTGTCTGCTGCAGTTAGTTTTTACATTCTGAGCTGCTAAAAACTGCAGGGTGTACCAGAGCTTCCATAGCAAGCCTGGTGTTTCTGTGGGCCCAGGGTTGTATTGCTGACATCACTATAAGACAGAATCAATTTCACAAAAAAAACAAACAAAAAAAATGACCATACTGACAAGGGATTTGGATTTTGGCATAATCCATTGCTAACAGTGCTTTTTGGGGAAGAGGGAACACAGTATGTACACTGAGAACTGGTAGGTTTCCCTTGCAGCATCGTTGCAACTGCATGGTAATGCACAGTGTGAGTCACTCCTCTACCCTATAGTAATGTCATCAGGAGTGAGCAGCCCAGCAGCTGAACAGCAAAAGCAAGTGCAGCATGGCTCAAAAACAAATCCAAATTATGGAAGGCAGAGTAAACCTTGGCCAAAAATAACAAATGCACACACATTTACAGGTCTAGTACTCCATATAATGACTAAAAGCTGTACCTTTCTGGACCATCATGAACGGTCCTCTTTAAAAGGAACATCACTTATTTACCCAATACACAAGGAGGCTTGGGAATGGTCAATTCAATTACATGTTTCTACAGAATTTTCTTTCTTACAGACTTGAGACCTATGTTGGTTTACATGGGTCAAGGATTGACCTCATTTTTATATTCTTACACAGTGGTGCAGACAATGGGAGCAGGGACACCTTGGGCCTTTGCGACCTTCCATGAATACTCTAGAATATATTAAAGAAACTTTTTCTGAAGTAAAAAAAATTGAATTTTTACAAGCCAGATGGCACTGGCCACACCTTGGATAGAGGTATATTCTTGGATACAAGTACAACATTTTCATGAGGAAACCACATTTCCCCTATGCCCCTCCCAATATCTCCCTTCATTACTGTACCTATTAAAGGAAAAAAGGATCCCTGGGAAAATGTAGGACTTACTTTGGTTAAGTTGCCATGCAAAAATCAATGTGAACTCAAATCATAAGCATAAACAATTAGAGGACAGGATGTGCAGTAGGGCACAATGACATCAAGTAGTAGAAACCCTAGACCATTTCTAGTTCTGGGAAACCCTTTCTAAAGAGTGGAAGGAACCCTGGTTTGCTAAAATTACTTCTGAGGCACTAATATGTGGGTATTACCTGAGGCTGGCAAATAAATGGCAAAAGTGTACACTTCACATAGTTCTTCTGGTAATAAAATGGTATATTTGGAACGTAAGAATCTTGTTTACATTGCAGCAAAAACAGATTACACATACAGAAGTGATCAAGAAAATCACCACTGAACTACAAGCTATCTATTTAGCAGAAGCAATACAAATGAATGGTAGACACTTATTTGCAGCTTGGAGAATAGGCCTTGAGTAACTAACTCAGATGTGCCAGTCACTTAAGTAATCTTTTCTAACTCAATTGTTATTCAACCTTCTGAATCTATAGTATGGGTATTGATGAAAACTTTATAGTTTCTAAGATGATTGTTGACAAACACGTATATAGCATTATTTTCCTTGTCTTCATTTTCTTTCTAGCTGACTAAAGCAAGATTTACTTTTTTGTTATCACATGGTTCTGACCTTTAATTTTTTTCCAGTTAAAAAAAAAAGAAACAACATGGAACTTCATGTACTCTGTATTTTGATTTATCTTTATAATGTTGGTTTGTATGATTTGAGCTGGCAGTATAGCCTAGAGGTTAGAGGAACAAGGTGTGAACAAGCTTGGTACATCCAGCAGACCAGACCTAAGTTTGATTCTCACAACCTCCACTTGCATACTGTGTGACTCTAAGCAAGTCACTTAACCGCCCAGTGCTCCCAGGTTGCCCCTGAAAATAGCAAAGATTTAAAAAAAAACTCCCCTACTCTTTTTAAGCATTGCCATGGGATCTTTAACATCCACCTGAACTGGCAGATGGGACCTTAGTTTAACATCTCATCTGAAAGATGGTCCCTCAGAGTGCATCACCACCTCATGCTCGCTACAGTGTCAGTATTAGAATTTAACCCAAGTGCCTGGTGTGGGGATAGAACCCACAGCCTTCTGATCTTCTGGCCTCAGAGGTGAGTGTGCAGTCTGCTGAGCCACTGACACTGCATAGATGCATTTGGTCATCTTGCAGAACATCAGCATCCTGATGATTCAAACAAGATCTGTAATCTACACAATAGTCATAGGTTGACAAGGCAGATAACCATTTATGTCCAGCAGCATCTAAGTATGCAGTAGTTTTAACATATATCAAAGGGTTGTTATCTGTTTTGACAGTGATGTGTGCCCTGTGCCAGTAGTCATGAAACTGGTTCACAGTGGCCCACTTGAGTGCAAGGAACTCCAGTTTGTGAATGGGGTAGTTCCTTTCTGCTGTGTTGAATCACCTACTGGTGAAGGTAACTGGCCTCCGTCCTTCAGGATAACTTTGATGCAGGAATGCTCGAGATCCGCAGAGGCTGATGTCTATATGTAGAACATAGGGCTCTGCTTGTTGAGCATATGCTAGTTCTGGTGCATTTGTCAGATGTTAGTTGATGTCTCATAATGACTTGTGGGCATCCAATATCTGACTGGATGTGTCACTCATCTTGAAATACTTTTTGTTCAGATCTGTAACTGCAGAGTATCTCTTGACTTTGTTTGATGGCTGGTAGTTTTGTGTTAGATTCAGCAACAGTCTTACCACTTGGTAAGGTCTTTTTTTATACACTTTATTTGATATCTCAAAGAGGATGACACATTACATGGTACCAAATACAATAAAATACATTTCACCAATAATACAGCTTGTAAATTAGATCCCTGGAGCTAAAGTCACTCCATTAATAATATACAGTTCACATTAACATTTTCTAACATAGAAAGGGCTTGCTACCTTACGTTGAACAGAGGTGGATTAATAAATAAAAGCACTATGTAAACAGCCTAATACATTAGTTAAAACTACTTTAATATGTCCAGGTTGTTCCCCTTTCCCCCACTTCTGAGACCCTTGTTTCAAATAATCACTTAATACCACACTCCTCCCCATCAAGGAAAGAAGGACTTATCCTCTTCCACAATATAAAAGACCCAGGGTCTCCACCAGAGTTCAAACTGCTTTTCCCAACCATTGCTCCAGGCTATGAGCCATTCTAGATAATATATATCATTCATAATTGCATGCCAAAGGGTAAGCACTGGGGAAGAGCACTGATGCCGTTTCCAAGTTATGGCCTTCTTGGCTGCCAATAGATATATGTAAAGCATAGCCCTTGGTCCAAGCCGAAGATCCGGGCGGGGGGGGGAAGAATCAATTCGGGGTGAGGACCATCTTCCTTCCCACCAGCTGAATTAGACACTTGGTATAGTCTTTCATAATGTGCCTGTAATACCCACAGAAACCTACGAAATGCTGCAGGTCTTCTAGGTTCTTTGGCTTGGGTCAGCTGGTGAAGGCTTTACCTTTACATGGATCTGTTTGAATTTGACGGGCTGAAACAATATGTCTCACATATTTGACAGAGCTTTGGAAAATTTGGCATTTGCTGATAGAGAATTTGGACCCAAACTCTTCCAGTCAATCTACCACTTTCATCAGATGAGCCTTCTGCTCCTCAAGAGTCCTTCCAAACACAATGACATCATCAAGGCAGACCAAGCAGTCTAAGAGGTTCATGTCTCTAACTGCACAGTCCATTAAGCATTGGAATGTTGCTGGGGAACCAGATATGACTTGAGGTATACAAAGGTATTCTCAGAAGCCCAGTGGACATATGAAAGCAGTTTTCTCTCTGTCCTCAAGAGCCATCTAGATCTAGTAATACCCGCTCCTCAAATCCAGAACAAAGAACCATTTACTGCCATTAAAACAGTGTAAATCATCCTGAATCCTTGGCATCTTATCAGGGGCGGTTCCACATAACATAACATTCACCCTGTTGCTTACCATAATCCAATCAACCAGTTTATCCTCTCTGGTTTTATTATTATGTCTTGTTGTGTCAATCAATATTTGATTCATGTTCACCCTCAATAAATTTCTATTTTTCACCATTAGTTCCGAGCCAATCCAGATGTATGTCTCCTATCAATATTATTTCTCCATATTTCTTTTTGTCTAGAAAGTCTATCAGCTGTTCCAGAACTCACTGTTCAATATTTGGTGGGTTATAAACTCCTCCCAACCACAGTTTTTTAGTATTGCCAAGTCTAATCCTGACCACAAGTTATTCACATAATGTCTCTGTTTTTACTTTATCAACTTCTACTGCCTCTAGTTGTTCCATCAGAGATCAGGAGACCACCTCCCCTTTTAGTATTCCTATCATGATGAAAAATATGGTATCCAGGAAGATAAACCTCTGAATCCAAAATCCTATCAGTTAACCACGTTTCACTAATTATCATTATTTATTTATTTATTTATTTGTTACCCGGGTTGGTGCACTGATCCGAAGACCTTTTTCAGGAATTGCCCAGACCAAAAACTGGCAAAAATAGTGCAAAATACAATGAGAGAACAGAGTGGATCATACAGTGAACATAACAGGGAATCCAGTGTAGGTCAAGCTAACAGAGAAAATATAAGGTAAACAATACCAGATACATCAACAATTGAGCATACCAAGGTATATAACATTTAGGTAAACAGGGTACGGTTACTCCATCATTCAACAATAGGAATAACAATAGTATTCAGGGCAGGAGAAGAGAATGGAGCACTGAAGGGGGAAGGGGGTAAGGATGGGCTGCAAGGGAGGTGCAGCCATGCTAGTGGCCTGTGGGCATACACGGGTGGTGGAAGACAGAAAGCACCTTCTTAATAGAGAATTTAGGTTTGGGGGGGTTGAGGGAATGTAGCAAGGAGGGAAGGGGAGGTCATTCCTTAGTGAGGGTCTGATTGCAGAGAAGGCTTTTAGGCCTATCCTCATAGTTATGGTAAGATGTTCTATTTGGAGGCAGGAAGACTGATGTAGAGTGCTGCAGTAGGTTCTTGGTGGGATAATAAGGGATAGTGGAGAGTAGGAGGGATTGTGCAAGGTATCAGCAATGGTTCAGGCCAGGGTAGAAGTGCTCGCCTGTAAGTCCAAAATGGTTTGGGGGTCTGGTCTGAAATTGTTAGGGTATTTGGGGCCTGGGTCACTGATGTGCCTTTTGAAGGTTTGGTGAAAACATATTAATCCATTCAAAAGTTATTTAACTTTAAAGTTTCCCCTTATAGTCTACTGGAAAAAAATATGTGGACCGTGCAAAAGTACATTCTACTTTCACGAAAGCACTTTCTACTGTTACAAACAGGTTCAGTAGTGTCCTGTTGCCACTATCTTGTTTTCAGTTAGTGAGGTGGAAAAAATGAAATAATTCAAAATTGACCGTCCCTTGGTAAACACCAACAGTTGTGGCTACCTAATCGGGGCCTGAGGAACATGATCCTGACATTATTTTCTTTTAAATAAAGCTTGGAAATCTGTTTATTAAATTTGGCCAATGGTAGTGTCTGAATTTGCAGTATTATTTTTGCAAAATTACTGCAAATCACGGCAGTTTGCATGCAACTAAAGGCGCTGGTGCATGAAAACTGCTGCAAATTTGTGGCACTTCTTCAATATAAAATAACCATTGGCCCCTTAAAAAAAAATAAAAAACAGTTCTGGCCATTATTTTCAAAAAAAAAAAATAGAATTGGATTCCTCTGCCCTGTTTAGGTAAACACCTATTGGCATTTACCTAATAAAAACCCTTTTTCCCCTTTTTAGTGAGTTTAAGGGGAAGTGCGCTGAGGAATGTTAATTAATATAACTATATTGTGCCCAATCCCACTGTCAGCACTGTATGCCCCCTTCCCCCAGTGTGGGACACTGGAGAGCCCACTCCCAGTGTCCCAAAAAATGTTTTCCTAAATTTGAGGGCAGCAGGGTGCCCAATCCTTCTGTTGGCAATGTAAGCCCCCGCCAGTGTGAGACACTGTGGAGCCCACTCCCAGTGTCCCAAAACATGATTAATTTCATACTTACTGACGGGGGGGTGCCCAATCCCCGTGTCAGCACTATAAGCCCCCTGGTCCCCCACCAGTGTGGGGAACTAAGGAGCCCAATCTCACTGTCCCTACATATAAACTAATGCCCCCTCAGCAGTGCAGGACACTGGGGAACCCACCCCAGTGTCCCCAAACAGTGTAATAATGTTTATTCCCTGAAAAAAAAAGTCCCCGACATGTTTTTCCTCCTGCAAAAAAGAAAATGGTCCCTCATTGTCTCCCCATCCCCCTTCCCCTATCCTGACACTCCCACTGAGCAACCAACCACCCCACAATCCCCTTGCCCTATACTTACTAACAGAGGTTGGTAGCTATCATCTTCTCTGGACCGGGACATTTCTGCACCCTTCAAAGTTGAACCTCAAACTGAAGAATCAAGGTAAGTGCCATATAATGGCTGTCAGTTGCATTTTAAACTTATTTTGATATCTCAGCCATTTTACAGTATTTTTGCACAAAATTTTCAACTTGGGCTTTTTTCAGACCCCACCTCATGAACACTGTTACTGTTGTTTCGTTAATTGGACCCATAAGGTGATTTCATAGGTGCTACAGTGGAATCACCTTTCAGGACTGATTAATGAAATGGCAGTGCCAGTGTTCATGAGTTGGGGACCCAAAAAGCCCATGTTGGAAATTTAGTAAAAATAATACTAACACTGAGTTACTCACCACTGTTGACATTTTTCTACACATGCCGTAACTTTGGCAAATTTTAAGATTTTCACTCCAAATTTTCAACATAGCCATTTATTCACACCACCTCGTGAACAGTACAGCTGTAATTTTTCACATCCAGCCTGAATTGTGTTTTTACACCTGTGGTGCGGAATGGCACAGACGATGTGCGAAATCACCTTTCGGGACCAAGTAATGGAATGACAATGCCAGTGTTCATGAAGTGGGGTTCCAGAAAGGCTACATTGAAAATTTGTGAAAAATCCTAAAAATGCCAGAGTAACGTGTGTCTGTAGAATTTATCCTACGCACATGCACAACTTTGGTACTGTTCAATATTTTACCAACAAATCTCCAACACAGCCATTTTTTCATACCACCTCATAAACAGTACAGCTGTCATTTTTCACATCCTACCATGTGTTTTCACACCTGTGGCACAGAATGGCATTGCAGTTGCACATAATATCATTTTTCCTTGCATTTCACAATTTCTCTGTACTGGGCTACATGAGGTGGGATAATAAGATGGCTATGCTGACAATTTGGTCAATGCTGTTCAACACATGGAAGCACATGGCTCAGAGGGCCCTGCACTTCCACACCTACATACATATGTACGTTTATGGAGGGATTGAAGTGCAGGGTCAGAAGGACCCTGCGCTCCCACACTAAAATAAGGATACTATTATACTATCTCAAAAAGTAAGGAAATTCATTGCTAAAAACTCCATTAATGCATCAGTTAGGGTTTCTATTAGATTGACAAATGTATGGAAATTTGGTGTTAGGGTACCCAATCCTACCACCCCACCCTCCACATATCCACAAGCATCAGGGTGTGCCTTGGGGTCATCGTGCCTAACTCTCACCCCATTCTCTTATACCATACCATATGCACTTCCTCACACATGGAATGGAGTGAGAGTTAGGTCCAATGACCCCAAAGCACACCTCAACGCCTGTTGGTATGTGGAGGGTAGGGGGTGGGGTGATGACAAGGGACTTTTTAATTTTTTTGAGGATAAAAACGGCCAGGTCACACCTGTAAAAAAGCTTTCAGCTTAGTGTGCTACTCCTGGTTAAACAACTAAAAAAAATAATGAAAAAAAAAAGATGTCAGGGGACTGTTTTCTTTTTTCATAGGTACAATTGAAACAATATTTTGGGACACTGGGGTTGGGCTCCACATTGTCTCACAGTACTGAGGGGTAGGACATAACTGAGGACACTGGGAATGGGCTCCCCAGTGTCCCACATAGGTGGGAGGGTTCTAGTGTAGACACAGGGATTGAGTACCCCCAATGTCAGCAAAAATACGTTTTTAAAAATAAATATTTTGGGACACTTGGAGTGGTCTCCCCAGTGTCCCACACTGGTGGGGGGTCGAGATTTCTACTGCCGACACAGGGATTGGGTGCCCTGATGTCAGCAAAAACATTTTTTGGATATAAAACATGCCTTGGCCCCCACCTAAATGGGGTCCAAAGAATATGATTATGCTGTTATTTTGGCCCCAAAATGGCCAGGAAATATTTTGATTATTTACTTTGGCCAATTTTTTTTTAATTAAAATAGTGCTGGAAATTGTGGTAGTTTTTGTGAAACTGTGCAGCAATTTGCATCAGTTTTCATGCAACAGTGCTGATAGTTGCACGAGAACTGATGAAATTTGCAGTACTTTTGCAAAAATAGTGCCACAAATTTGCAACACTACCAATGGCTGATGTAAAAAAAAAACTATTTCTGGCCACTATTTTTAAAAAATAACAACAGAATTGTGTTCCTTAGGCACCGATTAGGTAAACACAAGTTTTGGTGTTTACCAAGGTGCAGTATTTTTTGAATTATATAGTTTTTTTCCATGTCGCTAACTGAAAACAAGATGGTGGAAGCACGAAAGAACTGACCCCATTTGCGAAAGAGAATGTACTTTCACAAAAGAGAACTGGCACTTTTGCATGGGACAGCTAATTTTTCCCACAGGAAATAATGCAAAACTTGAAATTTTAATTACTTTTGAACAAACTTATATTTTTTCACCAAATCTTCAAATGGCACATCTGCTACCCAGACCCCATATACCCTAAAAGTTTCAAACCAAACCACCAAGTGGTTTTGGAGAAATGGTGTGATAAAAAAACTGACAAGAAAATAGTATTTTTTTTCAAATTTTTTGACATTCCATAGCTCCACAGCTGTGCATCCGACCAGAAAGAAACTTGCCAGATCCAGAGATCTACAGCATCATATGGCAGATGCACATTTTTAGGTGAATCGGTCAAACAGTTGAAAAGTTATTCAAGTGCAAAATGTTAGGTTTAACATAGAAGTGACTGTTGAACCCTAACTATAGTTGCACTACCATGCCACAATAATATTAATATATATATATATATATATATATATATATATACACACACACATACATACGTACATATATCATATAAGTTGCAAAAAACAAAGTAACAAAACTTGTGAAATGAAGCATTAGGGTTTCCAACTCTAACACCTCACCCTCCCAAACCAGGCAGGACAGCAGGTGTGGGTGTGCCTTGGTCTTCAGAAGCCAACGCTCACCCCATTCCATCTGTAAATAAGGTTATATTTGTAGACTTTATGAGAATGGAGTGAGAGTTAGGCTGGAGAAGCCCAAGACACACCCCACACCCCATGCTTGCTCTCCTGCCTGGTTTGGGAGTCTGGAGTGTTAGGGTTGGAAACCGTAATGCCTCATTTCACAACTTTTGTCACTGTGACCCCAACTGAAGCATTAATAAAGTTTTTTTCAACTTACTTCCTTACTTTTTGAGATAGTATAATAGTATCCTTATTTTACTGTGGGAGCGCAGGGTCTGACATCCCTCAGTAGATGTGTATATGTATGTAGCTGTGTAAGGGCACCAAATTGTCAGAAAAACTGTCTTATTACCCCACCTCATGTACCAAATACAGAACATTTTCAAATACCAACCAAAACATAATTCTGAGCAATGCAAAGCCATTCCTTGCCACAGGTGTGAAAACACATTTTGGCCAGGGATTTGAAAAATGACAGCTACCATATACATAAGGGATGTAATAAGAAGACTATGGTGAAAATCTGGAGTCAAAATAATTAAAATGTAAAAAGTTATGAGCGTACATAGCGAAATTGCAATGAATGGTCATAATTTTGGCATTTTTTCATATTTTGACCCCACATTTTCAACATAGCCTTCTTATGACCCCACCTCATGAACAGGAGCAGAAAAAAATTCCAAATCCTGCCTAAAAGGTGAATTCGACAAGTGACCTCAAAATCACCTTTCAGGCAGGAGTTGCATAATGACAGTCCTGTTGTTCATGAGGTGGGACCCCAAAACACCATGATGAAAATTTTTGGATCAAAATCTCAAAAAATGGTTAAGTTATGTATAAAAGTTAAAAACCCCCTTTGAAATACACTGAACTCATTTACCTTAATTTCTCATATTGCAGTCACCAGTTCCAGCAGCAAGATGTGTCTTTGATTAGAGAGTGGTTCTCAAGCCTGGGACCTGTTCAGGTGAGTGAGGGTGTATGGGGGTGTACTGGGGTGTGTGGGGTGGTGGGTGCTGAGTGAAAGGTGGGATCAGGGGTCTGATCAGTGAGGGACCATTTTCTTTTTTTACAGGTTTTACAAAAGGAAAAAAAACACTGAGGGACCATTTTCTTTATTTCAGACTTTTTGGATTGGCGGGTAGGGAATGCCACTAGACACCAGTGAATTAAATGAGAATGACAGGGACAGTGATCAGAGGGTTGTGGTGCCACTATACACTGGGGAATTAAACAAAAATTATGGGGATGGTGGGGGGCTGATGGACAAGGGATTGTTCTCTTATTTTTTTACAGGTTTAATAATAAAAAAAGGTAGTGAGCTTGGTAGCCCAGAATTTGGTTCCTAGGACAGCAGTATGATTAACTCATCCAAGGTCTAGACTTGGCCAACACGGGGTAGACTACATTAAACAGGGCAAACTTACAAATTAATTGTATAAGTAGTCCAGTGGAGAGAGAGAGAGAGAGAGAGTGAGTGAGAGAGAATTTTGAGGCAGTTGTATGCACAATGTTCCCAGAATCTGATATAGGCAGGATCATTTGGTCAACTATATATGGTATCTATGGAAGTACACAATGAGAAGCTGTCCTGCAACCTATAAAGATCACCTAGCATAGGGAAACACTTGGAAAGAGTGACAGCGATCAGAGGTGGGGGGCCACTAGACACTAGCGATAATATGAAATTAAGGGGAAGGTGATCAGAGGTTGGGGGGATGTCACTAGTCACCAGGGAATAAAATAAAGGGGACAGCAATCGGAGGGTGGGGGGCCACTCGATACCAGGGAATATATTTATTTCATTTAGGGAGTCAGTGATTGGGGGGGGATGAGAGGTGCCACTAGACACCAGGCTAAGGGTGCTCACAGCTCACACTGCAGCTGGCAGCATGAGTTCAGCTGTGGCTGCAGAAGTCAAGAAAATCCATGATTCTTATACAGAGAACATGGTGGGAGAGCGCTTCTCTCACTAAGCTGGGCACCCAGGATTTTGGGTGCCCAAAAAAAGTATCTCTGGCCCTAATTATGAAAAGCAAACATCAGAATCTAGCTAAATGGGGCACTTTTAGCTAGGCTCTGGTGTTTGATTTGTAAAATGGCAACATTTTTTATGTATTAGTTCATGGAAAAACTCAACAAGATGGTGGCTCATGAAGAAAGAATTTTTCCTCATGAAAGAGGAACAGCCCTCATGAAAAAGAATCCTTTTTCATGAGATAAAATACTTTTTTCGAACTTCCTCCCTCTGTCCTAGAACGTGATCTTCTCATTGAAAACAATGGATAACTTTGCAACAGAGTAATATTTTTTCACCAAACAAATGCATGGCAGTTATGTTACCCAAGCTGTTTCTACCATAAAAAAATCACACCCATTCCACACCATCTGGGTGCAAGGTGATGAGGAAAAAACCTGCAAAAAAATGGTGACTTTTAAGATTTTTGCATTATCCAGATATTAGAATCTGTACATCTGACCAGAGTGAAACTTGCCATGTCAAGAGATCTACTCCATGGGACAGCGGCGACACGCATGCCAAATTTTGTGCAAATCCATTGATCCAGTCGGGGGGGGGGACAGAGAGGAGTGCCTGAAGAAATCGAGAGAGGTAAACAGGGCAGTCAGGGTAGCCAAGGTTTCCAGGGAGCTGAGGCTGGCACAGGGTATCAAGGATGGGGAAAAAGACTTCTTCAGGTACATAAGGGAGAGAAGGATCTGCAAAGATCAAATAGTAAGGATCAGGAAGGATGGGGGGTGGGCAAGAAAGTGGAAGTGCAGGCAGAAGTATTAAATGAATACTTCTGTTCTGTATTTACTAAAGAGAAGGACGGGTCACTGCAAAAGGGGGGAAGGGAGGGTAGGCACTGGGGAAGGGGGTGACAGATGAGGAAATCACAGCAGACAGGGTAATGGAAGGTTTGAGGGCACTGAGGGTGGATAAGGCACCAGGACCAGATGGCATATACTCATGGGTACTGAAGGAATTGGCAGAGGTCCTGGCAGAACCATTGGCAAACTTGTTCAATACCTCTCTGGGAACTAGGTATGTACCCCAAGACTGGAGTATGGCTCACGTGGTGCCCCTCCATAAATGTAGATCCAAGGATGAACTGGGCAACTATAGGCCAGTAAGCCTAACATCCACTGTGGGAAAGTTAATGGAGACAATCCTTAAGGCCTTAAGGAGAGGTTGGTAACCTTTCTAGAAGAGAATGGACTCCAGGATGTAAAGCAACATGGATTTGTCTTTGGTAGATCATGCCAGACCAACCTGGCTGACTTTTATGACTGAGTGAATAGAAAACTTGACAAGGCCCATGCAGTGGGTGTCCTGTATCTGGATTTCAACAAGGCATTCGATTCAGTGCCACATGAGAGACTGAGTAGCAAGCTGGGTGACCAGAGAGCAGGGACAAAGATGGTAAACTGGATCAAGAATTGGCTGCAGGGGAGGCAACAGAGGGTAGTGGTGGGAGGGGAATGCTTATCTCCAAGGGCTGTAACGAGCGGGGTACTGCAGAGATCGGTACTGGGCCCTGTGTTGATTGGCATTTTCGTTGCAGACATCTCACATGGCATTGTGAACAAGATTAGTCTTTTTGCAGATGGCAAAAAGATTGGTGCAGTGGTGAATGACTCAGCAGGGTGGCGGGGGCTGCAGGATGACCTGACAAAACTTGAGAACTGGTCAGTCACATAGCAGCTGGGGTTCAATGCTAAGAAGTGCAAAGTCATGCACTTGGGAGCTAGGAACTCAAGGAGGTGTTACCAACTGGAAGGGGTACAGACAGCCACAACAGAGGATGAGAAAGATCTGGAGGTGATAATAACAGGACAAATGAACCACTCAGCACAATGCAGGAAAGCAGCAGCAAAAGCCAACAAGATTCTGGGGTGCATTGCAAGAGAAATCACCTCCAAGAAGAGGGAGGTGATCCTGCCTCTGTACAGGTCATTGGTGAGACTGCACCTGGAGTACTGTGTGCAGTTCTGGCAACCATACTTAAAGAAAGATGTTAGATTACTAGAGGGGGTCCAGCACAGAGTAACAAAGATGATCCATGGATTGGAAGACAAACCCTACGAGGGAAGGCTGAGGGAGCTCAATATGTACCCTCTGGAGGAAGAGAGGAGTGATGGGGGGGGACGTGACTGAGATCTTTACATATATGAAGGGAATAATCAAGATGGGTACCGAGGGGATTTTTAAACTGTGGGGGAGGTTTACAAGGGGGCATGGTCTGAGACTGGAGAGGCAGATTTAGGAGAGAAATGAGGAGGCACTTTTACATAGAAAGATTGGTGTCTAGGTGGAATGCGCTGCCTGAGGAGGTGGCATCCTGTAAGTCATGGGAAGTTTTAAAAGGGGATAGGACAAGGTGAGGGGGATGGTCAACATGAGGGGAGGAGAGGAGGGAGGGGCAGCTGCAGTGTAAGGGATTTTCTAGCTGCACACTCAAGCAGACTAGATAGACCATATGGTCTGTATCTGCTGGCAGTTTCGTATGTTCTTATCAGTTGCAAAGTTATTAAAGTGCAAAATTTAAGGTTTAACATTAAACATGCTATTCAACCCTAACTACTGGGGCAACCTCGCACCCCTATAATATATAAAAAAATAAGTAAAAATGCTGGGTTCTATTTTCAGAGCCCTGAAATTGATGCACAGTGGCTGTACCAAAGAGAATTATGCAAGGGGCACTGTGGTCAAATCTTGCGACATTCCTGATTTTCAGATGCAGTCTGTATCAAAATCAGGTGCCCATGCACTGAACTGGCCCTTCCCCAGCCCTGCACCCAAAATGGCAGTGCACCATGATGGAAGGGGCTTGCACTGGAACCAAACTACAGCATCCCCAATGTTGGGATTTTAGAAGTGGCAGCAGGCTGTACCAGTGCTTAGACCAGCCAAAAGCTGCTCTAATGACCCTTGTACCACACCCAAAGCCCACAGTGGGCATGCACACTGGTCACTGTGATGATAGGGACTCTGCACAACATGCTGTTACATGTGGGCATGGTCAGCCGTGGTACCCCTATGCTGTGCCCTGTCTGTGGGCATCCTGACACATGCAGTGTCACACAGCTGTGGCACCTCTATGACACTCTCCCATACCTCACTGGCAGCCAGGGCACTGTTGCCTGTATTTGCACTCCCAGACAAGCAGCATGGCTCAGACCACTGCACCACCATGGCATGGACTGCCTGAACACTAAGCCACCACTAGCTGACCTGGAGGCATCTGCAGCAGCCAGATCTGGGCAGGTGCTTGGTGCATGCATGTACCAGGACTGTACAGCTACCCTATTGCCACCTCCAGTAGAGGATGAGTGCTTCCTACCCTACTGTGGTGCCACATTTGTGACCAGCAGGCTAGTACTGGGTGCTTCTATGGCACTGGTACCCAACCATGGGACACTGGTGGCACACTGTTCAGAATGTGCCTCCACAGCTGCTCAGAATTGTGACTGATGGAACCATGGATGCCCCAGCCATGCCCCTACAGTATATCTCCCACACTGGCTGGTGCCACTGTTATGGTCAAGAGCAGTCCCTGGTGTCTGTTGAGAGGAGGGTTGGCGCATGCCTTGGGCACTTTCCTCTGGCTGGCATTATGACTGACAGGCCAGGGAGTGACACATGCTTCTGTCATTCCCCCTCATGTGCCATTTGTTTGGTACATGGGGAGTGGTTGTGGCCATGTCAGGGACTTTGGTGCCAATGCCCCACCTGTACAAAAAATCAGTTGCAGGGTTCCTGGTGCACTGGGCTCCAATGCAAGCTGCTGTTTAGTGCAGCTTGCATCGATATGAGATCCTATTCAAAAATCAGGCCCACTGTCTACCAGCCTAAATGAAACACACCACGTGATCATGCATTATCCTACACTGACTGCACACCTGGCACTTCTTTTTATTTTTCACCCCCTTCTAAAACAGTTTGCCCATTTTATAAGACGGATAACCCACTACAGGGTGTGTGGTTGTGTTCTGATATATGTGTGCCTTGGGCAGTTGAACATAGGTAGCCTGTGGCCTTGTGCCTCAGAACACACACCAAGGCATGTGTGTATACGAGCATGACCACACACTCTGTGGTGGGTTATCTGTTACATAGTATATATATATGTGTGTGTGTGTGTGTGTGTGTGTATGCATTTAAATATATATTATACTGGTGCAGTAGTGCCAGTATAGATAAGTTTGAGTAGGGTGTTTAATTTTTGCACCTTAGTAATTCTGGCAGTGTTTGATGAAATTGCCCAACATTTGGAATGTATTATTTCTGAGGCATGTTCTCAAGACATGAGAAGTTTCATGATGGCATCCTGTGCAAGTTTCTGAGATACAGAAAGTTGTTTTTTTTTAACAAATTCCAATGTTTTTCCTATACCGATTACCTGCCCAGGTGGCATGGAATTTATTTTTATCTTTCAGGAAAAAAGCAGCCCCTGCCAAACTAGTGCCTTTTGAAGGTTTAATGAAAAAAATATTAATCTGTTCCAGAGTTATAAGGATTTAAATTGTTTTCTGTGGTTGTGAGGAAAAAATACAGACTGTGACGGCTACCATCTTTTTTTTTAACTAAAAACTTACAAAACACATAGAAGTTATGCATTGTTTAAAAAAACAACACATGAACCTCACTAAATTGGATCCATTTAGCTAGATTCTGGTGTTTGTCACTTTTAATTGCACCTAAAAATCTGTTTTCAAGGCACCAAAATATCTTGGGTGCAAGAGGACTCATTTTTCACTTCATCAGCCAAGAATTCCCGTCGTACATGAAGTGGTACAACACAGGAATTAGTTTTTTTTTGGCTTGTAGTGAAAAACATCTTCTTTACATGCTTCTTCTCCCTCCCAATTCAGCCAGACCACCCTCATCATTCCCATGCTCTCTGTGGTCATACAAGAATACTGTATTTAAAAAATGCTCCCTCCCTGGTATCCAGTGAACACGGCAACCACGATTGAGCACTTTCAAAAAAGGGAAACTCAATCATGGCACCTGTGTTTAGGGCTACCTGGCAGGGTAGCGATTGGATATCTTGGTGGCCAGGCAGGAGGACTGAAGTATATGTATATGGCATGCATGCCTGTGGGGGAGAAGAATGTGAGGGGAGGTGTGTTGGAGGGGTGTGGCAAGTGGCTGCCAAGCTGGTCTGCTAGCATAGTGGAGAAGGTGGTTAGGGTGTGCAGGGTGTGAGGTTGGTCCAGCGCATTTTTTTTTTTGTGCGGTAGGCAGCTTGTGACCACTTTTCTAAGATTTTCACCCTCCGACATGCACTCCCATGGGTTGAGAATCCTTAACAGGGGTGGGGGGCACAGCCCCCCACATAAATGTAGAATCCGTCACCGCCTTTTAGTTCACCACGAGTGTACATTACAGTAATTAATTTTCAGCGATGTACACTCGCCTAAATGGTGATCACTATTCTATGATCACCATTATCACATAGAACCTCCTTCCCCCTCCCAGTTCAGTCAACTCTCCCTTCTTCTTTCCATTTTCATTAAGTTTTCTTGTTGAAACAGACTGAGGTGCCCATCCCGATACCACTTTATACTACCCCTCCCCTCCAGATCGCCCACCCACCCCCAAATACATAGGTGGCAGCACCAGGGTGCCCAACCCTGTTGCCGCCACGGACTATTTTGACACTGAGGTGCCCAGTCCTCAGAGTCAGTAATGTTCCCACTGTAAAAAAAAAAAGAAAACCATTCCTCACTGATTTTTTTTTTTGTTAAGCTTTAACCTGAAAAGAACAAAAAGTTCTTTCAACTATCTCACCAATTAACATCACTAGCAGGCTGGGAAATTCTTGCCCAACCACATTTATAGCAAATGAAGGTGAACTCAATTTAAGTAAGACCCCTGACTGAACCTTATGCCCTGATAATAGGATCCCATTCAGAGGACCTATCATCAACATGTCCACCCATTTCCCTTAAGCCAGCAATGACTGGAGGCCCATGCTTGAGATGTACTCCCTCCATGCAGGGGATACCTGCCATAGGGCCCAGCATGGCCCCTACCTTGAAAGCCCAAACTCAGTTAGGTCCAGATAGGGCCATCCCTGTTCTCGACCCATCAGAAGTATAACACATCCTGAGGGTTCAAGTTCAGCCAGCAGTTACAGTTTTCACAGTTTCAGTTCCCGTGTGTTCAGTATGTTCTAGGGGTACAGTGTTTTCTCCCTGTTCCCAGCCTTTTGTAGTTCCAGTGAGGCTCACTGGTGTTAACTGGTCATTGTGGTGGCACCTTTATATGAATGAGGCTGTGGTTGTGGGGGTTG
This sequence comes from Neoceratodus forsteri, assembly GCA_016271365.2. NCBI lineage: Eukaryota > Metazoa > Chordata > Ceratodontiformes > Ceratodontidae > Neoceratodus > Neoceratodus forsteri. Next base: position 191,357,687 of record CM057458.1, read on the forward strand.
GGTGGCCCCGTTGTAGGGAGCGAGGCTGAAACCACAATAGGTGCACCCATAGCTCTCTGTTATTGGTACTCCCAAAATACATCTTTGCTCCTGGAATTGGAATGGGCTCACCAATGTGATAAGGAGGGTGAAAATTATCTCCTGTGTTAATAAACTTAAACCAAAATTTGTTAAACTCCAGCAGTCACACTCTTCCCCACTGAACATGCTAAACTGCCAAAACTGGGCTTCAAAGTGAAATATTTCTCCTCCTTCCCTGGAGGCTGTAGATGTTGGGTGATTGGTTATACTAATCCCCCACCAAACACCATTCAAGCAGCAACAAGCATGGAGTGACCGGGAGGGCTGCCTGATCATGGTGCTGGGTATCCTGCATGGTTAGGTGGTAACACTGGCAAACCTATATCTACCACTAGGGTCCAACACCCCAGACATTAAATCCCTATTAGACCAGATGACATTATTCACCAAAGGGATCCTCCTCTTGACAGGAAACTTTAAGTTGGTCTGGAATCCCAGTCTAGATCCATCCAGCTTGAAACCCCCAAGGCAGTCCTCCCCCAAAACTGATGCAAGAGATCAGCTGGGTAGATGTTTGGCACTCTCTGAACCCCAGATGATGCAGTTACTTCACTACTCCTCAGTGCACTGCACATATTGAAGGACTGATTACTGTTTCACGCAAGTGGAACATGTCCATTTAATAGCATGCTGCACTATGGGAAGCATTTATTTGTCTGACCATTCTCCAGTCAACTCCTACTGGGATTTTGCATTGGAAAAATTGTCTACCCTTTGATGCATTAACACATATCTGTTGAAGTCTACCCCCTTCCAAACATTTGTAGGGAGAAACTGAGGGAGGTGCTGTGGGACAGCCCTGAACATGTCACCTCACACTCAGTCTGGCGGATATGACAGAGGCAATGCTGAGGGGCTACCTGATACAATGCTCTGCTCAGTTGAAGAAACAACAGCAAGAAAGAAGGTGGAACCCAGAAGATACCCTGCACTTTCTCCAATAAGTGCACCAACAGGGAGACAAGTCTGTCACCACACAAATTACTAAAGTTAAGGAAGATTTGTATAAGCTCTGTTTAGAGCAGACAGAAATAGCACTCACCTTCCTGCAGCAATGCTTCTAATCAATAGGTGTCAGATCTACTTGACTACCTGCATATCAGTTCCATAAGCAATGCAAAGCAGGCACAATTTCAGCTATCTTACACCCCAGAGCTGGTAAGTAAGTAAGTAAGTAAAAACTTTATTGTTTAGCTAAAATCTATTACAAAACTTGGAGACATACAATAGACAAATATTACGTAGGCATATAATCATGGATATTTCCCCAAATACAATCTTAAATAACAATTTTAATATCTTAAAATATCTACAATAAGTTAGCAAATAAATCCATTGTGGTTTTGCAACAGCTTGGCCTTAATCTTCCCAAATTGCTCTGAAAAATGTTGCGACTCTATCTATGGTCCATGTTGCTGCAGTATATATCAGTATGGTAGTTAATGTCTCCAGATCAGTTTGATATGCAGAGGAAAGAAAAGGTTTTAACCAGCGTAATCTTTCCTTTATATAAAAAGTACATTTTCACATTACATGAATGAGATCTTCTCAGCCACCCAAAGAACAATCACACTCAACAGATTGTACTCCAGTTTTAAATCTGTATGATAGAACATTGCTTGGGAAATGTTTAAACTTATAGCTAAGAGAACAATTTCTAAGATTTAAATCTGTTAAAATATCTAAGTAAGGCCTATATCCAAAATAAACATTATTTTTCCTAAACCAGTCTGCGTAATGAGATTTAGAAATAGAAATCTTGGCATGTCCAATAATTATTTATTTTTTTAGAAATGTACCTTTTATATTGCAGGCTAAGGTATACTCCCTTATCCACAATTTTCTTTAGGGCAAAAACCAGTAGCTGCCGCAGATAGTACCAAGATACTGTGAAGGCCTACCGGGCTTGCTGTGAAACCCTATACTCTCTCGGGAGGGAGTAATCTTAGACCTGGTACTCTCAAATAGGGACAGAGAGAGGATCTCTGATCTTGAAGTGTGTAGCCATCTGGGAACAAGCGACCACCAAACAGTGTGGTTCATGATAAACTTAGCTGTAGAGTCAAACCACACAAAAGTGAAGGTACTGGACTTCAGGAGGGCTGATTTTGTCAAAATGGGAGAGTGCCTCAGAAAAGCACTAACAAACAGGTAAGAAGGTGGGGTGGAGCAACAATGGGGAAACATCAAAACTGCCATCACAGAGGCAACAAGCCTTTGTGTGAAGCAAATAAAAAAATCAAAAAGAAAGAAAAAAATACTATGGTTCTGAACAGAAGTGGCAGGGAAGGTAAGGGAGAAAAAGATAGCATTCAGGAAGTATAAGGAAACACAGAAGGAGCAGGACAGAGAACTGTACCAGTTAAAGCAGAAGGAAGCGGGGAAGGCAGTCAGAATAGCAAAGGCCCAAACCAAGGAAAAGATAGCCAACTTGGTTAAGAAGGGGGATAAAACCTTCTATAGGAACATTAGGGAGCAAAGAAATACTAAGGCAGGAATACTGAGGCTGAATTAAGAGGAAAGTGGTTGGGCAGAGAGTGACAGTGAAAAAGCAGGGATACTGAATGAATACTTCTGCTCAGTATTCACAATGGAAAAGCAGGGGAAGATACCTAATCCAGTCAATAGAAGAACTCTGGATAAGGGGGTTGATATTAGTCCTTTCATAGAAGAAAGTGTTCTGAAAGAACTCAAAACTGAAGGTGGATAAAGCAATGGGGCCTGATGGGATTCACCCCAGAATTCTAAAAGAACTAAGGGAAGAACTAGTAATACCACTGACTACCCTTTTTAATAAATAATGGGAGGATGGTGTGGTACCTGAGGAGTGGAGGAGGATGGATATGATTCCCCTTCACAAAAGTGGTAGCAAGACAGAGGCAGGAAACTACAGACCTGTCAATTTGACCTCAGTGGTAGGAAAAATGAAGGAATCATTTCTGAAGGAAAGAATTATTGAGTACCTAGAGGCCAGTGGGGCACAGGACCCAAGGCAGCATGGATTCACAGCAGGAAGGTCATGTCAGATGAACCTAATTGATTTATTTGACTGGATGACCAAAGTAGTAGACCAGGGAGGGGCTGTGGACATGGCCTACCTAGACTTTAGCAAGGCATTTGACACAGTCCTGCACAAAAAATTAATAAACAAATTAGCCAGCCTGGGAGTGGGTCCCAGGATGGTAGCCTGGGTATAACACTGTCTGGACAACAAGACACAGCGGGTAATAGTAAATGGAGTCCACAGTGAAGAAAGGAGGGTTGCTAGTGGGGTACCGCAGGGTTCAGTACTGGGGCCAGTCCTTTTTAGTCTTTATAAGTGACTTTGCAGAGACTGGAAGGGAAAGAATGTCTCTTTGCAGATGACACAAAGATCTGCAATGGGGTTAATATGCAAGGTGGTGTGGAAAGGATGAAAAGGGATTTGGCAAGGTTGGAGGAATGGTCAAATGTATGGCAGCTTAGATTCAATGCAAAGAAGTGCAAAGTAATGCACCTGGGAAACAAAAACCCAGGGGAAGAGTACACAATGGGGGGTGAGATACTGACAACAAAAATAGAAAGGGACCTTGGAGTAGTCATATCAGATGACCTAAAGGTGGGCCAGCAATGTGAGAAGGCAGTAAGTAGGGCTGGGGAGATACTGGGATGCATAGGGAGAAGAACCACCAGTAGAAAACAGGAAGTTGTTGGCCCTCTACAGACAGTTGGTAAGACCACATCTGGAGTACTGTGTACAGTTCTGGAGACCCCATCTCCGCAAAGACATAGACAGGGTGGAGGCTGTCCAGAGGAGGGCAACCAATATGATGCAGGGTCTGCACAAGAAGGCATATGCAGAAAGACTAAAGGAGCTTAAGATGTATAGCCTCGAGGAAAGGAGGGAGAGGAAGAATATGATAGAAACTTTCAAATACCTCAGGGGGAATCAACAAAGTCCAAGAGGGTAGCATCTTTCAGAAAAAGAGATGTGCAAGAACAAGGGGGCACAATTTGAAGATAGAGGGGGGACGGCTCAGAAGAAATGTGAGGAAGTATTTCTTCACAGATTGGGTTGTAGATGCATGGAACAGCCTTCCTGAGGAGGTCATAGAGTCAAAAACAGTGGGGGAATTTAAGAATGCATGGGACAGACATAAGGCAATTCTAGTTGGGGGCAGGAGGAAGTAGGCTGTTGGTTAACTAGGATCTGCAGCTTATTCATTAGGTAGGAAAATGGGCAGACCAGGTGGGCCAAGCAGTCCTTATCTTCCATCAAATTTTATGTTTTTATGTTTCTACGCTCAGCCCCCACAGGAGCAAATTGTTTCCTTTTTACAATGCTTGAAACTACCTAAGCTGCCCCCACAAACAAGGGGACTATTAAACCCATCGTCATGGAAGAACTAGACCAGGTGATTCACAGTTGCAAAACAATGAAAGTGCCAGGGCTGGATGGCTACAGTTCAGAATTATGTAAGGTCACTGAAAAATTATTCATGCCTCCTTTACTGGCAGCATATAATGAGTTATATTCCTATTATGGTATCATGCATTGATTTCAGTAATCCCTAAACTGGACAACAAATATTTTAGTCCCTTCTATCATTACATCTCAGTGCTTAGCACTGATTATAAATGTTTGCCCCCAGAACAAATGGCACAGTGGAAGTGCTGAATAGGTGCTTGGCCGAAATCTAGGACTGGATGTCCACTAACTGGCTGAGATGAACCCTGACAAAATGGAGGTACTGGTGGTTGAGCAAGGTCACGGGATTGATGTGAGTGCCACCAAAATGGTAACAGGATTGCTCCTGGTCCTACCCCATTGATGGCATCCCCCAAGGTGAAAAATCAGGGCATCATCCTGGACAACAGACTGACACTCAGTGATCAGGTGTTGTGTGCCATCCAAAGTGATTTTTACCACTTAAGGAATGTCACCCAGATCAGACCCTTGATTCCGCCCTAGGACTTGCCATCACTGGTGCACGCCTTTGTTACATCCAGGCTGGATTATGGTAATACTCTATACTTTGGGGTCAGTAGAGGGAGCCTCCATCGACTGCAGCTGGTGCAGAATGCAGCAGCCAGGTTGCTGACAGGCCTGCCCAGGTCCTGTCATGTATCCCCAGTCCTGCAAGACCTGCACTGGCTGCCAGTCAGGTGGATGATCATCTTCAAGGTGAACTTGCTCACTTACAAGGCCCAATATGGCTCAGGCCTTGGCTACCTGTCTGACCTCCATGCCCCTGCCATCCCAGTTTGCTCCCTCCATTCCTCCACCAAGGGCCTCCTAGCAGTTCTGAGGGCCAGACTGAAAACCTTGTGTGATCATTCATTTGAGGTGGCCAGCCCAGCTCTCTGGAACTCGCTTCCAACATCTTTGAGGGAGGCCCTGTTGGTGGATATATTCAAAAGGGGCCCTGAAGAGCTACCTTTTTAACAAAGCCTTTTCTGAGGATTTTAGCTGATTTTCACTTATTTTATTTATGATTTATTTATTGATAATATGTGTTGTTTTATAGTTTCTATTTTATCCTGTCTGCTGACCCTGTCTACCATCTGTAAGGCACCAAGAGCCTCTGGGACTAGGTGCCATATAAATACATTTTTACTTACTTACTAATCATTGATAAATGACTTGACAGGCTCCTACACTCCCTTATACATAGGGATCAGACAGGCTTTGTCCATACACATACCACAACAGATAATATATGCTGCACCCTTCATGTAATACACCAGATGCAATGGATTCCTACACTTTCCATGCCAATAAGCCTAGAACGAAAAGACCTTTGACTGGGTCTCCTGGCTGTTTTTGTACTCAGTGCTGTGTGATCTGTGCCTCCTGGTCCTGTTTGTCCATCTCCTACAGAGGCTGTACCACTTCTCTAAGGCCTACGTCAAAGTTAGTGAACATCACTCACTTGACTTTCCTCTGTGGAGAGGGACTCGACAGGTTAACCCCTGTTGCCACTGCTCTTTGCAGTATACGTCGAACTCTGGCTCAAGACAGCAGAGAAGATAGACACCACGTTCCAGGGCATCACTGTGGAAGGCAAGGAGCACTGCATAGCTCTTTATACAGATGATGTGCTACTTTACCTTTGGGACCCAGAGGAGGCTCTCCCAAGGGTATTAACACTTTTACACCACTTCAGCAAACTCTTAGGTTATCATTTGAACACTGCTAATGCTGCTGTCAAGTTTAATTTTAATATTGTTTTAATTATATATTGTTTTATCATGTATTGTAGAGGTGCCTTGGTTTCAGAAAAGTGCCTTATATAAATAAAGATTGATTTGATTTGATTTGATTTGAATATGGAAAGCCTGTGCTTTCACTTTTCCCAACCCAGCCAATGCATGTCCACTTCTCATTCAAATGGGACCTGAAGAAACTCAGATACCTAGGAATATATGTAACTCACACTCTCACCACAGCAGTGCAGGATAATTATACTCCATACACTCACACCATGACTCAAGACCTGCAATGCTGGAGAAGCCTGCCTCTCTCTCTACCCTGATGAATAGTGGTGGTACGCATGGTTACCTTGCCCAGGGCCCTCTGCCCTTTTCAAAATATCCCCCTGCTCCTATCGATGCAGACCTGGAGAACCTGGAATAAAGAGATATCCATGTTTATTTGGTTAGGTCAAAGAGCACATATTAAACTACAACAATCACACTTAGCTAGAGGTACTGGCAGTTTAGCACTCCCTCGGTTGCAGTACTACTAATAGGCTGCACACTTACATTTTCTCTTGTACTGTCACCTAGGTGGACAGCATGCCACATGGATGGATATGAAATTCACCCTGTTTCCAAATCTGTACTTTGTGCAGCCCATGTATAACCGAGCAGTGCCACTGGACCTGATGCGCAACTTAAACCAGTGGTTGTAGTATCAAATCAAAGTATGGCAATCTATTAGGAAAACACATCACCTGTTCCCATTTCTCCCCCGTGTTCCATATTGCATTGGGAGTATTTTGCCCCGTCTTGACATCGGCTATCAAAACTATCAATGACACTCTGTGGTACATCTATCAATTTATCTCAGGGCCTCAGGTCTTGCCTTCTCACTCAATACAAACCCAATATAACCTAACACAAATGGACTTCTATCATTACCTGAAGCTCAATCACATTATTTTTTCCCACTTGGCACCATTACCCTGGACATGCATCTGCCACTCATTAGATACTACAATAACTTCTGTAAAACATGAATTCAGCCACACATGACCTCATAGTTGTATCAAGCCATCCAAGCCACGTATGAAATGAATTCCTTAGACACTGCCCCAAAGTGGGAGGAGGAACTAGGCATCCCCATAGATAATGAGGCCTGGACCAGAGCCTGCCAGGCATCTGCCAAGGTCATTAGTTCTGAACTACAGCAAGAATATGCATGGAAACAACTGACTAGGTACTTCCAGACACAAATAATAATTGCCCATTATGACGCTTGGCCAGCTGGTTATGATTATTGTATGATACTTGTAATATAAAAATATAGTATATGATTGTCACACATAAGACAGCCTGTGCTTCCATGGGTGCTGCCCCCCCCCACCAGGTTTCAGTGAAGCTACAGGATATGTAAAAAGACCAGGAGATCTCTGCAATGTAATTGACTTCCTTGAGAAATTACATTTTATGGCCTTTTTATGACCTCATGCTTCTGAAGTTGGAAACCAAAAATACATTTTATTACATCAGGAAAGAATGTCATTTAGCTGATTCCTGTTGGCTACCTCACACCTAGGTGATGGACTGCAGGGTTATAAACCTCAAAGGAACTGGTTGTTAAAAGACTCATAATTTGGGAAATGAGTATTTGCTGATTTCACATTATTCAATAAATCTTCTGATAGGACATCATGTTTGTATTTTTTTGATTATAAAGAAGGAGCTAGATGACTCACAGAAGGGGTGTGGAGACAGTTTAAATTAATGCTTGTGTCTGAACTGTTTGTCGTATTTTTTTGGGACTCTAGAGAGACACAGCACTCTGAATTTAACTTACGCACTTCCAGAGGTAATATCTTAGACATCAAAGGTCTAAATGTATTGTGGTAGGAGTTTTGTAATCTTCTCTTGTTCTTTTATGTGATTGTGAGCTCTTTGTTATATTGTTCTGTGTTTGTATTTTCATATTTTTATCACCTTTCAGTAAAGTACCTTTTCTTGGAAAGACTGCCTGGGTGTCTGCTAGTTCTTTTTTTTGCACGTGACGTATAGATTTTTTTTTTTTTTTTTAGTTGTTTAACCAGGAATAGCAAACTAAGCTGAAAGCTTTTTTACAGGAGCAACTTGGGAGCACACGGAAATTAAATGACTTGCTTAGGATCACACAGTATGCAAGTGGAAGCTGTGGGATTCAAACCCAGGTCTGGACTGTTGGATGTCACCAGATTTGCAGCTCAGAGCCTTAGACCACTACGCTATACTGCCTGGTTAAGTCTGACAATTGATCAATAGCTTGATGGTGTCACTGAGCTTGAGTAAAAAGGTAAGAATATACCTAAGGTCTCTTATAGAGTTAAAAAGGGTTCATTTTGGATACCTGGTCAGGTCTCCTTAGGCGAAAGATATATTGCATACCTCCAAGAGAATATTATCTAAGCCTGTACATTTGGGTACGCTAGCATAAGGTTCACAGTTTGAATCCCCCCAGAACTTGAGACTAAAGGTGATTCAGACCCAAAAGCAGACAGGAGGGTTACCCTGTCTGTTACCTGTTCACGCTATTGCACTCTGAGGTTGGCACTGTGGGAGCAGAGGGCCTGACCTGCGGAGTGCGTTTGTGACAGATTTGGTTGGCAATGGTACAAAAAAATTGTTAACACAAGCTTTAACTGTTCAGTGTGTCAGCTTAATACTGTACAGCTTACTTGCAAAATAAGGCAGTGATTTATTTTTAAAAAGGAAACAGAACTATATCATTTTGCTTACAGTCAAGTTTCTTCCACTTTTATTTATTTTTTTTTCAAAGTGCAAGTTAGAGTAGCCGTAGTTAGGGAAGAAGATGGCTTCCAACTACAGTGAGCACACTGCAGACTACCCGAAGCAGTTGTGCAAGGAGAGAGGAGTCCTGCACGAGGGGAGAGCCACCAAGCAGAACCTTGTGGATGCTCTGATGGCTGCTGCTGCCCAGAGTGTCAAATCACAGACTGTGACTGTAAAGGATCAAACCTTGGGTCTGGAGGGGCCAGTGGCTTGTGCAGTGTCCAGATCCAGTGAGGAGGACAGCAGGACCAGTGCAAGCCAAGGGCCATAGCAGCAGGGGAAGGTCACCAGCATTCTGGAGCCAGAAGCAATTAGGCTGCAGATTGAATTGTGCAGGATGGAGCTGGAGTTCCAGAGAGAAGAGAAGCAAGAACAGTGAGAAGCTGACTGTGAACAGCGAGAGGTGGACCGTGAAGAGCGTGAGCGCCAGAGGTGACATGAACTGGAGAAGTTACAACTCCAACCACCAGCACCAGAGCAAAATAACACACTTTCCCCTATTTTCTCTCTGGGGCATCTGTAAGTGACATATGCATGCACATGCATGTTGATGCCCATTCTTGGTGCATCAGCATGTGGTCACCATGTCTGCTGGTCTCACTTGTACTGCCACCTGGCCTCCACTAGTTGGCAGAAAAATGGCAGGTCTCAGAATCCCCCGCCCCACTGAAGGAGGAGAGCTGTCTTAGGATGCTCAATTGCACTGGCAGATTCAGGCATGGCACTGTAGTGAGTGCACCTTCCCTTTTTGATGATCCACCAGAAGCAGAGCTACATAGGGTGCAGGGGGAGCCATGGCACTGAGATCTACTGATGTCAGGAGGCACATGTTCAGTATGCTTTGAAGTACAGAGAAATGAGCATGGACATTGGCAGGCACATGTAGTATATGCCACTGCATACACTTTTTTTGTGAAAGGGGAAGCGAGTGGACTCCATCTCAACTGGAGCAGCAGCTGTAAAGTTACTGTACATAACTCTCTTCCTGCTGCCATTACATAAGGACATGTCAGGCTAAGCTACTATTGAGGATGTGATGGGGTGCGGGGGCAGTGAGGGATGCAAGTACTCATCAGCAGGATAGGTGGCTAATGATTGATAGCTGAAGGCTAGAGGGAGGCATACCTAATGACATGCACTGCAAAGGTATTGGCTGGGTGGGTGGATCCGTGGCTTTTTGAACAAAATAAACATCTTACTGATCCGATTCTCCTGGCTTAACCTAAGGTCACAGCAATTGTTTGGTGACAGACCATCGGTTTGGTTCAGCAGGTACAGCAGGAGAACAGCACCTGCAAATTCCAAGCAGTTGTGTTGGCTACCGTTTTACTACTGCCTCCATATCACCCACGAAACTAACAGTCACACAGGGAGAGCAAAGTTAAATGGTGTAAAAAATATGTCCCTGAGCAACAAACTCAAAAACTCAGCAGCCCCCCGCCCTTTACTGCTTCGTCCATATCACTTGCCAAACTAACAGCTACACATGGAAATCAGAGTTAAACTGTAAAAAAATGTGTCCCGAATCACTCACCAAACCTTGTAGCTGCTCCCTTGCATACATACTGCAATCCTTAAACACGCTAAAGGGAGAAATGCTAGAACCATGCCTCATTTTATAGGACATACGCTATGAAAAACCTGAACAAAACTATGCAGCCTGAACTAGAATGCTTTTACTTAAAGCCAAACCAGCACACTTTTTTCATAAAGCCAAACAGACCAATCTTATGTAAAGCTTCCGACTGAGCATGCCCCAGGTGAGGGAGCTCTCCTGATTTTGAGCACTAAAATCAGAGATTTTCACAGTGCCCTAATGTATATGCCTAACTTAATCTAAGGTGCAAGAAATGCATTGCTAAAGTCATTTAAAGAGAAGAGGAACAAAAGTCTGGTGACTTTAATAACAGAGTGGTGTCATAAAAAGCAGGTGAATATCAAAAGAAGGGGAAAATCAAGGAGACTCCCTAAAAATAGAGAGATTTGGAAGGTATGCTAATGTAATGTATTAATCATCTGATAGGCAGAGTTGGGTAAGTTACTTTTTCTATTACTTTCTATTACTTTTGGAAACTTGTTCCAGAAAGCTATGTGTAGTCACTAGCAAGGTTGGAGAAGTACTGGAAAAAGTAATACACCTTACAGTTAGAATTACTTTTGTCATTTTATACAAAAGTACTACGTAGCTGTAACTGATTACATTTATTAAAAAGTAACTAGTAACTAACCTATTACTTTCAAATAAATATCATCTGTTACAGTTTTTTTTATTATTTTTGTATTGCTTTTCTATAAAAAGAAATAATTAACTGTAACTATTAGGTGTATTACTTTTTCTAGTACTTCTCCATCCTCGCTAGTGACTGCACAGAGCTTCCTGGATCAAGTTTCTAACAGAAATAGAATAGAATAGAATAGAATAGCACAGTGGTTTAAGGCTCTGAGCTGCAAATCTGGAGACCTGGGTTTAAATCTCACAGCCTCCACTTGCATGCTGTGACCCTGAGCAAGTCACCTGTGCTCCCAGGTTACACCTGTAAACAAGCTTTCAGCTTAGCGTGTCTCTCCTGGTTAAACAACTGGAAAAAAAAAAAAGTAACTTACCCAACACTGCTGATAGGTAGTTTCTAGATCTTTGTGAAATATCACTATCTCTCAGGGTCAAAGAAGTGCATAAAGATCATTCACCATTTCAACTCATGATTTTATGGCTTTCTTGGACACTTTCTGATGTTATTTCCTCTTATTTGACACTATCAGATATTCCATACATACATACATATATATATATATATATATACAGTATATTAGGGCTGGGTGGACTGTTCTGTGGGAGATCAGGACCCCAGGATAGAACCTGCAATCTACGGACCTGGATAAATACAGACTTCACTGCAGAAGTCCAGTTCTGAGTCCGTGGAAATGCCATTTCTGCCATTTTGTTTACTATTGCCATGGGGATACTGTCAGCATGCTCGCTGTACATACAGGCGGCTGTCAGCATCCAATCAGGCAACAGAAGGTCACGTGATACACTCACTGTATATAACCTTGCTGAGTGTGCAGTGTGGCCCAGACAAGAGAGGAGGATGGATGGAGGAGCAGGAGCACCTCAGCAAAGCCGCCCTAGAAAAAGGTGCCAAACAAAACCAAAACAAATCCCACAAATATAAAAAAAATATATGAGGGGAGGGAAGAGAAACTAGGGAGAGTCAGAGAAAGGAGATATACCTGGGCTAGGAGGTAATAAAAAATTTTTAAAATCCTACCCCAAAAGTAATTTTGTGAAATAGCTGACAGTTAAATCACCTTTTAGGCCAAATTTCAAATATCTTGTTCATGAGGTGGGGTCCCAAAAAGGCCGTGTTGAAAATCTGTGGGAAAAATATATAAAAAAATGACCAAATTATGAGTAAAAGTCAAAAATGCATTGAAATACTGTACGTTAACTGCAATAACCTTGTTTCTTCAGTTTGTGGTCCACCGTTGAAGGAGGAAGACATGTCTCTAGTCCGGAGAGGATTTTGGCATTGGAACCCCTAGTAGATAAGTAAGGGTACAAGGAGTGTGGAGTGGTGGGTGCTGAGTGGGGGTGGGGGTGGGCAGAGGAACAGAGGCTGGTGGTGCAACAGACATCAATAGATGTTTTTATGTTATAGGGTTAAAAAAAGTTATTGCGGGACCTTTTTACTTTTACAGGTACCAACACTGTGGATTGGGCACCCTAGTGTTGCCTTGATATTTAGTGGCATGGGGCGTGGGCCCCTTAGTGTCTCACTCTGTTGCAGAGAAGGAGGAGGAGGGTTCTGAGCTGACACCAAGGATTGAACACCCATGTGTTGGAATCCTCATGTGGTGGGCAGGTAAACAACACAGGTGGGAGGGGTCTTGACCAGCACTGGAGTTGTACAACCTGGTGTTGAACAAATGTATAATCATTGGATTTTGCCAGCACCGGGATTGAGCAGTCCAGTGTCTGAAATGGGAACATCTATACTTAGCAGGATGCAGCGGTGTTCACCACAGAAAAACATTTTCTGGCAGCCATGATTAGCTGGGGCAGGGCTATGCACTGATGCACACTCCCAACCTCACTGAAAGAACACATTTGCCTCTGAAATGGGTGCTCTTTACAGTGTCGAGCATTACCTGATGAAATTGTATTGTTTTTATGACTAAAATGTTGTTTGAATAAGCCGAGTATTAGAGTGCAATAACAATAGGTATCACATGTTATTGAACATGAGAAGGACATAGACTAGTAATTAATCAAATATGGGTAATTTATGCAATTTATGCATAGAATGCATTCGTGTGTGATTGTTTGTCCTAACAAACACATTTGTAATTGGTTAATATATGTATAAACCTTTCTGCTACATAATGCTCTTCTACCAACAACTTCCTATTTTGTTAGCGATAGTTGATCTTGACAGCAGAGGTGTATGCTGTCTTTTTGATGAAATTGTGTTGTTTATGTTTGGAATGTACCTGAAATGAAATAGGACGAGCATTAGGATGCAATGATAGGTCAGGTGTAGCCCACTTTGTGTTTTTCATCTCAGCACTGGACAGTTCAGCACTTACGTTTCCAGTGCCATTCAACTCAGCACCATCCCATTACAGCACTTCCCATTTCAGCTCCGCGTGGCAACAAGAACAAATGCGTGTACATGGTTATCACACGCTAGTCTGCTATTGGGATTTACACTGGCAGTGCAGTATTTTAATATTAGACCATAATCTGCTGTTAGAATGTTTGTTATAAATGAGTTTTAACTATTGTTGACATCCGAGATAATTTTATTATGTTTCTTGATGAACCCTTCCATCATAAGCTATATTCATTTAACAGAAATGTATTTACCTTCATCATATATTAAAATGCTAAAACACAGACATTGCATAATTAAAGTCCTCAGTTTTAATAGATAAAACTTTACTTTTATATTATGATTTGACAAATAATAAAAGACTCTATTAGTATATTCAGGTTTTAAGATGGTCAAGGTGATGTAAGAAAATATCACGATCGTCCTTTAAAATAGTGCTTAAAATACACATTGTGTGGACTGTAAAAGAACACAAAAAAAACAATTGTATACATTTCTGGAACAGAAAGGTAACCATCACTTTGCAGTTCTCATCAGTTCTGTTCATTGCTTAATTATAAAGAATTAAAATGTGCCACATTCTTTAGCAATCACGATCTGTTAGCGGTTTAACAGACAGCAGTTTTAGCACCTCTAAATTAGGTGGTAGATCATGGTAGATTTAAGGCACATCTTCTAAACTATACCCTTATTTTATTAAGATGCTGTTATTATTTGTTTTACATTGTAATACATTTAACACATTACCTGCAATGGAACTACTGAGTACTGCGCTGAAATGAGACACCTTTCACGAAATCTAGTGCTGAAATGAACGGCACTGGAATGGTTGGTGCTGTAATGACCGGCGCTGAAATGAAAAGTGCTGAACTGAGTCACACCCAATAGGTCTTAACATGCTAACTGTACAGGAAAAGGAGATAGCCTAGTACTTTATACAACATGGGTATTTTGTACTGCATCTACTAATGTGTGTATGTCTGTCCCAATAGGACTATTTTGTAATTGAGCATTGTATGTATAAATTTGATGGTTTTGTTATATTACTGTAGCAACAAGTTTTTACAGGAACACCTTGTAAACAGCTTCATGTTGGTACTAAAGGTGATTTGTGTGACATCTTTCTGTATAAAAATAAACCTTTTTGCTACTACTACTATTACCTCGTGGTGATGTGTATAGCCCCACCCCATCAGACATGCACACATTGTCACCAAATGAAGGCCTTTAGAAATGCAGTAGTGAAAAATCAGTTATCTTTAGAATGTTCCGTTTTTAAACTGTGCATGCATGAGGTTTTTCCCTACTTTGTCAAACTTTTGGCAAGTTAAGGACATAAAAAACACAAAAGCACACATCTTTGGGCAGAATCTATCAAACTGGCAAGTTTCAGGTTTGAAATCCTCCTAGATTCTTATTTATAGGTGAGTGGGTGGGAATCTTGGCTGGCCAATCAGGTTGCAGGATTTTTTATGTCCATTGTGTGGTATGTGATAACTGCATGCCTAGGTGCCGAGGCTGGAAGCCTGGCAGTATATTGTTTAGAGGTTAGAGTAATGATCTGTGAATGATCTTGTTACATCCAACAACTTCCACCAGCGTACTGTACTCTGTGTCACCACTGAAAATGTGCATCTAATGCTCTTGTGTCTTACCTAGTCGACAAATTTCAAATAAAATAAAATATTGTGTAACCTTAAGCAAGTCGCTTAACCTCCCAGTACTCCCAGGTTGTTCCTGAAAACCAAAGAATAGAACAAAAGGCTTAATTTTAGCCAACTTTATGTTATGACCACCTTGACAAATATCAGTGGCTATGCCCAGAGCAGCATGGCTTCCAAAAGCAACACAGCAACACCACCGCCTTGGTGGAGTTCATAGGCTACATCCACAATTCTCTTGAATGGGACCAGTTTGTGGGGGCAACTTATATTGACCTCACCAAGGCCTTTGACACAGTCAACCATGAACTTCTACTGGACCAGTTAACCCACTTGGGACTCTCTCCCTAAACCGTATGTTGGTTTAGGAGTTACCTCTCTGAGAGAACACAGCAAGTGAAAATTGCTGACGTCCTCTCCGAAAGCCAGGTTGTAATTACAGGGGTACCCCAGGGCTCAGTTCTGGGCCCCCTGCTTTTCAGCCTGTTCTTGAACCACCTCCCCTGAGCATGTCTGGACAAGGTCCTCCTCTATGCTGATGATGCAGTGCTTTTTTCCAGCCAGTCGGACCCAGTAATGCTGGAAAAACAGATGCAACTTAATTTTGCTGCCACCGAGTTCTGGTTCATCAGTTCTAAGCTCCTACTAAAATACAAAAAAACAAAACTATGCTGTTTGCCTCCCCCCATAACCGGCACAAATCCTATCAATTACACATAGTGAACTTTCAAAATGCCCCCCCTAGAGATGGTTCAGAGTTTCAAATACCTCAGGGTAATCTTGGATAGTTTCTTTTCTTTCACTCATCATATTGACCTATTAGCTAAAGCAGCCATTGGCCAACTATTTAGGCACAAGCACTGCCTAACAGATGGTGCCCTAAACTTAGTCATTGCCAGTTCTGTCTTATCTGTGATTGATTATGGACTGATAGTATACAGTGCTGCCACTGATACAACCCTCAAGAGGGTCAAAGTGGCCCTCAACAAAGCCTGCCAGCTTGTCCTTGATGCTCCCTGCCTAACACATACCTGTGACCTCTATTCCCAGTCAGGGTGGCTAAACTTGGACTGTAGAATTCAGTACCAGGTATGCCTTCTAGCTAAAAAGTCTATGCTAGAGCTTGCATCTTCTGGTGTTCAAAGCCTTCGTCACCCACCGACAATACCCGCACCACTAGTGGGACCAACATCCTGACCTTAAAAGTCCCTTTCTGATGCAGAACCCAGGGCCAGCGCTTCTTCTTATATCGTGCTCCCCTCTGGCTAAACTCTCTCAGCGAGGACATGCTATCTAATACTAAACTCGGCCTATTCAAAACTAAGCTTCATGAATATCTTGCAGCCCTAAACTGTTGTGACTGCTACCTTTAACCTGCTCAAGCCCTTATCAACACCTTCACTTCCCCCTCCTACATCCCCCCTGCCTTCATATTTCTCTCAATGCCTCCATCAGTTTCCCCAGCCATGTCCATTCACCTCCTCCCATCCCCCACCCAGATCTACATGTCCCTGCCCTATCCCCCCTCGCTCCCCCTCTATCTACTCCCCTCATCCACTAAATTTTAGAAGAGCTACTTGGCTGCTTCAATCCTCCTGTCATCTCCTTTCTTAGTCCTTCCTTCACTATCCCTCTCCTTGCCTCACCCCCTGCTACCAGTCCCTTCCCAACCATGGTCCTCTCTCCTTCTCCTGCCTTGCATTATTAGTGCACTTATGTTACACGAGCTTGTTGCTGCATATACTGTACCATAATATCGGTACTTGTATAATCCTATATGTTAAATGGCTGTATCTGAATTGCCTGTTTGTTTTCTTTGTAAACACTGTTTTGACTCATATAATTTAACTACTGAATCCCTGTTTTGTCATGACGTGGAACCTTTGTAAATGAGCTTCCAGTTCAAAGGTTGTAATCCAAGACTTCAATAAATTAATGGATAAAAAAATATTTGAACCTCAGTAAGTTTGCTCCTCAGTGAGGTGATTGTCACAAAATGTTCAGGATCTAGAGGTATTTGCAACAACTCTATATCTCACAAATTTCAAATAAATTGGTTAAATGGGGGCAGCTATTAAGGTGCAAAACTAGGGGCTTGACATTTAAGTGCTTACTCTACCCTAATACTGTATATATTACTAATATGCTGAAACTGTCAAATCTCATTGAATTTGTTGAGAAACCTACAGTCAAGTGGTCTGAATCAGAAGTGTATAAATAACTTCCATGATGCAGCACCCCATATTACACTGGTACACCTCTGTATATAGTTTTTTGTTTTTTTGTGGTAGAGTACCTTCGTATTTGACTTACTTGTTAATTGCCGGAAACACTAATCACAAGGTGAGGACCAATGAGCTATTCTCATTTAAACTATTAAAAACAAGAACAAAGATTGGTCCCTTGCCTCTGTCTTATCCTATCCCCCACTAATGTTTGCAGATTCAGAATGTTGCTAAATTCAAGATGTTACTGACGATTTCCATTTCAAATCATTGTTCTGTCAACTGTTGTAGCTGTTGTGTTAGAAATGAAATTGTATTTAATATGTGTATATACCTTCACACGTATTGTTTGTATGTATGCTTTGGTTGCAGTTGTAAAAGAGTGGTTTCCCCTGAATTTGCTTACCAAATAAAATAAACTTGATTGATTGATACTGCATATTTGTACATGCTCCATGCATTACAGAAAGTATGTATGACTTTTTCAGTTAATTTAGTTTTATGGTTCAACCTTTCATTAAGACCTTAAAACTTTTAAAAAGCATAAGACATAAGACAGTGCATAAATACTCAACATATTATGACATATACATGGAATTCATATTTTATCAGATCTCTTTTATTTATCCAATTAATATGCAAATAAACTTAGCACATAAATCAGCTTTTTCATCATGGACATTTATAAGTTTAAATACTGTATTAGGTTAGCCAGTGAAGCATAAATTGTTTCAAAATATGGCCCAAAAACTTGCCTCCTAAAATTTTCACTAAGCAGGCAAACCGATAAAAAGTGTCTCAGTATTTTGATTGTTTCAAGATAACCTAGGCAATTTAATTTATTGGCCTCTTGGCATAATTCCCCAATGCACTGGCAGAGAAATGTTTCTCCATTTTTAATCAAAGAAAAGTTTTCCTTAATAGACTGGGTAGAAAATCTAAATACAGCCCCCAAGTAACATAAGCAATAACCCATGATAGGGTATGGGGTTATAAAGATTTAATCCATGCTCCAGGTGCATTGTGAGGCATGAGGCTGCAATAACCCATGACAGGGTATGGGTTATGCAAGCAATAATGCTCAACAGGGTGGGCGGTATTGGGCAATACCGGACCGGCCAGGGGCATAATGAGGCCTGACGCCTCAGGCGGAGGGCCTTATAGCTCCTGGCCGGTCCGGTATTGCCCATACCGCCCACCCTGGAGGGCATTATTGCGCTTAGAAAATGGGCTAACTGTTGAAAAATAAATAGACAGAATTGTAGTTTTTAAGTGAATAAATAACTTTTATTTTTAACATTGTTTTGAAAGTTGAGAAAAAATAGTTTTTAACATGCTTTAAAATGCTTAAGAATACTGTAAATAGAATGGTTTAAGATACTGTTAAACATGAATGCTTTAAAATGGTTTTAAATACTGTAAATAGAATGGTTTAAAAGACTGTTAAACATTTAAAACATTTTGAGGGTAGCATTTAGTTAAAAAATATTTTAAAATACTGTTAAAGATGAAATGCTTTAAAATGCTTTAAAATAGTGTTAACAGAATGGTGTGAAATACTGTTAAACATGTTGAGGGTAGCATTTATTTCTGGTAAGTTATGAAGTTTATTGGTGAATTAAAAGTGCAATTGCTAGGCTGGAAAATGTTCTTTGTTGCAGTTTGTGTGAGATCAGTAGGTGGCAGGCTTCTGTTACAGCTGGTGCTGGGGTTTTGGTTATCTGTGTTCTGCTGTGCTGCCTGATTTGATGTTTTTTCTTTTCGACTTTGCTTGCCTGCTAGTATGGAGCTCCATATTTTTCTGTCGGTAGTTGAAGGGGCCCAGCATGATGCCAAACTTTGTTCTGAGCGACGTCCTGTCACTGCCACGATCTCCTTGTCGGTAAGTCCTGCTCTGGATAGCAGCTGTACTGCAGTTGCACGAATACTGTGATTTGTGTAACGCTGGGACAAATCTGCTTCTTTGCTGAGTCAAGGCATGAGGGAGCCCAAGTAATTTTTTCCCATGGGCTCCGTGGAATACCAGTACTGTTGCTGGTTAAGGATCTGTTGTGGCAGCTTCTTGGGATGCAGATAGAAGCTGGACGCACTTGGTGGACATTTCTCTATGTATTTTAAGAAGGAGCTAACAGGGCAGAGCGGGTCATTTTTTTGCTCAGAAATGTAACCTCGTGTGTTTTCTTTGTTTCGCTCCTGTGGATCTTTGTGGTTTTCAGTCTGTTGATTATGTGTGAGGGTTACATATTTATGTCCAGTTTCATCCTCTTTTATTGTGAAGCTGTCTCTGGTTAGTTCACGGATGCCCTCCCGACCACGCCTGGCCATGCGAAGCTGGATATCGAACCAGACTTTATGGACTAAGCCAGGGGCAGTTTCGGGATTTAGTGCTGGGCTGTTCCTCAGTTTTTCTAGGTCTGCTGTATTTATTGCTGGATAGTGGCTTGCTATATCTTTTTGTGACTTTCTGAGTCATTTCAGCACTGCTGCTAGTACGTTGTTTGACGAGTTAAAAGCTGGGTTGCTAATGATGCTGACAGGGCGACGGAGATCTGTACTGCCGAGGTGGCGGTTGATGCCTGCGTGCAAGGCACAATACCCAGCTACAGAGTAATCTGTCCCGCTGCTTGTTCAGACCTCGGCGTAGAATCAACTGAGGAGATCATTTAACTGTTCAAAAGTGATGGTTTGCCAGTCAATAGTTAGCTGAGTGTGTGTTAGCCACTGTTCAAAAACGGAGACTGCCCATTTAGTATTTTTCAATGTATTCTGTTCTTGTCTTTCATTTTCGATACTATCTAGCTGCAGATCTGTGACAGAAATAAAGCGATCACTTACTTGTGCTTTTTCTGGTTTGTTTTTTACAGGCCGACTTCTTTTTGGTTGTTCTGGTGGCTGTTCGTCTTCCGTGAGTACATTGTGGCATTTTAAAATGCTTATAAGATCCAAATTTATTGGCATGTGGTCAGACATGTTTGGTATTTTTAAATGTCAGGTTTACTACTGTGAGCTGGTTGACAGAAGTGGTCGGCTGGGCAGCAGGATATGGACAAGGTACAGTGGTCAGCTGACTGGCACTTCTTACTTGCTGGTCATCTATTGAAACTTAATGTACCCCTATGCTGAGGGTACTGACCAATGAGAGTCCAGCAAGTAAGGAGCCCATTTTCTAAAATGATTTAATCCACACCCTGGGTGTGTTGTGAGGCACAAGACCGCAGGCCGAATGTTCTCATAGCACCCGGGGTGTGGATTAAATCCCTATAATCCCATACCCTGGAGTGGGTTATGGCACTTATAACTTGGATTGTTAAAAAAATAAAAAACATTTCACAAAGGTGTGTGTTTGCTGTTTCAATAGGGAAAAGCCGAATTGAATAGTAGTCCCCAGAACTGGTGCATATGTTATTTCTGTTTCAAACATACAAATGCTAGAAATAGAGTCCTGACATGATTCTAGACATTTGTATGTTCAGCTGATGCTTCTAGGAGAAAGAGGGGACATTGCATCATCGGGGGTGCAGCCACAATCAACTAACTGTATAGCTGACAAGTCAAGATGGAGACACAGACTGGATATTGCATGTGCTGGTTTCACACTCTCGCTGTCAGTCTCTCTCTCTCTCTCTCTCTCTTTATGTACAGAACTCAGAGAGGCTGTGATGTGAAACTTCCCCGCTCACTCCTGCAAGGCTGCAAGCAATATACCAGCATGGAGTAGTGTCACCTAGGGTCAAATGTATGGCTGGATCTGCTGCTTCTACAACAAAGGAGGGCACACACCATCATCAGGGATGAGGGGGTGGGAGGGTACAGCCACAAAGAGCAATTCTATGAGATAAGGTCGACTGCAAAACAGCGCTGACAACAATAGTGAGGGAAAAACAGTGCCACACACTACAGCGAAGAGCACTATAGCGTGCTGCAAAGATGGCAAATATTTATACTTTCTTTTTCTGTTGGGGGGCTCCACCCCCAGCACCCCCATAGCCGAAGGCTTTGCTCCTGCACCCCTCATAATTAAACAACCACCGGGGGGGTGAAATTCTGGGACATGGGGAAAATTCGTGAGGAAGAGATACTATGCAGGGGGACACAAGTCAGCAAGGGGGAGAACTTTGGAGAGGCAATGAAATAGTCCCCCACTGGTGGTGAAGGTGAATAATGTCGAGGGTGGGCGGTCAAAACAGTGGGAATTAAACATTCCCCTCAACAAAAAAAAAAACACAACACTCTTCAGAGCCTGTATAAAACTCTGTGTCTGCCAGGCTCGCTGGTAGTGACTATGTCCTCTATGCTACATAGCCAGCTTGGAAACAGCCTGACAAACAACTAGCTACATAGATCAATCACAAAGCACCTCTCTAGCTCCATACTGAAACTAAAGCACTGACTGTGACATGGGCTGTTAAAGCACTGTAGTCCATTTCACAGTCACTGTTCTAACGTTGCCCAAATTGACCCATCATAATTGACTCACTGAAATCATGGGATACACAAACAACACAAACCCCACCAGAAATAGGGAACAGTCTGTTACTGCATGGCTGAAAAGTCAGGTGCAGGGTTCAGAGCGGCCCTGATGTGGAACTTCCAAGCTCACTCCTGCAAGGCTGCAAGCAATATATCAGCACAGAGAAATGTCACCTAGGGTCAAATGCATGTTTCTAGGAAAAAGCAGAGGCACTGTATCATTGGGGGCTGGAGGGGGCTGTGACAGACAACACAAACCCCACTGGTGACAGGGAACAGTCTGCCAATGCATGGCTGACAAATCAAGAGAGAGACACAAACAGGAGACTGCAGTACTTCTGAATAACTTGTCCTTGTCTCACGCTTATGCTGTCAGTGCCTCTTTGTAGGCACAGGGCTCGGTGTTGCCACGGTGTGGAACTTTCCTGATCACTGCTGTATGCCTGCAATAGACCACTGTAGAGAAATGTCACACAGGGTGAAATGTATAAACTGTATCCCGCTGAATTTTCACATGCCTCGCTCACTCTCTCCTGCTTCACTAATTCCTTCACTGAGGAGGTCAATGGCTGCCGTTTGCATTTCATTTCCTGAAGAGATAAAAAGGCCCGACGTGTGCAGGGATATTTAGTCAGGGCCATTCACTCCAACTGTGGATTAAATAAGGAGATTTAATCCACAGTCAGGTGATGGTCTTTGACCAGTTAGCTTGTTTTCTTTTAGGCCAGCCCGGCGGTGCTGAGGGTTGAGGCACTGCACACCACACCTCGCGCCACGCTGGTGACCTGTGGTCAGGAGCAACCTTGGGTTGCCGGGGGCTGGCAGGGGAGGGAGAGGATTGAGCATCCTATGGACTGCTCTCCTTTCCCAGGGAGGGGAGGGTTGTCTTCCTGCTCCTTGGCTGCCCCCTAGTGGAAGCTGGAGGGCAGCACCAGAAAGTGGGAGACACAGAAGCACAGAGACATGGCGTGCTCATGCCTCCACACATGCACGTTCATGCCGCGAGGGGGAGGGGGGGGTGTATGGGAAAGAAAAAAGGGGAAAAAAAAGCTTGTCTTTTTTCCCCAACCCATGTTATAATGTTTTTTATTGACTAAGTAGCAGAAAGTAACCTTCTGCTTTACAAGGCCAGATCATTCTGTGTGAAAACTGCACATCTGTAATCACAGTCTCTTTTGCAGAGGGCAGCAACAGTGTACAGTGAACTACTTAAAAGAAAGAAAATGGTGTACAGGATCTCTTATGGTGTCTATTTAGGATACTGAAACTCGGATTCTTGAAACTCATGGGACCAAATTCAGTATCCCGACATGTACAAGCCCGACAAGGAGGAAGCTGGTGCTGACAGGGGTAAGGTAGCGGATGTGATGAACAGCTACCCTACCCTGAGTCAGGTACCACAACAGAGGGGAAGATGCAGAAGCTGGCTGAGCTGCTCCCATGGCATGGAGGGCTTGGCTAGCATGGTGTTCCAGACCCTTTTTCTGTTCTCAGGGTGAAAACTTTTGTGAGGCACTTTTCTGCCTCCCGTAATTTTTTTAACCTACTCCGAGATCCACTCCTCCTTGGAGTTGGTTATTTTAGTTAGGGGGTGCAGGGGGCGAAGCCTCCCGCATTGCATATAAGACCTTTTCAGTCTTACAAAATTTGTTTTTCCAGACTTGGGCTTATAGAGTTCAGGAGACTAAGTTTCAGAATTTCATAGGTAATCCTCTCATATCATGGAAGCCTATGAAATGCTCATTTAGGTAAGGTATTAGGCTTCCCTCTAGGTGTCAGCAATCCAGAAATATCCATGTCCGAGTAAGCTTTATATTAAAAAAAGGCTGTCACTCATTGAAACTTGAGATAGAATGTGATGTCACAGCTGAGAAAGCTGTGTGTTTCTAAAGATGATAGGAAATTAATTTTACATAGTTATCTGCCCTCTGGTTTCCCTTTTATGCCGTTATGTATTCTGATATGCTTTGACAAATTTTTGATAAATAAATATTCAAGCTTTGGGCTGCTCTCAGATCAACATAGAGGTTCACTCTCCTCAGTAGCTACAGCTCTTTCTTTTCATATTTCTAAGACATTCTATGACATAAATGTAAGCAATAATACCCGGCAGGGTGGGCAGTAATGGGGTATACCAGACCGCCCAGGGGGCATAATGAGGCCCAACACCACAGGCAGAAGGCCTTATAGCTCCTGGAAGATCTGGTACATCCCAATACTGCCCACCCCTGAGGGTATTATTGCACTATGAAAATGGGCTATATATGGCATTTTTATATAAGAAATAAAAATTGCCAAGAAAATACAAAATAGTTTATATAAATGATGTCAAGGTTTTTTTTTTTTGAGGGGAGTACAATAGTCCATCTACTGGCATTTGCCAGTAGAGGACACTTCAGCCTTTCAGACTTGCTTTCATGCAGGGACTTTTCTTCCTTCACCAGCAGACACTAATGGTTGCTCCCAGTTGCCCCCCGCACTCACACACAGTGCTCCATTTTTCCATAGTGCCACACTTACGGTCTCTCCCAGTTGCTTCTGTGTAGAATCCCCCTCCCCCAGGCACACACAGTGCTCCATTTTTTCATAGTGGAGGTCTCTGCAGCCCAGTCAGTATCACAGTTAGAACTGCATGTTGAGTGACAGATTTGTGCGCACTGGCTCTAAAAGCACAGAACTCAAATGTTTTGAAAGAAAGTTAGTGTAAATGGGAGAGTAGCATGTGGGACTAGCGCTGAAATGGAATGGCTGGACACGTCTATGCTAGTGGTTTAAACAAATAAACAAAAAAGATGTCTGCATTTTTTTAAGGTGCTAAAACTTTCTAATCTGTTGTTAATGGTTCACTTAAGCACTTAGGGTCGGGTTATAGACAGTATTAGGTGAATGGAGTGGGCAAGGTGAGCTGTTACTGTAACAGAAACATAGACTTTGACAGCAGATAAGGACCGCTAGGCCCATCTAGTCTGCCCATGATTGTTAGGAACAGCCATGTCTATGTTGGTGGCTTTGTTTAAAAAAAAAAATTTGTGTTTGCTTCTCTCCTAAATGATTTCTTAAGTAATGGGACATGTTAGGAGCCAATGGCAGTGGTAGGTGAGTGGGGTGCCCTTGCTTACTAAGCGAGGGGGAAAAAAATAGCTGCCAGGTACTAAGAAACAACAGGAGACCTGAAGTAAATGTTTTTTTTATTTTTTTGTCTGTGGTGAGTAAGAAGACAGAGAGACCAAAAGGCAGTATCAGCACGTCACAGTTTGTGACATTTATGTACAGAGTGCTAGGGGGCTGGTCATTCACTAAGGAAGTGTAAAAAAATGGTGGCTAGCCCCTTTGAAAATTCAGGGTAGCACAAGGATACCCTCAGTAATGGGGCACCCCAAAGTGGCACTTGTTATTTAGCGGGCATTGTTGAAAAAGAATTGCATGCCTGGATGGGGTGTTTCAGCTAATCAGCAATGAGCATTATTTTCAAGCCCATTTTCTAAAACACCATTATGCTATTCATCTGAATGGCCTGGAATGGTGTTACTGATGTCATAGAATGTTCAGGCAGTATGAAATGAGAGAGCAGTTACTGCTGAGGAGAGAGGGATTCAGGGTAGTTACAAAGGAAACAAAATTAGATTATGAATTAAATAAAAGAGGTCAAAAACATATCAAAATATAGGATAGACACTAAAAGGACTACAGGAGGATCTCTAGAGATGCTAAAAATTGTTTCCTATCACCTTTAAGAGGACAACATGAGGATGAAGTGCAGCTATTATCAGAGACAAAGCACAGTGATCAGTATGATAAGAGCAGATCTAGTATAGTATGGCATCAGATTCACCAGCACAGTGCTTGAGGTAGCCAAGGAGGACAGAGCAATCAGTAGTGTCAAAAGCTGCTATGAGATCCTAAAGTGTAAGGAGAGAAATAGCTTCTATCAGATCAGATGAAGAGAATTCACAACATAAACACGAGCTGTTTCCATGTTGTGGCCAGGGCAAGAAAAGCTAGCTGAAATAGATTCAGAATGTTATAGTGAGAGAGGTGGTGAAAGAAGAGAGAGAAGGCCATATTCTCGCAGACTTTCCTAATGAGCCAAAAGTTTGAGAGACAAGCTGGGTCCAGACAGGGTTGTAATATGACAGAGTTGACAGAGTTGGATTTAAGAGAGAAATATACCAGCGGCAAAGTCGGGGTTGGAACTGATCAAATGTAAATGACACAAGAAGACAGATTTAAGGAGTCTAGAGATGAAGGCATAAGGACAAGGATAGAAGTGGTCTGTTTCAAATACTGAATAAACATGGCAATTTCCTTTGTGGAAAGTGGAGGAGAAAAACAGATGGTAGAAGAAAGGGAAGGGGAAGGGAGAAGGTCAGGTGCGAGGGAGGCAGACGAAGGAGAGGAAGAAGTGATGTTGGAGTCAGGTCAATCTCTGAGTACCAGTAGCATGGCACTATCCCATACAAAACAGCAGTGGCTATTGGACATGCCACCCAAAAGTCACACCCAACATCCCTTACCTTATGGCCAGAATGGGCCTGATGCCTCCTTTGCTCTTGACTCACTAGACCTTGTTTCTGGCAGTCAAGTAGACCATTTATTCACTTTGGGCCCTATGCACTACAGTATCCCAGACCTATGCACACCAATATACATTGCATAGGACCAGGATATGCACATCCCACATGTCCATGGACACCCATGAATGCACTACCAGTGCGGTTGCTATATACCCCTGCCTAGGGCCATCTGCACCGAATACCCTGCAACTGCATGGCTGGTCTGGGCTGGGAGTGGGTGTGCCTGCATCAGGCCAGTGGAGAACAGCATGTACAATGCCCAGTATGCTCTGCTGTGGCAGTGTTAGGGGAGTTTCTGTTGCACCAGCCAGAGGGCTTCTCTAATGGGTGCATACCCTCCTGACCAGAGTCCACAGACCCTCATGGCAACTGGCACCAAATGACCTCAGCTCTCCTATACGGCACAGAGGGCTGGGTGGTGGATAATGGCTGTAGAACACAGTCAGTGATAAAAAGGGAAATGAAGTTTAGCCATCGGAGACATGGCAGTCTGTACATGGTCCGCCATGTCCCATGATGCCCTGCTCCCATAGAGCTTGGGATCTACAATCTACTGTGGTGCCAGTCAGGGTTTTCAATTGGAAGATCATGGTCTGGCCCAGGTCCATCCCCCAACTGGCTCCACCCTTTGCAAGGACATACAGGGCTGTGCATCAGGTGAGTTAGGGGTCATGCATCCTGGACCCGCACATTTCTTCGGGTAGACTATGCAGCACATAGTTGGGAAGCCCCATATGCACCCTTACTAGTGCATATTGGGCCTAACAGAGCACAGGGCCTATGAGTACATTGGTAAATCCTGGAGTCCAGTGGTACCTCACTCAGAGGACTTAAACAAGGATGCCACTTATCTACTTTGTAATGGCTATGGGGTTCTCAGCTATTAAGATATGTAAATGACATTAAGGTTTACAATGGGAAAGGAGGAAATGAAATGTAATTTCTATGCTGATGATTTTGCTTGTGATCCTTAGAAACCCCAAAAATTCAGCTACAGAATTATTCAAAGTCATTAAATAATATTAGGAAATTTCAGGTTATACCAATTATCTGGGGAAAAAGCATCAGTAAATCTCTTATAGTGTATGATGGAACATTGTTAGCGTTAAAAATCCATCACTTTCGAATTGTTGTTATGCTGTAGTAGCTATGCCATTGCAGCTGTTATGCTGCACTAGCTGCGTAGCTGCTGCAGTATAACAACATCGAACGCGCTAGCGCTTGTGCATTATATGACCAGGAAGCAGCCGCGGTGTTGAAAACAACAGTGAAGCGAGCAGCAAAGTGGAGAAAAAAAACAAAGTAAGTCACCTAAATAGTCACGTTTCCTAGCAGTTGGCATCCTACGCTATAAAAAACAATGTACACCTAGCTAACGGTAACTCATCTTGAGGCTGCCCATGGCAACGGAACCTCTCAAGCTATGCTCTCGAGGTTCAAATGGTTATCATGGCAACCTCTCGATAAACTCACCAGCTTGTTACCAATAGCTAGGTATCCATTATTCTCTATATTATCAGTTGTGCATTAGAAAGAACTTGAACCTCACTGAATAATTCTGGCACCACAGAGTATCACATATTATGGAATATGGTTTAACAACGATCTTGTGCCAGGTCGCAGAGCAGTCAAGGGCAGTTATATGAGTGTGTAGAGACTACACAAAGGAGATATTTGAGGGAAGAGAGGGAAGAAGCAGGGTCAACAGCAGGAAGAGGGGTAGACCAGAGCTTATTGAATCAGAAGGAGAAAGCAGCTTGACCTGCAGAACAAAATGGTAATGTTAAATGCATGCTGAAAATAGAAAATAACGTTAAAAATCTATGTTTTGACCTTAGATCTTTCTCAGGAAATATCTGAAAGAGAAAAAAAACAAAGAAAGTTAGTTAAAGTTAGTTAGTTTTTCTCTTTCAGATATTTCCTGAAGAAGACCTAAAGTCAAAACGTAGATTTTTAACTTTATTTTCTAGTTTCAGTGTGCATTTAACATAACCATTTTGTTTTGCTTTCAGACCACATGCTGACACAGCACCTTGCTTTTGTTTTATTTATTTAATTATTTATTTAGGAAATCGGAATTACAACCCCTTAAGTCATAAATTTGTTTCCAAAGGCTCCACTTCAGAATAAAACATAGACATTCATACAGTACATACATAGAATAAATGTGGGTGAGCAATCATACAGAGTATAAGTACAATGAGCACGGGTTAATGCCTATACATTTGGTAGCTAAGACAGGACAGAGCTATCGACATATTTACCTAATGAGCGGTTAAGACATATACAATTGGTAGCTATAGCAATGCATGATATGAGTTGGTAGTAAGCCACCTCAGGGAGGCCCTGTCTTATGCATAATACAATGCATTCATAGTCCAGTGCAACTATATGGTAACCAAAGGAGGTGAGGAGCCTGTAGGCTAGAAATAGTGAGGGATCTCCACTGCCTGGCCAAGGGTGGGTGTGTGGCCTAGCAGCGTGGTGCAGGATCCACAGGTTACCGGTTACACTGGTATTGACATGAGGAGAGGATATGGGCCCTTAAGGCAGCTTTAAAAAGACCTAGATTGGTGATTGATGTGACAGGCTGGTCCTGACCCTAGGCACCTTCCAGATAGTTTTTGGGACAGCCCGTGTGGACACTGAGATGGTGGCTGCCTGAAGAGAAGCCATGACACCTATTGGGGTTAAATTCAGGTGGATTTTTTGGGTGAAGAGACAGGTCTGGTATAATAGTCTTTCCTCAAGGGAGAGGATATTGGTGAGCACTTATAGGGTGCAGGTATGTGTATTTCTGTTGGCACCAGAGAGGAGCCAGCAGGTCTTATTGATAACTACTTGTATTTGATGAAGCGCTGTAGGATCAGCAGCAGCATAGATTGTGAGGCCATAGTCCACTAGAGATAAGACTGAGGAGGTAATGGCTAGGTGAAGTGCTGCAAGTGGCAGGCAGTCTTTATGTCTGTAAAGGAGACCAATGCGGGCGTTGGTGGTGGAGGTGAGGATTTTTATATGTTCGTGGAGTGAGAGGGAAGAGTCAAATGTAAACCTAGATACTTATACTTTTGGACCTGTTCCAGTGGGATGACAGAGGCAGAGAGTATTTCCAGGGGGAAATTCTTTGATCTGTTTTGGCGGTGGGCATAGAGCATCATCTTAGTTTTTTTAATGCTGACCACCAATCTGTGTTCAGAAAACCAGTGTTCAGTCTGAGAGAAGGAGTTTTGTAAGTTACGCTGGAGAGAGAGAGAGAGAGAGAGGATCAGGATGTGCGGCATAAAGAACAGTGTTGTTCACGTAGAGTAGAAGGTTGCCAGGGCAGGATTTAGGCAGGGCATTGAGGTAGATGCTGAATAGCAGGGGACCCAGGATAAATCCCTGGGAAACTCCTGAGCACACAAGCAGCATAGTGGACATGGTATTATTAATTTTAACACATTGGGCTCTAGATGAAAAATAGCTGGAGAACCATGAGAGTGGACAATGAGAGACCCCAATCTGTTCAAATGTGCTAAGAAGGAGAGGATGAGAAACCTTGTTGAAGGCCTTTGAGAAGTCTATAAACATAGCCCCTGCGAGGTGCCCCTTGTCAAGCGTGGAGTGCAGAGAGTTTGCAAATTCTGTGAGGGTGGTCGTAGTGCTATGACCAGCTCTGAAACCATGCTGCTCCCTACATAAGAGGTTTTGTGTGAGGAGGTGGTCAGTGAGCTGATTGGCCATGATCTTTTCAAGGACTTTAGAGAGGGGGGGGAGAATTGAGATAGGCCAGTAGTTGTTTGGGAGGGAGCTGTTGCCACGTATCAATACTGGTGTTATCACTGCCGTTTTCCATGAGGTTGGGAACTGGCCATGCCGCAGGGACAGATTTTTGAACTGCAGAAGATTTAATGTAGGGAAGGGTAAGGTATCTAGGGTGAAAGTTATGGAGGGAGTAGGTGGGGGCAGAGGGGAGCAAAAGGAGGGAGATAAGATGGGGGTGGAGACAAGACAATTTAGAGACAAAGAAAGCACAGTAAGAGAGATGCCTGGCTTCAAGGGAGGAGAGGGAGACAGAGAAATTGAGAGAACAGTGGTGGCAGAGAGGGGGATAGTGTAATGCAAAGTGACAAAAAGAGTGAAAGAGAGGGTCCAGTCTGGTCAGTAGCACTATAGGCAAAACTGGGAGGATTTTTTCAGAATTATTTCTCTTCATGCAGGAAGAGGAATGTATGCTTTGTACTGTAAGCAATAAGAGATGAGGGAGTGTACATTAGATGTAGATAGATAAATAGATAGATAGATAGATAGATAGATAGATAGATAGATAGATAATGATAGATATTTTATTTATGAAGTGCCCAATTCCAGGGTTTCTGGGCACTGTACAATAAAACACCAACGCAAAATCCAATTATTTAAAATCAAGCAACAAACACACATACATAATAAAATCATTATAAATACAAACAACCATCTATCTGTTATTCATAACAGAATCAATCAATAACACACAGTCAGGGGCATGGTGAAGCATGAGGACATGGCCAGGGGTGTGATGAGGCATTAGGCCGTGGGTCAAGTGCCTTCAGCCACTGGCCATGAGTTAGAAATGTCTAATGCACACCTCCTGAGTGTCTTATTATGCTTATAAAATGGGACTCTGTTTTTTACATGTTTGTAGATTAAAAAATATTAGGTTTAAATTAAAAAGTATTTTTTTCTTTATATTTCACATAAAAAAGTTCCTCTGCCTGCATCAGCTGGATATTTTTACATAGAACATTTGTCCTTCTATGACCTCTATAACTGTAGTTCTGTTGAGTCCCCAGTAATGCAACTGTTTACACCCCTCCACACACACACACACACACACACACACACACACTCAAATATAGGTCCAGACTTTTCCTTCCCACACTCCAGACACTTGGGACTGCTTTTCGTTTTTAAATGCATTTTAGTTTTTCTTTTTTAAAAAACTTTGAGTGAGAGCACTAGGAAAGTGACAGGCAGAGTGGGTGGAGAGAGTGAGAACAGATGGGATAAGAGAGACCACAGATGCCTGATATTATGTTTATTTGTTAGTTTTTCTTTTGTTGTACTGTACCTTTGAGCATGAGGGAGAGATGGGGTACTGACTGGAGACAGAGTGGGAGAGCAGCTGAGCAGGGGAAATACTTCAAGGCACACCTCTGGACTGCTGGGAAACCCTGCTAGTAAGCCAGCAGACAGTGCAGGGGAGCGAGTGAGTATAGATGGTTAGACACCCACACAGAGAAAGGGCTGATTTTGTAATAAGAAATGCACTGCCATCTCTCTTTTTTGTGTATTATTTTTCTTTGTGAAGTCTGAATAGACTGACCAGGTGACAAAGTGGGTCTGGGGGCAACAGAAACACAGATTTTAGCCCTGCTTGTAACACAACAGAATACAGACAGAATACCAACAGTGCAAAAAACTCAAGCTAGTTTACTTCTTGCTGTTTGTTTAATTTAGTCTGTGTGCTACTTCGTGGTGAGCAAAAGAGCTAGGCTGCTTGAATAACGCATCAATTCTCAGTAAGTAGGATGGGGGAAAATGGTGGCTGTCCATTTCTCAAAAATTCTACAGCTTCATAAATTTCTTGGGTCTGGCTGGCCAGAACTTCTATTTAGCTATGCATTAGACACTTATAATGCATGGCTAACGACCAGTCAGGACACAGAATTTCCTTGCCCCATTTTATAAATTCCTGTAAAGGTGGGGAAATTGTTTAACCAAGAACACCCTAAGCCAGATCTTGTTTCCAGATGTGACCTGGGAGCACAAAGAGATCAAGTGACTTGTTTAGGGTCACACAGTATGCAAGTGGGGGATAATGAGATTTAAATCCAGGTCTCCAGGTTTGCAGCCCAAGGCCCTTAACCTAACTTAAGTAAAGAACTCCACGTTTGGTGTAAAGCTTCTTATGGACAATGTTCACATGCGCAGAGAAATCAAGGTGATGGTCCAACCAAACTCCAAGGTATTTGAAGGAAGAGACATCCTCAGTCAACACACATGCTGGGTATGGAAAAGAGGGGAGGAAGGTGAGTCTAGTCAGTCTTTCCTAGGTCACAGATAACATTTTTGGGGCATTGAGGTACAATTGATTATGCAGTGATAAAGGTTTAGAAAACTATATTGGTATGTTAAAATTTGTAGTGTAGATTCCTGACTGATGAGGGGGTCACCGTGTCATCGGTGGTAAGGCTAACCATTACTTGGCCAAATGATGACACCAAAAGCTTTTAAATGTTAAAGGGGAAGTTAACACAAAAGGCCTCACACTCCAGTCCTGAGCTTGTCCCAATGTGCACTTTGTGTGCAGAAGCATTTCAGCTTAATTACTGTTTACTATAGTATAGTAGATTGTAACAGACTAATTTTGTTTACTTCAAGGCTAACATCTTTTGTTACCACAAATTCCAAAATGCCCTGCAGCTGACCTTCAGTGCATGTTAGCACTTTTATAATCTCTGATCAGATGTTTTCTGGGTTCTGCTTTTCTCCAAAGGTGAAGTAAAGCCTCTGTGACTGTGCTTAGCCAAAGGAGGACAGCAGGATCAGCAAACAAATGATTAGAGCTCATGTAAACTCTAACATGCACTGCAGGCTATTGCATCTCTCACTGTCGCCTACTGCTCTGATGTCAGCTACAGGGGATTCTAGGATTTGTGGTAAGAAGCTGTCAGTCTAGAAGTAAACAAAATTAGTCTGCTACAATATACTGTACTATAATAAACAGTAAGTAAAGCAAAATGCTTTTGCACACAAAGTGCACACTGGGACCAGTCCCACACTTGAGCATGGGGCACTTTGTGGTTACTATCCCCTTTGAAATGATGGAGTGAAAGCCTAGTAAGAAAATTGAATTGATCTGAATAAATTGCAGGCTTCCAAGCAGCTTTTGAGGGGAGCTCTGGTACTATAATTATTTAATTTTGGACATTTTATTGTCACAGAATCAACTGTGGATGGTGAAAAAATCCAGTTGGAGCTGAGCAACCAGGTCGTAAGAAGAGGCAATACAGGCAGACAGTAGATCACTGTATCATCCATGTGCATGTGAATGGCCACAGAGGTACAAACATTTGGGAGGTCATTTAGAAAACTGGAGAATAAAATCCAGCCCAAGAATGAACAAACTCTAGCCAGAGCCAGTAGGGCTGCAAAATAATGTTATTGATGGTAGTGAAAAATGTCTAAGAAAGACAGTATCATAACAAACACATACTATATGTGTTTTTTGAGCAGCACAAGCATTTGGACATTAATCAAAAGCTTACATCCATGAGACTCTAGTTCCTCCATCCAGATTATATCCTCTTCACAAACTAGTGGTATTATAAAGTGATGCGATTTTCATCATGTGATTGATTTGCACATTCCAAACTCTTTTTTTCCTTTTCTATATATATATAAAGGAAGGAGACTCATCCCACCCCCGGTGCAACAATCCAGGTTGGCTCAGGACATGAGGACATCTCAGGATGGAAACATGGTAGGAGCATCATGGAACCATCTTCTGCTACGAGTTTTCCATTTTCTGTCCCTATCCCTGCACTGGGTCATGCAAGTTGTGCACGTATCCATGGAAGCATGCACACACCCTCAGAATCTTGCATTTCCCTGCTTTCCCTGTCATCCTCAGACCCACATTACCAGCACACCTCCACCTGGTGGAAGCCACTCCCCAGTAGAGGCAGTCCTCCCTCCCAGGGAAAGGAGAGCAGTCCAATGGATGCTCAATCCCTTCCCTCCCAGGCCAAACCCCTGCACTCCAGGTTCATCCCAAACCAGGGTCATTGGTTTGACAATAGGTAAGGTCTCGAGTGCCTCAGACCTGTACACCATTTGACCTGCTACTAATGTTATTTCTTTGCTGAACTATAATTTAATGACATCAACAATTATGAGCACATAAGCAATTGCAATGAACTAGATAGGTTAGGCAGGGAATATAATTAATTGCATTTTATTAAAGGAATAATGCACGACAGAGTGTGTGTTGTGCTGAGATAACGTCATGCTTGGGGTGATTAGGCATTAGGCTGCAGGCCGACTGCGACTAATCACCCCAGAAGTGACATTATCCCAGCATGACACACACCCTGGAGTGTATTATTTCTATTATACAATGGCTCCTGAGTATAAAAAAAATAAAAGATAAAAAGGTACATTTAAAAGCAGATTTTTTGTTGTTGTTTATTTTATGCATAGGTTTACTTTAAAGAAAAATAGTGCAGATTTCTTGTTTTGACCAGGAGGTGGAGCTGCAGTTACTGTGGCTGTGCACTCCATCACGCTATTGTCTGTTGGTGCTGCTGAATCTCTGGTTCTGCACTTCTCCACACTAATGTTTCTGTCTGTTGATTCATATTTTTCCCTTTCCTATCTCTTTGCTGTTCCATTGTTTTAGGTGTGTGTGTGTGGATGAGACGTGCCCCCCATCAGAATGCAGCCACCTGTTCCCTATCTGTACCAAGGAAGTCAGAAAATGGCATCCCATGTCACTGATGCATTTTTGTTCTCCCAGTACAGCTTTTATCCTTACCAGGAAAAAAGACTGAGTGCGAAAATGGTGAAACGCTGAGGAAATGAAGCACACGTGCTGAGGTCGGACACTCCGTTACTGTCTGACCACATGACAGCTTGCCGTTTAGGAGTGGGGTGTGTGTTCACAGTGGGAGGCAGTTACGGTATGATTTTTAACAGTAGCTATGCTTTCCTTTGAAAATACTGGGTGAGATAATAAATGGTCCCCAAATGTTCATTGAGCACGGACTGTTAGCGGGTGACTGCCTTGAAGCAATACACAGTTTTTACTTTGCTTGTGTTATTTTCCTTTCTTTTTTTAGGTTAGGAAAATTGGAGTTGCAATAGGGGTTTTGAGGGAATGGGTGAGGAAATAATGATGTAGGAGGGAATGGGTGGATTTTGTGTCGGGCGGGGAGAGTGCCAATTCCAAGTACAACTGGGACTGCAGTAGCTGCTCTTAGGGACGGCCGAAGAACATTCTTTTTTTAAACATTTAATTCGGTCATGAGTGTGCTGGGACTAGAGCCGTGATGTTATGCTGAGATAACATCACAGCTCCAGTTTCAGTCCGAACAACCAGGAACCAGCATTCTTTTTTTGCCATTGTATAATGTTTCTTTTTACATGTTCACTCTGTTCCCTACCACTACAGTTTGTAAGGCTGCATGTTAATTTGAGCTATATTATTCATTTTCTCAAAGTGGGAGGTTATGGAGGTCACAGGGGGACTGGTATGCTCATGTGTTTTAAAAAAAAACTTCTCACTTGACAGAATTATCATCCTGGAATTTAAGCAACTCCAGTAACACTATAAAATGTATATCTGTAACAAAAGGGGTAAGGCCATCAGGAAATGGAGGGTAATGAGTACCAATGCCTGTAGTCTGGGCAACAAGCTCCCTGAGCTGGTGGCCTTAATGGAAGAGGGATGCTTGGATATCATAGCAGTCACAGAAACATGGTACACAGAGAACCATGACTGGGATGTTAACATACCAGGGTACATAACCTACAGGAGAGACAGGCAGAGGAGAAGAGGGGGAGGAGTAGCTCTCATGTAAAGGAAGGGATAAAGCAACTGAACAAAGAGTAAACAGGGAGGAGAGGAGGCACTGTGGGTCACCTTGAGACTGGAAAGGCACCACAATCCGCACAGGGTTGTGTACAGACCCCCATGTCAGGGGAAGGAATGGACAAGGATATGATGGAAGGCATTCTTAGAATGGCAGAGAAAGGGAGATACTGTTGATGGAGACCTGAATATGCCAGATGTTAACTGGAGCACATTTGCTGCAGCCACATCCAAGAGCGGGCCATTCTTGATGCCCTACAGGTGGCAGGCATTAGACAGCTAGTTTTGGAACCCACTGAGGGAGCAATCTTAGACCTCATACTCTCAAGCGGGGGCAGTGAGAGGATCTCAGATCTAGAAGTGGGTTGCCATCTGGGGACAAGTGACCATCAAACAGTGTGGTTCACGTTAAACTCCAGCTACAGATCAAGCCATACAAAGTGAGGGTACTGGACTTTAGGAGGGTTGACTTTGGCAAGATGGAGAGTGCCTCAGAAAAGCACTAGCAAACAGGCTAGAAGGAGGTGTGGAGCAACAATGGGGAATTATCAAAACTGCCATCACAGAGGCAACAAGCCTTTGTGTGAAGCAAATAAACAAATCAAAATGAAAGAAAAGCCACTATGATTCTCAAGAGAGGTGGCTGTGAAAGTCAGGGAGAAAAGATAGCATTCCAGAGTATAAGGAAACACAGAAGGAGCAGGACAGAGCTGTACCAGTTAAGGCAGAAGGAAACAGGAGGAAATCAGAATAGCAAAGGCCCAAACTGAGGAAAAGATAGCCAACTCAGTTAAGAAGGGGGATAAAACCTTTTATAGGTACATCAGCGAGCATAGAAAGACAAAGGGAGGGATAGTGAGGCTGAATAGAATGAACGGTGGGTGGGCAGAGGGGGACAGTGAAAAAGCAGGAATACTGAACGAATATTTCCGCTCAGTATTCACAAAAGAGGAGGGGGAAGTGCCTAATCCAATTAACAGAAGCACTCTTGATAGGGGGGTCGATCCCAGTCCTTTCACAGAAGAAAGGGTTCTGCAAGAACTCCTAAAACTGAAGGTGGACAAAGCAATGGGTCCTGATGGAATTCACCCCAGAATTCTAAAAGAATTAAAGAAGGAACTAGTGAAACCACTGGCTACTCTTTTTAATAAATCATGGGAGGATGGTGTGGTACCCGAGGACTGGAGGAAGGCGGATGTGATTCCCCTTCACAACAGTGGGACCAAGACAAAGGCAGGAAACTACAGACCTGTCAGTCTGACCTTTGTGGTAGGGAAAGTGATGGAGTCACTTCTGAAGGAAAGAATAGTTGAGTACCTAGAGGTTAGTGGAGCACAGGATCCAAGGCAGCATGGGTTTCACAGCGGAAGGTCATGTCAGGCGAATCTAATAGATTTCTTTGACTGGGTGACCAAAGTAGTAGACCAGGGAGGGCTGTGGACATGGCCTACCTAGACTTTAGCAAGGCATTTGACACAGTCCCACAAAAGATTATTAGTCAAATTAACCAGCCTGGGGTGGGTCCCAGGGTGGTAGCCTGGGTAAAACATTGGCTGGACAACAGGACACAGAAGGTAATTGTAAATGGAGTCCACTCTGAAGAAAGGGCGGTTACTAGTGGGGTACTGCAGGGTTCATTATTGGGTCCAGTCCTTTTTAATGTCTTCATCAGTGGCATTGCAG
Organism: Neoceratodus forsteri; assembly: GCA_016271365.2. Lineage (NCBI taxonomy): Eukaryota > Metazoa > Chordata > Ceratodontiformes > Ceratodontidae > Neoceratodus > Neoceratodus forsteri. Next base: position 191,395,610 of record CM057458.1, read on the forward strand.
AGGGACTGGAAGGAAAAGTATGCCTTTTTGCAGATGACACAAAGATCTGCAACAGGGTTGATACACAAGGAGGCGTGGAAAGGATGAAAAGGGACTTGGCAAGGTTGGAGGAATGGTCAGACATATGGCAGCTAGGATTCAATGCAAAAAAGTGCAAAATAATGCACCTGGGAAACAAGAACCCAGGGGAAGAATACACAATGGGTGGGGAGGTAGTAACAACAACAAAACAGGAAAGGGACCTGGGGGTAATCATATATAATGACCTTAAGGTTAGCAAGCAATGTGAGAAGGCAGTAGGGAGGGCCGGGGGTATACTGGGATGTATAGGGAGGCATCAGCAGCAGAAAACAGGAAGTTGTTATCCTCTGTACAGACAGTTGGTGAGACCCCATCTGGAATACTGTGTCCAGTTCTGGAGACCCCATCTCGCAAGGACATAGACTGGATAGAGGCAGTCCAGAGGAGGGCAACTAAAATGGTGCAGGGTCTGCAAGAGAAGCCGTATGAGGAGAGACTAAAGGAGCTTAATATGTATACCCTTGAGGAAAGAAGGGAGAGGGGACATGATAGAAACTTCAAGTACCTCAAGGGAATCAACAAAGTCCAAGAGGGTAGCATCTTTCAGAAAAGAGACTTGCAAGAACAAGGGAAACAATTTAAAGATAGAAGGAGGGCGGTTCAGGGGCAATGTGAGGAAGTATTATTTCACAGAGAGGGTAGTGAATGCATGGAACAGCCTTCCTGAGGAAGTTGTGGGGTCTAAAACTGTGGAGAATTCAAGAATGCATGGGACAGACATAAGGCAATTCTTGTGGGGGCAGGAAGATATAGGCTGTTGGTTAACTAGGATCCGCGGCCTATCCTGTAGGTAGGGAAATGGGCAGACTAGATGGGCCTAGCGGTCCTTATCTGCCGTCAAAGTCTATGTTTCTATTAACCACCGAATGAGATATTTGCAGAAGCAGCGCAGGAAAGAACTATATCACACATTTCCATTCCGGGCCATGCATTTACACTCGCCTGACAGAACATTCTATAATTCTTCAAAAAATATTTTCTAGATCTATTTCAGTGACCTTTTCTAAGGGGCAAGATGACTGCATTGTCTGTCATAAACTAGTAAGTGTGCAAATGTTCTCCTTTAAGAACTGCACTAACAGGGTCCACAGAACCCAATAAAAAGGGGGGGGGGATAATGCAACAGGGACATGGAGTCACATTATTAATATATTGGGTACTGCAGTTTTGTAAACCTAATTTAAAAAGTAAGATACTAACAAGTGTGTACAGTGATCCTGTTAGTGCAGTTCTTGAAGGAAAACCTTTGTGCTCTTTATTCGTGAAGTGTTGCCAATGCTGTCACATTGCCTCCTAGTGTTCACTGAAATGGATTTGGAAAACAGTTTTTAAACAATTATAGAACATTTTGTCATTGGGCGAATGTAAATGCATGGCACAGAATGGAAATGTGTGATACACTGTAGTTGTTTTTTGCACTACTTTTGTAAATATCTAATTCTGTGGCTAATATCAATACAGATATAAACTGCATAGTATAGTAATTCTATCAAGTGAGAATTTTTTTTTCTAAAACACATGAGCATATCTGTCTCCATCTGACCTCCATGACCTCCCAGTGTGAGGAGACTGTGAAGTTGTGAATTTTGCAACTCAAATTAACACACAACACTACAAGCTGTGGTGGTAGAGACCAGAGAGAAAGTGATAAATGTAAAAAGAAAAAGTAAAACATGATTAGTTATATTCACTGCACAACTTATCCAGTCCATTTCAATTGCTTATGTGCGCTTGATTGTTCATGTAATTAAATTACAGTTCAGAAAAGAAATAAGATTAGTGACATGAGTGGGAAATCCAATCCCTGAATAAACATATAGACTGGGGCTATGATGCAAGGGCAAAAAAAAAGAAAATATATATATATATATATATTTATGGAAAAGAGGTTGGAATATGTACATCAATCATATGACAAAAATCTAATTTCTTATAATACCACCATCCCTCATGAAATGTCACAAATAAAGACATTGAAGAGGACTATGTTCATTATAAAAATCATAATGCTAGCTGGCCCGGTGGTGCTGAAGGCTGAGGTGCTGGACACTTCACCTTGCACCACAACAGTGACTTGAGTCTGAGAACAACCTTGGGTCATAGAGATGCCAGCATGTAGGGAAAGAGATAGGAAGATTGAGCAGCCGATGCAGTTCTCTCCTCCTGGGGATGGCTGTCCACCCCCTAGTTCCACTCCCATCGGGGGAGGTCCAACGGGAACTGTAGGCAGGAGGGAGTGGCGGCAATTGCCAGGGGTGAGGCGGAAGGGGCTGAGCCGCTACCCAGCATGCATGTGCACCTCCACACGTGTGTCTGCCAGGGTCCTGGGTCAGGAGGGAGGGAAAAAAAGATGCAAACACTACATATAGAAAAAAAAAAACTCACAATGTAGATAGATCCATAGTGTGGCAATGCCATAATGTGTGATTCCCCTCTGTTGTCTAATGGGTCATTGTAATTTTTGTCTTGCAGTTGTGAATGCAGAAACTGTGGCCAAATGAAAACAGCAGGGGAGAATAGATGCTGTCACTATTGCACTGTGGTGACTGTTCAGTTTGAAGATTTTGCATACCTGGAGTGCAGAACCAATCACCCTGGATTTCAGTCTAACAGCCTGGATAAATACATCCTGAGATCATTGCTGCAAGTGTGCATACACTATAAAGGTCCAACAGGAGATGAAACTCTCCAAGAAAAGTAAGTTCAGAATAAAATGGTGCAATGCATGTCACTGTTTTACACTGCTGGTCACTTCTCATTACAGGCAATTTATCTGCATAAGGTGCCAATACTCAAAAGAGTGTCATGGGGTGCCTAACAATGTGCACTCTGCATTGCGATGGCATGGGTGTCCTAAAATACGATAGTCTGTTTAATAGTGGAATGGCACTATTTAACTAAATATAGGGACATGTTGGAACAGCACTACGCCATATTTCGTAGACCGCAGATGGCTCCCAGACTACACCACGAAATGTCTTGCACCAAAGCTCAATTTTTCAATATGTAAATGGACCCATGCACATGAGCCAATTGGGCATGCAAGTGAATAAGTTGCCATTTGCATGCTCATTATGTGCTCATTTGCATGTGTGGCCGAGCAATTGAGACAGTACTATACCACCAAATTGCCTATTCAAGGACACGGCACAATCCCTGGTGTTAGTGGTCCCAGCACTCCCCATATCTCGCCAGATGAATGCACACTATGTCGCTGGTGTCCAGTGCTCCCTCTCACCACCAGTATCCATGATCCATGTACACAGCTAAGTTCTCTGGCATCCACGGGTACCTCCAAACTGCAGATCCCATGCATGATGTTTGAAACCCATTTAACTGCTGCTCAGCGGTCCATCTACCCCAGTACCATAACTGATGTGTGAATTATGTTTTCTTTGTGTGCAACTGTGCCTTTCCCTGCCTGATTCCATGCCTGTTACCAAAACTGCCTGTCCCTATTGTCCAGTCATCCATCCTCCTGAGTATCCCTGTCCCCAGTAAGCCACTGTGATGGTTTGCTTGCCGTTATTGTGTTCCCCAACCAATGGTTGACAAGGCATGCCTCCTGAAGTGAAGTTCCCCCCAACCGATATGCAGCCGGTACCAGTAGCATTGCATCCATCTCCACCCCCATCACACACAATAATTCCCATACCTGTTTTAGCAGCTCCTACCAGTTTCCTGGTAACAGGTGCAATGACACACAGTGGAGTATTCGAATACCACTCAACAGAAATCCTGCCCCATGTACTGCAGGTTGCAGTACAGGTCCCTGGCATCTACTGGCAACCACACATACCCCACCTCTGAGGCATTAAACATCCAGCTCCTCTGGCCCCTCTGTCCCTGTCCACCCCAGCATCATAGCCAAGGTCATTGGACATGGAGCAACACAGCACTCACACAGTGCATTGGCCTCCCGCCACATGGCATAATGTGAGAGAGCATGCTGTTCATTTATAAGTCACAGTATCCCTGTCACAGTGCCCTACAACTAAACATCGTGCTTACTGCTTCTGCAAGATGGTGGTGTGTGAATGTTTGTGTCACTCACCCTCACCTGACCACATAACCAGTATTTCTGGGATGGGGATGGGTGGTGGTAGAGATGTTGGATGTTTGGTGTTGGGGGAGACCAGCAGACACCAAAGACCTGGACCTAGAAAAGTAATATAAGGGAGGGGGGTTGGATGTCTTCTGGCTGGTAACTGACTACTCTACTGTGTGGCACTACACTAGTTATCAGTCTGGACTTATTCCTTATGTCCACTGCAAAGGATGGAGCTCACACATATAGCATCTCAGTCATCTGTGACACAGTGACAACACTGAAAACTGTTTTATTTTGTATGCTTTTTAGTGCTGCCTTTATCACTTAGCCCTTGCCGTCCCCCAGACCCTGTTCTCACCCCCCAGGACTTACTCTGCAGGTGGCACCCCTGGATTACCCCCCGGGGTGGGGCCACCTCACAAGCATGACCCTGAGATGATGGGAGAAGGGTGCTGTCAGGGTGCCAACCGGCATTGCTTCCCTGGATTGCCACTCAGGGTGGGCACAGAGACGGCTGGATGCAGCAGATGACAAGATAGATCATCTATTTGGGAGTGCCAGGGTGGACAACTGGGGCTGGAGAAGTGGGTGGGGCATCATAGAGGAGGCAGCTGACTTTTGTCCCTGAAGGAGTCACTGTGATGTGGAATGATGCCAGTGTCCACATGCCTCCTGAGGAATCTGGATACTGGTCGCTGCGAGACTCCTCAGCCTCCACTAGGGGTCTGACTTGTGCTGGACACAGGGCCCCCTTCCCCTGGAGAAGTAGAGTCATCCTTAGGATGCACAATCCTTCTCTCCCAGCCATCCCTCTGACTTTCCAGGTCCGTTTCCGAACCTGGGATGTCGTTGTCGCAGATGGAAACCTTGTGACTGTGCTGGAAAACTGTTGTTTTTCTCATTCAGCATACGTACTGCATCTGTACTGTTCTTTAGATATCAGAAGAACTAACTTTGTCAATTTTTGGTGATCCCTTCAGGATGTTAATGCATATGGCTTACAGAAGATTCACCCACTGGATTTGGCAGAAGCTGGGATGGAGGAACAGAAAAATACTTCCAGCTTGTGTGGTTCAGAAAGTCTGAGGAAAGTTCCCATCTGATCAATATACTGGATACTAAGATGCTGAATAGTTTGTGATGACAGTTGGCCTTATGCACTGCATTTTATACCTACAATTATGAAGTGTTACGTTGACCCTGGCCCCCATCTCCTGTTAAACTTTCCATTCATAACTTCCCCACAGCCCATGGGTTCCCTTTACGTGTATACCATCTTTATCACTGAGACCTGCTTGTATACACGCCAGCAATGAACTATCATCAGTATAAGTTACCCTGTTGAGTAACTTAGATGGTATTCAAGCAATGAGAGAAAGTCAATGTAAGAAATCATTCTATTTGCAGTCAGAATGAAGACATTTGTTAATTGTTGTTTCCGTTTTTGAACATTGTCTGATGACATAAATATGATGAGTTATCTGTTGCTGTTGTATTGGGGGACCTTGTGCTTAGTGCATTGTTAAAAACAACCCAATTTTGTCAACATATTGGTGCAGAAAAATAAAATTCATTGTTTCTACTATACTCTCTTGTCATGCTTTCCTTACTTACATTATCAAGAAACACCATATGATTGCCAACGGAAGGGAAGGGAGTGGAAATTGTTTAACCAGAAGATGCACACTAAGCTGAAACTTGTTTCCAGGAGTGACCTAGGAGCTCAAGGAAGTTAAGAGGCTTGCTCAGGGTCACACAATATGCAAGTGGGGGGCTGTGGGATTCAAACCAAGGTCTCCAGATTTTCAGCTCAGAGCCTTAAACCACTACACTATACTGTCTCCCAGATGCATGCATTGACTATTACTTGTGATGTATGACAAATGGTATATGTCATGTCTACTGACAGAAATGGATTAACAGTGACATACCCATAGTACGCTACCATTATCTGTCAATTGCCTGGTCTTTTCATATTGGCATGGTAGTGTCACCCTGGTACCTCCGCTTCCGACTGCCCAGTTTGGCCCCTTCATCCAAATTTCCATGTGTGACCCCTTCACAATAATCCAGCCCCTGCATCACCCTTTAAATTAGTGATGGTTGTTATGTTCAAATGTGTACATCATTATTCAACCTGATTCCACACCCATATACAAAGAGGCACTCTGGGTCACCTTGGAGACAGGGAATGGCATCACAATCCTCACAGGGGCTGTATACAGACCCCCATCTCAAGGGGAGGAAATGGACAAGAAAATGATAGAGGGCATTCTCAAAATGGCTGAAAAAGGGGAGATACTGTTGATGGGGGACTTGAATATGTCAGATGTTAACCGGAAGACATGGACTGCAGCCACATCCAAGAGCAGGGCCATTCTCGATGCCCTACAGGGGGGCATGCCTTAGACAGATAGTGGTGGAACCCACTCGGGAGGGAGCAATATTAGACATGGTACTCTCAAATGAAGAGAGGATCACAAATTTAGAAGTCGGTAGACAGCTGGGAACAAGCAACCACCGCACAGTGTGCTTCACAATAAACACAACCATGGAGGCAAGCCATACAAAGACAAGGATACTGGACTTTATAAGGGCTGACTTTGGCATAATGGGTGAATACCTGAGGAATGCATTAGCAAATGGTCAGAAAGGAGGGATGGAAGAACAATGGCGAAAAATCAGAACTGCCGTCATGGAGGCAACAAGCCTTTGTGTGAAACAAATAAAGAAAACAAAGCGGAATAAAGAACCACTATGGTTCTCAAAAGAGGTGTCAGGGAAGGTTAAGGAGAAAAAGGCTACATTCAAAAAGTATAAGGAATCACAGAAGGAGCACGACAGGGAACTGTATCAATTAAAGCAGAAAGAAGTGGGGAAAGCAGTCAGAAAAGCAAAGGCCCAAACCGAGGAAAAGATAGCCAACTCAGTTAAGAAGGGGGATAAAACCTTTTATAGGTACATTAGGGAGCATAGAAAGGTTAAGGGAGGGATAGTGAAGATTAATAAAGGAGAGGGGAGGTGGGCAGAGGGAGACAGTGAAAATGCAGAGATACTGAATGAATACTTTTGCTCAGTATTCACAAAAGATGAAGAGGAGGAGTTACCTAAACCAAACAGTAGAAGCACTCTGGAAGTGGGGTTGATACCAGTCCATTTACAGAAGAAAGAGTCCTGAAAGAACTCCTAAAACTCAAGGTGGACAAAGCAATGGGGCCTGATGGGATTCACCCTAGAGTCCTAAAAGAGCTAAGGAAGGATGTAGTGACACCACTAACCACACTTTTTAACAAATCATGGGAAGATGGGGTGGTACCTGAGGACTGGAGGAGGGAAGATGTGATTCCCCTTCACAAAAGTGGGAGCAAGGCAAAGCAGGAAACTACAGACCTGTTAGTTTGACCTCAGTGGTGGGGAAAATGATGGAATCACTTCTGAAAGAAAGAATTGTTCAATACCTAGAGGCCAACGGGGCACAGGACCCAAAGCAGCATTGATTCACAGCAGGAAGGTCATGTCAGACAAATCTAATTGATTTCTTTGACTGGGTGACCAAAGTAATAGATCAGGGAGGGGCTGTGGATATGGCCTACCTAGACTTTAGCAAAGCATTTGACACAGTCACGCACCAAAGATTAGTAATCAAGTTAGCCAGCCTGGGAGTGGGTCCCAGGGTGGTAGCCTGGGTAGCAAACTGGCTGCACAACAGGACACAGAAGGTAATAGTGAATGGAACATATTCTGAAGAAAGGGGGGTTACTAGTGGAATACCTCAGGGCTCAGTACAGGGTCTAGTCCTCTTTAACATCTTTATAGGTGACATTGCAGAGGGTCTGGAAGAAAAGGTATGCCTCTTTGCAGATGGCACAAAGATCTGTAACAGAGTTGATACACAACGGGGGGTAGAAAGTATGAGAAGGGACTTGGCAAGGTTGGAGGAATGGTCAGACACATGGCAACTTAGATTCAATGCAAAGAAGTGCAAAGTAATGCACCTGGGAAATAAAAATCCAGGAGAAGAGTACACAATAGCAGGGGAGGTACTAACAACAATAATGGAAAGGGATCTGGGTGTAGTCATTATCAGATGACCTAAAGGTGGGTAAGCAATGTGAGAAGTCAGTAAGGAGAGCCAGTGGGATACTGGGATGCATAGGGAGGGGTATCACAAGTAGAAAAAGGGAAGTGGTTATCCCTCTGTACAGACAGTTGGTGAGACCCCATCTGGAGTACTGTGTACAGTTTTGGAGACCTCATCTACGCAAGGACATAGAGAGGATGGAGGCAGTCCAGAGGAGGGCAACTAAAATGGTGCAGGGTCTACACAGAAACCATATGAAGAGAGACTGAGAGAGCTAATATGTATACCCTTGATGAAAGGAGGGACAGGGGACATGATAGAAACTTTAAGTACCTCAAGGAATCAACAAAGTCCAGGAGGGTAGCATCTTTCAGAAAAAGAGATGTATAAGAACAAGGGGGCACAATTTAAAGTTAGAGGGGGGACGTCTCAGGAGTAATGTGAGGAAATTATTTTTCACAGAGAGAGAGTGGTGGACGTATGGAACCACCTTCCTGGAGAGGTTGTGGGGTCTAAAACAGTGGGGGAATTCAAACATGCATGGGACAGACATGAGGCAGTTATAGTGCAGGGTTGCAGGAAGTAGGCTGTTGGTTAACTAGAATCTGCAGCTTATCCAATAGGTAGGGAAATGGGCAGACTGGGTGGGCCAAGTGGTCCTTATCTGCCGTCAAAGTCTATGTTTCTATGTCCTTCAGATGCACTGTTGGGACAATGAATTTGCACACTGGATGTGTTCATCAAAGGTTCACATCAATCCTCACGTGCCAAGTGCAGTGCTGAACTACGGTTGTGATATCCAAATCTGAGGTGGTGGAAGTGTGCCATGTGCTGTGGCCATGAATATTGAATTGTAGGATGGCATTGCCACATTGGGGTGTAGCAGGTAACAGCATGGGCAATTTTTTCCTCAGGCCAAGGTCACATCAATAGACCCAGTGTCAGGATCAGCCGTGGTATGCTGGGTGTATTCCTGTCACGTAACCCCTTGGGGCCCACCTGCCATGCATGAAGTCCCGCATCAAGCTCAGGATTCACATGCCAAATCATTCTACACCTGGTGCAGTGCCATGTACTAGCCCTGCACACTTCTCTGTATGCTGGCATATTGCTGCTTGCAAAATTGTAGACATCTGGGGCCCAGATATTCAAACTGTGCCAGGCTGTGGTGCAAGCTTGGGAGCAGCTCAACTTGGCTACGGAGGGGTGTGGACTGGGCGATATTCAACGGAGCTGTGCCTTGGCTCAGCAGCATTGAATATCGCACCCTGGCCACCCACAGTGTGCATGGCGCAGTGGCACTGCACCAGCGCAAGTGGCCAGAGTGGAACATGGGGAGGCGCTAGCGCAAGTTCCATTGCTCTATGCACAGCAACCGCGATATTCAAAAGTTGACATGCAAATGGGGCCAGAATGTATGCAAGGCGCAAATGGGGCCATTTGCATGTCATTATGGCCCCATTTGCATGCAGGCACACCGATCCATGACCACTTGTGCCTGGCACCCTGCCAGGCAGCAGCCATCGGGGACTGATGCCCCCTGCAGCTGGCAAGGTGCTCCACAGCCCAATCGCAGGCTGCAGTAAAAAAACAGAAAATCACAACTCTCAGGAGTCCAGTGGACCGCTATCTGCCTGATCATGGGCATTTGTAATAAAAATATTACTCTGTCCAATATCCCTGGTGGTCCAGTGGACCGCCATCTGCCCGATCGTGGGCATTTGTAATTAAAATAGAAATATGTCCTATATCCCTGGTGGGCTAGGTTACCCCCCTCCCACCCACTGAGCCCCACCACCCCACTCCTCCCCGGTCAGCTGGCGGCGGCCCACCCGCCATGCCGCCCCCACCGCCCGACTGACACTATCGGTGAGGCTGTACGCCCATTGGTTCACAGCGTGAGCCAATGGGTGTGCAGCCCATACCATACTACACATTCCAGATATGTGTATTTTAATTACAAATGCCCATGATCGGGCAGATAGCGGTCCACTGGACCACCAGGGATATTGGATAGAGTAATATTTTTAATTACAAATGCCTACGATCGGGCAGTTAGTGGTCCACTGGACCACCATGGATATTAGACAGCTTTTTTTATTACTAATGCCCGTGATTGGGCAGATAGCGGTCCACTGGACCACCAGGGATATTGGACGGAATTATTTTATTTTATTACAAATGCACATCATCGGGCATGGGGGGGGGGCGCTGTCAGGTGCAGCCGGAGCTCGAATGGCCACCCACAGGTGGCAGCTGCCGTGTTGTGCCCTGCAATGTGGCAGCTCACCTGTGGGTGGCCATCAGTTGTTCCTTTTATTTATTTATTTTTTTTTATCAACTTTGTGCTGGCACAGGTAGGGGTTGTGCATGTTTGGCTCTGCACATCCCTGGCTGAATATCGGCTGTGCATTGTATGCATGGGCATGCCCCCCCACCTGCGCCTGCATACATTACTGATGCACTCCGGCGCATCGGGATTTGTGCTGCGCACTTTTCCCTTTTGAATATCGCACCGGGGCGCATCAGTGGGTTGCGCATGGCGCAACCCTTTTGAATATCTGGGCCCTGGTGTGTACTGAATTATGTATGTGTATGACTTTTCTCACACAGCTTACCAGTATGGTACCAAGACTTTAGAAATGTCATGCTTCTTCCTTTTGTACCAAGCATTTGAATGATCACAACAGTTATGTCAAGTTCAAAGTTTACTGGCCAGGATTATCAAACTGCACCCAGAATGGGCACAAGTGCCTGCGCCGTGCATATGAGTTGCACCAGAGCACAACATTGATATATTCAAACAAGATGCATGATTGTGCATCCTGTCTGAATATAGTAAATGATGCAGGTGGTGCAAAGGGCGCCACCGAAGATGCACCAGTACATTCCCCTGTGCGATATGAATACCTGGAATGGGGATGCGCGGCACATCCTTGGGATGCAGCAAGTGCAAATTCCAGATATTCGGACCATGACATGTAAATGGGGCCATTAGCCATGCAAGGCACAAATGAGGTCATTTGCATGTCATTATGGCCCCATTTGCATGTCTGGGGCAGGGATACGTCCGGCAGAATGTGCCGGGCACCCTGCAACCTCCATGTCACACAAAAGCACTCCACAACTCCCTGGTAGTCTAGTGTCCCCCCTGCCCATTCCTAATCATATATTAAGAAAAAGGTCATCCTTCCTTGGTAGTCCAGTGTCCCCCGCCACCCATCCCTGATTATATAATAAAATAAATCCCCCTTCCATAGTAGTCTATTGCTACTCCCTGCCTACCTCTAACCCTGTCCGATTGACAACACGATCGGGATATCTCGATAGTTCAGTGGTACCACCCAGCTTTGATCACATGGACGCAAGTCGACATTTCGGCAGTTCAGTGTCTCCACCACTGATGTAAACCCAACCCCACCCTGCTGTCGTCTCAAATCTTAGCATGGCCATTTAGCCAGCAACCACCCACACACCACCGGCTGCCCACCGACCGCGCTGTCACTGAGTGACAGCTTACAGTAAGCACTGAAATACCATTGGTTGACATCATTGACCAATGGGCTTGAAGTGAATACTTTAAGCTTTCATTTTCAACTTTGTGAATGTCAAAAGGTAGTGAATGAAAGCTTACAGGATTCACTGCAAGTCCATTGGTCGACGATGTCAACCAGTTGCATTACAGTGCTTACTGTAAGCTGTCATTCAGTGACAGTGCAGTCGGTGGGCAGCCATTGAGGTGTGAGGGTGGGTTTTGCTTCCTGCCAGCTAAAATGGCCATGCTGGTATGGGGGAATGGGATGGGTTGGGGTGTGGATTCTTCAGTGGGTGGGAGTCCACTGGACTACCAGAGAAATATCGGCTTGCATGTTTTGCCATGATCGGGGCTTGGAGTGGGGGGGTACCACTAGACCACCAGGGATTTTCTTAAATATTAATTATTGATCATACAGGGTTTGGGGAAAAGGTGGGAGTACCGATGAACCACCAGGAAGGGATTTATTTCCATTATACGATCAGGGATGGGCGGGGGCACAGGACCACCGAAAGGATGACCTTTTTTCTTATATGATCGGGGCTTGGCGGGGTAGCCACCCAGGGGCTGGCTGCTGTATTGCACTGTGCAGTACAGTACAACAGCCAACATGTGTGTGGCTACAACTTAGGTATGGCTTTTCCATGCCTAACTTTACATGGCACATCTCCGAGATATGCAGGCAGCTGCGCTGCACATCTTGGCTGAATATAGAGATGTGTCACCTATGCAGGGGAACGCTCCCTCCAGATGCACTATATACATTATGTTTGCACTGCAGCACATCCAGAACTGTGCGGCGCATCACCCCCTTTTGAATACGGCCCAGGGATGCATCTCCTTTGAATATCTAGGCCACTGTTTTTACTGATGAAACTTATTGTTTCCTTACACATCACAAAAAGAATAACAACAGTTAACATCAGCCATCACTAATAAACTGTACTGTGGTATACTGACAAGTACACAATGTGTGACTCACTGCCCCATGGGTTCAATGTACTGTATCTCTTATCACAGCATCTTCACTGAGACAATTATGTTTATATTTAAACGTGTGCAATTAAATTCTTATGAAAATGAACTCTTTGCTATTACCTCACTGCAATGTCTATATCACATAGTTCAGTTTCTAGCTTTATGAAAAAACATTTTTTATCACAACACAGATCAACAGTAACAGCACATCAGAGGCCAATGGTAAATATTGGATCAGTATTGATGCTTTTCCAGGTCATCTTCTACACACTCCCTTTCTTCCCCTTTAAGCCTTACAATCCCACCCCTGGTTTTCCTCTTTTCACTAATGTACCTATCAAATGTCTTGTCCCCTTTTTTACCTCCCATGGTATTTTTTCCTCCATTTGCGCCTTTGCGCTTCTGACTGATTTCCCTGCCTCCCTCCCTCTGTTTATCCAGGTACACTACCCTGTCCTCCTCCTTTTGTGTTTCCTTGTACTTTATAAAAGCCATCTTTTTTTGCCCTACCTTCCTGGCCACTTCCTTGGAGAATCATAGTGGTTTTCTCTTTCTATTGCCCTTGTTTACTTGCCTAATGCAAAGGTTTGTCACCTCTACTGTGGCTCCTTTCAGATGGGCCCACTGCTCCTCAGCCCCCCCCCCCCGCATTTGGCCCTCCCTGCCAGTGCATTCTTGAGACATATTCCCATCTTAGTAAAGTCTGCCTTTCTGAAATCCAAGACCCTTACCTTTGTGTGACTTGACTCTGCTACTGTACTCGTACTGAACCATGCTGTGTGATGATCACTGGACCCCAGGTGTCCATCCACCCACACTTCCTCAATTATGTTCCTATTGATGAATACCAGGTCAAAAATTGCACCCTCTTGGGTGGGCTCTAGCACTAGCTGCCTGAAGTCTGCCCCTAGCATAGTATACAGGATGTCCCTACTCCTGGCTGAGGCAGCCACTGGGATGCTCCAATGCACACCTGGCAGACTGAAATCACCTACCAGCAGCATCTCCCCCTTAGCTGCCATTGTGTGGATGGAGTCCACAAGAACCCTGTCCACCTCCTCCCCCTGTGCTGAAGATCTGTATGACCAACCACCCATGCCAAAAGCTGTACCATTGCCAGTCTCAAAGGTGACCCACAGTACCCCGTCCCCCTTCATTTCCTGTATCTCAGTCACTCTAATACCCTTCTGATGCAAAGAGCCACCGACCTTCCTTATTTACCCTCCCATTCTCTCCCAAACAGAGTATAACCTGTTATTACTACATCCAAGTCATGGTTTCCAGCATACCAAGTCTCAGTAATAGCTATAATGTCCAGGTCAGCCACTGACATCAAGGCCTCTAGGTCTGAGATTTTATTTCCTAGACTGTGGGCATTGGTATGTATGGCCTTCAGTATTTTACCATTTCTCCTATTATCACCCCCCTTTTGTCAGTTAGCCTCCTCCATTTGCCCTTCCTGTTTTTAACCCCCTTAATCCTGTCCTCTGCTGTTCCCCCCTTTATAAGTTAAATTACCTCTGGCATTATCATAACTTTATGGTCCTCCATGTTGACTGCACTATCCTGTGGGGGTGGGCAGTTTGAGCCTCCTGGCTTTCTACTGCCCCCCACCCCATGTGCCACATGCTGTGCATTTGCATTTCACCAACTGTAAATCTGTATGAGTCAGCACTGGTGCACTACCACATTTGGCATTAAATTATCAGTACCAATGATGATGTTCAACTTGTCACCACCATCTGTCAGAAGTACCATGGCTAATGGAGTTGTACTTTCTTGTCACACGTATGTGAGTAAACTGACAGTGACAATGCATAGTGATAGTAAGTGACTGTTCACACTCTATTCAAGATAATAAATAATGCACAAGAAAGCACACGGTCCACATTAACCAACATTGTGCATTTATGGGTGACTGTCACAAAGTGGTACTTACAACAAATGGTGGTGATTTCGCCAAATTGATGTTTCCATCCCTTTAGTAGCATTTGTATATGTGTCACCCAGAAATGAGAAAGACACAGTTGGCAGAAGTACTTATCATAAAGAACAATCACTTCCTTAGCTTTACAATGATCGTTTAGTACAGCATAATGCATGTAATAACATCTAGAGATACTTACTAGGAAAGCTAATTAATATGCCATAATGTACTGCACAGCAAGGGATGGAAAAATCTTTCAAGTCAGCTTTTTAGGTTGTGCTCTTAGGACCAACGTCTCTTGAAAGGCAAAACAGTAGCCAGCAACAAAGATGCAAATAAAAAAGGTCTGTGACATACTGTCACACCATCTCTCCCAACTGAGTGACAAATAAGGCTGTGTTCACACTACAGCACAATAATTTAAATGTTTTTAAATACAGATTAATTACCATGTTGTAGCATCCATGTTGCTCTGTCCGCACTGTCACTAGCATGTTGTAAACCATTATTAACAAGCATTTGTCAATGCCGAACGTTCGCTTGCAGGTATTTGCAGTGGTATTTGGCACTTGGACATGGCTTAAAAAAATCAGTGACAAAGAAGTACAAGCATTTGTCAATGCCGAATGTTGCTTGCTTTTATGTGCTGTTTAGGTATTTGGAACTCATTGGAGTGCAATATTGAAAATTCGCGAACTTACTTAGCTGCATAGGAACTCATAGCAATACGCCCTTTAAACAGTCATTTTAGGAATTCTTTCACCAAATTTTCAACATAGCCATTTTAAGACCTCTGCTAATGAACAGTGTCACTGTGATTTTCTTAATGTGTCCCATACATTGATTTGGCAGACCGACTGCGCCATTGTGCGCTACATGGGCGGAAACACATTTTGGGCAGGATGTGAAAAATGACAGCTGTACTGCTCATAAGGAGGTGTGGTAAAATGGCAACATTGAAAATCTGGAGTGAAAATATTGAAAATTCGCAAACTTATGAGCGTGCGTAGGAACTGAGCAACGCACGCTCGTAAAGCAGTTATTTTTAGGAATTTTGTCACCAAATTTTCAACATAGCCATTTTAAGACCTCTGCTAATGAACAGGGTCACTCTGATTTTCTTAATGTGTCCCATACATTGATTTCGCACACCGACTGCGCCATTGTGCGCTACATGGGCGGAAACACATTTGGGTGAGATGTGAAAAATGACAGCTGTACTACTCACAAGAAGGTGTGGTAAAATGGCAATGTTGAAAATCTGGAGTGGAAATATTGAAAATTCGCAAACCTACGAGCGTGCGTAGGAACTGCGCAACAGACGCTCGTAAAACAGTCATTTTTAGGAATTTTTTCACCAAATTTTCAACATAGCCATTTTAAGACCTCTGCTAATGAACAGTGTCACTGTGATTTTCTTAATGTGTCCCATACATTGAGTTCGCACACCGACTGTGCCATTGTGCGCTACATGGGCAGAAACACATTTTGGGCAAGATGTGAAAAATGACAGCTACACTGCTCATAAGGAGGTGTGGTAAAATCTCAATGTTGAAAATCTGGAGTGAAAATATTGAAAATTTGCAAACTTACGAGCATGCGTAGGAACTGCGCAATGCTCGCTCGTAAAACCGTCATTTTAAGGAATTTTTCCACCAAATTTTCAAAATAGGCTTTTTGAGAGCCCACCTTATGAGCACTGGCACTGTCGCTTGCTTAATGAGCCTGAAAGGTGATTTCACGCAGTGACCGCGAAATCACCCTTCAGGCCTGAATAACGCCATGACAGTGATAGAATTCATGAGAAGGGGTCCTAAAACTCCATGTTGAAAATTTGGTGCAAAATTCCAAAAATGCCTGAGATATGCAACAAAGTTGAAAAACCCATCTAGCCCATTATACAGCTTACCGCATTTCCTCAGTTCGGTCGGCTTTGAAGAGTACAGATGTGTTTCGGTCCAGCGATGATCGTCGCCGAGCTCCGGAGGTAAGTATGGGGTGAGGGGGGTGGAGTTGGCAGGGTGCGAGTGGGTGGGTGCGGGTTGTGGGAAGGGGCGAGACCGCGCGGGGACCGCTTTTTAATTTACAGGTTTTTTTTTTTTGTACTTTGATGACGTGTTGACGCTTTGCCACGCTGGGGTGGGCTTCAGCATGGCAGAAGGATGGCTGGGGGCAGTGGAGCTGACGGGGATTGGGCACCCTCGTTGAGCGACGCGGGACGTTTGCCATGCTGGGGTGGGCTCCCAGCGTGGCAGAAGGATGGCTGGGGGCCTTGGAGCCGACGGAGTTTGGACACCCCGTCGGCAGACGACGTGGGACGCTTTCCACACTGGGTGGGCTCCCAGCATGGCAGCAAAGATTTGCGGCGCGGTACGTGCTAAGCACAGCGGTGGTTTCCTTTGAAGAGAAGACCACCGCTGTCTTACACAGCACCGGTGCAGATTGGTGCAGGACCTCCACGCCTGCTCAAGGGAGCAGGGGATTGCTTAGGAGAGGCACAATTCCAAAGTGTCCCATTCTCCCAAGACGTTCCTTGCGCATGCGTGCAAGTGAAAGTAAAAATGGTTTACATCATCCACATTACTGCCTCAGGACCGGATTAACCATCAATCGGTTCCAAATCAGGGACATTCGACTTCATCAAGGGAACCATGCCAGACCATCCGCACTTCAGGCTAGCCCAATTTAACTCTAGAAACATTTTTTAAACTGTGCTCCAACCTACCTCTAATCAGGGTTTGAGCACGGTTTACTAAAACAGTTCTGAAGTTGTGTTCAGTGCAAATGCAAACCGCGCTTGTAGCTACTTAAAACATTTTACGGTGGATAAAACATTTTAAATAGCCCAATGTGAACAGGGCCTATAAAGGGAAAAGCATTGTGCTGCTATAAACATTAAAAGCAATGAAGTAGACCACACTGTGACACTTGAGGAAAGCCATAAATACCATATATTGTAAAACTGTGGGACACTAGTTGGGGAACACTTCATTACATATACAGGGAACCACAATTACGATGCATCGCTGTGATGAAACAGTTACACTGGTTGGCAGCCTACTTTTATTTGTATGTATTTCAGGTTTTCAGGCTTATTAATCTGTACAGCAAAATGGGAACACTTTGTCATGTCTATGAGGCTACAATTTACTATTTCATTTGTACAAGTAATGGCTATCACTGCAGACACACAACCCCACTGTCAACAGGTGAAATGGGAAGGCAGGAAGGAAAGGACAGGGACCATTACAACAGACTTGAATGAAAGGTGACAAACCATTGCTAAATAAATGTCCCGGACAAATGGATTCATCTCACAGTAAAATGAATGGAATGCATTAGATTTCAAAGGACTTGGACTTAGCAGTAACATGTGTCTTCGGTTTCAGTCCAAGCCAAGTTTACATGGCTACAGAGCTTCCTATTTTCCATTGCTCCTTTTATGCTGCACAGATGCAGCTGGAACAGGGCTAGAGTTTACACTGCCTGGCACTTGTTGCACTGCTGGTCATGCCATGGAGGAGGCTGGACATTCTGGAAGTTGGGTTTTGTGTTTAGGGAGACAGGCTTCAAAGCAGATCGAGTGCATTAGAGAGTTTACAAAGCAGGTTAATGTGCTCGATTTGATTAATGTACCCACTCCTGTGTCAGAGCAAAAAATGGATCCAGAGCACTCTCAATGCATTCCAATAAGTGTCTACACTGCCGTCTTTGCAGGGCATCTACCAGTATGCATGGGTTGATGCTCTGCAAAGATGGCAGTGTAAATGGGGTTAAAGTGTTATACTCTTCACAGCACTAACTGCTACCATGCACATAACACTACTGCTCTAACAGGCTGGAAAGTGCTTGCTAGTCTGGAATTACATCAGCACTCTAATGTGTTGGCTCAGAGGTACAGGAACAGCATGACTGCTTGGGGCTATTAAAGATCAGGCAACTAGAGAGTTTATTACAAAAAAAATAAGGGTAGCAAATATACTGCACATGATCTTTGAACACAGTGGTGTGGTGTGTGTGTGTGTGTGTGTGTGTGTGTGTGTGTGTGTAAAATTTAAGAAATATTGGTGCCTATAGACAGAACTGGGATGTTATGTAAAGGAATTTTGGACTAATGACTGATCTGTGACTCTGGCATGTTAGGGGAGGTGTTACAACTGCAAAGTAGAGATGCAGTGAATTACAATTTCACCGGTGAAGTGCACGTGAAGTGGACATTTTGCAGTGTTACTCCATTATACAGAGTGGCCAATATGAAAGGCTCACTTCACCTTGTAATTATTACTTTGCATTGTCATTCTGCCTTAATACAAAGTAAGGTGAAGTGACAACAATACTGGCAGCCCCCCCCATACACACAGTCACAAGAATTAATGTGTATCCCCAAAATGCTTCTGTCTTGTGTCCAGAAAACTCCCCAGTGCTGATGAAGTGAAATGAGAGCGTATCAAGAAACGCAAAGTCTCCCAGAATTAATGGTGCACTCAGTCATGCACTCAGTGGTCACACACAGTCACCAGAATTAATGTGCATCCCCAAAATGCTACTGTCTTGTGTCCAGAAAATTCCCCAGTGCTGACAAAATGAAATGAGAGCATAACAACAAACGCAAAGTCTTCCAGAATTAATGGTGCACTCAGTCATGCACTCAGTGGTCACACACAGTCACCAGAATTAATGTGCATCCCCAAAATGCTACTGTCTTGTGTCCAGAAAATTTCTCAGTACTGAAGAAGTGAAATGAGAGTGTAACAAGAAATGCAAAGTCTCGCAGAATTAATGGTGCACTCAATCATGCACGCAGTGGTCACACACAGTCACCAGAATTAATGTGCATCCCCAAAATGCTACTTACTTGTGTCCAGAAAATTCCCCATGCTGATGAAGTGAAATAAGAGCATAACAAGAAATGCAAAGTCTCCCAGAATTAATGGTGCACTCAGTCATGCATGCAGTGGTCACACACAGTCACCAGAATTAATGTGCATCCCCAAAATGCTACTGTCTTGTGCCCAGAAAATTCCCCAGTGCTGACAAACTGAAATAAAAGAGTAACAAGAAATTCAGTCTCCCAGAATTAATGATGCACTCAGTCATGCACGCAGTGGTCACACACAGTCACCAGAATGAATGTGTATCCCCAAAATTCTACTGTCTTGTGTCCAGAAAATTCCCCAGTGCTGACAAACTGAAATAAGAGAGTAACAAGAAATGCAAAGTCTCCCAGAATTAATGGCGCACTCAGTCATGCACGCAGTGGTCACACACAGTCACCAGAATTAATGTGTATCCCCAAAATGCTATTGTCTTGTATCCAGAAAATTCCCCAGTGCTGTCGAAGTAAAATGAGAGCGTATCAAGAAATGCAAAGTCTCCCAGAAGTAACGGTGCACTGCAAATGCACAGACAGGTTAAGATTGTACTGCTCACTCAAGAGATGCAGACACACAGGCACAAAAACACTTAACCAGTGCTCACAAGTCACAAATCCAAATCTGGAAAAATAATACTTTTTTCCAGTTGGAGGGGTAGTGCACAGCAGTAACTGTCCACTACCAGTAAAGATACCACAAAGCAGTACAAAAAATTCATGCAGGTGCGATGGATAGCAGGTTCACACTGTTGCAATTACTCTGTGGCACAATAAAAAGTGTCTGATTTAATGGCATGCATCGCACACACACTCACACATACAGTACAAGTAATGTGTAGCAAATTGAATACCTTTGGTAATATAACCAAATGTTTTAAACAAACAGAAATTATACACTGCTGCACCACAACAATCAACAAAAAAATTTCAAGAATTACTGAAAATATTACTGTGTGTACGTTAACACAGTTATACAAGAAAAATATAACCAAAACAGAAAGACTGCCTTTTTCTCCTTGTTAATCTACCTATACCACATATACACCCCTACCCCAAAGCATACTTCACAGTACACAGACTGACTGTTCTAAATTAACATTCAAAATCCACAAGAAAACAATAAACACTTGATGACATGAGCACAGAAGGGTACAATCGATGTACTTAATTTGGAGCCAAAAAAAGACTCAAAAAGGCACTTTTAACAGCTTTTAGAGGTTTTAAATTGCAGAGCTCTGAGAGCAGGCTGT
Organism: Neoceratodus forsteri; assembly: GCA_016271365.2. Taxonomy (NCBI): domain Eukaryota; kingdom Metazoa; phylum Chordata; order Ceratodontiformes; family Ceratodontidae; genus Neoceratodus; species Neoceratodus forsteri. Next base: position 191,416,386 of record CM057458.1, read on the forward strand.
CTCCAGCTACCACTACACACACACTACCCAGAACTGAGGCTGTGCAGAACAATCTAGAGCCCATGTGACCTGAAATCCCATGAATCACTGCAGAATTCACCTTGGAGCTCAATTACAAACTGAAGTGATGCGAAGTACATTGATTTCAAAGTACTTCGCCTTACAATTTATGGAGAAGTGGTTTGGAGAAGGTGGAATAAAGCAAAGTCATTGGTTTCAATGGACTTCGCATTCCACATTATGATGCGGAGTACTTCGCTTCACGTTGCAGATTACTCCACAGATTCCGCATTACTCCATGAATCACTACATGGAGCAAATTTTAGCCAGTTCGCCCATCACCACTGCAAAGGAAACACACCTTGTTTTTTCTGTTATTTTGGGAAGGGACTTTGTTGTCTGGTGTAGTTATCTGGTGTAGGAGACTGTGCTGCAACTCCAACATGTTCTTCGGTTGGAAATAATTTTTTGAGGTAATGCTGAATCCCTTTTTGAAGCAAAATGTCTGCAGGGCTCCACCCACTTGCAGCCATAAAAAGGGGTAGGACATGCACAAGGGAAAAGTACAAATGGGGCAGTTGATGGAGGAAAGGGCAGAAATAAGGACTGTACTGAAAGGCCTTTATCTGCTGAAACATTCTATGTTTCAAAGAGTGACTGAGAACGGGCTTGTCTTGGGTCTGCTCACCATATATTGATTTGTGCTAACCCTTTCTCTATTAGTGTGCATGAATATATTATCATTATTATTATCTGTCTGCATGCGTATGTTTGTCTTTCTGTCTGCATCTTTTCAGTTTTGGGTCAATTACTTGTCAGACTTTGCTTATATCAGTGTATTAACTGAGAGACCAGTTAACCTGACCTCTGGTTACTCACACACTGCATGCTGATTTTATCATTATACAAGAGTCATGAATATGAAGTCAAGTCCCAGACAGTGATTGCCTGAAGAGTCACATGCAGAGCTGCCCTGGTAATGACATTATTATCCAAAACATCAGTAATCCATGCTGACAGCACAGCTGCATGCATTACTGACAAAACCAAAAAATGGAAAATGCAAGAGTTGTGTGTTTATTGGCACAGGTACAAACACAGGCACTCATACATGGTAGCAAGCACATACACAGAGACATGCAGTCATGCGGAAACACAGTCACACATAGATGTTTGCAATTATTTAATGTAATATTATCACAGCTGTTCTGCATCTCATGTTTCCTATATGGCAAGAAAGAGTACTTTTAGCTTAGTATAATTAACAGTTATGATAATCATTTAGTACATTCAGAGGCAGCATATGGAAGAGGCAGTTTCCGGGAAGAGCAATGTGCAGGATTGAAATCAAATGCGTGCAAGCAACAGATACCCAAATTGTATTTCTGATTCTGTATGTCTCTCAAAACCACATGGTTACACTTTGAAGCTTCAACTTGAGTGCAGGATATCATGTTTGTGTCAATTCTTGTGTGGGTCCAGCTCACGAGGATTAACCAGACTAATAGTTGCTTTTTAAAAAGGTTTATACAATTATTTAGCCCAGGCTGAAAACAACAGTCTGCAGACAGGTATTTCACCCTGTTGGGACTCCTTAGCATTATGAAACTGCTATATTTGCCAAGCATCAGGTCAGACCGAGAGGAACTCAGACATTTAGTTCACTTTGAGGAAGAACACCAGAGATGCCATTTAGGAGAAGGGCCCTAGGCAGGATCTGAAATGCATGCATGGAGAGAACAGTGCAAGTTGTATTGTTTCCACATGTCTCTGCAAATCACTTACATATACTTTCAATCCTCAAACCAGTGTGTGGGATAGGCATAAGGGATCCTTACAGGAGGGAAGGAGCGGCTGAGGCCGATGACCAAGTAGGGTCAGCGGCTGCTGATACAGGTAGGGTAAAATGGCAGACTAGAAGGGAGTAGTGGTCCTTATCCGCCATCAGTTTCTCTGTTTCTATGTTTCAGTGCTGGTTTTAGAGTTTTGGGGGCCTCTGTGAGATATGTCACGTGACCCTTATCCACCCAACTTGATCACACCTTTTACTATGTGCAAATGCATATCATTTTATTTTCAAAACAACCTGTCACACATTTATGATTTTTGGGGGGGCAGGGGTGGGAGATGACAATATTAGTCCTTGGGGCACCTCTGCCTGCCTGATCCATATCTGTATATTGGCCTCTGACTGGCAGGGACATACCTTGGTGAGTAATTTCATGATGTTATAATGCCACCTCAGAAGGCTCCATCGAGCCCAGTGATGCTCTTCATTGCTGTTTTACATAAACGATAGCACAATAATTGAAGATTTATTAAATAAAACACTTTTGTAAAGTAAAGTGTTATTGTGTATTAGAAATCATTAGAAGACTCTCCTTTTTGTGAGGACTGATTCACCCTTAATATCCTTACCCCAGTGATCCTCATTAAAATGTCTTGGGTCACATGACAACATAGAAACAGAATTTGCCAGCTGATAAGGACTGCTTACATAGAAACATAGACTTTGACGGCAGATAAGGACCACTTGGCCCACCCAGTCTGACCATTTCCCTACCTAAAGGATAAGCTGCAGATCCTAGTTAACCAACAGCCTATTTCTTCCTACCCCCCCACAAAAATTGCCTTGCCTGTCCCATGCATTCTTGAATTCTCCCACAGTTTTAGACCCCACAACTTCCTCAGGAAGGCTGTTCCATGCGTCCACCATCCTCTCTGTGAAAAAAATACTACCTCACATTGCCCCTGAACTGCTCCCCCTCTAACTTCAAATTGTGCCCCCTTGTTCTTGCAAGTATCTTTTTCTGAAAGATGCTACCCTCTTGGACTTTGTTGATTCCACTGAGGTACTTAAAAGTTTCTATCTTGTCCCACCTCTCCCTCCTTTCCTCAAGGGTATACATATTAAGCTCCTTTAGTCTCTCCTTGTATGGCTTCTCTTGCAGACCCTGGACTGCCTCCATCCTGTCTATGTCCTTGCAGAGATGGCATCTCCAGAACAGGATGCAGAACTCCAGATGAAGTCTCACCAACTGTCTGTACAGAGGGATAACAACTTCCTGTTTTCTGCTGGTGATGCCTCTCCCTATATATCCCAGTATCCCCCAGCCCTCCCTACTGCCTTCTCACATTTCTTGCTAACCTTAAGGTCATCTGATATGATTACCCCCAGGTCCCTTTCCATTTTTGTTGTTGTTACTACCTCCCCCATTGTGTAATCTTCCCGAGTTTTTGTTTCCCAGGTGCATTATTTTGCAATTCTTGCATTGAATCCAAGCTGCCATACTTCTAACCATTCCTCCAACCTAGCCAAGTCTCTTCTCATCATTTCCACACCTCCTTGTGTATCAACCCTGTTGCAGATCCTTGTGTCATCTGCAAAGAGGCATACTTTTCCTTCTAGTCCCTCTGCAATGTCACTTATAAAGACATTAAAAAGGACTGGACCCAGTACTGAACCCTGCTGTACCCCACTAGTAACCCCTCTTTCTTCAGAATGGACTCCATTTACTATTACCGCCTGTGTCCTGTTGTCCAGCCAATGTTTTACCCAAGCTACCACCCTGGGACCCACTCCCAAGCTGGTTAATTTGACTATTAATCTTTTGTGTGTGACTGTGTCAAATGCCTTGCTAAAGTCTAGGTAGGCCATGTCCACAGCCCCTCTCTGGTCTACTACTTTGGTCACCCAGTCGAAGAAATCAATTAGATTTGTCTGACATGACCTTCCCACTGTGAACCCATGCTGCCTTGGGTCCTGTGCCCTACTGGCCTCTAGGTACTCAACAGTTCTTTCCTTCAGAAGAGATTCCATCACTTTCCCTACCACAGAGGTCAAACTGATAGGCCTGTAGTTTTCTGCCTCTGTCTTGGTCCCACTTTTGTGAAGGGGAATCACATCCGCCTTCCTCCGGTCCTCAGGTACCACACCATCCTGCCATGATTTGTTAAAAATGTAGTCAGTGGTTTCACTAGTTCTCCCCTTAATTCTTTTAGAATTCTGGGGTGAATTCTGTCAGGCCCCATTGCTTTGTCCACCTTCAGTTTTAGGAGTTCTTTCAGAACCCTTTCTTCTGTGAAAGGACTAGGATTGACTCCCCTATCCAGAGTGCTTCTGTTAACTGGATTAGGCACCTCCCCCCCTCCTCTTTTGTGAATACTGAGCAGAAATATTCATTCAGTATCCCTGCTTTTTCACTGTCCCTCTTTGCCCACCCACCGTCCATTCTATTCAGCCTCACTATCCCTCCCTTTGTCTTTCTACACTACCTGATGTACCTATAAATGGTTTTATCCCCCTTCTTAACCGAGTTGGCTATCTTTTCCTCAATTTGGGCCTTTGCTATTCTGACTTCCCTCCCTGCTTCCTTCTGCCTTAACTGTTACAGCTCTCTGTCCTGCTCCTTCTGTGTTTCCTTATACTTCCTGAATGCTATCTTTTTCTCCCTGACCTTCCCTGCCACCTCTTTTGAGGACCATAGTGGCTTTTTCTTTCATTTTTGATTTGTTTATTTGCGTCACACAAAGGCTTGTTGCCTGTGTGATGGCAGTTTTTTTTTTTTGAAATCTCTTTTTTTCCCCTCCTGGTCACCCTCACCACTCCTCTCCTTCGGGCTAGCTCAATGCCCTCCAGTCCCCCACTGAGTCTGCCCTTAGAGTGCCTCTCTGGTGACTCCTACTTGCCTCTTTCCTTCCATGGAGCACCTTGCACAGTGGGGTCTGCCCATGATTGCAGACTGGGTGGCTGGAGCGGCCGTCATCCGGAGTGCCGAGGGTGTTTTCAGTTTCTGTCCTCCCCTCCATCTCCCGCTGGGGATGCCCGGCTCAGGCGGAGCAGTGCTTATGCCGCCTGCAGTGCCAGATGGCATCCTCCTCCCTGCCCCCCAGTGGAATGCCATTGCCTCGAGAGTCGGTGCTTCCACCGCCTCCTCGGGCGCCGGGTGTGTAACACCCCTGGTATCCTCTCGAAGGAGGACAGCATCCATGGGGATGCTCGATCCTTTCCCTGCCATCCCCAGCGACTCCGGTCCGTCCTCAACCCGGGTCACCAGCGTGGTGCAACGTGGTGCCGCCCAGCGCCTCAACCCTCAACACCACCGGGCCGGCCTCTGTGATGGCAGTTTTGATGTTTCCCCATTGTTGCTACACCACTCTTTCTAGCCTGTTTGCTAGTGCTTTTCTGAGACACTCTCCCATCTTGCCAAAGTCAGCCCTCCTGAAGTCCAGAACCCTCATTTTTGTATGGCTTGACTCTGTAGCTGAGTTTTTAGTGAACCACACTATTTGGCAGACACTTGTTCCCAGGTGGCAACCCACTTCTAGATCTGCGATCCTTTCACTGTTCCCATTTGAGAGTATGAGGTCTAAGATTGCTCCCTCATGAGTGGGTTCCAAAACTAGCTGTCTGAGGCATGCCACCTGTAGGGCATAGAGAATGGCCCTTCTCTTGGATGTGGCTGCAGCAAATGTGCTCCAGTTAACATCTGGCATATTCAGGTCTCCCATCAACAGTATCTCCCCCCTTTCTCTGCCATCCTAAAAATGCCTTCTATCATATCCCTGTCCATTCCCTCCCCATGACATGGAGGTCTGTATACAACCCCTGTGCAGATTGTGGTGCCATTTCCAGTCTCTAAGGTGACCCACAGTGCCTCTTCTCCTCCCTGTTTACTCTTTTGTTCAGTTGCTTTTATCCCTTCCCTTACATAGAGAGCTACTCCTCCCCCTCTTCTCCCCTCCCTGTCTCTCCTGCAGGTTGTTTACCCTGGTATGTTAACATCCCAGTCATGGTTCCATGTATACCATGCTTCTGTGACTGCTACGATATCCAGGCATCCCTCTTCCATCAAGGCCACCAGTTCAGGGAGCTTGTTGCCCAGACTATGGACATTGGTACTAATTACCCTCCATTTCCTGATGGCCTTACCCCCCTTTTTGCCCCATCCCTGTCCTTATTGCCTTTGTCACTTTCTCCATTTACCCCTGCCCTTCTCCCTATTGACATCTCTAACTTGGTGGTTACCTGCTTGGCCCACCTAGTCTGTTCATTTTTTTCCTGGCTATAGTATCACTGCAGATCCTATTTGATATCTGGCCCATTCACCTTCTGCCCCTTCTCTTGCCCTAAGATTCCCTTATGCCTATCCTATGCATTCTTGAACCCTAATACTTTTTTCACCCCCACCACCTCCACTGGAAGACTGTTCCAGGAATTCACCACTCATTTTGTGAGCAAGTACTTCGTCGCATCTCTTCTGAATCTACCCCCTCCATCTTATCAGCCGTCCTTGTCTTTGAGCATCTTTTTTCTGAAAAATACTTCCCGCGTGTATATTATTTACCCCAAGGAATTTAAAAATCTCCATCATGTCTCCCCTCCCTCTCCTCTCCTCTCTTCCAGGGTGTACTTATTTTAGGTCCTTAAGTCTCTCCTGATAGAGCTTCTGAGCCAGACCCTGCACCATTTTAGTTGCCCTCCTATCGGCCACCTCCACTCTATCTATGTCATTCTTGAGACATGGCCTCCAAAACTTGGCACAGCACCATGTGGGGTCTTACTAGCGATCTATACAGAGGCAATACTGGCTCCCTCTTTCTGCTGATGATTCCCCTCCCTATACAGCCCACTAACCCTCCTAACTGCCTTGTGCTTGGCCACCTTTAGGTCATCCGATATAATTACCCCCAAATCTCTTTCCTGATTGGTGGTAATCAGTACCACTCGTCCCATTTTGTATTCTACCCCCTGGGTTTATTTATTTATTTATTGAACATTTTGAAGACTCCCTTTGAGCACAAGTGCTTTTTTGTAAAGGTTCCACATCAGTTCACAGAGATTACAAGGCAACATCAGAAATATAATAAGTGAATTCCAGTGCGCGATGAAGTCAGACAAGTAAAAATATCATCGAACAAGGACACATTAAAAGGCTGGAATCAATCAATCAATCACTTTATTTAACCAGGAATAAACACCATTGAGCAAGCTCATTTTCAAGGTGGTCCTGGGCATTAATACAATACAGTACACTTCATAAGATTACAATTACGGTGGACAATGGTGCAAAAAAAAAAAAAAAGAAAAAACATTGTGAAGGTGCCGGTAAATATGGGCCTATACATACCTGTCAGCATAATTAACATGCAAAGGTACATAATGATATGCTTTACTGAAATGAGAAGAGACAACAATCCCATATAGTCTCCGCTAAGTAAGAGCTCATACCTAAATGATAAAAAAATAAGGAGGTATTAAGCAATAGGGTAGAAATTGGGGTGATAGAGTAGGCAGCCAAAAGGGAGTCCAGAATAGGTAAAAGGTAGAGAATAGGCAGGGCCATCTTGGATTAATGGAACCAGGCTTGTAGGTCCTAGGTTTCTGTTGTTAGGAATGTGGGGTGGATGAGGTACTTAGGCATAGGATTTGAGAGTGGCACCCGGGGCTTGGGGGTCATTGGCATCTGAAACAGTTGCATGATTCCTTCAGATAATCCATTAATAGAGCTTTGAATGTGAAAATGCTTGGAAGTGAGGGTAATTTTAATGAGTCTTGCATAGTGTTCCAAAGTGATGGAAGTGAGAAGTTGATTGCTGCTGAGCCAAGGGTAGTTTTCACTCTAGGAATCTGGAAGCAGATTAAGGAGAAGCATCTCAGACCATAGGAACCTTTAGCCCATTTGCAGATGTTCGAGATGTATGCAGGGAGGTTGTCAGATAATGCTCTAAAAAAACAGAGGAGAGCATACCTTTTTCTTCTAGTTGAGAGTGAGGTCCATCCCGAAACCTGGTATAGATGACAGTGATGCATACTACGGGGTAGATTTAAGATAAATCTTAAAGCCCGGTGGTAAAGGATGTCCAGTTTGTTTAGCATCGTTGATGGGCAATGACTGCAAAGGAAGTCAGCGTATTCCAGTATAGGTAGGAATGTAGTTTGTACTAGTCTCATTCTGGCTTCTAACATGAATAGGTGTTTAATGCAATAGAATAAACCTAATCGCTATCTTAGTTTCTTCAAGGTTTCATTTAAGTGGCTCAGAAAGTTGAGCTTGTTATCCAGCTAGAACCCTAGGTATTTAAAGGTATCAACTACTTCAAGGAGTTCATCTAAGAGTGTTCGGATCTGTGTGATATGTGGACATCCGGAAGTAGACTTTGGTGAGAGAACCATTGCTTTAGTCTTTTTGACATTGAGGAGGAGCTTATGAGTGAGAAGGCTGTATTGGAGGGTGACAAAGTCTTTCTGTAAGTACTCATGGGCCAGATCCAAGCATGAATTTGTGGTATAGAGTACAGTATCATCTGCGAGTAAGTGCACATTTGCTGTGCCCAGCTGTGAGTCCAGACTATTGATGTATATTGCAAAGAGGATAGGGCCCAGGATGGAGCCTTGTGGGACTCCTCGTAGCAAGGATTTTTGTGGGGACAGATCTCCTATAGCTTTGACTTGTTGTTAACTATTGGTTAGGTAGCTGGTGAACCATTTAATGGCAGAACTATCAAGTCCGATGTTACTCAGTGCAGTAAGCATGATGTATGATCCTCAGTATCGAAGACCTTACTTAGATCAAGGAAGAGGGCAAATACATGCTTCTTAGATTCCAAGGCCATTTGCCAGTCTGTAGTTATTTTGGCAAGAGCCAATACTGTACTGTACTGTGTTTGGCTCTGAAGCTGGACTGAGCTGGGTTTAGCAACTTTTGTGAATCCAAATGTTCTCTAAGTTGGATGTTGACAATTTTTTCAAGTAATTTAGAGAGGTTGGATAGTATAGAAATAGGCCGGTAATTTTTCAGATCACTCGGATCCCCAGTCTTGAATAACGGTAGGATGTGGGCAGTTTTCCACGAGACAGGTAGCTCACCTTGAATCAGAGAGGTGTTAAATAAGTGTGTAATGGGCGGTATCAGATAGGTATGGCCAAGTTTTAGGAAGTAAGGTTCAATATTATCTGCACCTCACTCTTTTTTGTATCCAGAGAAAGGAGGAGGTCCTCCACTTGCTTGAATGTAATTGTGAGGAAGCTGAAGGGGTGGGATGCGGTTGGTTATGGTTGTGATTATTAGTGAAGCCAACAGTGTAGTCTCTGTCGGGCTAAGTTTGCTGATAGGTGAGGTGTCAAGCAGGCTCTGCAGTGGCAAAGTGATCATTGCTTCTGTGGTATATCAGCTTTGTCCATATAGGTGGTACCATCAGACACAATTTTGTTTGGAAGGGGTGTTGCAGTGGACTGACCTTGAAATCTTTGAGGATGTTCAAAATTTGGCAGAGTTGTTTTATTGTCTTCTAGTTCTTTTGAAGTACCTAGCTTTTTCTGACTCTAATTAGTTTGGTACAAGCATTCTTAGTGGTACAGAATGCTAACCAATCAGCCTCCAGGTGGGATTTCCTTGCTTTTTTCCACCAGTAGTCCCTATCCCTAAGTGCTTTCTTCAGGATGGGAGAGAACCAGCCAGGAGTTTTATTTTTTGATTTGATCAGTCTTAGTGGGGCATGTTTGTCTATTAGCCCCAGTAAGAGGTTGTGAAAGATATTAAATGCCTCGTTAAAGGTGGGGGCTAGATAGAAATCCTGCCCACAAATGTTTCTTAGATCTTTCAGGATAGTGTACTGGCAGAACTTTTTCAGGCATCTTTTCAGTTTGAATTTGGAGGCCGTTTTTATTTGGGAAGGATGTCTGATGCAGGCAGTAGCGCAATGGTTGCTTACATCGTAGAAGAATACTCCAGTATGTGAGATAGTGTGAGGTTTGTTTACTAGCATAAGGTCCAGGAGGGTGCTGAGCTCAGGGTTTTTTCTGTTAGGTCTGGTTATAGCAGTCACCATTTGTAACAGACCATTAACATCGCATAGATTCTTCAATTTCTTAGAGCTGTCATCTTTCAAATTTAGACTGAAATCCCCCATTAGAATACACCAGTATTAGCAGAGTCAAGAAGGTTTTGAAGGTGTGGCAGAAGTGCCCAGCCACCAGACGGTGGCTGCAGCATGCTGCTATAAGGGAGTGATTGAAAGTGATAATTTAGAGCAAGGCATTCAAATTCCTTACCTTTGAGGTAGCAAAGACTGTGACTGTGAATTTGCTTTTGACATATATTGTAACCCCTCCCTCTAGTCGGTCTATCACAGCGGTAGATGATATATCCGGGCACGTTGATAGATTTGTCCGGGGTCGAGGGTGTGAGCCAGGATTCAGTTATCATGAAGAAATCAGGAGATGCATGTAGAGCCCAGTTCTGTATAGAGTCAATCTTCTTTAGCAAACTACAGACATTAATATGGAGAAAGCTAATCCCTTTATATTGAGGGAGGTCCACAGGGGCATCCCGAGAAATAGGTGGACCTGGGTTTAATTCAAAATTTCCTGAACAGAGTAGGAGAAGTGGTAGTAGTTTTTTAAGGTGGTGTCTTAGCCTGCTAAATATTCTTTTGTTACTCCTTCTAGCATACATTGGTTTAGCGGTGGCTGTGTCAAGGGCAGGAGTGCTATTTACTAGGGATAAAACATAGAGAACTGATAGAGCCGACACCATCCTTGGGAATTTCATGTGTTCTATAGTTATGGCCTGGTGGGAGGATGGGCATGACCATAGAGGAGACGTCCCCTGATGTAGGATGATCATGGTCTAATGTGGGAGGCTTTATCTTGGTAGATGATAGAGGGGGAAACTGGCCTTCGCCTGAGTTGCAAACTGAAATTTTGGGTAGAGTATAAAAAGTAATATAAGGCAACTATAGAGAAGGATAGGTGCAGATGGCATTCTTAACGTGGAGATATTTCTTTACCAGTAATAAACACAGGATTTGGTACAGTTCCTTGAGAGGGCCAAGGAAATGAATGGATCTTGTGGGATGATGTACCAATGAAAAATTAAGGCCTAGATAACTAATGAGGCATGGCTGGCAATAGCCAGTAGGAGTGAGCTAGAAGGCCGAGGCTGGGTTTATGTGTATTTAATCAGGACCGGGGGGGTGGGTACATGGCCGAAAAAATTGGCAGCTAGGGTTCCTTTCCTGGAGGTAATAATCAGTCCCTAAGGGCAAGTCCATACCTGTGTTTCTGTGAGGGGCTGGTGGCTTCAGAACTGGACTGCGGGTGGCAGTCTGGCAGGTCGGGTTCATCACAGAACCACAGCTGTGGCTCTCAGACTACCTGGAAGGAGAAGGCAGAGGAGAATTAACTAAGAAAGTCGGAGGGGGTGGGGCTACTCATGGAGCTAAAAAGAAATGTAAACTGGCTTAAACAGGGGGGTTGTTGCAGACCAAAATGTTAGGCAAGGTGCCTCCAAGTCTGAGTGGGCAATAACAGGGCTATTTAAAACACAATACTAGCGTAAAAAGATGAAGGGTGGTTTTCAAAGGCCTGAGCTGAGATCGCTACTGGTCTTATGAGGAACACAATACAGGCATTTACATTAAATCAGAAAACTTCAGCTATAAAATACAAACACACAGTTTTAACAGAAAACATAATCTAGCTCAATATAGTCAAACATTAACAGTGCAGAGCTATATGGAGCCAATCAGAGTGCTCCTGGGGCTGACTGCAGCCAGTGGGCCACAGCAGTAAAAGACTCTTGATTTAAACCCAGAGACAACTGTCCTCATGTAAAGAAAGCAAAAAAATTGGCAGCTAGGGCTCCCCTCCTGGAGGTAATCAGTCCCTGCAGGCAAGTCCATACCTACGTTTCTGTGAGGGGCTGGTGGTTTCAGACCTGGACTGCGGGTGGCAGTCTGGCAGGTCGGGTTCATCAGAGAACCATGGCTGTGGCTCTCAGACTACCTGTGTTTCTGTGAGGGGCTGGTGGCTTCAGACCTGGACTGCAGGTGGCAGTCTGGCAGGTTGGGTTCATCAGAGAACCACGGCTGTGACTCAGACTACCTGCCAATCAATCAATTGCATAAAATCCCCTTGGCCACCTGACCTGCTCCCCTACCTCTGGGGATACCGACCATCTCTACCGGGAGCACCCTGACTCCTGCAGCTTCCCCCTCCCGCCGCAACAGGGCAGCAGGGAGCCCCCAACTCCCCACAGAAAATGGATCCATGTGGGTGACATGGCGAAACTGTGGACGGCCATCAAGCCACTCTCATCACGTGCCATTTTTCCCCGTTTTTGGTGTCCCTTGTTCAGTGTATGCTCAGGCAGTGCCTCCAGTCTCCACTGGGGGCTGCTGCTGAGCGATGCATCCCACTATCCCACCCCCCGAGAGGAGAGCAGTCCTCCAGATGCACAATCCTCTCCTCCCTCCTGCCGACCCCTGGTGCCCCGAGTCCATTTCTGAACCTGGGTCACCGGCGTAGGCCGAGGAAAGGTGTGCTACCGAGCCGGCTCAATTGCATGCAATTTAATAACAAGGCAGGTAGACGGAATCAGTGTAGAGCAAGCACAGTAGTGGTACATGATCTCAGAGCCAGAGTCTGACACAGTTCAAAGAGTATACCGAGACATGCTTTATTTGGGATGATTAGCAGTTACAGCTGCAATGAACTGTTAGGGTTTTCTGAAGTCCTCTTTTAAACTGGTCAGACTTAGGTTGACTGAGTAAGGTATCAGGCAGCTCATTCAACCAGCCAGCAGCCCTAACTGTGAATGAATGCTTGCCTAGCTGAGTACAGTGGAAAGGCAGTCCAAAGGGCATTCTGTGCCATGGTTCTGGTGTTGTAGAGACTGGCAACAGGGTGGAAGCAGTGAGATAGGGCTGGGGGGGCAGGAGGGTCTTCTTGGCTAGCAGATGTGTCTGGAACTTAATTGTGTTAGATAAGGGTAACCAATACGTTTGGGTGTAGAGGCTGGAGCTGTGGTCGCATTTGTCAGCCCCAAGCACAAAGCAACAAGCCTTTTTATAGATCAGACTTATTCTGCTGAGAATTGAGTTGCAGGCAGCTGTATAGAGAGGGAGGCCATAGTCAATTAGTGACGGTACTACTGAGCTTGCCACTATGAGGCATCTAGCATCGGCAGTGAGGCTGACCCATTTATGGGACAAGGCTCACAGTCTTCTGTTTACCATGAACACAAGGTGGACAACATGGGGAGCAAAAGATAAGGTATTGTTCAGGATCACTCTGAGGTATTTAAAGGTGTTCACCTGTTCAAGTGTATGTCCCAGGTCACTGCAGATGATCGGGGGGGGGGTACCTTTTTCTTCATTTGTGGATTTGTGATAAATATTGTCTTAGTTATTTTTTGTAATTTTGAACAAATTTGTTTTAGGAGAACCATTTTTCAAAGCCATAAAAAAAAATCACCCTGGAGGATGGAGGTAATGTGCCAAGAGTATAGTCCTTGGACTAGATAACAGCATAATCTGCATAGATAAGTATATATGCAAACTGACAGGCATCAGGCAGGTGTTTTATGACTAAGCCAAATAGCAGGGCACTCCGAAGGGGGCCATGGGAAACACCAATGGATACATTCCTAACACCTGACAAAGAGCCATCTCTCTTAAAGGGGAAATTTCATCAACAGGGTTTCTTAATGTCTGAAAGACCATATAAAGCTAATTTGAGTGACCCATTGTGCTTATCTGTGAGTCTTTGCAGTCCAGAGTTATTCATATGTAAATCAGTCTGTAATTAAGGGCTGGGGACAGCCATATGTTTTAGGCTCCTGACAAGAAATGATGTCACAGAGGATCTTGGCCCTCCATTGACTGTAGGTCAAATAGGAAATTGTCTGTTTTATTAAGTATGTTTTAAGGTGTTATTACAACACTTTCTACATTTATAATAATTGTTTTGTATGTACATTGAAACTAGTGAGTTATCACTCTTACATTTCAAACTGTTAGTAAAAATAATCTATCTTTAGGATTGCTTTAACCTCTAGGCTATACTGCCAACTGATCATTAAAAACTACACATCTCAAGGCTGATTCTGTGGTGCCAACAGGTATTGGGGTCCCATACTGTATCAGGATTTCTAAACCCTGTCTGTGTTCATGTCAGTACAGAATTCTGGGGCTGCCACATCACTAACTTCTGTCTTATTCTGTTCCCTCTCTTACAGCCTTTTCTCTTATAATTTCAGGTGTGTACCCAGGTTTACAATATGCAAATGTGGCTACATACCTACTGGCCTGACAGAATGGGGCCAGCCTTGAAATGTGTAGTTTTCGATTAACAGCTGGCAGTATAACCTAGAGGTTAAAGCAACGAGCTGTGAACAAGCTTCATTCATCCCTCAGAATGGAGTTTGATTCGCACATGCTCTACTTGTATATTGTGTGACCCGAGTAAGTCACTTAACCTCCCTGTGCTCCCAAAACACACCCAGAAACAAGTTATAGCTTTGTGCCTTTCCTGGACAAAGACAGTAAAAACAATCTGAGCACGTGTTATGATTCTTAAAATATTATGCTCTTTCTATCCAGATTTGATTTGAAAAGAAAAAACTAGGACACCATTAATTGTTTATTAATTGCAAAAACACATGGATGGACAACATTGTTTAAAAAAAGCATAATCTGAACTGCATTATTAAAATATATAATAATATATGGGTGTGTGTGTGTAACCAAAATTTTACACACACCCGGGTTGCTATGTTAACCCCGATGGCAAAGTCCAAGTGGTTTAAAAAAGCATCCCACACTGAGGGTGTGTGCAAAATTCTGGTTTTTACACCCACCTGCCCATATATTATTTTATTTATTTAATAGTGATACTTTTTTTCCCTTTCAGCACAGTTCAGTTAGTGCAGCACTTTTGTCAGAGACACACACACACATATACATACACACACTTCACACACCATACTTCATACACACACACACACACACTTTACATGCACACACCACACACACACACTTCACATACACATACACACGCATCACACACACACCACATACAGTCTGTCTCTCCCTTTGTTTTTGTTTTTTCCTCTTTATTTTACATTACAGTGGGAATAGCATTCTGGAAAGTTAGGGTCCATTGGCATAGCTGCGGAGTGGAAGACAAACTCAAAGGGTGTGGGCAGCACGATCAACCAGATTGATTTTTTTCCCTTTAAGGTAGAAAATCCCATTCCATCCCAAGTATTTCAGTAATAACCTGTTACACTTTTAATTTCATCAAAAGAAGTAAAATACTCTTTTAACAATGCATTTCAAGTTATGCATGTTTTATCTGTGTTGTCCATCTATCTGTTTTTGCAATTAATAAACAAGTAATGATGTCCTATGTTTTCTGTTCAAGTAAAATCTGGATAGGAAAAGCATAACATGTTCAGAATCATAACACGTGCTCAGATTGTTTTTATTGTCTTTGTCCAGGAAAAGCACACAGCTACAGCTTGTTCCTGGGTGTGTTTTGTGAGCATAGGGAGGTTGTGATTTGCTCTGATCACACAATATACAAGTAGAGCAAGATGGAATCAAAACCCATTCTGCTGGATGAATGAAGTGTGTTCACAGCTCTTTGCTTTAATATCTAGGCTGTACTGCCAGCTGATAATCAAAAACTTCACATTTTAAGGCTGGCTCCATGATGCCAGGCCAGAAGGTACGTAGCCACATTTGCATCTTGTAGACCTGGGTTCACACCCAAAATTGCAAGAGAAAAGACTGTAAGAGAGGGAATGGAAAAAGACAGAAGTTGGTGATGTGACAGCCCCAGAAATCTGTACTGACATGAACACAAACAGGGTTTAGAAATCCTGATATGGGGCCCCAATACCTATTGGCACCACAGAGCCAGCCTTGAGATGTGTAGGTTTTGATGATTAGCTGGCAGTATAGCCTAGAGGTTAAAGCAACCCTAAATATGGATTATTTTTGCTAACAGTTTGAAATGTAAAGATGATAACTCACTAGTTTCAATGCACATACAAAATAAGTATTATAACATAGAAACATAGAATGTGACAGCAGATAAGGATGGCTTGGCCCACCTAGTCTGCCCATTTTCTTACCTAACAGATAAGCTGCAGATCCTAGTTAACCAACAGCTTACTTCCTACCCCTCACTAGGACTGCCTTATGTCTGTCCTATGCATTATTGAATTCCCCCACTGTTCTTGACTCCACGACCTCCTCAGGGAGGCTGTTCCATGCGTCCATAACCCTCTCTGTGAAAAAATACTTCCTCACATTACCTCTGAGCCGTTCCCCCTCTATCTTCAAATTGTGCCCCCCTTGTTCTTGCACATCTCTTTTTCTGAAAGATGCTACCCTCTTGGACTTTGTTGATTCCCTTGAGGTACTTGAAAGTTTCTATCGTGTCCCCTCTCTCCCTTCTTTCCTCAAGGGTATACATATTAAGCTCCTTTAGTCTTTCTTCGTATGTCTTCTGGTGCAGACCCTGCACCATTTTGGTTGCCCTCCTCTGGACAGCCTCCACTCTGTCTGTATTGAAAGTGTTGTAATAACACCTTAAAAACACACTTAATAAAACAGACAATTTCCTGTTTAACCTACAGTCAATGGAGGGCTAAGATCCTCTGTGACTTCATTTCCTGTCAGGAACCTAAAACATATGGCTGTCCCCAGCCCTTAATTACAGGCTGATTTACATATGAATAACTCTGGGCTGCAAAGACTCACAGATAAACACAATGGCTCGCTCAAATTAGCTGTTTATGGTTTTTCAGACATTAAGAAACCCTGCTGATGACAGTTCCCCTTTAAGCCATTGAGTGTGATTAGTAAGATGACTCTGGAGCCAGGTGACTCTGCACTATAACAGGATTAGGCCATGGAGTTTGTAGAGAAGGAGCTTATGATTGACTAAGTCAAAGGATTCTGTCAAGCCGATATAGATGGTGCCAGCCGTGACTCCATTGTCAAGGGCCTCAAGGGCAAAACTGGAATATTCAATTAGTGCTGTATCGGTGCTATGTTTTTTTCTGAAATCCATGCCACTGGGGACACTGTACTTCATATTGTTCAAGATATGAAACAAGTTGATTAGACACTATTTGCTCACGTGCTTAAGACAGAGTTTCTGTGCCCCAAGTGCACTACATTGTACTTTTTCACACTGACATGCAGTTGCTATACCCTTGACCACTCCTCTAGTTTTTTCAGGTCTCTGCTTGTCGTTTCTACCCTATTGCAGATGCTGGTGTCATCTGCAAAGAGGCAGACCTTCCCTTCCACTTCCTCTGCATATTTGGTATGATTCCAGTAGATCTGGTATGCCTTGCTACTAGCTCTAAAAACAAGCAAACAGAGAAATGACATGCCAGAATACTTGTAGTATCAGTCTTTCTGATACAATACTGCCACCTTCTAGCAAAAATAAAATCCAATCTGCAAAGCCTGTTCATTTAAATTAGAGCATTGGATTTTTTTTCTGTTTTCAAACTTCTGCTTCTGCTGTTTTGTTAGTGTGTGGTACCAGATTTATACTGTATGTAGTGGCCATAGTACTAATCATCTTTATATTTTAGATCCGCTAAAAAAACAATTACAATGTTTTACAAAAACATTAAAAAGGTAAAAATATTTAAAATAC
The DNA here is from genome assembly GCA_016271365.2 of Neoceratodus forsteri. Classification (NCBI taxonomy): domain Eukaryota; kingdom Metazoa; phylum Chordata; order Ceratodontiformes; family Ceratodontidae; genus Neoceratodus; species Neoceratodus forsteri. The sequence continues at coordinate 191,433,853 of CM057458.1, forward strand.
AAACAATACATCAGATCATGTAAGACACATTTAAGATCAGTTCTAGAAAACTACATTGGCTTATACATAAAGGGTGGGATATTCAGACTGCAGCAGGCTGTGGCACAAGCCTGGGCGCAGCGCAACTGGGATGTGCCAGGGTGCTGACAGGGTGATATTAAACGGTGCTGTGCTATGGCTCAGCACCATTGAATATCACTCCGTGGCCACCCGCATAGCACATGGTGCAGTGGCACTACACCAGCTCAAGTGGCCAGAGAAAAGCAGGGGGTGCGTTAGCGCAAGTGCCATTGCGCTAGGTGCATCAACAGCGATATTCAGTGGTAGACATGCAAATGGGGCCATAATGCGTTCAAGGCACAAATGGGGCCATTTGCATGTCATTATGGTCCCATTTGCATGCAGGTGCGCCAATCCTCGGCGACCTGCGCCTGGTGCCTTGCCAGACAGCAGCCTTCGGAGACCGGCACCCCCTACCCCCACCAGCAATGCACTCCAATGCCCGATCATGGGCCGTAAATAGTTAATAACTCCCTGGTGGTCCAGTGGACCTATTCCCTTGCCCAATCACGGGCTGTAAATATGAAGAACCTCCCTGGTGGTCCAGTGGACCTCTCTCCTAGTTTGATCATGGGCTGTAATCATATCATCCTTCTGGTGGTCCAGTTGTCACCATCACCATTCCTGATCGTGGGCTTTAATTGGCGAGACCTCCCGGTGGTCAGTGGACCCTATCATCATGCCCGATCGCGGGCTGTAATATATACACTCTCAGGTGGTCTCAGCGGTACCGTACCCCCCAGCCCGTCCTCATTTCCCGCCACCCTCCCCGGTCAGTGGTGGGTGGCAGCACCACCCACAAGTCGCCTGGCGCCTGCCGACTGATGGTGTACAGTATGGCTGTATGCCCATTGGTACCGGGTAGCGGGCCAATGGGTGTGCGGATTGTGCCGTACATATACAGTCCCGATATGTGAATGGATCCATTCACATATCGTGATCAGGTAGTACAGCACAGTCTCAGGATGCCCATTGGCCCATTCTGTGGATCATCGGCGACAGCCGATTCGTATGTCATCAGTCGCAGGCAGCTGGGCAGCTTATGGTGGTGCCCCACCGCCTCTGACTGGGGGGGAGCGGGGTGGCGGGAATGAGTGGGCAGGTTGGAAGGGGGTACAGGTACCACTAGACCACCAGGGAGTGCATATAATATTACAGCCCATGATCAGGCATGGTGATAGGTCCACTGGACCACCAGGGAGGTTCTCCATATTTACAGCCCGTGATCAGGCATGGTGATGGGTCCACTGGACCACCAGGGAGGTTAATTCCTATTACAGCCTGTGATCGGGCATGGGGGCTCTACCACGACAGTGTTACTAGAGCCTCGGTGGTTACCCACAGCTGGCAGCTGCCATGTTGTGCCTGCGTTGTAGAAAGCTCACCTGTGGGTGGCCAGCTCTTGCTCCATTATTGTTTGGCTTAACTGTACAAGGCGATTTGTGGGGTTGCACCTGCATATTCACTGCACATCCCGGCTGAATATTGGATGTGCAGAATATGCATGCACGCCCTACTTGCGCAAGACATTGATGCTTCTAGGCGAATATGGATTTGTGCCATGCACTTTCCCTTTGAATATCACATTGGGTATGAGGAGGATATGCATGGCACAACTCTGTTGCGCCATTCACAACCCGTTTGAATATCCCACCCAAAGTGTATAAATATTTAAACATGTTTACTAACTGCAGTCCATTAGGGGGATAACCAATTAACTTCCTGAGAAATGTAATAATTTAATTAGGAGATACAGTGACTTGTCTTTTAATGATGCTTCATCTTAGCCTTTACCATATTTGATTTGGGCCATTTAATGCTGTGATGGCAATTCATTCTACTTTGATTCCAGTGTGCTGTATAGTCTTTGTGTAGTGCCTCAAAGTTGGCGCAGAACAATAAAGTAAAGGTGCCCTGGGGACCCATGTCAGAGTGGGCAGACAGAGGGCAGTGTGTTAGGGGCCCCTGTCAGCATTTTACCCACCTTGCCAAACAGCAGTATAAATTAAAAGTTTTCCTTGGCTGCCTGCTCTGTTCAAAGGACCCCCTCCTCCGAGCAGGCAGCGCAAACTGTGGCCACTCATGTGCCAGGACTGCTGTCCTGGTCCAGCGCATGGGGCTTTTGTTTAAAAAAAATAAGCTGATGGCACAAGTTTGGGGTTCCATTCTAGAACCCTGAATGTAAAATTTTTAAAAAGAAAGAAAGAGTTTGTTGGTGTGTGTGGTCAGTTGCCGACCAGGGAAGAAGCAGGACTGAGGAAGAGCAACAGGATCCGAAGGGGCTTACCTGTAGAGTTGAAGCCAGTTCCATTGGCTCTCCTGCTGTGCCTCGCCTCCAATTGGTAGTCTGGTGATTGGTCTTTGTGGTGTGGCAGTATCCGGACATGTGGCAGCGTGCTGAAGAAAGTTCGGGGACACGGTCGGCAGCCATGGTGAGGGCTCTGTTTTACCCCATTTTTTATTTTAATCTAAAGTTCCAGTCCCTCATTGGTGGTGTAGCAAGAGCCACATCTTCAGAGAGAGAGAGAGAACATCAGACCCCCTCATCGTCCGCCCCAGTGCTTGCCTGGTGAAAGTTACTCCCTCTACCAGCAGACCTCCCACCTCCCGATCCAGTTCTCTTCACCCCGGGCTGTGGCGGTGAGTAGGCAGCAGCACAGGAAGAGTGCTGACCGCCAGAAACAAAGATAAAAGTTTTTTTTAATTAAGAGGCAAGGCAAGGCAATTTTATTCATAAGGCACCCAATCCAAGAGGCTCTGGGCACTGAACATGAGTAAAATATACAGCAAAAAATTAAAACATGTAATAAAATCTCATTAAAACCATAACTAAATTAATATTCTACAGTAATAAAGAGTTTCCAGAGGGCAAAACTGCAAGGGACTGGTCGATAATAAGCATGACATCAGCAATCAAAGCCCAGAGGCGCCCAAGGGAACGGCCGAGAGCTGCGGAGGCAGACCAGAGGGCAGAATTTTGCATAATTCAATATTCATGAGGTGCTGTGCCACCCAGGGGGAAGTTAGGGCATAAGAGCCCTGAATTGAAGTTATTTAAATATTTATTAAGGGACAGAAGCAAGGCGGGGTAAGGGGAGTGAGCTACAGAAAGGCCATGCATGCTCTGACCTAAAAATATTTAAAGAGGGCCCAGCCAGCCACATTAGGCCCAGAAAAGTTTAAATGGGCAATGTTCAAGGCCCTAGATTTAAAGGGGGCCCAGCCACAAGGCCCAGAGTGTTTAAAGGGGCCCAGCTGGAGTAGGCCCATGAGTTAAATGGGATGACCAGGCCCAAGTCATTAAAGGGGGCAACTAGGCCTGATGTCAAGGGGGCCCAGTACAGTGTAGCCCTACAGTAAAGGGACCCAGTACAGTGTAGTCAGGTGAGTTAAAGGGGTGCAGCCACAGTAGGCCTGATCACTTGTCAAAGGGTTTAGCTAGCCATTTAAGCCCTCAGGTGTTAAGGGGTTTAGCTAGCCATTTAGGCCCAAAATATTAGAGTACCTCACAGTCTAAGGAGGCCACCTAATGTTTAGCTGACAGAGTACCCACAGTAGCAGGAGAGCCTGCTTTAGTTAGAGGGACCCCACTACAATAGGCCTATAAGTTAAAAGTGGTGACCAGGCCCAAGTCATTAAAGGGGGCAACTAGGCCTGATGTCAAGGGGGACTAGTACAGTGTAGTCTGGTTAGTTAAAGGGGTCCAGCCACAGTAGGCCTGATCACTTGTTAAGGAGTTTAGCTAGCCATTTAGGCCAACCTTATTAGTGTACCTCACAGTCTAAGGAGGCCATCTAGTGTTTGAGCGCCAGAGTACCCACAGTAGCAGTAGAGCCCGCTTTAGTTAGAGGGACCCCACTCCAGTAGGTCCACTGTCATTAAGGGCTTCACCAAAGAAGGTGACCAGATAGAAGAAACCAAGTGCCTGTTATTTACTGTGGTCTGTATATCCAGAGACTGTGATATTTTGCATAACTGTTGGAACTGTCACATTAAGCAACACTGTTGGAACTATGACTTTCAACAGCATTAAGCCAGCATCTTGTGCTAGTGTGTTTTTGAATTAGTCTTCAGCAATCCTTCAGAGACATTTCACCAGTGTGTTTTTAAATCAGTCTTCAGCAATTCTCCAGAGACATTTTACTAGTGTGTTTCCGAATCAGCTCTCAGCAGCCCTCGAAGAAGTGATCCACAAGTGTATCCCAGAATCAGTCTGCAGCAGTACTCCTGAAGAGAAGAGCCATGTTCATAGCTGTACTTTTGCAACATCATGTTTGTTATTTTCCTGTAAAAGTCTGTTTTCCTGCTTTGTCATCTGCACCTAAGTGCTATCCAGATCTTCTGTTCCAGTTCCTCAAATCAATGTCCTGTTTATTGTTTTATGTCAGTCCTTGGCTCATCAGACCTTGGTGCCCAGTACTCTGTCATTCTCCAAAGTCTGAAGACCACTTCCTCCCAATTCCTGATTTCCGTGGGATCCTTCCATCATCTTCCATACCCGGCAGTCCAGAAGCAGGCTCTGGCAGGGTGTTCTGCATCTTTTTCCTTACCTGGTATTCCAGAAGCAGGCTGTGGCAGGTTGGTCTTCATCTGTCATCTCATCCTGGCAGTCCGCCGGAGGACTTTGGCCGGATTCGTGCATTTGTTTTTCATTCTTGGTGCCCCACCAGCGGGTTTTTAGCTGAGGGAATCCTTTGTGTTTGTGCTTCATTCCCGGCAACCCAGGAGAGGTGAGTGTAGCCGATGGACCCATGGCCTGTTTAAAAAATCTCTCCATATTCATTTAGTCCTGCAGAAATTCTCTTCAGCCAAGTCAGCTGGAAAGCCTGCTCATTCCCCTTTTCAAGAATCTTCCTTGTTTCACCTTCCTTCCTGCATGGATTGTCCATCATATGAACAGAAACTTTGATAGCTGTGCACGAACTGCAAATTGTGTCATTTTAGAGTATTATGATAGCTTATTGCAAAAGTGCTTGTGTCTGGAATACTCCAAAGGTAGCCCTAGTGGGCTGAGGTGCACCTCAGGGTTGGAGTAGAGAGCTTATAAAACCTGTAGGGTATTGACATTGCCTGTAGAGCTATTTGTATAGTATTTAGATTACAGTATGTTTAGAGCTTACGTTATAGTTATATGTGATTACTGCTTAGACAAACATAATGCTGTCCATACACCCCGTCATTTTCACTGTTGGTGTTTTCCTTTATGATTGTCTCCTCCTTCCCCTCCTGTCTAATAAACATCTTTGTTAAATTTTACCTCTGTGTACGACTCCTGCCTCTCCATGTCGGGTGCCTCCATCCACCCACTTAGGAACCTTTAGTGTCACCCCGCCAAAATACCTGCTGTGGAGTGACACTGGCGCTGGTAGAAAGACAGTTCCATCCACCTCTCAGAGTGAAGAATCCAGGAGTCTACCTGAGCAGCATCACCATCACCATTGCATCTGAATGCAACTGTTGTGTGTTAACTGCCTGAGTCACTACTGTCACTGTGGACGTTGTCTGATGACACAACCTATGGGAAATAGTATTATGATGTAAATCGACTGGTTGACCATGGAAACAGATCAAGGAAGGGCAGTGGGCGTGATCTGCTTGGATTTCAGTAAGGCCTTCAACACTGTGCCATATAGGAGACTGATAAAAGAACTGGACAGTCTATGGTTGGGATCCAAAATGGTATACTGGGTACAAATCTGTTTAATAGATAGGTGACAGAGGGTGGTGGAAGAGGGAAGAGTGGCCAGTGAGGTGCCACAGTGCTCAGTACTGGGACCATTCCTCTTCAGTGTCTTCATACAGTAAATGACTTGACAGAAGAGCTGGGAAGGGAAGATATGCATTCTTACAGCTGACACCAAAATCTGTAATAGGGTACATACTCAGGAAGGGGTGGAGAGAATGAGTAGGGACCTTAGAAAACTTGAAGAAGGTTCAAGGGCATGGCAGCTGGGGTTCAATGCCAAAAAGTGCAAAATCATGCACCTCAGGCATAGAAACCCAGGAGCTGAGTATAAAAGAGGAATGTACTAACAGTCATCAAACAGGAAGCAGACCTTGGGGTTATAAAATCTGATGACCTAAAAGTAGCAGACCAGTGTGACAAGGCAGTTGGCAGGGCCAGTAGAATGCTGGGGTTCACAGGGAGAGGTACCCTAACAGGAGGAGGGAGGTGGTGTTACAAGAAGAGACTGAGAGATCTCAACATTTACACCCTGGGGGAGAGAAGGGAAAGGGGCGACACAGTAGAGACTTGCAGGTACCTCATGGGGGTGAACAGAGTACAGAAGAGGAGTCTATTTCAAATAAAGAAGTGTACCAGGACAAGCGGACATGCAGTGAAGCTGGAAGGGGGAAGGGGGAGTTTAAGAGGGATGTAAGGAAGTACTATTTCACTGAAAGAGTGGTGGTTGCCTAGAACAGTCTATCAGCAGATGTAGTGGGGCAAAAACAGTGGGTGTCTCCAAACATGCATGGAATAGGCATAAGGGTATATTGGTTAATAGGCGGTGGGGGAGGGTTGCTGGAGCCCAGGTAGGGTCTGTGGAATAGTCAGGGAACATCCGGGCAGAGTGGGTGTTCCAAGTGGTCCTTTTCTGCCCAGGAATTCCAAATGTCTATGTTTCTAAACAAACGTCATTATCTATTAATTAGGGCATATTACTTTAAACATTAAGCTGCTAATAGATATTCCTGTAAAGTGCTATAATGCAATCACTTATTGGCCTTTTAGGCAAATGCTATTGAGAAATGAAGGAACTAATTACATGGAAACATAGAACATGATGGCAGAAACAGACCCTTGGTCCATCTAGTCACCCGTAATGTCTAGGTAGGGCTCTTGTGTAGACCGAATGGTCCATTGGATTTTTTCGGCCTGCAAAGTTCTGTATCTATGTCTTTCTCAGCCCCATATCATACCCAGTCATCCTTGTTCTTTCACAGTACCCTATCATCCTGACACCCAGTCACTGCTCCCCATGTCTCAGGTCCTTCCACTCCATATTGGTATCTAAGATTTCCCCTTGCCCTCTCACTGCACCCTGCATACAAACATTTTTTTAATCATTGTAAGGCATCTGGAGGGGTTACCTCTTGATAACCCTCATACATCCAACATGAAAACACATGCTGCTTGCTGTTTCCTGCATAGAGGGTGAGAATAAATGATACTGTTACACATGTAAGCCTTACATTCATATTACACTTAGAATAAAGCCCTCCAGAGTGGGTAGTGTGCTGCAAGAGCCACACTTCCTGGTGGTTGAAGGCTCTTGGTTATTCTGTGTGACTTATCCAGGGTGTGCCGTTATTTAAGTGATAATATGGTAGTGGATTCACTATACGAGGACATAATCAAACTGTGGAGGAGAAAAAGTTTGAGGCCAAAGGCTGAGTGCTTTATTTACATAAGACATCAAAGACTTGCTAAAGCTAATGAATTCATTATTATAATATTGTCATTATGCTTCATGTTTTTATAAACAAAATTGTTTTTGAATTTCTTCTAGAAACCTCCCCAGTAAAAATGCAAGGTAGCATGATGATAAAGTCACCACAGTCATTTTATTGTTAATAAAATGACTGTTGTGATGTCTGTATTCAACTTTTATTGACAAAACATGACTGCTGTGACTTTACTGTAGGATAAATTGCTTATAGCTATGCCTTCCAATCGGAGAAAAGGATCCGCAATGAAGTACTGTAAAATATGTAATTACCACGGACCCTGTTGAGTGTTTCTAATTATGTTTTGATACCTAGATTTTGGGAATTAGGATGGGATAAGAACACACTGGCACTTAGAATTTGTTAGCAAAAATGTTCAATATGCACCTAGTGTCTTATTCTACTGATAAAGATACAATGTTTTAAGTTCAGTATGTTATGACCTATGTTATATGTTATTAGAAGAATGTAACTTATACTCTTTAGCACAGTGTAAATGTTGTAAAAAGTCTGTCCACAGGGCACTAAATTGTACCACATAGCTAAGGCTTTAAGTATTTCATGCTAAAAATTGCCATTTTTCACAGCAGCTGCACGGCAGAAATTAGCAGTTTTCACAGAAAACACAGCTACACTTGTTATACTTAGACGCAATGATTTTTAATGTATAAAAAAGCAGGTAAAACATCAACTTTAAAATTCAACATTCATTGACTGACAAAACAAAATTAAATGCAATAAATATAATAAAATGGTTAAGAAAATCATCATTTAATTTTGATGCAGCATTGACTACATTCTCAAATTATCTGGTTTGATGGTAAGTCTATTGTTTTGGAGCACGGCACCATAGCGAGGGAGAAGGATCTCTCTACACTAGCACTATGTACTGGCACGCTGAGGCAGGAGATGGCAATATTTGACAGATTCGGGACTCAATCCCTGCAGTCCAGCCAGTACTTGAGGACATCTCTGTCATTTGAGTTTATGGTGTTGCACTGTGTTTCTGTAATGTATGTTCATAGCTCGGCTCTGGCTTATAAATTGTCCTCAAACCAGGGAATGCTGTTGCATATTTCAGCTTCTGTCACAGTAACAGTTGCAAGCCTTGACAGATTAAAAAAGCAGACTACAGCAAAGAATTTTGTGGCATATTGATGGAATAGGCTACACTCTGTCATGTACACTTTTATTTTTTTGCACACACTAACAGTGTAAATTTGGTTGCAAAATGGTTAGCAGCTTCTGATTTTACTTCCAGAAATGTTGCAAAGTCCAATAAAGATACCTTTTTGCTTTCTTGGTGTGCAGCTTTCGTAGTGAACAGCTCTCGAACTGTCACTTGCATCTCTACTACTGCGGTAGATTTCTAATCCAGTTTTCTCTTTTTGACAATGTGGGAAGATGACTCTAAGTATCTGTAGCATGTGGCTTTTCGTTTGTGGTCTAAAATTTGGAATATTGCAGCAAGTGCAGAACGTCACATTGCCTGAAACATGAAATATCCCTTTTTGTACTGCCTGCAGTGTTGTCTGGGTTAGACATTGACCGTTTTAGATGCAGATAAAGATTTCTGTGGCACAGTGTGGATGGGTTGTGGGATAACAGATGGATCAGACACCAAACTTCAGGTTCAACACACAATCTTTGTGTGATGTTTATTCAAAATTGTTGCTGCTGGGTATACCTTCTGCTGCATTATTACAGGGTGTGCCTACAGGTGTGTGCTTACAGATTATAGCAGTAATTTTCTGATTCAAATTGTCTAGTAGTGACACCACTGACTACCCTCTTTAACAAATCATGGGAGGATGGGGTGGTACCTGAGGACTGGAGGAAGGCAGATGTGATTCCCCTTCACAAAAGTGGGAGCAAGACAGAAGCAGAAAACTACAGACCTATTAGTTTAATCTCAGTGGTAGGGAAAATGATGGAATCACTTCTGAAGGAAAGAATTGTCGAGTATCTAGAGGCCAGAGGGGCACAGGACCCAAGGCAGCATGGATTCACAGAGGGAAGGTCATGCCAGACAAATCTGATAGATTTATTTGACTGGGTGACCAAAGTAGTAGATCAGGGAGGGCTGTGGACATTGCCTACACAGACTTTAGCAAGGCATTTGACATAGTCCCACATAAAGATTAATATACAAGTTAGCCAGCCTGGGAGTGGGTCCCAAGATGACAGCCTGGGTAAAGAATTGGCTGGAGAATAGGACACAGAGAGTAATAGTAAATGGAGTCCCTCTGAAAGAAGGGGGTTACTAGTGGGATACTACAGGGTTCAGTATTAGGACCGGTCCTCTTCAATGTCTTTATAAGCGACTTTGCAGAAGGACTGGAAGAAAAGTATATCTCTTGCAGATGACAAAAGATCTGCAACAGAGTTGATGTACAAGGTGGGGTGGAAAGGATGAGAAGGGACTTGGCAAGGTTAGAGGAATGGTCAAATGTATGGCAGCTTAGATTCAATGCTAAGAAGTGCAAGATAATGCACCTGGGAAACAAAAACCCAGGGGAAGAGTACACAATGGGGGGTGAGATACTAACAACAATAAAAATGGAAAGGGACCTGGGGTAGTCATATCAGATGACCTAAAGGTGGGCAAGCAATGTTAGAGGGCAGCAAGGAGGGCTGGGGGGATACTGGGATGCATAGGGAGAGGCAACACCAGTAGAAAACAGGAAGTTATTATCCCTCTGTACAGACAGCTGGTGAGACTCCATCTGGAGTACTGCGTGCAGTTCTGGAGACCCAATCTCATAAAGACATAGACAGGATGGAAGCTGTCCAGAGGAGGCAACTAAAATGGTGCAGGGTCTGCACTGAAAGACATATGAAGAGAGACTTAAGGAGCTTAACATGTATAGCCTCGAGGAAAGGAGGGAGAGGGGAGACATGATAGAAACTTTCAAGTACCTCAAGGGAATCAACAAAGTCCAAGAGGGTAGCATCTTTCAAAAAAAGAGGTGTGTAAGAACAAGGGGACACAATTTGAAGATAGTGGGGAGGACAGCTCAGAGGTAATTTAAGGAAGTATTTTTTCACAGAGAGGGTTGTGGATGCATGGAACGGCCTTCTGGAGGAGGTTGTGGAGTCAAAAACAGTGGTGGAATTCAAGCATGCATGGGACAGTTATAAGGCAATTCTAGGGGGTGGGGGTAGGAAGAAGTAGTCTGCTGGTTAACTAGGATCTGCAGCTTATCCACTAGGTAAGGAAATGGTCAGACTGGGTGGGCCAAGCGGTCCTTATCTGCCGTCAAATTCTATGTTTCTATGTTTCTATGTTTTGCAAGGTGTATCTTCTGTTAATGATTTATTTTTCTCTGTAGCAAAGTGTTTCTTACAGGGTATATCTTCTGTGAAATTGTTACAGGTGGTGCTTTACAGGTTTCACAATTTTATCTGTCACTAGGATAAGCTTTCAGGGCTACTGCATTTGTTGATGGCTGATTGCTTCTGCTCTTAGCTCCTTGTTTCTTTTGTCCGTGGTTCTTCTTTTTCAGCAGGGAAAGGGCCCAGCCACCAACCCCCATCCCCAACCACCCCACAGTACACTCCTTTTATAGGGAAGCACAGTCATGACATTTCCTGTAGCAAAGCAGGAAGGGGCGGTTCAGAGGGTATCCACACAGTGACCTCATTTACAGGGGCACTAGTAATTTAACTTGTTATAACAAGTTATACAAAAACAAATAAACAAAACACAAAATCAAACTTTTGCTTTCATTTTCTTCCTTCTAATTACTCTGACCAGGTTAGAAACCCAGCAACTTACCTGGAATGGATATCATTAACTGCAGGTACTGTGGAACACTTTTCAGAAGGGCAGTTTTACAGGATTTAGGACACTGTCATACATGCTGGGCCATTGGAGATCTAAGGACTCAGTTCCAGGCAGCATGGGCAGAGATTGTGCACCTCAAATTGCATATTCAAGAGGAAATATATTATAAGAACTGCCTGCCATTTCCCCAACATCCAACAGATGCACCTCGACCACAGAGGGTAGTTGGCCCGGGAGGTTGGCAGGTGGATAGGAGGAGCAAATCGGGTGCCCCATCACTTGGTGCTCTCCAACATATCACCTCCACAACCATATAAAACTACAAACAGGTATCTGCCTCTACCTCTGAAATCAAACAAAGGGCCAGAGGACACTGCAGAGCAGGACACTGCAGCACAGGAGCTAGCACAACAAAATGCGCCCAAAACAGGATCCAAAACAAAAAAAGCAAAAAGGAAATCCAAAAACCTTCTGATCATAGCAGACTCCATGATTCGGGGAGTTGATACATATCTCCAGTCAGGGGTAATGGTCAGATGTCTTCCAGGTACATCAGCATGGAGAGACACTCACTGCATTGCTAAAATTGTTCAGGAAGCAGGAGAAAACATTGATATCCTGGTACACATAGGGACTAACAATCTCATCAGCTGGTCAGTTGTGGAGACCAAGGAACACCTGACCAGGCTGGGTGACAAATTATCATCCATCTCGTCAGGCATCTCCTTCTCTGAGATCCTGCCAGTCTGGGAGAGGGGGACAGATGGACAGAAGGTCAGAGAAGGGGAGATGGGGGAGATAGGGGAGCTAAACATGTGGCTCATGGGCTGGTGCCAGGAAAAAGGACACACATTTGTAGGGAAATGGCAACAGTTTTGGGAGCTAAAGTTCTTTAAATTTGATGGACTGCATCTGACTAAGGAGGGAGTTAGTGCATTGGGGCAGAAGTTTGATGTCTTTGCAGAATATTTAAACTAGCAAATGGGGAGAGAGGTGCAGCATCTTAAACATCGAATGGGAAGAACACCCCTCCCCCCTCAAATAGTAGTCAAACAGGAGTTCAGCATGTTTGTAGTTCATTTGCATCACCAGGTAAAGAAAAAGGTCTGGCTCCCCATACGATGCACAGGGGAAATGCTGGACCTCGTCCAACAACTAACACACTGAAATCTGACCAATGGAAAATCATGTACACAAATTCTTGCAGTCTGGGAAATAAGATCCCAGACCTGCAGGCAATAATGACAGAGGCTAAACTGGACATAGTAGCCATTAACGAGACATGGTTTACCAGTAACCACACTTGAGAGACTTCAGTACTTGGCTATGTACTGTTCAGAAGAGACTGAGGTGCAAAAAGGGGGGGGGTGGAGTGGCCCTTTATGTCAAAGAAAATATCAAAGGTACAGAAATTCAGAATACACATAGGGAGCCAGAAGAACTGTGGGTCATCCTGGAAACAGGAAATGGGATAGCCGTACAAACTGGGGTTGTGTACAGGCTTCCAGACAAGGGGGAGGACACAGACATGTTACTGTTAGAAGATATACAAAACATGACAGCTAAAGGGGAGGTTCTGATAATGGGAGACTTCAACATGCCAGGTGCAGATTGGTCAATACCAGCAGGGACATCTGCCAGAACTAGACACATGGTGGATTCCCTGCAGGGGAAGGGCCTCAAACAACTGGTACAACAACCCACTAGAGACAGGGCTATCCTAAATCTAGTACTGACTAACAGGGAAAGGATCACAGATCTCCAGGTAGAAGGTCACCTGGGGGCCAGTGACCATCACATAGCATGGTTCAATTTGGCCACTAGAAAAAATCATTCCATTCCAAGGCAACAATATGGGACTTCAGAGGAGCTGACTTTGATAAGATGGCCAATAGAGTTAAGCTAGCCCTGGCAAAAAGAAATACAGGTGAGGAGGTACAGGCAAAGTGGGCAAGCATTAAAGATGCAATACTTGAAGCAACACCCCATTGTGTTAGTAAGAAAAGGAAGTGCAAAAGAAGAAGGAAACCACTTTGGTTCTCAAATACAGCAGCAGAAAAGGTCAGAGCCAAAAGGCTGGCCTTCAGGAAATATAAGGGAACGCAGCAGGATGAAGATAGGGAGGCATACCAAACTTCCCTAAGGGAAGCAGAGAAGGTAGCAAGGTAGGCAAAGGCCCAAACTGAGGAAACACTAATACGAACAGTAAAAGAAGGCGACAAGACTTTCTATAGATACGTTAGTGAAAGGGGAAAGTCCAGAGAGGGTATTGCTAAGATAAAATTGGATAAGGGGGCGTGTGAGGAGGAGGACCACATAAAAGCATCTATCCTAAATAGATACTTCTGCTCAGTATTTACTGAAGAGAAGGTACGGCAGGGCCCACAGCTCTGCACCATGGAAACAGGGGGGAGGGAGGTGTGCACTAGTCCCTTCACAAAAGAAAGGGTCCTACAAGAGCTCAATAAGCTGAGGGTGGACAAGGCAATGGGACTGATGGCATACATCCCAGGGTACTAAAGGAGCTAAGGGTGGAACAAGGAAAGCCATTCTCAGAACTGTTTAGTGAGCCTCTGAGCACAGGAGAAGTCCCAGAAGACTGGAGAAGGGCTCATGTGATCCTGCTCCACAAGAGTGATAGCAGGGAGGAGGCAGGGAACTACAGACCAGTCAGTATTACCTCAGTAGTGGTCAAGATTATGGAGGCACTCCTTAAGGAAAGGATAGTGCAACACCTGGAATCTATAGGAGCACAGGGATCCAAGACAGCATTTGTTTACAAAAGGAAAGTCCTGTTAAACTAATCTCAGATTTCTTTGACTGGGTAACCAGAGTGGTGGACCAAGGGGGAGCAGTTGATGTTGCCTACCTTGACTTCAGCAAAGCTTCTGATACTGTTCCACATAGAAGATTGGTTAATAAGCTGGGTAGGCTCGGGGTGGGTCAGATGTTGGTCAACTGGGTGGCAAACTGGTTGACGGGCAGAAAACAGAGAGTGGTGGTAAACGGTATACAGTCAGAAGAGATGCAAGTCACAAGTGGGGTACCTTAGGGATCAGTCCTGGGGCCAGTCCTCTTTAATATCTTCATCAGTGACATTGCAGATGGACTGGAGGGTAATGTTTGTCTGTTTGCAGATGACACCAAAATCTGCAACAGAGTAGATGATCCAGGTGGTGTGGGCAGAATGAGAAGAGATCTGGATAAACTGCAAAATGGCTTGAAGAGTGGCAACTGGGGTTTAATGCAAAGAAGTGCAAGATCATGCACATAGAGAAGAGAAACCCTGAAGCCACCTATAGGCTGGGAGGAGAGTTACTGGTAGTCACAAGGGAAGAAAGAGACTAGGACGTCATCATCACCGATGATCTGAAATCATCCAAGCAGACCTCTAAAGCAGTAGGTAAGGCTAAGGGGATGTTGGGGTGTATTAGTAGGGGTATCACAAGTTGGAAGAGGGAGGTAATAATCCCTCTTTACAAGACACTGGTTAAGCCCCATGGAGTACTGCGTGCAGTACTGGAGGCCACACCTTCAAAAGGACATTAACCAAATTGAGGCAGTCCAGAAAAGGGCAACCAAAATGGTGCAGGGACTGCATCAGAAAACATATGAGGACAGATTAACTGAACTCAGTATGTATACCCTTGAGCAAAGGAGGGAAAGAGGTGATATGATTGAAACATTCAAACACCTTAAGGGCATTAACAAGGTGAAAGAGTCTAACATGTTTCAATATAAGAAAAATAGCAGGACAAGCGGACACAGCATGAGATTAGAGGGAGGCCGATTAAGGGGTAATGTGAGGAAGTTCTTTTTCACATAAAGGGTGGTGGATGCATGGAACGGCCTACCTCAGGAAGTGGTGGATATGAATACAGTGCAGGGCTTCAAACAGACATGAGATAGGCATAAGGGAGCAATACAGATGAGTATGAATAGATAGGCCATTGACAGAGCAAAGGCCTATGGCACATTCATAAGGTAGAAAAAGAAGTGGGAGACTGGATGGGCCTTGCGGTCCTTATCTGCTGTCAACTTCTATGTTTCTATGTTTCTAAAATGCAAGAAATAAGCTTCTACAATGCCATATTCCTTCTTCAGTACCTCAGTTTGCAGCAACAGACTATGTATGTCCTTTCTCTGCACTTAGCCAGCACCTACTGACACTGATTTCTGATCTAAACCTTTCAGTGAAAACCCCTCATGCCTATGTAGGCCTTGTTTGCTTGGGTAGTGGAGGCCCAAAAAGAAAAAAAAAAACAAATAAAAAAAAAAACAAGCTATAGACAAAGAACCTCAATGCACTGGCAGCAAATCAAGGTTCAAAGAAATAAAACATCATACATACTTCCATAATGGGATATATACAAATAACCATGAAATTTCAGAATTTGTTCAGTTTACAGCAATTTACATGCAGTTTAAATAGCACAACTAACTTAATTGTTATAATACAGTCAACTAGTACTTTTTACCTTTATCAAAAACACCTAGTGTCATGGTATTTTCAGCATTTACAGGTTTCATAAACATAAACTGTATACAATACATCAAGGTATTTATGACATAGTAGTGCTATTACATACTAAATCCAACAACGATAATCAAAACCTGTTGTTTTACATATGATCGGAGGTCACTACAATAACCTCCCTGTACGAGGACCTGAGAGGGAAAATGAAAATTATAGAGGACTCTATAGCATTGTCAAGAAAGGGAAGGGGGTGCCCATAAGTGGCCAACCTTATGGACTACAAATTATAAAGGATAGATTAGGCTAAGAAACAGAAGAACTGTTGCAACAGATTTAAGAAAAGGTCAGTCCTCAAGAGTGGTAGGAGTTCCCTGTCACGCACAGACATTGGCGTTGTTGTCAAGCATGTTCTCCAGCAGTTACTTCTTTACACATTCATCAAAGCTATTTCATAGCCTTGGGTGTTAACTGTTTTATTGCTTGCTTAGCCAGTTTCTTGATTACCACATTATCACAAGCAGCAGGTTTCTACTTTAATTTATTGACAGATTAGGTTACACCAAAGGCGATGCAATTAACCCTGTTGGACCTCCCCCAGGTGACCCACAACTATGAGTCATAGTTGAGGGTCACCTGGGGGGAGGTCCAGCAGAGTTAGGGGGATTTTACCATCTAGGATGTCAAAACTGTTAATGCATAAAATAAAATCCATGAGCACATTATTGGAACCCTTAGGTAGCAAGCTAAGGGTACTGGGTCATAATGTCATACACAAAATAGCGCAGAAGCAACTGCGCTGCAGAAATCACTAATCCTCATATAGTGACAGGGGTTTCTCAGCATACGAGGAAAAAGCACTACCCCTGCCGCTGTACATCTGATGAGGAAGTGTGAAGGATGCTGCTGGGGCAGTGCCTGCTTGAGCCACTCCTGTTGTGGACCAGCTAGGACTCCAGCACCCGGCAGCATGGGAGACCTGGGTGTGTGGTTGAATTCCCTGCATATCCCATACAGTTGCAGCTTTTTTGTTTTGGTAAAAATACATTTTTCCCCCCGCCAAAGTTTTGTCCCATCCTCTAAATCCACACCACATTGGAGTTACTTATTTTAATTCCAGGGGGGTGTGGGGGGGCAAAGCTCCCTCGCATCATGGGGTGCAGGGGCAAAGCCCCTAACAAAAAAACAGATTGCAGGTATTTGTTTACTGGTGTGCGCTGTGATTGTTTCGGTTGGTGTTATTTGCTGACGCTATTTATACACATGCCATTTCTGTGTGACATTGTGCTGTGTGCTATTTCAGGTGTGGGATTATGATCCTGTGCCCAAGCTAACTGGTGGGAGCGATTGCCTATGCCCCATGTACACTGTACATAGGCTGAGATGCAATGAATAAGAGCCTGTCACCATTTCTGTACCCATTAATAGATAGATATATATTATTTGGTACTCAAAGACTGGTAAGCTAGTTGCTTTGGCTAGCAAACACCCTGATGGTCTAGTGGTACCATAAAGGGACCAGCCTGGAGTATGTAATGATTTGTATGGTCCTCAGTAAGGGCTATTTGTTTATTCAATGCAAAAAAAAAAACTGTGTTAATGCACCAGATAGGGTTCAACATAATACCACAAAAGTAGGGAAATGTGGCATTAGGGTTTCCAACCCTCACTCCCCACCCCTCAAGCAGCAAAAGGACAAGACCACACACACAACCACAGACAACTATCAGCAGGTAAGACAAACAACATACGGCTGTTTCTAGATGAAACAAATGATGTAGTATTGATGTGCCACCTTTGTGGACTTGTATCAGCAGCATGCACAGTGCAAGACATACGCACTCACATCTGGCTGTAGCTAGAAATCCACAATATTCAGATCATAACACTGCTTCTGCCTGCAGAAGCACAGGCACCTGCAGCCACAAATACAAACCCAAGATACCCAAACTACAACAGTTATTCTGTCTGCAGAAGTGGAGGCTTTTGGGGCCAGCACTTCTATAGCCACAGGTACTCATGCACACTGCAAGACATAAATACATATCTGCAGGCACAGGTGTAAGACATACACACAAACTTCTGGCTGTTGAAGCACAGGCCCCACAAAATCCATGATACCCAAATTACAACACTACTTCTGTCTGCAGAAGTGTAGGCCTTTGTGGGGCCAGAGCTTCTGTAGCCACATGTACTTATGCACATTAAAAGACATACACACACTTCTGGCTGCAGATTTACAGCCACAGATACAAATTTGTGATGGTAGCACATCAGTGCTACTGCATTTGTATAATCTGGAAACAGTCATATGTTGTCTGTTTAATCCGATGATAGCTGTCTGTGGTTGCTAGTATGGTCTTGTCCTGCTTCTTGGAGGAGTGAAGAGTTAGGAATAGAAACCATAATTCCATATTTCCCTACTTTTGAGGCATTAAGTTGAACACAGTTTTTTGCAATGAATTTCCTGTCTTTCTGAGAAAGTTAATAAACTGAAATTACAAGGGGCAAGCACTTCTGCAGCCAGCTATGCAGTATACATTCACACTGCAAGAGATAAATGGCTGCTTCTGCAGACACAGATAGAAATCAACAATACCCACCATCCTGTTGGAACAGAGACATGGCTGCCGTCTGTGACACCAACCACCCAGGTTCGAGAATCGATACGGGAGTCAGAGGGCCGGCCAGGGGGAGTAGGATAGAGCATCAACTGGACTGCTCTTCTACCCTGGGGAGAGGTGGGGTTGAGGGTCCAACACAATGTGGACCCCTAGCAGAGGCCAGGGGTACTGCAGTGATCATCACCAGCATGTACGGAAGCGGGGCGAACGCGGGCCATCATTGCACATCCCCGCCCCAGAGGGAATCACAGCACCAAAAATGCCAGATCCCCACTAATGAGCTGGCTCCAGTGCCATCCCCTCTGGCTACCTAATTCCATACAGGTGGCACCACTGGGAGTCAGCCCTGAGTATGGCGTGTCCAGTTGGGGAGCCAAGGCGAGCCCGTTCGTGGGGCTAGGGATGCCCGGCAACAAAATTAAAAAAGAAAGAAATCAACAATACCCAAAGTGCAACGCACAGAGTGCAAAAGGTACTTTATTCCAGAAAATATTCCCTCCCTGTAAAGTTCACACTGTCAGCAGTTGCAACACATTTGCAGCCACCAATGTTTGTGCTCCTGATTGGCTGTAATTGTTATGAATTGAATTGTGATGGCCACGGGAGACTGAGGAAACTGTCGTAGAGTTTTAGAAAACAAAAGAGATTGCACTCATAGAGAGAAACCTCAAACAGGGAGCAACTTTTACTTTTTTATTTTGAGCTCAAAGTACAAGAAGATGCTGTCTGGCAGTCCCAGCACTTCAACTGTTAGGTCTTCCTAAGGAATTTTAACTTCTCAGGCAGAGTGCGGCACAGCTAACTCACTCCATTTAAAGTTTGGCTTTCAGGAGTGACTATACGTTCACGGTCACCAATTTTTGCACCTTTTCATCTGTCAAGCAGGTGATGATCTGCCAATGTACTGGGAATGTGTGAGAATCACTGCGATAATTGCAGCTGCTGCTTCTACAGTCAGCTGTTACATAAGCAGCAATCAGACAAAGTGACTTGCAGTAACTGTTTTGTTAAACTCAACTCCTCCAAACCCCATCCTTTCAATTTGTGTGCTTACCTTAGTGGCAGGTATGCTGTTTCACTAGAAGTGGGTTAACTCAAAAGCAAAAAAACAGTTAAGCAGGAATACCTGCTTGATGTTTCCAATTTGATGCTGAACTGATTGCATCACGACAACTAGAGACTGAGGAAACCATCACAGAGTTCTGTTTTTAACTCCTCAGGCGCAGTGCAGCATGACTAATGGGGCAGCCAGTGTACCCACCAAAAGCTTCTGGTAATGTCCCGCTACACTAGGAAGGTCCCGACATTGCAAATGTTTTATTCTTTTTTTGCTTTTTTTACATCCCCGTGAACAAACTTGCAGCTGTACTGCATAACAGCCACAGGAGACTGAGGAAACTGTCACAGAATTTTAAGTACTCAGGCAGTGTATACACTCAAAGCCTCTGAGGCTTCTCTCCTGTCTCCCTCAAACGTCCAAGTAATGCTAGGTGTGAGGTGGTAAGTAGTTCACACACTAAAGAACTAACAATAAAAACAGAATGCTGCACATTAGATCACATCTCATTTGTTTAACGCTCCCTTAATGTTTGCATTTTTTTCAAAACTGCAATCATAGCAAAAATAAAATGCACGAGAATAATTCCAGGAGTACAGTATTTCTTACCTTGAATGTCAATCTGTTGTAACACATCAAACATGAACTGTCAGCTGCACGACTTCATAACTTGACTGATGAAGTTTATATTTGAGGCAGGGGACATGCACTTCACAGTATTGACATTATATGCATCAATATGAAGTGCATTCAATAATTGTTTGCATCTCTCCATCATCTGGTGCAAGTCACACTGTGCTCTCTAACCATAAATAATTCTGAACAAAAAATTTACATTTTATTTGCTTGGCATAGTCTCAGAAGTAAATACTTCACTGTAGTAATACACACTGTCAGATCACAGAAAAATACATATGGTGTTGCTAGTAAAATCAACGTAATACTGGTTTCCAGATTTTGACTAATGCAAGTTTTAAACTTCCACTTCAGATAAACTGAACCCTTGCATTATAGAAACATAGAATCTGATGGTAGATAAGGGCCGCATGGTCCACCCATCTGCCCATTTTTTTTCTACCTTCATTTTTGCTGTATACCCACTTGATTTACAGTACTGTCTCTTCCTTATCCCTATGTTTCCCTTGTGCCTATCCCAGGTGTTTTTGAACCCTGCCATTATTTTCACACACACACACCACCTCAGCTGGAAGGCTGTTTCATGAATCCACCACTCTTTCTGTGAAGAAGTATTTCCTCACATCTCTCCTGAACCTTCCCCCCTCCAGCTTCATAGCAAGTCCTCTTGGTCCAGGGTACCGTTTGTTCTGAAAAATACTCCCCATCTGTACCCCATTAACCCCTGTTAGGTATTTAAATGTCTCTATCAATCCCCTCTCTCCCTCCTTTCCTCCAGGGTGTACATACTGAGCTCCTTTAGCATGTCTTCATGGGGCGTATGATGTAGACCATGTACCATTTTAGTAGCCTTCCTCTGGACCACCTCCACTCTGTCTATGCCCTTCCCAAGATGTAGTCTCCAAAACTGGACACAGTACTCAAAGTGATGTCTTAGGAGTGATCTACATAGGGGCAACACCACTTCCCTTTTTCTGCTGGTGATACTCCTCCCCATGCACACCAGCATCCCACTAACCTTCTCAACTACCTTGTCACATTGCCTGGCTACCTTTAGGTCATCTGATATCACCAGGTGTCTTTCTTATTTGTTCCTTGTGAGTGTCACTCCGCTCATTCTGTGCTCTGCCCTCAGATTTCTATGGCACAAGTGCATTATTTTGCACTTTTTTGCATTAAAACCCATTTGCCATCCCCTTGACCTCTCCTCCATTTTTTTCAGATCCCTGCCCATCCTTTCCACCACACACACACACACACACACACACACACACACACACACACACACACACCCCTGGAGTGTCTACCTTATTGCAAATCCTGGTATCATCTGCAAACATGCAGACCTTCCCTTCCAGCCCCTCTGCTATGCCTCCAATAAAGACATTAAATAGGATAGGCCCCAGCACTGAACCCTGAGGTACCCCACTGGTCATCCTCCCTTCCTCAGAGCATACTCCCTTTACCACCACCCTCTGTCTCCTATACCCTAACCAGTTTCTTACTGAGGTTAACACCTTGTTGCCCACCCCCAAGCTACTCAGCTTGCTTAACAGTCTCCAATGTGGAATGATGCTGAAAGACTCGCTGAAATCCAGGTAGGCCACATCCACCACTCCAGCCTGATCTAACTCCTTGGTCACCCCATCACAGAAATCTACCACATTTTGTTTGGCTTGACCTCCCCCCATGAATCCATGCTGCCTCAGGTCCTGTAATCTGTTGAGCTCCAGACATTCCACTATCCTTTCCTCAAGTAGTTTCTCCATTAACTTACCTACCTGATTTCAAGTAGGCAGGCCTATAATTGCCTGCCACTTCCTTGCTACCACTTTTGTGATATGGGACTACATCTGCCCTTCTCCAGTCCTCTAGGACCACTCTGGTCTCCACAGATCTGTTAAATAGGTCAGTCAAAGTTGCAGCCGGTACCTCTCTGAGTTCCTGCGGCACTCTTGGGTGTGCCCCATCTGGTCCCATAGCTTTATACACATTCAGGTTAGCGAGTGCTTTCTGAACTCTCTCTTCAGAGAAAGGACTAGTGTCCACTTCCCTCCCATCAAAGCTCCTGATGCTTTTTCATGGTCTCTCCCCTTCCCCTTCCATTGTAAACAGTGAACAGAAGCAGTGGTGATTAGGGTGTGGAGAGTTCCCTCTCTAACTCAAGAGACTGGGACATTTTTACCAGTGCAGTAAGCCTGTAACCTGTGTATATTTTAAACTGAGTGTATTGTGCCAACTCCCAAATTTCCTCTATTCCGATTGGCTGCAAGGCTGCACATGTATTTTCCAGCCAATAGCAGAGCACTGCAGCCACAGTCTTCACAAGCTGAAAGCACTTGACACTAGTGTGCATGCCACACTTTGCCAGATGCCATTGAAGAGCTCATCGTTGACTGTTTAGGTCTCTCCATGGTTCCAAGTCCGACTGCTCAGTTGGACATCATCCACCGCACCACCCGCCATTGGTCATCATCCTCCAGTTGTAGTCCGTAGTCGGGTCCTACTCCTCAACGTCGCTGCCATCACTGGATAGTAATCCCCATAGGCAGGTCTGAACGCACAGCAGACAGACTGTGGGGAGTTAGGAATGTCCACGGCTGTCCTGGAGATGGAGAGTACTGTTAGCACCAGTGCTGGGCCTTAGCGGCAGGATGCACCAGCCAGCCACAACAGGACCAAAAAAGTCAGTTGGGAGTCTCTTGGGAGTTGGGGAGCCAGGCAGTGGCAGTAGCAGCCCATAGCAGCCAGAGAGAGAACCTTAGCCTTCTAAACTTGGTGTACTGAGCAGCAGGTAAGGAGGGAAAGGGTTAAGGCTAGCAAGTGCAACATCATCTCTACTAATCTAGTCAATCCAACCAGCCCAGGTGGGAAGGCAAGGGAAATTCCTATCCAATCTGAAAAAGCTGGCTGTGACACAGTGACTCAAACGTTTTACTCGCCTTCCAAATTCCACTTCCCTTCCGAGTCCCTATAGGCTTACTTCTCCATCTGGTCCATGCTACAGCTGGCTGGCCTCATGACCTGGGCTGGCTGATGAGTGGAGTGTGGCTCACTGGCTGGTTGGGTGACAATACTTTCTTGCCTAGTTGTAAAATGAAGTCAACTTGTTTTACATTTTTTGGTAATATGGTGGTCATGACTGGGTGGACTGGGAGGAGAGAGAGAGAGATAGTTATACAGATCTGTCCTGGACTAACTCAGGCATCAAAATTAAATTTTGCAGCCACTAGCCAGCAGGGCTAGTGACAGGGAAAATCCATTAGCCCCACAGATGTTTCCATTGGTCCAAGTAGTGTACTGAAATATTATTTTCTGCAGTACATGTCAAGCCCGCAGGGCTAGTTAAAGGAAAATATTACTAGCCTGAAAGAAAATCTACTTGCATTTAGCTGTGGGCTGAAGCAAGTTTTGACCCCTGTGGTAACTTAATGCAGCAAGCTTGCCTGGAAAGCAGGAAAGGGTTAACATGGGGGGGCCTAGACTGCGTGTGTGTCTGACTGCCACCATTTTCTGTGTGTCTCCTGTGTTTTTAAAGTTGCGCTGCTTGATGACTGCTGGTGGTTATTTACAGCTTCAACAAGTCTTTATTTTGTTTTTGTTGACGGAGTGGGAATGGAGGACTAAGACTAGACAAAACAAGGAGGCAGTATAGCGCAGTGGTCTAAGGCTCTGAGCTGAAAATTTGGTGACATCCAGCAGACCAGACCTGGGTTTGAATCCTACAGCTTCCACTTGCATACTGTGTGACCCTGAGCAAGTCACTTGTGCTCCCAGGTCGCTCCTGTAAAAGCTTTCAGCTTAGTGTGCTATACCTGGTTAAACAACTAAATAAAAAAAAATCTTCAAGTTCTGCCTATTTTTAGTGTGCAGGTGTCCCTAGGGGCTGGAGAGGGGACATCTGATATGGTTGCCAATGGACATTGAACCACATTAAGCTGTTGGTGGTATTTCTAGTATTTACTATTTTTGGACACAGTTTTCCCTTCTGTTGTATGTTGTGGGGTTTGGGGCACTACTGTGGGCACAGTCTTGGTTATGGCACTTTGGCAGACAGTACTGTCAGCTTCTTTTTTTTTTTTTTCCCCACAGACCATGCTGCTAGCACTTGAGATGGATTTGCTGCTGACCCAAGCAGGGGCTTTTTGCATCCCTTTTGCAGCAGGCTTTGTGCAGACAGATAGCAGTTATCATCTTTAAGGAAGGTGCTTCCATCTTCCTCCACATCACAGTACAGATGGCTAGCTGCCACACTGGCACTCTCCGGCCTAGTGGCCTGTCCTAGTAGTCAGCATGGCAGCTGCTAGCTTGGCCATGGGCTGCAATTTTCATGGGGGTGGCAGTTATGGCTGTCTGAATGTTGGCACCAAGTGGAAGGGCCCATGGGGCTTTCAGGAGTGGCAGGTTAGACTAGTCTGTTTGTGTAAAAACAGAATAAGTTCCACTTCCAGCATCATCGGCACGTGACATGGTCATATACCACACTGCTCATCACACAGTGATGGTGTAATAAACAACATGTGCCTTAGTCGGAAAGCTGCCTGATGACTAATGAGTTGTGTAGTTTTCCCCATTTTATTTTATAGCTCGAAAAGACCTAGAGTTGGGAGTGGGAGACTGAGCCCCCGCACTCCACCCCCCATGAGCATGAACAGTTTTTATTTTGTGTGTTTGGATTATGAGACTGTTTCATTTTATTGAGCCATACTTGTTCATGGTTAATTCTTGGATGGGGGATTAGGACAGTTGGTACACCGTTTTTTTTTTTTATTTGACTCACCTTTTCTTCTACCGTGGGACAACCTTGTCATTGTTAGAGGTTTTAAACAGCTGTTTTATGAATCTGTGCTCAGCTGAACTGACAGTATGACCCACCACCATTGTTTTCTTTTATTTAACACTTTTTATACCCAGTCCCAGTGGGTCAGTGTCCCAAATATATAAATATCCCAAATTAACCCTTGTTGTGGTAACTTGTACACCATGCAATATGTAGCATGTTTCATGATGTAGCATAGCATTGTAGCCACCTGTGTTAACCAGAGATGGCCATGCTTTTAAAGAAATTTATTTTTAGGCTTTGGGTGCCTCACCATCATCACAGCAGTGGATGTAATTTATTTTATGCCTTATTTTATGTGAGTAAAGAAACTGGTTTACACAAGTTCTATGCTTTGGAGGTTGTGGAATGCTGGTTACAGTTATTGGGTGTGAGTGTGGTGTAGGTAGGGCAGTTGAACTAAGTTGGGTCACCTAGATCATGAGTCAAAATGAAGTTTTGCAGCCACTAGCCAGTAGAGCTGGTGGCTGGGAAATTTACTAACCCCACAAACCTTTCCACTGGCCCAGCTCGCCAGCTGGTGCACTTACTGAAATGCTACCTTGTTCCATACAAGCCCGTATGGCTAAAGGAAAATCTTACAAGCCTGATACAAAATCCACCTGCATTTGGCTAGTGGACTGGTACCAATTTCGACCCCTGCAGACTAACACTGCTGGCTACTACGGCAGCTGGCTGCAAAACTTAATTTTGACCACAGCTAGTGTTTCTCTGATGACCCTGAAAAATCCCACTCCTATCCCTACCACTTTGCCAGAGAACTCCCTGCTCCTTACCTGGCAACAGATAACATTGAGGTTCTGGCTCCACTTCAGGCCTTTGTGTGTGTCTTTGTATGCCACTTGAACGCTGAAGAATGTTGAATTCATGTATTCCATTGCACCATTGTGTGTGTGTGTGTGTGTGTGTGTGTGTGTGTGTGTATATTCTACTACAGGAATAATGCAGAGCTTTGAGTTCTTCTATTCCATGGTAAACAATTGCAAAATTTGATTGTGAAGAAAGACAAATGACTGACAGGTGAAAAATATCTGTGGAGGGACTATATAAGCAATAAGACATGGGTGGGTGTTGGTAGTACTGAGATACCGCACACCCAGAGATTGACTATGTTTCTGGGTGTGTAGGTATCCTCAGTACCACCAACACCCACCCTTAATATGCCTTTATGTATTGCGCTTTCTGTTTGAAACTTTTGCAAAAGTACAGCAAACTTTAAAAAATACTCATGAGGTGTAAAATTACACCTAGAATAAACTAGAACACATTTTATACCCTATGGTTTGTGGGGGGCCCCCAGACCCCCAGCCTCTTTACTGTCATGATACGCGAAAACCAGGACTTTATTGTTACTTTGCCCTCCCCCCCATAAAAAACAAACAAACTATACCCCTGAACAGAAGTACTGTATCTGTTCAAGATGTCTGCCTTTCCTTGGTCCTCCCATGTACAATCTCCTTCCTCTCTCCTTAATCTTACAGTCCCTCCCTTAGTCTGCCTTTTTTCATTAACATACCTATAAAATGTCTTGCCCCTTTTGATACCCCCTGAGCAATTTTTTCTTCAGTTTGCAACTTAGCCCTCTTACTGATTTTCGTGCCCCCTGTTTTTCCTGATGCACTTCCTTGTCTTCCTCTCTCTGGGTCTCCTTTTACTGTCTGAATGCTACATTTATAGCCTTTACCTATCTTGCCCCATCCTTTGAGAACTGTAGTGATCTCCTCATTCTTTTGCTTTTGCTTACTTGCTTAACAGAGGTTTGTTGCCTTTACTGTGACTTCTTTAAGTTTTACCCACTGTTCCTCCACCCCCCCAGCTCATCACCCACTGCCAAGTCATTCCTGAGGCACTCACCCATCTTTGTAAAATCAGTCCTTCTGAAGTCCAGTACACTTGCCATCATCTGATTGGATTCTGCAGCTGTTCTTATGTTGAACGACACTGTACAATGATCACGGGTCCCCAGATGGCTTCCTACCTTGATGTTTGCAACACTGTCCCTGTTAGTAAGCACCAGGTCCGGTGTTGCCCCATGTCATGTGGATTCACTGACTAGTTGCCTCAGGAACACCCCCTGCAGGGAGTCCAGGATGTTCCTACTTCTAACTGAAGCCACAGTTGGGAGGCTCCAATCTATATCCAGCAGATTAAAGTACCCCATTAGCAACACCTTCCCCTTTTCAGTAATTTTGCTAATTGTTTCCAACAACTCTTTATGTAACTCTTCCCCTTGTGCTAGAGGCCTGTAGATCACACCTGTTCTAATAGTGACTCCATTTCCTGGCATAAGGACAACCTAGAGCACCTCTGCCCCCGCCCCCGAATTCCCTGTATAAGCACCACTTTCCCTCATTTCCTTCCCACCCTGTCCATTCTAAACAGTGTGTATCCTGGTATGGCCATGTTCCAGTCATGGCTGTCAGTGCACCATGACTTGGTAATAGCCACAATATCCAGTCCAGCCTCCACCATGATGGCCCCTAGGTCTGGTATCTTATTTCTCATACTTTTAGCATTAGCATGCATCTTGCAATTTAACATACTGTAGTTTATGGACCATGACTTTTTCTTGTTTTCCATTTGCCAGAAATATGGATACCACATAAGAAAGCTGCTTCATAGGTCAGCCCAGTGGCACTGAGGGTTGAGACACTGGACACCACACCTCAGGCCACACCAGCAACCTGAGTTCAGGAATGAGTTTGGATTATCAGGGGTCGGTGGGGGGGAGGGCGAGGAGCTGGACTGAGCAGCCACTAGGCAGCTCTCCTCTCCTGGGGAGGAGCTGGAGTCTCCTGGGCTCTTGGCTGCCACCCAGTGGAGGCTGTATGACAGCACCAAGCCCAGAGGGAAACTCAGTGTTAGGCTGGGCAGGGGAAAGGGGCTGTCACCACAGCCACGGGGCACATGCTCACCTCCACGGGCATGTGTGATCATGTTCAGGGGTCCTGGGAACTAGGATGGAGAAAAACCAGAAGAAGCATATGCCTCCCCATTGCCGAGTATGGGATGGTGGCAGTGGGGAGCAAAAAGCTATATATTAAAAAAAAAAAGACAGCTGCTTCATTGAAAAAGGGATGGGTGGGAGGCTGACTGAATGGATGCTGTATACCCAATGCCGCATAAAATAAATGTTTTATCTAAAAAAGGAAACCTCTTAAATTCAAACTTTTAATCTGCAGCAGTCAGTTTATATAATGAATCACTTTCATGCTTTTAAAACATACCAGAGTTGAAAATTCTATTTTTCTGGCAAATGAACTGAAACACAATAAATATAGCCAACAATCAGATGCACGTGAGTGACATATTAATACCTATGATGACAGCAATTCTTAAAGATTTGTTGTTGTTGTTGTTGTTTTGTAATTACCCTCACCTTTACTGTTCAAATCATAAATGTCTGAGGAAACATATAGAATAGTGGATGGGTGAACATCCACAACAAGGCTGTGTTTCCATCAAGGGAGTTGATGACATCACAGAGACCTCGAGATCGAAGCTCGAGAGGTCTCGCTGATGTCATCAACTGCCAATGAGGAACGCAGACTCGTGAATGCTTCACCCATCCACTGTTTATATAGTGTATGGGTGCTTTTTGTTTTACATTATTTTCTACCTTACTTGCTGTAGGCGCTGCTCCCATTCCCGCTGGTGCTCCTGCTCGCTCCCGTTCCCGCTTGTGCCGCTAGTGCTCCCTCCAGCTTCTCAGTTTCTCCTGTGCACATCGCTTAGTTTTAAAATCAGGGGGAAAAAATAAATAGTGTTTTCAGAAAGGGAGCCATGTATGGCTCTCCATGTCCCAACTTCAAAGTCGGTGGCTCAGCTGCCTGGCGCTCACTAAATTGTGCCATGTTTGTTTTTCTTTTCTAGAGAGAGCCTCGTCTGAGCCAATCAGGCGGCAGGTCAAGGGTAAAAAGTTGTTGTACTATCGATGTGACGTCAGAACGTTAGTACAACAACTTTTTTGACCTTTGAACTGTGCTACAACAAGATTTCAGCAGTTGCTGAAATCCATTCACAATAGAGGCTAACCATATACTATAATACAGTTTTGTGCATCTAGTATTTACCAGTTAATCTTTGGCAAGACTCCTCACATTACTCTTCCCTAGGACTCATTCTCTGTATCCATATGTAGTCATTGTCCATGTCCCTCCAGGTACCAAAGAACCTCATATAGAATTCTAAGGATGGCAAAAAGGAATAAAGCCACGAAGATGGCTGCTGACACAAGAGACACATCAAGGACTGCATGGCCAGAAACCAAGGCAATTCCCAGTGCTGGTCAAAGAGCAGCAGGACAAAACCACTGCCAGTGGGAACCAACATACTGTAGTCACCCTGGCACTAGTGCTCAGGCACTTGAACTTAAACTTTCAAACTCAAACTTAGGTGCTGAGGAACCTGAGACAGCAGCAGTGGAGTGAAGGCACATCATCTGTTTCTAGGGGCTGGCAGTTAGAACAGGAGCTGACAGCAAGCTGAAGTCATGCTTCCTCTGTACTGCACAGTGGCAAGCTGATTTGAGTGGGAGGGGATGATATGTGCTGGCCTGGGAAGATGCATAAAGCAGCTGGAACAAGTAGGACACATTTGCACTTAAAACAATAAACTGAGCTCAGTCAGTTGAATTAAATGTGGAGCTACCCAACAGGAGGCAATGGGATGAATGGGCTGCATTATTTTTCTTGGAAAAAGTGTTTAGGAGAGGGCTAGTTGGTTCTCCGCTCTGATCCTGGGAGCTGCTTATATTAAAATTACAAATTGATCACCAGAGGTCATTTCTAAAATTGTCTGTAAAGCACAGGAAAATAGCTATAACTTACTGCATGATTTTTTTTTTGTATAATAAAGCAAATGATCTCAACTTTTATTTATAAACTGAACAGAGATTGAATAAAGTAAGATTATCCATATGATTCAAGTTTCTCCACATTGTGAAAATAGTTTTGTGTGTGTGTGGTGGTGTGTGTGTGTGTGTGTGTGTGTGTGTGTGTGTGTGTGCTGTTCCTGTGTGTTATAATTTTCCTACTTTAATAATACTATTATTTTTCTGCTTTTCTTCCTAATTTACAGTCTCTGAATTAAATCTCAGCTGTATAATATAATTTCTCACTTTGGTTCATTTTCTGCAACTAGATGTGCAGTGTTCAATATAGCTAGGTGCTCTAGTTGCAGTGTATGAGAAGGCACTGTCAAGAAACGTATCTTGCTTGTGATACACTCAAAATAGTTCTGAGTCCAATTTACAAAAGTTAATATGTTTTAAAGTAAACTGTGCACCTAAAATGGTGCCAGCATCATTCATGACTTGTACACTGAATATTATTTGTGACAAAAGTTTAGCGGATGAGTATGTGGTTGGGGGCGGAGGAGGGGGCGGGGGGGGCAAATGTTATCTGAATGACTTTTTTCAAGAGTAATGGCAAGTATTTTCAGTTGCTGGTATTAAGACAATTTTTTTGCAACAAACCACATTAAATATCACATTACTAATACTGTATTAGTAATATGATATTTAATAGGATCTGTTGTAAAATTGTATTAGTAATATAATAGAGCTAGATTGCCTGTCTAAATGATTCTATGGGAACAGAAGATATATTGGAAAGAACCACAGAAGTCTTTCAATTATTATCAAACAGCATTCACAACTTCTCCCACCCCACCCCCCCCACACACACACACATATACACACATGCTCTTACTCTCACAATGTAATGTTTTTGATACATTTAACAATGTTCAATACCTGTGCACTTCAGGTTTTATCATCAATGCACAGAATATTGTAGAACATATTTGTTATATTAAACTCATGCAAAAATCTATTTTTTTGTGTGCAGGGCTGTCACAGAACTTTAAAAAGTATGTGCACATTTTTAGAAATACTGCCTCAAAGCATTGCTCACAGAATGGATTCAACTTAATAAGATAATTTAGGGTATGCGTAATTTGTACTTGTGTATCCCTGCTGGCAGAATCGTTTGAGTGCACTTTGAGCGTGCTAATTTGTTTGCCAATACTATTCTGTGCACTTCCACTTGGTCACTTACCTATAATGAACAATACAATTCCAGAGCACAAACAGTACATTGGAGTCATGTGCTCAAGTCCCCATCCAACATTGCAATTTATTTCAGAGTCCACATCCAGTTATGCTTATTTATGTTGCTGGGTTAAGATGAAGGTGCTGGTGGTGGAGGGGAGTGGTCCATATTGGTACAGAATGTAACAGCCTGTGCTTAGAAGATAAGATTCAACAACCAGTTTATTAACTGCACAGAATGAGTTATTGGTGCACAGCACTGACAGTTACGATATAAAAAAATTAACTGAATCAATTAACAAAAAGAAATGTAGCTAGAGATCAACCATTAGCAAGTGAATATATAAATCTAAGCAATAAGTGGAGAGGAAAAATCCAGGGAATGATGACTGAATAACTTCACAATGGCACATCAAGTAATGAAGATAAAAAAAAATCCTTATAAAGAGACAGGCAGATCTGAAGCAGATGCAGCATTAAATTGTTGTATGATGGGGTGAATCACATAGCCAGGTTGCTCAGCTCCCAGATGCTCTCTCTCCAGAGAAGTAACTTTGGTGTATAATAATTGGAAAGTGGGCACAACTATAAAGGGATTTTACAGCATGTTATTCAAGACAGCAATGATGAAATGTTGGGGGGGGGTCTGTCCCCCTGTCCCCCACCAAATTACTCTTATGTGTGTGTGTCTCTCTCTCTCTCTCTCTCTCGGTCTTACTCCTCCATGTCTCACTTTGATCACATGCTCTCAAGAACAGATGAAAATGATGACAAATGCAGGCGGCGGATTTGTTTTTTAAATTTAGCAGTTCTGTTGGCATGGTAGATTGTTCTGGAACAATTTACATCTGCAGGGCAAGCAGGAAGCTAAAGTAATGGGAGAGACCTGATTTATATACTGCGGCCCACTGCCAGAATAGCTGATGGACAGCTGATAAACATCATGGCATTCTCACAGGGTGTGGCTGTAGAGGAAAGGGGGTACATTGCCTAACTGGTCAACTCTGTATAATGGCACTGAATAAAGGTACAACACTGGGACAATAACTCTGCAAAAGATACAAAATTACACATGGCACAGTAACGCAATCTGAAAGTGAAGACACGCAATTTGATTTACCTGCCACCGGAACAGTTGATTGCAGCAGAAGAATGCATTCTCTGACACTAAAATAGATTTGTTCAGCGTGGATATAGATAGGGGTACTAGGTCTACAGAGGATACTGAGACTAGACTAATAGTAGAGCAGTCTCTGGTTTCTGCATATTTTTCTATGTGTAAACCCAAACTTTTTTGGTGGCAGCACTTTATGTGTGATCAAAGACTTCTCAGCTCACGATCCATAAATCAGCCCTCAGACTAAGCTGAGCAACCAAGATTTTTGGGGTGCCCAGAAAAAGGTATTTATATGTTGATTTAAAAACCAACCAACACTAGAATCTAATTAAATGTATCTGGTTTACCTAGGTTCAGGTGTCTGATTTTTCAAAAATCATTTTAATGTACTTTTCTACTTTAAAAAAAATGCCGGCCATCGTGACCTGAAAACATTTTCACAGCACTCTAAAACACAGTTAGTCATAAACTGAAAATGACTTGTGAAAGGAAAATTTATGGGTCATATCAGAGAGTTATCCTGAAAACCCTATTGAGCATGCTCAGAAGGCAAATTTTAAAACCTTATAATTCTGGAACCGAGTAATATTCTTTTCACTAAACCTTCAAAAGGCACACAGTTAGCTCAAGCCCATTTAGCCCTCAAATTTTCAAATTGTTTTCGCTGTAGGTGATAGCAAAAAACTGGCCAGACACAGTGCTTTTTATGTTGTCTGACGCGTGCAGCACAAGCAACATTTTGTGACAGCTTGCTGGAGTAGCAGGTTGTGGAGGTGCAGCCGTGTTGTGGCCAGTGGTGCTTCTGCTTTTTGGGCTGGTCTCTGTGGCACCAATGAATGAGCACGTTGTCTATGACAGCAGCTCAAAAGTGTGCCACCAACCTGAAAGAATTTTGCCACTGCAATGAGGGAGTGAACCATCATTGCAGGGTGTGTCTTGCCTGGTGAAACATTTCAATAAACACCTCTCACAGTCCCCAGCAAGCCGACTTCAGGGGTACCCAATCTCTCTGTCGGCATGCCCCCTGCTCAGTTCATTTGCCAATGGGGGTACTCAATCCCCCTCAGCATAATGCTCCCCCAAAACATAGACATGCTTTCCTTGCCAATGGGGGGCCCAGTCCCTGTCAGCTTCAGTCCCCTGTCCCTAAAAAACAAAGGTGGCCACTGGGAGCCCACCCCAGTGTGCCCAATGTAGTACGTGGAAAAAGGAAAACCTTCCCCCGAAGTGTTTTTTTTTTTTAATTTTTACCTGTAAATAAGAAAACAGTCCTGCACTGTCTGTGGCACCCCTCCCCCAACCAGCACCCACCCTCTGTGCACCCCACTTTCCTGCACCCCCCACCCCATACTTACCTCTGGAGCCTGGCGTGATGATCTTCAGTGGAGCGGGAACACGTCTGCACTCTTCAAAGCCAAAATCAAACTTAAGAAAATCTGTATAATGTATAATGGCATCAATGGGGGGTTTCAACTTACGTGGAAATCTTGGCCATTTTTGTGATTTTTGGCTCCAAATTTTCAACGTGGGGTTCTTGGGACCCCACCTCATGAACTCAGGCACTGTCATTTTGTTATTAGGTCCCAAAAGTTGATTTTGCAGTCAGTGCATGGAATCACCTTTTGGGACTGATTAATGAAATGACAGTGTCACTGTTCATGAGGTGGGCTCCCAAAAAGCCTATGTTGCAAATTCGGTGAAAAAATTCCAAAAAATAACTGCGTTACGAGCTTGTGTTGCGCAGTTTCCATGCAAGCTAGTAAGTTTGAGAATTTTTTATATTTTCATTCCAGATTTTCAACATTGCCATTTTTTCACACACGTTTATGAACAGTACAGCTGTCATTTTTCATATCCTGCCCGAAATATGTTTTCGCACATCTGGTGCACAATGGTGCGGTCGCTGTGGGAAATCAATGTTCGGGACAGATTAAGAAAATCACAGTGACACTGTTCATGAGTGGAGGTCTCAAAATGCCTACATTGAAATTTTTGTGAAAAGATTCCACAAAATGACTGTTTTACGAGCGTGTGTGGCGCAGTTTCCATGCACGCTCATAAGTTCAAGAATTTTTAATATTTTCACTCCAGATTTTCAACATTGCCATTTCTTCACACCTTCTTATAAATGGTATAGCTGTCATTTTTCACATCCTGCCTAAAATGTGTTTTCGTACAGCTGGCACAGAATGGCATGGTCGCTGTGGGAAATCAACGTTCGGGACAAATTAAGAAAATTACAGTGCCACTGTTCATGAGCAGAGGTCCCAAATGCTTTTATGAGGTGGGGTCACAAAAAGCCTATGTTGAAAATTTGGAGTGCAAATACCAACAAATGACCGGGGTGTTAGGGTTTCTAACCGTAATGTCCCACCCTGTAAACACTGACAGGCATCAGTGGTGTGACTTTGGATTGTCGGCTGTAATGCTTACACCATTCCACCCCCACCCCCACCCTGCATCCAGTGACAGGCATCAAGGTGTGTCTTGGACTTTTTGGCCCCAAAGTTCACCCCATTCTCCTATACTGCACCCATCTCAATGTATTTCCTTATGGAATGGGGTGAGAGTAAGGCCCGATGAACCCAAGGCACTATACGACACTTGTCGGAGTCTGCAGGGTAGGGTGAGGTGATATGGCATGAGCGTTATGGCCGTCGACCCAAAGGCACACCTCAATGCCTGTCAGCCTCTGCAGGGTGGGGTGGGGATGGTGTCAGTTCCATACTTCACTGCATTCCTATTATGCATCTCTCTAACTCCTGCACTACCAATGCCAATGCCAGCAAGACAACATTTGGCATTGATAAATGCTTGTTATGTTTTTGGGATGTTTCTGGATCTCAGAATCTGGTTAAGTGGCCATCATGAAACTTCCCATGTCTTGAGAACTTACCACCCAGATTATGTGTGCCAAATTTGCACAATGTTGTCAAACTCAGTCAAAGTTAATAAGGTGCAAAGATTGGGGTTTAACACTGAGCACTCAGTTCAGCCCTAACTGTACCTGTGCTACCATGCAAGTATAAATATAATCAGAGTCAGAGTTTATTTAACCCTTGCTGTGCCATGGACTAATATATCAGTCCAGAATTCATATATGTTCTAATTCTGTCAGCAGCCTAAGGGTTAATAAAAAGAGCAGTTGCTCATGTAATGCAGAATGGCAGCTGCATGGTACATAGCACCTGAGAGGAGGAGAGGATGAGCCGAGCGGGCTCCAGAGACAAGCAGTACCACACTAGGAGGTCAGGTGTGAGACTGTGACTGCTGAATGATGCAGCACAAACTGCTACCATGGTTGCGATGCAGGCTGAGGCCTGCAGGCAGCACTGACAGCATGGTTGCTCTGAACGGCAAAACCACCACTTCAGTACGCAGAACATCATTAGATGGCAGGCAGCATGCTTCAGTGATGTAAATATACAGACTGGCTGTTATTTTCCAAATAAATATAACCTTGAAGGGGAAAATAGAGAGAGAGAGAGAGAGAGAGAGCACTTGGCTTTGGGGTGGGCTCAGAGAGAAACAGGCACTATCTTATAAGCAGCAGGCTACTAGTGAGAAAATACTACTCCGCAAACACTTGAAGAAATCAAACAAATTAATAAATAAATAATTGGCATGTGAGACTAGATAAGAGTCTAATGAACAGAACCATGTGATTAGTTGAGCTATATAAAGACAGAGGGCCTGATTCTAGAAAGGTGGCGCAGGTTGCCACCGAACGCAACCTGCGCCACCCGCGACTGCGACATTGACCCTGCACCCTATTCTAGAAGGGGCAGGGTCTTCTCAACAATTCTGTGACTTGTGATATGCGGCAAGGTCACGCCACACAGAGGGCGTGCCTGGCAGGCATGTGGCAACCCGCCGTCAGAGGGTCGGCATAGTACACCCCCACCCATGCCCTGACCCTGGGTCGCCCGCTGCATGCGGCACATCACCCGCCCCCATAGTCCAGTGCCCCCGAACTGTACAGTCCAGAAACTAATATAAATCCTGAATCCCTGGTAGTCTAGTAGCCCCCCAACTGTACAGTCCAGAATATAAAACACATCTTGAGTCCCTGGTAGTCTAGTGGCCCCCAAACTGTACAGTCCCATATCATAAAGAAAGCCTGATTCCCTGGTAGTCTAGTTGGCCCCACCTCCCCACCAGGCCATGCCAACACACCCAGCACCCCCCACCCGTCCCCAGCCAGCAACTGGCACAGCCCTACTCACCTCCATGGCCAGCCACTGACTGAGTGCTGTAGTAGTGCTACAGCACAGAGCCTTCCTGAAATTCATTTCTGATGCATCATGCTGTAGCGCTAATACAGCACTCCAGTCGGGTAGCTGGCCATGGAGGTGAGTAGGGCTGTGCCAGTTGCTAGCTGGGAGAGGAGGGTGCTGGGTTGGCTAGCAATGGCTGGGTGGGAGGTGAGGCAAGAATACCAGGAATCGCTTTTCTTTATGATATGGGACTGTGAGTTCTGGTGGCACTAAAACTACCAGGGACTCAGGAGTTATCTATTTCTGGGAAATGAAAGGTTGAGGAAGGTACTTAGACTGCCAGGGCTGTTGTATTGCTGCATTCGCGGTGGGTGAC
Organism: Neoceratodus forsteri; assembly: GCA_016271365.2. NCBI lineage: Eukaryota > Metazoa > Chordata > Ceratodontiformes > Ceratodontidae > Neoceratodus > Neoceratodus forsteri. The sequence continues at coordinate 191,470,542 of CM057458.1, forward strand.
TCGCAGTTTGGGGCACGGGTTGGGGACAGCGCTGCACTGCAAAGGCTTCTGCCAATGGCTGTTTCGGGGTCTGGGGTATGGGTAGCCCTGTGGGGCCCAGCTGGGGTGTGCTGGGCATGGGGGTGGGAAACTGTGCACTATCCACAGGACAGCTGATGGGTCTACAGGACCCCTGGGGGCATCCGTAAGTTATACCAGCTAAATGCTGGTATAACTTACATTGCTGGATCTCCTCCGGGGGTTCTTGTAGAATCCTGATGTGGGCACTTTGTGGCTGCCCTTCTAGAATGGGGTGCAACTGCTGCCGTAAACCCCCTAGTGCCATGTCGCAGGGGGTTAATGCAGCATAACAGCTGTTTGGCGCAAGTGGCCTGTGACATGTCGCAGGTCACTTTGTAGAGTCAAGCATGTTGCAACTGCTGGCATAAGTCGCTACATGCACCATTCTACTTGGTGCAACTGCTGTTACACCTGATGTAACCCTTCTAGAATCGGGCCCAGAGTGTTTGAGGAAAATGAGTGAGCAAATTTAAACAGCTGAAATGTACAGAACATTTTAGCAAAAGCCACTAGAGATGTGGCAAAATTACATTTCACTGGCGAAATTCCCGTGAAATCGGCAATTTCGCCACATGAAACATTTCACTAAATTCCGCAGTTCCGCAAAATATTTTGTGGGTGTGAAGCTACAAAATTTTGCCTGCAAAATTTCACCCAAAAATGATGAAATTTTGCCTGCGAGCGGTGAATTTTGCCATTTTGCTGGTGAAATTGTGTACTCCATGTACAAACTTTTGCATTTCGCACCTGCAAAAAATTTGGCAAAATGAGCAAATTTCGCAAAATATTTTGCATAATGAAATTTAGCATTTTTGTCCATCTCTAAATGCCACAGTGCAGTCATTTTGCATCAGAATCATACCAAATGTGGTACTCATATAGTTTGAAGCGTGGGAAATTACAGAAAAAAATGTCCTACTTGTCACAGTGACCAGGAAAGGGGAGGGACGTTGACCTGCAAAGGCTGAGTAGTCAAGAAGAATAGCCTGCAGTCTAGGAGCCATGCTGGCAGGCAGGGAAGGTTGAAGGAGGGGCCAGGAGAGGGAGCGTACTCGTGTACTGGAGTATCAGACTGGAGCCCTTGAGACGGCCCTGGGAGGATTTGTGCACCACCATATTAGCATGCATTATTTTTAAGTCACAAACAAACAGAACATGATTTATTTAAAGGAGAAAGGGATGATTTAAGCAGCATTTTCACCTCAATGAAAGTGGCTGAATGTAAACAGAAAACTGCCAGTTTCCCAAGGTGGAAACTTCAATTTAAAGAGCAGGTTTCTACCAATAAACTTCCCCCCCACCCCCTTTAACATATACGACAGCTTACCTGTCCCCCAATTGTGTCGTACATAAGTTTAATTTTTGGATCATTGTATTTGAAGAAAAAACACTCATAAAAATGCTCTATGGAGCCTCCAGTCAAAACAGACCCACTTTCATACACGGAGACGTGCCTCCACGCTAGCCCATTTCGTGATGTCAGTACTGGAAAAGCATGGGGGTATACTCCATAGACTATAATGGGGCAGTTTTTACAGGGTTTCTTAAATACTTTTGAGTGCTGCTTTTGACAAAAGAAGTCCACTGCTCAACTAACAAGGTCCTCGTTGCTTAAGTTCTTACTATTAGGTAAGTATATCATTGGGGGGTATTTCATTTTCAGTGTATTTCTTGTCCATCTTGATAGTTTTATGATCTGCCTACAGCACAACCATGACATGGTTTGACTGACTGCAAGAGATTGATGAAGTACCTTGCTGTTCTTGCCATGCTGTCTATGCATTTCAGTCCATTGAGCCTCAGTGCCTTGATATTGTGTTTTCTAGGCCTCAATCCCCAGGAAGTAGACTATTTCCCATAGAAAATGTATTCTGATCTCTAGCTGCATCACCTCACCACTTCAGCACTGATACACACAATTTCAAGACCCTGCAATTGCAGGTATTATTACTGTGCCAACAGATCAGCTTTCCCACTCTACAATTTGTCAACAAGTCTCAAATTGTTACAAGCACTAGACAGAAGCAGGATCAAGAAAACCTATGATTATAGTACTTTGTTGACAAGTTTCCCTATAGAGCAATCCAAGGCCTGCATTTATACCACATTTAGAGAATTTTCATAAACAAATAAAGAAAATTAGAGAGAAGAAATATTTTTCGCAATAGTAAACTGCCTTTTATAAATAGCTGCTTCTTACTTTTTCAGTTTACTTCTTTTCTGCTGGAAGAAACTGTATAACTCTTTGGAAATCCAAGATGTTCAGTTTGAGACAATGTTGCAAATGTACATAGTTAAAATGTAACAAAAGTACTTGGTTTTACTGTTCTGATAGCTCCCTGAATATTTCCCTAGAATTCTGAATGGAAATGTAACAATGTTGGTGTATTTTTTTTTTTTTTAAAACAATGGAGTGACTGTTAATTTCTTTGGACTCCGTGAGACTCTGTTTAGTTTTTCATTTAAATCCACATCTGGTACATAATCAGTTCACCCATAAGCAATAAGACAAGACAGGGTGTGCATTGTGCTGGGATAATGACACAACTCAGGTGGGTTAAAGCATAACGCTAAAGGCGGAGTGCTTTCACGACCCAAGAAGTACCATTATCCCAGCGCAACACACACCCTGGAGTGCCTTATTGCAATTATAAAATGGGTCTGTTAGCATTACTAAATAAGATATTTGTAATAATTTTTTTTTGAATCATTGAACTCACTCAATCCTATAGTGCATGGCAGCTATTTTGAATAATGTTAAACACAGAATGTTTTGACTCATATACGTGCTATAAGACTGAGTGAAAATAGGAAATGAAATTAAATGTAACAAATTTTTAAAAGAAAAAAGTCCAGTTTGGCCATTGTAGTGTTGACTGTTGGCCAGCAGGTGAAGGCAATACTGCATATGACAGTGCGTGAGGGTAGGCAGCGACTTCAAGTGATGGTTTTCTGTCGGGTGACTTTGCTGGGTTTATGAGTCATTCTGCAGCATTCTTTCTGTGACCATTTGAATTTAGAATGTCTATACAATACTTTGCGATCACCATATGCTGTGGGTGAGCAGGTATGATCATGGCTAAGGCGGGCGGGATGATGGAAACTGAGCTTCAGCACTGCAGAAGTTATTGGTGGTTGACTAGCACTGAGAGTGGGAGACGTGATGGAGACAGAACAAAAGGCTTTACTTGGAGCAAAAACTTTGAAAAGGGTAATTACATTATGGGTGGGTGGGGCTGGAGCCAGTGTTATTACTGTGATTTTTTTTTTGTCTGTCTGTGAAAATGACTGAGCAGGCAGTCACCGGCAACTGGGAGTGATATTTCAGAGGTTGATTGGGGTAAGGTGGACTCCAAGGACTTAGAACTTCTTTCCATGCTGTTGTTCTGGGATATTAGCACAGGGTTTGTAGATCCTTAGCCAATCAGGTTACAAGACCTTGTTGAACCCTTTCATAAGTGTATAGTATTCTTTAAGTTTCACAAGTGATGTCAGCTACAGTGATATATAAGTCATCCAAAAATTATGTTCTGAAAATTGGGATACACATTTCACCCTTAATATCAGAATACACTCTGGATGATGTATCTCCATTACCATTTAGGTTTGAAGCTTTGTATGGAGGAGTAGCATACTGCTGAATATATAGAATAAGTGACCATTTTTGGATTCAATTACCCATCACTGTATCTGACATAGCTTTTGAAACTCTGAAAGATCCAGTGTTAAACGAGCATTTGACAATGCCAAACGTGTTTCCTTGCATGCTGTTATAGGTTAGAACAACAGCATCTTCAGACTACAGGCAGACCTTTCTTAGCCCCGGTAGCCATTGTCTTATGGATTTTGTGTTCCACAGGGCTAAGGGGTACAGGCCCTCATATTCAGAGTCGGTGGTGTGCAGAATACTAACAGGAACACTACAATTAGTGGATGGCTAGCTCAGGGCAATATTCAGACAATTAGCACACTCCAGTGGGAGCATGCTAACTGTCTGAATATGTGGCTCTGCTAGCACAGTGCACAATGACTATGTGTTGCTCTGACAAAACTCCAAATTAAATATGGTCCACAGGAGTTCAATGGCAATATGGAGCTAGTGCAGTACAAACAGGATAGTGCCAGGGCTCCTGTCAGCCATATTCAGCACTAACATGTTAATGAGCCCATTGAGCATCCAAGGTGTTATGAGCCCTTTGCATGCCCATTGAGGGCGTATGAGCATGTGTGCACCCTTGAGCATCCATCTTGTAACCATAGTAAATATTCCTGGTGGTCTAGTAGCCCCCCATCCCCCAATCAATCATCTGATAGCTATCTTGAATATTACTGTTGATTGTCATACCTCCATCCCCAATGTCCCATGCTGTAGCTGTCTTGAATATTGCACGTGATCTAGTGACCCCCCCATAAGGATATCCAACCCTCTTCCGGCCTGACCACTCAGGACCCTCCGCACCACCCTTCTCATTGGTCACCTAATCCAAACTATGATAATAGTGATGAGAAGTGGCATAGCCCTCTACTCACCACCTCAGGCACCCACCATCTGACTGTCAGTGAGCAATTATGAGTACTATAGAAAGAGCTGTTCCTGCAATACTCACGATTGCTCACTGACAGTCACATGGCAGCCAGCCAAGGTGCTAAGTGGAGGACTGTGCCAGTCACTGTCACTACTGCCATAGTTTGGCTTAGGTAACCAGGGCAAGCTGGGTGCAGGGAAATGGGTCCTTGGTGGGAAGGAGGAGGTTAGATACCATTATGGGAGGGGGACCACTAGAACTCCAGGAATATTCAAGACAGGTACAGGATGTGTGATCAGGGTGCAGGGGAAAACACTAGGCCACTAGCAATATTCAGGATATCTACAAGATTGGCAATGGGGGGGTCGGGGTGGGAGGACCATTAGACCATCAGGAATATGCAAGCCATCTACAGGATGGGCAATCAGGGTGCCACCAGGCATGGGCATAAGGGGAGAGTTTCAGCAGCATTAAACTGCGATGTGACAGAGGCTGTTTAGCACAGTTGAAACTGATGAATATACTGCTGTGCCCAGTATGCATGGGGATCTTTCATTTTCTTTCTTTTTTTTTTATTAGAATTTCCTTCTCCTTCATTCCTCCAGCTGCTCCCATCTGACTGCCCCCCCAAGCCCTGTCACCCAGCTCCCCTGGAATTTACCTTACACCTGCGTCCTCTGCCACAGGACTTATGGTGCATGCCCAGCCTCCAGTGCAGAGCCTGTGGGGGTTGGTCTTCATCCTGCCTCTGGGGGTTCTTTTTCCACCTGGTTTTCCACCCCTTTATGTCCCTGGGAACTCGGCCATTCATGGCAGTGCATGTACGTGGAGGCATGCATGTGCATTGAGCACAGCCCCAATCCACCCACCCAGCCTAATACCAGCCCCTCCCATCCTCCGACGCTACCATCAAGCTTCCACTTGGTGGCAGTCAAGAGCTGGAGAGGCCTACCTCCCCAATCCGGGAGAGGAAAGCTGCCTGGTGGCTGCTCTATCCACTCCAAGCCCTCCTCCCCAGCCAACCCGTGCTAGTTCCTGAACATGGGTCACCAGCATGGTGAGAGGTAAGGAGTCCAGCACCTCAGCTCTCTGTGCCTCTTGGCTGGCTTGGGATCCCTCATTTTCATGGGCACAGTGATATATTCTGTGTAGTCTTGCTGTTGGGTCAGTGCAGCATATTGAATGCCATTGAATATGGCCCCGCCACATTGGTTAGCTTTTTCGATGGTCAGCGCAGCACAAGTCTAGTTAGTGCTACATTAACACTTTTAATTTGTGGGCCCTAGAGCTGAAAAAATGGTGAACTGTCAAGAAAATCTTTATATGTTCCCTGTTTTTTCATTACTTTGTTGTTATTCAACATTTTGACCTCTACATTTTCAACATAGTCTTTTTATGACCCCACTTTATGATCTAGGCAGATGGAATTAACTTCCACAAGACTATTTTCAGTCCATAAACAGTGTATTCTTTAATTGCCCCAACATATCATTACCTCTGTAACAAGATCATCCATATACTAACTCCCACATTGGATAGTTGGGCAAGATCCCTCTACTAACTTTGTAATGCACTTAGCCTCTGTCTTAGTGCAGCTATCACATACAACATTGAATTTCCTCCATCCAGACTGGACACAGGCTACAGTACGTGAGAGAAAATAGGCTTAGTACATTTTTATAGTTTTATATAATAAGGGTGAGTAGTTTTATTCATGGACCAGTAACAGCGACTAAAACACTGCCCCAAGTCACTATAGAGACCAACAAAAGATCAACCACCGCAAACAGTATAAAACAAAAAAAAACATATTTTATGCAGGGGGCTATCCCCCCTCCGGCCCCCCCAACTTAAATATTCTCAACTCCGGGGGGGGGGAGGTGGACTTAGAAAAAAAAACCTCCAGGACAAACAAAAAATTGTATCCCACCCCAGGACTTGGGTCTTTCAATTCCATTGGTGGTGGCTCTAGGCACTAAACCAAATGGCCATCATGCCAGGGCTTGGCTACACTGCTCCTCATGTATTTCTCTAGTGAGTACAGCTCACTGCTACATTTGCTCTTATCCACTCCTTGGCATTCTTCAATACTCACTCTTCTTACAGGCAGTATTACTGAGTCGCTCATATTGAGCCGCTCAATAATACTTGCCCATATAGGGTGTTACCCATTTTTACTAATGTATAGAAGACAGAGAACTACTACCATTCGACACACTCAAAATAAGATAAAGGGCTTGATTTTCAAACAGTTTGGAATGATGCAATGGACTTGTGTCAAAAGAGTTTGACACAAGGGGCAACATGTGTCAAAAATTATGTCAATCGCAGTTTTCTAATGCAGACTGTGTCAAACTCAGACACAGCTATGCTAAAGTCCTTTACATCAAAAGTTGCATCAAAAATCCATTGCACCATGTTGCAAATGTAGTTTGCTTCAAAAAAAGCTGCTATAGCCCCTTATATGGAATTTTAGAAGGTGGTGCTCCCACACTTGTGTCAATGGGTTTGACGCACCTATTAGACCAAGGTGGAGCTGGCTTAAAGCAGACAGCATATAAATAGGCAGTTGGAATGTGAGTCACAACTGAGGAGCTACTGCAACAGCACAAGCACCAGAGGGGTGAAAATCGAGAATACCTGGGCTAGCAGCCGAACTAGCCATTAGGCTAGCTATGCATAGGTGGCATTGGCAATGCCCAATGGCAGTCCCCCTGGGCAGACATGATGCCACTGTGGACAGAAAGGGTAGAGGGCGGTGAAGATACCCTGTAAGGGTACACAGGAGACAGATATTTTTCTGGGAGCTCTCAGAGGAGCAGTGCTTGGCATGATACCATCTTCCTTGTGATGCCATACAGGAGCTATGTGATGAGCTCAGAGGGGATATGCAGAGCCAAACCCAGAGGGGGCATCTGATTTCAGTCAAAGTGAAGGTGTCTGTAACACTATGCTTCCTGGCAATGGGAACATTCCAGATCACGATGGGTGACATTATGGGCATCTCTCAGTTTGCAGTGTCCAAATGCTTGAAGCAGTTCATGGAGGCCCTGCTTCGTAGGACTGACAAATATATGTGTGTACCTCAGGAGGCACAACAACAACTTACTGTAAAGCAGGGCTTCTATGGCATCATGTGGTTCCCTGTGTACTGGATGCCTTGAATTGCATGCACATGGTAATGCACTCACTGACCATGGATGCAAACGTGTACATCAACAGAAAGAGGTTCCATTCAATGAACATCCAGGTCATGTGCAACTGCCAGTGCCACATCCTTCATGCGGTTGCACAGTTTCCCAGCTCCTGTCATGGTGCATACATCATGAGACAGAGTAGGCTGTATGAGGTCTTTGCACGTGGGGACATCCACAGAAGATGGCCAATAGTATTCAGTATTGCTGCTCAGTATTCACAAAAGAGGAGAAGGGGGAGGTACCTAATCCAATAAACAGAAGCACTCTGGATAGGGGGGTTGATTCCAGTCCTTTCACAGAAGAAAGGGTTCTGAAAGAACTCCTAAAACTGAAGGTGGACAAAGCAATGGGGCCTCACGGGATTCACCCCAGAATTAAGTGGAGAACTAGCGACACCACTGAGTACCCTTTTTAACAAATCATGGTAGGATGGTGTGGCACCTGAGGACTGGAGGAGGGTGGATGTGATTCTCCTTCACAAAAGAGGGCGCAAGACAGAGGCAGGAAACTACAGACCTGTCAGTTTGACCTCTGTGGTAGGAAAAGTGATGGAATCACTTCTGAAGGAAAGAATTGTTGAATACCTAGAGGCCAGTGGGGCACAGGACCCAAGGCAGCATGGGTTCACAGCAGGAATGTCATGTCAGATGAATCTAATCAATTTCTTTAATTGGGTGACCAATGTAGTAGACCAGGGAGGGGCTGTGGACATGGCCTAACTAGGCTTTAGCAAGGCATTTGACACAGTCCCACAGAAAAGATTAATACACAAATTAACCAGCCTGGAAGTGGGTCCCAGGGTGGTAGCCTGGGTAAAACATTGGCTGGACAACAGGACACAGAAGGTAATAGTAAATGGAGTCCACTCTGAAGAAAAAGGGGTTAATAGTGGGGTACCGCAGGGTTCAGTACTGGATCCGGTCCTTTTTAATGTGTTTATAAGTGACATTGCAGAGGGACACAAAGATCTGCAACAGGGTTGATACACAAGGAGGCATGGAAAGGATGAGAATGCACTTGGCAAGGTTGGAGGAATGGTCAGAATTATGGCAGTTTGGATTCATTGCAAAGAAATGCAAAATAATGCACCTGCAAAATTAAAACCCAGGGGAAGAGTACACAACTGGGGAGGAGGTAGTAACAACAACAAAAATGGAAAGGGACCTGGGGGTAATCATATCAGATGACCTGAAGTTTGGCAAGCAATGTGAGAAGGCAGTAGGGAGGGCTGGGGATGCTGGGATGTATAGGGAGAGGCATCACCAGCAGAAAACAGGAAGTTGTTATCCCTCTGTACAGACAGTTGCTGAGACCCCATCTGGAGTACTGCATCCATTCTGGAGACCCCATCTCCGCAAGGACATAGACAGGATGGAGGCAGTCCAGAGGAGGGCAACTAAAATGGTGCAGGGTCTGCAAGAGAAGCCATCCGAGGAGAGGCTAAAGGAGCTTAATATGTATACCCTTGAGGAAAGGAGGGAGAGGGGGGACATGATGGAAACTTTTAAGTACCTCTGTGGAATCAACAAAATCCAAGAGGGTAGCATCTTTCAGAAAAAGAGATGTGCAAGAATAAGGGGACACAATTTGAAGATGGGGGGGATGGCTCAGGAGCAATGTGAGGAAGTATTTTTTCACAGAGAGGGTGGTGGACACATGGAACAGCCTTCCTGAGGAGGTTGTGGGGTCTAAAACTGTGGGAGAATTCAAGAATGCATGGGACAGACACAAGGCAATTCTTGTGGGGGGTAGGAAGAAATAGGCTGTTGGTTAACTAGGATCTGCAGCTTATCCAGTAGATAGGGAAATGGGCAGACTAGGTGGGCCAAGCAGTCCTTATCTGTCATCAAAGTCTATATTTCTATGTTAATAGGTAAGTGCATGAGCAAGGATGCAAGAGAGGTGCAATGGGCAGTGGAAAAGCATGTGAGCAACTGCAATGTGTGCTGCTGGATCACCAGTGCAGGGGACATGGTCAGACGTGATACAGCTGACCTGGACAGAGTGATGTCCAACTTGGCATGTAGGACATGTGTCGACCTGGCTGCCTGTAATATCAATGGAGTCATACGTGGGCGATGTGTGTGTGAGTGACATGATCCACAGGCTGGGGGGAGGGCAGAGGGTCCTGTGGTGTGGGGTATCCACATATGGGCTGGGGGGATTGCAGAATGGACAGTGGTGTGACAGTGTGGCTGACCATGCCAATCCATCCCCACAGATAATAGTGGCTACCCCGGCATTCATGGCTGATGACCCTGGTGAGGCACCCTGAAACAAAGGCAGAGCTAAGATACATCGAGGCCCACATTGCCATCAGATCCATCATTGAGTGCACCTTCGGTCTCCTCTAGATACGATTTCACTGCCTAGACTGGTCAGAAGGGGCCTTACAGTACACACCACAGAGGGTGGGCAGGATATTTGTCACCTGCTGCATTCTTTACAACATTGCACTGTTACACCATGTTGTCATACCAGACATGGCGGAGTACCCCAAGCAGGAGGAGAAGGACATGGAACAGCCATGGGGCACTAGAACTGGCCAGGTGATGGGACTATGGAGCACAGCAGCATCAGGTCATTGTGCCAGAGTGGACCTAATCCACAGCCACTTTACATGACTACAAACACACCGTAAAGGACAACAGCATGTCCACAGAGTGTGCACTAGGATGACATCAAACACACTACGTATGCCCAGGCAGTGTACCAGGGAAATATCCCACCATCTGAGGCAGGCAACTGGGAGTGGTGGCACATCACATATCAGGTGCCCACTGCCTGGTGGTCACCTCTGGTGAGGATTGGATCAGCATCATTGTGTAGTGTGGGCTGCCTAGGGACACTGGAGGTTGGTGGCGTTCTGGCCAGGTGAGGCATGCAGAAGCAGGTGTGAGTGCTGACACACACACACGCCACGCACACACACACACACACACACATATGCATGCACACACACACACACACACACACATGCATGCACACACACACACACACACACACACACACACACACACATATGGGAGTTAGGTGGGAATGTGACTGTGCAGGGTGGAGAGGACATCGGGGTGGAAGTGTTGGCATATGCAGCCCAGAGACAGCATAGGACAGTGCCATGGCAACAGGCAGAAAGAGCATGTGGGCAGCAGTGAGTAAGTACAGCCAGGTGGGCTGGTTGTCTTCCATCTGATGGTGGCAATTGCTGACACCCACAGTACAAGGGGAACACCAGTGCACCCTGGGATTGGAGGGAAAGGGTGCCCGCACACCACCATGGACTGTAATGGTGGAACAATAGCATGTGTGTGTATAGGCTGTGCATAATGTGGTGGTCAAGTGTGGGTGACCTGTACACTAAGGGAAAACTGCCAGTGAGTACCACAGATGGTATGCTGGGAGTTTGCAGTCAGCAGGTACACTGGGCAGGATGGGTAGGGCAACATCTCAAGTGCTGTTATATCTGTTGGAGGCATGGGCAGGGGTCATAGATATGTCATAGCAGCACTGAGCGGTACATGGTGTAGCAATGGGGCCTTGCTGGATGTCGCTGGTTGGGACCCGTGTACGTCATGCAAAATGCTGGCAAACAGGCACCATGATAGTGTGTATTTGATGTCACCTAATCTCACCCTGTGCCAAAGACTGCAAGTGTGACAGCAGGTGGTACAGCAGGGTTCTAGAAGGCATCTAGTGGTCCTGTGACATGAAGCTGGCAGCTATCTGGGGTTGTGGGCAAGGGGGGAGGTGTGGGTGAGAAAAGGAGGGTGTGGTGCATGAAGGACACATAGAAGGGAGATTCAGTGGACACTGGGATGTGTGGGACCAAGTGGGGTCCAGTTGGGGCCCAGCCTGAGTCACTGACACAAAATTCACCACTTCAGAAGGACAGGGAGCACTTGGGACATAATCATACCATTTTGATGCAATATGCGTAGATTATTGTGGTGAATACTGCTACAATTTGCATCAAGGTGAAAAATGCCACACATTGCGTGATGCAAGCATGTTGAATGTAGAATGTGGAAGTAAACATACCCAGCATGTGGCGCCTCTCAGCGTGCAGTGCGTGAACATGGAGAAGGCCTAGGGGGAGATTACAGTGAACTCTGCACCACAAAAACCACTATATAACAAGCAGTTGTTAAAAAAAAAGTTTATTTGCTAAAATGGCTGCAGCATGGGGTAGGGCCACTAATTTCACAGAGGAGGAGACATCCCTCCTAGTAAGCTCAGTAGGGCAATGGGCCCGAGTGTTTCTACCACCAGAAAGCAAGTGCCACACCCCAGCTGAGTGGGAAAGGGTGTGGCACATCATAGCTGGGAAGCTGCGCCAGCTGTCTGGGGGTCAGGAGGGCCACCAGATAAATAAAGCATAGGTGAAATGACCTGTCCCTCTGGAATCCCACCTGTCTGAGGAAGATCCAGGAAATCTCCCAGGAGGGGGGCATCGTCTTGAGGGGAGGACACAGGTGTGCACGAGGTAAGTGGATATTGCATTAACACTTAAGCCTTGCAATCGTCCCCCCCCCCCCCAGGCAATGAATATATAGTGTTCTGTTCCTGCATGTGTCTCCTGCACAGACATTCCAACTACCCAGGAGGGAGAGGAGGAGGAAGAAGAGGAGGCCTCTGTCAACAACAGTGGCAGTGGAGGACGAAGGTGAACAAGGTGACAGGCAAGGTAGGCAACATGTGTGGTATATGTCCATCATATCAGCACTATCACATGCATAATAGGGACAGTGACAAAGCATTATGTGACTGTTGTTCCTGCGCATCAGGTCCAGCATGTTGGGAAATGCCCATGCTGAGAACTGTGATGAGGCACCATTGTACTATGGCTGTAGTATGAAGGATAAAAAGTGGTTGTGCAGCATGGTGAATCACCAATCCCCCCTAACCAACACAGTGATGGGTAAGGGAACTGCCTGCCCTGGGCGCTGGTGCAGGTGGGAATATGGGGCCACTGCCAGGAACAGAGTCATCATATGTGTATATGGCCATAGGCAAGTAACAAGGGGATGGTATGTAGAGCTTGCGACAATGTGGCCAACAGTGCAGAGTGTATGGCAGCAGAACAACATATGCCATGATATGTGCAGTGTACCATGGCACAATGTTGGCTTCCTCAGAGTTTCTGTTGCACCGTTCCTGGGCATATTAGGGAAATTTCAGAGATCAGCAACACATGGGCTGAGACATCCCTTCCCATGTGCTGTAAGGTGCCATAACAGAGCCCCTAATGGATGGCTGGGGTGGTGCCTGCACCTGGACATGTCAGAGGAGGGTGGGACAAGATGCACAGGGGTGCTGTGTGACAAGCAGTACTATGTGTTGCACTTGGCACATGCAACCTGCCTTGTGAAGGTGGAGGGGGTCCATAAAGAATGGAAAGGGGGGAAAAACAGGCACAGCACACAGGCTGTCCCACATGATCGGTGCATGAAGGACAGTTGCCCATTCATACATGATTGCTCTGCTGTGCGCATTCCCCCCTGCAAGCCCATAAACATATTAAGGAACCCCAACACAGTGACACAAGGAATTGCATACCATGCCTGCTGGCAGTATGCAGGTGACGGCGGTAGTGACCAACCGTGGAACACAGTGGTGGCTGTGGTGCCGTGGGTGGTACACAATGCCAGTGCGAGTGCCAAAGCAGAATGCAGCATGGCACGCGAGTGCAAGATTGCCGAGTGTGATGCACCCTATATGCCAGGCAGCAAACTCAGACCACCTGAAAGTGGTTCTGGCATGGCTTTTGCAGCAGATTCGGGTGTGGCGGCTGATGCTTCACCATGAAATCTGTGTGTCAACGGTGGTCCACAAATCGCACCCCCAGTGAGGTATATGCTGAAGTGCACTGTGGTGAAGGGGGTGGGTTGACATGTGTGCACCATCACATGTGCACAGGATGCAGAGGAGGTGAGGCCATCATGCAGCGGAGCCAAGAGAGGTAAGGGGAAGGTTACTGTGTGGGTCATACAGGGGTGCAGAGCTACAAGGGGGGCCAACGTCATGGCAGTTGCGATCATCACTGAGATTCAGGGGAGGGGCTGGAAGGGTGATGCAGGGGAGTTTGGGGGGCAGGTACAGTGCATAGCCTCTAGCCTGTTGTGGAACACACGGGTAACTTGCTGGCCACCTGGCCCGCCCCCCCAGGCTTGATCATGTGCCGATTAGCCACAGGCAGCATCTGCACCCAAGTGAATACAATTTGTTTGGGTATAATGACTGGACTGACATGGTGATGTCTGCATGCAGTTTGTGGTGTGCTGCAGTGTTTGCCATAGCCTGCGGTTAATGGTATGTAGGGATGTCACAGCATGAGGGAATAAACTTCAGATGAGGCAAATTTACAGGTTTAAAACACACATTTGTGTGATATTTATTTTTCGAAAGTTCGAAAAATAGTAAATGAAAACAAAAAAATTGCAAAAAAATCACTGCTTAACATAAGTAGTTTCTCACACAATACAGTCCTGGATTCTAGAGCTCCCAAGACCCTTGTCATCTGCATTCAACAGCTTGTCTGCAGTAGCACCTCTCCCTTTCACTCTCAAGACTGAACTCTACTAGACTGGACTGAGGTAAACTCTGTGCAAAGGTTTTTATATCTTTTTGGTAGGCTCACCTGACTGAGCCCTTACATTTCTGGACATGTTTCAAAGCCAAGAGGGAGAGGATTGTATCAGTGGATTTCCTAGTTCAGTTAAAGGTACAGTATATATATATATATATATATATATATCACAGATATTGACTTTCTATATCTCTGATCCACAGTGACTAAGCTGTTTTATACATAGAACCTTATACAGTAACAGGTTTATAGTGTGAATTTGTGAAAATATCTTAGGGATTTCTTATAACTGTACTAATTTTGACATTATTATATGTCACTCTCGGAATCTGTTTCCACACCACCCTGTACCTGTGCTGTGCATCCACTGGGCCCTGCTGTGGCTGTGTTTGACATGCTGGTGCTACCTGGAATGACAGCACACATGTTCATTTCCTTATGGTCCAGGGACAGAGACACAGACGCATGTTGCTCAATTCCCCCATTGCCAATACATGCTGTACCGCCATCAGCCCCCAACAGTGCCTGCTGGCTACCTACATATGCTGCACGACACCCCTTGCAGTGCACATGGGCTAACACTTGGTCCATACCCTGAGTGATATACCCAGCAATGTTACAAACTACACAATGTGGTAGTGGCCCTTTCCCACCTCCCAGAATATGACACCTGCTCCACGGTACCATGAACTAGTTCCTTTCAGGGTACTTCACAGTATCTCACCAACCAGCCCCCCCCCCCAACTGCACAGCTGCATGCTACACACCCCTTGCCTGGCCATGGTGACACATGCCAATTGCACAGTGCAACCCAACATGTTGCTCTGGGCCTCACATGTAGGTTAATCAAAAGACACATCCTCTACCCCCCAGCAGACCACCTGCACCAACTCGTACTCGTGTACTTGACCCTCACAAATACAACTGACACACCCCAACCCAGGACCCAGCCCACCCCACACATCCCCCCACTACAGTCCTCAACATCCTCCCCCCCATACTGTCTCCTTGTGCAAGTCACTACATCTGGGGCCTCTGATGGTATAGCTGGACTATCTGCAACACACAGCTGCAACCACATGCACAAACATAGACTGCTGGCTGCTGATTAACATCTGACAACTGTGCTGGTGGCCATCACACTGCCACATCTTCTGCCTCCACCCTTCATGTATGCATCTGTGTCAGCAGTGCCAGTCCACCACTCCCACACAGCTACGTGGCCCAGCACCCATGTTCACCACAATGGATAACTGCTCTGGTACACACACACCACACTCACATCTGCACCACATCACTCAACTGCGTGTTGCACCCTCTGCCATCTGTTCCCTCCTACCCTGCACACCTTTGTGCATTGCATGTGTCCCACCATCCGTGACCTCCTGCACTGGCACACGACAGTTCCTTGGCACACTGGCAACACACCATGCAGTGGGTCCCTGGCAGCTGGGCCAAACCTTCTGGGCATCACCACTGTCACTCGGCACAGCAGTACTGCTGCAGTCCCCCCTCCCCCCGGGTGCCATGTACATGTCACCCTGACATGCCTTCCACCCATGCCTGTCGCCACCCTCATACTCTGCATGACCTGGACACAACAGCACAATTGCACACACCACTTCACATCATCGGCACCATATCTTTTCTACTGACAATACAAACTGTACTTATGCAGTGCCCTGCTTACCTGCTGTGCTCCACAGACTGAAGGTGTCCAGATTACTGTCCCCCTCAATGGTTCTCATGCTGAGGTGGGTGGGTGGCCACATGCTCCTCCTGGCTGCTCAGTTGGACAGTCTCTCATGATCCACCTCCAGTGGCCATGGCACTCCATCTATTCCTTGTCATCTTTTCTTTGCAATGGTGCTTCAGGTCATGATACTGTTTCTGAGGCTCTCTCACATGGACCTTGCCACAGTGCCCACAGCATTCACATGGGTGTCAACCTGTTCCCAGACCTGTCTCCTATGGTCTCTCACCTCCTTGTTCCCACTTCTGTGGAGAAGGATGTCCACCTGTGCGTCCACCTCCTCTATAAGCACTTCTGTCTCCTCTTGTGAGAAGTTTTTCTTTTTGGAGGCAGTATAGTGCAGTGATTTAAGCCTCTGAACTGCAAACTGAGAGACCTGGGTTTGAATCCTACAACCCCCACTTGCATACTGTGTGACCCTGAGCAAGTCACCTAACTTCCTTGTGCTCCCAGGTCGCACCTGTAAACAACCTTCAGCTTAGTGTGTCTCTCCTAGTTAAAAAAAAAATAATGTTTTTTTTCCTTGCCTGCTTGCTTTTCCTGGCCTTGACATCTCTGCTGGTTTCTGTGCAGTTTCCTTAGGCAATCTGTGCTGTGTCACACCTTGTGTCAAACCTGCTCAATGCACCCCTTTTTATGATGCAGTTTGCGGATTGCATCAAATCCATTTAGATTGATGTGATTTGCAAAGTTTCTGGAATATGGCACACTGTGTTTGATGCAAGTGTGTCTGATACAGTTTCCTACTTTGATGCAAATTGCATTGATCTAGGCAGTCATTGAAAATCAGGCCCATAATCTAAAACCCATCGAACTTTACTGATATCTGCAGCTCAAACACTACATACTGACTCAAATCACCTGCACTCAGAATGTGAACGCCCCCTCACCTGAGCTCTTACCAATTATTCAACAGACAGAGACAGAAGAATTACTGCCCCACCTCATTTCACTCTTATACTGAGCCTTATTAGAGCAGCAAGACACCTATACTGGTGAACTTCAAACCAAATGGTCCCAAGAACTTTATACGCACACTCTAAACACACATTGGGCTAAAGCAGTTTAGGAGTCAAACAAGGCAACGTCCTCTCCAGCATTGCAGGAGTTTACATGGAAGCTTCAAGTAAGATATTTAAAAACGCCAGTCATACAGGCTAAATATAGAAACATAGAAACATAAAATCTGTTAGCAGATAAGGACCATACAGCCCACCTAGTCTTCCCATTTCCCTACTTGGTTTGGCAATCCCTACTCTTATCTGGACTGCCTTCCCTTCCCCCTGCTCCATCTGACAGCAGGGTGCCTTTATGCTTATTCCATGCACTTTTGAATCCCTGTACTGTTTTCACTTCCACCACCTCCACTGGTAGGCTGTTCCATGGATCCAACACCCTCTCTGTGAAAAAATACTTCTTAGCATTCCCCCTAAGCCTCCATCCCTCCAGCCTCATGTTACATTCCCTTGTCCTTGTGCACTTTCGTCTCTGAAATATGCTCCCCTCCTGTACCCTGTTTATTCCTCTAAGGTATTTGAAAGTCTGTATCATATCCTCTCTCTCTCCCTCCTCTTTTCCAGTGAATAGCTGTTTAGTTCCTTGAGTCTTTCCTCATAAGGTCTGTGGTGCAGTCCATGTACAGTATCATTTTTGTTGCTCTTCTCTGGACTGCTTCCATTCTGTCTATGTCCTTCCTGAGATGCGGTCTCCAGAACTGGACACAGTATTCCGGATGAGGCTTCACCAGTAATCTATACAGTGGCATCACCACTTCACTCTTCCTACTGGTTATGCCCCTTCATATACACCCCAGCATTCTGTTTGCCTTCCTCACTGCTTTTTTGCATTGTTTAGCTGACTTCAGGTCACCAGATATGATAACCCCCCAGGTCTCTCTCCTGACTTGTGGTGGCTAGAACCTGCCCCCCTCCCATCCTGTATTCCTCTCTTGGGTTTCTGTGTCCCAGGTGCATTATCTTGCACTTCTTAGCATTGAAACCCAACTTCCAAACCCTTGACTATTCCTCAAGTAGTCTTTGGTCATTTCTCATTTTTTCTAGCCCCTCCTGTGTGTTGACTCTGTTACAGATCTTAGTGTCATCTGCGAACAAGCATACTTTCTCCTCCAGTCCCTCTGTAATGTTGCTTATGAAGACATTAAATGGAACTGGACCCAGCACTGATCCCTGTGTAACACCATGGTCATCTCCCCTTCTTCTGATCTTATGTCATTTACTACCACCCTCTGGGTCCTGCACAAAGTAGGAGACTGTATCAGACACACTTGCATCAAACGCAAGCACAAATTATGATAACATGCTGGAAGGACTGTGGGGAGCACATAGCGCACCATACCCATGTATTATGGACTTGCCCAAAACTCCAGTCCTTCTGGAACACCATGTATACAACAATTAATGACATTCTACATATTATCCTTGCTTTTGAGGAACAAATATATATTGTAATAGTATTCCCTACTCCACTTAAAAATGCTAAAGTAAGATATTTACTATGATCTTGATCACCACAGCTTGTAAACCTATTACACTACACTGGCTCCAAGCCTTACCTCCTACAATTCAGAACTGGCACCAATTAGTAAATCAGGTGTATCAGATGGAAAACAATTACAGAGTCTTGATGACAAACAGACTTTAATTTTTGCAAAATAGTTTTCTTGGATCTACTATATTATGGAAGTAGATGAAATTTTTATGCCATAAATATCTATGGTAATCATGCAGACCTTTTTCTCCTTTCTAGCTCCCTAAAAAAGAAAAAATGGAAAATAAATTAGTACATAGATAATATAATCATAGTAGCCGGTGGTCTTACTAAAGCAGAGATTGCGGTGTTTACCTTGCCTGGCCTCTACTTTCCCCCTTTGTAGTAAACCGAATGTGATGCCCTAATCCAAGTTCTCTATCCCTACTACCATCCCTCTTGTATATAATTAGGAGGTTGAGCTTTATATTATGGAAAAACTGAAGGACTATTGAAAAGTGAATGTAGTTATTTTAACATTTATTAGATCAGTTAGAATTATAATACCCTGGTTAGTAGCTATTGCTCTGCACTGAAAGTAAACAGAACATTTCTTGTAGTTAATTAAGTTGTATAAATTTTGTAAATTCTCTTTGTATATCTTTTTCTTCTTTTCAGTACACTGTCTAGTGTTGTAACTCCATGGAGTGGAACCCCACTCTGGCTAGGCCTGATATGCTGTAATGTTTGAAAATAGAAAATTTAGTGTAACCCCTCTACCAGTAGGGGTTCCTAAAAAACCTTCCCGGGGCTTGTCTAGTGGTGCCCAGTTTACCTGGTGTTCGGCGAAATGCCACTGATTGTGAGTGCTTTCAAAAGCCTCCGGTGCTGTCCCTTTAAGAGCTGCCTGCTTGCAGGCTCCTGTGGGTTGCATGGGAGGGGACATGTTTCCCTGCTCGAATCCCACCAGAGCTGCGGTGGATGCACTCCCATCAGCAGTCGCTATGCATGGCAAAAATTGCTGGTTCAATAGAAGTGACCGCTGGCTATGATTGTTTATAGTATTAGTAAATTTGCAGTTTGTCTATATAGTTTATAAAGAGCTGCTCCCATGGTCAGTATCACTACCAGCGCCCCTATGGAACTGGTCTGCATTGATTTCCTGAGCTTAGAACCAGATCTGAAAAATATCAGCAACATATTGGTGGTCACTGATCATTTCACCCGATATGCCCAGGCTTTCCCCACCAAGGATCAGAAGGCAACCACAGTGGCTAAAGTCCTTATTGAAAATTTCTTTGTTCACTATGGGCCCCCCAGCGAATCCATTCTGATCAAGGGAGAGATTTCAAGAGCCATCTGATTAGAAAGATGTTATCCTTGTGGGGGGTGCAGAAATCAAGGACTACCCCATACCACCCCCAGGGTGATCCCCACCCTGAAAGATTCAATCGCACCTTGCTCGATATGTTGGGCACCCTGCACTCTAAAGACAAATCAAGATGGAGCCAGCAGATCAGTGCCTTGGTACATGCCTACAATTGTACCAAGAGTGATGCCATTGGGTTTTCCCCATATCGCCTGATGTTTGGAAGGGAAGCCAGGTTGCCAGTGGATGTTTGTTTTGGGGTTTCACCTGACGGGGTTCAAGCAGCTAATCATCTACAGTATGTGCAGAAGCTGAAGGCCCAACTCAACTATGCCTACCAACTAGCCCAAACCATGGCTGCTAAGTGGAATTTAGCCAACAAGGAAAGGTATGATAAGAAAGTAAAAGCAGTGGAGCTGAGAGAGGGGGACAGAGTGCTATTGAGAAATTTGGGACTGCACGGTAAACATACAGTAAGATTGCTGACTGACGGCATCACCTCCCTCATATTGTTGTGGGAAAACTGAAAGATTTGCCTGTGTATAAAGTGCGGCCTGAAAACAATTCAAAAGATGTAAAAACTTTACACCGAAATCACCTGCTGCCAATTGGACAGATTTTGATAGAGGCTGAACGTCCCAATGCCCCTCCCTCTGGGCCTATAACTAAAGCTGCTGCAAAAAAGAGATCCAGAGGGGTTGACTCCTCAGAACTTAAACCCCGGGGGCCTTCCCCTCTCCCTTCTGATGAAATTGACCCCCCATCTGTGTCTGAAGACAGTGAACATGATGTGGAGTATTACCCCGCTTATGAACTGAGTCAACTCTTTAGGGGCAATCCCCTAGCTCACTCTGGGGACGAAGTTGGGTTTCATGGACTGTCTGAGCCTCCAGCTTTGTCTCTGGAGCCAATGCTCCCAGAGGATGAAGTGAGTGACATCAAAGCTGAATAAGTGGGGTCTTTGAGTCTGGCTGAATTATCTGGGCTGGCTGAACTGTCTGACTTTTCAGAAGAGGAAAGTGATGTGGGGGAATCTGTGAGGGATCTGCCCGAGCAAGTAGAATACTTTGAGTGCCCTAACAGCATCCCAGTAGTGCCAGAAATGCCCTTGACTGAACCAAGTAGTGTGGGTCCTGATATAGAGGGTAATGTCCCCGACAGTACTATGGGCACGGGTTCCCCTTCTCCTGTGGAGGTTCCCCCTACTAATTTAAATGAGGCTGAAATGGAGCCAGAGCCTGCAGCAGATTTTGATGAGACCCCTAGACGTACTGGCCGAGAAGTATGGCCTGGAATAAGGTTAAGTTATGAGTCTCTGGGTCAGCCTGTGGACCTGCCATTAAATGTAGTCCATAAAGGGGTCTACGTATCTCTGAGTTCCCTGCCCAAGTTAGTCTTGGGGAACGATCCACAACTGTTCATATTACCCTCTGAGTATAATGCTACTGTCCCAGTTAGCCCTCAGGTAGCTGATAGGGAGGGCTCCCTTCACCCAGGTGTCATGGGCAGGAAGTAATGACCTGATCTATGAAAGAAAGGGTTGTGGTATGTGTAATGTTGTATAGAAAATTTTTTTTATTAAATAAAGCTGTGTAATACAGTTCCGATGTATGCAGCCCCAGGTTTAATGTGCAGTTAATTTAAATAGTTTTGCCTTAAAGTGATTTAAGGGTAACTACTTGACATGGACACAAAGTTTGTCCAGGCCCAGAAGGGTGTAACCCCCCTACCAGTAGGGGTTCCTAAAAAGCTTCCCGGGGCTTGTCTAGTGGCTCCCAATTTACCTGGTGTTCGTCGAAATGCCGCTCATTGTGAGTGCTTTTAAAAGTCTCCGGTGCTATTCCTTTAAGAGTTGCCTGCTCGCAGGCTCCTGTGGATTGCATGGGCGGGGACGTGTTTCCCTGCTTGAATCCCACCAGAGCTGCGGTGGATGCGCTCCCATCAGCAGTCGCTATGCGTGGCAAAGAGAGCTGGTTCAATAGATGTGGCCACTGGCTATGATTGTTTAAAGTATTAGTAAATTTGCAGTTTGTCTAACCTGTTTCCTTTGCAGCTGGGACTTTGTGTGCTTGACCCCTCCATTTTGGACCTGGGTGGCTGAACTGGGCCATTAGAGTGGGAAGGAACATTGAAATGGCATATCTAATGCCCAATCAGAATCAGGACTCAGGCTGGAGCTGGCTGGCCAATGGGGATACAGGTAGTGATTCTGAGAAGCGGAGTTCTGGACCATAGCACCTTTTTGCACCAATGTGGGGTGAGCTTAATGGCTGGCATCAGCAGCTCACCAATGGAATCGGGTGGTGCCCGAAGGGAGAGACTTGCCTCATACTGCCAGGAGGCAGAGACGTTGTGGCTGAAGCGAGCAAGGAGCTCGGGGCTTCTGCGCCGGTTGAGCGTTCATGCGGGAAGCATGTGTAAGGCCAGTCTGGGTGATTGAAACACCTGTGGAGATGGACTAAATCCGCTGGTTAGCGGTCAGAGGAGGCTGTGCAGGAGTGCAGCTACCTACCAGGCTCACCCTGTAGAAGACTGGAGAATCTGCTTGAATTGCGCTCGGTCTGTCAGGAACAGTGAAGCTGTGTCAGTTTGGCCTGGTGACTGGTGTGCAGGTGATCAAGAAGGACAGCAGCTGCCTGGTATGGTACCCCTCTGCCTTGCATATAAATGTGTGGAGAAGTGCTGGGAGTCCAGGCTCGGTCCTCTGAGTGGTGTGAGAGTGCTCTGGCTACTGGAGTTGTGAGTACTAAATCAGGGTAGCTCCCTGGCAAATGGTCCTAGTGCAGGCAGGACTTTCTGGGTTCTGTAATGTGACACTACCTGAGCCTGTCAGCTCTACTTAACCTTCGTAGGAATCAAATGCTCGTT
The DNA here is from genome assembly GCA_016271365.2 of Neoceratodus forsteri. Taxonomy (NCBI): domain Eukaryota; kingdom Metazoa; phylum Chordata; order Ceratodontiformes; family Ceratodontidae; genus Neoceratodus; species Neoceratodus forsteri. The sequence continues at coordinate 191,493,388 of CM057458.1, forward strand.
TGTGTCAGGGCCCCAACCAGCTGCATCGAGGGACTAGCCTTTAGGGCTTGGATACCCATAGACAGTGACTTATAGGTTAGGCCTGTGCACAGCGCCTTAGATAGATACTTACTGTATATGTTACAGTGGTAAGCTAATTAACCTGATCACCCCCAGTTCTTGTTCACTTCCCCTTAAATAAATCAGATTGATCGTTTGCAAAGGTACACTGGCTAGTTTGTGTGTTAATGGTAAATTATTGTACAGTGATTATTGTGTAATTGCGATTTACTTTTCAGGGGGTCCCCGAACCCAGCTGATTGGCTCCAGCTTGGGGGTAAGTGTATATGGTACGAACACTGGGATTGACTTGTGTAGGCCACTAGTGGGAAGAGAAGGAGGTTGCAGCAACCCAAAGATCTGTGACCAAGTCATACTCAACTGTTCTAACCCCGACATCTGGGTGGAGGCACCCGCCAACGGATCTAGGCCCCTCACCCTGTTACAGTCGGAGCAGGCAGGGGTAGTAGCCCTTGGGATAGCGCCCCTATGGGTTACATTGGTAAAAAAAGACAGGTGGAATTTTTTTAAATGCCATCTGAAATGCGATTTCACAGAGTGACTGTAAATAAGTTTTGGAGGGGATTTGAAAATTGAATACAAAATTAACAGCTCAATCCTTGCTCATTCACAGACTTTAAATGGCTTTTTCATTGGGGGGGGCTAGTGCTTTATGGCACGTGCAAGTTAAAACATAGAACTCAGTGCATACCCTGTGCATTGAGTTCCCAATTTGAAAAATGACACCTGTCATGTTCATCAGCAGCAGTGGTCAAATTAAGAAATCTCTGCAATTTGTGGAGTGTCGCATGAATTGCATCAATTTGTGTTACGCAATTCACCGCAACTGCGTCAATTTAGCTAACTGAATGTATGCAATTCACCCACTTTGCAGTGAATTTTTGCTGCAATTCATGTCACAAATTTGCCACAAAGTTTTTAGTGCATAATTTGCTTAGTAAAATTTGTGCAGTTGCTATGGATTTGCATAGTGCACAATATGCAAAATATATGCATATCACGCAAAGTTGCCAATCTCATGCAAGTTTTAAATTTGCAACAGACCTATTTATCAGTTGGGGTAACAAAAGGACTATGTTGCACATTTCAGGCCAACATCTTCAAAAATCACAAAGCTATGAATCAACATTGAAAAAATGTAATGTTTCTTCATAACGTCTTTGTTTTTTGACATTTTGACCACAAATATTCAGCATAGCCTTTTTATGACCCTGCCTTATGATCAAGATGGTTGAATTTTTTAAATCCTGTCCAAAATGTCATTTCATGGAGCAACTGCAAAAGTTTTCTTTAGAGGTGAGTTGAAAAATGATGGAAGCACCACTTGTGCTCGACACAAAATTCCCCAATGTCCAGCACAGCGACAGCATAATACCAACACTGGTATTGTGCCATCCCAAAAGACAGTGTTTTTTGAAGGGGGCTATGCCCCCTGCACCCCTCACATTTAATTAGGTATTATTTATGTCCAGGACCTTTGTCCCCCCCCCCCGGGGAGTCCTACATGTCTACCTTCCATGATATCTCCACTCAGTCTGGTATCCCTAGATGACATTGTTGGAAACACTTACAAATGGGGTCTCGATTGGCTCCCTACCTTAACTTCAGAAATCAAGTTCATCCTCCTTTCCCGCATTAGAAATGGATAAAATTTAGTAAGGGCCTAGCAAGTTCAATCTATCAACTGCTCAGAGATGAGGCCCCACCCACCACCCTATCTCCTAGGACCAAATAGGAAGAGGAACCATGGATCACTATCTCCAACCATCAGTGGAAACTTTGCTGGTACAGGGCTTATACCTGTTGTAGAGATACCAAACCTTAACTTACTGTATCCAACTCAAAATACTTCATTACTGGTATGGGACTCCTGTAGTTCTTAAAAAGTTAAACCTGCTTACCTTTGATTTCATGTTGGGGATGCCAGGCTATGGGTGGCTCACTCTCCCACATTCTATGATCATGTCCTTTTGTTGCTGAATACTGGGATACTATTTCTAGCTACTGTACTGATCTTTATCCAATCAGATCCAAGTGAGATGCCCCAATGGTCCTCCTGGGGATCACTGACCCTTCTCTTCCCCCAAATCATCCATTATTAAAATGGTTATTCTCTGCCACCATTATGGCTAAGCGCTTACTTTTACATAGGGGGAGGTCAGCTGAGATGCACACTTTTAGTAAGTGGATGCAAGCCATGGGGCAATTGTCATTCCTCAAATGCCTTTCCCATCTGGCCATTGGGCAAATGAATGGATATAGAGCCATTTGAAACCCTTTTCTATGGCTCAAGGCCATCATTCACCCACTATAGACCCTCTCTAAAGTAGGCTGTCCCTATCTCAGCATATTTTATTGATGTAGCAAGCCCTCCAATAGGTAAAGGAATATGTCAGCAACGTCTGCAAGATCCTGGTCTTTTCCAGCATCGAATATAAGTAATATGTACCCTTCCTTTTATAAGATACTGTACTGTTTTTAAGTTTGTCTATTATTTACTGTTTGTTGTTGGTTTTTTACACAGTTTTTTTTTCTTTTAAGTTTGTAATCTCCTACCAGATACTTTCTAATGCACTTGTCATGTACTGCGATGTGTTGAATGTTTTCTAATAAAACATTTTAATGATAAAAAATAAAACCATTTGTAACCAAAAAATGTAGACTGCTGCACAAGCTCACACATAACTCTAGTTTTTGATGCTAAACTGAGGCCTCCAACAAGGAGGATGCCATGTAACTACAAGGTCAACCTGTCTATGGGGTTTACAATGTTAAACCATTTTTGCAACCATGTAACCTGATTTTGTGTCCAGTTCTGGTCAGAGAGACAGATCTTGTGCTAGATGTAGATCACAAAACTGATTTTTTCCATCCAATTTAGGCAGCAAATAAATGTCTGTAATTTTGCTAAAATTGTCTCGATAAAAGGGGTTGACATATTTGTGAGGGCAACTTACGGGTGAGTATATATGGTAACTGCTTAAAATGGTAGCACGTTGTGGGGTTTTAGACCAAGAATTATACCAGTTTTCTAAATTAGCTCCTGGATGAGCTACATAGAAATTATTGGGGGTGTGGAACAAACGAAGGCACTTGCACACTCCTGTAGTTATGTCTGGTGACCAGACTAAATCAAAACATAGAACCACACTGGCCAGCCAATGCCAGCATAAAGTTAAAGTGATTTTTCAGTACCAGTGGTCAGAGTGGCTCAGTTGGTAGCACGACAATCTGTGGGAGAGAGAGTATCATGGCTTTTAGTTCTACACTGGAATTGGACTCATACAATAAACACTTGCATCTCATTGCAGTACTTAGGGAATGCTATACTTGAAAAAGAATTCACTTAGCACAATGTGCTAGGCAAATCAGTTTATGTGAAGTCTCATAATAACACAAAGGCAGGAGTCTTATTTTTTCTTAATCTTACCATACTTTTCTTTTTAAAAATGTAAACATAAAACACCACCCAAACAGTGCATACCACAATGATGATACTTTGTTCCCCCCTTTTTTTTTCCAAATTTCTCCAGGCAACAGCAAGAAAAAAACAGATTTTGTATCTTCTCAGAAGGATTTACGTTATACAGGATTTTAGGCAATTGAGCCACGAAAATACAAACTTTTTTTTTGCTGTTGCCTGGAGAAATTTGGAAACAAGGGAGTAAAACAAAGTATCATCATGGTGATATGTACTGTTTGGCACTGTTTGGGTGATGGTATTTTGTTTGAAGAATTAAAAAGAAAGGTATGGTAAGAATAATAAAAAATAAGTCTCATGCCTTTTGTGTTATTATGAGAGTTCACATAGACTGATTTGCCTAGCACATTATGCTAAGTGAATTCTTTTTCGAGTTTGATTTCCCTGCTATGGAGAACTCATTGTTTCCTTAGGACCTGTATTGAGTCTGGATGAGTGCTGGCACACACGGAGAAGGGATGCTGTACTGTCAGAGTATGCTGTCCATTGCATGAGACATTAAACTGAGGTCCTGTCCTCCCTTTTCTAGTGGTTGTTTAGGTGGTCATTACCGATGTGACTACTGTGTGAATCGTGTTTTTTTTTTTGTGAGAGAAAGAAGCAGAATGGGACTGGGAATGGGAACAGGAGTGTGTGTGTGTGGGGGGTGTGAGCGAGGAACAACACTTGGGAGTCTTACTAACTCTACAGACCACAGCGCCATACAGCAGGCACAAGTAAGAACTTAAAAATTCCTCGCATCCATATAGTACAAAAAAATAACAAATAGATTCTGGTGTTTCATGGCAGAAATTCTATCTCGAGGTTCTGGGGACACAAGAAACCTCTCAAGCTTCGCTCTTGAGGTTTCTTCTGTCCCCAGAACCTCTCGATGGAATTACTGCCTTGTAATACACCAGAACCTATCTATTATTCTATTTATAATAACTGGTCAGCAACTTTTCCTGTAGGCTGGACCAGTTGATATTTCCTGTAACAACCATCTGGTTGTTATGGCATTCTCAAGCCGCTTCACTCAAAGAATGCCACTCCCTCATTGGCACCTGTCTTGCTTGTGGATGGGCATAACAGTTCAAAAAACATGCCGGCTCCTTCTCTCGCTTACCGTGGAGCCGCCACAACATGGGCCGTCTGTTTCAGTTTTGTTTAAATATCTGGTTGATCCTACCTTTCACAACTCTTAAAAGCTGTATCTGATGGCTTCTGCAATGTCTTCAGTACACCACCGCATGTTTTTTTTATATCCAGTTGATTCCGCTGTTCGTCCGATCGCAAGTGTGAGCGATAAGCTATAATGCTGCTCCATGTTCAAAGTATGATCAGACTAGACTACAAACTGTGTAAGTTGAAAAAATGTTTTAAAATAAAAGAAACAACATTTTTTTTTGAAATTTGTTTATTAGTTTCAAGCAATACAACGCAAACAACAAACCAACAACAAAACAAGCCAAACAAAAAAGGAATAACAGAACCCCACCCCAACCCCCCTTAAAAACAAATATACAGGATATCAGGAAGGGTTTAAAAGATAAAGTAAACACAAAATATGTATCTTGCAACCAAACTTCCAAGAAAGTACATAATCCCCTCACACCTCCCCCCACCCCCCCGAAGGGTGCACCAGTTAAGACCTTAAACACAAAAAATCTGGAATCTGGGTACCATAGCCTATTTACAGAGTAACATAGCAGCCTAGGACCATTTAAGTTCTTAACAGAGGGGAGAGAACAGGTCTAGGATCCATAATAACATAACGAAAGCTAAGGAAAACACCATATAAGCTATATGAGGGCCAAGGGATTGGGTCATCAGGCCTGACTGTTAAGGTAAACATAAGGACTGCAGCTTACCCCATCTTTTATGAAATAAATCCCTATGGTCCTTGTAGCTGGTAATTAAATTCTCGGATTGAAGATACGACACTAGCTCCTTTAACCAGTCAGCATATGATAAGACCAAGTGATCTTTCCAGTGTCTTAAAACCAGTTTCTTAACTGCCATAGATACTAAGGCCATATGGTAGCTGCGCTCCACACTGTCTATACGAGAGAAATCACCCAGCACACAGATTTCAGGAGAGAAGAATCCACTCAGACCCAGAAGGGGATCCAGATTGTCCCGGATCAAAGACCACAGTGGAGCAACTTTAGGACATTCCCAAAAACTATGAATTAAATTGCCCTCGGCCTGTAAACACCTGAAACAATCTGAAATAGCAAGCAGTTTACACTGAAAAAGTTTAACGGGAGTATAATAAAGATTGTTAACAATATTATATTGTACTAACCGAAACCTATCCTGGGTATGGTATCTATGTAAGTTAGACCAATACTTTCTCCAGAGCGGGACATCATCAGGGAGAAGACTTGTCCAGATCAGGGAACCCCCAACCTCCTCTTGGGAATTAAAATTCAAAAGATAGGAATAAATCAGTGAGATGGAATGAGGCTGAGAAGCTAAGCTTATGATGTCAGATAAAAAGGGGTGTACAACCGAATGTGTGACTGTAGTACCAAATTTGGTACCTACCAAGTGCCGGAGCTGAAACACCTTAAAAATGCATTTGGTTGGTATATCAAACCAATTAAGAATGTCATCTGATGTAAGGAGCGAGTCTTGTCCAAACAAATGTTCCACCCTAGAATCTTTGAGTTGTGGAAGCCAATTTGGACCTATGCAAGACTTCCCCAATCTAATATTAGGATTGAGAACTAAAGGTTGCCCCAGATCCGTGAAACTAGAGATCCGAAAGAACTTGAGACATTGCACCCATGACCTAAGAGAAACTGCCACCGTCTCATCAGAAACCAGCTGTGAGAGGGCTTTCGGAGTCTGGTAGAATAAAGCGGACATATCAACTCTAAGGTCGGAAAGAAAAGCCTTCCAGTTGTAGCCAGACTGGGCAGTAACTCTCAGCATTCATAGAGAACCACTTCCCTAACTTAGACAGATGGCGCTAATAATACAGAAGAAAATTGGAAGTCTCAGGCCCTTATCCTTGGGGAGTGATAAGGTATAGGAGCGTCGCACTCTTCCCCGCCAGATAAAAGTGGAAATCAGTCAGTGCAGCTGATGAAAGAAGGAAAGAGGGACCCAGAGATTGGTAAGGTTCAACGGAAAAAATCCGGGAAGAACATTCATTTTAATAATATTAATTCTACCCCACAGTGAAATAGGGAGGCTGACCAACGTTGTAGATCCTGGCTAATCGAGTCCCTGACTCTAATCAAGTTTAATTTTTTAAGAAGGGAGGGTTCAGTGGAAAAGTGAATTCCAAGATATTTAATTGATCTAGGGGTCCACCTCATTCCAAAGAAAAGGAAATCTTGTTTAAACGTATAATTATTTAAGGGAAAAATTTCACATTTGGAGATATTTAGTTTATATCCAGAAAAAGAGCTATATTGCCTAATAATATTGAGGGCTGCCTCTAAGGATGGTACCGGTTCCATCAGATGCAGCAGGACATCATCTGCATACGCAGACAGAACTAGTTCCCACTCATGGAGCTTGATACCTTTCACACGGGGGGAAGACTTGAGTTTAATCAGTAAAGGCTCCAGATATAAATTAAACAGCAAGGGAGAAAGGGGACAACCCTGTCTGGTACCGGCATGGAGACGGAAAGAGGGGAACAAAACCCCATTACAGTAAATTTTAGCAGAAGGGCATTTATAAAATACCTGTATCATGTTCAAAAAGGAGGTCGGAAAGCCCATTTCTTCCATTACTGTCCATAAAAAGGACCAATCAACCCGGTCAAATGCTTTCTCAGCATCAAGAGAGATTAAAGCCACAGGGGTTGGGATAGACCAGGCATACTGTGAAATATGTGACAAAGTCCTCAAATGGTCAGCCGCCAACCTCCCAGGAACAAAACCAGTCTGCTCAAGACTCAGAAGCTCCAGCCAGATCTTCTTGATCCTATCAGCAAGTATTTTGGCTAGTATTTTAATGTCGTAATTTTGGAGGGAGATAGGGCGGTAACTAGCCGGATCAGAGGGTTCTTTATCTGCCTTAGGGATTAAGACTATAGTAGCCTCGAATAAGGCAGGATCAAGCTCATACGAAACCAGGAGATAATTATATAACTTAAGGAGAATGGGAGTTAGGTCCTTGACAAAAACTTTATAGAAGTTTGCCGGAAAACCATCTGGCCCCGGCGCCTTGTCTGGGGCCAAAGAAGCAATAGTGCTCCTGATTTCTTCAGCTGAGATAGGGGCTAGTAGACTCACTTGTTGGGCGTCTGATAAGCTCGGAACACCTATTCCTCTTATATAATCTTCGACATCTGTTATAGAGTGGCTTGTCGGGGAGTAACTATAGAGATCCGAGTAATATTCCTTAAAAACCCGCGCAATGTCTCTGGGTGAAGAGACACTGTTATCAGACGGGGAGGTCAGGGAGGGGATGATCCTCTAGCTCTCGAGTGCATGGAGGCACAAGGCTAATAACTTACTGGATTTTTCACCTAGATCCAGATATTTAGCCTGGGTTCTCAGCAAGCAATATTCTGTCCTTTCTTTCAGAAGATCAGAGTATTCATTCTTAACTAAAAGAAGCTCCTTAAGGTCCAGCACCGAGGAAGTTGACGAATACCTACTCTCTAAATCCCTGATCTTGCCTACCAACTCCAAGGACCTAGCTAAGCATGCCTTCTTTCTAAAGGCGGCTATATTGATAAAGTCACCCCTGAGGTAACATTTCAGAGCTCCCCATATCATATCAACCCGAGGAGTAGAGTCCATATTATCAGCCAGAAAGAGAGATATCCTAGAACTGATTTCTGAGACACATTGACAATCTTTTAGCAATTGGGTATTTAATCATCACATGGAGTCACGGGAGTAATCGGGGTTTAAGGACATCTGGACCCAAACTATGGCATGATCCGATACGCTGATCGGTTCAATGCCCGACAGAGAGACATTTGGGAGAGAGGAGAGACTGACTAATATCATGTCTAATCTTGATTTAGTGCCATATGATTGGGATTGGAAGGAAAAGGCATGACAGGAAGGGTTGGCGAGGCGCCATGGATCACCCAGACACAGCAATGAAATCATCTCACAGAAAGCTCTCTGAGCCGGGGAAGGCATGCGCCTATCCTGAGGCTCCCTATCCATTGTCGATGAGAGAGGTACATTCCAGTCCCCCCCAAGATAATTTGGACAGGTAGAAAGCTAGCTAATTTACTGGTCAGAATCATAAAAAATTCAGGGTTCCCCCAACCGGTCCATATACTGAGCCAAGAACTACACTTTCTCCGTTTAGATTACCTTTCACTAGAACATATCTCCCATCTGGGTCTGAGAGAACTAGGTCTTTGGTGAACAGAACATGCCTTTTAAGAAGAATCGCCACCCCTCTGCTGAAACAAGAGTTCCCCGCCAGATAAATTTGAGAAAAACCAGAGCGAGAAAGCAATTTGGCCTCACCATGGCATAGGTGTGTTTCCTGCAAAAAAAGGATATCAATGTGGAGCAATGAGCAGTGATTAAAAACCTGCAAACGCTTGACCCGATCCCTAAGCCCTCTAACATTCCAAGACGCTAATTTAACTGTACTACTAGCCATTTTAAAATTATGTCAAACCAACCAGATATCCAGACAGAGTAATCATCAGATAAGGTAACAAGGTGCACCTCCCAAATAAAGATCTGAAACCCCATCATAACCCTCCCTCCCCCTCCCCACCCCCCAGAAAATCCAGAAACCCACCAGTAACCATATCCACCAGAAAAAAGCCTTTAAAACGAAATATCCAGGATACAAACAAATCAGAGGAAATAGCCAACCACAGCCCCCACCCTGTATACTCCCTCCCCGCCTGAGTCCAGAACATGGTAAGGAACCCATATGTGCCAGAAACCCCTCCCACCCAACAAAATCAAAGAGATCAAAACTATTATGCGCCATACGTTAGCTCCCCCCCCACAAAACACCCCAAATACGAACCCCCAAAAAACTATGTACAATTGGAGATCCAGCAAGATATAGTCCCATATATGGTATGTTATCCCGAGTTACTGATCTCCATAATCCCAACGCGAACCTCCAGACCCCCAGAGCTGTAAGTGAGTATCCATATACAGCAAAATAAAAGTATACCCTAAGTGAGAGGAGCACCCCAACGATATTAAACCCAGTCCTTCCCCAATCCGGCCCTGGGTAGAAGTTAGCAACCCCCCAATGCACGGTCCGCAAACCCGCATCCACCAGCTCACTAAGTCCCTCCCCCCATAGCTGCCCTCCTCCACCCCAGCCCTCCAACATGTAGGCAAAGTAGACCAGAACACAAAAAAAGATATGAGGGATAGGGCATGCGGAAGGAAAAGGAAATAAAGTCAACACACAAGGGCCACAAGGTCCCAAATTTTGAGGGAAGCCAAGCCCGAGTCGCCCCAGTGGAACCAGCAAATCCCCATCACCTTCCTCCATAGCCAAATACTAAGCACACCTACCCGGTTCCACGCCGATCCTGGGCATAAAAATCCAGTTCTTCAGATATCGCTCCAAAGGGCGATAGGGAGACATCCTGGAACCGCCAGATTGAGGGCTGCCATTTCAGAGGGGACTGATATCACCATAGGACCTAGAGCGGTCCACCATCCCGGAAGTTCCCCCGGAAACCGCAACCGCCAAACAGGAGTTCCGCCACGGGGGTACAGACGCAAAAAAACGGACCGGGAGCCCCAGCCAACACCCAGACCCAGTGATCCCTCCCATTCCAGCCCCAACAGAGAGCCCAAGAAAGGGACCAGAAGGGAACACCCCCCCCCGACAGCCAGAGCAGAAAAGCAACAGCTAGTAGAAAAAACAAAGACCAAGACAGGTAAGAATACGAAGGAAAGACGCAGACGGGAGGCCAGAGAAAGGAAAGTAAATTAGCAGGAGGGACCAGAGACAGACAAATCAAAGATAAAAGGTCAGTTTGGGAGAATGCAAAAACAGCCATCCAAAATCCACTGCAATATATATCAGCCAGTCCCTTTAAACAAGTCTGGCAGTCTATTTACGAGTTCTTTGTGGGCCGCTTCGGGGGTACTAAAACTGATAGCTGATCCTCTGACAGTCACTCTCAGAATTGCAGGATATACCATCCTAAAAGATATTGCTGCGGCGATTAATTTCTGTACAATAGGGTGGTATGCTGCCCTCTTCTCCCGGATTTCCTTTGGCAGGTCCTGGGCAATTCGAATCCTCGATGTTCCCCACAAAATCTCCTTCAGCTCTCAGGCCTTCAAATAAACATGTTGCCTTTCCACGTAACTAAGGAATTTCATGATGATCGGAAGTGGGGGAGATCCAGCTGCAGGTCGAGGGCGCAGTGAGCGATGAGCCCTTTCCAGGTGGTAGGAGGAACTTATAGGGGATGGGCCTACTATTTTAACAAGAAATTTTTGTAGGAAGGCCATGAGGTCTGGGCCTTCTTCCAGCTCAGGAAGGCCCATTATCAGCAAGTTATTTTGGCGGTTTCGTCCCTCCAAGTCCTCAGTTTTAAGCTGCAGCTTTTTCATTTGCTGCCTGAGCTCAACTATTTCTTTTTCGGTCCTGGATCTCCACTGCTCCGAGGAAGCGACCCTGACTTCCACATCTGAGACCTTTTTAGAGACCGAGGACAGGTCATTCAGCAAAGATTTGAGCTCACCGGTCAAATCCAGAAGAAGATCCTTTAGAAGGTTCAGCTCTTGCAAGAATTTATCTTCCGACAGTGGTGTAGGTTGTGGCATCTTGTCTCCTCCGCGGTCCGGCCTAGTAGGGGCCTGGTTTCTTTGCTTTTTTGCGGCCTTCTCCGGGGATGCAGGAGGAGTGTGCTTAGTTAGGGCCTGCTTCCCATCCACCTCCATCGCTACCCAACAAAAACTTAATTCTCAAAGATAAAGTCTCCACTCGACGGTAGGCTATTGGAGCAACTGATATCTGGCGAAATTTATCAAAAATGCTCCGAAATATAGTGTAAATTACACAATGCAGGCGGCCAGAGGGGGGAGCTCAGTATCCCAGCTGCTGCTTAGGTGGATGCCATCACGTGACTCATAAAAGAAACAACATAAAAAAAACAACCTGGGGAGACAGAGTGGTGTGTGTGTGTATATGTGACATGCTCACAGAAATAGGGCCTGAGACAAATTGCTGCCCTGTGTATTATAAAAAATAAAAGATTGGGGAAGGGGGTGCAATGAGAATTTTATGCACACCCTCATTGTGGGATGCTTTGATAAACCCCTCTGGCTTCACCCTCAGGGTTTATGTAGCATCCCACAACTCGGGTGTGCATTAAATTCTCATAGCACCCCCTGCCCCATCCTTTATTCTCTATTTAATAGCTGCATGTGGGTCTTGGTGCCTTCCATCACTTTCTTGTTTTCCCTAAAGAGGGGACTTGGCGGTGTTGGGGAAGTCGTGGCCCCATGTGGCATACTTACTTCAGGGTTTTAAATAATTGATTAGCAGTTTTTTTTTGGGACAATACTAACTGTTCAGAAAGTATTTATATAGGTTTTCTAGAAGTGTCATGTTTGTTAAACACAGTGAGGCAGGTGCTATGAATTTTCACAATGTTTTGGCACTTTTATGAGCAAAACGCTAATCAATTTTTAGAGTTAAATAAAACCCTGTACTTTATGTTCTAATCCTGCCTCCTCCACCAAAAATCCTTAGAACATTTGTCACCTTTCATTGGCTTCCTTGAATGCCTGGCTGTCTTGCCCCATAATTTATATTTGCTGCTTTTCCAACCTACATGCAGGTCCAACCATTGCTACTCTGTGCAAGAACAAGGGGGCACAATTTGAAGATAGAAGGGGTATGTCTCAGAGGTAATGTGAATAATTATTTTTTCATGGAGAGGGTTGTGGGTGCATGGAGCAGCCTTCATGAGGAGGTAGTGAAGTCAAAAATTGTGGGGGAATTCAAGAATGCATGGGGCAGACATAAGGCAATTCTAGTGGGGGTAGGAGGAAGTAGGCTGTTGGTTAACTAGGATCTGCAACCTATGCATTAGGTAGGGAAATGGGCAGACTAGGTGGGCCAAGCGGTCCTTATCTGCCATCAAATTCTATGTTTCTGTGTTATGTTTCTATGTTTACAGACCTATATGCAGATCCAACCATTGCTACTCTGTATTACTGACCTATGTGCAGGTCCACTCTTTGCTCATCCAATCATTGCTCAGTGCTCGCTACTACTATCTGACCTATGTGAGGTCCCAGCACTCAATGCTCATTCAGCTCTTCTTCAGTTTTCAGGGGCATGCCAGCCATACCATTCTGGTGCAGGGTCTCCCTGCAGCCTATGGTCTCACTCTTCATTTCTAAGTCTGTATTTTGAGTGTGCCTGACTTGGGGCAGGGTCCTTCTCACCTGGCTCATAGTTGGGAATGTCCTTACTCTAGGCCTGGCTTTAGCCATTCAAAACTCAATGGCAGCTACTGGTGCAGAATTTAAGACTAGCCGTGAAGGGTGGTTACAGTGATCTCCTTTGGCTCTAGTATTCTACTAGCAAGGCACCTTCACCGCATTCTCCATGCAACTGCCTCTAGTTTACCTGGTTTATTTTTAGGGCGAGTAGGTCAGGTGAGTGCCTCAGCAGTCATTTCTCTCCTCTTTCCACCTTGGTTGCCCCTGATGTTGCAGAGCACTGTCACAGTCTTCCACGGTGTTCCTGTCAGAAGGATCGAGTGAGAGCTTTCCTCTAAATTGGAACATTTTCCATCCCCCTTTTTATTGGGTTTCTAAATTGCAGCAGCAGAGCTGTCACAAAATAAACATCCCAAGCAGGGAGGGAAGGTGACCTAGGCCTTGGATCCCCAGAGATTTCCTCCTCAAGGGTTTTTTCTCTCTCTCCACCGTTGCCTCAGGTCATTACCGTTGGTTAGCCATAGTTAGTGTTCTCTAGTTCCTTTAGGTAGGTTCTGCTGTTGGATAGAGGTGGATGGTGTCCCTACTTGCCGTTCCCTCTCTCCTAAGGAGGCCCCCTCAATCTCCAGCACAACCCATTGTTCTCATGCCATTGCTAACCTGCACATCTCATTACGTAATCAAGCTGCCTTATGCCTTATCTACTACTATGCCTCACAGCTGCTGATTGCTAACATGCTTCATACTACTACATTTATGTTTGGTGATCCTCCCTAATGTACCTTTAGACAAGGGAATCTTCCCACGGCACCTCTAGGGGTGGAATCCTCTTTGAGGGTTCCTTGCCTTTGGTACTCCAACAGGGTGGTAATTCCTCTGGAATATAGAGTGCAAATTTCCCAAACCAAGTAACACAGTTGCACAAGCATAACATCATACCGGCTGCGTAGGCCACTGAATTGGAAGGCTATGTCTGTAGTTCAGTGGACAAGCAGCCAGCCACTCCCCCTTCCTGTGCTGTATAAGCAGTTCCTCTGAGCCTCTCTCTCAAGTGCTTCTTCTTTGCCCCACCATCCTCCCCTCTTGCTCCAGCAGCATAGCCTCTCTCCTTGGGATCCTTCCTAAGGTACCTTTAGCCCAGGGAATCATCCCATAGCACCTCTGGGGTTGGAACCTTCATTGAGGGTTCCTTGCCTTTGGTACCCCTACAGGGTGATAATTCCTCTGAAATAGAGAGTGCGAATGGCCAAAACCAAGTAACACAGTTGCACAAGCATAACGTCATACTGGCTGCACAGGCCACTGAACATATATTTGTCTTATAGGTTTATTCCGTATTGCCTCAACCAGCATCTGGCACTGTTTCATTTTCTTCCATCTTTCTGTTATATTTTATTTATTCATTTTGGATTAACGCTTTTGAGCCAAAGGCTATTTTACATAGGTGCCACGTCAGAAACAGATGGGAGGGATAGGGTACAGTACAGAAGGGTAGGGATTACACAAAAATACATGTAGCAAAATCATACAGTGAAATCAAAATTGTATATACAAAAGCATGTAGGCATAACAATTTTTTTTTTACATGTGAGTTGTACAAGATTATACCATAGCGCAGGCAGAGGCATAGTCAAGCAGGATGCTGTGTCTGGGACCAGAGCCAAATGCACTGGTTCATGATGGTGGCAGGAGTGGAAGACAGGAAGGGAACCCCACCAGTGGGCTGATATAGAGCTGGGAGGCTGGAAGGAATAGCATGAGAGGGTAGGTGGGGTTAAGAGATCAGAGAGCAGAGGGGAGGTAAAAGTGAGTGATGATAGAGGTGGCTGTGTGGGAGGGTTGGGGAGGATAGAGGAGGGTGGGGAATGGGCGGCATACAGGAAGGGGGATGGGCAGGGAGGAAGCTGGGAGGAAAGTAGGGAAGGGGAGTAAGCAGGAGAACAGGGGTGGCAGGTGAAGATTGAAATAGGGATGGGGGAGGATCATGAGGGGGTTGGGAGAAAGGGAGGCATATTGGGAAGGTGTGGAGGGACAGGGAGGAGCAGGGGAAAAGGAGGGGAAATGACCAAGGGGTAGCCATAACAGGCACAGGTAGCTTGGTAGCCACAATACAAAGGGTTGGTGAGGGAGTGGGGGTAGGAGATGGTAGTCAAATGGAAAAGGACCTAGGATTAGGTAAGACAGTCACAGGAGGCTCTGGTAACAAGGTAGTCCCGGAGCTTGCGTTTAAACAGGCCAAGAGTAGCCATGTCAGTGATTTACCTAGGCAGGGAATTAAAACATTTTGGGGCTCTAAAGGCAAATGACTGCTGCCCTTGTGAAGTGCAACACCTGGCAACTGGAAAGGAGGAATTGTCTGAGCTTCTGGTGTGCCGTATGTTATGTGAGGATATAAGGAGATTCTGCACTCCAGGGGTCAGTAGGCCAATGGAGGCCTTCTTTACTGTGAGACTGGTATGGTAGAAGACACGGGCATCCAGCTGCAGCCATTCTGCCTGTTGATAGAGGGTCACAGGTATGTGTCTGAGGTGCAGCCCCTACAAGGAGTTGGCAGGCCTTATTTAAGGCCACAGATAGTCTCCTTAGTGCAATGACAGTAGCTGCACCATAGATCACAGCCCATAGTCAAGTAACAAAACTATGGAGCTTTGGATGGCTATTCTGAGGGCTTGATAAGTGAGGCAGTATTTATGCCTGTAGAGGAGACCAATCCAAGTATTCACTGATTTGGCGACAAGGTTGATGTGGTTATTGAATGACAGGGTAGGGTCAAGGGTGACACCAAGATACTTGAAGGAATGGGTCTGTTCAAGAGCAGTGCCTGAGCAATTCCTGATTGTCAACGGTACTGACTGATACTTGCTGTGGGTGGAGTGGAAAAGTATTGATTTTTTTTTTTTTGTAGTTAAGCACAAGTTTCCTTTCAAGGAATCAGTCTTCCACTTTCATGAAACTATCCTGTAGTTGCCCTAATAACTGTGCACAATCAGAGTTCTTTGTGTTGATTACTGTATCATCTGCGTACAGCAGAACTTGTACAGGGCAGTAGTCAGGGAGCTTGTTGAGAAAAATGCTGAAGAGCAATGGTCCCAGGATTGATCCTTGGGATACACTGGATTGGACCGGCAACTTGGTAGACAGGACGTCCTCAATTCTCACTTGCTGTGTTCGGTCAGAGAGGTAGCTGCAAAACCATCCAATGGTGTTAGAAGATAGACCCAGATCTGCTAAGCTTTCCAGTAATAGAGGGTGATTGACTGTGTCAAATGCCTTGGAGAGATTGATATAGGTGGCCCCGATGAGTTGACCCTGGTCAATGACCTGCTGAATGTAGCCCATAAATTCCAGTAGGGAGGAGGTTGTGCTGTGCCCTTTCCTAAAACCATGCTGGTGAGGACATTGGAGATTATATTTCTTCATGTACTCAATCAGCTGGTCAGATACGATTCTTTCAAGTGCCTTGGAAAGAGGAGGAAGAATGGAGATGGGCCTGTAGTTTCCATGAAGGGCTCTGTCACCACTCTTGTATACAGGGGTCACCAGAGATAGTTTCCAGTTGCTGGTAAACTGGGCAAGCATAAGGGACTTGTTAATGATCCTTGTAAGGGGAGATAGGACTACGTCAAACATGAGGTATGTGAGCTTCAGGTTCAACGTGTCTCCACTGTATCTGGTTTTCCCAAGTGCCTTAGTTAGGTATTTCTTATCTCATTTTCTGTCACTGCCTTGAAATAGAATGGTGGGTGTACCAAAGTTGGGCCAAGAGTTCCCTTTGGAGAGGCACCTGGGGGTGGTGGGTCGAGGAAATTTGATGGCAGGACATGGCTGAGGTCAGTAAAAGCTGTGCTGAACGCATTGGCAATTTCGATCGGATCCAGGATTAGGGTGCCTGCTAGATTCAACATGGAGGGGGCAGATTTGGATTCTTTCCCCATAATTTCCTCAAGGTTGCTCTAGAAGCTCTTCCCCTCCTTCCAGGTGTCAGTGAGGATCTTTCTATAGTATTGTGCTTTATCTAGATGGATGGCCCTGGTGCAGTCGTTCCTGGTAGATTTGTATGCCTGTATGTCCACTTGCATTCCCATGGCCCTAGCCCGATACCACAGGTGGTTATGGGTGCTCATTTTATGTAGGAGATCCGAAGTGATCCAGGGGTTAATGGAACCCTTGACCTTACGTTTTTTGAAGGGGACATGTATATCACAGGTGGAATTAAAACTAGAAATGAGGAATTCAAGGGTTGTGTATCTAAGTCAGCTGCTGTGTCAATACTTATTCAGTCTTGTTGTCACAGAAGATTTCTAGGCGTTCATGATGCCCATGAGTGAGTACCCTACTAAAAATGGTTTTCGGTGGTGGTTTAACATGTTTGTTAGTCCAGAGGCAAAGTACCAGGGAGTGATCACTTATGTTGTCAGGCAGGACCTCAGTGTGTGTTTTGATATATAGATTGTCCCTTAACTGTAAATATTGACAGAGTTAAGGCTTGTTAAAGTGAAAATGTGGAAAGAAACAAAATCCTAATTCTTTTCTCGTACGAAGGAATCTTTTTTCATGAGAATGACACAATCTCACAGAAAAAGAATCCTTCATACAAAAAAAGAATGTGAAAAAACTAAGTCCAAATTCTTTTTTCGTATGAAGGAATCTTTTTTTTTGTGAGATTTTGTCTTACTCACAAAACAAATGTCTTCATATAAAATAAAAAAAGTGAAAAAAATAAGTCTAAATTATGTTTTGTATGAAGGAAATCTTCTTTCGTATGTCCAGTTCTTGCTTTGCATATTAAAAGAACTAAGGAAGGAACTGGCTGCCCCCCTAGCAGCCCTGTTCAATCAATCCTTGGAAACAGGGGGTAGTACCAGGGGACTGGAAGAGGGCAGATATGGTACCAATGCACAAGGGTGGGAACAGGGAGGAGGCTGGGAACTACAGGCCAGTAAGCCTGACATCAGTGGTGGGGAAGGTAATGGAGACATTAGTAAAAGAAAGGATGGTGGAGTACCTCACCTGTAATAAGCTACAGGATCCAAGGCAGCATGGCTTCACAGGTGGGATTTTATACCAAAGTAACCTGATCGAGTTCTTTTATTGAGTGATGTGAGTCACGGACCGGGGGGGGAGGACAGTGGATGTGGCCTACCTGGATTTCAGGAAGGCCCTTGACATTGTCCCACACAGGGGATTACTTAACAAATTGAACAGTCTAGGGATGGGGACAAAAGTGATAAAGTGGGTGCAGAACTGGTTAAGCAACAGGAGCCAAAGGGTAGTAGTAAATGGAGTGAGATCAGAGGAGGGGGAGGTGACAAGAGAGGTATCACAGGGGTCAGTTCTGGGGCCATTACTGTTCAATGTCTTCACTGGAGACATTGCAGATGGACTAGAAGGGAAAGTATGCCTGTTTGCAGATGATACAAAGGTCTTCAAAAGGGTCGACACACAGGAGGGAGTGGATAGGATGAGAAGAGACTTAAACAAACTGGAGGAATGGTCAAGGGTATGGCAGCTGGGATTTAATGCAAAAAAGTGTAAGGTCATGCATATGGGTTGGAATAACCCAAAGGCAACAAGCCAGCTGGGTGGTGAGGAAGTGGCAACAACTAACCAGGAAAGAGACCTAGGGGTCGTCATAACAGATGATCTCGAAGTGGCAAGTCAGTGTGGGAAGACAGTGGGAAAGGCAAGCAGGATGCTAGGTTATACTGGAAGAGGAATAACAAGTAGAATGAGGGAGCCCCTCTATAGGTCATGGGTGAGGCCACACCTTGAGTACTGTGTCTAGTTCTGAAGGCCACATCTCAGAAAGGACATTGACCAGGTGGAGGCAGTGCAGAAAATGGTTACCAAAATGGACCAGGGCATGCATCACAAAAACTATGAGGGAATGATCAGGGAACTAAACATGTACTCACTGGAGACAAGAAAGGAGAGGGGGACATGATAGAAACATTCAGATATGTCAATGGGATTAATAAAGTAGGGGAGAGCAGCATCCTACAGAAAAGGAAGAGCACTAGGACAAGGGATCATGAAATAAGGCTGGAAGGGTGAGGCTCAGAAGCAACATGAGGAAGTACTTTTTCACTGAAAGGGTAGTGAACCCTGGAACAGGCTGCCAGAGGAAGTGATGGGTGTCAATACTGTGGAAACATTCAAACATGCATGGGATAGACACAGAGAGATTGTGGGATTAAAACAGAGAAAAAGTATGGACACAGGTAAAGAAGTAGGAGCAAAACTGTAGCGGGCAGACTGAATGGAGCAAGAGATCCTTTTCTGCTGACAACCACTATATAACTAGGTAACTATTTATGGCCAAATGAAAAAATAAAATCGGCTCACAAAATTTTTTTTTTAAATGTGTTAAAAACATGTTTCTGGATCATTTTTCCAAACGGTAACTACAGTGTCCACCTAATGGAGACCCAATTAGTAAGACACATGTTGGTGTGTTTGTATGATGCCATTTTTATGGGTTCTGACATTTAAAAAAAAAAATTAACACAAGATGGCGGCCATATGAAAAAATAATTATTTTCTCACAAAAAAGATTACCACCCATATGAAACAGAATCATTTCCCATATGGGCCAAATTCTTTTTTCGTACCAAACAGCTATCCAAAAGACCATACTGAACCTGCTCAGAACCAAAATGTAAAATTCTTATAACTTTGGAATGGATTAATATGGCTTACCAAACCAGAAAAAGGCACCAGTTTGTCTGAAGCCCTTTCTATCCTGAACATTTAAGAGCAAAATTCCAGACCATCCACGTGCTAGGTGATGACAAAAAAAAAACCCCAGCAAAAACAAAACCAAAAAAATATTTTTTCACTTTTTTTGTTATCTGGATCTCAAAATCTACACATCTGACCAGAAAGAAACTTGGCATATCAAAGAGATCTTTCACATGAGACTGTGAATGCAAAATTTCGTGCAAATCTGTTAAGCAGTTGCGAAGCTATTAAAGTGCAAAGTTAGGGTTTAACATTAAGAAACATAGAAGTTGACAGCAGATAAGGACCGCAAGGCCCATCCAGTCTGCCCATTCCTTTTTCTACCTTATAAGTGTGCCATTGGCCTTAGCTCTCTCAATGGCCTATCTTTTCACACTCATCTGTATTGCTCCCTTATGCCTATCCCATGCCTGTTTGAAGCCCTGCACTGTATTCATATCCTCCACTTTCCGAGGTAGGCTGTTCCATGCATCTACCACCCTTTCTGTGAAAAAGAACTTCCTCACATTACCACTTAATCGGCCTCCCTCTAATCTCATGCTGTGTCCTCTTGTCCTGCTATTTTTCTTATATTGAAACATGTTAGACTCTTTCACCTTGCTAATGCCCTTAAGGTGTTTGAACGTTTTGATCATATCACCTCCCTCCCTCCCTCCTTTGATCTAGGGTATACATCTTGAGCTCCGTTAATCTGTCCTCATATGTTTTCTCATGCAGTCCCTGCACCATTTTGACTGCCCTTGTCTGGACTGCCTCAATTTGGTTATTGTCCTTGTGAAGGTGTAGCCTCCAGTACTGCATGCAGTACTCCAGATGGGGCCTAACCAGTGTCTTGTAAAGAGGGATTATTACCTCCCTCTTCTGACTTGTGATACCCCTACTAATACACCCTAACATCCCTCTAACCTTACCTACTGCTTTAGTGGTCTTCTTGGATGATTTCAGGTCATCGGTGATGATGATGCCCAAGTCTCTTTCTTCTCTTGTGACTGCCAGCAACTCCCCTCCCAGTCTATAGGTGGCTTCAGAGTTTCTCTTACCTATGTGCATGATCTTGCACTTCTTTGCATTAAACCCCAGTTGTCACTCTTCTGACCATTTTGCAGTTTATCCAGATCTCTTCTCATTCTGCCCCCCATCTGGATCATCTACTCTGTTGCAGATCTTGGTGTCATCTGCAAACAGACAACCTACCCTCCAGTCCATCTGCAATGTCACTGATGAAGATATTGAAGAGGACTGGCCCCAGGACTGATCCCTGAGGTACTCTACTTGCGACTTGCATCTCTTCTGACTGTATACCATTTACCACCACTCTCTGTTTTCTGCCCTTCAACCAGTTTGTCACCCAGTTGACCAACTTCTGACCCACCCTGAGCCTACCCAGCTTCTTAATCAATCTTCTATGTGGAACAATATCAAAAGCTTTGCTGAAGTCAAGGTAGGTGACATCAACTGCTTCCCCTTGGTCCACCAATCTGGTTACCCAGTTAAAGAAATCTATGAGATTAGTTTGACAGGACCTTCCTTTTGTGAACCCATGCTGTCCTGGATCCTGTGCTCCTATGGATTCCAGGTGTTGCACTATCCTTTCCATAAGGAGTGCCTACATGATCTTGCCTACTGCTGAGGTAAGACTGACCGGTCTGTAGTTCCCTGTCTCCTCCCTGCTACCACACTTGTGGAGCGGGATCACATGAGCCCTTCTCCAGTCTTCTGGGACCTCTCCTGTGCTCAGAGACTCACTAAACAGTTCTGATAATGGCTCTGCTAGTCCACTCTTAGCTCCTTTAGTACCCTGGGATGTATGCCATCAAGTCCCATTGCCTTGTCCACCCTGAACTTATCAAGCTCTTGTAGGACCCTTTCTTTTGTCAAGGGACTAGTACTCACCTCCTTCCCACCCCTTGTCCATAGTGCTGAGCTGTGGGCCCTGCCCTACCTACTCTTCAGTAAATACTGAGCAGAAGTATCTATTTAGGATAGATGCTTTTACATGGTCCTCCTCCTCACACGCCCCCTTGTCTCCTTTGATCTTAGCAATACCCCCCTGGACTTTCTCTTTTCACTAATGTATCTATAGAAAGTCTTGTCACCTTCTTTTACTGTTTGTGCTAGTGTTTTCTTGGTTTGGGCCTTTGTCTGCCTTACTGCCTTCCCTGTTTCCCTTAGAGAAGTTTGGAATGCCTCCCTATCTTCATCCCACTGCGTTCCCTTATATTTGCTGAAGGCCAGCCTTTTGGCTCTGGCCTTTTCTGCTACTGTTTTTGAGAACCAAAGTGGTTTCCTTCTTCTTTTGCATTTCCTGTTCTCTCTAAGACAATGGGATATTGCTTCAAGTATTGTATCCTTAATGCTTGCCCACATTGCCTGTATCCCCTCACCTGTATTTCTTTTTGCCAGGACTAGCTTAACTCTGTTAGCCATCTTATCAAAGTCAGCTCCTCTGAAGTCCCATAGTTTTGCCTTGGAATGGGATGTTTTAGTTGTAGTGGCCAAACTGAACCATACCATGTGATGGTCACTTGCCCCCAGGTGACCTCCTACCTGGAGATCAGTGATCCTTTCCCTGTTAGTCACTACTAGATCTAGGATAGCCCTGTCTCTTGTGGGTTGTTGTACCAGTTGTTTTAGCCCCCCCCCGCAGGGAATCCACCATGTATCTAGTTCTGGCAGATGTTCCTGCTGGTATTGACCAATCTGTATCTGGC
This sequence comes from Neoceratodus forsteri, assembly GCA_016271365.2. Lineage (NCBI taxonomy): Eukaryota > Metazoa > Chordata > Ceratodontiformes > Ceratodontidae > Neoceratodus > Neoceratodus forsteri. The sequence continues at coordinate 191,515,743 of CM057458.1, forward strand.
ATGTTGAAGTCTCCCATTATCAGAACCTCCCCTTTAGCTGTCATGTTTTGTATATCTTCTAACAGTAATGTGTCTATGTCCTCCCCCGGTCTGGGGGCCTGTATAATACCTCAGTTCTTATAGCGGTCCCATTTCCAGGGTGTCCCTCAGTTCTTTTGGTTCCATATGTGTATTCTGAATTTCTGTAGCTTTGATATTTTTATTGACATACAGGGCCACTCCACCCCTCCCCTTTTTGCACATTGGTCTCTTCTGAACAGTACATAGCCAGGTACTGAAGTCTCCCAAGTGTGGTTACTGGTAAACCATGTCTCGTTAATTGCTACTATGTCCAATTTAACCTCTGTCATTATTGCCTGCAAGTCTGGGATCTTGTTTCCCAGACTTCGAGCATTTGTGTACATGATTTTCCATTGGCCAGATTTCAGTGTGTTAGTTGTTGGGTGAAGTCTGGTGTTTCCCATGTGCGTGATATGGGGAGCTGGACCTTTTTTCTAACCTGGTGATGCAAATGAACTGCAAACATGCTGAACTCCTGTTTGACAACTAGCTAAGGGGGGAGTGGTGTTCTTCCCATTCAGCGTATGGGGTGCTGCACCTCCCATTTGCTAATTTGGGAGGAGTCTGCAAAGGCGGTCAAACTTCACCTTAATGCTGACTCCCTCCTTAGTCAGATGCAGTCCATCAAATTAAAGAACTTTCACTCTGAAAACTGTTGCCAGTTCCCTACAAATGTGTGCCCTTTTTCCAGGCACCAGCCCTTGAGCCGCATATTTAGCTCCCCTATCTCCCCTTCTCTAACCTTCCGTCCATCTGCCCCCCTCTCGCAGACTGGCAGGATCTCAGAGAAGGAGATGCTGGCTGAAATGGATGATAGTTTGTCACCCAGCCTTGTCAGGTGTTCCTTGGTCTCCACAACTGACCGGCTGGTGAGATCATTAGTCCCTATGTGTACCAGGACATCAATGCTCTCCCAAGCTTCCTGAACAATTTTAACAATGCGATCAGTGTCTCTCCATGCTGATGTACCTGGGAGATATCGGAACATTACCCCTGGTTGGAGACAGGTATCAACTCCCCGAATCATGGAGTCTCCTATGATCAGAAGTTTTTTGGGATTTCCTTTTTGCCTTTTTTGTTTTGGTTCCTGTTTTGGGTGAGTTTTGTTGTGCTAGCTCCTGTGCTGCAATGTCCTGCTCTGCAGTGTCCTCTACCCCTTTGTTTGATTTCGGAGATAGAGGAAAATACCTGTTTGTAGTTTTTATATGGTTTGTGGAGGTGATATGTTGGAGAGCACCATGTGATGGGGCCCCCAATTTGCCCCTCCTAACCACCTGCCAACCTCCCAACCAACTACCCTCTGCGGTCGAGGTGCTTCTATTGGATGTTAGGGAAATGGCGGATGGTTCTTATAACATATTTCCTCTTGAATATGAAATTTGAGGTATGCAATCTCTGCCCATGCTATCTGGAGCTGAGTCCTAAGATCTCCAATGGCCCAGCATGTAGGACAGTGTCCTAAATCCTGAAACACTGCCCTTCTGAAAAGTGTTCCGCAGTAGCTGCAGTTAATGATATCCATTCCAGATAATTTGCTGGGTTTATAACCTGGTCACAGTTAAGTAGTTATTTGGAGAAATACCACTCACTTTCGGATTCACAATCAGGTTTCTGAAAAGGGCGTTCCACGGACACTGCACTCACCAACCTAATAGAGCTTGTCTCCTCTCAGCTTGGGGGGGGGGGCAATGGGCGTGGTGTTTGTGGACCTATCCAAAGCCTTCAAAACCGTGGATCACAGGGTTTTGCTCCAGAGGTTGAAGGGATTGGGCCTAGACTGTGAAACTCTGGGATGGTTTTCTTCCTACTTATTTGAAAGAACACAGCTGGTTCAACTTGAAGATGTAACCTCAAAATAACTTAAAGTTGTTAGAGGGGTACAACGGGGGTCCATTTTTGGGCCTGACTCTTTTTTGATTTACGTTAATGATTTGGTAAAAGTAGCTATTAACACCAAAATTAAATTATACACAGATGATACAGCTTTACTAGCATGTGGTACAAATATTAATAAGATAGAAAACGGACTTCAGGAAGATTTCACAGGGTTAGAAAAATGGTTAGTAAATTCAAAATTAGTATTAAACAGTAAAAGAATGAAAACTCTTCTTTTTTCAATACAAAGGGATAAAATAAATCATAAACAGGATCTGAATATAAAAACATTAAGACAGGAAATGTTATAGCAGGTTTCTTTTTATTTAATTTTTTTTTTTTTTTATAGCTACTGATTTTTCTGCCTTATTTTTTCTTTGGCTGCCTCAGTCTGCTCCCCTACTCATCCCCGCATCAGATTAGGGATTACAGCCACCGTCCACCTCTACCCGAGTGGTCCCAGGCACCCATATACTCCTGCAGTTGTACCCTCCAGAGCAGGGCCGCAGGGAGGCCCCCAGACTCCCCACGGAACACGGATCCAGCTTGGGTGCCCGACCACTGGGTGAAGCTTGTGGTCAGCCATCAAGTCGCTCAACTGGGCACCTATTTTCTCCCCTGGGAACTGGAGGCATGCAATGAGGTCAGTGGAAGGAGCGTGCATGCATTCACATGCACTCCCTGCGGACGTCTACCTTCAGCTCCACCCCTAAGTGCAGCGAGCATGCAGTCTTCCAGCCTCCACCAGGAGGCAACCATGCACCGACTGCCGTGGACCCCCCCCGGAGAAGGAGAGCAGTCCTTCAGATGCTCAATCCTTCTCCTCCCCAGTCAACCCCCGGTGACCCGTGCTCATTCCCGAACACCGGTTGCCGGCATCGAGTGAGGTGAGACGGCCAGCTCCTCAGCCCTCTACACCACTGGGCCAGCCAGGGTTTCTTTTTATAAATACTTAGGAGTTTGGTTTGACCAGGGAGTGAAATTTGATATACATATAGAAGATCTGGTGGGTAAAGTAAATAGAAAACTAGGGGCTTTTCAAAGAAATAGGTTTTGTACAGATATTAGTATGTGGAAATCCATAGTAAATCAGTTATTAATTCCTATAATAGATTGTGGCAGTCATATATACGGAATGGCCTCAGGGTTTCTCTTAAGAAAGTTTGAGGTTACTTGTAATAATTTGGCCAGATTCATTTTGCAATGTGATAATAAAACCCACCACTGTAATTTGTATTTGACACTGGATTGGTTAACACTTGAAAACAGGAGAAAAATGGTAAGGGCTCTATAAACACATAGATTACAAATGACAGGAGAACCAAAATATCTTAGGGATAAAATAGAAGAGAAAAATGTTAAGCATAAATATAAATTATGAGATAATGGGGTGACACTGCAAACCTAGGGTAAAAAGTTGTTTTACTAAAATGACATTTAAAGCTGAATATGCCTCAAACATTCAACTGTTGAATGATATAAAAAGTAAATCAGGCTATAAACCATCTCTGATTACCAAGTTCCTGACAGAGGAATTGAAAGTTAGATGTATGTGCAATTAATGAATAAGAAATCTCTTTGATTTTATTGGTATTTCATGTTGTGAAATGAGTTGTACAAGTCTTGCTAGAATATAAATATATTTATTATATGTTTGTAAGGTCTTAGAGATTGAAAGTGATGTTTGTATTGTGTTTGTATTTGAACAATTTTAAAGTCCTATTGTTAAAACCATCTTGAAAAAAGGTTTTGGCCTAAGATGTGAAGAAAGAAAGTATCCTGAATAAAAATAAATCTTTTACTACTACTACTAATAATTAGAAGGAAGAAAATGAAAGCAAAAGTTTGGTTTTGTGTTTTGTTTGTGTGTTTGTTTTTGTATAACTTGTTATAATAAGTTAAATTTAAAAACTTTGCCTGTGATATCTTTGCTCCCATAACTGCTAGGAGGTCCAAAGTGAAACATGCCCCTTGGATCACCCCTGCCCTACTGTGGCAACTTAAGCAACGCGACAATCTTTGGCACCTTGCTGTTGCTACTGGCCGTTCAGCTGACAGGCAGTCCTATGCTGCTGCCCGCAACCAGTGCACCTGGGCCATCCGCAAAGCAAAGGCAGAATACTACCAAGCCTCTTTACCTCCTCCTGGGGAACCCCAGGTGCTTCTGGGACAACATCAAGCAACTGAATGGTCACTCCCAGTCCCCTCTCCTTCTCTTCTCAACATCGATGGTACCGTCTCCTCGACCCTGCCCTCATTGCCACCCACCTCAATAACTCCTTTACCGACCTTAGCTCAGTACTTCCTGGTAACTTTTCTGTCCACCTCCTCCATCTGTACCACCGCCCATTGCCGCCCCTCTTTCCACTCCGGTCGTGTCACCATGCAAGAAACAAGGCCTTACTTGCTAAAAGCCCTAAAAGGTAACACCATCGGTAATGACTCACTTGATCCCTGCCTTTTACGTCAGGTCCTGGATCAGGTCCTCTCACCAATTATGTGCATTTTCAACAAATCACTCTGTCTCGGACAATTCCCCTCTGCCTGGAAGATTGCCACAGTTACCCTTGTCCATAAAGGTGGTGACAGGACTTTTCTGGGTAACTACCGACCCATCTCAATCCTCTCCCCCCTCTCTAAGGCGTTAGAGAAAATTGTGGCATCCCAAGTCTCTGACTACCTCTGTAAGTACAATGTTCTCTGCCCTGAACAACACGGGTTCAGAGCAGGTCATAGTACCAATACAACACTCCTGGAATTTTCCAACTTCCTCCATGCCTCCCTGGACTCTGGTGCCCTGGCTGGTGCTATATTCATTGACCTGTCTAAAGCATTCGATACCATTTCGCATCCTCTTTGCTCTCCACCCTCGACCTAATAGGCTTTGCCTCAGGACCTGTTTCTGGTGCACCAGCTATCTCCGCCCGCCCCATGTGTGAAAGTCAGCGTACTCTCTCTGGAAACATGCCCCATTCGCTCTGGGTGCCACAGGGCTCAATTCTTGGACCCCTACTATTCTTCACTCTTCTTAACTCCCTACCCAGCAGTTGTACAGGTAAGATGCTTCTCTATGCTGATGATGCTGTTCTCGTTGCCTCCCACAATGACCCCATGCTGCTACAGAATTCCCTCCAACTAGTCTTTGACTCTGCAGCTACCTGGTTCACTGAGCAATCGACTTGTTATCAACCTTAAGAAAACAAAACGATGCTCTTCTCCCACCCCAAAATAAGTACAGCAAGTTTCCTTAGCTGTCCACTCCACTCCAATCTCGTCATTGACCAGGTGCAGTCCTATAAATATCTTGGTATAACCTTTGACCCTGCACTTTCATTCCATGGACATATATCTGCCCAAAATTCTGTCGCCAACTCACGGCTAGGCATTCTTTACCGCACAAGAAATGCCTCCCTCCTGATGCCCTCCTCCGCCTATTCACCTCCTCTGTCATGTCTCTCATTGACTATGGCCTTCCGGGTTCATGGCTCAGCAGATCAGACTGCCCTCAACAAGGTTCACCTCACAGTTAATAAGGCCTGCAGACTTATCACTGGTGCTCCCAGACTCACTCACACATGTGAGCTGTACACCCTGGTTACCCTACTCAACCTGGAAGAGCGACTCATGTATCAGACATGCCAGCTCACCTTTAAAGCCCTGTGTGGCCTATCCCCCATAGGCCTATCAAACTCCATTCACCGTACTGCACTGACCCTGATCACGCACAGCTCGTCAAGAGCTACCCTAGTTATTCCGAGAGCCAGGACCTCTCAAGGTCAGAGGGCATTCCCCTACCGTGCACCCCACTGGTATAACTCCCTCCCTGCCAGTGTCTCAAACTCACTAACCTTAGCTTGCTTTAAGCCCAGGCTCAGAAACTTCCTGCTTAGCTCTAGCAAATGCAACTGCCGCTAGCCTAGTGTAAAAAAATATATACTCTGTTTGACAATGCTCACTGAGCGGCTCCCCCCTTCCTTTCCCTACTAATTCCTCCTCCCCTATCTCCCTCCCTTCTACTCCCACCAGCTCTCCCCCGACCATAAGTTTTGCACCTTTTGTTATCTTTTGCTTCGTTGGAGATTGTATTCTATTGTAACAAAATTGTAATTGAACTGTAACTTTTTTGTTTGTAAGTACTGTGTCCCTTGTACTACTGTTCTGATGTCCTCTTTGTGACGAGGTACCTTTGTAAATGAGCCTCTGGCTCAAAGGTTTCTAAACTGATGTTTAACTAAATAAATAAATAAATAAATAAATAAATTACTGGTGCCCCTGTAAATGAGGTCACTGTGTGGATACCCCACTGATCCACCCCTTCCTGCTTTGCCACAGGAAATGTCACGACTGTGCTACCCTATAAAAGGAGTGTAGTGTGAGGTGGTTGGGGAAGGGGGTGGGTGACTGGGCCCTTCCCCTGCCGAAAAAGAACCACAGACTAAAGAAACAAGGAGGTAAGAGCAGAAACAATCAGTCAGCAACAAATGCTGTAACCCTGAAAGCTTATCCTAATGATAGATAAAACTGTAAACCTGTAAAGCACCACCTGTAATAATTTCACAAAAGATGTACCCTGTAAGAAACACTTTGCTACAGAGAAAAATACAGCAGTAACAGAAGATATACCTTGCAAAAGACAATTTGAATCAGAAGATTACAGCAGTAATCTGTTAGCACACACTTGTAGGCACACCTTGTAATGATACAACAGAAGGTATACCCAGCAATAACAAATTGAATCAGAGAAAAATACAGCAATAAAATGTTAGAAACAAACAGTAACAATCCTTGTGAGTACAAAATAAAAATACAACACATATCAAATCTGCCTAGCCAAAAGAAGTCTTAATCCTTTCCCTTGCTCTGGTAAATTTATTTGCTCTGTCCTTTCAAGCAACCTAGAAGGAAAGAGCTCAGGTGAGGCTAGGTGCCTTGGCCAGCAAACCTAGTCTTCCACCTCAAAGATATCAACTAACCTGACCTTTTTAACCCTTCTTTCTGTTGGAGATTACTGACAGTTTGCCAGCTCCACCCCTCCCCCAGATACACACCTAATCCCCTGGAAGAGCTGTGAGAGGAAAGTAATTAGCTCCTTCAATGTGAGAAGGAGACTGCAACACTTCTGAGACAAAAAAACGTTTTCAGCAAAAAAAAAAAAAAAATAGTGGCAAACAGTAATTTTGCTTAACCTAGTAATAAAAAAATCACAAAATTGTAAGCACCACCTGTAATAATTTCACAGAAGATATACCCTGTAAGAAACACTTTGCTACATAAAAAAATAAAGCAGTAACAGAAGATATACCTTGCAAAAGACAATTTGAATCAGAAGATTACAGCAATAATCTGTTAGCACACACCTGTAGGCACACCTGGTAATAATGCAGCAGAAGGTGTACCCAGCAACAACAATTTGAATCAGAGAAAAATAAAGCAATAACATTTTGGCAACAAACAGTAACAATCCCTGTGAGTACAAAATAAAAATAACAACACACAGTAAATCTGCCTAGCCAAAAGAAGTCTTAATCCTTTCCCTTGCTCTGGTAAGGTTCTTTGCTCTGTCCTTTCAAGCAACCTAGAAGGAAAGAGCTCAGGTGAGGCTAGGTGCCTTGGCCAGCAAACCTAAACAGCCTACTCAACCCTAACTAGAGTTGCACTACTATGCCACTATCCTACGTTTACAATTTGCACTATATATCTATTACAAAATGATAATGGCAGAGAATATCTATAGATCAAGCACAGATTAAGAATACATGCATAGGTATACTCTCATTAAATCCTTTAGGTGTAGTGGTTCCCAATGTGGTGATCTGAAATGCTTCTCATCTCAATAATTTTTTCACTATATCATCCTATCTATAATCCAGTTCAACCTTTTTTATACCAATGAATCTCAATACTGCCACTGATGTGTGGCCAGCTTCCACAAAAATGTTTCGTCATAGTGTAATTCATGTTGTTAGTATGACTAGCAGTTTTGTGGTCTGCTACACATAATTTCAGGGCTGCCTTCATTTGACTGATGTACATAATACCACAAGGACAGACCAGTGCATATATGACCCCTTCAGTACTGCAATTAATAAATTCTCTTATCTGATGATGTTTACCACATCTAGGGTGCAAAAATGAATCTGTATTATATGTGTTTGCAATGTACACAGTGGCTGCATTTAAAGTTTCCACGTGGAGGTTTCGGTAGCCATTCATTTGCATTGGGTTCTTTCAGCAAAATTGTATGAACCAAAATGTCTCTAAGATTTCTGCCTCTACTGTTTGAAATATGGGGGGTGGGGGTTAAGTGATGTTATCAAATCTGCTACCACCTCTAAGAATCCCCCAATGTTACCAAACAATGTTTTCTATTTGGTGTGCTTGAACAAAATATTGCATTATAAATGTGTGTGTGGTGGTGGTGGTGGGGTGTGTGTGTGTGTGTGGGGGTGGAATTCATTCATATTGTCCCTCATTGCATCATGCCCTTATAGTAGTGTTTCTGTATTCATCCCTTTCCCATTTCTACATAGGAGACTGATTAATAAGCTTGGTAGTGTTAGGGTGGGTCAGAAGTTGGTCAACTGGGTGGCAAACTGGTTGGCGGTCAGAAAACAGAGAGTGATGGTAAATGGTATACAGTCAGAAGAGATGCAAGTCACAAGTGGGGTACTTCAGGGATCAGTCCTGGGGCCATTCCTCTGCAATAACTTCATCAGTGACATTGCAGACTGACTGGAGGGTAAGGTTTGTCTGTTTGCAGATGACACCAAGATCTGCAACAGAGTAGATGATCCAGAAGGGGTGGGCAGAATGAGAAGAGATCTGGATAAACTGCAAAATGGCTTGAAGAGTGGCAAATGGGGTTTAATGCAAAGAAGTGCAAGATCATGCACATAGGGAAGAGAAACCCTCAAGCCACCCATAGGTTGGGAGAGGAGTTACTGGCAATCTCAAGGGAAGAAAGAGACTTGGGCATCATCATCACAGATGACCCAAAATCATCCAAGCAGACTGCTAAAGCAGTAGGTAAGGCTAGAGGGATGTTGGGGTGTATTAGTAGGGGTATCGCAAGTCAGAAGAGGGAGGTAATAATCCCTCTTTACAAGACACTGGTTAGGCCCCATCTGGAGTACTGCGTGCAGTACAGGAGGCTGCGCCTGCACAAGGACATTAACAAAATAGAGGCAATCCAGAGAAGGGCAACCAAAATGGTGCAGGGACTGCATAAGAAAACATATAAGGACAGATTAACAGAGCTCAATATGTATACCCTAGAGCAAAGGAGGGAGTGAGGTGATATGATCGAAACATTCAAACATTTTAAGGGCATTAACAAGGTGAAATAGTCTAACATGTTTCAATATAAGAAAAATAGCAGGACAAGAGGACACAGCATGAGATTAAAGGGAGGCCGATTAAGGGGTAATGTGAGGAAGTTATTTTTCACAGAAAGGGTAGTGGATGAATGGAACAGCCTACCTCAGGAACTGGTGGACATAGATACAGTGCAGGGCTTCAAACAGACATGGGATAGGCATAAGGAAGCAACAGAGATGAGTATGAATAGATAGGCCATTGACAGAGTACAGGCCTATGGCACATTCTTAAGGTAGAAATAATGGGCAGGCTAGATGGGCCTTGCGGTCTTTATCTGCTGTCAGCTTCTATGTTTCTGTGTTTCTATCTATATTCATATGCCTCATTCATTACTTTGTCTCCATAGTGTCTCTGTTTAGATCTCTGCCTCATGTCCATATTGCATGTTTCAAAATCTTGTGTAGTGGTGCAGGTTCTTTTTATTTGTAAGAATTGTCCTTTTGGGATATTATTTGACAATGGCTTTGAATGGCAGCTATACACTCTGAGGATAGCATTCTTGGAAATTGATTTTCTGTACAACTAACTTTTTAGAAGTTCTCCCTCTTTAAATATGGTGAGATCTAGAAAATTAACTTTTCCTTATTCCATTTAATTAATGTAAATTTTAAGTTAACATTCATATTGTTGACATATTGTTGACAATTGAGCAGTTCACTTTTGCTCCCCCTCCATACTAAAAAACAATCATCGATAAACTGCCTCCATGTTTAAACTTGTTGAAAAAATGGATTATTTTCTGCCTTATGCATAAATTGTTCTTCTCATTCTCCTATGGCTGTGGGTAGGACAGTAGTGTGGTGGGTAGGTAACTGGCTGGGCGGCAGGACACAGAGGGTGGTGGTAAATGGCTGTCACTCCACAGAGGGAAGAGTGACCAGTGGGGAACCACAGGGATCAGCACTGGGACCGGTCCTATTCAACATCTTCATCAGTGACATTGCACAGGACCTAGAAGGCAGAATTTCACTGTTCGCTGATGACACAAAGCTCTATAACAGAGTAGACACACCAGAGGGTGTAGACAGAATGAGAAGGAACCTGCAGAAACTTGAAGAATGGTCAGGGGTTTGGCAGTTGAAATTCGATGCAAAGAAGTGCAAGATAATGTATATGGGGACAAAAACCCTGGCACAATATATCAGTTGGGGGGTGAGGATATAGCATGCACCAAGCAGGAAAGGGATCTTGGAGTTATCATCTCTGATGACCTCAAGGTAGGGAAACAGTGTGACAAGGCAGCAGGTAAAGCAAATAGGATGCTGGGATGCATAGGCAGAGGCATCACCAGCAGGAAAAGGGAGGTCATAATTCCACTATACAAGACACTAGTGAGGCCCCACCTGGAGTACAGTGTACAGTTCTGGAGACCTTACCTATGTAAGGACATAGACAGGGTAGAGAAGGTTCAGAGGAGGGCAACAAGATGGTACATGGATTGCATCACAAGTCCTATGAGGACAGGTTGAAGGAACTGAATATGTACTCCCTGGAGGAGAGGAGGGAGAGAGGAAATGATAGAGACATACAAGTATCTTACAGGGAGGAACAGGGTGCAGGAATACACTATTTTTAAGCGAAAAGATGTTCCAGGACTAGAGGGCATGGGATGAAGTTGGAGGAGGACGATTCAGAGGAAACATGAGGAAGAATTTCTTCACAGAACCAGTGGTGGACAAGTGGAACACCCTGCCAGAGGAAGTGGTGGGGGCTGAAACAATCACGGGATTTAAGAATGCATGGGATAGACATAAAGGAATTCTGGAGGTCAGGGTAATGGGCAACAGACTTCTAGGAAAACATAAACTGAACTTACGAGCTCAAATGGGCAGACTGGGTGGGCCACAGGCCCTTATCTGCCGACACTGTTTATGTATCTATGTATCCTATGTATAAATTGGCTAGATTGGGTGCAAATGTAGTACCCATGCTGGTGCCTCTAACTTGAGTGTAGAATTTATTATTATGTATGAAAAAAATTTACTCAAGCACAGTTCTTCCACAATCCATAATGAAATCTGATAGGGGCATTGTATTTACTAATCAATTTGACAGTGTTTTTGCAATTTCATGTAGCCCTCCTTCATGGGGGATATTAGTGCATAAACGCTCCACATCTACACATACAAGAATCTTGTCCTCAAACACTTTCAGATCTTTTAATAAAGTACACACATGGTTGTGTCCTTAACATGTGATCTCAATTCTTGTACATATTTCTTTACATATTGATCCACGTATTTTGAGAGGGGCTCAGTTACTGAACCTATTGAGGAAACTATTATAGGTCTTCTTGGCACTGGATTTCTTTCTTTGTATAATTTTGCTAGCAAATATAAAGCAGGTCTTCTTTGTTCATCCACTGTTAAATACTTAGCATCTTTCTCTGTAATCCATTTATTATTAAGAGCATCAGTTTCTATATTTGTTGTTCACTGTTTACTACAAGGATTGAGATCATTCTGTAATTTAAGATAGAAATTTTCATTGCTAAGTTGTTGAGCTTCTAGTATATATTCATGTATTCTAAATCTGTGCTTGATCTATAGATACTGTATTCTCTGCCATTATCATTTTGTAATGTATAACACAGTGGGTTAAGGCTCTGAGCTGCAGATCTGGAGACATGGGTTTGAATCCCAAAGACATCTAGGTGCATACTGTGTGATCCTGAGCAAGTCACTTAACTTCCTTGTGCTCCTAGGTCGCATCTGGAAACAAGCTTCGGCTTAGTGCTACTCCTGGTTAAACAATGTTCCCTTTCCCTTCCTTCCCTATACAGTTCAAATTGTATATGTATTATAGATATGTGTTTGAGAAGGTGGTTGTCTGCACATTATTTGTCAGGTTTTTAGCATTTTCGTTTTTTAGCCTAATATGCACATTATTTATTAGGATGTTTAAGCACAGATCTACGATGCTGGCATGACAACAAATACAGTGACATCCTCAACTGCGCCGGGAACCTGTTGACACCCCTGATGCATCCCCGGAATGACCAGCAACACAGCGACGCCCCCTGCACCCCCGTACTAAAGATATCTAACTCCATGTCACACAGACAGTGGAGTTAGATATTTGCCTCCCATCGCTGAACAGTCAATTGAAGTGACCCCCCCCCATTGCTGCTGATAAAGGTGCGGTGGGGGTTTCGCTGTGGGGGTTTCGGTGTGCCAGTGTTGCTGTAGCGATGGTATACCTTAAAGCATCAATTTATGAGCTCTTCATATATTTGCTGTGTTTGCACTATTGAATATTGTCTTTTTAAATAGCCTATATGTAAGTAATATCTCCGTATGAACATACGAACATGCAAACAGACAAATCTGTCAGCAGAAACAGACCACCTGGTCTATCAATGTCTGCCTGAGTATGCAGCTAGCCCCCTAGATTGCAGCTGCCCCAACCTCCTCCTCATCTGTCATTCCCATGACAGCCTCAGCCCCCTCCACCCAGACCCTCCCTCATGCTCTGTCCCATGCCCTCTTAAAACTTCCTACTGTCTTACATGATACCACCCCCTCTGGTAGAGTATTCCATTTATACATCACCCTTTCCATGAAGTAGTGCCTCCTTATCTCCCTCCTAAATCTTCTGCCCTGTAGTCTTAGCCCGTGCCCCCTCGTGTCCCTACCCTTCCTCAGTTTAAACATCCCTTCAATGCTAACTTTGTTTATCCCCCTCACATACTTGAATGTTTAAATCATATCCCCTATCCCTCCTCTCCTCCATCATGTACATATTGAGCTCATTCTGTCTGTCCTCGTAGGCCTTGCCCTCCATCCCCTGTAACATTTTTGTTGCCCTCCATTGCACACCTTCCAGTAAACTATCCCTCTTCAGATATGGCTGCCAGTACTGCGCACAGTACTCCAAGTGCGGCCTGAGCAAAGATCTGTCGCTCTGAGGAAGACGTAACTTTGATGTTTAGCCAAGATTTTAGTATCAGCATTGAACAGGAAGATGTGCCTGTAAATCACTGGGAGGGTGTTTTTTTTCCTTCTTTTGGTAGCACTGTGATTATGGCCTCCCTCAAAGTGGGGGCATAAATGTTGAGTATGTTGAAGGGACCTTGGCGAGTGTTAAATTGCGCTAGCATCCATCTACCTTCTGCATCTTTAAGGGCCTTTAGGAGGGTCCAATGTAGATTTCTGTAAATAAGGATGGAGACACCTCTTTTTTTGAGGGGGCAATACTGTGCCCCTCTGCATCTACCCATCCTCATTTGAGTTTTTGGGATTCCAGCTAATTTAATTTGGTTTCTTGTAGCAATACCACCTGGGTTTTGAGTTTCTGTAAGTGGGTTAGTACATGATTGCATTTAACTGGGAAGTTTAGTCCCTCACAGTCCAGCCATGACATCTGAGTTCTGCCTTAATCCATGTTAGTCATTATCATATGATTGCTGATTTGTAGTGCAATAGTAGTAAGCAAGTACTGACTTAGGTGCAATAGGTATGATCTCATCATAATGCTGGCAACTTCTGGTAAGCTCCAATATACTTGAATAGGGGTCCCTTCATTATTTTTGGAACAGTAAGTGTCCCACTCAGTACAAACCATAACATAAACAAACCTTAAACAGCAAAACACCCATTGGGGTATCAAGTACCTACTGAAGAAAACACTAAAACTGTACATAGAGTAGTTGGATATGATGATAAGAACCAGGTAAGTAAACACCCTAGGTTCTCCTCGTAGCCACTTCTCACTCCTTTCTGTGGAAGTAAATCTCACGGATTGCAGACAGGGAGGATTTAACCATCTGTCGACAGTAGGAAAGAGCTGGACTGGGAAATTCCTTACTGCAGCAATCAACCGTGACAGGAATTCTGTCTTTTTCAGGTCAATTACCATTTGATATTCAACATTATGAAGTCTCAGTGCCAATCTGTCCTCCATAGATCTGGATCTTCTCCAGAAATGCTCCAACCTACGCCCCTTAGTCTTCAACTGCCACAGCTCAGCCAGCCTGGTGGCACTGAGGGTTGAGGTGCTGGACACCACACATCGCACCATGCTGATGACCCGGGTTTGAGAACAAGCCTGGGCTATCAGGATTTGGCAGGGCAAGGGGAAGATCAAGCATCCAGAGGACTGCTCTCTCTTCTCCTGGGGTGGGTTCCAGAGATTCCATTCTCAGTGGCGGCTCCTGGCGGAGGCTAGGGGCATTGCCCAGAAGCAGGAAAAGGCAGATGGGGTCTGGTGTCAGCAGGACATCTGTGGGAAGGCCCGCATTAACGCCATTACATGGCCACACTGGGGACAGAACAAAGAAAATACCCTGCCTACCAGTAGGTGAAGGAGGGTACAGGGGCCTGCCAACCACGCCCAGCGTCAGGTCCCTCCATGTGTTCCTCTAGCTCTCCTCCCTGCCTAGCCATCCTACTAGATTTTAGATAGAGTGCCAGAGGAGTAGGTGGTCCCACCTCAGGGGACTCAGAGCCGGGGTTTGAGTGGCTGGGTAGCAGCTGGAGAGGTGGATGACAGAGGAAGAAATGGAGGCTTTCAGGTGGGCAGGAACATGGCAGTGCTCAGTGACCCTCTGGGGAGAGTCAAGGGTAAGGCAGTGAGAATAAAAAGAATTAAAATAAAAAAAACAACTGTCACAGTTCAGCACAGTACCATGGTGAGCCACGGTGGGAGGTCAAGTGGCAAATGTGGAAGGGTGCAATAGAATCCAGGGCAGTCATAAGTACCATATTATAGTGCTCCACAGCTGCCTGTGGACCTTGTGCACAAGCTAACAGCATACCCGAGATATCTACCACCTCTTGGAGTTTGAAAGGCGCCAATTTATGTTTAGGATGGCACTGGATAATCTCCACAGAGGGGTAGCTGCTGAATAGGGAACTAGTTGCATTCACGAGCAGCCTAGATAGACCATGATGGCCTTTTGCTACTCCCGGCAATTTTTGTAATAAAACAGGGGACTCCACAATAGAACTCAACCTCTTGATGAGCTGACCAAGGGATGATATCAACCTTGATCTCAAAATCAGATACAGTGTGTTGCCATGTTGATGTGTTTCAGAGGCAACTGCCTGTGTCAATCCCAGAGAGGACATCTACTGGAGGAGCTCTTGTCCAATATGTGAGGACTCATCATCGACCCAGGCATTGAAATCCTCCAGCACCTATAATGTGGGAGCATCCAACCCCTGCTCGGCAATGAAGTCCAACGGCTCTTGCAAGAAAACATTCCTGCTGCCCAGAGATCGGTAGATGAGAATGATCCTGCCATTGACACCTGAAATACATCTGGCCTTCACACATTCAAAGGATCTGAATGTTCTCACCAGGAGTGCAGTGAGATGAAGGGTGGATCTAAAACAGATGGCCACCCCGCACCCTCTGCGATCCCTTCTTGGGCATTGCACCATGGAAAAATCAGGAGAGACAGATGCCCTCAGCACAGGGCCAATGTCATCACCCTACCAGGTTTCAGTGATGCAAAAGAGGTCAGCCAAAGAGTCGGCAATGAAACTCTCCATTACCATGGTTTTATTCCTTAGGGACCTCACGTTGCAGAGAACAGCCAAAAGGGACGAGCAGCGCAAGCCAGACAGACTACTTTCTGCTCAGTGAAATGTAGCAGAGCTTAGGAAGGGGAACCAGGTGTGATGGTCCTCAGTACCAGCTAGGTTCTTGGACCTAGCTAAGTTCCTTTTCCACTTTCCTATCACCATGGTTCTCTTAGCTTCAGTCTCCCCTGTAGTCAGTTTAACTGTTGAATGAAAACATCAATCTTCTGCTCCTGTGCACTGGTCCCCTCTCTTGTCAGGTGAAGACCATCACCCTTGAAGAGCCTCCTGTCCCAGAAGTACCCCAGTCCCCCACAAAGTGGTACCTCATTTCATGACACCATCCCTTTACCAACCCATTAAACTCCTCAATCTTATCCCTCCTTATTCTACCTTACTGCCTCCTGCTCCACACCACAGGAGAGACCACAGAGGCCTAGTGTGCCTTCAGTCAGTCCCTCAGTCTGTGGAAGTTCTGCTTCACCATTTCCATGGGCTGGCTGCTAGATTGTTAGTACCCAAGTGTACTAGTATCCCCAGCACCCCCTCTGTCTCTGTCATCCTCCATATCTTGTCTATATCCCAGATGGTAAATGCACCAGGAAGGCACCTGACCATCCCCTCCCATTCAACCCCCTTCCAACCACCCTGTCTACCCCTGATCATTGAGTCCCCAACCACTAAGGTGCTTCTGGCTGACTTCTTCCTGCTTTTCCTTCAGGTGACACCAAGTCATCCTGCCCATTACCCCCAAGTGACTCAGAGTCCACTCAGCAGAGTCAGGTACCTGAATCTCCTCCAGTGGTGGAAAGTGATTTGCCATTGGATGACGTGGGGTTGTTCAACCTCTTTGTGGCTACCCCTTCCTCCCTTCCCCCTCCCCACTGCTCTCCACCCTATGCACCAGAGGGCCTCTGGGAGAGTGGGGGTCTGGGATGTGGGCTCCAGTTTAGCTGGTGAGGCAGCTTAGATATCTCTTCTTTTGCTGCTACCAGCTGAGCATGGAGCTCTGCAAAGATCCTACAGAGGGGACAGTACCCCCTTCTATATTTTTCTGGAGAACAGCATCCCATGTTCAATATAACTGACTAGCTGCTCTCTGTGCCTAATCCCCACACTGAACCCACGATAACCCTCCATTACTGTAGTCTTATTCCCTAGGGACCTCACATTGCAGAGGTGTGAAAGTAGCCTTTAGGCTCTACAGTATGCCTGTCTTCTTAATTAGATTTCAACAAAACTACTCACAGCAAGGTGTGAAATGTCACAATTACCTTCAGTTAGCTTTGCAAACTATCTGAGTTGTAATACAGGTTTTTTTTCCATTAAATTACTTTCAATTTGGTGTTTCCAAAGGTTTTTTTTTCAGGATATTTGTACTTTCAACATACATATACTTAGTATAAATGGATGATTTGACATCATGTTCTCATATGCTACTGCAGCTCTCATAGACAATGAGATTTCAACAGCCATAAAATGGAAACCCCAAGAATAGTTACGGGGGACTAGCATGAACAGTGAAAACAAACTAAAGCAAACACATACCTGTATATCCCCTTCAGCTACTGGACAAGAGTTGCTTGTCGACAAGGAAACAAATAAGATTTAAAAGATACAAGGGTATAATTTTCCTTTAAGTGGCTTCCTGCCAATCTCATGGGATGTTGAAGATGCCAAAACCTCACTTCTTGGCTTCTAGAATGGAATGAAAATGTTCTTTTTGTAGCAAGGCATTCTCCAAAAGGGAGACATTCAGTCTTTATACGCCAGTGCCAATGGGAGGTTTGGATACAGCAGATTGCCTAAAGAAATGCTCACCATTTTGTGATTTGTAGTTTCAATTGGGATGGCCTGCCTGTTCTCCATCCCTGTGAATTTTACCAAAAGCATCACGTAAGCCAGCGGTAGAACACAAATTTCTTAAAGCAGACATGTAATAGAATACTATACACATCTTTACTTTCCTATCAGTGAGTACCAGCATGCAACTGAAATCTCCACCTAAGAGGGCTCCCTTTGTTGTAAAGAGGTAAGGTGTGAATGAATTAAATAAATAAATACATGCTGCCTTTGTCTGCAGGGCGTACACATTTATAAACGTAACCCTGGTGCCGCTATACCAAGGGCTACTACCCCTGCCTGCTTCTCTGACTGCAGGTTGAGAGGCCTGGGTTTGGAAATAAGGGGTACTGTGCTGTGCCTACCAACAGTAGGACTAAGATTTTGATGCCTACACCAACAGTAATACTTAAGTGGGTAATTTGTCAAACCAATACAGCCCTCTGGGAAGCTATACCTACCCACAGCCCCAACTAATGGCCCAACACACCGTGTGACAATAAATAATATACTTTTCCTGCAGTCCCACATTTAAGAGCTAGCACTAAGAATATGCTCACACACTCTGCACTTACCAACAGGGTCTGGACTTCTGGCACATACCCTGTGCCTCCTGTAAGAAAACAGTTCTGTGCAGCAGCAATGCTCTATCACAGTACCTTTAAGCAGACTCAGTAACCGGACACTGGGTAATAATATGTTCACAGCACAACTTAACATCAAACATTAAATCAGATTTATTAAGGGGGCTTGAACAAGGAAGGGGCATGAATTTAGGCTGATTTTTGTATTACTGTAATGAAGCATTAAACAAATAATAAATAATGAGCAATTATTCTGCCCCTGAATCATTCAATTTCACAGCTGTTGGGTACCCAGAGTGGAATTTAGGTACAGGCCTGAAGTGTTACCGCAGGTAGGCCAACGTTGCAGCTGGTTGGGCCCTTGATGGAAAGAAGGGTGTTATTAAACAAATGGAAACACTTGCCAACAGTGGAATATTTGTAATCCCACGCCGGATGGCCTGTAAACACAGTTAGACCCCAACATGAAATCATAAAACAAATCAGATGACACATAGCATTTATTTGACTGTTGCAGGGAGCTACCCTGATGGTACTCACTGTACCCAGACAGATTGATGAATGGCTGGCAACACCATGGACCTACTGGCCTTCCAGGATTCTGGTGGGGATCGAGGCCTACATGACTCACCTCCACTTCACGGCCTTTCCCTGTAGGTGGCCACAACCTGTGACTTGATTTTTTTTTTCCAATTGTTTAACCAGGTGAGACACACTAAGCTGAAAGCTTGTTTACAGGTGCAACCTGGGAGCACAGGGAAGTTAAGCGACTTGCTCAGGATCACACAGTATGCAAGTGGGGGCTGTGGGATTCAAACCCAGGTCTCCAGATTTGCAGCTCAGAGCCTTAAACCACTGCGCTATACTGCCTCCCTTATTACACAGGGGCTGACTCCCTAAGACTGGTCTCTTGCCAGGCAGATGATAAAGCTTGTACAGGAACAGTCTTTTAAGGACGAAGATGGCATAGGCCTGGAGATTAAACTTCAGCTTGGTGAACGGTTTAACTTTCTGATTACTAATAGTCTTTACTACAGAAGCAGAAGAAAACCCATGGTGGTCTCTTTCCCTCTTGGCATGTGGCAAGAGACAGCTTGCACAGTAGCCAGTTTCACTTTATTCAGGAGTCCCTGGAGCAATTTCTTTACAGCAGTCGGTTCCGTTTTGGGATGGCTCAACAACAAATACCTTTCTTCTGGCAGAAAAAACACAGGCTTTTCAAATCTGCATTCATGGCTAGGAAACACTCTCTCTGGTTTGAGGCAGTCTAGGTGGCTTCATGTCCTGCAGGGAGGCATAACAGGCCCTTTCCCTATGCTTTTCCTCAGCCCTCACAGAAGCTCCTTCTTGGTGGCTCGAGCTGAACACAAATGCAAACTGCAGCAATGCACTTGCTCCTCCCATCTTGAGAGCTCAAACTAGACTGATTCACCTGTTCAAACACAGTCCTGACTGAAGACTGGTATCTCTGTATTCCAGTTGGCTGCCTGTACTGTCAGTCTCAGTCTGAGGGCCCTCATTGGTTAATTTTTGGTGTCAATCAGAAAGTTAACAGCTTTTCCCACAAGTCACTGTAATTAGGACCCCTTGGTTCCAACTGGTCCAAATACGGAGTCCAGGACAAAACATGGTGACTCCTATAGTGGAGAAGTAGATAGGCAACGTAAACCACTCATTTATATAGTAATCAAAAGGATTTAGAAATAAACATTTACAGTGCTTTGAAGGACTCCATCAGTGCTACTGAGTGACTGCTAAATGAAGTCAATTAAAGTTATGCCTGGCTGGTCACAACCCTTAATTTACTCACCCAGCCCAGGCTATGTACACTATACACAGAACTGGATGTCTTAAAGGGATAGTGTGGCAGCAAGGCTCTGCACACTCATGCAGGACAACATCAGAACACTACTGTACATAGATTTGCTTTCTCTTCTGGATGTCAGACAGGCAGTGGGCATTACTAGTGCCCAGGGAGACATGCAAGGTAAGCCCCCCAATTTGGGGGGGGTGTTACACTCTTCCCTGCACAGGAAACTTGGCGTCCGCATTGTTTATAATACAAGTAACAACTACTGTTAATACCTTCTATTATATGCAGGTCTAGACCATACGTTAGTATATACAGAAATCTGTGCAGATATAAAATAAGTATATACAAAATAGCATGCTTTACCTTTAAATGAAGTACAGTAAATGGTGTGCTCGGGTAAGACTCCAGGTGCAAATAAGGGCAGCCAGCCCAAAATAATACAAACAGCAAGGAATTTGCACTCAAAAACATAGATGCCAGTAATTAAGTATCCATATACTGTATTTATTGCAACAAAGGTGCCCAGAACAACACTCTCTTCTCCAGCACTTCAGCCTGACTCAGGGCCTTCCTCGGGAGACCCGGCCCCCTGAGGAAGGCCCGGAGTTGGACTGAAATGCTGGGGAAGAAGGTCTTGTTCTGGGCACTTTTGTTGCAATAAATATATGGATACTTAATCCAATGGACTGCTGGCATCTGCATTTTCGAGTGCAAATTCCTTGCTGTGTACCTTTAAATCATATTTCTTTTAAACAATTGCATAGTTCAAATACTTACGTATTGTCATGACATTCTGATATTCAAACAGCGCATATTGTTTCAGACATTTATCCATATTCAATGACATTTTAGCCTTTTAATAACCTTGAGCATTGACCCGTTTATACAAATATCCTGCATTTTTCTCAACTGACCTCTTTTACTCTGTAAAGGCTACCCCTAGGATACTAGGTAGAGGCTTTGATTATTACCTTGGAGGATGCAGTAAACACTAGTTTGGGTAGGGAATTGGCTATGACATACACCCCTTTATGAACTTCATTCATGGGTAAGTCCACAGACTTTCCTGGAGAATCATATTTGAGTCAAACTACAGGTTTTACAGTTATTCCAGATCATCTAGGTGTAGGGGGCATTGGCACTGGCCTCTCAGCTTTAGCAGTCAAGTTAGCTACTCCTGGGTCTGAGGAGAGTCAGTGACTGAGGCAGTCAGATTGTTATGTGCTCTTTGTGTTGTGGAGGAGCTCAAAGAAGCAGGCTAGCAGTGCTCAAATTTATATTATAAAAGGTATGCCATCGTTGCCTTTTTTCTGCAAGCTATCCAGAAAATCTTTATGTGACTGACTACGTATGTGTGTCTTGTCTGTATTTTGCTTATAGGTTGGATAATCAGTGGATAATCGGTGGTGACGTGGGCCTCCCTGTGCCGGGGGTGCTAAGGTGCTCATTATTTGCTAGCCTTAGCTACTGGTCCAACTCTGGCTTCCAGGAGGATTCCTAGACCTGCAAAAATATTTATTCAAGACTTGTGGCCAAGGAAGATTCTGGTGACCTTAAAAAAGGGGAAAGGAGGAAGGAGCGTGTGAAGCAAGGAGCTATCTGAATTATTTATTATTCAAAGGACCTTTTAAGCTTGTATAAGCACACCCGAGTCGGATCCGGGATTACAAACAGAATATAACACTCTGGCCCAGATATTTAAAAGGGTTGCGCATAGCGCAACAGTGTTGCACCATACACAACCAACTGATGCGCCCCGGCATGATATTCGAAAGGGAAAAGTGCACCGCACAAATCCCGCTGCGCCGGAGCACATCAGTAAATGTGCGCAGGCACAGGTAGTGGGGCATGCCCACGCGTAATCTGCACAGCCCGGCTATTCAGCCCGGGATGTGCAGAGCCATGCATGCGCAACCCCTACTTGCGCCTGCACAAAGTTAAGCCAAAAAAAAAAGGAACAAATGATGGCCACCCACAGGTGAGCTGCCACATTGCAGGGTACAACACGGCAGCTGCCACCTGTGGGTGGCCACCTGAGTTCCTGCTGCACCTGGCGGCACTCCATGCCCCATCATGGGCATCTGTGTAAATAAACCCCCCCTCCAATATCCCTGGTGGTCCAGTGGACCGCTATGCCAATCATGAGCATTTGTCTACCAATAAAGCTTCGTCCAATATCCCTGGTGGTCCAGTGGACCGATCGTGACATCTGTGTAAATCACCCCCCCCACCAATATCCCTGGTGGTCAAGTGGACCGCACTCTGCCTGATCGTGGGCATCTGTAAAACATAAAAGATGACCTATTACCCTGGTGGTCTAGTGTACCCCCTCCCCACCCTCCCACTGAGCCCCACCACCCCGGTCAGCCAGAGGGTGGCAGCACTCCACCCACCTGCCGCCCGGCCGCTCGCCGACTGACAGCTCAGTAGGGCTGCACACCCATATGTTTTACAGATGCCCGCGATCGGGCAGAGCACAGTCCACTGGACCACCAGGGATATTGTTGGGGGGTTGATTTACACAGATGCCTGTGATCGGGCAGCGATCAGTCCACTGGACCACCAGGGATATTGGATAAGGCTATTTTGGTAGACAAATGCCCACGATCAGGCACATAGCAGTCCACTGGACCACCAGGGATATTAGACAAGGCTTTTTTTTGGTAGACAAATGCCCACGATCGGGAAATAGTAGTCCACTGGACCACCATGGATATAGGATGGGGGGTTTATTTAAGCAGATGCCTGCGATCGGGCAACACTCAGTCCACTGGACCACCAGGGATATTAGACAAGGCTTTTTTTTGGTAGACAAATGCCCATGACTGGGAACATAGCGGTCCACTGGACCACCAGGGATATAGGACGGGGGGTTATTTAACCAGATGCCCGTGATCGGGCAGCACTCAGTCCACTGGACCACCAGAGATATTAGATGAGGATTTTTTTTAAAACAAATGCCTGTGATTGGCTGCGGGGGCGTTGGTCTCCGACAGCTGCTGCCTGGCAGGGTGGCAGGTGCAAGTCATTGGGGATCGGTGCACCTGCATGCTAATGGGATGCAAATGGGGCCATAATGACATGCAAATGGCCCCATGTGCACCTTGCACAAATTATGGCCCCATTTGCATGTCCACTTTTGAATATCGCAGGTGCTGTGCATGGCACAATGGCACTTGTGCTAGCGCATCTCCATGCTCTACTCTGGCCACTTGTGCTGGCGCAGTGCCACTGCGCCATGCACAGTGGGGGTGGCCAGGGTGCGACATTCAAAGCTGCTGCGTCATAGCACAGCTCCGTTGAATATCGCCCAGGCCACACCCTGCGCAACCAAGTTGAGCTGTGCCCAGGCTTGCACCACAGCCTGGCACAGTTTGAATATCCAGGCCTCTATGTCTTGAAAGTTGAGTTTTTCACTGACACTTATTGTCACTTATTGTTATTTACTGTTTTTCTGCTGCTGTTTGTGGTCTCTGTTTATTTTATTATATTTTTTATTATGTAAATCGTTCAAGGAAAGGGTTGTGATAATAAAAAGTTTCAGAAGTTTTAGAAGTTTATGGGTAGATGGGTCTTTTGTATGTTCTATATGTTAGTTTTGCATTTGTGGTTTTAAAATTACTCTCTGTTTTTTTAAATTCTTGCAGAGAATACGCAGGTACCTATTAAACATTAACCTTCAGAATAATTTTATTGAAGTTGTGATAGCACATGAAATACATGTAGTAATTTTAATTGTTTAATTGTTTTACATGGGCTATACGTGCTCTTGAGTTTTGTTTTTAATAGGCTAGTTAATTATAAGCTAGTTCTAAGGTAAAACTTAATTAGTATACAAGACTGCCAATTAATTACCTAATTGACTTTATGTCTTTGAGTAATGGATAGCTAGTTAGTAGCCAATTCTTTAATTGGTTAATTGATTAGTGGTAGGAGTATTTTAGAGGCACGAGAACAAGCAAGGACTTATCTGATCAGTCTGTGTTGAATCCCCGTAGTGCATGTGCATATAATAGAACATTGTAAGCGCTTGGGATTTAATAAATTCTGCCTGCTGACCTCTGACTTTATATTGTCTTAAGCTAGTGAGATATATTTGTTGTAGTGTCCGTGCTTGTGTGCATGGGATTCGTTCAAGTATTCCTGTGAGATTTTACCACAAGGCCATATTAAGCAAAGCACTATGATAAGTCCCACTGGAGTCTGTAATTTTGAAAGTTAAAGAAAGCGGAGAAAGTAAGTTTGTACATTGGATTATTTAGAAATAGATAGCCTAAGGGCATATATGTGTGGGTTAGCAGTGATTTTTTTTTTAAACTTTCCTTTTTAGGTTCAAATTACTTTTTTAGGCACTTTGTGTTATGTGTTTCATGTTACAGAAAAACAAAAAGTTAGAGATACTGAATTTTCTGTAGACCTTAATCTACCTGGTTTACTGTATTTGAGTTACTAGATGTTATTTACTATAAATGGTTAAACCTTTTAAGCATATTGTTTGTTTATTTTCAGTGGGAGTGCCTTGTACTCTCAAGAAGTGGAATCGGGGTTATTACTGGGCCTTCCTTCTTGATATTTTTCGTTTATTATCATCTGTGCATCTGCAGCATAGAACAGAGAAGGAAATGTTATCTGACTATTTTTTGTGAAGCTGGATTGGACTTTATGAACTGATTTTTATGGAAATTGTTTCTGATCTAATCCTTGAACTTTCTGGGCTGCCGCTGCTGAAGTCAGATGGGATATTCATCTACTTTCGAAATCTACTAGAAGAAGAGACCTCTTTAGCTATTACCTATAACAAAGGAAGAGATGATTTTATAAATTTGTCTGGATTTGTACTTTATGTAGGATTCTTAAGATTTTTAGAGTTTATTTTTGGGTCTGTAATGCCTACTGAAGCTTTGTATCTAGAAGCAGTTTAGGACTTTAGAAATAATAATGCCGTATAAGATAGATAAGGGAGGGGCCAAAATATATAGCAAAAGGAATAATAATATTGTTAAGAAAAAAGGGATAGTAGAATAAATTTGGGGAGTGATAAAACTGGAAATCAGAAAATAACTAAGTTTATGGGTCCATCAGTTGCTCATATTGAGCTTAGGGGAAATAAAAAAGTGGCTCAAAATTTCCAGCCAAAATTAACTTACTCTCCTGCAGAAAAATCATACAAAACTAGTCACTCCTCAATTCATCCCTTGTTAAAGCAATTTAGAGGTTTAGAAGAATCAATAGTAGCTAAACAGCCAGGAAATATAATCACTTTGAGAGAACAAGAAATAATAGACAATTATAATAGGACTAACGCAATTAACGCTACAAATGTTACGGGCCCAGATCTGTATCTATCAGACTTAACATGCCCAATGGTGATGTTGAAGGGTACTAAAGAGAATAAATCCTATACAAATAGAAATGACTCTAACTTAATAGATTTGGTAGACTGTGTTGAAGAAAATAATAAGAGAATATATATTCTGGAAAATCAGCTTTAGGAGCTCTATTATCCACACAGGGTAATGATCAAAACATCAGTCAGAAGTAGCATCCCAAACAAATATCTCATTCCTTGATAATTTGGATTCTTTTCTGACTCCATATATTACCAAACAGAATTTGAGGGGTCAGAGCTATCAAACAAGTACAAGTAATGTTTTTCCCCATGTTTACACTGGGGGATGAAATATTCTACCACAGCAAGGCAAAGTTAATTTAAGCAACACCAACAGACCAACCCCTAAAAATTATGCTATTGAAAGTCCACTTTTAGTACTATTTAAGGAATTGAAGAGTGAAATAAACTTTGGTAATGAGCAGCTCCTGGAACTGGTTGCACTGCTTAGATGTTTTGTAACAACTTATATGAAAGACAGGGAATGTCATAATGGTCAGGGTGTTAATTTAAATACTACAACTGTCCAGGCAGAAGTCCCCCACTATGAAAGGCAATGTCTGAACACTGTCCAATAAGAGTTTGAGAAAGATATACCTATGTCTAGAGATTTAGAAAACCCTAGGGTCAATGGGAGTATTAGATCTATTACAGATAATATAGCTAATAAGGAAGTTCTGGAAATAGAAAAACTGGTGAAAGAACTTGAAGAAAGAAAGAGGTTGTTGGTTAAGGAAGATCAAATAAAGGAAAGGGGAAAAAGTGAGAAATAGTGAAAAACAAAATTGTCAGAAAAGCAAGGATTTGGAACAGAGGGAGAAAGGAATAAATAATGTAGCAGGGTTTAGTAAGATAATTCAAAATGGTCCAGAAGCTACAAAGAGTATAAAGGGAAATAAGAAAAAGAAAGTAAAGTTTGGAAAAGCAACTGGAGTGAATTCTACTGAAAGTAACAAAATGGAAGCTGGAACCATAAAGGAAAGAAAGGAACACTTGATTAATATGGGAGAGATGTTACCAACTTTATTTATAAAAGGATTACCCAAAAGTAAATCTGAGAATAATTATATTCTAAAACTAGCTACATATAATTTGATTAAAGGCCTTTTAGGGCCAAAAATTGGATGGCAAGATATTAAAATCTATGTACAGGTATAAAGATGGTTCTGACAAAGGTTGGATATGTGTAGTGTTTAAAAATGCTACTATAAGATCTAAAGTTATTTTACTGAAGAACAGATTCATGGATATAGGAGTAACACTACATGTAACAATTAGGAATCAAGTAAAAGAATCCTTGGGAAGTCTGGAGATAAAGAATGGGAGATCAAAGAATATGGAGACCAAAGAAGGGACTACTCTTAAACTACATCTGATTACAGCTTATATTAAACCAAGTGAACTAGTATTTAACCTAAAGGGTGTCGAAGAAATCATTTTAAATAGAAGAGGAAGGAAACAGATGGGAACAAGGATTAATACTTGTATAACAATGGAGGAGGAAAGTAATGAATTTCTTACATCAAACTCTTTGGTACAAACTGTAATAGCCAGTGAAGTTAGCTCTAATACAACAATACTTTTGGAGGATGATACCATTTGACAATCTGTTAGTCATTCTTATAATAAGGAAATTAGCATACTATGCTGGAATGTAGCTGGGTTAAGGGGGAAATTAATGGACAAGCAGTGTCATCAATGGTTGAGATCTTTCACAATTTTACTTGTCCAAGAAACTTGGCTAAAAAATATAAATGAACAATTGCTGGATAGCTTTACTGCCTGGCTATCTCTGGCATATAAAGTTAAATCTTATGGCCGATATAAGGGTGGATTAGTTATTTATATTAGTGCTAACTTGGACTTTTGCACTATTGAAGTAAGTGCTTATAATGAGTTTTATATGTATGTTGTTATGAATAATATTATTAGGTGGGCTCTTTCTAATATATATATTCCTCCAGGATTAAAAGCAACAGTCTATTCCAAGATTATTGAGTTGGTAGGAAGTAGTATTGAATCCTTAAAATCAAGGTTCCCAGGGATAAAAAACTTTTTAGCAGGGGATTTTAATGCCCCACTGGGCAATCTTATAGAGGAACAAACAAATGAGTGGTGTATTGATGATTCACTAAATACCCCTGTGAGACAATCTCAAGATAAAGAAATATCCAAACAAGGAAAAATTATTACACACATTTTTGGAAAATATAACTGTAGAATTCTGAATGGTAGGACAAAGGGGGATTGGGAAGGGAACATTACATTTCCAACAGTAAAAGGGGGAGGGGTTTTGGATCTGTGTGTGGTAGAAGGTCTGGATTTCCCATTGGTCAGCCAATTTAAGGTAATTAAGTCTTAGGATAGTGATCATTTTCCCATTATGTGTACTGTAGCTTTAGGTTTTAATAAACGTATACTAGATAAAGAAGCTGAACTTATTGCTGATTCACATATGAGTATCAAGTATGGGAAAAAAATTAAATGGGATTCCTATTCAAAAGAGGTATTAGATGGTATTATTAAGTCTGACCAGCTAATAGAAAAAATGAATACATTCTGGAATAATAGTTAGGAGTGGACTTTCAAATTAAATATTTTAATGAGTTAGTAGCTTTTATTTCATCTGAACTTGGCAGAAGGCAAAGATCCAAAAGGCAAATCATTTCGGGTAAACAAAAAACATGGTTTGATACAGAGTGTCATATGATGAGGAATGAAATCAAAAAACTAGGGAAATTGAGGGTTAAGACTCCTTCATTTTCCATTTTGGGTGCTTTTAAATATATGACATTGGAGTACAGGAAAATGTTGGATTATAAAAAAAGAAGTTATAAGAATGATCTGTGGAGAAAATTTCAGGATTGTACGTTGTCAAATGACACAGTATTTTTGGAATATGGTTGCATTTGGGTGTAGTGAGGATAACATTACTTATAATATACCAGGTATGATAAGTGAGCAAATGCGGGTATTGCATTTTTGTCTGATGTATAAAATAAATTTAAATCAGAATATTATATTAGAACTGGTTTGTGGGCTGGGTCCAAGGGACTTAAGTGAAAATGTGTTTGATTTTTCATTAAATGAAGTAAAAGCTACTATTTTAGCCCAAAAAAGAAATAAAGCAGCAGGGGTTGATGGACTTCCTGCAGAAGTCTTCCTAAACAACCCAGACTGTTGGGCTTCAGTTTGTACTCCAACCTTTACAATAAAATATAAATATTTGATTTTTGCTCCAAAATTGGAATTAAGGGGCTATTGTTCCCCTGTTTAAAAAGGGCCTATTACACTTTTACCAGTTCTTCAAAAACTTTTTCAAGATTAATATTGAGTAGGTTGCTGGCCTGGGTTGAAGAAAATAATTTGCTTTCTAAATTTCAAGGGTGGGGGGGGTTAAAAGAGGGCATAGCACTCTAGATTTGATTTTTACTTTAAATTTTTTGGTAGACAAATATGTTAAATCTAAAAAAGGCACTTTATATTTTGGTTTTTTGGACATAAAGTGTGCTTTTGATACAGTGAATAGAGTTAAGTTGTGGGAGATTTAGGCAGCTCTTAATATTGACCACAGCTTTTGCAGATTCTTAAACTCTTATATCAGAATACAATGATTGAGGTAAAGTATGGAAGGAATGGAGCACTCTCAAGAGAATTAGCTATTGAGGTTGGTGTTAAACAAGGTTGCTTGGTTGGCGCCTATTTTATTTAACCTATACATAGAAAATCTGGTTAAAAACAACAGCCACACTGATACTTTTGCACCTGTTATAAATAACAAAGAAATTAAATTATTACTATGTGCTGATGATGCGTTAGTTATTTCTAGAACCCCATTAGGTCTTAAACGAGACATTTCTAACATTGTGGCCCAGATATTCAAAAGAGTTGCGCCATGCGCAAAAGGGTTGTGCCAGTGCAAGTCTGAAAATGCACCATTCTGCGATATTCAGCAGGAGGCAGTTGCGCCCCCAAATCACGATGAGCAACAGTGCAATGATAATGAATGTATGCGCAACTGAAGGGGAAGGAAACATGCATAAATGGTGCAGTGCGATATTTAACAACATGCGCCATGTGCAATAGGGGAGCAAGTGGAAGTTGCACCATAGCGGAAATGAGCCAAAATAAAATGGAGCAAGGGAGAGATGCAAGAACGCTACAGGAAAGGCACATGAGGCTGAACCCAAGCCAGAGAAACTGGGCAGGAAGGACACACAGGGCAGGCCAGGGAAAGGGCACCTGGAACCCACAGTCTCAGGGGAAGGTGTGGGGAGCCACAGTGTAGAAGGGGGAAGTACTTGTTACACAGCAGTGAGGTCAGCACAGTCAGGTGTTCCTGGCGCAGGGGAAGTAGCAGCCAGGACAGTGGGGGGAACACATAAACAGCTGCCAGGGGGGGTGAACACAAGCCAGGGACATGGCCAGTGCCACCATCCAGATGGAGGCAGTAATGAGAGGGTGAGAAGGTGGGCAGCAGGGGGGACACAGCCATAGAAGAGCCCGTCAGCGGTATGCCCCCAACAGGCAGTACCGAGCCCGCACCAGCTTCGAGCTGTATAGTGATATGGAGATCGTGGGCTAGTACTGTCTGAATCGGGCAATTCTGAGGTGGCTCTGTGAGCTGTGCAGTGATGTGATGCAGGCACCCACACGACAGAGCCATGCTCTGTCAGTGGAGACCAAAGTGACAGCTTGCATGTGCTTGCTCACCATGGGTACCTTCCAGAGACCAACTGGGCACACCACAGGCATCACCCAGTCGGCCGTGTCACACCATGGCACCCAATTCCTCAGCGCACTGCTGCCACATGCTGTGGAGTACATCCATTTTGACAGCACAGCAGCGGAGCGCACAGCAAACATACAGGAGTTCCACAGGGTAGTACGTATGCCTGGCATGCTAGGGGCAATAGACTGCACCCATGTGGCCATCCGCACACCACCTGGCCCCAAGGGGACCGCATATATAAATCACAAGGGCTATGCTAGTATCAACTGCCAGGTGGTGTGTGATGCCAGGTGGTGCATAATCAATGTCTGTGCCACGCACCCTGGGGGAGCACATGATGCCTTCATCTGGCACCAGTTGTCACTGTGCCACAGATTCGAGAGTGGGCATATCCCCACTGGCCACCTAGTGGGTGAGTATGCAAACCACACGGACAATCAGAGGGCCTGGGGGGCATGGTCAGAGGTGACATGGGTAGTGGCCTACATGGCCAGGGGCAGGGCGATGCTGATCACCAAACTAACCTCCACCCTCTACACACAGGTGACAGTGGATACCCACTCCATCCCTGGCTGCTCACACCCTACTGGTGGCCCGTGACCCCATCGCAGCAGCGCTACAATAAGGCACATGCCACCACACGTAATGTTGTCAAGCGGGTGTTCAGGATGCTAAAGGCATGTTTCCGTTGCCTGGACACCTCCGGTGGTGCTCTACAGTACAGCCCCTCAAAGGCCTGCAGGCTATTCCTGGCCTGTTGCATCCTGCACAACATGGCCAATGAATGTGGGATAGCCATACAGGTCGAAGAGGGGGACAGCGATGGGGACGATGAGGATGCCAGTGACAATGGTGATGGGCAGCTCCCTCTTGGGCGATGGGATTCCCGACTGCTCTGGCCGGCACAGCTGCACAGGGACACCATCATGGAGGAGCACTTCAGCCAACCCAGGTAAGTCATGGGGCCATGTGCAACCACCAGTGGCTAAGGCACAACCCACAAACACGCATGAACACACACCAGGGGTGCATGCCATCAAGGGAACTGTCTGGGCATGAAACCACACACAGCATCAGGGATGGGTGAGGTCTAACATGGCACGCAGACACACACACACACACACACACACACAAAATGCACCAGACATGCACAAAGGGTAGGAGGCACACCGACCCAGAACACTACCCCTAGCCACACACATGTCCACAGACCACCACGCCCACTGCCTGTCATTGTGCATGTGTCAGATGCTGAGCACCATTGCACATTGGTGAACAGCGCAATGCAGGCATCATCATGCACACACAACTGTGGACAGCAGTCGGGACGGTGTACAGAAGGACTGTGTGTCTGTGTGCAGGGCCGGGTACCCACCCGTGCATTGCCCACTGAATGACACAATGCACACAGGGCAGCACCAGACAGTAGCCATGTTGGAAGACAGGTCAGTCACGTGCCACAGTGCCACGGCCACCACAGATGTGTGGGCGGCCCCGCCGAGACCTGCCAGCACTGACAGACTGGCCACTGGCCTCATGGGGTGGCACCAATGGTCCCCAAGGGGTTCTACTGCATGAACGTGACCGTGCTCATGCAGGGGTCTGCAGCACACCAAACATGCCTGCGCCAGGCGTGCTCGGGATGCCCACAGCTGAACCCGGTGTTGACAAGGATGGTGTCGCACGACGCCGGGAACGAGGGGTGGACAGTGCACTGCGTGGTATCTGCGATGCATGGGCAAATAACTGTGTGCCCATTGTGGCCATGACAGCAGTGAATGTCTGTGTCTGCCTATCAATGGCAGCAGTCACATCCTCCCGCAACAGGTCCATCCCTGCCAGGATCAGAGCGGTGTCTATGCTGCGACACTCCTCTTCCCACTCCAGAGCTGCACACAGTGCATCCACTGATGTTGCAAGCTGCATCTGCTGGTTGACTGATGCTTGCAATATGCGGGTGTGCTCATCCAAGAGGTCATCTGCCTGCTCGGCATCCTGTCCCTCAGGGTGTGTGCAGCCCTGATGCTCAGCTCCCCTTGAGGGTGGGCGCTGCACACCAGGACCAGGTCTGGGCATGTCCAGAGGTGGTGCACTGACGTCGCCCCCTGACACTGTACCCCCAAGCCCATTGGCCGACTGCTGATGCTGCCCCTCTGGCTGCCGCTCCCCAGGGCTCACTGGTGCCGCCGCAGTGGCCGCAACAGTCCAACTGTCCTGTACACACACCAGTGCTGCCCCACTGGTGCTGACAGGCACAGGCTGGGACAGTGATGACATGCAGGCCTCCACGGCGGCACCACCCACAGCCATGGCCGCAATGTTACTTGCTGTGTGGCCATCCTGTGGCACACACGTGTCACTGCCCATGATGTTAGTGACATCATCACCGGTGACGGACCCAGCACCAGCCAAGTCACAGCATGCTGGCATCTGTGGATGCTGGCATGCTGGGACACGGGCAGGGCTTCCTCCGCACCTGTTCCAACATCAGTCTGGACAGCCAGGTGGGCCCACTGTCGCACTGAGCCGCGTGTACCTGTGGAGGTGGATGGGCCCTCCTCCATCTCCATCTGACTGGCCTCAGTGGACAGACCCACCACCGCTGACCCATGCAGACACTCAGGATCTGTAAGGGAAAACAAAGTCACGTTACTGCATTTGACCTACCCTGCCCCCAATAGACAGACCATGACCTACCATGCAGTGATGGGCTACCACCCGTCTGGAAGCCACCACCCAGAACACCCTCAATGGCACAATGCTGCATGCTGCCAGCAACCTTCTCCTCCTGTGGGGTCAGGCGTAGCACCTCCGACTGTCCCCCACCTGTCACAGCTCATGCTGCCCTGATGGCAGCCACCTTCTCCTTTATCCTCCTCCTGTCTGTGTCCATCTTCTTCTTGCACTCCTGCACGGAGTGATGGTGGCTTCCATTCAGGTTCACTGCACGTGCCACTTCCTCCCATGCAGCAGCACGGGCCTGTGGTGTTCCCTGCTGTCTGCTGAGAAGCGGCTCCTGATCCAGGTAGGCCTCAAACAGGGCATCCATCTCGGCCTTGGTGAAATTAGGCCTCCTCCTCCTCCCACCGCTCTGTTCCTCCTCTCCCATAACTCACGTGGTCATGATTTAGCCTGTGAGAATGAAAGTTGTTACCTGTGACTGTGCAGTCCCATGCATGTCCCAAAATCCACATTCCACACTCCCAAACAGCTTGCAACTCACCAATAGACTGCAGTAACCGACTATAGACAGTGCAGCCCAATGTCGCACTTTTATAGTGCAACCCATGCAAATGAGGAGAGGTGCAACTTTAAGTGGATGCAAATTGCAGTGCTGCGCCATTAAATGGCTGATTAGCTGATTTGCATATGACAGCTGAATATTGTGCTGTTTCGCTTTGCGCAATTGTGTTGAACGTGCTGAGCCATGGGTGCAGTTCTGTGACATGCACAGTACACACCTAACTGCGCATGCCCGGGTTGCTGACGCAGGTGCCTGCCGCGCTGCTGACGTGCTGTACGTGGGAGGCAATGCATGGCACGGCCACCATTGTGCCAGTGGTGCTATAGCGATGTTCACCTATATGGTGCTGTGGCACTGGGGCATCGTAGGTGCACTGGGGCAACAGTGCGATAGGCTGCTACTGGAGGTAGCACACAGGCACTCAATTGCGCTACACACATTGGGTTCAAATTGCGCTGTGCCTGTCTGTGCTCCAGAGACCCTTGACCCTGTGTCCGACCTTTGCCCCCTAGGTGCCATGCGTCAGGCATGGGTGCACCACTATCGTGTTGTTCGGTGACAGTGAGATAGGGAATGGCAGCGCTGTACCGCGCAGCATCTGCATGTGGTGGAACCACGCTGCAGAGTGCCATTTTGAACCTACTGAGCAAGAGAGATGGCGCGGAGGAGAGCTGCCCAGTGGAGCCAGATTGAAATGGCAAACCTGGTCACCATTGTTGAGCCACTTTATGGCCCACTGTTTGGGGAGGCACCCCTGGACAGGTCCAGGAGCCAGGTGTGGCAGGAGGTGGCAGACGCCCGGGAGGAGGCCACAGGAATGGGGCGGACAGCGGAGCAGTGCCACCACAGCTATGGGGACCGGAGGCTGAGGGACCCAGACCTGCTTGCCTGCCTGTGGGCATGTACCAGGAGGGGCACGGTGCCACGGCCAGGTAGGTGTAACGTCCATACACTTTTATCTTCCATATGGGTATCATGGTTGCATGTGTCCGGAACATAGTGGGGGACCATCCAGTGTTGGCTGTGGTGGTGTCATCAGGGTGTGGGGTCGGTGGGTCTGGCTGCATGGGATTGCACACACATGGGGGCAGGGGACTTTGCTACAGGATTGTACTGATGTTCCCCTCTCCATGTTTGCACCTTAGGGCCAGAAGAGAGATGGCTGGCGAGAGAGTGGCAGTGCCAGCTGGAGGACCAGAACAATAGGAAGGGCGAAGGTCCACAGCACCAGAGGGACCAGCCTGATGATGGTGAGTGCCTTACCTCCATGATTACTATTGCATGCTGTGTAACAGGGTGGGCAGCGGGGCATGGCCACCATCCATTGACACCAATGCCATGCATGCAACTTGTTACAGTCAGCACTGTCCAGTGGCACTGCATGTCTGGGAGTGCATCAATGGTGGTCCATGTGTGCACCGGGTACATGGCTGTGCCACTGTCTTTGCACCACATAGCCATGTCACTAAACAGCCATGGTGGTGCTGTGCAGGACTTGGCTGGTGGGTGTGTGCAGTGGTCCGCATGGCTGTGTGCACTTGGGTGGGCAGGTCTTGTGGGCAGGATCACTGTGGGTGGTCACACACCATCACAGAGGCATGTCCCACGACCATATGCCACGCACAGTGGGTGGGCTGTATGGGGCTGTGCATTCACACCTATTGACTGTGCTCCCTTGTCCTAGGTATCCACCAGCTGCAGGCAATCAGGGAGGCACTGCAGGAAATATTCACAGTGGGCAGGGCATCGCTGGACATCCTGCGGGGGTTTGAGCGGCGGGGTGTCCGGCGGAGACATGGAAGGCGGAGCAGCCGGAGCGGTGAGCGGGGCTCCCACTGACCATATATGCCCTGATTTCCCCTACCCCTGGACCCACCCTCACACCTCCTTTCCTGTACCATTTGTTCACCCCTGCCCCTTACCCACCCCCATCTTGTTTGTGGTCTTCCTCCCACACATTTGTACATAATTGTAAATAGTTTTGTTTGATGTTTTTGATTACAATTCTTTTGATATGAATAGTGTGGTGGTCACTGATTTGCAGCAGACTATAGATGCTCAGCTGCAGTGGTGTGCATGGCGTCAGGGGTGGTGCAGTCATGGGTATGTGTGTGTGTCCGTGGGGAAGTGACTATGTTGTGGGAGTAGCTATCAGTTAGTGTCTGTGGTGTGTGTGTTGTTCCCTGTGCACTGGATGACTGTGTGCAGTGGTCCATGGTGCATGCTCTGTGTCCATGGTGCACCTGTCAACCCATCCATGGCCTGTGCAGCTGACACCCTTGCATGTCTGTGACCTGCATGGTCTGCTGGCATGTCAGTGGTGGCTGTCCATGCAGGGCAGCCACTGTACCCATCACAATGCTGGGTTGCCTCCTGTCACTGGTGTGGTGCATGTCTGCCTCGGGTGACACTGTGGCCTCCGCTGTTGTTGTCCCACCTCCATGTTGTGGCTTGTGTGTGTTGCAGGGGATGTGCACCACTGTCTGTGACTTGTGCTCCAGGCAAATGATGGTGACGTACAGGTCCACAGTGCCTGCGCAGGATGGCTGGCACTCCTGTGCCATGGAGGACTGCTGGCCATGTGTACACGGTTTCCATGGGCCCACGTTGGGGGCTTGGTTGCCCCTCTACTGCGTCCCTGTGTTGGTGTGCCCTTGGGTATGGTTGGGTGTTTGTAAATGCACTGTGTTGCATCCAGTGTGGTGCATGCTTCCACACACTGCTGTGAGTGTCTGCGCTGGCTGTTGTGGCCAGTGCTGGGTCGGGGTGTGTCCTTGGGAGGGTGTGCAAGGTGCTGTACCACTGGTGGTGGGGTCTGGGGCATGCCCTGTCATGTGTGGGGTACCTCATGTGCTGATGCATGGTCAGTCTCTCAGCTGTACCTCGGGAGGGCTGTGCATGATGGCACTGTGTATGCCATCGTTGAATCGCTGTGTTCTGCCACCCGCTGATGGGTGCTTGTGGTGGGGCTGCCTTGCTTGGTTCTGTGGTGCACAGGGTTGCATTGTCACAGTGGCGGTGGTGGCATGCATGGGGTATCCTGCACTGGTGGATGCTGCTCCTAGGCAGGGTGTCTGGGAGTCATGGTGCAGGGTGTGCTCTGCATTGAGAGGATGGTGTGGCATGGGGTGGTCGGCCCTCCTTGTGTGCTGGTCACAGCTTGCCAGGGGGTGTGATGGGGCACCGTGGCCCAGCTGTGGGTTGGTTGCTTGTCTCCATGGGCCAGTGGTTATTCCAGCCCTCCCTCAGTTGTGCAGTGCATGGGGTGTGGGGGGACGATGTCTGTTCTGCTGTGTGTTCCTCTGCCCATCTGTGGCATGAGTGGTGGGCCCCTACATCCCTGGTTGTGCTGTTGCATTGCTGCTATGCTGCTGGGGGGTGTCCCTGGCTGTGCTATGGTGCCTCTGGACTGCTCAGCTGAACATCCCTTGTTGAGCTATGGCGCATCAGATATGCTCAGCTTCCCCTCCCTGGTTGCGCTATGGTGCAGGTGGTGTGATATTCAGTCGTTGGCTGTAGGGGCATCTTGGCTGGCTCAGTTTTTGAATATCACGCCTCTTGCGCATGGGTGCAATGGACTTGTGCTTGCTCCTGCTATTGCGCACTTTTTGGGCACAGTTTAAATATCTGGGCATATGAATACATTAAAGGATCTGGATTTTGAGTTGAATGTTAGTAAATCAAAAATTATGAACATAGGAAAAAATAGAAAAGAGAGTTCCTGGACAATTGAAGGTTGCCGTTTTGATGTAGTTAAGGAATTAAAATATTTAGGTGTGATAATTGATAGTAAAATGATGTGGCTCCAACATTTTGAGGAAGTAAAGAGTACTTCTTATAAAACGATGGGAGTAATAAGAAATTTTGCATCAAGATTTGCTGCCAATTCTTTTGTCTCTTTGATAAAAACTTTCAAGGCTAAACTGATAAATCAATTATTATATGCAAGTGAGATGTGGGGTATGTATGTTGAAAAAGCTAATGTAGAATGCTTACAAAATTAGTTCCTGAGATCTACTCTAAATCTCCCTCATGACTGTCCATCAAATTTTTTTAAGATTAGAGTGTGGCTCTATTCAGATTAAAGCAAGGATTTTGATACGGGCAATGGGACCTTGTGCTCCCAGGTCGCTCCTGTAAAAAAGCTTTCAGCTTAGTGTGCTATACCTGGTTAAACAACTAAAAAAAAAAAAAAATTACATTTTGGGTCAGATTATTAAAAATGAATAAAAACAGACTGTCATGGTTATGTTGGGAAGAAAGTATAATTAAGTCAAATACAGAAAGTGAATTTATGACGTGGTTTCACAAATTGAATACTAAACTGAAATAGTGTGGCTGTATTGATATTTGGAACAGTTCTGTAATTGGTAAATAACGCAAAGTATTAATGATGTAATTACTCAACAGGACTTTGAAAGAATTCATGAGCTAGACTCAATGGGGTTGTATTCAAGTATTAAATCTAGTTGGGGCATAGAGAAATATTTGATTGTTTGTGAAAATGGTATTCATAGAAATATGTTAGCCAGAATTAGGTTGGCTTGCCTGGGAAATTCTTATTTCAATATGAATAACTGGTACTGCAAAAAGTTTAAAAATGGTTGCAAATGTTCTGTTAGGTCAGAATTCTATATTATGCATATGATATTTGAGTGTAAACTTTGGGATCAGCAGCATGAAATAACTTTTTCCAAATTAATGCCACAGCACCTTATTTCTAACAGTATAGAGTATAAAAAGTTTTTACTTAAACTAGATTCAGTAAAGTTAATTTATGGGGTTGCTAAATATTGCTTATTTTAAAATATAATTATGAACTCAAAGTCAATTGTAGAATTTTTGGATTTCTGTCTGTGTTTAAATTATATATGGGTCTGGATATTCAGGAATGTGCCAGAGGGAGGTGCAAGAGGTGCGCAGCGCAATTCCACTGTGCCATGGCACAACTGCCACGATATTCAAAGGATGCGCATGACAGGATACGCCTGCACAACATGGCTGAATATCACACCTGATGCGCCATAGCGCAACCAGGGATGCACAGGGGAGCATACCAAGAAGCACAAGAGCAGCAACCAGGGATGTGCAAGGTGCAGAGGTGCATGCACCAGGACACACATGGAATAACAATTGGCCCAGCAGGTGGCAAGCCACAGGGGTGGGAGGTCACAACACCAGGGTGCAGAGTGTGCCAGAAGAGAGGCATGGTAAGCACACAAAGGTACACTGCCTGGTGTGCATGTGGCGGCAGTAGGCCCCTGACCATGCACACCACAGTGGTGCAGGAAACAGGGCGGTGACACCAGCCACTGCTGCACAGGCATCCCCTACAGGGAGGCTAGGGACACACCACCTGGAACACAGCAAGCAACACACAGGTGAACAGCACACAAGGCACATCCCACACACCCAGTAAAGACAGGATACGGCCACACCATCCAACCAATGGGGGAATGCCACCAGGTACAAGCCCCGTCCACCCCAGTCATACTACACAGCAGCCATGCACTCCACTGCAGCATGGCTCCACATGCTAGCTGCAAAGCAGACATGGACACAGATGGTTAACCATAAAACAATGTATTGCAACATGTATAAAACAACCATATACATATCTCCAGGGTACAGGGCAATGGGAACAGGGAATGGTGGGACCACTAACAAACCAGGAGGACAGGGAAGGGAGGCAGGGGGACAGGGGTAATGCCAACAGAAGAGGACAAGGGAGGGCAAGGGAGAGGGGTCAGGAAAGGGGATGTGATGCACGCCAATGGCTCTATGGCCATCCATGACCCACTGGAGGCCGATGCTGGCGTCAGCACTGCTGTCTGCACTGTGACTGTTCTAGAAGGCGTACCACCTGGAGCGTGGCAGTGGTCACCCACAGGATCTGCCGCAGAAGCCTCACATGGACATCTGGGAGTCAGACACCTAGGACAAAGGAGTGAACATGGTATGAATGCATGCCCAGAACACTGCAGCCCACCCACCATGCGCAGTGGGCATCGGTGACATGCACCCCTGGGCCTGCAACCAGCCACCCGCAGTGAGTGCTCCCACATGAGCCAGCTACCTGGGGAACTACAGCCATACAGAACACTGTACACCATCACTGCCCATACACTGCACACCACCGCCATGGCTGGCAGGCGACATCGCAAAGCTGCAGGATGGCAGTGGCACTGCCAGGACCCAGGTGCACCCACAGCCCACCTGCAGCAGCCACCCACATGTGCGATAGCCACAGAATGGTGCAATGGACACCACTGGCAGTGCACAGCTGGAGGTGCCATGTGCACAGAGGGTCATGTTACACCCTCACCCCCGCTGCCCACCCTGCACAACAATGTAGCCTGTAACTGTGCCTACCTGCATGCTGTGGTGCACCTTGTGGCTGTCCAGCAGCATCGCCCATGTGGCCTGCATTCTGATCACTGCTACCTGTGGTGGGCCACCCTGGCCCGGCTGCAGCACCAGCGAGATGAGCCCACCTCCGATCTTCAGGGCCTAGGAGGGAAACCTGGAGAAAGACACATCAGTACCTGGCAACTCCACAGGCCCCCCCAGCACAGTGTGACACCCTGCCCAGCGTGTCTGTGGTGCAGTGACATGGGGCACCCATGGTGCACCACCACAGCCAACAGGACACAGCCCCAGCCCCCCTGGCAGCATGGTGTGCCAGCCACACCACCCCATGGACCACTGGAGGGGAATGGGCATGGGAGATGTGCACTTACCTGGC
This sequence comes from Neoceratodus forsteri, assembly GCA_016271365.2. Taxonomy (NCBI): domain Eukaryota; kingdom Metazoa; phylum Chordata; order Ceratodontiformes; family Ceratodontidae; genus Neoceratodus; species Neoceratodus forsteri. The sequence goes on from CM057458.1 coordinate 191,555,928, forward strand.
CATGGCATGGCACCCCTCTGGACACATGCCTGTAGAGTCCAGAGCCACTCAGTGTCTCTCTGCTGCAGGTCCCCGTAGCAGTGCTTGCATTGCTCACCACTGTGCCGAGCACCCGTGGCCTCCTCCAGACCATTGGCCTCCTCTTGCCTTACCTCTGTCCACAGCCTGTTTAGGGGCACCTGCCCAAACAAGGTGCCAGCATGAGGCTTCACAAGGGCCACAAGGTTGATCAGCTGCACTTGGGTCCAGTTAGGGACCCTGGCAATAGTATGGCACGGCATGACTGCAGCTAAGTCAACAATCCAAAATTGCGCCCAGTAACGCACGTGCCACTAGTGCTGGGGATGCACGCCTCGCACTGTGAAGAGCTGCCAACACCTATCGCGCAGGCATGGGATGCACAATATGGTAATGCAGGGCTGCCAAGAATGTCAAAGGGCAACTGTGGGGTCAAGGGTCAGCCTGCGCACCCCCATGCCACAGCGCCATTCAGAATGCTATGCATGGTGCGTGGTAGGGGATTGTGGGGGCCACGATGCACAGCCCAATAGTGCATGGGCACCATGGCACCCATGGCACAAGTACGCTATCAGTGTCATAGCGCCACAGTGCCATCAGCACCATGGCACCTGGGCACCGTAGGCTGTACAGCACACGAGCACCATGTGTGCAATAGTGGCTTTGCATTGTACTGCCTACCGCACTTTGTGCATATGCTGTGCCACTGCCGTATGTGTCGGCAGCAAGTGCATGCATGTGCAGATCCTGTTGTGCATGCCACATGGTTGTGTAATAGCTTGAGCATGTGCAACTCCATTGCACAATGCCCAGCCATGCGATATTCAGTTAGATTATGCAAATCAGCTATTAGCCTATCCGCGGTGCATCCACTGCATTAGTATCTCATTACAGTTGCACATCCCCTCATTTGCAGGCGATGCACTATAAAGGCACTGCAGGACTGCAGAGAGTATGGACTGGTATTGCAACCTTGAGAGGTATGAAGCATGCTGCAGGGCTGCCGGGACAGTGGAATGGGAGGGTGGTGTGGGACTGAGCAGACTGTATTAATACATCTCTATCTCCACAGGACCAAGCATGAGGAGGTTGAGGAGCATGGGCCTGCACTCAAGCACAGGCCCAACTTCACCAGGGCAGAGTTGGATGCCCTATTCGAGGTGTACCTGGACAAGAAGCATCTCCTGAGTGGCATGACAGGCACCCCACAGACCCAGGCAACAGTATGGGAGGGTGTGGCCCATGCTGTGAACCAGCAGGGCAGCCACCAACGGTCTGTGCAGGAGTGCAAAAAGAAGGTCAGCATGGACCGGAGGAGGATCAAGGAGAAGGAGGCAACCATCCAGGCAGCACGTGCTGCCACAGGTGGGGGTCAGCCTGATGTGCCCCAACTGACACCACAGGAGGAGATGGTGGTGGCCACCATGCAGCGCAGCCAGATCGGTGGTAGCCCATCACTGCATGGTAGGACTGGTGGTGACGGTGGCAGGGGGGCTGGGGGCAGGTGGGGTGACAGCACCACTAATGCAACTGTGTTCTCTTTCAGCTCCTGAGTGCCTGCATGCAGCGGTAGGGGTGGTGGTGTCCACCAAGGGTGTGGCCCTGGACCCAGAGGACCATCCATCTACCTCCACTGGACTCCGGGGATGGGATAAATGCAGCCCAGCACCACTGTCCATCTGGATGCCAGTGGCATGGTTGCGGATGAGGCCCTGGCTGTGTTCCAGCTTAATGCTAGGCATGGCATCCTGTGTGCTGAGACACCAATTGGGGTGGGGTCCGGGACTGGTGATGACAACACCTTCATCCCAGACAGTGATGTTGCTGGCACAGAGGAGGCACCCACACCATACACCTGCCACGGCAGCACAGATGGTGACCTGGTGGCAGTTGCCTGCATACCTGCCACTGTAGCTGGTGTTGCCAAGGCTGCCAGTGGTATGGCACCAGCTGGTGGTGCTGGTGGTGCAGCTGTGCCAGTGTTACCCTATGCACCGTGGCTGGAGGGGCAGCAGTGGCAGCTCAATGGCATCGGAGGGGGGCCTGGAGCAGTGCCCGCTGACTGTGCACCGCAAGACGACCAGCCCCAGGAGGGCCCCACCATGCAGCACCCACCTTCATGGGGGCTGGGCAACAGGGTTGGGATACACCCATGGGTCAGCATGATGCCAATGAGCCACAGGGTGCCGACCCCTTGGACGAGCACGCCCATCTGCTCTGGGCCTCCATTGAGCAGCAGGTGCTGGTCATGCAGGGGTGCGTGTGCTCCGTGCACAGCTGCGACAGGCAGCAGAGCAGTGCGAGAGAGACTTTGACCTGCTCCTGGTAGAGAACAGGCATATGCGGATGGACACAACCACAGCCATGGATCAGATCATCACTGCGGTCACAGCCGGCCTGGCACCACTGTCCTCCCTGGTGCATGGCCGTCCGTGGCATACCCTGCGGAGTGCACTTTGCACCTCTCGGTCACGGCGTTATGTGACTCCATGGTGTCCAGATCCATGCCTGTCCATGCTCCCCTCCGGATGTCTCGGGCACAGGGCCCGCCCATACATGCCTGTCTGCTGTGACATAGGCCCTGGGCCATGCTTGTGGTCCTGTTCACCTACCTGTGCACTCCATAGTGCTCCTCTGCGATTATGTCCCAGTGCTGCTGGCCATCCTGGTAGGCCGGGGATCCCTTCACCAGGGGGGCTGCCCACCACCTCCAGGCCCGGCAGCCACGTCGTTCCCACTGCTGTCCCCCTCTTCGACCTCGACAGCTATCTCACAGTCGGTGGCCATGTTGTGTAGTATACAGCAGACCAGGAATAGGCTGCAGACCTTTGAGGGGCTCTACTGTAGGGCACCACCAAACCTGTCCAGGCAATGGAATGAGCCTTCATCAGCCCAAGCACCTGCTCGATGATGTTCCGTGTGCTGGCTTGTGCCTCTTTGTATTGCACCTGCTCTGGGATCAACAGCCACTGGTATGGGGTGAGCAGCCAGGGCTGGAGTGGGTATCCACTGTCACCTGTGTTGTGTGGAGATGTCTGGTTAGCATGGTGGACCATGTCACTGCACCCCCCGGCCGTCCTGCTCACACCCCCTGGTATTCCGGCCCCAGCATCCCCCAGTCCCTGCCCTGTTGTTCCCGGCTTCCCACTTCCACAAAAGACTCACCAACTAGGTGGCCAGTGGGGATGTCCCCACTCTCGAACCTGTGGCACAGTGCTGACTGGTGCCAGATGAAGGCATTATGTGCTCCCCTAGGGTGTGTGGCACAGACGTTGGTGATATGCCCCCTGGCATCACACACCACCTGGCAGTTGACACTGGGGTAGCCCTTCCTGTTTATGTACGCTAACCCCTTCAGGCCAAGTGGTGCATGGATGCCAAAATGGGTACAGTCGATGGCCCCTAGCATGCCAGGCAAATGTGCCACCCTGTGGAACTCCTGCATGTTCACTGTATGCTCTGCCTGTGTGCTAGGGAAATAGATGTACTCCACAGCATGTGGCAGCAGTGCGCTGAGGAATTGTGTGAGGAGTCGTGATGCAGCCAACTGGGTTATGCCTGTGGTGCCCCCTGTTGGTCTCTGGAAGGTACCCGTGGTGAGCAGGCACATGACGTGACCTTTGTCTCCACCGGAAAGGCGTGGCTCCATCTTGTGGGTGGCTGCATCTCCTCACTGCACAGCTCACAGAGCCGCTTCAGAATTGCCTGTTTCAGGCGGTGCCGGCCCATGATCTCTGTATCACCGTACGGTTCAAAGGTGGTGCGGGCACAGTACAACCTGTTCTGGGCGTACTGCCAACGGGCCCTTCCACGGCCGCACCAGTCTGCAAGCTGCCTCCTCATATCCCTCATTACTGCCTCCATCTGGAAAATGGCACTGGCCATGGCCTGGGTTGTACTCCCCCCCCGGCAGCTCTCTCTCCCCAGGGCCCCCGACTGTGTGCTGCTGTCCTTGCCCCTGCACTGGGCGCACCTCTGTGTTGTGGCTGCCTGGTCAGCAGTCTGTGTGCTGTGGCCTCCACCTCCCACCTGTCAGGGCCCCTATGCTGCCCCTGCTGTGCTGGGTGTCACTGGCACTCACTGCATGTTGCCTCCGACCCTGTCACATGCCCACGCACACTGACGCACACACACACACGAGCACACAAACATACACACACTTTCTCACACTAACTCAGGCAGTGTCACACTCCCTGGTCCACAATCTGTGCCTCTCCTAGCCTGCCTCTTTCTATCTGTGGCTCCCCTCCTGCTGTGCAGCCTGACCGCTTGCTGTCACTCTCCCTCTATGTGGCTCCCCTCTGGTGCAAGCCTCCTTCCCTCACTTGCTCCCTTTTTATATGTGCTCATGTCTGCTCTGCGCAAATGCCATTTGCTCTGCCCTTTTGCCGTCTGCCTGCTGTTGAATATCGCACTGTGCCACATATTCATGGCTATGCCCCCTGCACTTGCGCATGCATTTATTGGCATTGCACATTGGCACATTGCAACTTGCGCTGCCCATCTACTGCCACTGAATATTGCTCTTTGGTGCTTTGTCACGGTTGCGAATTGCGCAACTGCTCTGAATATCTGGCCCATGGTGTAAATTGTTGGTCGGTTTGTAAAAAATGTTGAATGTAACAAACTTGGTTTTTATATATTTATCTTAATAAAGAAGTTGAACTTGAACTACTCCTGGCACTTTGTCCAGCAATAAGACGGCTTCTGATGAAAGGGATACCACTGCACTCTCCTGAGAATCAGAACTTGTAATGGGTTCTTCATGTTGCACATTGCTTCGGTTTTCTGGTTCTTGAGGCTCATCTTCATTAGAAAGTGGTATTTCAATAAAGTTAGCATTATTCAACACACAGTTAGCATATTCAGGAACAGCAATACTTTCTTGGACATGAAATAGTTCACTTAGTCCACTTAGTCCAGCATCACTTCTTTGTTCACTTGCATGCTCACTACTGGTTCTTTCTGGTTCAGGCACATTACGTTCAGATAGCTCCACCAGGCCAAGGGAGTCTGCTATGTCAGAGGTTACACTTTGAATGTCACTCTCTGGAGGTTCCGGGATGATTGAGAGAGCAGGATTGTTAGAGGTTACTGGGCAGTTAGGGTTATTACTGGAAGCATGAGAAAAGGCTCCTTGGAATAGCTTGGCTAATTCAGTAGAAGGATAGTAAGCAGCACCACACTCACTTTCATTGTCTTCAGAGTTAGAGTCATTGTCAGCTGTAGCACTTTAAGCTGGAGGCTTTGGCTGTTGAACAGTAAAAGACTGGTTTAGTGGCTTATTATGAGCAGCAGATCTGGTGACCGGGCCTGTTGGGGCTGCAGTTTGAGGTACTGTATCCAAGATTATTTGCCCGATACACAGAAGGTGATTTCTCTGTATGATCTTTACAGCATGAGGGTCCCTTTTTGGGCCCACTTTGTAAACTGGTAAATCACTGAATTTGCTGACAACAATATATGGAATGTGACTCCATCAATATGCTATTATGTGTTTTCCTTGGAAACCTACGTTATGCAGTAACACAAGGTCTCCTGCTTTAAGTTCTTGGGCCTTGACACATCTGTCATGGCTTTCAGCTTTTTTTTTTTCCAATTGTTTAACCAGGTGAGACACACTAAGTTGAAAGCTTTTTACAGGTGCAACCTGGGAGCACAGGGAAGTTAAGTGTCTTGCTCAGGGTCACGCAGTATATGCAAGTGGGGGCTGTGGGATTCAAACCCAGGTCTCCAGATTTGCAGCTCAGAGCCTTAAACCACTGCACTATACTGCTTCCCTTTTTACATACTGTAGATAGTTGTCTGACTGAGCACCATCAGGGGAAACTCCAAAACATACTGTACATCAACTGGAAGACGAGCTTTTTGGCCGAACATGAGGTGGTATGGTGAAAAATCAGTAGCATCATTCTTTGTACAGTTATAAGCATGTACAAGGGTGCTAATTTGTTAGCTCTGTCTTGGCTTATCTTTAGCATGCAGAGTGCTGAGCATGTCAAGAAATGTTCGGTTAAACCTCTCCATTTGTGGATCTCCCTGTGGATGATAAGGCATTGTTCAGGACTGTCTTACACCCCAGATAGACAACAGTTCCTTAATGAGTTGGCGCTCAAAATCTCTGCCTTGATCCAAATGGATTCTCTGAGGAGCACCGTAATGGACAAAGAACTTTTCCATAAGGACTTTTGCTACAGTGGTGGCCTTTTGGTCTCTTGTTGGATAGGCCTGAGCATACCGTGTAAAATGATCTGTTACTACCAACATGTTGGCAATGTTTTTTGAAATTGGTTCCAACCTCAGGAATTTGATGCAGACTAGTTCCATTGGTGCACTAGTAGTTATGTTAACCAGGGGACTGTCCTTAGAAGTTTAGCCTTTTGCTGAAGACACCTACTGCAAGTTTTAACATACTGATCAATGTCTAAACCCATTTTAGCCAAGCAGAAATGTGCACAAGCCAAGTCCAGAGTTCTTTCACTACCTAAATGTCCCATCCCTTACAGAAATATAGGTGTGCTGTGTACATGCAGAATGCATGCCACATGCTTAATTGTGCAACGTTTGCATGCAGTTCACATACAAAAAAGTGATCCTAATTGAATCAAGTCTAAAAAGCAAATCAGATTTGCATGCTGCAAGCTTGACGTGTGCATAGCAGATAAGCTGGTGTGAATATCTTCTAAAAACTACATCAGGGTCACATGTTGCATGCTTGACATGAGTGCAGCAGTTAAGCTGGTGTGAACATTATTTAAATATCACATCAGGTTCACATGCTGCACACTTGCCATGTATGCAGCAGCTAAGCTGGTGCAAATCTCATTTAAAAAAACACATCAGTTTCTATTTCTTATACTACTGCTAGCAATTAGAGCCATGAAAATACATTTTTATTTGAATTTCCATAAAAATTAGGTAAACTCTTTCATTCTGATCCTTTTGCAAGTTGTTTAATATCTGTTGATTTTTGTCATTAAATCCCCATTAATTTGTAAAGTATTGTTTGCTTACTGCATTAAATGCCTAGCATATTGCCAGTCAACACCCCCCATTCCAGATGTACAAAGAGAGGCCTCTGTGTTGTGAAGCCTATCCTTTTTGTTTTGGACCATACAAATCCCTTATGCATATTTAGTGCTACAAATCTGTTTCGTCACAACTGTTTCATCTCACTTACTTTGCCTTTGTCATTCTGTATTGAGCATATATACCATGGCCATGCTCAGCACTTTTTGTGCTGAGTAGGGTCTTGGAAGCATGCACCATACCTCACATTTTGTCACTGAAATGAGGGACATGGACACTCAAAATGAGGGACAATTAGGGGCACTAACCCACATGATGATCAAGACACATCGCGAAACATGGAGATACAGTTCAGAACACAGTGGAAACCATTGCATTAGCACCTGAAATTGAATTTCTACCATAAAGCAGGGGTGCCATTTGGGTAAGGCAGAGGGGGGCAGTTGCTCCCCCCCATATTTGTGGCTAGGTTGTTTTTGTGGTGTGGCAATAATGGCATTAAATTTGGATTTAATCTTTTGCACAATAAGTGCCCACCTGGTGTATGTGTGCTCACGCTGCAGGTACTCTCCAGACTCAAGAAAGAACGCATGAGTCTTGCAGGTGTGACACTGTCTTTCCTGCCACAGAGTAGAGAGACTGCACACTACAGCTTGGAGGAGTCGGTGAGCATTGAACTCTCAATAGTAGTGTTGTGGCAGCATATTTTTGTTGGTCTACTCTTAGTGAGTCCCCGTCTCTCCTGGTGGCTGAAGGCGCAGAGGGTGAGCTTGAAGCTAACTCAAGACTAGGCTACCTACTTACTCTACTAGGCTTGCCTTGCAAAAAAAAACAGCACAAACCACCAGGGTAGCAAGCTAGGCTTTGCAGCAGTGGTGACAGTGGTGTGGATGGCCTTCATAGGACTTGATCGGTGCAGTGTGGCAGCAGCCACAGCAGCAACCAAGCAATAAGCAAGCAACCCAGGTTGGGTTGGTTCAGTTGGTGAGGTGACCTGGTCACAGACTACGTTGGAGACCTGTGATGGTCAGTTCTAGCATCCAGCTTCTGGCAGAAGCAGAGAGGGGGAGTGGACTGAAGACTGGGCTGGTAGCACTCTGCGCCAGGCTACAGGTTCTGGCCATATGGTAAGTGATAAGTAAAAGTAAATATTTTTTTTTTTACAGGGGGATTGGGGAAGGAGGAAGAATCGAAATATTAATGTGTTTTTCATGTTTCTTCACCTTTGGGCAGCTTCATGACCCATGGGGGATGGATATTGAATGTAATGGAGTTGGGGAGAAAAATCGAGACAAAGTTCTTTGGGGTGGCAGAACTTTAGCCAGGAAAATAATTGGCTAGCAAGTGGGTGGTTTTAAGCCCAAATCTGATGCACTGCTCTGGGGTATATACAGGTGAATTTTATACATTTAAATTTTTCCTGATTTGCATATCACGTTTCAGTCAAAACAAATAAGTTGTACCTTTTAGAGATGTTACAGTCATTCTAGAGCTGTCTCTTGCATTCACAGACAGTTGAGCGGTATTGTATGCACTGACTATTGGAGCCCCACCATAGTCGGGCTTATGACCCCGCCAGTGAAGCTGACCTCCACATCCTCACGCTCAGGCACATTATGACAAAGGGCAAAGGAGACTTCAGGGGTGTGCGCCATTGAAATGAATGTGGGTAGTTTTGTATTACTATTTTATACATTATTGATGGAGAGTTGGAGATTAATGAAGGCCACTGCTCGACTAACAAGGGCTTGTTAGTAGAATAGTAGCCTTCATTATTCTCCAACTCACCATCATAATGTATAAAATAGTAATAAAAAAACTCCATTCATTTCAAGGGGTATGCCCCAGCACTCTAACCCATGGACATCATCTCTTAAAGACTCCTGTCTTTGGCTCCCTAGTCAACAGGTAAGAGACGCTTGATTTATATCTATACTTGGTGGGTTGTCTGTAGCAGCATGGCCGTACCTGCTACAGTGTGTGTGTGCATGGGGGGGGGACTGGACTTGTGGGTGTGTGTTGAGTTATTGCTACTTTTGTGTTTGCATCCTAAAGTCTGTTTGTGTGAAAGCATTCAAAACTACGGAGAGAAAATAGTAGGAGTACAGGCCAGAGAGAAGTAATTAAGTGGTTTTGTGGGTAAGTGTGTATTAGGGGTGTGAAAAACCACATGTGTTTCCATTGGTATGTGCGCTACAGTTCAACTGTGAAACTGAGATGAGTAAGAGAAGAAAACTGAAAAGCATAACAGTGGCTACAAGCACGCCGCATGCGTGCAGATGTAGTCAGATACAGTATGTATTGAAGTACAAGTGAGCCATATGTGTGCAGACAGTATGGCTTAGTGGTTAAATACACTGAACTGCAAGTCAGGAGACTTGGAGGCATGAAGACCTAGGTTTGAATCTCATCAACCCCCACTTGTGTATGGTGTGATCCTGAGCAAGTCACTTAACTTTTACGTAAGCAGTTATCAGTGACCACTTGCTTTTTGCATGCATGCCACATGCATGCAGTCTTTCTCAATTTAACATAAAAATCATGGTTTCCACACTTGCTTGCTGCACGCATACCATATGCATGCAATCGGTTCCAATTTAACATTTAACTCATACTTGCAGCATGCATATCACTTCGGTAGTTTTATGTGTGCAGCATGAAAACATTCATGTCATTATTTCTGTAAGGGATGTTGTCATGCAGGGCTGAAAGCAACACTAACTGATTTCTCACAACATCCCCTTGACTGTCAGTCAATTCTCTGTACAGCAATTGCTCATGTAGCTTAAGTTTAGGTCTTTCTCATAACAGTAGAGCAATTTTGGGGTCAGTGGACTGCATTTTGCTAATATCTTTCCCCTTTTTTAGGGCTGTTAGGACTTGTCTGATCATTGGGTCACAATACTGCTCTTTGTGAATGTCAGCTAGAGTTAGTTGTGGTAAGACATGCAAATCTAAGGCTGCGAAATTACAATAAGCTACGGGTAGGCATGTGTCAGGAGGTCCCACGCAATCTGCCAAGCAATTTACAGTCTCTGAGGATGGAATTTCATCTCTGTCAAACTTATGGCATGATGCTTTTACTGATTGCTCAGGAATATGCACTCACTGTTGACTTGAGGCAGCTCTGTATGAAAGGGCATTGGCATCGGTATGGTTTAGGTTGGGTTGGTACTCCACTGCGTAATCATATGTTGATAAAGCCAAAAGCCATCTGTGTCCAGTAGCATTTAATTTGGCGGACATCTGCACATACTGTAGGTTAACAGACTGTTGTCTGTCTTAACCAAAATAATTGCGTCATACCAGTATTCATGAAACTGTTCCACAATTGCCCACTTGAGAGTGAGAAATTCTAATTTATGTACTGGGTAATTTTTCTCTGAAGGTGTCAGACTCCAGCTGACAAATGCCACTGGGCATAATCCCTCTGTGTACTCTTGGTAAAGCACAGCCTCTAGGCCACTCAGGCTGGTGTCTGTATGCAGCACGTAAGGTTTGGATGGGTCAGCATAGGCAAGCACAGGCGCGTGAGTGAACTTATAAATAAATTATTGGAAAGCTGTGTCACAATCCGAAGTTCATCTCTGGACAAATGAGGTTGGAAAGAGGTTTTTACAATCTCTTTATCAGAACCTTTCTTTAATTTCTTATGAGTAGGTGGGTACCCTTGAGTAAAGTTCAGCAATGGCCGCACTACCTTGGTGTAGTCTTTGACAAAATGCCTATAATAGCCACAAAAACCCAGAAATCTTTGTAGTTCTTTCAAGTTGCAGGGCTTTGGCCAGTCAGTTAAAGCTTCCACATTGTTGGGGTCAGTCTGGATACCCTCATGAGATACGATGTGGCCTACGTACTTTACGGAGCTTTGAAAAAACTGATATTTGTCTATTGACAGTTTCAGGCCAGATTCCTCAAGTCTGTCAAGCACTTTGATCAGGTGAACCTCATGCTCTTCAAGAGTTTTTTCAAAGACGATGACACCATCAAGGTATGCCAGGCATTCAAGGAGGTTCATGTCTCCCACAGCATGCTCCATTAATCTTTGAAATATTGCAGGTGCACCCGAAATTCCCTGGGGCATGCAGAGAAATTCATAGAAACTTAACAGACAAATGAACGCTGTTTTCTCCCTGTCGTCAAGAGCCATTGGTATCTGGTAATACCCACTGTGGAGATCAAGGACTGAAAACCACTTACTCCCATTCAAACAGTCTAATGCATCCTGTACGCGAGTCATGGTGTACTGATTGGGTATAGTTCTTTTATTAAGGGGTTTCATAGTTCACATACAGACAGAGCCATTCTTCTTTCACACTACAACTGGGGAGGCGTATGGGTTGCATGATTCCTGTATTATCCAGGTGCCTAGCATTTCTTGCAGCTGGCACCTTATGTTGTCGATGTCAGCTGGAGCTAGGTGTCTAGACCGTTCCCTAAAGGGTCTCTCATCGTGCAGGTGGATACGATGTTCAGCACCGGTAACACAACTGACATCCCATTTTTTAAGGGAGAATACCTTGGTTCGCAGAGCTAATTTCTGACTGACTGATTCTGTCCCTCCAGCTGCTTGGGATGGCATATCAGGTGATACTTTGCACTCTTCTCCAGTCTGGCACTTAAAGTGCAAGACAGCAGTGTCAGCACAGTAGACCTTGGTCAGGGTGTACCCTTAGTTGACTTTAATGTCCTGATCTGTAACAGTTTGAATTTGGACCACTGCTCTTCAAGTGTAGGTGTGAGCACCGACAGGCAGTACACTGGATTTAACCAGGAGTCCTTCGGGCAATTTCCCCTCTTCTGGGGCATCCAGCATTATTATCTTATTGGTCACATCCTTTCACAATCTCACCTCTCCACTGACACTACATTGTGCATTTGGGGGAAGAACAAGAGTTGAAGAGTGCTTTTTCCAAACAAATCCCACAGGCTCATCCTTGTCACTGTTTTGTGGGTGCATCTGCATCTCATAGGCTTTCTGGATCATGGCATGAATATGTAGAGCTTTTCCAGACTTTTGTGCTTGTCTCTGTTGGCACATTTGGGCAAAGTGGCCAAATATATATGCATTGGTCCCAATTAACACTGGCACTCCATTGTACAAGCCAGAGGGAGGACAGACCAAGGCTAGTGTCTCCACCAGATCTCCCACTCCTGCTACAGAGGATAGAAAAGAGAACCACACTCACAAATACCCAAGGTATATATAGGACTTGTCACTCAGCTCCCACAAGTGCAGCCCATCAAGGGGCTGTAAAGTATGGTCAGATAGATGCTGATCATGTCTCATCATCAAGTTTCCATTGCTGATGTCAATGGGGAACATGGAGCCTGCCAGCATTTTAGCTCTGTTTAGCTTTATTTTTTGTTCATTTGTCTGCTCATTTTTATTTCTCTGTTTTAGGCATTATTTTTAGTTTTATGTTCTTTAGCCAGATAGGGTCGAAGAAGTGAGACAGCTAACCATTGTGCAAGTTGTGTTTCTCCAAGCATTGTTTGGTTTGTACCATGCTGGGTGTGATAGTTTCTACACCCCTTTCTGGTTGTTACATTTGCAGCTTACATCATCATGCTGTCTCCAGTGTTCAGAGTGTCAATTTTTGGATGCTGATCTTGTGATTACCTGGCAGTTTTTACTGAAGCAAGTGCCACTGACTTAATTGTTGTATTCAGCCCTTTTGCTTCGGAGCTGCCAGTATAGTTGGACTCTGACCTCCTGGATTTCTAAAGTAGTGTGAGATTGAGCGACAAAGTTTGCGGTCTTTTCCAGCTCACAACCTGCCAACTATTATAGCCCAGGGAACATTGAGGTTGTGAGTAACCGTGCCTGAACATTGCTGAACTGAACTTTGCTGGAGTTGTGTTGGGGATTGCTTAGGGGGTCTGCTTCTCAGTCCTAGGGGGTTCCCTGGACCCTGCTCCAGGGCTACCATTGGAGAACTGGGGCTGGATGGTGAGGTGCATAGATGGCCTGGCGGTTAGTGGATGGTACGGCCATCTATGTTGTCTAGGGTGCTCCGGGGGCCGTGTGGCTTATCTCCCCCCGGCTTCAAGATCTTCAGCTTCACTCACTGTTTTCTGCCAAAAATCGGGCTGTGTCAGCTGACTTTTGCCTTCTGCTTCATGCCTGAATGTTCTAAGAGGATTTGCTTTGTCTGGATTATGTAGGAAATTTTTTGGAAAGCTTGAATTTTGATTCGGCTGTTACTCGAGCCCTTTTTTTGTGCTGTGCTTATCTGACACTGTTTGCTGTGGGGGTTATATAAGAACCCTCCCTCGGCCTGACTCTGGCGCTTATATTTGAAGGGATGTTGTGAGAGAACCTCCCAGACATTTTGGATTGTATCTTGCTTTTTGGATTTGTTTTGGACAGATTTTCATGATTGTCTGGGAGTTAGAGTCCCAGTCTTTTCAACTTTTTTCTGTTTATTTTAGAAGGGAGGCTGTGAGAGAACCTCCCTAATTTTGTTTTGTTATTTGGTTTGAACTAGACCTAATCTGTAAATTATGGCCTTACTTTTCTTCATTGATTGGGAGTGAGAGTCCCAGTCTATTCTTTTCTTTTCTTTTCTTTTCTTTTCTTTTCTGATTTTGTTGTTTTATTTTGTTTTATTATTGTGAGCTGTAGGATTCTTTTGGTTATATTTTTGGTTTTTTGTTTGGAGCTGTTTGGTTTGGCATACTTAGTACAGCACTAATTAGTCAGGATGTGCTTGATGAGAGCTCTCCCTGTTAGGCGCTACTCCTTATCTGAGCTTTGGAACCTCGGCCCCTTCTCCTGCCCCCCCCGTCTTCAGTGGTTTATGGCCACTGCAGGGCTGCTGGAATAGTGAGGAGGAGGAGGAGTAGAAGGGGTGGGGGACCGGGTAGGTGGGCTGAGCTGAGCAGCCCGATTGGGGTAGTGAGGAACAGAAGACACCCTGGGGCAAAATGGTGCACTGAAGGAGGACATCCTTGTTTAGTGCCCATACCCAAGGGCTCCATGTTAAATGGATCGGTACCTCGAACTGCTGGTTTCTCATCCGACCCGAACGGTGTTGTGCAATGCCAGATCTATTAGAAACAAGTCAGTTATTATAGCTGACCTTGTTGGATCATCTGATCTGGCATGCATCACCAAGACCTGGCTGTATGAGAAAGCTGGTTCCATCTTGGAGTCTCGGTGATACACCATGTAAGGTCGGATTGCAGGGGCAGGGGTGTAAGAATTTGTTTTAAATTTGAGTTGGGTCTTGCTGATGTGTCAGTTGAGGGCACCAAATCCTTTGAGTGTATCATAGCTGCAGGTGTGGGGTGCAAAATTGTTTTTGTCTACCATCCACCAGGTGGCAAGAATCAGTTTTTGCAGGAAGTCGTGGACTTCATTGTCAACATGGTGTTGGAGCCCCCCCAGGCTGATGGTACTGGGGGATTTCAATGCCTGGATCGACAATGAACTGTTTGGACAAGACTTCCTCCAACTTATGAGTTCTTTGGGCTTCACACAGGTTGTTTCCTCTGCGACTCATAATCATGGTCACTCATGGGACTTCGTCTTCCTCCTGGGGTTAGAGGCCTCCAATTTGGAGGTGGAACCTGTCGGGTGGTTTGACCACCACACCACCAAGTTCAGTTTCTTGGCTCCCCCTTGTAGGCCTGCCCCTGTGGAAATGGTCCGATACTGCCCTTTATGGGATTTGACCCCTGATGACCTTTCGGTGCTGTTAGACCTATTGGGAATTCTGGATGTAAGTGAAGGTCCAGAGAATCTACTCCAGGCTTTTAACTGAGCAGTGGAGGGAGCTCTGGATACCCTCACTGTCTTCCGTGTTCATCCAATCACTCTCTGCCCTCAGTCCCTATGGTTTGATGGGACTTTGAGGGGGATGAAGCCGGCAGGACAAAGACTAGAGCATGCTTGGCATAGATCCAGCTTAGATACCAACAAGCTTAGACTGATGGAACACTATAGATTCTATCAGTCATCAATCTCCCGTAAGAAAGCAGAATTCCTGTCCAGGGAGATTGCTTCTGCACAGAACCAACCAGCTCAGCTATTCCAAACCATGGACAGATTGTGCAGTCCAGTCTGACTTTGAGTTCGGAAAGCCTTGTTGCAAGTGGAGTGCGACAAGTTTGCTCGCTTCTTTGCTGATAAGGTTACCGACATCAGGTCACAGATTCGCTTATTACGCCCTATGGGGGCTATTGGTAGTCAGAGCGAGGGCACAACTCCTCCATTTTGCTGGACTGATTTTGACTGACTGGTGATTGATGACATCATGTGGTTCCTCCCGAGTGTGCACCCAACTTGCTGTATTTTAGCTATCTGGGCCCTACTCACCTTTTAATGGGGTGTGTTGATGTGATTGGCCTGGTTCCAGAAGAGTTAATATGGTGCTCACTGGAGTCGGGGGAGTTTCCCAGCTCTCTGGAAGAGGCTGTGGTTACCTCCCTTCTCAAGAAACCATCTCTTGACCCAGATTCTCCTGCAAATTACAGACCTATCTCTAACCTTCCCTTTATAGGGAAGATTATTGAGAAAGTTGTTGCTCAACAAGAGGACCATTTTACCATCCATGTTATCTATGATCCTCTTCAGTCTGGTTTCCTTAAGAGACATAGTACTGAGGCCGCTCTGGTTCGGGTACTCAATGATCTCCTGATGGCTAGAGATCAGAGGTAATGGCTAGCCCAGTGGCACTGAAGGTTGAGGCGCTGTATGCCACACCTCGCATCACACTGGTGACCCGGGTTTGGGAATGAACTCGGGTCACTGAGGGTCAGCAGGGGGAAGGAGGACTGAGCATCCCAATGGATGCTCTCCTCCTTTGGGGTGGATTTCCAGGGGTGCTTCAGGCACCCGATGTCCCTGAGGGTCTGTGGGAGCACTGACTTTTGGGAGTCTGGCAGCTCCCATTGGGCTGTTAGGCACTTGGTAGCGACGTGCGTCGCATGTTGCCTACCCAAGCTGGCGTCCTCAGGGGTGGAAGGGAATCACAGAAAAATGGATAAAAAATCCCTTGTTGGTCCTAGATGATGACTGATTTATGCCTCCCAGCCACCAACCCATGGGCAGACCCCATTGTGCAGGCTCTCCTCTGAAGGTTGAGGAAAAGGGGTCCTTCCTCACCCCACCCGGAGGGTTATCCGGGCATCAAGAAAGTAAATGGAGAAGCCTTGCACTCTAGGGGCAGACTCCGTGACGGTGGTCTGGGAAGGTTGACTGGTTAGAAGGAGTGGACGTCAAGGATAGGGTAGGCAGATAAACAGCAAATTTAAAAAAAAAAAGAAGAGAGACCAGAAGCGATGATCCATCTTGGTCCTCCTGGATCTCTCTTCAGCTTTTGACACCGAGGACCATGGGGAACTTCTTGGTAGCCTGCGGCTCATTGGTTGCCTGTCTGGTACAGTCCTCAGATGGTTTCATTCTTTCCTCATGGGCAGGTTGCAGAGGGTAGGTTAAGGAATTTTTTCCTCTGACACCTACTTCCTGCCTTGTGGGGTACCGCAAGGTTCAGTGTTGTCCCTCATGTTGTTCGTGGTGTACGTGCTTCCACTAGATACATTGTAAGATGGTACGGACTGAGTTTTCACTGTTATGCAGATGATACTCAGCTGTACCTGTCTTTTGTGCCGGATCAGAATAGTGCACTCTCAGTCTTTTCTAACTGTCTCACTGAAATCCAATACTGGATGAATTCCAGTTGGCTGAGGTTGAACCCTGACAAGACGGAGGTGTTAGTGGTGGATCTGGGTCACCGGATAGGGGGGTTGGTGGCAGGGCGGCCATCTGGGCTTAGGCTTCGGGGTTCCCAGCTCCTGACCTCTGAACAGGTGCTGAATCTGGGGATGATAGTTGATGATGGGCTGACACTTCATTCACAGGTGTCAGCTGTCATCAAGTCCTCTTTTTACCATCTGAGGAACATCACCCGGATTAAGCACCTTGTTCCATCCGGCAACCTTCCAACCTTGGTCCATACATTTGTGACCTCGCACCTTGACTACTGTAACTGCCTATACCTAGGGCTTCTGGGGGTTGATATCCATTACTTGCAGCTAGTGCAGAATGCTGCGGCCAGATTACTGTCTGGGTCAATGTGATCCAGTCACATATTGCCTATGCTGCGTGCTCTGCATTGGCTGCCTGTTCAGTGGCGGATCACCTTTAAAGTTGGTTTACACAGTTTAGGTCCAAGTTACCTCCAAGTGCTTCTGAGTCCCTACTGCCCCCTCAGACTGCTTTGCTCAACTGACGAGGGATTGCTAGAGATTCCCAGGGTGTGACTGAAAACCTTGGGTGCGTGGGCTTTTGTCTTTGCTGCTCCCTCCCAGTGGAATTCTCTACCTTGTCAGGTATGAGAGTGCCAGGCAGTGGAGAGCTTTAAAACCACTCTAAAAACATACCTGTTTTCGTGAGCTTTTTCTGAGTTTTAATATGCTTAAATTGCACACTCTAGTTTTTTAACTGTCTTATTTATCTGTGCATTGCTTGTTAACTGTTTTCTTTATCTGTGCATTGTTTGTTTTTAGAAAATTGTACAGCGCTTTGATATTTATTGATATTGTGTTATATAAATAAACGTATTATTATTATATAAAGAATAATGTATAGGTAGGTGGTTATAACGAGAATTTTACACACACCTGAGGTGTGGATGCCACGTAAACCCCGAGGGCAAAGCCCGAGGGTTTTATAAAGGCATCCCACACTGAGGGTGTGTGCAAAATTTGAGTTAACAACCACCTACCCATTCTTTATTCTTTTCATAATTACTGACTTCAATTTTTTTGCCACCTTCCTATCCCCCCGCCCCAGGATTGTAAAACCTCTGATTAAGAGAACTGTAGTTTGGTAATTCATTAAGCTTTTTATTGCAGTTAAGAGACAGCATAGTGGTTTTAATACTTTATGTCTCAAACAGTAGAATATATTTCTAAAGAAACACTTTCAGGAGATGTCTAATTTAATGCTTAGTTAAACTGAGACTTACAGTTGTTTATGCAGTAACTTTGTGGCGGTTGCTGATTTTTTTCCCCAGTTCTGAAAGTTTTTGCTGAAACGTTAAACGTGAAATGAATGTTTAACTAACAACATTTTCAACTTTTTTAGCAGTACTATTTAAAAGTTTTAACTATAAAGTCCTATTTTCAGTTCAGTCTGGAGGGTTCCGGTTGGTCTGGGGTTGCTAGGGAGTGCTCCGGTTTCTATGGTGTTGTCAAGTAGTTCGCCATTGATCTCGTGTTGCTTGAGGAGAGAAGGAGATTATGATAGTGTGGGTTAGGGATCATGTTAAAATTGTCTGCAGTTTTTTTTGTTACCTTTAATTATCTTCATCTGAATCATCGAGAAGAAGTTTTTTTTTGAGTTGAACCGCTGAGAGGAGGGACGGAGCTGACAGGAGAGATGTGGCTGACACAGCATGAGTGAGTGACTAATGCACCTTCTTTCACAGGTGTTTGTGTCTCATGCTTCTGCAAAGAAATCTGGCGGGCATTTGCCATTATAACCAGCCCAGCTGGTTATAATGGAAAATTATAACTGGCTTTCTCTATGTAAAAAAATTGTAGCCAGAAATTATTATTATTATTATTATTATAATACCGATCTTTGAATATTATTATAACTTGGGACCCGCTATCTAGAATGGCTTGGGCCAGGATGCCATCTATATGTAGAGTAGTCTTCATAGACAGACCCAACATTTCTGACCAGTCAGGGGGAGCATTATTCACAGGATGTGTAACAGCAGATATGGCTACATACGGCTTGTAGGGAGATTGAGGGCCAGATATTCAAACCTTTGCACCTAGTGCAAATCCGTAGCCCTGGAATAGTGCTGGATTTATGTGAGGCTGCAATATTGAAAAGCCCTATTAGTGCCGGCGCTGTGTGGTAGTGCCGACGCTCATAGGTAATGGTATGCAGGAGTGTGGACAGGAGAGTGCCCATGAATGCCAGCAGTGTGGCATATTCAAATGTATAGCTACATGCTATAGGTGATACTTGTAACCTGTGGCCTTGGAGCTAGATACCCTTGGAAAAAGCTGATAATAATGCGGTGCCTACCCCCCCACATAATTCCATCCCCATTCCATGTAAGAGTAGCCTAGCCCTGTAGTCTAGTGGTCCCCGCCCCCAGCATGAATCCTGACCCCCGGTTCAAGTAAAATATTAGACCTATCCCTGGTAGTCTAGTGGTCCCCCCACCCTCTTGCACGAATCCTGACCTGATTGCTCTTAAAATATGAGTAATTTCCCTGGTAGTCTAGTGGTCCCCCCATCTCCCTGCATGAATCCCGACCCCCATCCGCGGTGAAAGAATAGATTTCCCCGGTAGTCTAGTGGTCCTTCCACCCAGCTGTGCACCTCCCAGTACCCCCAAACATGGCATCCCTCTGCAGCCTGCAACCTGATCCGCCCTCCTCTCTCCACCACAATTGGCCACCGACTGTGGTATTCAGGAGTGCCACTGTATTGAATAAGTGCGCCTATTCAATACAGTGGCACACCTGAATACTGCAGTGGTGGAACAGCAGATGCACTGGGGTGAGAAAGAGGAGTAGGAGTGAGCCAGTGACAGAGTGAGAGAGTGAAACAGAAGGTCAGAGGCACAGGCAGAGTCAGAGTCAGGGCGGTGGAACGGAGAGGACCACAGTAGGTGCTGGCCAAGGGACACAGAAAAGCAGGGGTGTCAGAGGACAGGTGGTGGTGGAACACCACACAGGCAGCCACAGGGCAGCTGAAGCTGGAAGGTGCAACAGGGGAGGAGTGACAGACCAGGGCAGGAAGGCAGCTCAGCAGGTGCAGTGCCAGGACACGGGGAGTGGACAGCAGCGGACAGTCTAGGGGGTTCCAGGAAGCGGGGGCATGGCCAGTGTCCCATTCCTGATGGAGGCCATAATAAGGGGTGTGAGGAGGCAGGAGGAACAGCAGCACAGCCGTGGGAGGGCCTGTCAGCAGTATGCTTGGCATAGGCGATACCGGGCCCGGCCAACCTTCGACCACTTCAGTGATGTGAAGATTGTGGCCCAGTACTGCCTGGACTGGGCAATGCTGAGGCAGTTCTGTGACCTGTGCAATGAAGAGATGCAGGCATCCACCAGACAAAGCCATGCCATGTCAGTGGAGACCAAGGTGACAGCAGTCATGTGCATGCTTGCCACAGTCACTTTCCAGAGACCAGCAGGGGATACGACAGGCATAACCCAGTCAGCCACATCTAGGCTCCTCACACAATTCCTCAATGCACTGCTGCCCCATGCTTCAGAATACGACCACTTCCCAAATACACAGGCAGAGTGTATAGCAACAATGCAGGGATTCCACAGGGTAGCATGCATGCCTGGCATGCTAGGGGCCATTGACTGCACTCACGTCAGCATCCGCATACCACCTAGCCCAGAGGGGATGGCATATATCAACAGAAAGGGGCTGCTGAGCATCAACTGCCAGGTGGAGTGCAATGCCAGGGGTCGCATCACCAATGTCTGTGCCACACACCCTGGGAGTGCACATGACACCTTCATCTGGCACAGCAGCATTCTGTGCCAGAGGTTTGAGCATGGGGACAACCTCACAGGCCACCTAGTGGGTGAGTATGCAATGGATGATGGACCAGGCATGCCAAGGGATGTGGGTGGGAAGGGGGAACAGGTGGTGGGCATGCCAGGGAGGGGCAGTGGAATGCAGGAGAGTGGACTAACCATGTGCGTCTCCCACAGGTGACAGTGGATACCCACTGAGGCCATGGCTGCTCACCCCCTACCGGCGCCCATTGACCCCAGCCGAGGAGAGATACAATGGGGCACACGCCAGCACACGAAACATCATTGAGCGTGTGTTCAGGATGCTGAAGGCACGGTTCCATTGCCTGGACAGATCCAGTAGAGCCCTACAGTACAGCCCCTCCAAAGCCTGTGGTATAATCCTGGCCTTCTGTATACTGCACAACATGGCCATAGACCATGGCATCGCTGTTGAGGCAGAGGAGGGGGACAGAAGTGTGGACCATGGTGATGATGGACTGGAAGGGGGTGGGACACCACCCCCTGGGTGGAGGGACACCTGGCTGCTGAGGATGGCCCACCAGCACAGGGACACCATCACCCGGGAGCACTACAGTGGCCGCAGGTAGGAAGCAACATATGGTCACACACACTGGACACACCGGACTGGCTGGCAGGAGGTGGCGCACATGGCATGGGGAAAGCATAGGAAGGGGTGTGCTACAAGGGCAATGGGCACATGTCACAAACCCAGACACAGTGGCATGACATGGGGACAGGCACCACACACAGTGACAGTGGAATACTGACACACACAGTAACAAACACACACACACCAACACGCCCAAGCAGTCACACATGACATGGATCAGACGCAGTGAGCCGGAGCACAGGCACATCTGGCGCATACAGGGCATTATCATGTCCACACCATGGGTGCCGGCGGCCGGGCATGCACTGGCACAGGCACTGTGTGGCACAATGCATGATGCGGCACAGTCATGCACTGCACACACACACTGTCCATGTGTACACAGGTGGCAGCAGCTGATGGCTGGGCAGGCTGCAGGTGCATCAGGTTTGATGCACAGTGCCATGGCCACCATGGACACGTGGGCGGCCACACCATGGCCGATCAACATCCACAGGCTGCACATAGGCTGCTGGGGGTAGATGCTCCAGCCCCCCCAGGGTGCCACTGCGCAATCATGTCCAGGACCATACAGGGGTTGCTAGGCTCCCAAACAGGCCTGCTCAAGGCGTGCTGGGGATGCCGACTGCAGAACCAGGCATCGACAGGGAAGGGGATGCATGACACCTGGTCATTGGGGTAGAAGGTGCACCATGCAGTGCGTAAGGCGATACACCACGCCAGGTGGCACCCAGCAGTGCAAACCCATCCCTGATCACACTGCAATGTGGTCCTGGAATGCAGTCACATCCTCCCGCTGGCACTGCAGGGCCTCAAGGATCTGCGATGTGCCCCTCTCACACACCTCGGAAGCCTGCCGCACCTCAGTGCACGCACCTCTGCCACAAGCAGCACCTGTTGCTCCACAGATGTCTGCAGCAATCGGGTGTACACATCCAACTTGTCCTGCCCCAGGGGCACCTGGCCATCGCTGTGACCAGCTGGGGGTGTGCAGACACGCTGGACAGCCTCCTACTCTGGTGGATGCTGCACAGCAGGTGCTGCACTTGTGTTGGCCAGGATTGGCGCTCCGTCGCCGGACGTAGCATCTGCCTGTGCCCTGTCCTCCACCAACTGCTGCTGCTGCAGCCCCTTCAACCCCGCCACGCTGTCCAGTGGCTGGTCAGCTGGTCCACCAACACATGGCACCGCCGTGGTGGCAGGCGTGACAGTGCCAGCCGTGGTGTGGGCCTGCAGTACCATGGCTGACTGGGCTGTGAGCATATTATTACCCAGTACTGGTTGGGTACATTAATTTGAACTGGTCCCTAAGAACAGAGTTGGGACTAGAGTCCTTGTTAGTGGCCTGTGATCTGTCACAGTGCATTGTTGAGCCAACCCGCTTGAATTCTCATACACTAAATCATACTGTTTTGCATTGGGTCGTTACCAATAGAATGAGTCACATAACTGCCTCAGATGTTTTACCTAATGCAGTAAGCAACCATATGGCAATATTTGCAGTCTTGAGTTTTAGTCACAAGAAAGTTCTTCCTCTTTTGGTTCAAGTTTGGTCATTCAGGAATGTAAATTTGGATATTCTTTACCGTTGTTTATCTCAGATTGATTGGACTTATCTGGATTGTATTCCAGATATAGACTCTGCTGTGAATTTGTTTTATAACCAACTTCGTCCCATTCAAAATGTTTATTTCAAATACATACTATGAGGTTTAGAGGAATTCCTAATCCTTGTTTTACCCCCACCATTAAAGCCCTGATTAGAGAGCACAATGCTGCATGGGAGTCTTACAAACAGATTTCCTCAACTTCGCTCCTTAATAGCTATCGTTGCCTTGTGAATAGGGTCTCTGAATTGGTGCATAAGACCAAAATGGATTTCTGTAAAAACAAATTTTAGTCAAATTGGTCTGACCCCCCCAAAATTTGAGGAAAATATTAATTCTTTGCTTTCTCCCCAGTCGACCTCTAGTTAAAAAAATCTATTGATAAATGAGGTTGATGTTGTTGATCTGGTTAAAATTGCTAATCTTTTGAATAAGAAATTCTCTGATTTATCTAATTATTGTGGAATTGGGACTCAAAAGGGAGTAGGGGGTTTAAACCATGCTTCTCCCATTCTAGATAGACTACAATTTATGTTTAAGAAGGTTTCTGAGATGGATGTGTATAAATTGTTACATACTCTTCCCAATAAATACAGCAATTGTGGGGGGCTCGATGGTCGATTTTTAAGGCTGGCCATTTCATTTAGTCAAACCTCTTTACTGTCTCTTTAATTTTTCTTTGAAATTCTGCCAATTTCCCTCTGACTGGAAACTGGCAAGTGTTGTTCCGATTCTTAAAAAAGCCCATGCAGTATTGCTAGAGGACGTTCTTCCTATTTCCTTTCTTAATCCTCTGAGCAAGATGCTAGAGAAGATTGTGACCAATCAAACAAGCATTTGTCAATGCTGAATGTTGATTGATTTGCTCTGTTGAGCTTGCTCACTCCCCCTCTGTCAGTCACTTGTTATGTTTCTCTTGGCGCTACAGGCTACGCTTTTGTACTGGGCTCCTGCCAGCGTTGGCACCTTTGTCTGCCCATAAAGAAATCCGCAGCTGTCCCAACAGAGCTCCGTTGAGGTCACTCAGTCTCCCTCTCTCACATGCTCATTCTGTTTCTCCTGGCGCTGCTGGCTGCCCTTTTGTACTGGGCTCCTGCCTCTGTTGGCACCTTTTTCTGCCCACAAAGAAATCTGCAGCAGTTCCAACAGAGCTCCACTGAGCTCGCTCACTCCCCCCTCTCACTCACTTGTTCTGTTTCTGCCAGCACTGCACGCTGCCCTTTTGTACTGGGCTCCTGCCTGTGTTGCTGCCTTCTTCTGCCCACAAAGAAATCTGCAGCAGTCATGATATAGCTCAGTTGAGCTCGCTCACTCCCCCTCTCTCAGTCATTCATTCTGTTTGTCCTGTCGCTGCAGGCTGCCCTTTTGTACTGGCCCCTGCCTGCATTGCTTCCTTTTTCTGCCCACAAAGAAATCTGCAGCAGTCCCAACAGAGCTCCATTGAGCTCACTCCACTCCCCCTCTCTCACCCACTCATTCTGTTTCTCTTGGCACTGCAGGCTGCCCTTTTGTACTGGGCTCCTGTGTTGGGGCCTTTTTCTGCCCACAAAGAAATCCACAGCAGTCCTGACAGAGGTCAGTTAAGCTGGGTCACTCCCCCCAGTCACTCGCTCGATCTTAATCTGTCCCAAGCACTGATTTCCCATGGTGACCGTGCTATTCTGCGGCAGGAGTGCAAAAACATATTTAGGAAAGGATGTGAAAAATGACAACTGTACTGTTCGTAAGGAGGTGTGAAAAAATGCCAGTGTTGAAATCTGGCGTGAAAATATTACTGATTTGCAAAGTTACATGGGTGTGTGGAAACTGCACAACGCACACTTATAACACAGTCATTTTTATGGACTTTCATCACAAAATTTTCAACATATGCATTTTAGGACCTCTGCTCATGAACGGTGTCACTGTGGTTTTCTTAATGTGTCCTGAACACTGATTTCCCAGAGCAACCGCACTATTCTGCGTTGGCAGTGCAAAAACGCATTTCAGCCAGGATGTGAAAATGACAGTTGTACTGTTCATAAGGAGGTGTGGGCGTATCCAGTTTTTGCTTTGTCTCCACTCCAGAGACCCTGCTGTAATATAGGGCCACAAAAGACCTGGGCTGGAGGGTGGGCAACTCTAAAGTTCTGGCACAGCTCCATTGAGCTCACTCACTCCCTCCCCCTCTCTCACTCTCTCATTCTAGTTCTCCCAATGCTGCAGGCTGCCCTTTTGTACTGGGCCCCTGCTTGTGTTGGCACCTTTTTCTGCCCACAAAGAAATCTGCAGCAGTCCTGACACAGCTTCGTTGAGTTCACTCACTCCCTCTCCGTCTTTCTCTCTGTCTCTCTCTCTCTCGCTCGGTCTGTGTCTCCCCAAGCTGCAGGCTGCCCTTTTGTACTGGGCTCCTGCCTGTGTTGGTGTTTTTTTCTACCCACAAAGAAGTTCACAGCTGTCTCAACAGAGCTCCATTGAGGTTGCTTGCTCCCACTCTCTCACTCGCTCATTCTGTTTCTCCTGGCGCTGCAGGCTGCCCTTTTGTACTGGGCTCCTGCCTCTGTTGGCGCTTTTTTCTGCCCTCAGAAAAATCTGCAGCAGTCCTAACAGAGCTCCATTGAGCTCGCTCACTCCCCCTCTTTCAGTCGCTTGTTCCTTTTTTCCCGGCGCTGCAGGCTGCCCTTTTGTACTGGGCTCCTGCCTGCATTGGTGCCTTTTTATGCCCACAAAGAAATCCGCAGCAGTCCTGATAGAGCTCCGTTGAGCTAACTCATTCCCCCCCTCTCTCACTCGCTCATACTTTTTCTTCCACTGCTGCAGGCTGCCCTTTTGTACTGGGCCCCTGCCTGCATTGATGCTTTTTTCTGCCCACAAAGAAATCTGCAGCAATCCCGACTGAACTCCGTTGAGTTTGCTCACTCCCCCTGCCTCACTCGCTCTCTCGTTTTGTTTCTCCTAGTGCTGCAGGCTGCTCTTTTGTACTGGGCTCCTGCATAGAGACCTTTTTCTTCCCACTAAGAAATCTGCAGCAGTCCCGACAGAGCTCAGTTGAGCTCTGTCACTCCCCCCTCTCATTCACTCAATCTTAATCTGTCCCAAACACTGATTTCCCACAGCAACTGTGCTATTCTGTGCTGGAAGTGTGAAAACACATTTCGGTCAGGATGTGAAAAATGACAGCTGTACTGTTCAAAAGGAGGTGTGAAAAAATGCCAGTGTTGAAAATCTGGCGTGACAATATTACAAATCTGCGAAGTTACAAGGGTGCATGGAAACAGCGCAATGCACACTTGTAACACAGTCATTTGATGGGCTATCGTCACCAAATTTTCAACATAGGCATTTTAGGACCTCTGTTCATGAACAGTATCACTGTCAATTTCTTAATCTGTCCCAAACACTGATTTCCCACAGTGACTGCTCTATTCTGTGCCAGAACTGCAAAAACACATTTTGGCCAGGATGTGAAAAATGACAGCTGTACTGTTCATAAGTAGGTGCGGGAAACTGGCAATGTTGAAAATCTGGAGCGAAAATATTACAAATTTGCGAAGTTACGAGCATGCTTGCAAACTCCGCAAAGCATGTTCGTAACACAGTCATTTTATGAAGTATCATCACCAAATTTTCAACATAGGCATTTTAGGACCTCTACTCATGAACAGTGTCACTGTCATTTTTTTAATCTGTCCTGAACACTGATTTCCCACAGCGACCAGGCTATTCTGTGTCAGAAGTGTGAAAACATATTTAGGCCAGGATGTGAACAATGACAGCTGTTCTGTTCACAAGGAGATGTGGAAAAATGGCAATGTTGAAAATCTGGCAAGAAAATATTGCAAATTCACGAACTTATGAGCGTGTGTAGTAACTGTGCAATGCACGCTCGTAAAACAGTCATTTTTTAGATTGTTTCCTCCAAATTTGCAACATAGGCTTTTTGAGAGCCCACCTCATAAATACTGGAACTGTCATTTTGTTAATCGGTCCCAAAAGGTGATTCCACGCAGTGACCGCAAAATCACCTTTTGGGCAGAATAATGCCATGACAGTGGCAGAATTCATGAGGAGGGGTCCCAAAAACCCCATGTTGAAAATTTGGTGCCAAAATTCCAAAACATGCCTGAGATATGCATCAAAGCTGAAAAAAACCTGTTTATTCCATTATACAGCTTACCGGCATTTCTTCAGTTTGCAGTCGGCTTTAAAGAGTGCAGTCGTGTTCCCGGTCCACCGAAGATCATCGCGCCAGACTCCGGCTGTAAGTATGGGGTGAGAGGGGGGTGTGGGGAGGCAGGGTGCACAGTGGGTGGCCACGGGTTGTGGGGGGCGGGGAGACCGTGAGGGACCGTTTTCTTTTTTGACAGGTTACAAGAAAGAAAAAAAAAACATTGTGGGAATTTTTTTTTTTTACAGGGCCGTTTGGCACGCTGGGTGGGCTCCCAGAGTGCCAACAGAGTGTTTTTTTTGGGGGGGGCAGCTCTAGCTGATGGGGAATTGACATCCCTTGGGACAAAAGGGAATGCAAGAGCCGAGGGGATTGGTTACCCTCTCGGCACAACTGCACTGGGTGTTTGAGGGGGAATTATGCCAATGGGGAGTGGGCTCCCCTGTCAGCAAATGAAAGTGGAAGGGGGGACATAATACCGATGGGGAGTGGGCTCCCCCATCGGCAACATAAATGTAGGCACTGAAGCCGATGGGGATTGGGGCCCCCATTGACAAACAAACATGGTGGGAGGGCACAAGCTGCTGAGGTGGATTGGGCACCCCCTCTGCAGTGCGGGTGCTGTAATATTGTTTGTGAACATGGCGGCAAGCCACCCGCTATGTTCACAAACAATATCACAGTAACAAAGTTCCGACCAGCAATGACGGGTCGCTCCCTCATTGCAGTGAAATGACTTACGCTGCAATGACGAGGCGGCCCCTGATTGAAGCGACTGAAACCTTACAAGGTTGTGGCACGCTGGCTGAACTAGTGTCTGCAGCAGCATGCCACCCCATTGGAAACAGCGGGCCAAGCCTCCAAAGGCTGTGGGGGCACTGGCCACAACAGTGCCGCACCTCCACAACCTGCTTCTGCAGCAAGCTGTCACAATATGTTTCTTGTGCATGCGTGCAATCAACATAATAAATTAATATCTTTCTAGTTATGGATTACTTTCACCTCATCAACATGGTTTTTGTAAAAACTATGGAACTGGGACTGCCTTGGTCGGGTTCACAAACACCGTCCTAAGGGGCTTTGAGAAATGCGGTTGCCCCTAAGGGACAACCTAAATTGTCAAGGGATACCAGGAGAAAGGGGTATGGGGTGGGATATGGGTGGGGGGAACAGGCTAGAAACAGGTCTAGGTTGAGGAGTGGGGAGGGTAGGATGGGAGCGGGGGATGGATAGTAGGGAGGGCTCAGGTAAGAGGGGAGGGGTCATGATGTCATACCTGCCATGACAAATACAACCACGCAGGTAGGACAGGTGAGGATTGGGCAGAAGGGAAAAGGGGGGTTTGGGGGGTATTTAGGAACCAGCAGAGGAGGGGGTCTCCCTCTTTTTGCTGGGTATCTAGATTAACAGAGCTCAGCACTTCAATTGGCAGGAGATTAGAGGAGGTAAGGTTGGTTTTGGGATTAGTAGGCCCGGCTGCATGGCAGGGGCTTTGTTAGTCAGGGAGGCCTAACAGGGTCTGCATGGGGGCTGGAAGCATTCAGGTGTTTAGGAAGCCTAGTCAGGAGGCTTGCAACTTTAACATCAGCTATGTACTGCTACTTATGATATGTCTGATTGCTGCACTGGTTAAATTTTATGTTTGGTATGGGCTGGGGGGGGAGCTTGGTACAGCCAACAGACCAGAACAGGGTCCGGAAAGACTAGAGCATAATTTTATGTTTAGGACGGGATGTTGGGGAGCTTGGTACAGCCAGCAGGCCAGAACAGGGTCCAGAAAGACCAGAACTTCACGTCATGTAACCAGGAATTAAAAAAAATAAAAAATAAATAAACAAATAATTGCACTTACTAGTTTTGTAGCCTGGATCCGTGCTCTTCATGATGAGTTGTGGTCCATACATCAGGCAAAATGGACTTCTGACTTTCTGTTGGTGCTGGCAGAGACTTGGGCCAGGGTTGGCATGGGAGGATGGAGTAGGTGGCTTCCTTTCTCAGTGGCATTCGTCCTGGTCTGTGTTTTTGCTGCAGGCTTCGGGGAGGCTAGGGGGGGCGTCAGTAGAGGGCACTTCATATTTTCGGAGTCCTGGGTACCCAGCACTGTGGGGATAGAAGGAAGGACAATAGGAGGCATGGGAACTGCAGATAAGGGCTGCGCAGGTTGCACCAGGGGGTCAGGTTGTGGAGAGAGGAACAGACAGCAAGGAAGAGGCCCACTCCAGGAGAAAGGGAAAGGAGGTGACAAAAACGCGACCGGGAGAGGTGACAAAGGACTGCCGGGGGTCGCGGCGACTTGCAGGCCACCACTAGGCCAGACAGAGGCTGTTTGAAAGGGGGATCATTTTGGGCCTGAAGGGAGAGGGTGCCACGTGGAGCCATGCGCTCCACCGGGGAAGCGGGCGGGGGTCCTTTTTGTTGGATACGAGAGAGTTGGTGGCTCCCGAAAGAAGCAGAAAGAAAAAGGTTGCTGCAGGGCCAGATGGATGGAAAATCCAGGCCAGGGGGCAGACTGAAGGGTAGGCCCTAAGGAACAGCGTGGACGCCAGAAAGTGGTGAGAGGATCGCGTATGCGCGAAACACAATGGGACAATGTGCATGCGGCGTGGGGGAGGGCAATCCCGGAAGAGCAGCCGAATAGCTGCCGATCTACGCAGCCTCCCACACAAAGGGGGATAGTTTTAAAGTAACTTTTATGCAAAACAGGACTACAAAATGTAGAACCTACAGCTGAAATGCACATTAGGTAATTACAGAAGTGCTTCAAGGATATGTTTCAGCGTAGGTAATAGTAATAATACTTACAACAATAGATTGCTTATTTCCTTCTCTCTCGCTCACTCTCTATCTATACCTATAGATAACTATGTACATTTTGAGGATTTTGTGGAAACGGGCAGTGAGCCAGGGTAGGGAACAGCTTAAAAAAAAGAAAAAAGTACAGAGAGGATGAGGTCACAGAGACCAAGGGAATACAGCAGGCACCAGCACTAGCAATGCATGGTATCCTGGGCAAGTCAGTTTCACATTCATATGCTCCATATGAGGAATTTATCTCTATCAGTTAGGTAGGAGGTGGGGAAGTGGTTATTGATTTAAACAAAAAAAAAGGGGGGTGATCGGGGACATTTCTGAGCTAGTCGGGTGGTTGAGGCTGGCCAAAAGATTGGGTGCTGTCGTTCGAAGGAGGGACAAAAAGGGGCTAATGTCTTTGGGGAACTCTTCAAATGGTAGGAACAAGGAGAGGGATCGGGGTGAAGGAAGATTAAAAAAAAAGTTATAAATGGGGAATCCAATAAAGGGCAATACATAACTTTGTTTGTTGTATACCCCCCCACAAGTGTTTAATTATTTAGGATGGCAGAAGTCACAAGCATCCAGATGATGGAACAGGCAGCAGAAATGATGAAGAAGGTGATGGAGATGCTGAACATGGCAAGAAAGAAGGAAGCGGAAGAAGAGGCTGCAAGGGCAAGGAACAAGAAGGGTCAGGGGAAAAAGCCTGATGGAGAAGATAAGCAAAATGAGAGAGGCAGCAAAGCAGAGGGAGGCCAACGATCAAGCGGGAAAACGGAAGGCACTGGCAGGAGGGTCAGGGAAAAGCCCAGTGGAAAAAAAAGCACCAAGAGAGGTGCCAGAACAAGAACAGATGGAAGACCTAGATGCAGACGAGGGCATGAGTGGTAAGGATAAGGGTGAGCAGACCCTGGAGGGGAGTCTGGCTGAATATCTAGCAGGTATGCTGGGGCACATGGGAGAAAAGGGCTTAGAACGAATGGAAAAGGTGTTGCAAGAAATTAAGGCAGCTGGGGTAGAAGGGAATACTAAAACTAGAGTGGGTAATGATGGAATACCAGGTATGAGAATGGGGGATCATGTCCTGTTAATGATTAAAGAAAAGATATGGAAAGGGGAGTACCTAGATATATTCGTGCTGATGGACAAGGAGTCAGCGAAGAGGTACACGCAGAAGGAGATGGTAGGAAAATCTGAGATGGCGGTGGCTTTGGCAATCGCGGGGAATAAAGTAGAAGAAATAAGTTACAAGGGAAAAAATATTGAGGCTTGGCAGGCAGGGTTTTTGATATACAGTGCCATTATGCTGGAGAAAAAACCAGAGCTGGCCATCCCGTTGCTCATGTACGCCTCCACTATAAAGGACGCCTATAAAGCTAGGATGGGGGTAGGATGGCTAAAGTATGACATGGTGTTCTGGCAGAGGATGGTGGCCAGGGGAGATCTGAAATGGGATTGCACTCATTCAGAGCTATGGGTGAGGAGCCTGTCAGGTTTTACAGGGACGGGAGCAGGGAATAGACAGGGAGGAAGTGGGCAACAGAAGAAAGCATGTTGGGGATTCAACAAGGCATCGTGCTCCTGGAGTAACTGCAAATTCAGACACATTTGTTCAAACTGCATGGGACAACACCCGGCGACCCAGTGCAGAACATTGGGGGACAAGAAAAGCGGGCAATGGGAAATGGGCAGCAATTTTGAGGGGGAAGGGGGGATACCAGATTGGGAGGGGAAGGTGTTTTCAGGGAAGAGGGGGATTTGGGAATGGGGGTATGGGGAACCAATGAGAGGAGATGGGGCAACAATGGGGGGGTTTAGGCTAGCTAGAACGCCAATCAGGGTGGGGGTGATAAATAAATGGATGAGGGGATACCCGGATGGGAGGGCAGGGAAGATGTTAGTGGAAGGCTTCAAAAAGGGATTTAGTTTGGAGTATCAAAGCGGGAGGAAGGGCACGAGGGCCAAGAATTTGATGTCAATAAAAGGTAAGGAGGACAAAGCTTTAAAGAAAATAAGGAAGAAAGTAGAGGCTGGGAGGATGGAGGGGCCATTTCAGACGCCTCCATTACCCTATCTGCGGGTTTCACCATTGGGCCTGGTGCCCAAGAAGCAACAGGAGGAATTTAGGCTTATTCATCACCTGTCATACCCAGAGGGGACCTCGGTGAATGACCACACACCGGAGGAGTGTAGCACGGTATCGTATGTAACACTGGATCAAGCAGTGGAGTTGATTAGAGTAAAGGAGGGAGCATGGTCAGCAAAGACCTATATCGAGTCAGCTTTCCGGCTACTTCCAGTCCGGAAGGAAGATTGGGACCTGTTGAGATTCTGCTTCCAGGGGTTCTTCTATTTTGACAAGGCAATGCCCATGGGCTGTTCCACAGCCTGTGCGAAATTTGAGGCATTTAGTTCCTGGATCCAATGGGTGTTTGGTAAAAAGTACGGGCACAAGGCAATGGTGCATTATCTGAATGATTTTTTGCTTGTAGGGGAGGGTGAAGATGAGACAAGAACAATGCTCCTAGATTTTGAGGAGCTGTGTAGGCAGTTAGGGGTGCCACTCGTTGGAGAAAAAACCGAAGGTCCAGCCAGGAAGCTGGAATTCCTGGGGACTGAGGTCAATGCAGAGGAGCAAGTCTTCAGGTTGCCACAACAGAAGGTGTCCAGGCTCAAGGAATTGCTACAAGAGGTAAAAGGTAGGAGGAGAGTCCCCCTGAGTCAGGTCCAACAGCTTTTGGGGCACTTGAACTTTGCATGCTGGGAGGTCACACCTGGGAGAGTGTTCACGAGGAGGTTAGCCAGGGCAACAGCGGGCAAAAAATGACTGCACCATTGGGTAGATATATCTCGGGGGATTAGACAGGATCTGGAAGTGTGGGAACAATTCTTAAAAAAATACAATGGGGTCACATTTTGGCAGAAAGAGTGGCTAGGGAATAACGATTTGGACCTATACACGGATGCATCTGGATCTATTGGGATGGGGGCTTATTTTCGGGGGAGATGGATCACTGAAACCTGGCTGGATTCCTGGAAGGAGAGGGGGCTGTTGAAGGACATAACCTTACTAGAGATTTTCCCAGTATGGGTGGCAGTGTTGACATGGGGGGGAACACCTAAGGAACAAAAAGATAATGTTTTGGTGTGATAACAGAGCTGTGGTAGAAGTTATCAACAGGCAGCGGGGGGCACTTGGAGATGGCAAACAGGGTCCTGAGACAGCTAGTCCTGAGGAGGTTAAAGCTAAACATGTCATTTAAAGCCACACATATAGAGGGGGTAAAAAATGACATAGCTGACAGCCTTTCCCATTTACAGCTGGAGAGGTTCAGGTCCATGGCACCACAAGTGGCTGCAAAAAGAACACCAGTATCAGAGAAAGTGTGGGAAACTGGCTGGAAGGAGTCGGACTGTTATACAGGAGCTCCTGGTCCACCAACACACAGAAGGCATATGAAGGGGTGTGGGGGGCATTCCAGGAATTCAGGGAGCAGGAGAGGTTCAAGGTAAGTGAGCCAGTTTCACAGGACCAGATAACAAAATACATGGTGAAGAAGTGGAAATCAGGAATGGTTAGCGGGACAATGGGGGTTCAACTAGCGGGGATAGGATGGGCATGTAGCACAAAAGGTTGTGCCGAACCAAATAAATTTAAGGTGGTTCGACGCATGTTGATGGGGTGGCAGTGGCTAAAAGGAGGGAAGGCAGATGCAAGAAAGCCCATTGCAGGGGATAAACTTAAGGGATTGGTTGGGGCCCTAGGGGAGATTTGTACTTCAGATTTCGAAGCCTTCTTGTTCAGGGCCATTTTCACAGTGATGGCAAGAGGCGCATTCAGGGTCAGTGAGGTAGTGGCGGCCAACAAGAAAGATGACACAGGGGGATTGTGGGAGGAGGAAATACACTGGGAACAAGAAAAGGTCACAATCTGGCTTAGATGTTCAAAGACTGACCAGAGGGCAATGGGGGCAGAGATTGTATTGGATAAATAGGAGGGTGAAGGAACATGCCCAGTCACATCACTATGGAAATACAAGGTGAAGAGACAGGGAAGGGGCAGGCAGTTCTTTACCAATAGGGATGGGAAACTGGTGACATGTTTCCAGGTAACAGGGGTGTTAAAAAAAGGAATGGCACACTTGGGGGAGAACCCTCAGAATTACTCCTCTCATTCATTTAGAATAGGAGCCACATCCACGCTAGCAAAAAAAGGTGGGTCTGAAGAAGAAATCAAAAAAGCAGGCAGGTGGAAGTCAAACTGCTATAAGACATATGTAAGGAAAATGGTCTAATATGTGCATTTGCTTTTCACAGGTCAAGACAGGTGCAGATGGGTCTGGATACTAGGGCACTCGTACATTTACTGGGAAGAGAGGTGGGCCACTAATCATCAAGGTGGGAGACAACTAGGACAGGATTCCGACAGCGTGATGGTTAATTGGAAAGGGATATGGGGCATGAGGTGGGCACAGATCATGCCAACCTTGGAGGAGTTGAAGCAGAAGTGGCCAAAACCAGATCTGATAATAATACACTTGGGGGTTAATGATCTAGGAGAACGACCATGGGGGTTGTTGTGCAAAGAGATGATAGGGGATTTGGGGACAATGCAACAGTTCTGGCCACAGGCAAGGATAGCTTGGTCAGAAATGGTGCCTAGGATGGTTTGGAGGGAGGCCAGGGATATAAAAGGGGTGGAATGGGCTAGGAAGAGAATTAACAGGAAAGTGGCAGCTTGTCTAAAGGGGGTGGGAGGAACATACATAGACCATAAAAACATAGTCTTTTCCAGCCCAGGAATGTACAGGCAGGATGGGGTACACCTCTCGGCAGTGGGGATGGCAACATATGTATTGCAAATAGAAAGCATAGAAAAGTGGGAGGAAAGGTGGGCCCATCATTCCATCGCATAAGCTAGAGATGGGCTAGTGGAAAAGTTTGAAGAAAAGAAAATTAAATGGGAGGGTGAGAAAAGGGGGGGCCATGTAAGAATCATGGGCCAGGCTCAGATGCCCAGACGTGGAGGCAAGCAAAAAAGTAGGAGGGAGGAAGGAAGGATTAATATGAGGGCCAGTTGCCATTGGCAGCTGGAAAAAGGGAGGGCAGCAAGGGGAATAGGAGAAGGGGTATTGGGCTTCCAAGCATACAGACCCCAAGAAGACTAAGGACAACAAGAAGGCAAGGACAACAGACAGTTTCCAAGAAAAAGAGGAGCAAGGGGTATTGGGCTTTAAACGTCCGGACCCTGAGAAGACAACAAAAAATGGAAAAATTATCGAAATATGTGATTGGAGTAATGTAAAGGTTGACTGTATGTTGAATGTAAAATGGATAACTTTGGAGAATGAAGGAATGTTGAAATTGTAAGTGAAAGTAAAATGAAAACATTGTGCGATATGTATAATAAAATGAATTACCAGTCGATCACCCACTATCAGTTGTAGTGCTTCCTTTTTTCTGGGGAATCTCCCTCTGACAAATGCGGTTGCCCGTAAGATACAACCTCAATTGTCAGGAGGATACCAGGAGAAAGGGAGCATGGGGGTGGGATATGGGTGGGAGGGGAGGACAGGTTAGGAACAGGTCCAGGTTGAGGGGTGGAGGAGGGTAGGAGGAAGCAGGAGGGATGGATAGGAGGAGGCTCAGGTAGAGAGGGAGGGTTATGATGTCATACTGCCATGACAAATACGACTAGGCAGGTAGGACAGGTGAGGATTGGGCAGAAGGAAAAGGGGGGCTTGGGGGTATTTAGGAGCCAGTAGAGAAGGGGTCTCCTCTTTGCTGGGTCTCAAGATTAACACCCACCCGCCCACCCTGGAACTGGCAAAAGGAGGGAGAGGAAGCTAAAGGTGAAAGGGAATGAGAACACCGGGTCACCAAAAAAGGGTGATGGGAGAAGGGGAGTGAGCCCCAAAGAAAATGAGATCACCAGGTCACCGAAAAAGGGTGACGGGAGATAGGGAGTGAGCCTCAAAGAAAATAACAATGGGTTTGTGAAAGAGGCCAACAGGAAGATAGAAAGGGAGAGAAGGCAGGACAATGGGTCACCAGAGAATGGTGACAGGGAAGGAGTGAGCCCCAAATGATATGGGTTGGTGAAAGAGGCTAACAGGAAAAGAAATGCCCGGGCAAGCAGGACTTGCAGGGGCAGGAGTGACAAAGGGGGACATGAAAAGGCATGGGTTTGTGAAGAGGGCAACAGGAGAAAAGGAAAAAGTGGAAAGAAGGGACAGACAAAGAGAGGGCAACAGGAGGAAGGGGCAGGAATGGTAAGAATAGTTGCCAGAGGAGGGCAACAGTTAAGAAAGAGAAGGGGCAAGGAAGCCAAAAGAAGGCAACAATCAAGATAAGGCAGGGGTGAAAAGAAAGTGGACTGAATGAGGGCACAGGATGGAGGAATAAGGAGGGCTCTCCAGAGGGAACAAAGCAAAGGCAGGGAAGGGTGAAATAATTTGAAATAAAAAGGGAAAAGTTGAAGAAAAGAAAATTAAATGGCGGTGGGAAGGGGGCCATGTAAGAACCATGGGCCGGGCTCAGACACCCGGACGTGGAGGCAAGCAAAAAAGTACGAGGAAGGAAGGATTAATATGAGGGCCAGTTGCTATCGGCAGCTGGGAAAAGGGACGGCAGCAAGGGGAATAGGAGAAGGGGTATTGGGCTTCCAAGCATCCAGACCCCAAGAAGACTAAGGACAACAAGAAGGCAAGGACAACAGACTGTTACCAAGAAAAAGAGGAGCAAGGGGTAACATAGAAACATAGACTTTGACGGCAGATAAGGACCGCTTGGCCCATCTAGTCTGCCCATTTCCCTACCTACAGGATAAGCCGCAGATCCTAGTTAACCAACAGCCTATTTCTTCCTACCCCCCACAAGAATTGCCTTATGTCTGTTCCATGCATTCTTGAATTCTCCCACAGTTTTAGACCCCACAACCTCCTCAGGAAGGCTGTTCCATGCATCCACTACCCTCTCTGTGAAATAATACTTCCTCACATTGCCCCTGAACTGCCCCCCTATCTTTAAATTGTGTCCCCTTGTTCTTGCACGTCTCTTTTTCTGAAAGATGCTACCCTCTTGGACTTTGTTGATTCCACTGAGGTACTTAAAAGTTTCTATCATGTCCCCTCTCCCTTCTTTCCTCAAGGGTATACATATTAAGCCCCTTTAGTCTCTCCTCATATGGCTTCTCTTGCAGACCCTCCACCATTTAGTTGTCCTCCTCTGACTGCCTCTATCCTGTCTATGTCCTTGCAGAGATGGGGTCTCCAGAACTGGACACAGTACTCCAGATGGGGTCTCACCAACTGTCTGTACAGAGGGATAACAACTTCCTGTTATCTGCTGCTGATGCCTCTCCCTATGCATCCCAGTATACCCCCGGCCCTCCCTACTGCCTTCTTACATTGCTTGCTAACCTTGAGGTCATCTGATATGATTACCCCTAGATCCCTTTCCTTTTTTGTTGTTGTTACTACCTCCCCCCCATTGTGTATTCTTCCCCTGGGTTCTTGTTTCCCAGGTGCATTATTTTGCACTTCTTTGCATTGAATCCTAGCTGCCGTACTTCTGACCATTCCTCCAACCTTGCCAAGTCCCATCTCATCCTTTCCACACCTCCTTGTGTATCAACCCTGTTGCAGATCTTTGTGTCATCTGCAAAGAGGCATACTTTTCCTTCCAGTCCCTCTGCAATGTCACTTATGAAGACATTAAAAAGGACTGGACCCAATACTGAACCCTGCAGTACCCCACTAGTAACCCCTCTTTCTTCAGAGTGGACTCCATTTACAATTACCTTCTGTGTCCTGTTGTCCAGCCAATGTTTTACCTAGGCTACCACCCTGGAACCCACTCCCAAGCTGGTTAATTTCACTATTAATCTTTTGTGTGGGACTGTGTCAAATGCTTTGCTAAAGTCTAGGTAGGCCATGTCCACAGCCCCTCCCTGGTCTACTACTTTGGTCACCCAGTCAAAGAAATCTATTAGATTCGTCTGACATGACCTTCCCGCTGTGAACCCATGCTGCGTTTGGTCCTGTGCCCCACTGGCCTCTAGGCACTCAACTATTCTTTCCTTGAGAAGTGACTCCATCACTTTCCCTACCACAGAGGTCAGACTGACAGGTCTGTAGTTTCCTGCCTCTGTCTTGGTCCCACTTTTGTGAAGGGGAATCACAACCGCCTTCCTCCAGTCCTCAGGTACCACACCATCCTCCCATGATTTATTAAAAAAAGTTGCCAGTGGTTTCACTAGTTTCCCCCTTAATTCTTTTAGAATTCTGGGGTGAATTCCATCAGGCCCCATTGCTTTGTCCACCTTCAGTTTTAGGGGTTCTTGCAGAACCCTTACTTCTGTGAAAGGACTGGGATCAACCCCCCTATCAAAAGTGCTTTTGTTAATTGGATTAGGCACTTCCCCCTCCTCTTTTGTGAATACTGAGCAGAAATATTCATTCAGTATCCCTGCTTTTTCACTGTCCCCCTCTGCCCACCCACTGTTCATTCTATTCAGCCTCACTATCCCTCCCTTTGTCTTTTTACGCTCGCTTATGTATCTATAAAAGGTTTTATCCCCCTTCTCAACCAAGTTGGCTATCTTTTCCTCAGTTTTGGCCTTTGCTATTCTGACTTCCTTCCCTGCTTCCTTCTGCCTTAACTGGTACAGCTCTCTGTTCTGCTCCTTCTGTGTTTCTTTATACTTCTGGAATGCTATCTTTTCTTCCTGACTTTCACAGCCACCTCTTTTTGAGAACCATAGTGTCTTTTTTTTCTTTTGATTTGTTTATTTGCTTCACACAAAGGCTTTGTTGCCTCTTTGATGGCAGTTTGATGATTCCCCATTGTTTGCTCCACACCTCCTCCTTAGCATGTTTGCTAGTGCTTTTCTGAGGCACTCTCCCATCTTGCCAAAGTCAGCCCTCCTGAAGTCCAGTACCCTCACTTTTGAATGGCTTGACTCTGTAGCTGAGTTTAACGTGAACCACACTGTTTGATGGTCACTTGTTCCCAGAAGGCAACCCACTTCTAGATCTGAGATCCTCTCACTGCCCCTGTTTGAGAGTATGAGGTCTAAGATTGCTCCTTCATGAGTGGGTTCTGAAACTAGCTGTCTGAGGCCCGCCACCTGTAGGGCATCAAGAATGGCCTTGCTCTTGGATGTGGCTGCAGCAAATGTGCTCCAGTTAATATCTGGCATATTCATGTCTCCCATCAACAGTATCTCCCTTTCTGCCATTCTAAGAATGCCTTCTATCATATCCTTGTCCATTCCCTCCCCCGTGGGGTCTATACAAACCCTGTGTGGATTGTGTGTGCCCTCAATCTCCAAGGTGACCCACAGTGCCTCCTCTCCTCCCTGTTTGCTCTTTTGTTCAGTTGCTTTTTATCCCTTCCTTTACATAGAGAGCTACTCCTCCCCTCTTCTCCTGCCTGCTCTCCTGTGGGTTATGTACCCTGGTATGTTAACATCCCAGTCATGGTTCTCTGTGTACCATGTTTCTGTGACTGCTACAATATCCAGGCATCCCTCTTCCATCAAGGCCATCAGCTCAGGGAGCTTGTTGCCCAGACTATGGGCATTGATACTCATTACCCTCCATTTCCTGATGGCCTTACTCCTTTTTGCCCCATCCCTGTCCTTCTTGCCTTTGTCACTTTCTCCATTTACCCCTGCCCTTCTCCCTATCGACACCTCTATGTTGGTGTTTACTGCACTTGCTACTGTGATTATTTTTGAGGGGCTAGGATTTCTCTGCTCCTTTCCAGTGCCTCCCCCCTTGGCTAGTTTAAATGCTTGCCAATGAAGTATTTAAATCTATCACCTAGGATCCTGGTTCCCCTCCTGGACAGATGCAACCCATCATGCCAGTATAGGCTTGCATCACTCCAGGTGGACCCCCAGTCCCCAATGAAGCCAAATCCCTGAGCTCCACACCAGTTTTTCAACCACTGATTGAATCCCATAGTGCGGAACACCCTAGCCTCTCCTACGCCATAGATGGGCAGCACCTCCGAGAAGGTTACCATGCGTGCTACTTGTCTAAGGCCCCTCCCCAATTCCACAAACTCTTCCTGCACTTCTCTAATCCCTTTCTTAGCCAGGTCATTTGTCCCTAGGTGGACAATGACATCCAGCTCCCTCCCCTGTGCAGCTGCTCCGGCAATCCTGAGGATTCGCTCCCTGTCCCTCCAAGCCATGGCACCAGGCAGGCACCTTACCTCCCTCTCCCCTTCCTCCCCCAGTTCTACCTTCCTAACAATGGAGTCCCCCACCAGGAGTTGTTTCCTTCCCCTGCGGGGTCCCCTGCCACCCTCCTGTGGGTCTCCTTTGTGGAGGTTCCCAGCATCCTCCTTGGTCTCCACTGCAGGTGCCTCCATAGAGGAACCACACTTTGCTAGAATGACATAGGAATTGTGAAGAGGTACAGCTGGAGGGATGCACCTCTGTTCCACCACTCTCACCCTCCCTGAGCCCACTGTGGTCCAATCGCTCCTCTTTCTTGGCAACCTCTGAGGCAATGACAGTGGCACTGGTGGTCCCTGGATGGAAGAGGAGGTCCCACAAATCCTGGCCAACTCAGCCTGGAGATGAGCAACCTCCTCCCTCAGCTCAGAGAGGTACCTGCAGATGGGCAACACCGCATCCTCCAGAATGTCTCCCAGAAGACTGCTGCTCCACAGCCACTGCACTGCACCACTCCCATCATGTCTTATTTCTGGCCCCTTAACTGTTTGCAATCCTTACTCTTTCCTCTGTTTTTTTCTCTCTCTCCTTACTTTCTGCCTGTGTGCCCTTTAAGCTCCTGATGTTCCTGTTCTGAGACAAGAATATCCTATATTTCTCAGTAGACCCCTTACTTGCTCAGAGGAGACCTCCAGCAGCTAGAGGGGGCCGGAGAGCTACTCTTGCCCTTTTAGGATGGTGGGTCTTTGGTGTCTCTGTGATCACTCACTTCCTGCTCCCAAACAGGAAGTTCCTGTTGTCAGTCAAATTATGTGCCTATAAAAGTTGAAGTAGCTTTGGGTAGGAGGGTGGAGGGGAGGGAAGGAGGGCAATATAGTCCCAGTAGAGAAGTCCAGTCACACAGCAGTCCTTTCTCCTGGTGTCTTCTGCCAAGCTAATCGGGCTTTAAATGTCCGGACCCCGAGAAGACAACAAAAAATGGACAAATTATTGAAATATGTGATTGGAATAATGTAAAGGTTGACTGTATGTTGAATGTAAAATGGATAACGTTGGAGAATGAAGGAATGTTGAAATTGTAAGCGAAAGTAAAATGAAAACATTGTGCAATATGTATAATAAAATGAATTGCCAGTTGAGCACCCACTTTCAGTTGTCATGCCTCCTTTTTTCCGAGGATCTCCCTCTGACAAAGGCCTTATGACTGTGGTGGTGTTTGTGGCCCTGACCACGGCATTTGATTTAATTGAGTATGATTTGGCATGCTCAAAGTTAAGTGTCTTAGGTTTTTGTGAAACAGCCATGTCCTGGGTAGGGAACTACTTAACAAATCATAAACAATTTGTTAGTATTGACACTGCTGTATCTGACACATCTTTGATTACTTGTGGTGTCCCTCAGGGGTCCATTTTGGGCCTCTTATTATTTTCTTTTTTATTTGTTCTTTTATTCTCCCCCTACCCGCAGCACTCCCACTCTTCGGGAGACACCTATGGCCTTCTAGTCTCCGCCCTCTTACCAGGAGCCCTGGTGCAGTCCAATTATTTTCTATTTTTGTTAATGAACTTCCCTCCTTTTGCAAAACATGTGAAACCATCCTTTATATGCATGCCTTGATTCTTTTTTCTCCAAGGTAGTTCTCTTTCTGAATTAATTGCAGCCTTGAATCACGATTTTGAAAGAGTCTACAAATGGTTTCAAGCTAACTCACTGGTCTTGAATTCAAAAAAAGACCAAATCTATGATTTTTGAGACTACCTTCATGCTTATTGACAACCTGTCTTTATGTTTGTACAACTGAATGGTTTAGCCATTGAACAGGTTTATCAATTTAAGTACCTCAGTGTCCTTTTGGACCCTGTAAACACAGAACCCAACAGGAAATCATACAGCAAATCAGATGACACAGAACATTTATTTGATAGTTGCAGGGGGCTACCCTGATTTTACTCACTGCACCCAGACAGATTGATGAATGGCTGGCGACACCATGGACTTTCTGGACTTCCCGGATTTTGGTGACAACTGAGGCTGACACACCTCACCTCCGCTTAACAGCCTTTTCCTGTAGGTGGCCACAATCTGCGACTTGATTTTCCACAAGAGCTGACTCCCCAAGGCTGATCTCTCACCAGGCACATGATAAAGCTGGTACAGGAACAGCCTTTTAGGGCCAAAGATGGCATAGGCCTGGAGATGAAACTTCAGCTTGGTGAACAATTCAACTTTTTGGTTACTAATAGTCTTTACTGCAGAAGTAGAAGAAAACCCATGGTAGTATCTCCCTCTTGGCGCTTGGCA
Source organism: Neoceratodus forsteri (assembly GCA_016271365.2). Classification (NCBI taxonomy): domain Eukaryota; kingdom Metazoa; phylum Chordata; order Ceratodontiformes; family Ceratodontidae; genus Neoceratodus; species Neoceratodus forsteri. The sequence continues at coordinate 191,598,155 of CM057458.1, forward strand.
AGAGACAGCTTTCGCAGTAGCAGGCTTCACTTTATTCAGAAGAGCCTGGAGCAATTTCTTCACAGCAGTCGGTCCTGCTTTGGGATGGCTCAACAACAAATACCTTTCTTCTGGTAGGAAAAAAAGCAAGCTTTTTGAATCCACATTCATGACTAGGAAACACTCTGCTTTGAGGCAGTCAGGGTGGCTTTAATTCCTGTAAGGAGATGAAACAGGCCCTTTCCCTTTGGTTATCCTAATCCCTCACAGGAGCACCTTCTCAGTGGCTCGAGCAGAACACAGCTGCGAACTGCAGCTACACACTTGCTCCTCTCAGCTTGGGTGCTCGAGCTGGACTGACTCAACTGTTCAAACACAGTTCTGACTGAAGACCAGGATCTCTGCATTCTGATTAGCTGCCTGTGTTGTTAGTCTCAGTCTGAATGCCCTCACTGGTTAATTTTACGCACCAACCAGAAAGTTCACAGCTTTTCCAATGCATCACTGTAATTAGGACCCATTGAGGACCCCTTGGTTTCTACTGGTCCGAATACGGAGTCCAGGACCAAACATGGCAGCTCCATAGTGGAGAAATAGAGAGGCAATGTAAACAACTCATTTATATGGTAATCAGGATTTAGAAATAAACAATTGCAGTGCTTTGAAGAACTCCATCAGCGCTACTGCTAAATGGAGTCAATTAGAGTTATGCCTGGCTGGTCACAAGCCTTGGTTTACTTGGACCCAGCCCAGGCTATGTACGCTATACACAGAACTGGATCTCTTAAAGGGATAGCTTGGTGGCATGGTTCTGCACACTTACGCAGGACAGCATCAGAACACTACTGTACAACAATTTGCTTTCTCTTTCAGGATGTCAGCCAGGCAGTGGGGATTACTAGAGCCCAGGGAGCCACTGAAGGTAAGATCCCCAATTTGTGGGGGTTTATATTAAATCAAATGTTACTGTTTTTATTTTAACACCTATACCCCTGTTTACAGAAGTAAAACCCTAGTTCCATACTGACAACATATATTGCATTCAGTGCAGTAACAGGATTTTTGTCACTGTGTTCCTTTACTTTCCCAGCAGCCTTTGCTGTCTTTTGATTGGGTGCTGTGGTGATGCATTTTAATTTTCTGGTTCTCAGAAAACTGATTTCAAGACCTAAAAATTAGAAAATTATGGAAGAAAAAGTCCATTTGTCCATGCAGCCTGCCCATAAAAACCTATCAAACCCCAGGACCTTTGTCCATGCAGAGTTCTCACCCATACAACCACCCCCGTGCTCCCACCCTATTGCTACCACCCTGAGCAACACTAAGCCCTTCCCTCTGTCCCAGCCATGCTTGAAACCATTAATGATTTTGGCCCTCTTCACATCAGCTGGTAGACTGTTCCCTGGCTCAGCCAACCTTTCTGTAAAATAAAACTTTCTCACATCCCTCTTAAACCTCCCCCCAACAGTTTCAACTCATATTCCTGTTTTCTTGCTCTGCTACTCCTGTGAAAAAGTTTCTTGCAGGTTACCTTATTCACTCTCGTCAGGAACATGAAGGTCTCTATCATGTATCTCCTCTCCCTTATGACTTCCACTGGGCACATGTTCAGTGCCTTGAGCCAATCCTTGTAATGCCTGCCCTGCTCAGGAGTGTAATTATAAGGGGGGATGGAGGTACAAATCCCCCCCAACAATTCAGCTCATCACTGTTGTTACCCCCAACTTCAGCCCCTTACTTTTGCTGCTGGTGTGATGGGAGGCTCTGGAGCCTGGAATGGGAGTGGGTCAGTGGGACTTTCAGAGCAGAAGAAGAGCACAAAGGCAGTGGCACCATCTCCACAGCATTGCAGGAGTAAGCAGTGTGTCAGGAGAGTAGAGAGAGCTTGCCATGGGAAAGTGTGGCACAGCCAGCTTAGACAGACTGGGGGGTGACCACTGCTGCACAACGTAGGCTGGCTGGACCCAAGATGGAGAAGGAGTGAATGCAGCAAGGAGGGAAAAAATGATGGGCCACACCCAGAAGTAGCACAAGCATAAGCATGAATAGTGAGGACTAGCGGGAGACTGCTGGCGTCAGAAGAGAACTACGGTGCTGCTTCACTTCCCTCTGTTTTTGCCACATTTTTACTTAAAAATGAATGCTGCCACAGTTGCCTGGCCAATGGGATGAAGGAGCTTGAGTCTGTCAGAGGAGTCGGAATAGGAAGATGAAGCTAGGGGGGCTCGTGACTGTGTGGGATTTATTCTTTCTTTTCCAGGCCAGATTCCCACCCTTTGCTGCTGTGCCAGATGGAAGTCATGAGCAGTACTGCTGGAGTTGAACTACGAGTCTGAGGGAGGTGGCAGGGTACTGGTGGTGGTAGTGGTGGTGAATTGATGGATGCTTTACTTGGTGGGTGTGGGTGGCCACATCTATCATGCCACGGGTAGCATGCAGAGGAGGTGGTAGGAGGGATTTCTATCAGTGAGTCTGCACAGGCATTCTGGTAACTGGCAGGGTCCACCCACATGCTATTGACCATTAAACTGATTTGGCAAGAGTCAGGGAGTGGGATAGAAGCTGCTACAATCTGTGATCTCATTCTGCTGACTTTCATTCCCTGCTACTTTAGCATCTGGCTCTGCCAGTGACCAGCACAACCAGTCCAGTTAACTCCAAAAGATACTTAGCTTGAGCTAACTTAGCTCTAGTCTGCAAGATGAGAAGGGGGTGGTGTTTATGTGTATTGATGGTCTGCTGTGTTGGTCCTGTGATTGTCTGATTTACAGTGCTGTCTAGCTTCTTTCCTGTGTGCCACTTGACTATGTTTGCCTCAGTAAGAGCTGCTGGATGGGTGGGGTGGGTGTTATGGTTAGCCTAACATGCAACTCCAGTCTCTTAGTTTTTCTTTCAGCAAATGTTTTCTGTGTTATCAAAGTTAAAGTAATTTAAAAAAATCAAACCTTGTAGGTGGGTGGATGAACAGTGTGTGGTGTGGACAGGTGGAGGGCTTGAAAGGCAGGGGCATATCTTTTTTTTTTGTTTAAAAAAACTACCCAGTGTAGCTGTTCCTCCTTCCTTCAGTGGCTCAGTAGGTAGCACACTCACTTCTGAAGCCAGGAGATCAGAGGGATGTGGGTTCAGTTCCCACATCTGGCACTTGGGATAATATCCCAGTACTGACACTGTAGTGCAGCATGAGAGGGGTGCTGCGCTTCTGAGGTGCTGTCTTTCGGATGAGACATTAAACTGAGGTCCCATCTGCCTGGATTGGTGGTAGTTCAGGTGGATGTTAAAGATCCCATGGCACTTATTGAAAAGAGCAGGGGAGCTTTTATTGTCAAGAAAAAACGAAGAAAAACCTAAAATAAAATTATACAAATAAATATAAAAGAGAATACAGTGTACAGTTATATTGATATATCATGAAAAATACACTTGCATTATGAACAAATTCTCAAAAGTATAAATTCTACGTGTATTTAATAAAGGTATGGAAACCTTTCCACCATCTAATAATTTGTTTTGAAGAAGAAAAACTACAGTCTCTGGAATGTATCTTCCCCATCTATTGTACAATTATTGTGTAAAAAAACATTATAATCCACCTTTTTCTGGTAAATGACCAATTGACATTGTGCCTGCCATAGATAAAAACAAAGACAGCAAAAGAAAATAAACAAAGTCTCATTATGAAAATGTAATAGACTTTAAGGGTATTTACCAATTACTAAGATATCATAGATTAGGAATGCCAACCACTTAAAGTTCATTTTTTTTGCCAAAAATACCCATACATTTCTGGAATAAGATCAGTACAAAAGAAAATGTTCTGTGGATTCTTCTAAATTAATACAGTCCATATACGGACAGTTTCTTTCTTCCCTGGCTTTATACTTAGGATTACCTCATAAGTTTAATCTTCCATACATAAGTAACCAGAGGGTTTCCCACATATGAGGGGGGAGTCTTTTACTATTAATTTGAGATAAAATGAAATGATTATCTCCTTCAGGACAATTTTTAAAGACTGGGGCTGTGGGGTAAATATGACTCTTTATAGATCTGTAAATGGTTTTTCCAGTACCTTGTAGTAGCATTTCCTTCAATATGTCCCATTTGTATATTTTCTGTGCAGCAGGTTTAAAGTATAATGGAATATATAAATATTTACTACACCTAGGAGGTACACTTTTCCAAGCTGCTATAAATTTATTTAGAACCAAACGTACCCATCTGTTACCACCCTTTGTAATTTATAATAGTCCACTGCGAATTGTTACTGAAAAAAATTATGAGAAACAGAACACCACTGGATCAATCATTCCAATGCCTCCTTTAGTTTTATCTAAATAAGTGAAATGTATCTTAATAGGATTAAGTCTGTTCCCCCAGAACATTTGGAAAAATAAACTATAAACCTTGGTTTCTAATATTGCAGGTAATGGAAAAATCACTGCAACATGTTGTAAGCAGGGCAAAAGAAATTTCTTAGAAATCTGGATTCTTTTCTGCTTTGTAAGTTTTCACTGCTTCCACCTCATTACTTTAGATTCAATTTTTTTTACGAGCTTTATCCCAATTTTCTAAAGGCAAATTTTGTGGGCCAAATAGAATACCTAAAATGTTAATAGGTTACGCGGAAAATTTAATTCCATTATCCCTAACCTGTAAATTACTTCCTGTACCTATGAATAAGCCTCGTGTTTTTGTTAGATTTAATTTAGTATTTGAAACACTCGCATAGGTTGTAAATTCTGATAAGAATTTTCTAAAACAAGTATGGTGTGAACAAAAAAAAAAACATCATCTGCATATGCTTGTACCACCAATTGCTGTTGTATTCCTATACCTGTAATTCCTTTCCATTGAGGAATATCTATTAGCTTTCTCAACAAAGGGTCTAAAGAAAAAATATACAGTAAAGGGCTCAAAGGACAGCCCTGTCTTACTCCTGTATGAATTGAAAACCCTGGCGCAAGTTGGCCATGTATAACTGGGAATATTTGAGAAGACTGGTATAAGAGCTTAATATTTTTTATAACTTGAATTGGAACATGATAAACTTCCAAAACTTGAAAAAAAAAGCCTATAAACCCTATCAAAAGCTTTTTCCAAGTCAGCCACCACTATACAATTAGATACCCCTGAAATTGTAGTGTTCAATAACATCTCTAATAGTCATCAGAGCTGACTGCATTGTTCTGTCAGGAAGGCTGCAGAATTGTTGTGGGGAAATTACTTTAGCTGCATATCTCTGCAATCGATTATTGATCAGAATTATTAAAATTTTATAATCCGAATTTAATAAAGTGATAGGTCTCCAATTTTTAATATCAGTTCTAGTCCCTATTTTAAATAAAAAAAAAAACATTAAACCCTCTGAGAAGGAGGGATAGATAGTATAAGTATGAAAAAAATAATCAAAAACCAATTTTAAACAAAGTGCTATAATATTTGAAAAGGATTTATAACATTTATTAGTAAGCCCATCATTCCCTGGTGATGAATCATTATTGAAATTTTTTTATAGCAGCTTCAATTTCAGTCACAGTTATTGGTTCTTGTAAAACAGAAATCTCACGTGGAAAACCCAGGACTGGAATATTATGTAAAAAAATGTTATATTCTCCTGTGAAATAAGAATTTTAAGAGCCAAGGAGTGAAAATCATTTTCTATCAATTTATTAATTCCTTCTACTGTACCTATACAGTTTCCATCAGAATCTACTAAATGATCAAAATTGGTAGAAGCTTTAATGGTTTTACACGCCTCATATGGATCACCTATGGGTGATTTCTGGGTCCCACTATACATCAAAGCCTGAATTGTTTGAGCTCTGTCATATTGATAGGGCTTTATTTCTGTTTTTAATTGTGCAATTTGGTCTGTATAATCACATTTAGATGTATATGAAAAAGTATAAAGTTTTTATAATTGTTGTCTAAGTGAGAGATATTTTAAAAAATTCTCATTTCCTGTTGTTTTCCCATATTTTATAAACCAAATTTTTAAATCAGCTTTGGTGGTTATCCACCAGTCCCCTATATTAGGGTATAGAAAAACTACAGATAATCTAGCTATGAGAAGATTTGAAATAGTATGATGAACATATGGATTTGATAAGATAGAAGAATTAAGTTTCCATCTATTCAATTTTGGCAGAGCTCATGCTCCTTGGAGGATTGTGCAATATAAAATTAAATGGTCTGAGAATTCTACTGGATATGATTTAAAATTTATGACGGGTACATTAGAAGAGGTAGATAAATAGTCTATTGTAGTATGTAATTTACTTTGAGTATACGTAAAGTTAAGTCCTGAAATCTGATATTTCCTACAGTTTATAAGATCTGCAGTTTTAACTAAGTGCTCCAATGCATTGTAATCACAATAATTTTCTTTTTGGTGTAGGGATCAGAATCATCCTGTTTCAAATGCAAGGTACAATTAAAATAACCTCCAAAAAGAACTAGATAAGTGGTAACCAAGAAAGGTTGGATAGCTCTCAAAACAGCTACCCTCTCAGCCTTAGTTTGGGGGTTGTAAATAGTAATAAAATGAAAACTTACTTCTTCCCACAACCCATCCAATATCAACACCCTCCCTGCAGTCAAATCTATTAATTTCCTTATAGTAAATTTGTAAGAATTAAAAAGAATCCCAATTCCGTCTGCCTTATCTGGTTCAAATGACCAATAAGAAGTACCCCAGTTAAAGACCTTCTTAAAAGCCACCACTTGATCTGCAGAATGCATCCAGGTTTCTTGTAAAAAACAGACATTAATTTGTAAGTCATGAATATATTGAAAGACAGCCTGACATTTAACATAATTAAGAATACTATGCATGTTGAAGGAACCCCAAGTGCATACAGTCATATGTTAAATGTTCAGAGTGTGAAAATTATTTTTTTCTTTTTTTTCCCCTTGTAATCTCTAGTATTCTGAGAGGGAGGTTCTAAGGTAGAGGCCTGAGAATCAGAATCCCCTTGATTTATTTCAGTATCACCCCAAAAAAGTGCTGCATATGAATTACCCATCTCCAGAGGTTCTGGGGAAAGGGGTGGGGTAAGCTTGTTTTTTGAGAATCTAGTGGACCGCCTTCTAGAAGGTGGTGAGGCTGCAGGAGGTACTAAGGAAGGCTCTTCTGAACTGTTAGGATCTTTATAACGCACAGGCACTAACAAATTTGGATCAGGACTAGAGACTTTGACTCTAGGACGGAATCCTGAGTAACTAAAACTAAATCTGCCACTGGAATGGGGGTTGGGTTTTTCCTGAGCAAATGTAGTCTTTTAGTGATCTCAGAAATTGGAAGGGAGGAGTGATAAGGTGGGGGGGAGGATTTTCAGGAAAGGGGTTGGGGGAAGGTTTTCAGCAGAGAGAGCCACTGTGTCCTGGGCTTGTTTTATAAGTACTTAAGGACTAACACATGAAGCTTTATTTTTTGCTGCCCAAGGACAATCTCCAAAATTGTGCCTGTACTCTTCACATAAGTCACACTTTGTGTGATTAGCACACTGCATGGTGACATGGCCTATTTCTCCACAATTGTCACAATGTGGTTTGTCACAGGTACTTGACAAATGGGTACAGGCACCACACTTATAACAAGCTCTCAGTTGTGCCCCATAAAAACAAACCCATCTATCCCTCCCCAAAAGAAATGAATTAGGGATATGTTCCATTCCTAAATCAGTCTGTCTAAGCTTAACTTTATATTTCCAGCCCCCTGTCCAAAAGTTTTCTAAATCTAGAATTGCTTCTGGAGCACTGAGCACGTCACATTTTTGATTCAACCAATAAAAACCAATAAGTTATATCTTCCACATGGACCCCCTCATTCCGAAACATTACAGTAACATATTTTATAAGTGGCTTAGTAAGTGGAATTACTAAAAAGGAGGTCCATATGGGAGAGAACTTAACTTGTCCATAACATTCCCAAAATAAATCCAGTGCATGTGCTGTCTTGAAGCTGACATCAAAGTTGTCTTCTCCTGATATATTAATAAAGGCAAAAACATCAGTATGTGAAAAATGCAATGAATCCTTTAACAAAGTCCTGCCTACATAATAGTGGTCAGGTCTCTCCGCTAAACCCCCTTTATATCTAATGTGTTCTGCATTCCTTCTAGGGGCTGCTTCTTTTTTTGCATTGGAAAACAAGTCCAACATTAATGGTTTTTAGTTAGTGTCTTCTGGGTCTTTTTTTTCCTGATTTGGATTTTCGTCACCATTACTTTGTTGGTGTTTTGAGATGTCTAAATTAACTGAAGATTGATTTTATTGTAAACCCCCTTGTTCTTTAATAGTTTCCATAGAAGGTACAGGTAATTCCTGTTGATTTACAGGACTATTTAAAGGTCATACATTAGATCCTGGTTTCCAGTCTGGTGTGGCCTGCGAAAAATCAAATGTAGAATCCCATGCTGGATCAGGGAGCCAGTTACCCCCTGACATTTCCTTCCATCCAGCCTCGAGAAGTGCTTTCTGTGGTGGCCAAGAAGTGCAAGGGAGAACAGGCCCCTCTGAGAGTATAGTATTAGTGGTGGAACATGCAGGTGTAACAGTCTGAACAATCGTTTGCTGCCCAGCTAAGTTCACAAGTTTTTCATGCTGCAACACATCTCTGTCTGTACCGGTGTTTTTTGCATAATGGTGGTGTCTTTAAAGGAAAAAAACAAAGCTGTAAATTGTTGATTGTGTGTTGTTTGATATCTAACTGGGCTTTTTAGCAACGTTTCAGAAGTCTCAGGGTGTTTGAAAACAAAACCACCTTTTTAGAAAGCTGGGGATTCGGCTCACAGTTCAGTTTTGTTGTTTGCAATCTGTTACTAGGTTTAAATCCTATAGACTGCGGATCGGAATTAAGAGGACTTTGTTTCAAAGGTTGGGAAACCGAAGGTACAGGCTTTAGGCACACATCTACCTCAGCAGTGTTTGGACTGCCAGCCTTTAGATCAGTTAAATCATTTACTGCAGAAAAAAACGTAACCAGGGAAGATGACTCACCCAGCCTCGGTGAAGCCTTTGATGCTACTGCGTCAGACGCCAGACTGACAGGCGGAAGAAGCTGAATGACAGCAGATCCTTCTTGCCACTCAGAAATTAAAGCCGACTGACTCGCTAACTTTTTTCAATGAATGTATCATTTCCAGAAATATTATTAGTCGATTTAGTCATCGTACCCTCCAAGCAATCATTTGTCTGGTTGTCACTTTGTTTTTGAAGAACCAAAATATCTTCTGCCGAGGTATAAATATCCGTAACATTGTCGTCTTTTTCACAAACAATCTCCATATCATTTTTTCCATTCTCAGCCTCTGGTTCAACAATGGTAGAGGAGGAGGCTAACTCTTCTACCTGAAATGCATCCTCACACCATGATGCCTCACTCTGAGTGGTCCTCTTGAAAAAACAGACGTCCAAAACTCCTCCTACTGACAGCAATTCAGTAGGGGAATTTTTTTATTAAAGAGTTGGACTTCATAACACAACAATACATAAGAAATCAAACATAAAAATACAGAAACATCAACAAATTAACAGAGCAAAAAGGAAAGAAACAAAAATAAACTATAAATTCTATACCAATGAGTACAATGAATCCAAAAATGTGCAACCTTTTCCTTACTATAATGCAATAAATCCATTTGTATAATATCATGTAAAGATTGTCGAATATTGGCCAATAATTCAACATACAAGACCCACTTTTGATGAAGAACCCTCAAACATCTAATTTGCCACAAATGATAGTGAGTTACAACAAAAATAAGATACAGATTCTCTGGATTATATTTCACACATAAAGCATGATTCCCACCACACATAATATCAGAATAGGATAATACTAAAAACTCAGGTTCCCCCCAAATAGCACTCAAGTAAGCCCGAAATTGTACTACAAATACACATTCAAAAAATAAATGACACTGAGTTTCCACCACCTGTGAACAAGAAGGACGGGGACAATATCTATCTTCCAGTTTTTTATGTTTATGATTACCCTTCCACTAATCCTACCAAAATTCCTAACTATAAACAATCCGCATATTTGAAGGGATACGAGGATTCGCAAATGACGACACTACCACCTGTTGTACAGAAGAACAAAAGGGAAATTCGATCACAGTAGGATTGTCATTAGACAGAATAGTTTGATAAACTGCCTTCCTAGTCAAAGTCAAAAAATCCTGCGGTCCAAGTTTCCATTTAATAGCCAACTTAAAACAGTCAGTTCCATAATCTGGTATAGGGGTCTGTTTTCCTAATAATCTAGGAGAACCCTGTTTCCAAAACTGTATATTTGGCGTGATCCAAGCCAAAGCTAGAGAACGCCAGATATAAAAACCTGGTTTCAAGGCTAAACCAAAGTTATAACTGTAAAAAATACTAAAATAAAAAGCAACAGGATTAACCATACCAACACATACCAACACCCCCTTCCACAAGGAGTTTATAAGTAATGTTTATTTTATTTATGTATTTATTTCAGTCTAGGATTACAATACTCTTGAGCTGAGGCTCTTTTACAAAAGTTCCACATCAGCGCGTGCAACAGTCATCATTTTTAGTTACAAACATAACGTCACTGACTTACAGACATGTAATAACCCGTACAAAGACTTGAGCTATGAGTAAGACAAGAGGAGGAGGAGGGGGGTCGATGGGGAGAAGTAAGGTAGGAGATTGAGGGGTAGGAGGTGCAGGGGGTAAGGGGGAGTATGAGGGGTGGGTGGGGCAGGGCAGGAGTGGAGAATATGGGGGGAGGTAGGCGAGGGTGGGAGACAGTGCAGCCAGAGGGCCTTGTCGAGGGAATATGTCAGGTAAGGTGTTAGGGGTGCAAAGACTGATTGTAGGTGCTGGGTGCTGGGGCATGTGCAGTTGGAACGGTGGAAATGTTAACTGGGCAATCGCAGGATACAAGCTGTGAGAATGTCTCTTTTAATTGGATTTAACTGGGATCCCTAAAAAGCCTAAAAAAAAATACTAAATAATTTAGTAAACAATTTCTGGGGAGGTGGAAAAACATAACTAAGGTACGAAAAAATAGGTAAAAGTAAAGTTTTAATCAAAAGCACCCTCTTTTTCTTACTAATCAACCGATTACGCTAGCCCTGAACTAAATATTCTGCCTGCCCTAAATGTGTCAACCAATTAGAATAGGTGATATCCCAACCCCCAAAGCAGACCCCAAGAACCAGCAATGGCTCAGATTGAATCCGTATACCCTCGAAAAAACCAGAAGACAGAATAGGGGTATTACCTAAAGGAATACCAACACTCTTATCCCAATTAATCCAGGAACCCGAAATAGCTGCATTATGTCCTTAAAACAGCACAAAGGACCTCTTCCTTTGTTTCAACCCCCAACGTAAGTGCCATATCATCTGCAAAAGACATAGCTTTAACAAAAAAAAACAGTTTGGGGGACCAAAACACCTTGAATATCAGAAGAGCAGTGTAAAAGTTGAATCAACATATCAAGACAAAAAACATATAAGAGAGGGTTCAGGGGGAAACCCTGTTGGACCCCTCTCTGTATTTTCACCGGGCGACCATACCACCCATTCACATTAGGACATAGGGAAATATTGTTATAAAGTGCTGTAATCCAAAAAACAAAACTTACCAGAAAACCAAATGCATTCAAAACTGCAAACAAAAATTGATGTGAAATTCGATCAAAAGCCTTTTCCTGATCCACACCAATCACCCACCCTGTGATCTGACTGGAATCTGCCTGCAAAAACAATTCTCTAAGGACCATAAGGTTATCCTTAATCTGACGGCCCAGAACCGCACAGGTCTGTTCAATACTAATCAAATAATCAGAAATTTTATTCAATCTATTTAACAGAATTTTTGCCACAATTTTCCTATCAGTATTGAGGAAGCTCAAAGGCCTCCTATTATCAATATTATTCTGTGCACCCTTTTTATGAATTAAGACCAAAACTGCTTCCTGCATGGAAGCAGAAAAAGAGGAAGACTGCAACATATGGTTAAAAAGAACCACTAAAACTGGAGACAAATCCTCAAGAAAATGTTTATAAAAAGCAGCCCCCAACCCATCCATACCCGGAGCTGCATTAGAATTCAGTTGCTTGACTACCTGAAATACTTCCTCAGCAGTGATATCATGTGTTAACATGAAAACATCCTCCGGCCGAACCTGAGGTAATTGTATGGTGCATAAAACCTGCGCCAAATCTCCACTAACCTCCTGATTTGTAAACATAGCTGTAAACCTATCCTCAACAATGGATAAAATCCCCTCCAGGGAAGTGACACCCTGCCCAGAGGAAGAAAGCAATTCCGAAATGAACCTATGTTTAACCCTATCCTGACAACTCTTAAAGGGATCAATAGAAGAGGACCGAACCTGCGTACTAAATCTTGTTTCCTGCTCAAAAGATTTAGCCCTAGTATATTGAAGGGACATCATCTTATTCTTTACCGTCTGAATCTGGGAACCATAATCCTGACTAATAGTTTCTGATAATGAAATCAAATGCTGCAAATGGTGATGTAATTTTAAATATTCCAAATAATCAGACCGACACCTGGAAGAAGCCAAGGATTGAAACAAAACCTTCCAATCTTTTTTAGTGTCCTCCCACCAAGTGGAAACATCAGTATAACAATCACTGACAGAAAGTCTAGCCGTCCAATGACTATGCCAGGCTTTCTGTATTTTAGGATTCTGTAATAAAACATTATTCAACCTCCACTTATTTTTTTTTACATCAAGGAGTATTTTTCCAAAAGATCTTGGAGCTTAACAAAACATGGTCAGAAAATTCCACCACTCAAATAGCAGATTCTAAAACCTGAAAAATTTAGAAACAAAAATGAAATCAATCCTGGTTTTCAATGTACCTTTAAATAAAGTATAACCACCAATAGGATGCAGACTGCGATAGGAATCCTGTAAGCCAGCAGTATGCAGAATCCTATTCAATGTGTTAGTGTCACAAAACAGTTTAGAAGTCTGTAACCCCCTATCAGTTCGATGTAAACCACAATTAAAATCCCCAAACCAGATAACTAAACGTGAAGTATGTAAATATTGGTGAATGTCCTCAAATAAAGAAACTCTAGTTGCCTTAGTTTGTGGGGCATAAATAGCAATTAGATGAAATCTATCACTATGGTAAGTAAAATCTAACAATAAAGCTCGCTCGGGGTGTATTTCTACTAACCGAGTAACTTGGAAAGCAGGATTGGTAAAAAGAATCCTGACACTATCGCAAGTATCAAGCTCAATAGACCAGAAAGAAGCTCCCAGTGGCCAGGCTCGGGATGCGGCCTGTAGTTCACTATGAGTTTTAAGTCTGGTATCCAATAAACAAACAATATCACAAGCAACTGATTGAAGAGAAAACATAGTACTAGCTAACTTCCTCCCCCCTTTTATACTATTAACATTAATAGTGGCAACAGAAAGGGAGGACATAAAAAAATTAGAAAAAAGAAAGACTACCCAAAGACTACCACTCATGTTATCCTGGCTTTCCGACACTGCCGGGTTCTTTTAGCAATGGAATCCACACTCCCTTTCTCCTCAGTATCAGTAGTGGATAAGAGAGAGTAGGTGTCAGTATCCTCTTCATCAGACTCCCTCTCCATTAAGACTGCAAATTTATTACCCTGAGCCCAGTCCTCAGGTAGCCCTTCCTTGTCCTGTACCTCCAAGGACACTGGAGGCCTCACTTTCCTCCCTAACCTTGTCCGTTTTTTTGATACAGGTCGAAAACCTGAATCATCAAACTGGGGGAGGCATGTCAGGCAGCACAACAAGGTCTGGGGAAGGAAGATGGGCAGCAACCACCTCCTCCGACTCAACCGGTACATCCATAGTCACTTCTGCACCAAAAGGTGGAGGGGAAACTACAGTGCCTACCGGAGAAACAACAGCAGGCAACTCAGAAACCCCCGTATCTGGAACATGTGAACCAGAAGCAAGACTAAGGTCCGCAATCTTTTTAACATGCAAGTGTTGGACCTGGTCAATAATGCCTGCATGGGAAGGGCAATCTTCCCTATTATGGGAAGCCCAATGACATTTACCATAAGCGTGTCCAGTATTCTCACAAAGATTGCATCAAAAAAGATTCAGGCATTTAGCAGATCCATGCCCAAACTCCAGACAATGACTGCATTTAATAGTGTCACAGGCGGAACTAAGATGAGCCCAAGGCCCACATTTAAAACAGGACTGAGGTTGACCTATATAAAAAATAGCACCCCATCCCTATCCAAATAAAAAGAACTGGGTAAATGCACAGACCAGAGTTGGTGACAAACAACTTAACCCGTATTCTCCAACCCCCATTCCAAATTTGTTCACTATCCAAAGCAGGGGCGGGAGTACCCAAAGTCTCACAATGTTGTCGAAGCCAAAATAAAATATCCTCAACGTTAACCCCTTCATTTTTGAACATAACTGTAATAAGTCTAACAGTAGGTTTGGTGAGGGGAATCACCTGAAAGGGGGACCAAAGGCGTGTGTTCTTGCAGACATTATACCTGGCCCAAAACCTGTCTAAACTAGAAACATTTTTAAAGCTAATATCAAAATTGGAGTTACCAATATTAACCAGGGCAAAAATCTCTGAAGAAAAGAACTTCATAGAACCCTTCAACAAGGCCCGAGCTATATAAACCCGGTCAGATGCCTCTTTTAAACCCCCTTTATACAAAAAGCGGACAGCATTACAGCTAGGATCAGGTTCCTTCCTATGCTGAAACAAATTAGAAAGCTTAAAAGGTGCTCTAGGACCTTCCTCAGAAAGTTATGCAATTATTGCTGAAGGAGGGCCCACCCTTAAATCATCCCCTACTACCCCAGTACCTGAATCCTCATCGGCCTGTAAAGTAACCCCCACAGCAGCCAGTTGTTGTAATAAGTTCCCCACACCAACATTTGCTGCTATAACCTTAGAAGGCACAGTGCAAGCAGAGTCAGTCACAGTATCAATGTCCAAGTCCTTACCCCCGGGGCAAAATGATGAAGCTCTTACCCTCAGCATTGGTGGCCACAGAAGCTGTAGTTGTCCGCAACATACAAAGGTAAGACTGGTCCTGGGAGTCTGGAGACCAGGTACCTGCATCGGAAAGTTCCAACCCCACTTCTCGCAACGCCCATTGCAGAGACCAGGACAGACCTCCAGGAACAGCTGCCGAAGACAAGGCAGTCGATGCAGCCATCGGGACCTGCTGCTCAAATGCAGGTGTGCAGCCAGTAGTTTTGCTCCAGCCCGGTCTGGACTGATCTGTAGGGAAGACAAACTCCGCCGGAAGAGGAGTGGAACTGGTGGTGCATGGAGGTGCATCCGTAGAGGTGCACACGGAAACCAGTAGCTTAGAGGAAGGTTCCGCTTGAGTGAGGTCCACAGGCTGTAGGCACTCGGGAGGAGTGGAAAACCTGATTTTACTGCCAGCCCACATGTTCGGTGAGGAATCCAGGGTACCTTTAGGCAAAACAGGTACCGGAGTCAAAATCACAGAGGCAGGATCCACAGAAGCGTCCAATAAAGGCAAAGCAACAGCAGGTACAATAGGCGGGACTGCAGAGGTATTACTAACAGCAGGGAGATCTGCCAATTCGCATTCCAACTTCTTCATTTCAAGCATTTCAAGCTAAAGCTTAGACTTTTTATGATATAATGCTAGTCTAGATTTGCAAGCCACTGGTTTCATAGCAGGGCACTCAGGCACAGAATCTAATTCAGGCTGCAGAATCTCAGAATCACTAGAAACAGGCGACTCATAGTCTGCAGCAGCAACCTCCACTTCAGTAGCCTCTTGGGAAATAGGAACAGGGGACGAGGCCAAGACCCCTGTACCAGTGACATCCATCTCCTCTGAAGGTTCAGCAACACTGGCCATCTCGCCTCTGATGGCCAAGGGTCCCCCTACTGACAGCAATGCAGTAGGGGAATTTCCCTGGTGTCCTGGCCAAATCTCCCTCATTCACTAAAAATACCACCAACAGCTTAATCTGGTTCAAGGTCAGTTGGCATTCATCTGTGTGGGCATGTGTGATTTTGCATTTTCTTGAAACTTGGCTTCCCAGCCAAATGCCCCTTGGGGTAACCCTTGCCTCAGTGTTTGCGCACAGAGGTTCTTTGTCTTTTAAATAGTTTTTTTGTTTTAATGGGTTCACCACAACATATCCAAGACACACTGTCTTAGGGTAGCTGGTCCATTCCACTGGAGTGTCAAACAGACGAGGCATACTGATGAGTCCTGGTAGGACGAAACACATGTCTGTGTCATCTGTTAGCACCCTTTGCAAACTGTGTGAGAGGCCTTTTGGCACCATGCAATTCTGCTTAAAGTTGAACCAGCATAACATTCTGTGGTGATTTACATATGCAGCCCATGATGCTTTGCATTGTGTGGGCATGTGTGATTTTGTATTCATCTGTATCCTCCTCATCCGGGTCATGCCTGAAAATAGGCAGGATTTGTCTTGTGCACTTACCCGGTCAACAAAAACTAAATAAATAAATAAAATAAATAATATGTTTAAAGCTGCAGTAACTTCTGCTTTAAACATAAAAAGGAATTGGAGAAGCCAGCCACACCATGTAATGTTTGTTGCTTTTAAACCAGGATAATAGTAAGGAGGAGACTGGAGCATGCGAGCAGCTGCATTTCAATTTATTTTACTGCTCCATTATGGGCACATTTGCATTAGAAGCAGCAGCAGGTTTGTGCCCCCATGACAGGCCCTGCCCCACCCCGACTCCCTGTCTAGTGGTCCCCCACCCTCTGATTTCCAGCCCATATGTGTGAAATTATGTCCCTGGTGTCCACTGCTTCCCCCTTGCCCTCTGATCTCTGGCCCCAGTATCATAACATACATCCTTGGCATCTAGTGGCATCCCTGCCCACTAATCCCCATCCCTATAGCAAGCTACCCATTCTGTGATGTCTAGTGGCTCCACCCTTCAAACTGCGGGCACCGACTAACCCACCCTTACTTAAAGTGTCAGTGTGGTGGTAGACCATATGATGACCAGTACAACCCACATCTCACCCTCATCTCCTCGGCTGGCCTCCAAATGGGAACACGGGGAGCACACATCCAATGTACATTACAGGACATGTATCTCCTATATTTTCAGGAAGTGTGAACCATGTACTGTACAGAGAGTGTGTGGCATGTAGACTGTACAGGTAGCATGCAGCCTGTAAAGTACACAACACAGTCCACACACCTTGTACAATACAGGGGACATGCACCCTGTACTGTACATTGGATGCACACTCCCTGTCTTCCCATTTAGCAGCCAGCCAAGGAGGTGAGAGGTGGGCTGTGCCAGTCGCTGCATGGTCTCCAGCAGCACCAGCCCTTCCAGTAAGGGTGGCTTGGTAGGGTGGGTTAGCCGATGCCTGCAGTGCAGGAGGGGGCACTAGATGCCAGAAAATTGGTAGATTGCTATAGTGACGGAGATTGATGGATGGGGGGGTGCCAGTAGATGGCAGGGAGGTATGTTATGTGATTCAAGGCTGTTTGAGAATGAGGTTGTACCCACCAACCTTTACACCAAAATTACTCCAGAGCCTCTGCTGGCCCTGGTTGCCCTACACTTCGCCATCTCCAGGCTGTCCTCATCTCTCCTCAGGTG
The DNA here is from genome assembly GCA_016271365.2 of Neoceratodus forsteri. NCBI lineage: Eukaryota > Metazoa > Chordata > Ceratodontiformes > Ceratodontidae > Neoceratodus > Neoceratodus forsteri. The sequence continues at coordinate 191,615,767 of CM057458.1, forward strand.
AGGACTCCAGAATGGGGCACAGTACTTCATGTGTGGCCTCACCAGTAATCCATAGTGAAGCAGCAATACCCTTTTTGTTATGCTGTCAATACCCCTTCCTAAACACCCCAGCATACTGTTTGCCTTACTGTAGGTCTTGTTACACTGGCTTGATTGTTTAAGAGAGTCACTAATGATGACTTCTAGGTATCTTTCCTCAGAGGTAGTGTCCAGCTTTACCCTTCCCCATCCAGTACTCTGACCTTGGGTTCTTGCTTCCTATGTGTATCACCCACACTTTTAGGCATTGAATTTCAACTGCATGTAAAATATTATAAATGACCACCACTGATGTCAACATATGACATCAGTTTTAAAGAAGATCACATGGGTACCAAAGGTCATCCATTGCAAATACAGAAAAAAGGTTTAAAAGTGAAAGAAGAAAGTTATTTTTTACCAGAGTGCAGTGAGGATGTGGAACAAATTACCATTGAGCACAGTTATAAGAAAGAATAAGACAGCATTCAAGAAGAACTTGGGTAACTATATGGCCTCTGCAAGTATATTACATTACATTTTTACTAGTGAAATAGTGGGGTAACAATATGCTTGAACTGTTCATTTCTTTCTGTTTCAGAAGCCTTTGTATGAACTGTATAATGCCAAACCTTGGACCAACTCTCTAACATTGGTAGGCCCCTCTGCATCTCCCTAATCCCCTCCTCACTGACTACCCTACCACAATGCTTAATGTCATCTGTAAAGACACAACTTGCTCTGAATTCCCTCTCCTTTGTCACTAATGAACATATTGAAAAGGACCAGACCATGGATCAACCCCTGTGGTACTTCACTGGTGACAATCCTGTCTTTGGATTTGACTCCATTTACCACAACCCTCTACAGTCTCCCTCCCACCCATCTAACTGTGTCCTTTGCTGCACCCAGATCCTCCAGCTTCTTTAGCAACCTTCTTTGATGCACTGAGTCAAGAGGCTCACTGAAATCGAAATAGAGTAAATACACAGCATGACCCTTATCCACTACCCTTGTTAACCTGTCAAAGAATACTATCAGGTTGGTCTGACAACACCGTGCTGTCATGAAACCATGCTGTTTAGTATCCTGAAATCCATTTCTCTCCAGGTAGTCCATTAAGTCCTCTTTGACTAGTGTCTTTATCAGTTTACCTACAAGAGGGGTAAGATTGACAGGTCTGTAGTTTCCTGCTTGCTCCTTGTGCCCCCATTATGAAGCAGAACTATGTCTGCTACACTCCAGTCATTTATAACTGTCCCTATCTGTAATGAACTATTGAATAGCTCTAGCTGGGGTTCAGCCAGTTCTGCTGCCAGTTTCTTGAGTACCCTTGGATGCATCCCATCAGGCCCTAGGACTTTATCTGTCATTTGGGCTGCTAGCCCTTTCTGGACCCTTTTACTGATAAATACTTTACCTGCTGCCTCTTTTCCAAGATCCCCCTTACAACTGCCTTACTGCCACTCTCTGGCAGAGGCCCAATGTCTTCCATTGTGAATACGGAGCAGTAGTTGTTAGGAACACCTGCTTTTTTCTTGTCCTCCTATAAAATAAAGACTTGAGGAAAAATAATTACTGGTGCGGAATTAGATTCCCATAATACACATGCAAGGTATAGTACAGATGGCACCTGTTTAAGAAAAGATTTGCTGGTCCCCTTTCAAGACAGTTTCCTGTTTCCTGTGACACAATGAAAGTTAGCACCAGCAGGACTCAGTCTCTTTAAAGTATTCCAAAAATAATTTAATTTCAGGAAATTCCTATTTTTTTTTTTATTAGTAACAACATCTGCATGAGAACATGATCTTTTCCCACAAACGTCATTGATTCCTGTTGTGCATACCTGCCCTTAAGTCACAATGCTCTGCTTGTGAATCAGAATTCATTCAACAGAAGCAGACTGTGTCACAGACAGAGGATTATGATTTCAGGGCAGATGTATGCAGGAGGAACAGATGTAGCCCAAAGGGAAACAAATTCTGTTTTTTATGAAAATGTCTTTAATAATAAACAAGAGTTAGCCAGAGCAAACAATGGTTTCTTGTGTGTTAAGGCAACAATGCAATGAAACCGGGCAAAACGTTTACCCTACCTTTTTTCACAATAAAATATTCTAGGTGTGTTCAAGTTTTGTTTAGTAGTAACATATTCCATGTCTACCACAATTTGAGCATTTTATAAAAGTTTATATTTAGTTTTTTTTCTCATGAAAAAAGATGGCTGACACATTTCACTTAGAAATACCATTGTAGACCTGGTAAGGGTTAGGCTCAGGAAAATAAAAAAAAATACTCATGGTGCACAGCATAGGAGGTAGCCAGAAAAGTAGATTTGAAAGGTATGCAAATGTTTTCCCTAACTGTAACTGAAACTAGCTTTTCAGAGCAAAATATGTTGCTGCTTCAAGTTGACAAGGTACAGCATGTGTAATCACAAGGTGTATGACTGGTGTGGTATAGTGCATGGAATCATAATGTAGTACACCTTGCCATTTGACTCCATGGTAGCCATAATTTCTATTGAACAGAAGGTCATGTACATTGGGTGAAAGAATCCAAGGGCCAAATACAGACTAGGAAGTGTGAAGGTCATAGTATCAGAGGAGGAAAAGGACCTGGGATAGCTACAACTAGCAACCTGAAGCCCACTTTGCAATGCAGAAAAGCAGATGTTAAGGGAAACAGGATGCTGGGTTGCATTCCTAGGGGAACAATCTGCAGAAGGAAGGAGGTGATCCAGCCACTATACAGGTCTATGGTGCATCTGCACCTGAAGTACTGTGGGCATTCCTTGAGTCCCTACTTAAAAAAGGGATAAGCCAGCTGGAGACAGTAGAGAGAAAGGCTACAAAGATGGTCCATGGCCAGCACTGTCTCCCACACCAGGGAAGACTGAAGAACCTAAACATGTACTTGCTCGAGTAGAGAAGGGAGTGGGATGAAATAATTGAAACCTTCAAGTAAAGTAACTCAAGGGTATAAACAAGGTTGAAATTGGGAATCTCTTTAGACTCACTGAGAGCAAGAATACAAGGGGGCACAACTACAAACTGGCGAGTGAAAGGCTCAAGAAGGAGGTCAGGAAACACAGAGAGTGGTGACAGGGTGGACTGTGCTCCTGGAAGGGGTTGTCAGCCAGAAAATAGTTGAAGGTTTCAAAATGTGGTGTGATAAGAGTCAAGGGGAAGGTAAGTGTGCATAGGGAGGGGGCGGTACACCATGTTAACATATGTACATGGGCTCCATAACAAGCAGACTAGATGGACTATATGGCCTTCTTCTGCTGGCAAATTCATATGTTAATATGCCTCCTCACTCAGATTTTTTCTGGCTAATGAGAGTGCCTGGAACTACATACTCAGATTACAGATCTGCACCCACAGTTTAGATCATCACCTGCACCAACACTTTTACCTCTCATTTGCACTCATATATAGTACACATATGCACACACATACTTTGACCCCACCTCTTCACCAACAGTCACACTTCTACTCCTCCCAGTGTGCTAAAGCAAACATTCCTACCCCTTATCTGTCTCTACACCTAAACATCACTCATACTAGTCCTCATAGCTGTCCATTTTGGGGGAATTGTTGGAACTATTTAATACACGCTCAGTGTCAGTGGGGAAGGGTCATGTCAGAGCAGCACTGTTTATTACTAACACTTCCCCATATCCATAATCCTACCCCATAGTCTGCACCCACTGTCACACTCTGAACCCTTACTTGTGCCCAGACACACACAATCTCATTCCTCAGCTGCACCCAAACTCGCACTCCTGCCCCTACCACGCTCCAACACACCCACATTCCTCATACTCCTTGCAAACTCCTATCTCTCATACACACACGAACACACACACACACACACACACACACACACACACACACACACTCACTCAAGCTTTCTACTTTTCTATTGGGACAGATGCTTGCACTGGCATAGCAATTCTGTTTAAAGGAGTTCGACCTGTTTCGGTGGGGATTATAATTGTGCCCTTTTTGCTAAAGACTGGGGTATGAAAACTGACAACCTCCAGAGTGCTTGATCTGCAACCTGGAAGAGTATTGCTCCTTGATTGTGCGGTGGACACGGTTGCCTATAGGCTGATTGTTGTCTATGGCCCCCAAACAAAATTTGATACAGTTTCTCTCTTCCATTTGGTCAACCCATTTTTGTATACCTGGAAAGTAGTTATTTTTGGTGGAGTTTTTAATTGTCCATTGTATCCCCAGGACAGAGGAGCAAGAACTCCTAAATTGCTTTGTGATTCGGTCTGTTTAAATAAAGTTTGTAAAGATGCTATGCTGGTTGATGCATTTCGCTCACAGCATCCCACTGTGGGGTTTACGTATCACAGAGCAACTTTGGCCACTCATATTGAGACCCAACGCACTTCAGCACAACCTGCAGTGTAACTTTACGGTCATTGAAAGCTGGTTCAAAGAGCACAAATTGTTGATGAACTACAAAAAGACAAAAACAATGGTGTTCTCCTCTGCCCACAGTCGACACAAATCTTATGCACTTCACATCACAAATGAGGTTGGCTCTCCTCTTGATCTTGTGCAATGCTTTAAATACCTGGGGATCACAGTCGACAGTACGTCATTCGCCCAGCACATTCACAACATTGTCAAGGCCATCAACACATGCATTGGTTTGTTACACAGGCATAAGCACAGTCTGACACCTGAGGCACTCAGTCTAGCTGTCCACAACTTACTAGTATCTCTCATTGATTATGGACTAGTAATCTACAGGTCAGCCACTGATACCACCCTTCACTACCTAAAAGTTGCCTTAAACAAAGTTTACCGACTCACCTGCGATCTTTATGCCCAGGCAAATTGGCTACACTTCTCAGACAGACTCAAGTACCAATCCTGTCTCCTGGCTAAAAAAATCAGCCTAGGCTTGTTGCTGCCTGGGGTACAAAATCTCCTCTCACCATGTGACAACAGATGCTGCACTCAGAGCTTGGAAAGTCAAATTTTCAAAATTCCTCACTGTCAGACATCAGTGTGTCAATGTTCTTTTAGACATTGTGCTCCTCACTAGCTTAACTCTCTTCACCTGGATGTCTCCATGGTTATCTCGATAGGTCATTTTAAAAGGAATCTGAAACAGCTTCTAACTACAGTTCTAGTTGTGACTGCTTTCCATAATTCACAGCTCTTGACTGCCTCAGCCGCATTTATCCCACCTGCGTGCACTTTTTTCACTCTGATTCATACTTAACGTTGCTTGCTCTCACCCACCCCTTCTTCCTGATCCCCTCTCCCCTTGACTCCATCCCCCCCACCTTTTGTAGCCCCTGCCTGGGTCACCCTTTGCCTACCTACCTACTCCTCAGCATCTTCCCCTTTCTCATTCAATTGTCTGTTTGATAAAGCCTTTGGGACAATCCTCCCTTGTAATGTCTGTATATCCTTACTACTTCCTAACCCTGTAGTACTGTGTTTTATGAGCTATTGTCTCTATTTTACCTCCTAGTGTCCCAGCCCTCATCTCTAGGTACCATCACCTTTCTTATTTCAGTAATCTAACATGTACTTAATGCCTATGGTGTACTCCTTCATGTATTAGTGTATTCTGATGTCTGTATTCAACCCATTGTATCACATGTTGTATCAGTCTTGACATGGAACCTATGCAATGAGCTTGTACTCAAAATGTTTAATCCAAGATCTCAATAAATAAATAAACAGATTATTTTTTAATTTCTCACTATTGGGTTTTCCGACACGCTAAAATAGTCCCTATAGAAACTATGGATCATCTCTTATGGGATTGTTCTATTACAGTAGCCCCAGAACATAAATTGGGGAAATCATTTTGGAGACTGATTAATTATATCCTGTCTACATAGACTTTCCAGGCTGCTGTACAATAATTATTGTGAGCCTGGACTATGGTCCTTTGTTTGTATCAGAATACATCTCTTTGGTGGGAGGACAATAAGTTGGAGACTGGCAAATTGGTGAAATGACATTCCAGTGTTACATACTGACAGTATTATATGACATATTTGGACCTATGATATTAATTGTTTAAGTTACTTTCCTTGCAAGAACAAGGGGGTGTCTTTGCAGGCTCAAATCCAAGTTCTTAGACAGGATGAAATTATTTCAGTATGATAGCACTAAGTCACTTTCTTTTTAACAATAGTATGGCACTCAGGCACAACATTTGACTTAGGATATATTTCAGAGTTGCACCTTTAGAATCTGTAAGAGGAAGATGTTTTCTTTAGTGGATTCTGCTGGCAATGTTAAGTCATCCAAACTGGATATGATGAGCATTGTTTCTGAATTGTTACTGACTGCTGTGGGTTCTTGTGTTCCGATAGATGATGGGATGCCACAATTGTTTGATTCTTTAGACTTACCCCAAGTGTCAGACTTGGGTAATATGGCTCTCATCCAGCCTATCAGCTCTCATCCAGCCTGTCAGTGCTGGTGAAGTCAGCATGGCCATTTTCACACTGAAAAGTCAGTCTTCTCCAGGCAGTGATGATCTGACTTCTGAATATTATCAGTCTTTCATGACTTTGTTGGTCCCAATCTTAGCCTTTGTTTTTAATCATTTTTTGATTATGCTTTCTATGTCTGGTTCAATTTATGATGCCATTCAGACATTCTTATTTAAAAACAGGAATCATGCAGACTTAAAAAATTGGAGTCCAATTTGCCTTATTAACAATGATGCTAAGATCCTTGGAAAAAAGTTTTGTACATGACTGGAGATGATAATGGCCTCACTGATATCTCCCTTACAGACTTGTTCTATTCCTGGGCGAACTATTCAGAACAATTTATTACTAAGCAGGGAAGTCATTGAGTATTGCAGAAGGCAAGGAGGGGGCATTTTCTGTTTCTACTGGATCAGGAGAAGACCTTTGAGAAGGTTCCCCATGATTTTTTCTTTCTGATACTACACAGTTATGGATTTTCTTCAACATTTATCAGTTGAATTCGGCTTTTATATTCTTGTGTATCTATTATACCAAATATCAACGGGTCGTTGGAAACATGTCTGCCTGTACTCCGAGGTGTCAGACAGGGCTGCCCCCTTAGCCCTCTTCTCTACATCTTAGCATTAGATACTTTGTTATGTGTCATCCATTCGGAACCCACAATTCGTGGGATTTGTAATCCGCTGTCCTTCACTGAGGTAAAAGTGTCTGCCTATGCAGATGATATTTGCCTCTTTATTCCAAATATACCCTCAGGAGAGGTGGTGGTGACATTGATTCATAAGGTTTCAGCAATGATGGAGCATTGATTAGTCTTCATAAAAGTCAGGTGTTACTGACTGGACTCCATGAAACGGTCCCTACGACTATTGATACTATTAAGGTGTCCTTGGATCCTGTTAAGATGTTAGGTATTTATTTTGGACAGACTAACTTACTGATACTCAACTGGGAAAAGTTCTTGGGTGTGGGCTCTCTGCAGGTTCTGAAATGGAAAAACTGGAACTTGTCCAAAAAGAAAAAAGCCGGTATTATTAAAACCTTTTTGGTTCCCATATTTCTTCACATTAGCATGATATTTCCCTTGCCCCGATCCCTTAAAACTCAACTATTGAGTATTTTTTTTTTCAGATGGTTTGAGGCAGCCAACTAAATCTTATCAAACAGGAGGTCCTATACCTGTCTCTCCATCAGTGGGATCAAATACAATTCATCCTATTACTATTTTTAATAGCATTTTTTTCCATCACAGTATGGTGCTTTGGCTTTCAGCTTGCTCCTCCATGTGGTCAGAATGGGTGGCTTTATGGCTGAAACCTCTTCAAGCTGAGTGACAGCAACCGTCATCAATATTTAGACATACTGCAAGCATCCCACTCTTTTTAGATGCAGTTTTGAAATTTATTAAGATACATAAACTGTCTTGGGATACAATTCCTGCTGAGGTTGAAATAATGCCTGGGATTTCCTTCTCTTTAAAATGCATTGCCCTGCATTATTGGAATAATATGGCCTTTCCTGCACAATATTAGGATGTGGCCTGGCTCTGCAGCCATAGTAGATTGAAACTGAAATATAATCACAAACATAAGAGCATTTCTGACCAGTATTGCCCAAGGATCAGTTGTATGACACAGTTTGAAACCATTGCACAACTGTAGTTTGAGTGTACCTTCTTCATTTAACAGTTTTGGACCCTCCTTGGTACCTCGTGGTCAGACCCTTTTTGGACCACAGTTTTCTATCACACTTCTATTTGTGGTGATATATAGCAACTGCCTTTGAAATTTGACCCATCTGTATTGTTCCTTATTATTTCCTGTATTAAGGTTTTAATTTGGCAGGTCAGATGTAAGTATGTCTTACAGCAAATACATTTAGACCAAATGGCATTTTTCAAGATAATTGATACTCCATGAAGAAACTTTGTGATTTTGAGCAGACTTATTTGTCTCCTGCAATATAGCATAAATGTTGGAAATACTGCCCCAGGTCATGATGTTGTAAATGACTCGGTGGCTGCTTTTTCAGTATCTTTTTGTTTTTTCCTTTTATTATTTCAGCCTTTTGGGTTTCTGGTTTTGTTTGATTTTTTTTCCTGGTTTTGCCTATGACTGTATAATTCCTGTGTTATTATTAATATTCAATTTATTTCAACAACCAATTCCCCTACTGTTTGACAGGGGGGTACTGTCTCCTTCTTGCTGGAGAACAATGACATTTGGAGAGAAGAGGGTAGCAAGGGCCCAGGTGGAGGAGTCTGTCTTCCTCCCCACCCAGAGTAGTGAGGAGATAACCATTGCTATTTCAAATAACAGGCTGGCTTCCATTGAAAACTGTGCTGGAATTGAAATTATAAAGAAAGAGGTGCGCTCACCTGTATGCACAGAAACCTCTGGTCATAGTATTGGAATGTCTAACGAATACAACCTGAATGTTGAACTCCTAAAAAAGAAAGCCTTTTGCTGGGGCTTATTGCAGAAGCAGAAACCAAGTGTGCCTTGTGAAAGGCTCAGTCCAGGCAGAAAAGCTCACAATAAGTCAATAAATTGCAGTCTTTGTGAAAGATGACAACCCAAAGAGGCCCACAAAACAGAACACTGATTGGAATCCACTGGGAGATGACTCAGTGTCTGCAGTAAGTTGTCAGCTGACTGACAGCACAGGACTCCCAGAAAGTGACGTTAGATCTCCCAAGAAAGTACAGTGCTCCCATAGTCTGGGACCAAAGCAAACACTTTGTAGTCAGGTTTCAAGTCTAGAAACTAGGAGGCCCTTCGCAACCAGTCATCAAGGTGTCTCCTGACAGCAATCTGAAAAAGGCAATGAGACAGCCTAAAGCCACGGCTCTCACAACTCCTGCCATTGGCAAAGAAACCCTCCTGCAGAGCCTCAGGGGCCACCATCCTCAATTGAAGAAGCCCTGCTAACCTCATGGAGGAAGAAAATGGCAGATGGTGCCAACTGGGATCCAAATGATATTGAAGACGTACTTCTTGCAGGTCAGTGCAACATACCTGTTGTGATAGAACAAGTGGAGAAGAACAAACTCCCATAACTTTTCCACTGTAATCCTGTCTGCAGTTTCCTTTTTGCAAAATCCTGTGTTAAATTTGATAAAAGTGATGGAAGGGGATGATGTTACCTCGACAGACAGTGCCACTGACATAAGAAGAAAAGAACCTGACTTATTAATAATGTTAACACTGACATAGAGGGTACCATGGAAGAACATACTAGAATACCTCTTGTGCAGACCCCTGAAGGAGACAGTGAAATATGGATTTTAGCATACAGCAGGATGTTACCCCCCCCACCAACATACCCCTCAAGAGAGACTTGAGGCTGGACCTGTGCATGGGGAGCAAGGATCCACATCTATCCCTATGGAATCTGAGGTAAATATCATAGGAAACAATACAGAGAACCAAAGTGAACAAGAATAAGAGGTTTCACAATCAGTTAATGCACAAAATGGGACATGGACCTCAACAACAACTGAGGAAGGTAATCATAGTGAAGAGACACACAGGCCCCATCCAGAACAAGAGACAGTGCCCCCCACACAGGTAAAACAAAGTACTTCAACCACTGGAGAGGCTTGGTGTCCTAGGCCTGAAACACAGATATTTTCAGATTGTTTTAAGTGAGCACCAGAACTGGTTAAATTATGTAATGCTTTCAAGTTGAAATGCCATGGACATTTGGAACCACCAGACAGCATATTTGCAACATACCACTTGTTGTAGAAAAGCATGAAGTTCTACGCCTATGAAGTTTATGCACTTATTCATACTGCAGGTGGTATAACCTTTGACATAGTGTAAGTTTCAAAACTCCAGCTGCATTAGAACATTTCTGGAAAAAATATCATGAATTATGTGTAAACCCTTTATGGGTACCCCCTGTGGTAATCCCACTAACAAAACCCAGTTAAAAAAACTACAGTCTTTTTCAAAAATGAAGGTGTCAACATTGCAAATATTATCTGCTAGCTTAAAGGGGAACTGTCATCTATAGGGTTTCATAATGTCTGAAAGCCCATAAAAAGCTAATTTGAGTGAGCCATTGTATTTATCTGTGAGTTTTTGCAGTTCAGAATAACTCATACATAAATCAGCCTGTAATTAAGGGCTGAGGCAGGCACATGTTTCAGGGTTCTGACAGGAAATTATGTCACTGAGGGTCTTGGCCCTCTATTTACTGTAGGTTAAATAGCAAATAGTTTGTTTTATTAAGTATGTTTTAAGGTGTTATTACAACATTTTCTACATTTATAGTATTTTTTTGTATGTACATTGAAACTAGTGAGTTATCACCTTTACATTTTAAACTGTTAGTAAAAATAATCCATCTTTAGGATTACTTTAACCTCTAGGCTATACTACTAGCTGATCATTAAAAACTACACATCTCAAGGCTGACTCTGTGGTGCCAACAGGTATTGTGGCCCCATAGTGTATCAGTATGTCTAAACCCTGGCTGTGTTCATGTCAGTACAGATTTCTGGGGCTGTGTAGAATCCAAAAGGCTTATTAGTCTATAATTGCTAACCTTTGCTAACCTTTCCTCTTTCTCCCTTCTTAAATATAGGTACAATGATATTTTCCCTCCATGTATTTGACCAGTTTCTATTATTGCATTAAATAATGCCACAATAGCCAGAGTCCATGAATCTGTATCATTCAAAATGATATCAACAGGGATGCCATCTGGGCCAGATGCCTTATGCCTTTTAGTTAATTTAATGGCATTCAGAACTTCAGATAGCATTATTGGAGCCTTAAATGGGATCCATTTAATTGGTTCCGGTATAATTTCTTCTACTTTGGGATCATAAAACAATTTATTATAGCAATTTGCCCATGTATTTGGTTCTAAGAAATTTTCTAGAGTATCAGGTATATTATCCCATCCCCTTAATACTATACACCATAATTTTCTATTATCTTTTGCCCAAGTAGCTTGTTCAAATGTATCCCATAATATTTCCCTATATTGTCTTTTTTTTTAGTTTCTAAAAACTTTTTATATTGCTATCTTGCTTTATGTAATTTATATTTATTAATCCTTGTATTAGGTCTCAAAGTGTATTTAGATAGTTTGTTAATTTCTCTTTTTTGATTCCTACACTCATCATCAACCCATTTACTACCATTTTTATCCCTGTAGATTATAATTTTTTGAAGTAGTGGAGCTATAATTTTAACTAAGGCTTCATAAGCCATGATACAATCATCTGATGTGTTGTTTTGATATAATAAAATTAACTTGTCATTTACCCTATGATACTGCATAGTTTATCTAAGTTTTCTACTTTCCAAAAGATCCCATTGTATACTTTTTTTAGTTCTAATCAATGTTTTTTTGTTGTCATCTTTAACAGTCTCAATCCCCAAATTAATTGAAATCTCTAATGGGAAATGTTCACAATCAGCTCGAGACTCTATTTTCATATCCAAAATTGAACTAATTGTATTTAATAGCACCCAGCAATGATCTATGGTAGAAACACCACTTAAACCTAGGTAGGTTTAATTACCCTGATAGTCCCCTGATGTTCTACCATTCAACAATAAAATATTATTATCCTCCAGTAACTTCACAATTTCCTTTCCTATAATACATTGTTTTATATCTTTGCTTTTTCTTTTATGAGCCAAGTTGCCCAGACCCTGGGCTGCACATGCCTCTATTATTTCTAAGGTGGGAACCAGGCAGTGCCCCACCCTGGCATTTAATCCCCCATAAGGATCATTTCTGCTTCAGGTTCTCTATTAAAACATTTCTGCAATACAAGATTCAATTTTCCAACTTCATTATCTTCATACAAAGAACCTATTGGTGGAAAGTAAACATTTATAATCACCATTTTTCTTTTCCTCATTGAAATACAAACTATAAGAATGTGATCCATATCACTTTCAATCTCTTCATATTCTATATATTCTGATATTTTCACTTATATTATTAAGCCACCTGACAATCTGCCAAATTTTTTAAAACTCCTGGCTTTTTTGAAAAATGTCCTGTATCTATTTATGTTAACCTCCACGTTCTTCCATGTTTTTTGTATACAAATGATGTTAAATTGTGTAATATATGTAATAAATGAGGGGTCAGCCATTTTTTCACTAATTCCTGCCACATTCCAGGAAAGAAACCTAACACCTGTTTATCTCAATATTAGAGTCTTTTGTCTATTTACTTCATAATTTTGTAGTACTTGATATCTATTACTCGTCTTTATTACATTTAGCCACCATTCTTCTATTTGCTGTCTCCATTCTTTATTAATTGTTTCTATTTCTCCCTTTAAATATATTTCTGCAAAATCTAATCTTTCTGTTTTAGTCAAGATATGGTTATAGTCGGCTAAATCTTTCATCTGTATAGTCAAATGTCCTTCATTTTCCCATCTTTTAGCCTTTGTAATCCTTTTAAGTTCTTTGTCTCTCAATAAATTCTGCAATAATTCAGTTACTTTAAATCTAATGTTGTTCTTTGATTCATTTACAAAGTTTCGTAATCCAAAAATTGAAATAATGTAGTCATTATTCTTATTTTTTAACATTTGTCTTGATTTGAAATATTCTGGAAAAATTGTCTTAATTCCAGTTACACTTTCTAAATCAAATCCTAGCTCATTCATTTTGTCTCTTTGATTTTCTAATATTTTTAGAACATAATATTGGTCAGATAATATTAAGACCAATTCTTCATCCGGTAGAGGTCTTATAACACTCATGTTGTTGATGAGTTTGTTCATTCCTCCTTCTCCATTACATATTGACTTTAATAAGATTTTCAAATGAGTGTTTAATTTTATCTCTGTCTCCTCTGACATGATTTGTACCTTAAAAATTGGAAGGACAAAATCTGTCTCTGCCTGAAAATCTTTCAATATATTATCAGACACATTGATTTCATCATTTTTTTTATACTGTATTCCAACAGGGTCCTTCATTTCTGTATTTCCTTCTGTAACACTTTCTATACCTTCTATTACATCCCTTTTTTAATATTCTTGTCATTTATTTTTAGTAACCTTTTTGTTACATTTTCTTTTACAAGTTTGGTTACATTCCTATTTCCATTTATCTTGTTTTTTCACCACTCATCTTCATTTCTGTCTCCTCACCTCTCATCCCCATAATTTTTATTAGTTCTACTTTTCCAATGATGCATTTAACACACTCCGAGGCTTATTACAATTCCTATTTTTCTTACCCCTACTTTTCCTTTTCTCTTTCCTGTTATTTTCTTTGCAGGTTTTTTGTTTATATTGTATTTGTTTTATTATTAAACGTCACTTCTTTTTCCCCTCATCTTTTGTAACCTACCTTTTTCCCAAAGTTCAGGGTTTCCTGCTTTAAGTTCGTGCAAAATAGAGTCCGGATCTTAGTAAGTACTAGGCAGCATCACTAACTCAGACTCCAAATCCTTTTTCCCCAATTCCCCCTTGACTAGTGGAATGGTAGCTAGTATGTCAGTCCTGTTATCATCATTTTCTTTATTCTCATAAATAAGATTACTTAATTCAAGGGCTGATGATTGTATCCTCAGGTCACTACTTACTAGGTCCTGCCCTAGTTCTAATTTAGACCAATCTTTCTGGTATAATGTGTCATAAATACCATCTATTCTTTTTAATTTTTTATTTTCAATACAAATACCTTTTATAAAGGATAAGTCTTGTTTAACTGCTGTCAATTGTTCAAAAAGTAATACATTAACTGTATCAGGATTGCTCAAGGTTCCAGCACATTCCCTAGTTATTGATCCCATTGTTAAGTTGTTATCATATTCTGGACTCATAAATAGGGTTTCATTATCACTTGGCCAAATTTCCTCACTCCGGTCTAATTCATAATCTAGGTTTTTAATCAAATTGCTCATCTGCTTACTTTTGGCCATTTTATCAGAATCATTAAACCCTCGTTTTAATAAAGTAAGTTCATGCATCTTTTGTTCAATCCTCTGATTTGTTTGAATAGTTTCCCTTATTGTTTTTCTTACTTCATGATTAGCCACTTCCAAATAATCTATATTAAGGGATACTAAAGTATCCTCCCCCCTTCAGTGTTTAACTAGGGAGGATTGTCCAATCTCATTGGTTCAATCTGAACTGGTTTGCTCCACAGTTCTTTCATAGAAAGCTGCCTTGACTTGATTCCAGAATCTATATCCCTATTCATGTAATTACTTTCTCCATTTAACAGTACTATGGATTCCAAATCTTGGAGCTTAATCAACCCCAATTCCTTTTTCTCATCAGCAAAAGTTGTCACTTTGCTGCTGTTTTTAGTTTTACATTTCATTCTCATTTTATGGTCTTTCAATTTTTTAGAGTTATTCTCCAGATGATTCTTACAACTCCTTGTCCTCATTATATTATATACTTCTCAAAAGTAATTATTAATTAACTGTTTCACACAAATTCAGTCCTACTTTTAGTTGGTAAATAACAGTTAACTGAAATTGTGCAATCCAAGTCCAATAACTGTTTAATCAAACAAAATGTAGACTTCTGAGTTCATAATCGCAGTCTCCAAAGATATTAAATAAGTAAATCAAAAAAATGTAGACATCAAATAAGATTCCATCCAATTAATTAATATTAAAACTAGGGTAAGAAAAAAAGTGTTACTGATAGTTTCCACTCCCAAGAGCACTGTTTCTTTCAAGTCCACTTTCTCAAGCAATAACACACTCTCTCTCCAGTTCAAGTATAAAGAAATTCAAAGTAATCCAAAGTATCTTTCTGATTCTTGGCAAAGTACACAAACTCAGTCCAAATGAGATAAGATATTGGAGTGACTCAGTAAACCTCTGGTCCCCAACCTTGCCCCCAAGCACAATTCTACAAATCAAGGGATCAGAGAAAATAAAATGAAATTGCTGAATAATAGAGGGGACCACAACAGTTAAAGTTAGGCACACATTCTGTATCTAGCACATTAAGTGAAGAGCAATTGTAATTACTAACTACAAATTCAAGTACAATTAAATACAAAATTAAATACAAAAAATTCTATAAAAAATATCCAATAGCTAAAGTATTGTAGCATTAAAATTAATTTTACTCAATGTTGCTAGTAAATAGCAGGCTTCCGATAATAAACACAGTCTACAAAACCCAAGAGACCTGCTAAAAACTTTTAACACTTTAAAATTTCCCTAGAGAAATAAAAAATGTCACTTACAAGATAGCTTCTCTCTATAATTTGTATGAGCTGCTCCATGGGTCTAAAAAGTACTTTAACTCCGCTGTGGCTATACAAGCACCTCGGGCACCTTGAACTCCTCAAGCAATGCCAAACCCAGCCAGCAGAATAAACTTTGTAAATAGCTAGTTATGTATGTTTTCTGAAAGATGCTAGTTAAAACGAAGTTTAAACAATAGATAGGCAGTCACAAGACAGTCACAAGATGACAAATATCACAGAATGCAGAAAAACACTTGAAAGCAAAGAGGAAATCAGCAAGCTTTTCACAAAAACAGCTTACAGGCTGAGCATTTCGATGAGAATGATGATCTAACTCCTGCTCATCAGCTTCACACTTTAAAGGGCTTAATGAGAACAGCTGTGACTCAAACTATCAATCAGGGGCTTATCGTCACTCTCAATGAGTCAGTATGCCGATGCCTATTAAACCAAAGAGCTAGCTTTTTTCAGTTAATTGAGGGATTAAGGAATTAACCTGATACCCCAGATTCCCTAACAATATCAGCTGGAGCCTATTCTATAGCTGTAGCTATTATCTGGGCTATAGCCTGTGCTTCACTTATCCAGACATAACACAATTAGCATATCATAGCTGCCAAACACAAATTTCACAAATTTCTTACAAATCTTTACAGGAATAACCAAATGGAACAGGATCTCAACAAAACTTCAGCAATTAGAGTCAATTAAGAGCTCCAAAATGTTAATTCCTGTAACTGTACTGAAGTAATCACTGCTTATTCACCACAAAGAACGTGTAATGTTTAGTAGTATAATGTTATAGTAGTTATAAGAGTTAACATTGAGATACAAATCCTGAAGTGCAAAAGCACAAAGCACAAAGTGCAGCAAAGATATGGCATAAAAATAAAAATAAAAAGCAAAAAAAAGCAAAAACACACAAAGAACACACACCCCAGATACCGAAACTTTAAAAAGTTAATACGGATGATAGTGATGCGATTTTATTCGACTACCTATAATCTGCTATCCGCTATCTATTATCTACTATCTATCATCGATACAGCTAACTAAGGTATCAGATAGTTAGATAAATAGGTAAATAGGTAGCCTATATTATCCAAAGCTTTGATGGAATCTATTTGTGTTTCTAAAACAGTTTACACTGTTCACACACACTGACGCTTTAGCATGTAATAACACAAGGGCCCAGATATTCAAAAGGGTTGCGCCATGCGCAATAGGGTTGCTCCAGCACAAGTCCGAAAATGCGCCATTCTGCGATATTCAGCGGGAGGCAGATAAACCCCCCAAATCACGCTGAGCAAGAGTGCAATGATAATGAATGCATGCGCAACTGAAGGGGGAGGAACCATGCATAAATGGTGCAGTGCAATATTCAACAGCATGCACCATGCGCAATAGGGGAGCAAGTGGAAGTTGTGCAATAGCGGAAATGAACCAAATTAAAAAGGAACAAGGGAGAGGTGCAAGAACGCTACAGGGAAGGCACATGTGGCTGAACTCTAGCCAGACAAACAGGGCAGGAGGAACACAAAGGGCAGGACAGGGAAAGGGCACCCGGAACCCACAGGCACAGGGAAGGTGTGGGGAGCCACAGCTGCAGCCATTGCAGAAGGAAGAAGTGCCACACAGCACTGAGGCCACCACAAGAAGCTGTTCCCGGTGCAGGGGAAGTAGCAGCCAGGACAGCGGGGGGAACACGGAAACAGCTGTCGGAGGGGGCACAAGCCAGGGACATGGCCAGTACCACCATCCAGATGGAGGCAGTAATGAGGGGGTAGGAAGGCAGGCAGCAGGGGGGCACGGCCATGGAAGGGCCCATCAGCGGTATGCCCCCAACAGGCAGTACCGAGCCTGCACCAGCTTTGAGCTATATAGCGATACCGAGATTGTGGGCCAATACCACCTGAATCGGACAATTCTGAGGTGGCTCTGTGAGCTGTGCAGTGATGTGATGCAGGCACCCACACTATGAAGCTATGCTCTGTCAGTGGAGACTAAAGTGACAGCTTGCATGTGCTTGCTCGCCATGGGTACCTAGCGCTTAATCATAGGAATCCTATGATTACGCGCTAGGTGGTGCGAAATGCGTTAGGACATTCTTTTTGTATCACTGGAGAAGGTGGGCAGTATATATGGATTGTGGAAGCCTTGTGTTATGTGCATAAATAAATTCTGATATAGCACATATTATGGTCTTTGGCTTCCCTTTTGTGCAATGTTAGCACACTGTTTGAATCCATAAGTTCTGCTGTGGTGCTCTGCTGGATTTATTGGTGCTGGCAAAATACTCAGCACACCGAACATGCCTGCACCAGGCCGTGCTCGGAATGCCCACAGATGAACCCAGTGTCAAGAAGGATGGTGTCACACGATGCCAGGAATGGGGGGGTGGACATTGCACTGCGTGGTGTCTGCGACTCATGGGCAAATAACTGTGTGCCCATTGTGGCCATGACAACTGTGAATGCCTGTGTTTGCCTGTCAATGGCAGCGGTCACCTCCTCCCACAACTGGTCCATCCCTGCCAGGAGCAGAGCAGTGTCTCTGCTGTGCAGCTCCTCTGCCTGGCACAGAGCTACACTCAGTGCATCCACCACCATCTCAAGCCGCATCTGCTGATTGACTGATGCTTGCAGTATGTGGGTGAGCTTATCTAAGAGGTCATCTGCCTGATTGGCATGCTGTCCCTCAGGGTGTTTGCGGCCCTGATGCTCATCACCCCTTGAGGGTGGGTGCTGCACACCAGGGCCAGGCCTGGGCATGTCCACAGGTGGTGCACTGATACCGCCCCCTGACACTATACCCCCATGGCCATTGGCCGACTGCTGATGCTGCCGCTCTGGCTGCCACTCTCCAGGTCTCAATGGTGCTGCCACAGTGGCTGCAACAGTCCCACTGTCCTGTACACACACCAGTGCTGCCCCACTGGTGCAGACAGGCACAGGCTGGGACTGTGATGACATGCAGGCCTCCATGGTGGCACCACCTGCAGCCATGGCCGCGATGTCACCTGCTGTGTGGCCATCCTGTGGCACACATGTGTCACTGCCCATGACGTTAGCTCCATCATCATTGGTGACAGATCCGGCACCAGCCCGAGTCTCAGCATGCTGGCATCCATGGATGCTGGCATGCTGGGACACGGGCAGGGCCTCCTCCACACCTGCTCCGCCAACATCAGTCTGGACATCCAGGCAGGCCCACTGTCCCCCTGACCCCCGTATTCCTGTGGAGGTGGACAGGCCCTCCTCCATCTCCATGCTACTGGCCTCAGTGGAGAAGCCCACCATCACTGACCCATGCAGATGTTCAGGAGCTGTAAGGGAAAAAAGTAACATTATAGCATGTGACCTACCCTGTCCTCCCCCAATAGACAGACCGTGACCTATCATGCAGCGACGGGCTACTACCCATCTGGAATCCACCACCCAGAACACCCTCAATGGCGCAACACTGCATGCAGCCAGCAACCTGCTCTTCCTGTGGGGCAGGCGTTGCACCTCCGGCTGTCCCCCACCGGTTGCAGACTGTGCTGCCCTGATGGCAGCCACCTTCTCTTTAATCCTCCACCTGTCCATGCCCATCTTCTTTTTGCACTCCTGCAGGGAGTGCTGGTGGCTGCCATGCAGGTTGACAGCACGCGCCACCTCCTCCCATGCAGCAGCATGGGCCTGTGGTGTTCCCTGGCATCCAGTGAGAAGTGGCTCCTGGTTGAGGTAGGCCTCAAACAGGGCATCTGTCTTGGCCTTTGTAAAGTTTGACCTCCTCTTCCTCCCATGACTCTGTTCCTCTTCCTCCACCACATGATCAGTCATGATTCATCCTGTGAGAATGACAGGTGTTACCTGTGACTGTGCAGTCCCATGCATGTCCCAAACACCACAGTCCACACTCCCAAACAGCATGCAACTCACCGCAATAGACTGCAGTAACCGACTATGGCCAGTGCAGCCCAATGTCGCATTTTTATAGTGCAACCCATGCAAATGAGGTGAGGCGCATCTTTAAGTGGATGCAAATGCAGTGACTGTGCCATTAAATGGCTGATTAGATGATTTGCATATGCCAGCTGAATATCGCGCTGTTGCTTTTTGAGCAATTGTGTTGAACGTGCTGAGCCAAGGGTGCAGTTCTGTGACATGCTCAGTACACACCTAACTGTGCATGCCTGGGTTGATGACACAGGTGCCTGCCACTCTGCTGATGTGCTGTGCTTGGTAGGCAATGCAGGGCATGGCCACCATTGTGCCAGTGGCACTACAGCACTGTTAACCTATATGGTGCTGTAGCACTGGAGCATCGTAGGTGCACTGGGGCAACAGCGCCGTAGGCCGCTACAGGAGGTGGCACACAGGCACCCAAACACGCTACATGCATTGGGTTCCAATCACGCTGTGGCTGTCCATGCACCAGAGACCCTTGACCTTGTGCCCAACCTTTGTCCCCTAGGAGCCATGCATCAGGCATGGGTGCACCACTACAGCGCTGTTCGATGACAGCGAGATAGGGGCGTGGCAGCGCTGCACCACGCAGCATCTGCACATGGCAGGACCACACTGCAGAGTGCCATTTAGCTTGAATCAGGCAGCAGAGATGGCGAGGAGGAGTGCTGTGGTTTGGAGCCAGGTAGAGCTCACCAACCTGGTGGCAATAGTTGAGCCCCATGCTGGGGCTTTGTTTGGAGAGGCACCCCTGGACAGAGCCAGGAGTGAGGTTTGGCAGGAGGTGGCTGATACCCTGGAGGAGGCCACCGGTGTGGGTAAATGACTGAGCAGTGGCGCCACCATTATGGGGAACTGAGGTGCAGGGACCCGGACCTGCTTGCCTGCCTGCGGGCATATGCCAGGAGGGGCATGGTGCCATGGCCAGGTAGGTGCAATATCCATACACTTTTATCGTCCATACTGGTATCACGGTTGCATGTGTCCAGCATATGGGGGGGGCCATCCGGTGTTGGCTGTGGTGGTGGTATCGGGGTGTGGGGTGGATGGGTATGGCTGTGTGGGATTGCACACACATGGGGGCGGGGGGACTTTGCTACCCTATTGTACTGATGTTCCTCTCTCCATGTTTGCACCTTAGGACCAGAAGAATGATGGCACAACAGGGACAGGAGGCGTCGCATAGAGGAGCAGCGGGACAGGATAGGTGATGGTGGTCCGTGGCACGTAGACCAGTCTGATGATGGCGAGTGCCTTACATCCATGGTTACTATTGCATGCTGTATAACTGGGCGGGCAGTGGGGCATGGCCACCATCCATTGACTGTCATGCACGCAACTTGTTATAGTCAGCACTGTCCAGTGGCACTGCATGTCTGGGAGTGCGTCAATGGTGGTCCATGCGTGCACTGGGCACATGGCTGTGGCACTGCCTTCACACCGCATAGCCAAGTCACTGTAAGGCCACGGTGGTGCTGTGCAGGACATGGGTGGTGGGTGTGTGCAGTGGTCCACATGGCTGTGGCTGCCTGGGTGGGCAGGTCTTGTGGACCCGGTCACTGTGGGTGATCGCACACTATCACAGGGGTGTGGCACATGGCTGTATGCCATTCACAATGGGTGGGCTGCAGGGGGATGGACAGTCACACCTATTGACTCTGCTCCCTTGTCCTAGGTGGCCGGCGACTCCTGAAAATACAGCAGGGTATTAACAAGCTGCTCAAGGTGGCAAGGGAGACATTGCACCTCCTTCAGCGCATACACCCCTACAGGGTCAGGAGGAGACGCAGGAGCACACATCAGCACCAGGAAGAGGAGGACCAGGGTGGCCATTGATGTCCCTATGCCCCGACTACCACCTTCCCCCCTTTGACCCACCCTCACACCCCTTCTTTCCTCTCCCATATGTTCACCCCTGCTCTTTAACTGCCCCCACCTGTTATGTGGCCCTTCCCCCTCTTGTAAATAATTGTACATAGTTTTTGTTTGCATCTTTTAAATATATGCATTTTGTTATGATAACTGTGGTGGTCTCTGACTTGCAGCGGGCTACAGGTGCTCAACTGCAGTGGTGTGCATGGTGTCAGGGGTGGTGCACACATGGGTGTGTGTGTGTGAGTGTGCAGAGGTGAACCACCTACGATGTGGGCAGAGGGATCAGTCACTCTCTGTGGTTTGTGTGTTGCACTCTGTGCACTGGATGCCTGTGTGCAGTGGTCCATGAGGCCTGCACTGTGTGCATGGCACCCCTGTCAGACCATCCATGGCCTGTGCAGCTGACATCTTTGCATGTCTGTGATATGCACGGTCTGCTGGCGTGTCAGTGGTGGCTGTCCATGCTGGATAACAACTGTACCCGGCACAATGCCAGGTTGCCTGCCATCACTGGTATGGTGCACATCTGCTTCCGGTGGCACTGTGGCCTCCACTGTTGTTGTCCCCCTCCAAGCTGTCACTTGTGTCTGCTGCAGGGGATGTGCTCCAGTGTCTGTCACTTGTGCTCCAGCAGCATGCTGGTGGTATACAGCTTCATGGTGCCTGCACAGGGTGGCTGGCACACCTGTGCAATGTAGGGGTGCTGGCTGTGTGTACACATCAGCTGTGGCCACATGCCAGTGGCTTGGTTGACCCACTACTGTGTCCCTTTGTTGGTGTGCCCTTGGGTATGGGTGGGTGTTTGTCCATGCACTGTGCTGCATCCTGTGTGGTGCACGCCTCCATGCTACACTGTGCATGTCTGTGCTACCTGTTGTGGCCAGTGCTGGGATGGGATGTGTCCTTGGGAGGGTGTGCAGGGTGCTGTACTGCTGAAGATGGGGTCTGGGGCATGCCCTGTCACATGTGGGGTACCTCGTGTGCTGACGCTTGGTCGATCTCTCAGCTGTACTTTGGGGGGGACGTGCAGGGTGGCACTGTGTATGCATCTGTTGCATTGCTGTCTGCTGCGCCCACTGCAGGGTGCTCATGGTGGGACTGCCTTGCATGGTTCCATGGTGCACAGGGTTGCATTGTCACAGTGGGGGTGGTGGCATGCATGATGTGTCCTGCATTGTTGGGCGCTACTCCTGGGCAGGGTGTATGGGGATCATGGTGCAGAGTGTGCTCTGCATTGTTTGCATGGTGTGCTACGGGGTGGTCGGCCCTCATTGTGTGCCAGTCTCAGCTTGCCAGGGGGTGTGCTGGGGAACCATGGCCTGGCTGTGGGTTGGTTGTTAGTATCCATGGGCCAGTGGTTATTCCAGCTCTGCCTCAGTTGTGCAGTGCATGGGGTGTGAGGCACGATATCTGTTCTGCTGTGCATTCTTCTGCCCATCTGTGGCATGGGTGGTGGGCCCCTGCATCCCTGGTTGTGCTGTTGCATTGCTGCCATGCTGCAGGGGGGGTCCCTGGTTGCGCTATGGCTCATCTGGACTGCTCAGCTGAACATCCCTTGTTGCGCTATGGTGCATCAGATATGCTCAGCTTCACATCCCTAGTTGTGCTATGGCCCAGGGGGTGCGATATTCAGTCGTCAGCCGTAGGCGCATCTTGGCCTGCGCAGTTTTTGAATTTCACACTTCTTGCACATGGGCGCAGTGGACTTGCGCTTGCTCCTGCTGTTGTGCACTTTTTGGGTGCAGTTTGAATATCTGGGCCAAGGTGTTTTCATTGCGGGTAGCAGAGTGCAGATAGCGTCACATTCACGGTCAATACCTAAAACTGTTTCCAAGAAATAAAAAACATACAAAATCAACAGGATTAAATCAGGGTTAGATCAGCACTAGATCGCAGTTGGATTAAATCATTCAAAGTTGTTCATAGACATTTAAAGTAATTTAAAGTCATTCAGAAAGAGATTTTCGCCAAAAACTGGCATGATATGGCTGAAATTGTGCTTTTCGCAGAGAAGTTCTTTGGAAAGGCACCCTCTTCTGTCAGACCCTCTGCAGGGTTTTCAGGCTCACCCAAACGGTGTCATCTAGGAGACGTCGGCTAGTCCACTGCTAGTACTCCAGGTACGCCAGCTAAAGTGAAAAAAAAAAGTGGAGAGAAGATACTCGAGGAGACCAAGGGCAAACAAGGCAGGATTGGAAAGAGCAGTTGAGCATTAAAATACTATGGCATCAATGGCATACCTTTTCCTAAATTGTTACAAGAATCTCACTGCTCCTGCTTGCTCAGCTCCTCAGCATGCACAGCGTGTGGCCATTTTGGTATCTATCCGAAGGAGACGTCACAAGAACTAGTAACACTCTTGCCTGTGATTATACTGGTCATACCTATTGTAATTGCCCATGGGCTTCACACAAAAGCCTGGATTCCACAGAGCAGGCGGAACATGACTATTATGTCACCATGGCACAAAAAGCGGAATGAATAGCAGAACAGACAAAAAAACACTTTTCGGTCAGATACACTACTTCACCTTGAACCTGCCACAGGTTTCAAACTGCTAACCCTTCACTCCAGAGGTGGTCACTCTAATTACTAGGCCATCTTAGGAAGTCTGCTATCCTATTGCATGTAGCATAACTTAACCTCCTGATCTGTCTTCACAGCTAGCTTAGCAGCCGGGCTTTTTTGCTCTAAATCACCAATATGAAGCTAGTCTTACTCCCCCTGCTGGCAACCTCCCTGCTCTGCACCCTGTTGATTGTCGATCTTGGGGTGCCTCTGTACTTGCCATTGACCAAGAACGTCTCTTCCATTCTGCATCTGTCTTCAGGCTAAATGCTCCCTCCCCTCTGGTAACTAGATGGGAGCTCACACTCATGGGCCACCTCTTCTATGTCTTACTATCCAAACTTGAATGTCAACTGCTGGGATCTTTCCTGCATTCCATTATTCTGTGCCCCTACATCCTGTCATGCCCTTACAGTTTGTCTCTGTCACTGCTGCTGCTCATGGCAGGTGATGTTGAGAGCAACCTGGGCCAATGTTATACATAGAAACATAGAAGTTGACTGCAGATAAGGACCGCAAGGCCCATCCAGTCTGCCCATTTCTTTTTCTACCTTATAACTGTGCCATCGGCCTTTGCTCTGTCAGTGGCCTATCTATTCATAGTCATTTGTATTGCTCCCTTATGCCTATCCCATGCCTGTTTGAAGCCCTGCACTGTATTCATAGCCACCACTTATTGTGGTAAGCCATTCCATGCATCCACCACCCTTTCTGTGAAAAGAATTTCCACATTCCCCTTAATTGGACCCCTCTAATCTCATGCTGTGTCCTCTTGTCCTGCTATTTTTCTTATATTTAAACATGTTAGACTCTTTCACCTTGTTAATGCCCTTAAGGTGTTTGAATGCCTCGATCATATCACCTCTCTCCCTCCTTTGCTCAAGGGCTTATATTGAGCTCTGTTAATCTGTCCATATGTCTTCTGATGCAGTCCCTGCACCATTTTGGTTGCCTTCTCTGGACTGCCTCAATTTGGTTAATGTCCTTGTGAAGGTGTGGCCTCCAATACTGCATGCAGTACTCCAGATGGGGCCTAACCAGTGTCTTGTAAAGAGGGATTATTACCTCTCTTACGACTTGTGATATCCCTACTAATACACCCTAACACTCCTCAGCCATACCTACTGCTTTAGAGAGGTCTGCTTGATGATTTCAGGTCATCAGTGATGATGATGCCCAAGTCTCTTTCTTCCTTTGTGACTGCTAGCAACTCCCCTCCCAGCCTATAGGTGGCTTCAGGGTTTCTCTTCCCTATGTGCATGATTTTGCACTTCTTTGCATTAAATCCCAGTTGCCACTCTTCTGACCATTTGCTAGTCTATCCAGATCTCTTCTCATTCTTCCCACCCCATCTGGATCATCGGCTCTGCTGCAGATCTTGGTGTCATCTGCAAACAGACAAGCCTTACCCTCCAGTCCATCTGCAAGGTCACTAATGAAGAAGTTGAAGAGGACTGGCCCCAGGACTGATCCCTGAGGTACCCCACTTGTGACTTGCATCTCTTCTGACTGTATACCATTTACCACCACTCTCTATTTTCTGCCCGTCAACCAGTTTGCCACCCAGTTGACCAACTTCTGACCCACCCAAGCCTACCCAGCTTATTTATCAATCTTCTATGTGGAACAGTGTCAAAAGCTTTGCTGAAGTCAAGGAAGGCAACATCAACTGCTCCCCTTGGTCCACCACTCTGTTACCCAGTCAAAGAAATCTATGAGATTAGTTTGACAGGACCTTCCTTTTGTAAACCCATGCTGTCTTGGATCCTGTGCCACTATGGATTCCAGGTGTTACACCAACCTTTCCTTAAGGAGTGCCTCCATAATCTTGCCCACTACTGAGGTAAGACTGACTGGTCTGTAGTTCCCCGCCTCCTCCCTGCTACCACTCTTGTGGAGCGATATCACATGAGCCCTTCTCCAGTCTTCTGGAACCTCTCCTGTGCTCAGAGACTCACTAAACAGTTCTGCTAATGGCTCTACTAGTTCCACCTTTAGCCCCTTAAGTACCCTGGGATGTATGCCATCAGGTCCCATTGCCTTATCCACCCTGAGCTTAGCAAGCTCTTGTATGACCCTTTCTTTTGTGAAGAGAGTAGTGCTCACCTCCCTCCCCTGTGTCCATGATGCTGAGCTGTGGGCCCTGCCCTACCTTCTCTTAGTAAATACTGAGCAAAAGTATCTATTTAGGATAGATGCCTTTACGGGTCCTCCTCCTCACATGCTCCCTTTTCTCCATTAAGCTTAGCAATACTCCTCTGGACTTTCTTCTTTCACTAATTTATCTATAGAAAGTCTTGTCACCTTCTTTACTTTCGTGCTAGTGTTTCCTCAGTTTGGGACTTTGCCTGCCTTACTGCCTTCCCTGCTTCCCTTAGGGCAGTTTGGTATGTCTCCCTATCTTCATCCCACTGTGTTCCTTTATATTTCCTGAAGGCCAGCCTTTTGGCTCTGACCTTTTCTGCTACTGTATTTGAGAAACAAAGTGGTTTCCTTCTTCTTTTGCACTTCCTTTTCTGTCTAACACAATGGGATGTTGCTTCAAGTATTGCATCCTTAATGCTTGCCCACTTTGCCTGTGCCCCCTCACCTGTGTTTCTTTTGCCAGGGCTAGCTTAACTCTGTTGGCCATCTTATCAAAGTCAGCTCCTCTGAAGTCCCATATTTTTGCCTTGGAATGGGATGATTTAGATGTAGTAGCCAAATTGAACCATACCATGTGATGGTCACTGGCCCTCAGGTGACCTTCTACCAGGAGATCTGGATCCCTTCCTTGTTAGTCAGTACTAGATCTAGGATAGCCCTGTCTCTTGTGGGTTGCTGTACCAGTTGTTTGAGGCCCTCCCCCTGCAGGGAATCCACTATGTGTCTAGTTCTGGCAGATGTTCCTGCTGGTATTGACCAATCTGTATCCAGCATGTTGAGGTCTCCCATTATCAGAACCTCCCCTTTAGCTGTCATGTTTTGTATATCTTCTAATAGTAATGTGTCTATGTCCTCCCCTGGTCTGGGGCCTGTACCTAACCCCAGTTCTTATGGCTGTCCCATTTCCTGTTTCCAGGGTGACCCACAGTTCTTCTGGCTCCTTATGTATTCTGAATTTCTGTAGCTTTGATATTTTCATTGACATACAGGGCCACTCCTCCCCCTTTGCACCTGGTCTCTTCTGAACAATACATAGCCAGGTAACTGAAGTCTCCCAAGTGTGGTTACTGGTAAACCACATCTCACTAATTGCTACTATGTCCAGTTTAGTCTCTGACATTATTGCCTGCAGGTCTGGGATCTTATTTCCCAGGCTATGAGCATTTGTGTACATGATTTTCCATTGGCCAGATTTTGGTGTGTGTGTTGTTGGGTGAGGTTTGGCATTACCCCTGTGCATCGTATGGGGAGACAAACCTTTTTTCTTGCCTGGTGGTGCAAATGAACTGCAAACATGCTGAATCCCTGTTTGACCACTAGCTGAGGGGGGAGGGGTGTTCTTCCCATTCGACGTATGGGGTGCTGCACCCCTCTCCCCATTTGCTAGTTTAAATATTCTGCAAAGACGTCAAACTTCTGCCCCAATGCACTGACTCCCTCCTTAGTCAGATGCAGTCCATCAAATTTAAAGAACTTTCGCTCCCAGAACTGTTGCCAGTTCCCTACAAATCTGTGTCCTTTTTCCTGGCACCAACCCTTGAGCCACGTGTTTAGCTCCCCTATCTCCCCTTCTCTGACCTTCCGTCCACCTGCTCCCCTCTCCCAGACTGGCAGGATCTCAGAGAAGGAGATGCCGGACAAAATAGATGATAGTTTGTCACCCAGCCTGGCCAGGTGTTCCTTGGTACCTCCATTAATTACACCAATGATGTGTAGTCCTTGTCCTCTAGGCTGAGAATTGCCCACATAAATCTCTGCAGCCTCCCATCTAAATTTACGGACCTTGAGCCCTGGGTAGCCCTATATAAACCTCATGTTCTTGGTATCTCTGAAATGTGACTCCAACTCCACCTTCCTGATGCAGTATGTTACCTGTCAGGGTGCTCCCTGCTGAGGCAAGATAGGCCAGGCAAAAAAAAAGGGTGGTGGTGGTGTAGCTCTCTATATCAGCGAGTCTCTCACTGCTACTCCTGTCCTTCACTCTGACTCAAGATCCCCTAGTGACTGGCCATTACTGGGATCACTATTGGTTCGGCCAAAAATATATATGTGGGGTGCTGCTATAATCCCCCCACAGGTGGTACCCTGGGTCTCACATCACACCTTGAAGTTCTGGGTAGCCTCTTCCCCCCCAAAGGTCTCCATCCTCCTTGGGGACTTCAGCCTGAACTGGCTAAGTACCCAGGAACCTGATTATTCGAATCTGTCAAAACAACATAATCTGGTTTAAATCATCATCGCTCCCACCAGACACAACAAACAAAGAAGGCAATATAGTGCAGTGGTTTAAGGCTCTGAGCTGAAACCTGGAGACCTGGGTTTGAATCCCACAGCCCCCACTTGCATACTGTGTGATCCTGAGCAAGTCACTTCACTTCCTTGTGCTCCCCGGTCACACCTGTAAACAAGCTTCAGCTTAGTGTGTCTCTCCTGGTTAAAAAAAAAGGACCCTAAATCACACTCTCCTCAACTGGATTGTCATTAATAGAGTGGTGAAGGTGCTTCTGTCAGGGAATCTGTCAGATGCCATCAGCAACCACTCCCCCATCTATATGGTCTGCTCTACTAAGACCAAATACCCCCCAAAACCCCTCTCTGTCCTCAGTTTCAATCACTCTGACATCCCCGCCCTCCTTGATAATGTTAAGGAAATAAACTGGTTGGCCCTCTATGCTCTCTTTGATGTGTCTAAGGCAACAGCCTTTTTCACTGTTGCACTTCTATGGCTGCAAGATTAGCACTTTCCCCTCACTACCCAGAGAGATATGGGTGGCTGCACTCATTGGGTCTCTAAAGACCTCCTTCTTGATGAGGAATAAGGATAGATTGTGGTTGAAATACAAAGTCGCCACCTCCTCCGTTGGCTGGAATAATTACAGGTGCCTGCGTAACTGGTGTAAACAGGCTGCCTTAACTAAAAAATGTGACTTTTTCTGGAACCAACAGAGGGACTGCCTCTGGGACTCACACCACTTCTGGGTGCAATTGGCTCCCTGCTGCACCTGCATAGCCAATTCTCTGCCATCCATCTGGACACTTCCTCTGGCCACCTAATTGATCCCAGTGAGGTTGCCCTGACATTTAATAAAAAGTTCTCGGACCTGTCAGCCCACCTTAGTAAGCTGCATGCTCAGCTTCCTACCAGCCATGGGCCTGTCCTTTGTGACCTATCCACCACCTCACCACCCACAAACTCTCACACCCCACCTTTCTGTTTTCAGGATAACTCCCCCAAAGACACCGCCAAGCTTCCACAGAGTCTACCTATCCACAGCAGTCCTGGTGGTGATGGTCTTTTTCCAGCCATTCTCAAGCTAACATCCCCTGCCATCCTTAAACCTCTTACCTTCATTGTTAGTTTGGTACTGACTACCTCCATCATGCCTGACTCCAGGAAACATGCAAGAGCAGTACCTATTTTTAAAGCTGGGGATCTGCTGTTGGCAGATAAGTATAGGCCAATATTCCTGCTTCCCCACCTTAGCAAACTCATGGAAAGGATTATCCACCGGCAACTGACTGACCACATTGATAAATGCAAACTTATGTCTTGCCTAAAACACGGTTTCCGCAAGCTCCACTGTACTTCATCTGCCCAGGCATTGTTCACGAACCGCATTCACAGGAACATGGACTTGTGGAGGGCCACGAGTGCAGTTTTTTGTGGACCTGTCCAAGGCATTTGACTTGGCTGACCACCCCTTACTTCTCTCCACCCTCCATAAACTGGGCTACTCATCTGAGACCTCATTGTCATTCAAGAGCTACCTCTCTGGGAGATCTCAATCAGTATGCATTGGCTCTGTCACCTCCCCTGCCCTCCCAGTCCATACTGGTGTTCCTCAAGGCTCTATTCTCAGCACGCTACTCTTCTCCCTGTTCATAAACTCCCTTCCATCCAACTGCCTAACTTGTGAAGCCCTGTTATATACTGATAACCTTGTCCTCTATCACAGTGGCAAGACCCTGGATAACGTATCCACCAACTTGTTCCATAACTTTAGCTCTACACACTACTGGTTCCAGTCAAAACAGATCCTTGTCAATGAGAAAAAAAACAAATCGATGATTTTTGGGTCTAGACCCTACCTAGCTACGTCGTCAAATCTGGCTCCACCCTCTCAGTACTGACATCTGATGGCACTGCACTACAAAATGTGCCCAATTTCAAATACCTGAGCATTACCCTTGACCCCTTCCTATCCTATGCGGAACATGTCTCTGACATCATACATCAGATTAACCATAAGCTTGGGGCAGCTTATTGTTTAAAACGGTTCCTGATCAGTGAAGCCCAAATGGCTATTGCCCAAGGTTACTTACTACCTACAAGCATTATTAACTACTCCTCCCCAATATACTCGCATGTGTCCTTGGCCTTTGGCTCACACCTAATCTCCACCAACAACAATGACTGTCATTTCACTCTCATGGCACCTTACTCCACCCACGACTGCCTCCTTTACCAGATGCTGGACTGGCTCCTGTGCTCCCCTTTTGCTTCGACTACTCCTTGGGCTGCATCATTGACAGCTCCATTAGATGCAGTGATGTTTCTCCATATGTGTTGCTCCTGGTTACCCAAGCTCCATCAAGATGCTTGAGTGCATCCTCTGTCCCCCATGGAAATCCCCAGAGTCTCAACTGCCATGGGAGGTTGAGCACTTGCTGCTCTCTCCTTGGGGAACAGTCTCCAAGCATCCCTCTGCTCCCTTGACACCCATAGTATCTTCAAGCAACGATTCAAATCCTGGCTGCTAAATGAAGCCAAGTGCTTCTGCTCCCCAGGATAATCTCTTTTTTTGCCTGTCCTCCTATCTCTCCTACAGGGGACAATTTATCTCCTCCCATGCCAGCCCTGTCTGCTTGCACTTTTCTTCCTCATCGTGTCACCCCTTCTCCAATGCACATCTCTCCCTACCCTAATACATGTTTGCTCTAGTCTAGTTTGTTCTACTGCTCCTGTATATTCTGTAAACACATTACTTATCCTCTGTTTTGAACTGACAATAGGTAATTATTTAATAGGCTGCTACTGTCTACCATGTGATTTTTGATAGAAACTGAATTATACCTTTGTCCATTTTGTCAATGATTGTAAGATGCTGAATTTGTAAGATGCTGAATGTATATTTTGCTGTTATTTCCTCTGTATATTTTACTTTGTGCTGCACATTGTGACCTGGGTCATGCCTGACAATTGTTCCCTGGATCAGTGCACTTACCCGGTCCGGTTACCAAAGGCTTAAATAAATAAATACTGAGAGACAAGCACAAGAAGACAGATCTGGTACTTCACAGCCCATGGTTCCAGACCCCCCAGCTCCTGAAATGAATATATAGACTGCTTCCGATACCACCTCCACCACTACAAGATAGTCACCACAAACCCACACTCCAAGCAGTGCTTCTTCACTGCAACAGCAGCCCCCTGTTGAAGAACAACCTCTAGGACTCAGGTATCCAGGACATCTGATCAGCTGGATGACCAAACGGACTCTCAGACACTTGCAGTATCAAGACAAGAACTACCGGAATCTACTAAACAAGTCCAGATGCCTCCCCTTAAACCCATTACTGAGATCTTTTGTATGATCATATGATTTAAGAGAGGTGGATAACCAAAGTCAAAACAAATTCGAAAGGACTGAGTGC
Source organism: Neoceratodus forsteri (assembly GCA_016271365.2). Classification (NCBI taxonomy): domain Eukaryota; kingdom Metazoa; phylum Chordata; order Ceratodontiformes; family Ceratodontidae; genus Neoceratodus; species Neoceratodus forsteri. Next base: position 191,647,673 of record CM057458.1, read on the forward strand.
CTTTCACCAATCATTTTAATGTTCTACAAGAAAAGTACAGGGCAGACACTGAGGAGGACTCAGATGCCTCTTCAGTTTTATTATCACAACAAGATCCTTCTTCTGACAATGAGTGAACACCTACAGATACGCAAACTACAAAAAAGAGGAATAGCAGGTGTATAACTGGGAGTTCAGTGAAGAAAAATGAAGTGGTGGCATAGGTTTTTCATTTTCTTTTTTTGAAAATGGCAGACAATATTTTCCTAGTAATCATTAATGTCAATAGTATACAAAATGGGAAACAGCATTTCACTACTGTTTCAATTTTGCAAGACCTTTAAAGAAAAGTACTTTTTTTTACAAGATACCACATGACATACCCTGAGAGAAATTAATATAGCAAAATGGGTGCAAATGGGCAGACTAGGTGGGCCATAGATCCTTATCTTCTGTCAACATCTAGGTATCTATGCATAAAACAGGAGTGTAGACTAAGGCCCTTGTTTTGATCAGTTGGAAAAGACACTTGTTCTTTATTTTAAAAGGTTTCACCAGGAAAGACAACATGAGCTGAAAACAATAGTTTCCAGAAGCGTCGAGGGGTACATGAAATGAGGAGAGCAGGCAAAAATATAACAATATTAAATACATAACAGTGCAATTCAGATACAATACATATACATAAAGTTCAGAGCAGGAAAAAATGTTAAAGTAAAAATACATACACTACCATTTAAAACATGAGATGTAGTATAAACACAGTACATTTTGATCAGATACAACAGACAGTATCATGTAAAACGTGTGGTAGAGTAACTAAGCTACAGGAACAGACCTAGGAAGAGACAGATGTAAGCAAAAAGTATATGTAGATTTGACATACATTGTTATAAAACTAAGAACAGGCAGCCCAGTAAAGGTATAAGCAGAACATGGAGTAAATCTAGATGTGCCAGAAGTGGCAGACTGAGCACTGGGTTGCTAAGTACTAGTTTAAGTCTAAGAGAAAGGCATTTATAACACAGTGTGGTGAATAGGGGGAATGACAGGGCAGGGGTGAGAGGGAAGAAGGGGGAGAAGAGACGGTAACCAGGAACTATACCCTTCAGCATTCTGGGAACCTTGCAAGGAGATAGGACCAGGCACATAGGTGATGATTTGTGGGGGCAGAGAAAAAAAGAGGGTGGCAGTGGGAGGGAGGGGGAGGAGAGAGGCAGGCAAGAACTAGCCCCTTCCAGAATGTTGAGAACTCTTGCAGGGGACAGGACCCAGCAAGTTAGAAGGTGATGGAAGGGGGGACAGAGGGTAAAGGGTGGGAGGGTAGGATGGAGGAAGAGATGCAAGCCAGGAACTATACCCCTTCAGGATATGGAGAACCCTGCAGATAGGAGGTGAGGGGTGGACAGAGGGGAAAATGGGGAAGGGGCAGGAGGGCAGGAGGGAGAAGGAGTGATGGGGGCACCTGCTAGAGGTAGCCTAGTACTGGAGATGGAAGGCATGGGGGAGAGGAGGATAGCGATGGGAAATTATTAGGCATAGTAAGGTATTATGTGCAGTTATAGTGATAAATAGTATGTTTATGGAGGAGGAGTGAGAGTGAGTGGTGGAATTGAGCAGAGCAAATTTCCAGCAGGTGGGAGTTCCAGATATTGGGAAATGTATATGAGAAGGTGATGCAACCAGAAGTATGCCTTGGTGGGAGGGCAAGCGTTCTATGTGTGGAGGTGTGAAGGGTGTAACAGGAGGGGAGAGAGAACAAATAGGGTAGCAGAGAACCATGCCAGAACTTCCCAACTAGATTAGCGATATGTGACAGGCACCAGACATGGAGTGAGAGGAAGGAGAGGAAGGAGAGCAAGGAATAAAGGTTACTGTGATGAGTGCATGGGGGTCAGCCAAGTATGAAGCGGCAGAAGGAATCGAAAAGAATGTCCAGTCTGGATATGATAGTTTTGGGGGCAGAGCATCAGCATCCGCATTTTGGTTACTACCCCTAATTGTAGTAGAAACATAGGCACAGGCAAACCAGCAAAAGTCATAACAGTCAAGAAGCATTTTATTATTCTTAATAAAAAAATTTTAAAAAACAATTGTACAGGATGACTCTTTATATAGACAGCACAAACATAAACATCCTACATCTGAGAGTTTATCTTTAAAATTTCAATCTCTGTCTCTCTCTCTCTCTGAACAAAACATTGCTGTCTTTTATATGAGATATATTTTCTTGGCAATTTAAACTATGCATCATGTTGGTGTAAGTTAATCTCCTGTTTCTCACAAAATCTCTTAGAACTTTGTCTGTTTCTTTCCTTTGACCAGCCTGAATAGTCCATCTACTCTCAGTAGGTGCAACAAAATAGAACATTCTATAAATGAGCTGGTAGAGGTCAAAATGCATCTCAAGGTCAGTCCTCTGTGTTACAGATTGTCTTTTCTGATAAACCTAAATAGCTTTTTGTAATCCTTTCAACATATATGGTCATATATATTTGCAAATCAAGGGATCCAATTTTTACATAAAGATTCACATACATTTTAACCACAGACAAGCAAGGTGAGAACAAATTAATAAAAACAGCAAGTGAAGAAAGGGAAGTAACAGGGTGGAAATTTGAGGAATTTTGGGACCTTCGGAGTAACCAATTCCTAGGCGCCACTAGGAAAATTTGATTGCACAATCAAACAGGCACGACACAAACAAGTGGCAGAATAAGAAAGGACAAAATAGGTCCTTGCTTTTTAGCTCTTTCTGCATAACAAATGGAACAGGGTCTTACCCAATCCTGTCACACTGATGCTACACTAAACTGGTTAGTTGATATCTTTCCAGGGAGAGTACTACTCCTGAATGTTACCCTTTATGGCACAGCACTGCACCTTATTAATATTTATGCCCCACAATCTAAAATGAGTAGAAATTACATTTTTATACTGATCCAGCCCTATCTGAACACCTCTAACAGGGTCGGTTTCAATGGGGACTTTAATTGTGCCTTTTCTACTAAAGTCTGGGGTAGGGAAACAACAAGATTGTTTGTGACACAAATTTTCTGAAAACAATGTGTTGTAAAGTGGGGTTGTCAGATGCCCATGCTGTCTCCAAAATGAAACCTAAACACACCTTCTGTACAGGGTCTCTCAGGATATATTTCTGGTTTGTTTCTCCACATCTTAACATCAGAGCATTGCATACTATTCCGCTGGAAACATTTAATCATAAGATGGTACAAATAACATTGGGTATGCAGCCAGACAGTCATATAAGTTCAGGATTCTGGAGGATGAATCCTTCCTCTTTAACAGATAAAGGACTTAATGCTGAAATCATTGAACTACTGTTTACACAGAAATCAGTCCTTAGTTTATATGATGACCCCGCTGAATGGTGGGAAGATACTAAACAAGACATTAAAGTATTGTTAACCTATTTAGGCCTTAGAGCTCAACTAGAAACTGTATTATCAACAGCCAAAGAATTGGGCAATGCTCTTTCTGCACAAATTCAGAACATAAAATGAAAGATGTATCAGTTTCAATATGACCATGCAAAATCACTTTTTCTAGAACAAATATATGGGGTGCAGGGTACTAAAATTCATGTAAATCTTTATGACAGCTGTATAGACAGAATAAAGCACTTCCGGTTATCGCACTACATAAAACCTGCACTAGCGAGCAGGGCGAGTGCACACAGGGCTGCTCGCGGAGACGCATGCAGAGACACACGTGTCCCAGTGCATGTCTACCATGTCCACCAGGGACAACGGGAACAGGCCCGGAATTAATGCCACACCCCCAACTGGCCTCTCAACTGATCAAAGTCTTATTCCCCTTGGCTACCTGTATCTGACATAGAGCACAATGAAGAAAGCCAATAACTTTTGCTCAACCTGCCAAATGTATGTCATTGGCAAGCAAACACCTAACTTCACCTGCAATAGATGTCAAATAGTTAGTACCTTGCAGGATGATATTATTTGCCTCCAGTCTAAACAAACAACAAATACTGACATTAAAGCTTTAGAGGACTACATAGATCAAATGTTGCTCCTTCTGGAGGCAAATATGTTCTCCATCCAAACAGAGGATGCTGCCACCATTACCAAACCCGAACCTTATCTTAATATACCACCTATCCCCACATTGGGGAAGATACTGCCATTACATGTGATCCCGCTCCACAAGAGTGGTAGCAGGGAGGAGGCAGGGAACTATAGATCAGTCAGTCTTACCTCAGTAGTGGGCAAGATTATGGAGGCACTCCTTAAGGAAAGGATAGTGCAACACCTGGAATCCATAGGGGCACAGGATACAAGACAGCATGAGTTTACAAAAGGAAGGTCCTGTCAAACTAATCTCATAGTTTCTTTGACTGGGTAACCAGAGTGGTGGACCAAGGGGAGCAGTTGATGTAGCCTACCTTGACTTCAGCAAAGCTTTTGACACTGTTCACATAGAAGATTGATAAATAAGCTGGGTAGGCTCGGGTGGGTCAGTGTTGGTCAACTGGGTGGCAAACTGGTTGACGGGCAGAAAACAGAGAGTGGTAGTAAATGGTATACAGTCAGAAGAGATGCAAGTCACAAGTGGAGTACCTCAGGGATCAGTCCTGGGGCCAGTCCTCTTCAACTTCTTCATTAGTGACCTTGCAGCTGGACTAGAGGGTAAGGCTTGTCTGTTTGCAGATGACACCAAGATCTGCAGCAGAGCAGATGATCCAGATGGGGTGGGCAGAATGAGAAGAGATCTGAATAAACTAGCAAAATTGTCAGAAGAGTGGCAACTGGGATTTAATGCAAAGAAGTGCAAGATCATGCACATAGGGAAGAGAAACCCTGAAGCCACCTATAGGCTGGGAGGGGAGTTGCTAGCAGTCACAAAGGAAGAAAGAGACTTGGGCATCATCATCACTGATGACCTGAAATCATACAAGCAGACCTCTAAAGCAGTAGGTAAGGCTAGGGGGAGTGTTAGGGTGTATTAGTAGGGTATCACAAGTCGTAAGAGGGAGGTAATAATCCCTCTTTACAAGACACTGGTTAGGCCCCATCTGGAGTACTGCATGCAGTATTGGAGGCCACACCTTCACAAGGACATTAACCAAATTGAGGGCAGTCCAGAGAAGAGGCAACCAAAATGGTGCAGGGACTGCATCAGAAGACATATGAGGACAGATTAACAGAGCTCAATATGTATACCCTTGAGCAAAGAAGGAGAGAGGTGATATGATCGAGGCATTCAAACACCTTAAGGGCATTAACAAGGTGAAAGAGTCTAACATGTTTAAATATAAGAAAATAGCAGGACAAGAGACACAGCATGAGATTAGAGGGGCCGATTAAGGAGGAATGTGAGGAAATTCTTTTTCACAGAAAGAGGTGGTGGATGCATGGAATGGCCTACCTCAAAGTGGTGGCTATGAATACAGTGCAGGGCTTCAAACAGGCATGGGATAGGCATAAGGGAGCAATACAAATGAGTATGAATAGATAGGCCACTGACAGAGCAAAGGCCGATGGCACATTTATAAGGTAGAAAAGGAAAAGGGCAGACTGGATGGGCCTTGCGGTCCTTATCTGCCGTCAACTTCTATGTTTCTATGTTTCTACTTCTACACCCCTCATTCCTGTACCTATATTACATCCCTTGCAATCAACAGAGGCGGGCAACTGGGCAACAATCCCTAAGACTGAGACCAAAAGAAGAGGGGGCCAGACCTTTATTAGTACTCCTGTATTACCTCTGCATAACTCCTTTGAACACCTACCACTAATTAATGATGAGGTAACCAACACTAGCCCAAAACAATGTACAAGTTCTGCAAACACTAAACATCCAAACCCCACAACAACTCCCAGGGACAAAGTCCCCCCACCATCTAGCCATCCAAACTCCTCCCACCAGACTCAAACACCAGCCTTCCCCCCACAAATCACTACACATCAGCTGGAACCCCCCTTCAAAAATAAAATCTATAAACAAGCAGGTCTATGTTTTGGGAGATTCCATCACAAAGTACATTGACTGGGCTGTCTGTAATCCAGACAAGGAAAATCGAACCTGTTCAAGCTACAGAGGGGTGAGGGTCTCAGAAATAACATCCATGGCAAAATCAATCCTGTCACCAGCTGGGGATAACCCCCTACTGGTCATTCACATGGGGACAAATAACATCAATAGGACACTATTGCAACAACTTAAACAAGACTACGTTTCCCTTTGCAACATACTGGAAGAAAGGGGTGTAGCATATGTTTGTCCGAGATACTACCGGTCCCCAGAGCCACATATCAAATCACAGCCAAAATGAAAGCCCTTAACAACTGGCTCCATAAATGGTGTTATAAGCACAAAATTACCTGCTTCACACACTTGGATGAATTTCTTAACAATCCATCCCTCTTTTGCTGGGATGGTTTGCACCTCAGCAGAAGAGGGAGTACACTGCTGGGGCATAAAATCACTACATTTATCAATAGCCATTTAAACTAATCACTAGGGGTGAGATTGGGTCGACATCCAAATCTCTTATTACAAACATTCACTCACTGTACCATAAATATTTCAATGTCCTGTCTCTCAACGCCCGCTCTTTAAATACTTCCAGACTAGCTGAACTAGAAATCAAGACACAGTCTCTCAATCTAGGGATGATAGCCATAACAGAAACCTGGGGTAACTCAGATAACCGAAGGACAGTCGAAATACCCAGATTCAAACATTACTTCAAAAACAGAACAGATAAAAGAAAGTGGGGTGGTGTCAGCCCATATGTTAGAAATGATATCCCCTCATCCGAGTCCTCATTTAACACCCAGACAGAGAGTATATGGGTATACTTACAGCTTCTTGGCCTACCACTGTTTCTGGTCAGCACATGTAATCACCCTCCCTCTGTAGACTTTGAGTACTCCAAACAGTTAACCAATGAAATCGCCTAATTAGCAAACAAGGATGCAGTCCTTATTCTGGGGGATTTTAACCTCCCAACCATAGACTGGGAGACCCTAACAGGTACAACCCAACATGACAAACAACTACTTTCAACAGTAATAGAGTTGGACCTTGTCCAGCTCATCAGGGAACCAACCCGGGGAACAAATACGCTAGATTTATTCATAACAAATATTGACACTACTATAACTGATCTCCATATCTCTGACCCCCCTGAGCAATAGCGATCACATGTCCATACTTTTTTCAATACCCTACAACTACCAACCCCCTACTAACAAAGTCATGATTAAACAATATGACAGGATGTACCTTCATAAAATTAACGGACATCTTAACACTACACAGTGTGATCACAGTCTCTCCCCCCCCCAATATTGAAGGTGCTTGGAATGTGTTAAAATCAAAAATGCATGAACTAGAACAGCTATACATTCTCAAAAAAACTAATATAACAACAAAGGAAAAATTCCTGCATGGTTTTAATGGATCCATCAAAAAACAAATTTTACTCAAACAAAAACTACTCTTATTATTAAAAAACTGCCCCACAAATCAGAAGGAAGAAACACTTATTAAATATGGGGAATCTGTTAAAGAATTAAAGAAACTCATTAAACTGGCAAAATGTAATCTTGAATTCAAAATTGCTCACACAAAAGATTTGATTCTCATAAGGCCCTATACTCCTACCTTAATGGAAAATGGGGAACAACAGATCTGTGGGAACAATTACTATTTATAACACTACAGTTACCTCAGATTCAGAAACCACCACTGTGTTTAATAAATATTTCTGCTCAATCTTTGCACATGATGACATACAGACAGTGGCCCAGATATTCAAACTGCACCCAAAATGTGTGCAATAGCAGGAGCAAGCACAAGTCCATTGCGCACATGCGCAATAGACACGATATTCAAACATGGAGCAAGCCAAATTGCGCAACCAGCCAACATCTGAATATCACACAACCTGTGCCATAGCGCAACCAGGAAGGGGAAGCTGAGCAAATACGATGCACTATAGCGCAACAAGGGCAGCCCAGCTGAGCAGTCCAGAGGCGCCATAGCGCAAGCAGGGAGCCCTCCAGCAGCAGAGCAATTGAACTGCACAACCAGGGAGGTAGGCAGGGGCCTACCACCCATGCCACAGATGGGCACAGGAACACACTGCAGAACTAACAATGCACCCCCACACCCCAAGCACAGCATAACTGGGGGGGGGGATGGAATATCCACCGCCCATGGGGACAAGTAAACAAAGCACAGCTGGGCCATGTTGCCCCAGCACACCCACTGACAAGCTGAGACTGCCACACAAAGGGCGGACCACCCCAGTGTGCAGAGCCCCCTTGTGCACAGCACACCCTGCACTATGACCCCAAGACACCCCCATGAGCAGTGACCATCACTGCAGGAATCCCATGCATCCCCCATCACACTGCAACCTCGTGTACCACAGAACCATACAAGCCAGACCCACCATGAAAGCACCCAGCAGTGGTGGCAGCACACCACCACCGACTGAAAGCCACCCTGCCACCCAGAGACACCTCCCCACGCACACACACACATACCATGACTATACCACCCCAGATGCCACGCACACCACTGCAACTGAGCACCTATAGCCAGCTGCGAATCAGAGACCACCACAGCTCATATCAAATATATATTTCAAACATAACAAGAATAAGTAGAAGAACAACAACTATAACTATTTACAAATATACAAAACAGGGGTGGGGGTACGGGTACAAGGTAGGGGTGGGTAAGGGGCAGGGGTGAACAACAGGGAGAGGGAAGGCAGGGTGTGAGGAATAGGTAAAGAGGGGAGGTGATGGGAAGCTACTGCCTGCCAGCCTGCTCTCCTGCCACCTGGTGCTGGTCCCGGGGCCTCCTCCTGCATCTCAGACCATGTCGGTGTAGGTCTTGCAGGATGGAAAGCGAGTCCATCACCACCTGTATAAGCTGCTGCATCGACCGTTCAATGCAGTGCAGGATCCGAACACCTAGGACAAGGGATCAGAGTCAATGGCTGTGACTGTCCATATCCCTGAAGCCCACCCATCATGCATGGCATACAGCTAAGTTCCCTGCTCCTGTGATGGACTGCACCCATCCACAGTGACCGTGCACAAGACATGCCCAACCAGGCAGCAACAGCCATGTGTACCACTGCACACACACCGCCCATGTCCAGGACAGCACAACCAAGGCTGTACAATAACATGGCTACGCGGTGGGCAGGCAGTGCCACAGCCATGTGCCCAGTGCACACATGGACCACCATTGACGCACTCCCAGACATGCAGTGCCACTGGACAGTGCTGACTGTCACATGTCGCGTGCATGGCAATGGTGTCCATGGATGGTGGCCATGCCCTGCCCCCCACCCTGTCACACAGCATGCTATAGCATTCATGATGTCATGGCACTCACCCTCATCATGCTGCTGCTGCTGCTGCTGTCGTGGTTCACCACCACCACCACGCTCAGCCATCGCTGGCACCACTCCCTGCACCTCAGCCCTGGCCCTCCTCCGCTCTGCCACGCCTGTGGGAAACAAAAGGTGAGAAACACATCAGTGCAATCCCAAAGCAGATTCCCCTGCCCCAATGAGTGTGCCCGCCCACCCAGCCAGACCCATACATCACATATCCTGTAAACACCGCCACAGCCAACCCTAGACCAACCCTCCCCATGTGCTGGACACAATAGACAGTGTTGCCCATATGGACCATACAGGTGCATAGACGGATCACCCACCTGGCCGAGGCACCATGCCCCTCCTGGCACGTGACCGCAGACGTGCCAGTAGTGCTGGCTACCTCCTGCGCAGGTCCCCGTACCAGTGTCTGCACTGTTCCACGGACCTCCGCAGGCCAGTGGCCTCCTCAAGCTCAGTGGCCACCTGCTGCCACACATGGGTCCTGGCCATGTTAAGGGGTTCATCCCCAAATAGTGGGCCATAGTGAGGCTCCACTATGGCCACCAAGTTAATGAGCTCAAGTGAACTCCACTGGGGGGCTCTTCTGCGTGCCATCCCTGGATGTATAGTAGGCAATATGGTGCTCCGCAGTGCGGCAACCCCACGTGGAGTTGTTGCGCAATACAACGCCGCTATTCCCTATCACGCTGTTGGTACAGCGCCGCCAGTCCCTATTGCGCTGTTACCGAACAGCACGATAGAGCTGCAGACATGCCATACGTAGAGCGCCAAGGAGGCAAAGGTTGGGCACAGGGTCATGGGTCTCTGGCGCATGGCCAAGCACAGTGCCATCAGACATCTATGCATCCAGTGCAATTGGTCACCTGTGTGCCATTGCCACAGCAGACTATTGCGCAGTTGTGCCACAGCGCCATGTAGTGACCGTCACTGTAGTGCCACTGGCACAATGGTGGCCGTGCCCTGAATTGCCTACCGTGCACAGCACGTCATCAGCGTGGCAGATGCCTGCATAAGCTACCTGGGCAAGCGCAGTGCGGTGTACTACACAGCCACAGAACTGTGCCATTGGCTCATCCGGTTCAACCATATTGCACAAAGCGCAACAGCGCGATATTCAGCTGCCATACGCAAATCATCCAATCAGCCATTCAATGGCGCAGCAGCACGATTTGCATCTCATTAAAGTTACTCCAGTCCTAATTTGCATGGATTGCGCTATAAATATGCAACACTGTTCCGCAGTGGCCATATTCGGTTACTGCAGTTGATAGGTGAGTTGCATGCATTGTGATGTTCTGGACTATGGCCTCAGAGAATTGCTGTGTACTGCACAGTCTCAGGTGACCACTCTCACCCATACAGGCTGTGAAATGACCGAGCAAGGACTGGACGAGGAGGATGATGGTGGGCGGCAGAGGAGGCCTAACTTTACGAAGGCTGAGATGGAGGCACCGTTCCAGGCCTACCTGGATGAGGAGCCACTTCTCAGTGGATGGCGGGGCACCCCTCAGACCTGTGCTGCTGCATGGGAGGGGGTGGCACGTGCTGTCAACCTGCATGGCAGCCACCAGCGCTCTGTGTAGGAGTGTAAAAAGAAGATGGGGACCGACAGGAGGAGGGTGAAGGTGAAGGAGAAGGTTGCAGCCATCAGAGAGGCACGTGCTGCAACAGGAGGTGGCCAGCTGGAGGTGGTGCAGCTGACTCCGGCAGAGGACATGCTCGCTGCAAGCATGCAGTGCAGTGCCATTGAGGGTGTTCCTGGAGGTGGCTTCCAGACAGGTGGTAGCCCATCACTGCATGGTATGTCATTGTTCAGGGGGGAGGTAGATCACATGCACTAACGTGTCCTTCCTTTCTATTACAGATCCTGTGCATCTGCAGGGGTCAGCAGTGGAGGGCCTGTCCACTGCGGACAGCCATCCGGAGTTGGTGGAGGGACCATCCACCTCCGCAGGTTGCCGGCGTGCACTGCGCCAGTGTGCACGCCTGGCTACCATCACTGGTGTTGTTGAGACAGGTGTGGGGGGTGCCCTTCCTGTGTCTCAGCAGTCTGGCATGCAAGCATGCCAGCACCCTGCAGCTGTGGCACAGACCTGCACCATTGATGATGCACCGACCACTATGGGCATTGACATGTGTGTGTCACAGAATGGATACAAGGCAGGACAGCTCACACCCATGGACCTAGCTGGTTCCGACGTGTGTGCCAGCATGTCAGCACAGTCCCAGGCTGTGCCTGTCAGCACCGGTGGCTGTGCAGGTCACTGGCACTGTTGCGGCAACAGCAGTGGAACAACTGATCCCTTGGGCACAGCAGGCAGAGGGGCAGCAGCAGCAGTCACCCACCGGGACTGGGGGTACAGGGCTCAGCAGTGATGTAAGTGCACCGCCTGTGGACATGCCCCTACCTGGTCCTGGTGAGCAGCGCCCATCCTCAAGGGGTGCTGTACATCAGGTCCTTTCATACCCTGAGGGACAGGTTGCCGATGTGGCAGACGACCTCTTTGACGAGCACACCTGCCTGCTGCAGGCATCAGTACAGCAGCAGATGCGGGTTGCAATGTCTGTGGAGGCACTGTGTGTGGCTCTGCAGTGGCACAGCAGGGACAACAAGAGGATCCTGTCCCGGACTGACCATTTGCGGGTGGATGTGACCGCCGTCATTGACAGGCAGACACAGGCATTGGTCGCTGTCGTGGCCACACTGGGCACACAGTCAGATGCCCCTGTGCCTCTCACACCACGCAGTACACTATCCACTCCTCATTCCCGGCATCGTGCGATACCTACCCTGTCGATGCCGGGTTCAGCTGTGGGCATCCCGAGCACCCCTGGTGCAGGTATGTTCAGTATGCTGCAGACCTCTGTGCGGGCAAGGTCACGTTCGCACAGTGGGACCCCTGGTAGTCCATTGGTGCCACCCCATGAGGCCTGTGCTCAGCCTGCCAGTGCTGCTGGGTCTTGGCGGGGCCGCCCACGCATCTGAGGTGGCCATGGCACTGTGCTGCATGACTGAGCTGTCTCCCAGTGCGGGCTCTATCTGGTGCTGCCCTGTGTGCAATGTGTGTTTTGGTGGGCAGTGCACCAGTGGGTGCCCTGCCCTACACGCAGACACACGGACCACCTGCACACCCTCCCGACTGCTATCCACAGGTACGTGTGCATGATGATGCCTGCATTACATTGTACACCAAAGTGCGAAGGTGCCCAGCATCTGACACACGTACATTGACAGTAAGTGGAGGTGGTGGCCTGTGGATGTGTGTGTTTTTAGTGTCTGTGTTCCTGCTCTGTTGTGCACCTGACCCCTGTGCACTTTGTGCCTGTTGTGTGTGCGTGTGTGTCTGTCCATGTGGCGTGTTACTGTTCACCCCTCCCTGGTTGTATGTGTGTGCTTCTGTGCCCTGCCACCTCCCTTACCATCATGCACCCCTGGTGTGTTTCCCTGTGTGTATGTGGGTTGTGCCCTAGCCACTGTTGGTTGCACATGGACCCATGACTTACCTGTGTTGGGTGAAGTGTTCCTTTGTGATGGTGTCCCGGTGCAGCTGGACCAGCTGGATCAGTTGGGAGTCACGTCGTCCAAGGGAGGGGCTGCTCATCCCCATCATCACCGGCATCACCGTCGTCCCCATCGCTGTCCCTCTCTTCGACCTGTATGGCTATCCCACAGTCTTTGGCCATGTTGTGCAGGATACAACAGGCTAGAAATATCCCACAGGCCTTTGAGAGGCTATACCGTAGGGCACCGCCGGAGGTGTCTAGGCATCGGAAGCGCGCCTTCAGCATCCCAAACACCCACTCAATGATGTTGCATGTGGCAGCGCGTGCCTCATTGAAGCGTTGCTGTGATGGGGTCGTGGGCCGCTGGTAGGGTGTGAGCAGCCAGGGACGGAGTGGGTATCCACTGTCACCTGTGTGGAGATAGTGGAGGTTAGTGTCTTGTTCAGACTCATATTGCCCCAACCCTGTGTGCCACACCCATGGCACCTGTGGCTTACCCACCCTTGACCCAAATTTGCCAATCCTACATGCATACGCACCCACTAGATGTCCTGTGGGGATGTCCCCACTCTTGAATTGATGGCATAGTGCCGAATGGTACCATATGAATGAATCGTGTGCTCTGCCAGGGTGCGTGGCACAGACATTGATGATGCGCTCACTGGCATCACACACCACCTGGCAGTTGACACTAGCATATCCCTTCTGATTCCGATAGGCAGCCCCATCGGGGCCAGGTGGCGTGCAAATGGCCACATGGGTGCAGTCTATTGCCCATAGCATGCCAGGCATACATGCTACCCTGTGGAACTCCTTTATGTTTGCTGTGTGCTCCGCCGCGGTGCTGGGGAAATGGATGTACTCCGCAGCATGTGGCAGCAGTGCGCTGAGGAACTGGGTGAGGATGCGTGACGTGGCCGACTATGTTATGCCTGTGGCATCCCCTGTTGGTCTCTGGAAGGTACCCTGGGTGAGCAAGCACATGTAGGCTGTTACCTTTGTCTCCACTGACAGAGCATGACTCCGTCGTGAGGGTGCCTTCATCACATCACTGCACAGCACACAGAGCCGCCTCAGTATTGCCCTGTTCAGGTGGTACTGGCCCACAATCTTGACATCTGAGTAGAGCTCAAAGCTGATGTGGGCTCGGTACTGCCTGTTGGGGGCGTACCACCGAAGGGCCCTTCCACGGCCACATCCCCCTGCAGCATGCCTTCTCACCCCCCTCATTACAGCTTCCATGTGGAAGCTGGCACTGTCCATGTCCTTGGCTTGTGTTCCCCCCGGCTGTTGTTGCTCTGTTCCCCTCGCTGTCCTGACTGCTACCTCCACTGCACCGGGTACACCTACTGGCCTCTGCACTCTGTGGCCCCACACACCTTCCCTTGCCCCTGTTCTGTCCTGTGCTCTCCCTGGCCTGCACTGTTTCTCCCTCTGGCCTTGTCTGTCTCCTTGCCTCATGTGGCTTCCCTGTAGCGGTCTTGCGCATCTTCCTTGAGCCTTTTTATTTTGGCTCATTTCCGCTATGGCGCAACTTCCGACTGACCCACTGTTGCGCATTGCGCAAGCCTTTGAATATCGCATTGTGCACTTTATGCATGGTTCCACCCCCTTCAGTTGCACATGCCTTAATTAGCATTGCGCTGTTGCTCAGCATGTTTTCAGTGGTGCAACTGCCTCCTGCTGAATATCACAGAATGGCACAATTTCGGACTTGCGCTGGCGCAACCCTATTGCGCATGGCACAACCCTTTTGAATATCCCACCCAGTATTTATAAATCACTCACCCAATGCTACTGACAATAACGTCTCACCTCAGGACATTAAGACCCTACCAGGAACACTAAAAAAAAAAACAAGTCCCAGCCCAGACAATATAAACCCAAAATTCCTTATAGGAACAATAGATGCCATTACCCTACCACTAACCATTATTTTTAATAAATCCCTCCAAGAATCTAAAGTACCATCTGACTGGCAGACCACTACTGTCACCCCTATCTTCAAACAAGGTTTACATTCCAAAGCAGAAAACTATCGACCAATCAGTCTGACCTCAATTCCCTGCAAACTAATGGAAAAAATAATCAAATCTTTAATAGAAGCAGAAATGCATTCTTTAAATATTACCAATATAACACAACATGGGTTCAAGCTAGATCATTCCTGTACCACCAATCTGCTTTCCTTCTATAATTATATTAGCAAAAACCTTGACTCCAACATCCCTGTCGACATTATTCTACTTGACTACAGTAAAGCATGTGACAAAGTATAACATGTCATCCTGGTAAACAAACTCCTCAGCCTAGGTTTTTCACTCACTGTTGCCACATGGGTACACAGTTGGTTAAGGAACAGAACCCAGAGGGTTAGTGTGAATGGCATGCTATCAGATGAGGTAGGGTGTCAAGTGGTGTTCTGCAGGGTTCTGTTTTGCGACCCACACTTTTCAATATTTTTATCAGTGACATGAATATTTCATCCAGTAATATCATAACAAAATTTGCAAATGACACCAAACTAGGAGAAAAGTTGACTGTGAGACTAGAGAAAAAGAACTGGAGTCAGACCTTGCCACCCTAGAACAGTGGGCACTCACTAAGAAGATGCAATTTAATGTATCAAAATGTGCAGTATTACACATGGGTAAAAAAAATCCCAAACATCCATACTTCTTAAATAACACCAGCATCAGAGCGTCAAACACAGAAAAGGACCTGGGAATAATAGTAAACAATAAGCTGTCATCATCAGACCACTGTAACAAAATAGTCAATCAATCTAATGCACTCCTTCGTAGGATTAACCATACCTTCATTTCAAAAACTGAACAATGCATTATAGCCCTATGTAGGTCCCATGTGAAGCCATACTCAGACTATGGGTCACCATTCTGGAGTCCCTATCTGATTTCTGACATCAAAAGAATAGAGCAGATCCAGTGCAGGGTAACCAGACCTGTCCCACACCTAGCCCATCTGGACTATGACACCAGACTACAGTGAACAAGCCTACATTCACTTAAACATAGAAGATAAAGAAGTGATCTCCTTCAGCTATTTAAGATCCTTCAGTCACCTACCCTAATGGAACAGTGTGGTATAACATATTCTAATAGGAAAAATGTAGCCAAGTTGCACAGTAAACAACTAGAAGTTAGTAGAACAAAAACTAACAAAAGGCAAAATGTCTTTGCAATCAGGGCTCCTAAACTGTGGAACACATTGCCTCAAGAAATAGTCAATTGTGAATATCTGACAATATTCAAAAATCGACTAGACAAATGGTTACTCGATTAAAAATGTGGGGTTAAATGTCCCACTATGTGGGGGTCAATCTCAATGGGCCAAGGCCTTCTTTTGTCCACAAAACCAAGTTACCAAGTAAACCAAGTAATGTTTTTACTGCTTTAAAGAATGCAGATGGTAATATCAGGTCCAATATAGCAGGACTACAGGCTGTAGTCTCACAATATATAAAGCAACATTTGGTACTGCAGCCCAGGTTAATAATCAACATTGGAATTTTCTCCATTTTTAGATTTAACACAAGTCTCAAAATTAGATAAGCAAATACTACTTCAAAATACTAGAGACATAGAGGTGCAAGAATCTATTTGCTCATTATCCTTCAATACTGCCCCCAGCACAGATGGTGTGTCCTGTGAATTTTATAAATGTTTGGCACTCATATTTCCCCTATACTTCCTATTTAATGCAAAATTACAATTAGGCCATCTTAATCCAAATACGAAACACGGAGCTAGGGAGGCAAAACTGATCTAAAAAACTGGAGACCCTACCCTTTGTCTCTTAAATCCTGATGCTAAAATATTTGCAAAAATTCTTTGTAAAAGACTGGCAAGTGTAGCACAACATTTGATAGTCCCAATGCAGGCCTGCTCTTTTCCTGGGAAAAACATTCAGCAAAACCTATTGTACATTCAAGAAATGGTAGAAAGAAGAGTTTGTATGGAATTAGATGGGTTTTTAGTAACACTAGTTCAAGAAAAAGCATTTGACTCTCTGAAACATACTTGCTTTTGGGATAGCTCTGAAATAGCATTGGTCAGGGTGTGAAATGATCTCCCCAGGGTGAGAGGTAGATGAGATTGGTCAATTCTCATTCTCCTGGATCTCTCCTCTGCATTTGACACCGCGGACCACATTGTGCTTCTGAATCACCTTGGAGGGTATTGTGGACTCACCAGCACTGTCACCAACTGGTTTGTGTCCTTTCTCATTGGCAGGATGTAAAGGGTAGTGATGGGAAATTTCTCCTCCTGTACGAAGCTCCTGCTCTGTGGAGTTCCTCAAGATTCGATCTTGTCGCTGATGCTGTTCGTGGTGTACATGCTACCCCTGGGTGAGCTCATTAGGAATTACAGTCTGGGTTTTCACTGTTATGCAGATGATACCGAGCTGTATATTTTTTTTGCTACCAAACAAATATCTCCATGGAAGTGCTTAATAACTGCCTAACTGAGATCCAAAATTGGATATCCTCTAACTGGCTGCGTTTGATCCCCAACAAGACAGAGTTACAGGTGATTGAGCCTGGTTGCTGGCATGATGTGACTGATGCCAGGTCAGAAACAGGGTTGTTCCTTGGCCCTGTTCTGTTGGTGGCATCCACTAGGGTGAGAAATCTGGGTGTCATCCTTGATGACAGTTCAATGCTTGAAGCTCAGGTGTCATCCGTCATCCAGAGTAGTTTTTACCACTTAAGAAATGTTGCCTGGATTAAACCCCTAATTCTGCCTGGTCACCTGCCCGCACTGGTACATGCCTTTGTCATGTCTAGGCTAGACTGCTGTAATGCTCTTTACTTTGGGATCAGTGGAGGGAACCTCCATCGACTGCAGGTGGTGCAAAATGCAGCAGCCAGGTTGCAGAAGGGCCTGCCCAGATCCTCTCACATAACCCCAGTCCTGCGAGATCTACTCTGCCTGCCTGCCTGTCAGATGGAGGATCATCTTCAAGGTGGGCTTGCTCACCTATAAGGCCCTATACAGCTCAGGCCCAGACTACCTGAGTGATCCCCTGATCCCTGCCTTCCCAGTGTGCTCCCTAGGCTCCTTGACTAAGGGCCTCCTAGTGGTTCCAAGGGCCAGGCTGAAAACCTCAGGGGACCATGCATTTGAGGTGGCTGTCACGGTCTTCTGGAACTCGCTGCCCAGATCTCTGAGGGAGGATCCATTAATGAAGGCTTTTAAGAGGGATCTGAAGGCTCATATTTTTAAGGAAGCCTTTTTTAACTAACTGCACCTGATTTTATTGTTATTTATTACTGATTTTATTGTTGTTGTGTGTTGACCTTGAGTATAGTTTGCGGTATAATCTTTTATGTTTTTACACCTCTTGTAAAGCATGCAGAGCTCCGGGGATTGAGTGCTGAATAAATAGACTTACTTACTATATCCTTAAAGTATATGGGCTGCCTGATCCTTTTATTCATATGATACAGTTGCTGTATCACAGGGCAGAAAACCTGCCATTAGTGAATGGTTGGATAAGCACCCCTTGCTGTTTAAAACAAGGGTTGCATCACGGTTGTCCCCTGAGCCATTATTATTTTTTTCAGTCTGGACCCTGTACTTTAGCTTATTCAAAAGAAGATGCTACTCCATTACCTTAGCTACAGTACTGGTTACAATATAGCTAAACCGTCCGCTTATGCAGATGACATTGTGTTGTTTCTTAAAGATCACCTTTCAGGTGAGAAGGCCATTTCTATAATTGAAAACCTGATAACTGTGACTGGAATCAAGATTAATAAAAGCTAAAGTAAAGCCTTGGCTCTGGGGAATATCCCTGCAACTGAACTAACAAGAATCATAACTACTAGAGACTATATTGAAATTTTGGGATATGGACATGTGACTCAGAAACATTGACAAACCAAATTGGATATTGCAGACCAAAAGTAAATAAATGGAAATCCTGGTCAAAAAGAAAATGATTTATTTAATAAAAACTTTTATGTCCTTACAGTCTTGTAAAGTACCTATTTTTTCCTCCCGCAGTATGATTACAATCTAACATTTTAGGCAGCTTTTCCCACCTATTATGGGGCAATCAGTTAAATCCGGTGAAAAGATGCCATACATACAGGCCAGATAATGAAGGTGGCCTTGACACGATCAAGCCAGTGGTCCTTTTCTTTTCTATTTTCTTTTTTCTTTGTTACAAATATAGGGCCCTATGCAATACTGAGTGTTGGTTGTGTGCCAAAAGTGCGTAACCCACCCGTGCAGCTCCCCACTGGCAGACAGGTGTGCACTGGCTGATATTTACTACCAGACACCACCTGTCCACAGCCCTGCCTCCAGGTGTGCAGGACTCCACAGGGTGGCAAGGGGAAGAGTCACGGTCCTGGGTGGGCATCCAATGGGATGCTAGTCCCGGGTCCCAAAGTGGATCCCTCACGCAGCATGGCACAGGTCTGGGGTAGTGAATGCCTACCGCAGGCACCCGGATCCATGTGCCCATGTCCCAGTGGCCAGCCAGTGGTTTAAGTGAAATCCCCCCCTTACACACACAGATGCCCAGCAATGTAAACAAGACCCCCACCTGGTACCCTGCCAAATCTGTATCATCTGGTGGTCCCCCCCCATGGCACCAACCTTCCCATGACAACATACCTGCCCAGTGGTGCAGAGGAAATGGACATCCAGTGGCACAGCCCTCACCACACCTCCTTGGCAGCTGGGTATCTTACTGTTGCTGGGAGTGCACTACTATAAATAGGCATCATGCTGCAAGCTGCAGTTAGATGGCCGGCAGCCAGAGTGGTGTGGTGAGGGCTGTGCCACTGGACATCGAGTCCTGCAGCACCGGGGAGTATCCTGAGCAATAACAATGGGCTGCTACCCAGCCACGATTGCAGTTGGTGTCTGAGGGCACACAGTGGGTTATGGCAGGGTACCAGCTACCATAACCTGCGCCCATCTCTGTACCCATGCATCCAGCACTACACGGTTTGGTGCATACCGCATAGTGCTGACGTGCCCTCAGAATGCCTCCAGTGCATTGCAGTCTGCACAGCCGGGGGAGCGGCCACATACCTGCCTTGTGCCCCATTCATGAATGCTGCATGGGGCCTGCAGGACCTTGCTCTGTGGCATTCAGGTGTATCAATGCCAACATTCCCAGTTTACCTGGTGTGTTGGTATTGTGCATAGAGCCCAATGCTCCTATTTTCAGAGATAGTTGCTTGTCATGAACTGTGCTTTTCCAAGAATGGTGCGATCCTCTTATCCCACTGCGGGAAGGAGGGAAAATAAAATTCTGTAAA
Source organism: Neoceratodus forsteri (assembly GCA_016271365.2). Classification (NCBI taxonomy): domain Eukaryota; kingdom Metazoa; phylum Chordata; order Ceratodontiformes; family Ceratodontidae; genus Neoceratodus; species Neoceratodus forsteri. The sequence goes on from CM057458.1 coordinate 191,667,871, forward strand.
CCTCACTCTCCATCAGGCTTTGTAACAGATTTTTTTTTGTTTGTTTGTTTTTTGCCTTAAATCATGGCACCTGTCAGTAACTTATATTACTTCCCTGTAAACGAAGTTAAACTCTCTTGTTATGTCCAAATATTCCCAGGAAGTGTGCATGTCTGCACTGAGGTTATACTGCAGAATTGATTTATTTTACTGTAAAAAAAGCCTTACTATGTTCGCTGTAGAAAGAGACCCACTAAATTAATTTAACAGCTAAGTTTGATGCTATGTCAGGCTCATTATATGGAAGTACATGACAGTGAACTTTAACTGTGGCTAACAAGTCGCATAGGATTGGATTGCTAAATTAAACAAATGCGTGACTTTTCAATTCTACAGTATTACAGGCTACTACTGACACATGCATTCCAGTTAAAATGTGGGATGTCATGTGGTTGTGCAGCCAAGAATGACTGATGTCAGAAGTGATCAAAAACATAAGGCTGTTAATGACAGGGTATGTTTGCAACCCAAATTTATTTTAGGACTAATTCCGCAGCTCCCACTTTCCATCCTGATGCTCACCATGTTTCTACCCCTGGCTCTCATTCTTTCCCTATTAAGTCTTCCTGCTGCACCCATCCTTCCCTGTCCACTCCAGCCTGGCTAAAGTCCTACTCCATCCATAGTAGTGTCCCAATTATCTACCCCTCCTCCATCATTGTCATAATAAACAAGTACACGACAGCCATCGTCACTTTCTGTGGTTTTAGCTCAGTTTTTCCCCCAGTCATCGGTAATATATCCCTCCTGTTCTTTACCTCTCTAAGCTGCCACCCCATACACAGCCTCTTTCCTCTATATGTGTAGTTGCCGGCTGCCTCACTCAAAAGATCTCTGCTTATAACCCTTGTATGCATATTGTTGATTGTACATCTGCTGACTTCTTCAATTGTAAAATAATGCTGATGTTTTTATTTATTTCAACCTTGTATTGTACTGTATACAGTGTATATACCTTTTCTTCCTTGTATATTATTACTTTTTGTGTACCTGCTTCTGTACTATACTTTGATGTATTCATGACCAAGTCCAGCTTGCAAATGAGCCTTGCTCAATGGTGACCGCCTGGATAAATAAAGATTTTGATTGATTGATTGATCGAAACATGGTAACATCTGTTTTTTTTGTTTTTTTTTTATTGTTCTTATATATTTCCTTTTTTGGCATCACCAGGAAGAACCCTGTTGTGCTTGTATGTCGTATGGTACTTTGATTTTAGGACATCTGAGGCCAAATATTCATAGGTTTGTGTGGGCACTAACATGTCTTTGCCTGCGCAAACAGGGTTTTAGCTGGAGCCCCATATTCGAGAAGCTGTTTAACTTTTGCCAGCAAGAGGTGCATACAAAACATAATGTATGCATGCGGCGGGGGAGTGGTGTAGCCATGAATATGCACAACTACATATTCAGTGGAATTACGCTGTGTAAAAGGGTTTAGTGCAGTCCTTTTGTGAAGTACAAATACCACCAAAAAAAAAACCTGACTTAACTCCGGGAAACCCTAGTGGCTGCCGGAGGTAATGCAACCACTGAGCCGGGTGCCCTCTGAGGGAGCACAACCGCCCTCCATGATCCTTGGCACCCCGCTGATCAGCAGCCCAATGCTGAGTACAAATCTATCCCTGGTGCTAGTGGCACCCCCCCACACTGATTGCTAGCCCACTGCTGAAAATAAATCTGTCCCTGGTGCTAGTGGTCCCCACCACTGATCACCAGTGCTATGTTGAAACCTAGTGGCTGCCGGAGGTAATGCAACCACCAGCCCGGTTGCCTTCTGAAGAACCCGCCCTCATGATCCCTGGCACCCCGCTGATCAGCAGCCCAATGCTGAATACAAATCTATCCCAGGTGCTAGTGGCAACCCCCCCACGCTGATTGCCAGCCCACTGCTGAAAATAAATCTGTCCCTGGTGCTAGTGGTCCCCCACCACCGATCACCAGTGCTATGTTGAAAATAAATATATCCCTGGTGCTAGTGTGCTAGCGGTTCCCCTGCCAATCACCAGCTCATTCTACAGTTAAATATTTTCCCTGGTGCCAGTGGTAACCCTCTCCTGATGATCACAGCCCTGGCTTATATACCATTATCCCTCATGCCACTGGTAACCTCTCTCTGATCCTAGACCTGGCTTATATACCATTATCCCTGATGCCAGTGGTAATCCCCCCTCCCTCCGATCCCAGCCCAGGCTTAATTACCTTTCTTCTGGGTGCTAATGGTACCCTCCTCTCCAGTAACCAACCCTGAGGGTCACACAACCCCTTCCTGGTGTCCAGTTGTTCCCCCCCACAGCACCGGGCATCCCTCCCACTCACCGTAACATCAGCAGTGGTGTTGCGGGTGCACATGGTGACTGGCACAGCCATCCTCATACCTCTTCAACCTACCGATGTAGTGTACATCACCCTGTCCTATAAATAAGAGGCACACTCCCTGGTTGTACCTACTGGGGCCAGGCAAGTAGGTGTGAGGAGGGCTGTGCCAGTTGCTGTATGCACCCATGGCACTACTACTGATGATACAGTGAGTGGGGGGATTCACAGTACCACTGGGAAACCACCGTATGCCAGGGAGTGGTTATGTGACCATCAGGGTTGGCGATCTGGGGTAGAGCACCACTAGCATGAAAGATAAAGGTATATAAGCCAGGGCTGGGATCTGAGGGAGGGGGTTACTATTGGCACCAGGGATAATGGTATAAAAGCTGGGGCTGGTATCAAAGGGAGGGGGTTACCACTAGCTCAAGAGATAATATTTAATTATAAAACAGGCTGGAAAATGGCAGGGGCAGGGGATGACTAGCACCAGGGCTAGATGTATTTTCAAGAACAGGCTGGCAATTGACCTGGGGTACCACTAGCACCAGTGATCTGTATACAAGGCTGGGATTGCACAATTGGGGGGGCACACCACACTAACCTGCCTTACTACCCATGCAAATGAGCCCATAATGGGCATGCAAATGACCTCATAGTGCCTTTCATGCCCAATGGGCTTATTTCCTTGAGTCCCTTTGAATACTGGAAATAGCCCTCTGGCACAATCCATTCTGGTAGCATACTTTGGGAACCCTGTCAGGGTAGCGCTAAGTGGCTTAGCACTGGGGCGACTTGGCTCTATACTCTGTCGAACAGTGCCAGTGCAATATTCCAGCACAGGATCATGTCGCATACAAAAACAATGTGGCACTACACCATGCTGTCAAAACAGTGACTAAAAATAAAAATACTAAAGCATTTGTTTTCTGTGGGGGTGGCTCCACCCCTGCACCCCCCATTATGAGGCACTATGCCCTCCAACCCCCCCAATTAAAATAACCTCCTCTGGGAGGGCAACTGGGGGACAGGGTGAAACTGGGGCGAACAGTATGAAAGGCAAGAAAAAAAAAAACTAATCTAATCTGGGACCGGCAATATAACCCTAGTCCACAGCTGCTTCATTGTTTTCCAGTGCTGATAGCTCTACTCCCTGAGCCACAGCAGTTGCTTGACAGACCCTGTTCCAGCAGAGCTCTTACCCTCTGCAGTGGAGATTTCTAGAAACAGCTACAGGGTCACCGTTACTGCTCCACGCTTTTTGTGTCATATGGCATTGTGTGCCCTGTAGCTGTTCTTGCCTGAGCTGTTACTGTTGCATGGTTTTGCCCTGCAGCATTTTTACATACAACATATTGACCCGGTATGCACTATTCCACTGGATATGGCATCTTCAGGCACCCAGGCAAGCATAAGTCGTGGTGCAAATTTTGGCGCTGCGCTTTGTGCATTTTTGAATATCTGGCCCCTGGATGCTTCCTGGAAAAAATGGCACAGTAATAACATTTATGTCATCCTGGCATGTATTAAATGGGTAATTTTGCAAATAACACGCCAATGGATACATCAGCAGAAGGTGTCTACAATAGTGGACCTGTTTTTAAAAAATCCAGCATGAACTTGCTTTAGTCTACCAAAATGAATTTTTATATTTAGAATGTTCTCACTTTAAATCTTTGTAGAAAGAGGTTTACTGTGTGAGGTAATTCAGAGTACATCTGTGGTGTTTGTTTTGGTTTTCTTGGTTTCTCTCTTTCCTTTTGTCCTCTTCGCTTATGTAACATATGAGAATTGAGACATAGTTAAGGACTGTTTTTTGGTGATTTCTTTTGTGTTTTTGATTTTTTAAATTTAAAATTCCCCTACCATTCTAGAGGGGATACTGCTTGCTTCCTGCTGGAAGATGGTGTATTCTGGAGGAGAGAGTGTGATGGCAGACTGGGTGTTGGAGATAGCTTCCATTCCCACCCAGAATATCTTGGAAACCTCTGGTTCTGCTGCTACAACATCTATGCAGTATTCCATAGCTTTACACAAAAGGTACCTGATGGTCAGATGGTTGGTGTAGTCCCTGATATGGTGGAGCAACCTGCAACCATTGGTGGCATGGAAGACTCAAGAGTCTTGTCTGTTTGTGGGGAAGTAAATCCAGTGACTGAAATGATTTCTGGAGCCTATAGCTTGGGTTTCCCTGATCCTGTGGTGCCTACCACTTCTGCTGAGCTTCTTCTGGATGAGGCGCTGGAGCACAAGAGGGCCACCCTACCGTGAATTACCTTTGAAGAGGAAGAACACTGTAAACCTGAGATGCAGCATTTGCAGCAGTAACAGCCTACTGCCCCGATATTGCAAGAGGTGCAGATGGAGGAAAAAGTGAAGCAAGAGCACATCTATTGAAATGGAAAACTTTCTTTTCCACTCAACGCAGGCTGAATGACACAACAGAACTGATTGTTAGAAGCATGGATCAGCCAACCACCAGATTCAAGTCCCATCAGCCAAGCAGGAGCCTCTTTGATCTGCATTCTATGACTGAGGAAGAACCACATCCTGTTAGTGCTTCTCAAACTGTCTCTCTCCCTACCATGGTTTCAGACCATGCTACATCAGAATCGTTGGACAGTTGGCTTGAGGAGCACCCTGAAACACTTGCCAGGTTGCCCAGTTGACTGGGGGAACACCCTAAAACACCTGCCAGCCTGCCTGTGAGTACTGTCTTCACTCTCTGTGAACTTTAACTCTTCAGTCCCTATTATTTCATATGAAATAACTCTTGCATCTGATTACTTTCTGGTTGAGGAGCCCATAATTAAGTCTGCCAGCCTTGAAATGAGGCAAGTGGGGGGTATAAACCTTTGTCTGACTCAGTTCAAGAACAGCACACTAAAACCCTAATAAAACATATTGCTGATTTATAACACCCCTACCCCCACAGAAACACAGAATTTGATGGCAGATAGGGACCACTTGGCCCACCTAATCTGCCCATTTCCCTACCTAACAGATAAGCTGCAGATCCTAGTTATCCAACAGCCTACTTCCCCCTGCCCTCCCCACTAGAATTGCCTTATGTCTGTCCCATGCATTCTTGAATTCCCCCACTGTTTTTGACTCTACAACCTCCTCAGGGAGGCGTTTCCATGCATCTACAACCCTTTCTGTGAAGAAATACTTCCTCACATTACCTGTGAGCTGTCCCCCCTCAATCTTCAAATTGTGCCTCCTTGTTGTTACACATCTCTTTTTTTTGAAAGATGCTACCCTCTTGGACTTTGTTGATTCCCTTGAGGTATTTGAAAGTTTCTATCATGTCCCCCCTCTCCCTCCTTTCCTAGAGACTATACATCTTAAGCTCCTGTAGTCTTTCTTCATATGTCTTCTGGTCCAGACCCTGCATCATTTTGGTTGCCCTCCTCTGGAGAGCCTCCATCCTGTCTATGTCTTTGTGGAGATGGGGTCTCCAGAACGGTACACAGTACTCCAGCTGTGGTCTTACCAACTGTCTGTACAGAGGGCCAACAACTTCCTGTTTTCTGCTATTGTTGCCTCTTCCTATGCATCCTAGTATCCCTCTAGCCCTCCTTACTGCCTTCTCACATTGCTGGCCCACCTTTAGGTCGTCTGATATGATTACCCCTAGGTATCTCAGCCCCCATTGTGTACTCTTCCCCTGGGTTTTTGTTTCCCAGGTGCATTATTTTGCACTTCTTTGTGTTGAATCTAAGCTGCCATACAGTTGACCATTCCTCCAACCTTGCCAAGTCCCTTTACATCCTTTCCACTCCACCTTGCGTATCAACCGTGTTGCAGATCTTTGTGTCATCTGCAAAGAGACATACTTTATTCCAGTCCCTCTGCAATGTCCTTATAAAGACATTAAAAGGACCCGACCCCAGTACTGAACCTTGAGGTACCCCACTAGTAACCCCCCCATTTCTTCACTGTGGACTCCATTTACTATTATCCGCTGTGTCCTGTTGTCCAGCCAATGTTTTACCCAGGCTACCTCCTTGGGACCCACTCGCAGGCTGGCTAATTTGTTTATTAATCTTCTGTGCAGGACTGTGTCAGATGCCTTGCTAAAGTATAGGTAGGCCATGTCCACAGCCCCTCCCTGGTCTACTACTTTGGTCACCCAGTCAAAGAAATCAATTAGTTTTGTCTGACATGACCTTCCTGCTGTGAATCCATGCTGCCTTAGGTCTTGTGCCCCATTTAACTCTAGGTACTCAACTATTCTTTCCTTCAGAAGTGATTCCATCATTTTCCCTGTCACTAAGGTCAAATTGACAGGTCTGTAGTTTCTACCTCTGTCTTGCTCCCACTTTTGTGAAGGGGAATCACATCCACCCTCCTCCAGTCCTCAGTACCACACCAGCCTCCCATGATTTATTAAAAAGGGTAGTCAGTGGTGTTACTAGTTCTCCCCTTAATTCTTTTAGAATTCTGGGGTGAATCCCATCAGGCTCCATTGCGTTATCCACCTTCAGTTCTAAGAGTTCTTTCAGAACTCTTTCTTCTGTGAAAGGACTAATATCAACCCCCCTTCCAGAGTGCTTCTATTGACTGGATTAGGTATCTCCCCTGCTTTTTCATTGTGAATACTGAGCAGAAGTATTCATTCAGTATCCCTGCTTTTTCACTGTTGCTCTCTGCTCAACCACCTTCCTCTTTATTCAGCCTCAGTATCCCTGCCTTAGCCTTTCTTTACTCTCTAATGTACCTATAAAAGGTTTGTACTGGGTCGTGGCACCAAAGCGGCAGAATACAGGGGAGCCACTCAGAAACAAAGGTTGCAGAAACTTCAGCAACATCCACAAGCTACTATGTATGATGTTTCTAAGACTTCAGATATGGTAGGATGAGAAAAGAACCCTGATGGGTCTGGACAGAGTCCAGGGTCCTCCCCTGGTAGATGTGGGCCATTTGTTATTCCTATGTTATAATAGTAAATAAGGATGGTATAGTGCAAGCAGCAACTGAAACTAATTCAAGGGTCAAATTTAATTGTACAGGACAATGGGACTGAGATTTCATGGCCACTACAGAACCCATTTATTGGCCATGTGCATGAGGAGGACCAGGATAACTTTGCTATATGTGACAAAGAGTCTACTATGATTTCTTAGAAGTTTTCATTAGCAGTCCCAGATTTCTTTACTTTCTCAAAGGACCCTCTTCTATTCAAGTCTAGAATGGAAGGGACTACTACGGCATATGAACTTCCTCCTCAGCTTACAGGAAATTTTCCCAGATCTGTTAGGCCACAGCCTCAGCCAGAGGTTGACTCTGCCCAGTGGGTATCACACCCTGATCAGTACTCTTTCAGAACTGAGCAGGAGCAACCCTCTTTGGCTGCAACCTGCCCTGTACACTATTTCTCAGAGCCTAGGGTGGAGATAGTGGACACTTAAACACCCTTCTCGGGGGGTTCCCCAGCATCAGCACCATTTGGGCTCCATATTAAATCCTTTATCTACTGAGCCCAAGTTGATAGTTGATCCCTCTGTATCATGACCATCCAAGTTGCATTTCCCACAGCCTGGAACTTCCAAAGATCTACCAGGACCCCCCCTCCCCCCGAAACAAAAGAGATATTCTGATTTTTTTTTCAAACTTGCTGATGAATCTGCCAAGTGCGGGAACACCATTCAGCTCCACTACAAGAGAGGAATGGAAGAAATCCCAGGTTGTGTACTTGTGGCCCAGAACCTACTAAAAGCTGAGATGGGCTTTTTTGCATCACAAGTTTTTCACTAATCCACTCAGTCAGTGATTCCTTTTATGATGTAAGCTTTAAATCTCTTACTGGACTTGACTGGTTCTGGAAGAAATACACAACCCTGAATGGTCACCTTTCCATGCTGTCCCTGTCACTAAGCCAACAGTAAAGACTGTCACCATCCTCTTCAAAAACGAGGGTGTCAGTATTATACATATCTTACATTAGCTCAAGCAGAAGTGTACGGAAATAGGAAACCCTGACCGTATTGACTTGGAATACATCTGGACTGGGAGTGGTGAATTTCAGTCTGATTACTGCATTCTGACTCAAGAATACACTGCATACCAAACTGTTTCTTTCTAGGCCAGGACAGAGGGGTGCTTCTCTGTCAGGGTCAACATAAGGTCTGCTACAGATGTGGTGCTATCTCTCACCTGAGCAGTGCCTGTGACAAGGTTTGGTGTGGCCTCTGCCCAGAATTTGGTCATCTGAACTCAACGTGTCAGAACACCATGTGATGTAACCCGTGCAATGAGTTGGGACACTCATACAGGTCCTGCCCATGGGCTGCTCACAACAAAGGTGACCCTACGGATCAGACTGACCATGACATCCACATCAACACAGAAACATAGAAACATAGAATTTGACAGCAGATAAGGACTGCTTGGCCCACCCAGTCTGCCCTTTTCTTTCTACCTACATAGTTACCACAGACTGTACTTGATCTACCGATCTTTCTCCCTCCCCCCTTCCTTTTCACTATGATTCCCTTGTGCCATTCCCATGCATTCTTGAACCCCGCCCCTGTCTTTGCCACCGCCACCTTCTCTGGAAGATTATTCCAGGAGTTCACCACTATTGCTGTGAAGAAGTACTTCCTAACATCTCTCCTGAATCTACCCTCCTCCAGCTTCATAGCATGTCCCCTAGTTGTTGAGCACCTTTTCTTCTGAAAAATACTTCCCTCCTGTACCTTATTTACCCCTGTGAAATATTTAAAGGTCTCTATCATTTCCTCCTGCTCTCTCCTGTCTTCCAGGGTGTACATATTGAGGTCCTTTCGTCTTTCTTCAAATGGCTTTTGATGCAGACCCTGCACCATTTCAGTTGCCCTCCTCTGGATCCCCTCCACTCTATATCCTTCCAGAGATGTGTTCTCCAGAACTGTAAACAGTACTGTAGGTGGGGTCTTTACAAAGATCTATACAGAAATAACACCACCTCTCTCTTTCTGCTGGTGATACCCTTTTCTATGCACCACGGCACCCCACTAGTTCTACCAACTGCCTTGTCACACTGCTTGGCCACCTTTAGGTCATCCAATATAATTACTCCCACATCTCTTTCCTGCTTAGTGGTTGTCAATACCACTTCACACATTTTGTACTCTTCCCCTGGGCTTCTGTTTTCAAAGTGTATTGTAATATATAGATAAGCCTTAATAATATCATCTTAGCCCATCAGAAAACTTTCCAGTAATACACCACTACCAATGTCATAATGCCATAATTTCTGCGGTGATAATACATGGTTTCGGACTGGTAATAATATTGTTCAGCGCTGATAATACTATCATTTTAGCTCTGAATGATAGTATTATCACAGAAATGCCACAGCACATGTTTAAGTCTACTTGTCACAGAAACCCAGTTGCCATGGTGCCAAGTCCTTTCCTGCACAGGTGAAGTGATGTCAACATCCTTATTGGTAGCTTTCCTCTGCCATACTTGTGATTGGTCGCTTGTCATATGTGGGTGGGCCAAACACTATCGAAAACATGGCGTCTGTCTCTCGCTTAGTGAGAGGAACTCCCTTCCATCCTACTATCAGTGATTTTTTTGGGGGGTGGGGTCGCTTTAAATTTAAATAATTATCTGGTTGATCCTACTTTTTTTCACCCAGCTCTGCAGTAAACAGGTAAGCAAATGAGCTGTCGCGCAACTGACTGTTCAGTACAGCACTTGTCCCGAGTGAGTGTTCAGTCAGTGTAGTAGGGCGCCCATTCAGTGAGTCTTCAGTGAAGTGGTCAGGTGCCCATTGTGAAGCACAGGATTTCTTTTTTTAAACGGATCCGTATATTACAAAAATTAAAAGTAAATAAGTCTGTATTAGAAGGCAATAAGACCATCTCAAGGTTTTGGGGACTTTGGGAACCTCTCAAGCTTCACTCTCGAGGTTCCATGTCCCCAAAACCTTTCAATGGTCTTGCTGCCTTGTAATACACACTTATTTATCATTTATTCTATTTATTTTGCAATTTTTCACATTGAAACCCAGCTGCCGTACCCTTGACCACTCCTCTAGTTTTCTCAGGTCTCTGCTCATCCTTTCTACTCTCTCTAGAGTGTCCATTCTATTGTAGATTTTGGTGTGATCTACAAACAGGCAGACCTCTCAACTGTACTCAGAGGGATGGTCCAAAGAAGGATGACAGGAGATCTCCCAAAACACCTCATCCAGATCCAGTTCCAGACATGGTGAATCCTCCATCTGTTCCACCAGACACATCTCTGGCTGTGACAAAGGCTCAGCAAGTATTAGAGAATGCATATGCAGAGCCATAATAGATGAATGGCAGGAGTTGGAGGAACAACCCCAAGAAATGAACCTCAGCCAGCACTGGAATCTGAACCACCAGTGGAGACCTAAACCTCTGAGGAACCTGCCACAATTCTGGTCCATGAGGACCTGTCCTGGGATCCTCCAAACCAGTGACTTCAGAATATCCCTGAAGATGTAACAGAGTAACAGAAGATAGCACCTCCCTGTTGTCTCCCTGAGAAAAGCAAAAATTAGCTCTATGCTGTCACTTTCAACCCCAGTCATGGAGACCTTGCAGGTGGTCAGCCAAAACCAAAGGTCACAAAAAGAGAAGAACTGCCTCTTTTGAACAAATTTAACATTTTGTGTAAATGAAGAGACTGGAGCGAGACTGAAGAGGGCTCCAATGGGTCCTCTGTGACCTCATCGCAGAATGAATCCTCCTTAGAAAATAAAGGGGAAATTGTCAGATCTGCAGACTTGAAAAAAAATCTACGGGCAAGAGAAGTGGGAAAAAACAAAACAAATGTCAGAACGTCTGACAATATAGTTTTCTTTTTTTTTCACAACTGAGTTGGTCCACAATTTTAAGGCTGGAACAATAAATGCCAACAGCATAAAACATTAAGAAAGGATAAAAGTTACTCTTTTGCTCTTAGAAGACCCGAAATGTGACATGTTGCTCCTTCAGGATGCACACCTGCATACTTGTAAGGAGGTTCATAAAGCTCAAAGCCTTTGGCCACATGGCCCTTCATATTTTTCTGTGGGTGAAAATAGATGCATGGGGATAGCCATTCTTTTCTTAAATTGGTCTATAGAACTCATCTCGGTCGACTTTTGCTGTTTGGTGCTCAGGTATTTAGTTCCTTGATGAATGTACAGTACCATTGGAGGTTGGAATTTGACCGTTGGTCTATGTTGCCTACACCACCACCAGCCATGGTGGAATCTGCAGTGGCTCATGTCCAAATGGCATCCCAAAATACCACCTGCTCAGACACCTTCTTTTCAATGCATCACCACATTGCTAGAAACTATAGGGGTCGATATCTCAGCAATTAAGTTTTCTGAGGCTGCCACCTCCGATGACATAACAACTTTGAAAGACAGAATGAACTCAGTAGAGCAGTGGTGGCTGACCTGGATGACTCCCACCTCCTTATCCTTTGTCACCTAGAGGACCATGACAGATGGCTGGAGCGGCATTAGGAGAGAGCCAAGGTGTTAGAGAATTAGGGATACTGTCATAACATCTGCATTCTTGGTGTCCCCAAGGGGGATGAGGGACCCTGTATGGGGAATGTCTTCTCTGAGATGCTTCCCCATTTGGTAGCCCCATTCTGGAAAGGTCCTCTAGAAGTGGAGTGTGCGCACCATTCATGGGAGGTCATCAGCAGCTTGTGGAACCAGATCTTGTCCAATCATTGAATATTTGCTTAGATATTCATTTAAAGAAACACTGTCTCAAATTAGCAAGGGAAAAGGGTGCACTCACCTGGAGAGGCTCCAGGATTTCTCTTTATTAAGACTTCTCTGGAGAAGTGGCCAAAAGGAGGTGAGAGTTTGCTTCTAGTAGAGTGACTCTCCAGGAAGTCAGCATCTCCTACCATTTTCGGGGTCTCCTGAACATTGTGATCTATCGTAGTGATCGTGAACATGAATGCAAGAACTTCCAAGAAGCACACTCTTTTATCCACCATTGGTGGCCGCAAATTGTTATTGCTTCACCTCCCCTGGAGGAACTGGAGGGATCAGAACATGGCTGCAGGGGAAAGGCTGACTCCCCGGTGGAACCTTTATCCAGTGAACACACACAGTCACGTGATCAACATGACCAGGACCACCGTAGCTCCACTATGACACTCCCAAAGGAACGGATGGACAAAGTGCAGCTCCCCCGCCACTGCTCCAAATCTGGCACTAAAAAAATGGTTCAACAACACTGATTCATCTTGCGTCTGATTGAAGCAGACTCCGATATCAGAACACTGCATCCAGAACACCATTGGGCCACTCCACCCCTTCACCTCCACTGCCTAAGATGGCTCAGAAAGACATAGCAGATGTATCAGATGATCCCTCTACCCCTGTTCCTTAGATCACCTTTCCACATCAGCAGGACACAACAGCACCCCTCACCCCAACCCCCAGCCAGGGCTAATTTGGACAATAGTCTGCACATGATGGAAATTGTGCCTTCTCCTAGTTTGAAAGAACACTTGATCACTGTAGCCACATCCCAAGAGATCAGCCATACCAACCCACCGGCCTGACCAGACTTAAACTGCCTGTGATGTCTTAGATATTTCCTTAATGGCAGACAGCTTACTCTGTCTTGCACACCTTCTTTCTTAGTGTAGTTTTTCAGAATTACGGTTGGTTTTTTTTTTCCTATTGAGCTAAATGTGTTCTGTTTATCTTGATTGTGAAACTGTGGATTGGGGATAGCGCTAAAATGGGGTGGGAGGGGGTGACTTTGATGTCAATGTTTTGTATTAGGTGTCAGTTTATCTCCTAGGATTAGACTCTCGCCCTCATGATACCCTCTGGTTTGATGGGGATCATGAACATTTCTTCCCCCACTCTCCCCTTAACCCTCTTTTTATTCCCTGAGAACTGGTCAATGGACCTATCTCCATCTCTGTTTTGGTGTTCTTTTCTGGCAGCTCATTCCTTTACCCTCCCCCTTCTAGGCATAAATTATATTTTTCTGCAATGCTTTCTGAATATTATTTCTTACAAACCTTAAGGAATGCCTGAGTGCCTTCTGGTCGTCTACATGGCCATAGCCTTCCAGAACCTATAGCCCAGTTGTTGGATGAAACTGGCATTTCTTCTTAATCCTTTCTTCATCACAGTAGGATTGGGCAGAGTTAGTCTTGGTATTACTTGATTCCCTCCCTCCCTAAGTGCCTCTGTTAGTAGGATGTGGAGTTTTTTGTTCCTCTTTCCTACATCGACAGTAGGTTTACCTCTCACCTCTTATATAGTGTATATTTTCTCTCTCTTTTTGTTCTTGAGTAATTGATTAGTGCTGCCTAGTTCACCTGTTACTATTTTTCATTGTAACTAACTAGGGAACTCTAGTTATTCCTATTGCTGTTTGCTATATTGTTGTAATAGTTATGGTTTGCTGTTGCCTGTCCAGCACATCTGAAGGCACTGGGGGCTGATTAAAAGCAACCCAGGCATTTCCCCCCACATAACTTTATTTTCCTTCATTGGGTGAGCGTTGCCATTACCTACTGTGGGAGCCTAAACATAGGATTCCCTACAGACTATAGGACTGCTTCAATCCCAGATCCCCCTCCTAAAATAATAGACATTAGAAACATGTCTAGTCTGGCAGCAGGTTCCTCAATGCAATTTATATCGTGGAATGTAACGGGACGTAATCATCCAGTTAAGAGGACTAAAGTTCTTCAATATTTAAAGTGCCACTGCACAGATATCTCTCTTCTCAAGGAGACACATCTCACCAGGAAATCTGCCCTTTGGCTACATAAGGGATGGGGAGGTCAGCTTGCTCACAGTTCAACTTCCAGCAAGTCCAGACAAATCATGATTTTGGTGAATTGTGCTCCTGACTGAAAAATTGAGCAGACTTTCACTGACACACAGGGTAAATGGGTTATTGCTAAGCTGGAACACACAGGCAAACTGCAGTTAGTGGCCTCTATCTATGCACCCAGTGTTGATGATGCAGATTTCTTTTTGCATCTTTGCCAAACTCTGGCAGATGTACAAGGTGAGACCCACCTCCCAATATTACTAGGAGATGATTTCAACTTGGCCCTTGACCTGTTCCTGGGCAGGTTGAAAATTTCTCCTGATACCTACTCCAAATCTAGAGCCTCTCTATTAAGGATAATGGAGGAATGGGGTCTTATCGATATTTGGCACCAGGCATTACTATTCCAGGGTCCATGATACATTTAGTCATACTGAATTTTGGCTAGCCAATGACCTTGCCGCCCCAGGTGTTTCCACCCCCATCATTGGCCATATCATTATCTCCAATCATGCCCCTGTAGCCTTCTGTTTTCAATGCCCAGATGCTGAACCTCACTCGACTCAATGGTGCTGGAATCTTCTGCTCATAGCTGACCCTCATTTTCCAGACTGGATCCAGAAGCAAGCCAAATATTATGAAGCCTTTGAGGCTTTCATGCAGGGCTGTATTATAGCTTACACATTCATGAAATGAAAAGTATGGGAAGCCAAAATCTCTGACTTGCGGCAGACCCTTGCCCGCTGGAGCAGCAATTTGAACATGATGCTTTCTCTAGATCCCTTCTCCTGGAGGAGATTACTTGTTTGAAATACAAGCTCAATATGTTACTCCACCATAAGGCAGAATGGCAGCTAGTTAGGAGTAGCCATCATTACCTGGAGTCAGGAGAAAAAGTGTGTAAACTCTTAGTCTATCACCTTTGTAAGCAACAGGCAGAATCCAGACTCCCCGCCCTTTGTAAACCTGACAGATCCATTATTACAACCCCTACGGAGATCAATAATACCATGTGGCTATGGCTATATTCTTCCCAGACAGATAGCCACCATGGCTCAGCTCTGTACCTTTTCAGGTGATACTCCTACTCTCTGCTTCCTGCACAGCTAAAACAGGACCTTGACAGACCCCTTACAGAAGCTGAGCTTCTCTTGGAATTCTTATCATTGGCTAAAGATAAGGCCCCTGGCAGGAATGGCTATACAGTTGATGTATATTCACTGAGGTATCCAGAGAACATGGTGTCCTCAATTGAGTGCCTACAAAAATGGTGACTCAAGTACAGTGACTGTGTTCAGGGCTACCTGTCAGGGTAGTGCCCAGATACAGGGGTGGGCGAGGGAGGTGAGAGGAATCTATGCTGCGTCACCCTTTATCCAGCTGGGCAAGAGGAAGGGAGAGAATGTATGGGAGGGTGTGCAGCTGCCAAGCTGGTCCACTAACATGGTGTGGAGGTGGTCACTGGAAGGTACAGGGTTCGGGTCCCATGCAGCCAATTTCGTTTGTTTTGTTTTTGCTGGCAGCCAGCTTTTCTTTTCAAGTATTTCACCCCTGACATCCACCCCTGGAGCTGAGAATCCTTTGGGGGTGTGGGGGTGCAGGGGGCGCAGCCCCCAGCATTAAAAAATACACCCCTGGATCTCAGGCCCTCTCTTCCCAGTCACTGCGAATGTGCATCACCGAAATTAATTTTTGGTAATGAACACTCGCTGTAACGGCAATCACTATTCCACGATCACCGTTATCACATAGAAGCATTAGTTGATGCAGATATAGTTATTGCCCCACTCCTCACTGCTTTAAATTAGGCCCATTCAAAGGGGCACCTCCCTCCTATTTTATAAGAAGCAGTTATAATCCTTCTTCCTAAAAGAAATCCAACAACTCTTTGGACCCTGCCAATTTTCACCCCCTATCAATTATCTCCACAGATGCCAAAATCCTTGCCAAATCCCTAGCCTCCAGATAGAAGAATGCCCTTCCCTATTTGATCCATCACACTCAGGCAGGGTTTCATAAGAGGAAATCTGGAGCAGGCTACACCTGCACTTTGCTCAATCTAAAACTCCATGCCCATTCTGTCGTGTACCACAGCGGCTGCCCTTGCAGTAGATTTCTGAAAGGCATTTGGTTTAGTGGAGTGGGACTATATGCACATTGCTCTGGAATTATATGGGTTTGTTCTCTCATTTAGGAAATGGGTACACAACCTTTATAATGACCCTTCTGTGGAAGCATTAAGCAACTGTACTTTATCCTGCCCCTTTACTTTTCAACGGGGTACATGCGACAGTTGTCCCCTCTTACTCCTTCTCTTTTTACTGGCCCTGGACCCCTTATCTCATAAATTGTTGGTAACTCTGGCCCTATGTAGTATACAGTTGGGAGGTTCTGGCTATCTTCTGCACACATATGCAGATGATCTCCTTACACTGGAGTCCCCCAAGGATTCGCTTCCTAAGGTTTTAAGAATCCACACTCAGTTTATTGCCTTGTCTGGTTTTACAGTAAATCCGGGCAAGTCTATTCTATCCCAACTGAATACCTTATGTTACTGTAGCTGCTGCACTAGCCTGCAGATTAAATCTCACATCTGGCACTTGGGTTAATATCCCAATACTGACACTGTAGTGCAGCATGAAGGTGGGTGCTGCACTTCTGAGGTGCTGTGTTTTGGATGAGACTTTAAACCGAGGTCCCATCTGCCTGGATTGGTGGTAGTTCAGGTGGATGTTAAAGATCCCATGGCACTTCTCGAAAAAGAGTAGGGACAATTTTTATTGAAAATAAACACATGTCAAATATAACAGGTATGAAAAAGAAAGAAAATACAATAACAATCATGAGAAAAAAAAAAGGAAAATAACGATTTCAGGACTTGCTTAACATTGTACGCTAAAATTAAATATGTACTAAGATAGAAGGGCTAAAAAGAAAACAAACAAAGAACTTAACATTAGACCACACTCTCATTCTCCTGATAAATCTAAAAACTAAATATCACAGAAATTCAAAAAGAAAAAGATTGGGATTAACAATGGCTAAGATTATCAGACAACATTATTTAAATTTGATACTGTGAGAGAAACCTTTCCACCACATTCTAACTTTAACATTATACTGTTGAACTTCTGAAACAACAATATTATTCAAAATATTTGTAACATAAGCCCTAAAACCTTGAACTGATGGTTTCTTTTGGTATAGGACCCATTGGCATCTTGTTTGCCATAAACAATATCTTAAACAAGCAAAAAAAATCTGTAAAGTCTCCTTATGAAAAGTCTGAAAAACTACCGGGAAAGACCCTATTACTAAGATATCGTAGGTGAGATGAGCCAACCAAGGGAAATTCCAAGCTATAGCCAAATGATCCCATATTTTGCGTGCTATTGAGCATTGAAGAAAGAAGTGTTCCATAGTTTCCTCTTGGTCTGCACAATCTGAATATGGACACATTCTC
Source organism: Neoceratodus forsteri (assembly GCA_016271365.2). Classification (NCBI taxonomy): domain Eukaryota; kingdom Metazoa; phylum Chordata; order Ceratodontiformes; family Ceratodontidae; genus Neoceratodus; species Neoceratodus forsteri. The sequence goes on from CM057458.1 coordinate 191,685,474, forward strand.
TCCGTTTTAGCCTTATATTTAGCTGTGCCTCTTACATTTAATTTACCATATAAGGTAAGCCATTGAGATTCCCACATAAAATCAGGTAATCTTGTATTGTTTAGTTGGATCAGAATATCCTCGTTCGATTTTTGGGCAATTCCTGAACTCTGGGGTACCTGAATATACAAAACCAATAATTCTCTGTATAAGGTTTTGAAGAACATCTTAATAGTTGCTGTTTGTGACCTGCCATTTAAATAATTTCTGTGCAGCTTGGTTTAAAATAAATTGGTAAGGCTAGGTGAGTAGATAGTTTGGGAGCACAGTGTAACCATGCTGTAAAATATCATTTTAATAAGCTATTAAAGAAAGGTAACTCCTGTCTATCAGAACCTTCTAAACAATTTTTTAAAGAACTCGAGAAGAAAATTGCAAAACAAAATAAAACTGGGTCAACCATTCCTAAACCTCCCTTTTTTCTCTCAAGATATGTATAACATCTCTTGACCGGGTTCAGTCTGTTACCCCAGAGTAACTGGAAACAGATACTATATAACCTAGTTTCAAGTTTGACTGGTACAGGAAATACTGCAGCCATGTGTTGCAAACAAGGTAAAATAAATTGTTTTAAAACCTGTATTCGTTTCCTTTTATTAAATCTAAATCTTTTCCACCTGAAAACTTTTTTTTCGATTTTGTCTAAGACAAGATTCCAGTTCTCTTCTGGGCAATTCTGTGGGCCAAATTTAACCCCTAAAATTGTTATAGGTTCAGCTGTGATTGTAATAGAGTTCCAGACTAATGGTGCTTGAAAATTTCCTCCTATAAATAAACCTCTGGTTTTAAGTAGATTAATCTTGGCGTTTGCTACAACTGAGTATTCCTGAAAAGTAGTAAAAACAATTCAAGCTGAGTGATGTGTGTAAAAATAAGCAGACATCATCTGCATAAGCTGGATGGTTAGAGCGCTATCAGAGTCTGGGATCTTTATTCCTTGCCATAAGGGGACATGCTGACTGTCCTTAAAAAAGGTTCTAGGGAGAAATTATATAATAGGGGGCTTAACGGGCAGCCCTGTCTCACTCCACATTTAACCAGGAATCCTTTTCCGAGTTTCCCATTAATGGAAGGAAACACTTTACCTGCACTATAAAGATTTTTAATTAAATTCCGTAATTGAAGGGGGACTTTAAAGAAATCTAATGCCGAAAATAAAAAAACATGATTTACTCTGTCGAATGCCTTTTCTAAGTCTAGTGAAACTAGAAAACCACTATCTCCCAACTCATTGGATTTTTCAATTAAGTCTCTAATTAAGCATAACATAGCCTGAATGCTGCAATCAGGAATGCCACAATGCTGAATTGGAGAGAAACTGTATTTAGCCAACTCTCTAAGTCTATTATTAATTACTGACATCAGAATTTTATAGTCAGAGTTCAACAAAGTTATTGGCCTCCAATTCCGAAATAACCCCTTATCGCCTGATTTATGAATGTAAATTTGTATACTGTCAGAGAAAGATACTAAACTAACTCCATGATCCACAAAAAAATTATAGGCAATTACAAGGATAGCACTAAGTTCTTCAGGAAATGTTTTATAAAAAGAATTAGAGAGTCCATCTGGGCCTGGAGCCACATTGGGCTTTAAGGATTGTAATACCTTCATAATCTCCTCTTGCTGAAAGGGTTGTGTGAGAAAGGTAGATAATTCTGGCTTTAAGGCCTTTGTTATAGGGGATCCTAACACTTTATTAATCTGGGCTTGGGATGGATTTTGAAGAGGATCTAGATCCCTAAAATGTTTTTGAATCAAGTCTTCTAGTTCTATAATCGAAGAGACTGTCTTATCGCCATTGGTTAAAAAGGTTAAAGATCCATGCTCTTTGACCCTTACATAGTTCAAAGGGTCTCCAAAACGATTTTTCAAATGATTTGAGATAACGCTTGCAAAGTTTCTGCTCGATTGTACTAGAAGATTTTCATTTGTGTTTTAATTTCCTCAATTTGTGAAGAAAATTCTCTCTGGAAGAGGTGGCTCTAGATAATAATGTTTGTAGCGGATTCCTGAGTTTGAGATAGCGAAAAATAATTATTCTTTTTACGGAGTTTGCCTTGTTTCTTAAACCAATTAATACAGTCATTTTTTGTCTCCAGCCACCAATTCCCCATATCTTGATATAAAAAACTAACAGATAGTCTTGCTTGTAAAATTAATTTAATGGAATTTAGAACCAAAGGTTCTTGTAACATGGAAGTGTTAAGTTTCCATCTTGGTTTTTGCTTAGTACTAGTACTCGTGAGGCCTATGTTAGTCAGTAAAAGAGCATAGTCTGAAAATTCAACTGGAATAATTTGGGAATGGTGGAATTAAATTTGTCTAGATACTAAAAGATGATCAATAGTATAACCAACACCACTTTTAAAATAGGTACCTTTTGGAACCAATGCCTGATTATTCATGCAGGAAATTAAATCAGCACTTTTAATGATGTCTGAGAAGCATACTGTGTCACAATACACTTTTTTAGAGTTTTCAGTTTTCCTTTTTAAAGTTATCCCACAGTTAAAATCTCCACCCCAAAAGGTAGGGATAGTAGTCACCAAATAAGGTTGTATTTGTCTCATGCAAGCAACCCTGCCAGATTTTGTCTGGGGATTATATATATTAATTAGACGGAGGGTATAGGAGAACCAAGTCCCCTCTAGAATCAGTGATCTTCCAGGACATAACTCAATTAGTTTATGTAAAATAAAGTTAAAAGAATTAAAAAGGATACCAACTCCATCTGCCTTATCTTCCCCAAATGACCAATAAGATGGACCCCATGGCCAATCCTTAGCAAAAGCAGAGCACTGCATTTTATCACACATCCATGTTTCTTGTAAAAATATAATTGAAATGCTGAGCTCATGCAGCATGTGAAAGAGTGCATTTCTTTTCTTAGATTTTAACAGGCTGTGTGTATTTAAAGATGCCCAAGAAAATTTGAACTCCATCCTTAAGGTTAGTCAAGAAATAACTGCTTGAATTATTTTTTCCTCCTTTTCTTTTTTTTTCCTTTATAATCTTCTCTAACTGTCCTCAAGCCATCTTGTACTGAGACTTGTGAATCCGTGTCACCCATTTCAACCTCAGAATCCCCCCAACTTAAAACCTCATATGTGTTTTTAGATTCTACCCCTTCAGAATCTGGGATCACCAGAGGTTTTAGAGTTCTACTCGATCTCCTAAGTACTGGTGGAGGTTTTGAGGCAACTACCTCTTTATCCCCGGGGGCTCCTTTGGAATCTGTATAACAAATGGGCTGCAAATAAACCGGAATGCTTTTCTCCCTACCTTTCCCTTGTGACCCTGCCTGACCCGTAATACTCTCCAACTGAACCTCCTTGGGTAATGAAACCACAGGACTCTGTGGATTTGAGGGGGGTAATACAATAGGTTGTTCCGGAACTTGATGTCCCATGTCTTCTTGAGCTTTTTGTATAAAAAAATCAGATTAACCTTTTAAATTTTTGTTTTGTGCTGCCCATGGACACTCCCTAAAGGCATGGTTTTGCTCTTCGCATAGGTCACATTTGATTGGATTATTACAATACATGGTAACATGCCCTATTTCCCCGCAGTTATCGCATTTAGGCTGGTCACAAGTGCTTGATAAATGGGTTTTAGCTCCACACCTGTAGCATGCTCTTGGCTGACCGCTATAAAACACCACCACCCTATCCCTACCTAACAGGAATGAGTTAGGTATGTGTTCAATACCTGAAGCCGTTTGGCATAATTTAACCTTGAATTTCCACCCCCCTGTCCAGAATTGTTCGGCATCTAAAATTGGTTCTGGATCACTTTGGATTTCACATTTTTGTGCCAACCAGAAAGTAATATCCTCAACGTGTACACTCTCATTTCTAAACATGACGGTAACAAACTTAGTCAGGGGTTTAGACAGTGGAATAACCATAAAAGGGGACCAAAGGGGGGAAAACTTGACCTGATTGTATCGATTCCAAAATAGGTCTAATAAAGCTGGGGACCGAAAGCTAACATCAAAGTTGTCCTCACCAGAAATGTTGATAAATGCAAAGACATCTTGAGGTAAAAACTTTAAAGAATCCTTCAGTAGTAATTTACTCACATAATATCTGTCTGGTTTTTCCTTTAACCCACCCTTGTACCTAATAAGCACCGCATTCCTCCTGGGTGCTGCTTCTCTTTTGCATTGTGAAAACAAACTCGACATAAGAGGTTTTTCTACCACATTCTCATCCCTTTTATCATGTCCCTTGGGATGTGATTGTGCTGAGCACACATTTTGAGTAGAACATTCTTCCTCTGTACCCCCCCCTTCCATATTAACCATCAGCTTAGTACTGGGTAGAGGCTTTACTTCAGGATTACCAGGATGCCAGTTAGGAACATGTTTATTAATATCAAAAGTACTATCCCACTCAGAATCAGGTGACCAAATCCCTTTCCCCAGAGATTTCCACCCTGCAGCTGTTAAAGCTGCTTGAGGGGTCCAGTTTGCATCATGTTCACCCAAAGAAAGTGAAGGCAAGTTTGAAGAGATTCTATCCTGAGCTGCAATCGCCACTTCAGGGGTTTTACCATCTATTGAATTATTAGCAAAGAAAAAATCCATTACCCCCTCTTGAGAACCTGATTTTGTTTGATAAATTACATTGTCTGTGTTCTGTAAGGTCCCAAGAGTATGTGCACGGGGTTTAAATACAAATCCCACTTCCTTAGTAAGGGTGAACGTAGCAAAAGTAGCGTTTGATGTAGAAGGTAAAACCTGCTCGTGAGTCTCCGAAACCAAAAGCGGCGTTTGGCTTACCCCCTTACTTTGCGCAAAGACTCCCAGATCTGCTCTGTCCTCTGTCTCTGTCCGACCGCCTGTTGGTGATCTCTGCCTCCATGATGTGAGCTGTGTACACCTCCGTGAGACTCCTGCTGCTTCCACCGCTGCCAACGCCAAATGAGAGAGCCGTGCTACAGACTTCCTGGATCCGAGTTCCTCCTTCCTGTGAGCCGCTGTGTCTCGTTCCTCCGTCGGAATTAAAGGCGCCACCAGACTTGCAGCCGTAACTGCCGAAAACTCAGTGTCCATCTCAAAAACGGAATTCTCTCCGGTCACTAATGCTACAGACTCATTATTACTCGAGACAACGTGTGCTGAAAAAGCGCTTCTCGATTCCAAAGCTGTCTGGTTCTCCAACTGCTCCTGCACCAAAATTGACCATCTCTCTGCAGAGACCTTCTCCAACACCTCCTCCTCCTCCTCTGCCATCTTCCATGCAGTGGCCATGACTGACCCTTGCACGCCCCTACTGGCCTCCCAACGCCAGCAGAGTAGGGTAATTTCCCCAGTGTCCTGGCCAAATTTCTCCCATTCACTAAAAGTACCACCAACAGCTTAATCTGGTTCAATTTCAGTTGCTTACCATCTGTATCCCCTTCCCCCCGGTCGCCCCTGAAAAAGGGACTTCTAGGCCCAGTGGGCTTACAGGGTCAACAAAATTCAATAAATAAATAAAATAAGTAAATGGACCAGAGAGGGTTTAAATACCTTGGAGTCCAGGTTACGACTAAATGGGAAGTTCTAATTCTGGCTAATTTTTCACATCTCCTTACTGCATTGCATCAGGACATTCAATGGTGGCTTAAACTACATTTCAGTATCTCCAGGAAAGTCAAAGTCATCCACATGTTTTTTTCTGCCGAAATTTGCCTACCTATTTGGTAACCTCCCACTTTCTATTCCTCCCAAATTTTTTTGTAAAATGGACTGCCCTATTGGTCATTTCTTGTGGGGAAGCAGACCTCTTTAACCGAGTAAAGTGAAGCTGCAAGTTCATTGATCTATTGGTGGGTTTGTACTCCCCTGGTTTGAGGCTTATACTTTAGCATATTGCATGACCCCCAGTAGCTTACCCCTTCTTCGATGGATTCTCCACAGTAGGTATGGTTGGAGATGCGGCAACTATGCCTTGACTCAGCACCCTACTGGAACACAAACCTCCTGATAGCATCATGACACATCCCATCAAACTTGCCACACTGCAGGCCTGGGACCAATACATGGCACTCACTGCTGTGCCTAAGTTATCTAGATTCTCTCCTAAGCCTCTCACTTACTTGTGATCCAATCTCACTATTCTCATTGGTGGCACTACGGTTATATGGGCTGCATGGGAACAGAGAGGCAACCATACTCTACCACACTCTGATAATCTTCATTCCTTCCAACAGCTACAGGAAAAAAACTGGCCACCCCAAATGGATTTCTGGTGCTTCCTGCAGATCCTGCAGATCAGGACAAGGATTCATACTTTTGAGAAGAAGTTACTCCTCCAGTCTCCATGATTCTGGCTGAGGAAGCTTCATTTTCACAGGCAGTACCAGGGGCTGGGCCAGTAAAACAGACTCCATTATTCAGGATGCTAAACCACCCATCCTTGCCAAGAGTAAAGATAAGTGGAACAGGACCTTGGCAAGAACATACCTCCTGAGCAATGGACCTCAGGTGTTTTAATGGCACACCATGCTTACAGGGATACCAGGAGTGATCTAATCCACTTAAAGATTCTTCATAGATAGGACAGAACCCCTCAGGTGCTACATTTAAGTGAATTATCATGAGAGGGTGTACAGTAGGTGATACCAGGATTTACCCATGCCTGGTGTGTTGTTTGGTCACGAGGCCACAGGCTGAGTGAACAAAACACACCAGGCATGGGTAAATCCTGGCATCACCCACAGTCTCTAGTGGCATGTTGTGATTATACAATGTGTCCCTGTTTTTGTTTTGGAGAAAAAAAATAAGAAAAATACATTTCTGATTCAGTTTAAAAGATTTTAATTATATTTATTGCTGTGCCAGTAAAAAAAAAGTGGTCCTGGGTTGCTAGGGATTCAGTCCTGGGTTACTACAATACAGTTTGGTGTCCTGCACATGTGCAGGAGTGTTTTGAAATTGGCAGCCCGACATTTTTACTGGTGCAGGAAAACTTTTAAATTGTGCATGTGACTGTATCCCAGCTTGTCTTTTTTTTAGGAATCGGGATTCAGTTCTGAACTGGCTACACATCCAAGTTTGTAGAGTAAAAGTATTGGCTCTGTTTTGCTTTTTTTATAATCTGTGTTTCGGGCACGTGCGACAGTGCTTCAGAACTATTGTTTCCTGGTTGTCTTCAGTTGCTGAGATGATAAAAAAAACTTGCTGTTGTATTTTTTTTTAGTTTTTGCTTTTTGATTTGTTTACCCTCTGCCTCGGCATCTGAAACAATGGACAGCATACGAGGTCAGAGGTTGCTGAGTGACGGCCGTAACATTTGAAATGTGGATGCCTGCTGTGACTGCTGTTGCAGTCCCTCTCTTTAGAACTCCTGGGACCAGAAGGTGAAGAGAGTTTACTATGGGTACAAGGAGGTAAAGATTTTTTTAAATGTAATTGAAAGGATGTTGCTTTTTTATGTTAGAAGTAGCTTTTGGGCTGGATTTCAGTACTGTTTGGGAGTAACAATTTGGTTTCGCGAATAGCTAATCTTGCTGTATGTTTGGGTCACCCATTTAGCAGGGATTGCCATCTTTGCCACTCCTGATGCTCGGAGTGATTTGAGGGGTAGTTCCTGATGCGGCTGACTGACTGGCTAGTACCTTTTTCCACGGGGTGATACTAGGATTTACAACATCTAGAATGTGCTAGCCAGCCAATCAGAGTGCTTCATTTTCCAAGCCATTGTATAATCTATGTATTTATCACAGGATTCTGCATGCTGAAGGTATTCTTAACCCAAGGCAGAACTTCTCCATTTTCTCAGGCATTGCCTGAAACTTGAAAATTGGTGGCACAATATTTTGTTTGACTGCTCCAGTATATTGGATGTGTCCATACCAAACTCTCCCAAACTATTGATTTTTGGGGATCTTTAAATGTTTTTCCTCATTACCCAAGCCTCAGCAATACTGGCTCTTGGCAGCACTAATGGAGGCTAAACGTTTACTTCTTATGTCATGGAAACTTACCATTCTCACTTTGTTGCTTACCTTGGACTCGGCCCATTTAAATTATCTCTTTTTGAAAGATTGTTCTTCATCACTATTGGTAAATATGACTGTATTGCAGTAAATGGGCACCTTTTCTACAAGCGCACCTGAGCTCTTTCCCCATTCCCTGACCCTGTAACCCTCCAATAACCACCTAGAGCACCAGATTATGGCTTTCCCTTTACCCATGTCCCTTGTGCCTGGCATCCTCATGTGTTTTTCTTCCCCTGTTTTCCATTTTTATGTGGGCCTTACATGAGACTTCTAACTATTTTAAGTGGTTGATATTTTTGTCAAACGTTTTTGATCTCCCACAAATTAGGACTCTCTTTTTGCTGTTGAACTAAGTGTTGATGTTCATTATGCATCCTTATTGTGATTACTTGACATCACTGGGTGTATTTTCATTTGCACTCAGTGTCTCTGTTATATCTTTTTTTTTTAGATTTTTGTTGCAGTTTGTTTTTTGAGTATGTAAGTTAAAAACTTTCAATTAAAAGATTCATGTTAAACAAAACAAGATATAAAAATTCCAAACCTCCCTAAGGAAGGTGCAGATGTTTTGCAGGCAAATATCACTCCCTCAGAGGTGGTGTCAGCTCAGCAATTAGCTCTTTGACCAGAGGTACATCCCAAGGGAGTCCATGCTGATGGACTACCTGGGGGACTCTACCAGTTATTGGGAGAGGCTCTAAAAGATGGGCTGGCCTTTTTTCTTTAATTATGTGCTGTCCAAAGGGGATATGGGAGGTTCTTAGTGCATGGCCTTCTTATTTTCCTGTGTAAATGGAGAGACAGGGAAGTTATCTTGAATTGGAGCTCAGTTAGTCTTTCAAGCTGTGATTTCAAAGTCTTGACTAAGATGTTGACCTCCAAATTGCAGCAGATGATCTTTCAGTTGAATGACAATTCCGATACTGGACAATATCTACATCTTAAGAGACACAGCAGAATGTGGAAATCAAAAGAACTTATCTGATCTTCTCCTGGCATTCGACCAGGATAAGGCATTTAATAGTATCTTACATACTTTTCTATTAAAGTTTCTCAGACACTATCTTATTCCAGATTTTTATTTCTTCAATTCAACTGTTGTATTCCACAGCTTATAACTCCTATTTTGCATGGGTGGAAAGGGTCACTAGTTACAGGCAAAAGAGGAGTAGGGCAAGAATGTCCCCTTAGACTTCTGGGATACATTTTTGGTTTAGATCCCTGTCTTAGGAAACTAGCTATGCACCCTGGTATCCTCGGCATACTGTACCTGTCTTAGGAGGGCTTACCTTCCCTATTATATTAGCATGGACTGTGTCCATGACCTTTGGCACCAGCCCAAAGTTTGCAGACTCCTAACTCTATTAATGGAAAAAGCCTCGCACATCAGGACTTACTTTTTTATTAAAGTGCTGCATTCTAAGAGCATTTTAAGTGCAAAACTTAGGAGCCAAAGGAAAACAAACTCATCACCTACAACCAGCAGCTCCCCATGTGCATTCATTGCTCAAGGCATCTTCTCATCAATAGGTGGAGATATTGAGCAGGGCACACACTATTTAAATTGCCACAAATTAAAATCCAATCGAAAACTCATTCAGTTTAAAACTGTACATAATCTCTACCACACTCCCTATCTGATGCATAAAATGGGACTTAAGGCAACTTCTACTTGCAATAAATGACTGCTGCTTGAGGAATCTTACTCGTATGTTCTGGGAACGTCCCTAATACAGGAATTTTGGATAAAGATTAAGGAGTCTCTTCTTATTTTAATGCACATCTCGAGTTCACTAAATATTGAGACAGTATTATAGGTCACTTTAATGAATCCCTATATGGTCACTAGAGCAGAAATACACTCTGGCCTTAATTGGAATATCTGCTAAATTATTTATCTTGAAATTCTGGTTGAATGATATTTTCCCATCCATTCATGAATAGAAAACTGTACAAGTAGAACTTCTAAAAAATGAGAAATTGGCTCTCCATATGAAGGGAAATGGAAATCTTTTCTTTAACTGATGGGGCTGCATTTATAGATTTTTATGCTCACAAGGACATAACAATGCCTGGTATTTGCAAATTACCATTGACTAGTATTAAAACTTGCATATAACTCTTAAATGTTTCTGATTTCACTGCCTTTCAGATATCTAGTATCCTGATTCTCCTTATCTTTCTTCTCATTTCTTGCCTTTTAGCTTTTCCCATTCCATGCTTTTATTTGATCGTTTTATTTACTATTATAAAGAGAATGTACATATTCCCTTAAAGGTATATGGTGACTTTTCTTTTTACTCGCTTTTTCTTTATTTCTCTTTTACTTTTGTTCACAGTTATTTTTTTTTTATAGAGATCTAACATTAGATAATTTAATAGTGTTGGAAAAACTATTGAAACATGTTACTGTTGAATATAATATGTGATTTTATTGAGAACTTTTTTTTGTCTCCATTTAAGAAACATTTCTCTTTTAGTATGTTTGTATTGTCTATTTTTATTAGCATGTTTTCATATTGTGTGTTGTATGATATACTTCATTGGTTCTGTTTCTAATTATCTGTTACTTATTCATAACATTTAATTGATAAAACGTTGCTACTAATTTGTACATTAATTTAATGGAACACCCAAAAATCAGCATTTTGACATTGCTTGCACTTGTGCAAGAAATATTTTGCTACAGATAACAACATTTCAGAGGTGTGTCACTGACTAGCCCAATGCAGGTCAAGCTGCATTGCACTCATCCTTGACAGACCAATGATCATGCAAGCTAACTGTGACAGTGGTTCACAGATTATGAGCAAAAACTTTTGTAGTTGAAACAAATGAACTGCTCCAATGAGAGAGCACTTCACCCTTTTGGTTGTGGCTTTATGCAAATGATATGGTCATGTGCACTCTCATTGCTGCTCTTCATTCATTTCAACTTCCCCTGCCTCTCTGGTCTCTGTTTTTCCCTTGTTCATTCTCTTTCCCCCTTCCCCTCTGCTGCTCCATTTTCCTTGTTCCATGCTGCTTCTGACTTCTGATTCCTAAGCAGTTCTCAACTGCATTACTCATTTTCTCTGATGGCTGCTTGAAACAGGTAGAACTTCTCAGCCCTGACTCACCAAATGGCAGCTGGAGGTGTGGCTATTGATATTTTTATGTAGCTGGAGCTGGACAGGGGGGTATAGTAAAGTGAAAAAAAAAGAAGTCAGAAAAAGCATACGAGGTCAGAAAAAGGGACAGCTCTAATGATGTCATGGGTGAATGCTGCAGCTCTGTCTGCAGCAGGTTTGCTTATCAGATGATGGATCCCAAGCCTTGCGCAATGTTTTAGGTGCTCATATTCTATGTACAGCCTACCTTAGATAGCTCCAAGGCCCATGTCATTTTGCCAATGTTTGTAAACATGAGCCAGTGAAGCCCCCCCATCAGCAGAAGGGGTGCAGATGTGTCGGTGTCCAGTGTGCCCCATTTGAAAGGGGCATGTAACAGCATTCCCTGGCACTACAATGAAATCTGTGAGCTGGGTGTGGGTGTTGCTGACCAGCAGCATGAGAGAGAGAGAGAGACAGACTCAGGGTCCTATGCTGCCCCTCCCTTCATTCCTGCACTCTGAGTGAGACATTGTGACAGGGAAGCTGCAACCAGAGTGAGTGGGCACACTGCAGCCAGAGAGAGAGAGATAGAGAGTGGGATCACACTAAGGAAACTGGCAGAAAGTGGTAGAGAGGGCAGTACATCACAGGTAAAGTTAGCCAGAGTTGTGATTGTGAAAAGATGTGTGGTGTACTTGTGGAATAGTAGAGAAAAAGAGAGACACACCAGCAGTTTCCCCACAAGCTACATTTGGGATATGCTGGCTCTTTGTGGGAGTGGTTGGCTTGTTTATGAGTGTGTCTTCTGGTGTCCATGTGAAAGAGCGTCATGCTGAGGCCAGGGAGAGAGGGAGACAGTGATCTGAACAGCACGATTGCATGACATATTTAATTATGACACACTGTCTGTGCTGGAAGTGTACTGGAAGTCCAATATCAGTGCCAAACACCTAAACAGCAAATACAAGCAAGCATTGCTTGGCATTGACAAATACTTGTTATTACTGATGCCAATTAAAGGTGTGAGATGGTGGAAGACCACAGAAACCTCCTACTCACAGCCCATGCATTTGGCTAACTGTTGCTAATTGATTTTAATTCCAGTTAATTACTTTGCTTAGATAGGCACCCCAGGTATCAATTTAATACTTATAAATTATGGATATAATTAAGTACCAGGGGCTGCAGTTTAAACAGTAGCAGAAAACACTGTTGCCCCACATTGAAGTAATGCCTAAAATGTCAACAAAATCATAGAAACAATTGTTATTGCCAACTGTACAAAGACAGAGGTGAAACATTCAAGACTATAATTCGTAAAAAATCACAAATATTATAATACATTGTTACTAAATCTATGAAAATATTTGATTGCATAAAGAAAATGACTTGCAAAAACACATATAACAATTTTAATAATAATCAGTACAAATGTATTGCATTAAAAAAGGCACAAAGTGCTCCAAGTGCAGACACTCTGTGAAAATAAATGTACAATAGAACAGTCCATATAAAAGCAGGAGTGCGCAGTGAGAAGAAACGTCCCAATCTCCTCAGTTGCAATAGTGTCCTATAGGGAAGTGATGATCTAAATGTTCTTATAGTATTCGGCAGAGGAGACCTATGATATAATGGAGACACGTTTCTTCAAAAGTCTATGAAGTAGAAAAAGATTCTGAAATCACAATATATGACAGCGATTTATTTATTTCCCCCATGTATTCTAATATGATATTCAAGGTAACGATAACCACAAGGAGGATGCCTCCTAATACATTTTTCTTAACTATATTCTAAACAGCAATTCTATAAAACTGTTAAGTTGAAAACAGTCCTCCAGGTCTGTGTGGGGGGGAGGGGGATTTTTTTAACTGAAAGCTAACAGCATTTATAACAAGTTCTAGCCACAGCTGATAGGGCTGTGAACAGCTACAAAAATGACCAAAGTTATTTTCTTCTTTGGTGCCATATAGTGCTGTTTAGTTACAATCATCAAAAACTGGCATGCTGCTAATTTCAGTCCGCTTGAATTTATGTGTGTGTGTGTGTGTGTGTGTGTGTGTGTGTGTGTGTGTGTGTGTGTGTGTCCAATATGAATCAGATAGGTAACACAGGCTACAGACTACACTGTCTATAATCTGACACTACAGTCTGATGTTCAGAGAGTCAGTAAACTCCAGACAACTTATAATGAGTTAACCCCTAGGCTGCTGAAAGAAATAGAATAGATCTATTAGACTGAGCTGGACAGATGATAAAAACAGCAGTTTAAAAGGTTTTTTTTTTTAATATCCTGAGAAGTTCTGAGGTACAATATAGTAGCATCTCTCCTCCTCCTTTCAGATGCCTTTAACATAGGGCAGCAAATAGCAAAAATCAGAGGGGGAGTGTACTGTTTTGCAGCTGTGGAGGAATACTTCCAATTGTCTGAAAAATGAGTTTCACAATCAGCCGTTTTAGAGCTACAATCCCAATAGTGCTGTAGGCTCCACACACAGCCCTAAAAATGGAGTTAAATCCAAGATGTTTTTTAGTCCATTTGGCTCTAAATTATTCGAATGCTGAACCATCAGCATTCTCTTTGAGGATATTTATTTTGCCTATTACCTCTCCCTGTTGGGTGAGGAGCTACATACTCCAAAGCCATACAGCAAAAGCTTTCTGGATTTTTATTGTGCCTGTTTAAAAAGTATCTCCAAATGCATTCAACTCTGTGCCATTTTTAATGGCATGCACATGTTCTTGTAGCCTTTCCTTGACAGTCTGGTGATCATGCCCACATAAATCTTTGGGCATGAACACAAGACAGCATATATAACATGATCTGTATATTAGCTTGCAAACTGTCTGACTTCCACTATTTTGGTTACAGCTGGCAAAAAAAAAATTCTGAAAATGCACTGTGTGTTTACAAGTACAGCATTTTTACATGGATGGAAACCAGAAGACTTATTTCTTAGCCAAGTAGGTTATGGTTCACTGCAGTGACTATTTACCAGTTTGTCTCTTGCATTCAGGGCTCTAGAGAAGGTGACCCTAGGTCTAAAACACTACAGTATTCATGAGTGTTTCATCTCCTGTTAAAATAGCCTAATGTTTATTAATTATGGCTTTAATTTCTGTTCCTAGGGGGCCATATTGAAAAACTGCTGTGACTGGTTAGGTTCCAGACTCCCAGCTCTGCCTGTCTTCTCCATGTTGGATGGCACCCTTCGTGAAGTGGTTCATTCATTCAGATACCTTGGTGTGTGGCTAGACAGGAAAATTAACTTCTCTGCCCACATTGATGCCATCCATACCAAGATCTGCCCTTAACTTGTTGCCTTATACAGAATGGCTAACATGGTGCCCTTTCACAAGAGTGGACACAAGGACCAACTGGGTAACTATAGACTGGTGAGCTTGACTTCCATAGCAGGGAAGTTGATGGATACCATTCTGAAGGAGAGATTGATAACCTTTCTTGATAGCAATGGTCTGCAGGATGAGAGACAGCATGGGTTTGTCATAGGAAGATCTTGTCAAACTAACCTGATTGATTTCTTCAACTTGGCCCCTAGGGCAGTTGACGAAGGCTATGCTGTGGATGTCCTGTATCTGGACTTCAGCAAGACTATCAACTCAGAGCCACACAGGAGGTTAATGAGCAAGCTGAGGGACATGGGGGAGGGAGAAAAACTGGTGGGGTGGGTTGACAGCTGGATGCAGGGCAGACAACAAAGGGTAGTTGTAAGGGGGCGACATCCAAGCCAAGGCCAATAATGAGTGGGGTACCACAGGGTTCAGGCTGATCCCTGTTTTGTTCAATGTCTTCATTGGAAACATTGCAGAGGTGGTCAAGAGTAAGATTATCCTGTTCACAGATGGCACTACGATTTGTGCAAAAGTGGACAATGAGGAACAGAGGCAGGCATGCAGAGAGGATCTTGCTAAACTTGAACATTGGTCTAGGGAGTGACAGTTGGGGTTTAATGCTAAGAAGTGCAAGGTCATGCACCTTATAGCCAGAAATCCCAGAAACAGCTACTGGCTGGGGGGAGTGCAGGTAATGGCTTCAGAGGAGGAAAGGACATGGGGGTAACAGTCACAGGGGCCATGAAGGCATCAGCACAGTGTAGGAGGGAAGCAGCAGGGGCAAATAGGATGCTGGGGTGCATTGCTAGAGGAATCACCTCTCGAAAGGGGGAGATCATCCTGCCATTGTATAGATCAATTTTGAGGCTTCACTTGGAGTACTGTGTACAGTATGAGTGTCCATACCTCAAAAAGAATGTGAGATTGCTGGAGGGGGTGCAGCGTAGGGCTACAAAAATGACCATGGGACTAGGGGAGTTGCCATATGAGGAAAGGTTGAAGGAGCTCAACATGTACTCGCTGGAAGACAGAAGGGTAAGAGGGGACATGATAGAGACCTTTAAGTACTTGAAAGGCATAAACAAAATCTAGGAGGAAGGATTGTTCTGCTTAAAGGGGGCAAGGATCACTAGGGGCACAGTCTGAAGTTGGAAGGAGGAAGGTTCAGGAGGGAGATGAGGAGGCACTACTTCACAGAGAGAGTGGTGGTGGGTTGGAATGCACTGCCGGAGGATTTAATCACTCAAAGGTCAGTGGATAGCTTTAAGTGGGGTTGGGACAGAGTAATGGGCAGGGTTAGTACAGACAAGAACACAAAGGAGGGAAGGACCAGGAAAGAGAAGGAAGAGAGGGGTTTGGGTGGGGGTGGAACAGCTGTAGTGATATCAAACTAAAAGCTGCACAAATAGGCAGACTTGATAGACCCGTGGGGCCTTTTTCTGCTGGCAATTTAATATGTTAGTGTGTTCATATAAAGACTGTCTGTTTCCGTAGGTATAGTACACCATGAGCTTGTCACCAAAAATGGTGCTCCTGGTCTTTGACTATGCAGATGTGGTCTACAACACTGCTTTTTTCCACTTCCCTGGCTGGACTGGACACCCTCTGCAATGCTTTCTGCCATTTTACTACCTACTCCCCTTCTTCTACTTACAATTGCACACTCTACTCGTCCTTATCCATTCTTCCTCTGCCTTCACAACACCAGAACTACTGTGTCTCATTCCTGTACAAATACTAGCTTGAGTTCCTTCCCTCTTACCTCACTTCACTCCTTTCCTCCATCCCCTCTGTCTCCTGCTTCCTCTACTCCAGGGATCCTTGCACTTTTGCCATTCATCACTCCACTCCTCTGCTGGGCAATCAGCCTTTTCCTATCATGTTCTTTCACTCTGGAACCTACTCCCATCCTACCTCCATTTCACTACCTCCTGTTTCCCTTAAGTATCAGCTGAAGATCATTACCTCCCCCCACTCCTGTGTTCCCTTATACTGGATTGCCCCCCCTTACATTCACCTCCTACCCCAGTGTAGTTGTGGTTGAAATGCTTGTTTTTTTGTGGTTTGCTTTTCTTGCACTTACTCCTTCTTTAAATCAAGTACTCTGTTCTACTTTACTGTAAATGTGAATTGTGTCAAAGCTCTGTAATTGCATTTTCTGTGTACTGTGACTGTGCTACAGTATGTATTTTCCTCCCCGTTCCCTTCCCTTGAGTCACACCTGCAAACAAGCCTTGGCTCAGTGTGCCTTTCCTTGACACCAATTTTCAAATAAATAAATATGTGGATGATATTTGCTTAATAGTCAATGATGTGACTTCTATGCTTTTGGGACAAATGGCTATAGAGCCTTTTCAAGGGTTAATATGCACAAATACAAGGGATTGACACTAGGACCTTTAAGAGAGACTTGCCCTGGAAATATTTCAGGTGTTCTTATCTGAGAGGGTTCCCACTCCATTTTAGAGAGTCGGTTTGGAAGTGGGGGCATGGCCAAGGCAAATTTAGAGGCTAATCTGAATTTTGCTAATCCTAAAGTTTCTGGGTTAGGCTGGCCCAGTGGTGCTAAGGGTTGAGGCACTGGATACCACACTGCCTGCCACCCTGGTGACCTGGGTTTGAGAACAGATTCAGGTCGCTTGGGGGCTGGCAGGGGTGAGAAGGATCAAGCATTGGTAGACAGCTCTCCTTCCTTGGGTAGGGGGGACAGAGCAGTGTGCTGTTTGACTGGCACCCAGTGGTGGCTGGGTATAAGTGCATGCATGCCACCAGAATTGAGAGGGACCCATGTCCGGGGTGTAAGGCTACCTCCATGGAGGCAGAGCCCAGCCACTCTGCCCATTGCACAATCGTGGGGCCCGGGGGGAAAATGTGGAAAATGGAGCTGGCAGGCTCCATGATGGCCCAGGTGCTTGGGACTGGACAATGAGCCCTCACAGAAGGGCTAGAACCAAGCCAGCATGGTGGTGCTAATGGTTGAGGTGCTGGATGCCACACCTCGAGCCATGCTGGTGACCCAGGTTTGGGAACAAGCTCGGGCTGCTGGGGAGCAGCAGGGGAAGAGAGGATTGAATGTCCGGAGGACTGCTCTTCTCTCTTAGGGGACTGCCCTCTGGTGGTGGCAGGTGAGCAGTATGGGTCAGGAGACTTTGAACTAATGTCACTGCGTTGGAGGGAAGGGGGCAGGCAAAATGGAGGAAAATCAAGCCTGGCAGGCTCGATGATGGTCTGCGGCTCCCGGGAGCAGTACTGGATTCTGGATTGGGTCTCCAGGGGTTGGGGGAAGCCAGAAACCTCCTCCTGGCATCACCATGGGGGGCAGTCCATGGGGGGAACCACCAGGGCCACCTAGCATGGAGCCATGGGACCAGAGAAAGAGTCCCTCCATCTGAAGGGCCATAGCCACCTGCCATGGCTTGGGGTGGCAAAAAATGTATATGGAAAAAAAAAAAACAGAAAGAATGGCAGAGCAGCCAGCCAGCTATGCACAGGCAGAAAAAAATGTGAATTAAAAAAAGATTTCTGGGTGGAATAAATGGCCTAAGTCAAAGGCTAAGCTGGTGTATATGGCCAAGATATTTATTGTCCCTATTTGTCTATACTTCAGTTTTAAATTCCCTTGTCCCAAAGAATTTGAGGCCAAATTTTTTTGATGTTGTTTTCTAGATTACTATGGGATAGGTGTTTTGATTTTGATTTTTGAACAGCACTGGCAAGTCTCGGGAAGACTCCTGAATTTGCATGTTACTTATGAAAATTTAATTTTCTGCTTCTTTTCAAACTTGTGGTCCTCATGGAACTACAGTACCTTATGATAGTCTTCTTTATTTATTATTCATTAATGTTATTTATTGTGCTTTATGGTGCATACCATTTAGGAGGCTCAGCCCTGCTCTCTCCTGTCCCCTTCCTTAGTCCCAGGACTTACTTCCAGACAATCCCCCTGGCTCCCCCAGGGCAGGGCCACTATCCTAACACAAACTCTCATGACACCGGAACAAGGTCACTGGTAGGGAAATCACACTGGCATTGCCTTCCTGGCTTAACCCCCTCCAGGGTGGGGCATGGAGTCAGATCGGGCAAGGAGGATGCGGGTGCTAGATCATTGATGGAGGGTCATGGCAGACGATTGGGTCCAGAAGAGCAGGGCATCATTAATGGCAGCCACAATATTTTAACTAGACCCCCAATGGGAGGTGCAGTGTGCAATGATGCAGTGACACTGAAGCGTTGGCATCCAACATACCTCCCCACTAGTTTGACGCTGGTTTGCCAAATTCTCCTGACCTCTGTCAAAGGTCAGTCATGCGCTGGACACCTGCTCACCCTCCCCCAGAGAAGGAAAGCAGTCCCTCAGCTGCTCAATCCCCCACCCTCGGCTTGCCCTCTGACTCCACATGTCCATTCCCGAACCTGATGTGTTGGCGTCGCAAGCAGAAATCTTGCCACTGCATTGGTGGGTCAGCAGTTTTATTTATTTATTTATTTTTTTATCACAACTGATATTTCTCCTCCCCCAACAGCCCCCTTCTGCTCGACTCCCCCCCCCCAGCTCTGTCCCCCAGAATTACCAGGGTTTACCTTATGCCCGGCCCAGGAGCAGTGCCTGTGGGGAGTTGGGCGCCATCCTGCCACCAGGTATTTTCCATTTGGCCCCCTCTTTTTACATCTGCGCACCGTGCAATGGCTACAACAGCCATCTCCACCTCCACAGAGGCAGCCAAGCACCCTGAGGGAAGGTGGAACTCCTGGCTGTGCTATCCACAGCACAGACCCCCCACCCTGAAGAAGGAGCTGTAATGATCAATCCTTACCTCCCTGCCTACCCCTGAGTGACCCGAGTCCGTTCCCGAACCCGGGTCGCCGGCATGGTATGAGGTGTGGCATCCAATGTCTCAACCATCAGTGCCACTGGGCCGACTATTTATTTTATTTTAAACTTGTTTTACCAGGTAAGCATACAGTCCAGTGCTCATTTCCAGTTATGACCTTGGGGGAGCAGAGTAATGGGACAGGGAAGAATCTTACATTGTTCATATATTACACACATTACACATACCAATAACAAATGAAACAAGTACGTGGTAAGCAGCATATCTCAGTGAAGTAAATTATAGCACCATGACAATGAAGCCCCAGGGAAAGAAAATAAAGGGTAGACCCACAGCTGTCCCACAGAGGAGCACAACAGTTAGCACAATGTACTCCACTGGGTTAACATGATATGCAGTACCTAGATGAGTAGGATAGCCTCAGGATTGGTATTGGGGACATGACGTTGAAGATTTGTGTAGTGGGACTTAATCAGAGCCTTGCTTGATGTGGGTTCTATGTGATAACAGCAAAGCAAAAAAAACATAGACAATAACAGCAAGTCCAAAATAGCGAGTGCACATCCAATGACTGCCAATTAAGGCGACTGATGAACATCGCTAAAACAGTGATGCATTGACTTTTTGCAGGGGGCTTTGCCCCCCACATCCCCAAAACTAAAATAACAATCATCAGATGGCACATAACTTGGTGATGGGAGAAACTAGGGAGGGGGCAGATAACATAGTCAGAAGTGGGGGGATGTAAATCAGGAAGGGGGGAGAAACTTGGGAGGGGGGAATACACTATATTTTCACTGGGGGAGGGCTTGTGTGAAAGAGGGCACAAAACTTTGAAGCAGAAAAAATAGATGAAAACAGCAACACCAAGTTTCGAGCCCAGGTATGAATGAAATAATTCAACTATTGCTATATGCAGATATGCTATAGTGATTTCTCAAACCCCCGTTAGGTTTAAGAAGAGATTTGCCTAGTATTGTGGATTCTCTGGGAAATTTGGACCTTGATTTAAATGTGGCTAAATCAAAAATAATGATATTAGGAAGTAATACCACTACCAATAAACCTTGGGTAATAAATGGAAAAGAATTTGAAGTACTAAAGGAATACAAATACCTCAGTGTAATTTTTGATAGGAATGTCTCGTGGAAAACTCATATAACTTGAAGTAAAAAATAAGTCCTACAAAACAACAGGTGCCATAAGACCTTTTGCAAATAAGTTTGCAAATAATTCATTGAAGGCTTTAAAAGCCACATTTGAAGCCAAAACGATAAGACAAACTTGTATAGTGGTGAAATCTGGGGATTATGCCCTAATAAGCTTAATACTGACACTATTCAAAATTCAATCATAAGGAATACATTGCCTCTACCTAGAGACTGTCCATCATCTTTTATGAGTCTTGAATCAGGAATGTTACTGCGAACCTTTGTAAAGGAGTCTCTGACTCAAAGGTACTTCCAAATACTCAATAAATAAAATAAATAAATTACTACAAGAATATACATAAGAGCAGTTAAGTTTTGGGGTAGAATAATGACTATGGATAATGAAAGGTTACCAAAAAAGTGCTGGCACAATTTTAAAAATAGGCTTCAATGTGGTAGAAACATGGAAAATGGGTTCTTCAAACTAAATACTATTTTAAAGAAATCTGGCTTTGGAGATCTTTGGTCTGAAAGAGTAATTATTAGTACGGACAGGTTTTTGGATGTGGCAATAATAAGGTTGCAGGACATAGCAACACAAAAAGATCATGAACAAATTCATGATACAGACACATATGGACTATACTAAAGAAAGCTGGAGGAAAGAAATATTTATTACTCTATGAAGAATTGTTGGCATTGACATGTTTTATATAAATTTAAGCTGGATATTTTTGGAATCCCCTAGTTTTGAATGAATAGGTGTTATAGTAAAAGGAATGTAAATGTAACTGTAATAGTGTAAATGTTCTGGGCATGTGTCATGCTATTCTGGAGTGTGAACTACGGGTAGAGGAGAGAAAAAGATGGATTCTAACATTATTCCCAAAGACCTATGAGAACATGGGAATGGATATCAAGATATATATATATATATATATATATATATATATATATATATATATATATATATATATATATATGTTAGATCAAATAAAATAATGTATGGAACAGCAAATTTCTTTTAAAGCCATCCAGAACTAGTTATTTATTCTTCATCTGTATATGTGACTCATTTATAATGGTGTATAACTAATTATGTAATTTGTGAGTTAGAGGGCTGTGCCATATGTCTATCTGATTTATGAAATGTTATAAGTTTTATGTGATTTTATACATTTGTAAAATAAATAAAACTTGAACTTGAGCCCAGGTATGGGCAAAGCTACCATACACAATGCCGGTGATTCTAACCACTGGGCTACAGAACCAGCACGGCTTTCAACCCAACACTACCAAGTACATGACTCTCTACTGTTTCCTCCCTACACTGCTGATAGACATTACTTATCATTGCCATACCTAGGCACGATTTAGACCACATCACCAACATACCATTCACTATTTTGGACTCGCTGTTATTCCCTTGCTGTTTTGCAGTTGCTGTATTCACAGGATACCCTTGATGTGGGGGAGGGGGCAGTGACACTGACTTGGAGATTGCTCCAGTTGTTAGTGAGCCTGTAGCTGATGGAGGCCTGGCCTAGGTTGCACTTGTACCACAGGATGTGGAGGTGGCATCCTGCCTCAGATCTGAGCAGATAGGAAGGGTTCACTGTAGGGGAGAATAGGTTGGACAGACATCCGGGCAGTTTGCTAGACCAAAACTTGGCACCCAAAAGGGAAGTATGCATCATTTGTCTCTTGGCGGGAGGAGACCACTGTAGCTTGTTATACATACTGCATTGGTGGTGGTGGGGGCCAGGGCAAATCTACAGAGTATGTTAAACAGGGTGTTGATTTTATCAAGGGAGGTGGAGGTAGCACCTAAGTAAACTACAACCCTGTAGTCTATAAGGGGAAGGACTGATTGTTCCACATTCTGTTTTCTGATGATTTGATGGAGGCATCCCTTTATGCAGGGTACCTAGTTTGGCATATGACTTGGTTACTACCTGGGAGATGTGCACCAAGTAGTCATGGTGCTGATCCAGGTGGAGATTGGGGTATCTGTAGAAGGAAACTGAATCTAGGCAGGACTTCTGTGGGGTGCATAAAGTCAGAGTGGTAGTTGTAGTGCTGAGCCAGTTCCTGGTGCTGAATAACATGGACACTGTTTTCTTTTGGTTCATGATGAGGTGGTTATCCAGGAACCATTTTTGTACAGTGGTGAAGTCCTGTTAGAGTTGACCCTCAATGGAGGGCCTAGAGGGCTAGACATACAGATAATGGTATCTTTTGCAAACATGTGTATGTTGCTGGCAATGAGGGAGTTTGGTATGTCATTAATATAGGTAGGGAAGAGCAGGGGCCCCAGGACTGAGCCTTGTGGGACCCAGAGGGTGACTGTTAGGATGCGGGAGAAGCATGGGCCAAGCTTAACAGATTGGGTCCAGTTGGTCAAGTATGATTGGAACCATGTTAGGGCTGAGGGGAAGATAACAGAGTTGACTAGTTTTGAGTAGGAGTCAATGGTGATCCACAGTGTCAAAGACCTTTGTTAGATCCATAAATATGGCCTCAGTGGCCAGGACCTTTTCCATATTGGTTTGCATGTGGTTGGTAATTCTATGAAGGGAGCAGGAGGTTGAGTGTTTGGATTGCAAGCTAGGTTGATAGGAAGTTAGGAAGCCAGTTTGGGCATACTGTAGTAGCTCAATAGCTGCCTGCTGATAAACTTCTGAAGGGTTTTGGAGAGGGTGGGGATCACAGAGATTGACCAGTAGTCGGAGGGTGAGTCAGCTGGGCCACTTTTATAGATCAGAACTACCAGTGCATCTTTTGAGCTGCAAGGAAAGTTGCTGGTCATTAGTGGTCTATTAAGTATGTGGGCAATAGGGACAGCAATTGCTGGAGTGCCAGTTTTGAGAAATAGTTGCAGCCTGTTTGAAGTTGTGCATCTGGCAGGCCAGGTGCTCCTTTCTGTTTCAACAGAAAAATGTTCCATTGAGGACCGGCCCACCAGTGCAGCAGTTGGATTTCCATTTGCGGCACCAGTGACCTGGGTTCGGGAATGGACCTGGGTCATTGGAGGGCCGGCCGGGGGAGAAGAATGGAGCATCCCATGGATGGCTCTCCTTCTCCTTCTCTGGGGGGGGGGGGGGAGTGTCCGGCGCAAGGAGGACTCCTGGTGGAGTCCAGGAGTCACTCATGCTACCGGCGCTCGATACACAGGGAGGCAGGGTGGACGCTGGTGTCATTGCACGTCCCCACCTCCAAGAACAATGGAAAAAAGGAACAGGAGGGGTGGGCCCTCTGTCTCTGTGAAGCCCTCCCAGGGGCTTCTATTAGCCTGCCATCGCCGCACTCCCCAACCAGATACTGTCCCGTGGATCAGATATGGGGGTCCGGTGCTGTGGTCCCACCCTCTGGGGGGCAAGCTGGGGGTAACTGGAGATATAGCGGCAATGGATGGTGGGTGGAAGTCCCAGGGGCCATGACCAGGGCTGAAGCCTGACAGAGGACTCACCAGAATAAAGAGTGGAAAATATATATATATAAAAAAAAATGTTCCATTGGACATCTTACTTCTCAGTGTCACCACAAAAGTAAGATTGGTCTGTGACTTGAAATACTGCCAACTGACCAAAAAGTATTTTTATGGTTATGGAAAAATGTAGTGTGGTTATAAATAAGTGGTTTCCTTTGAATAGGTCTCAGGGTTTTTATGTTTTCTGATTACAATTTTTTGTGGGAAGTGTCACTAGAGAGGGTTATGTAGCATGTTTTGTTTTGTTTTGTGTTTTGTTCATTGCCTTTGCTTTTTTTATTTTTTATGGTTTCAGGTTAAAGTGGGGAGTAAGATTGCTGGTCTTTGATTCTGTTTTCTTTGTTTTTACTTGTATATATTTTATTTATTAATAAAAACTCCCCTACTAAGGAGTCACGTGATGCAGCCCTCTGAGTAGCAGCTCCTTTGCCATGCTCCTGCTCTATCTACATTAATCTACTTCAGTTGCAGCTTTTGGATCATCTTTTTCCTATCTGAGTCCTCTGGACAGTTGGTGGCTCATTATCTGAACAGTATTTTTGGGAACCTCAACTTTGATCTTGAGTTTTGGGGCAGTGATGGATTCGGAAATGCACCAGGTGCCTCCTCAACATACCTCCTCACCACCGCAAACCGAATACAAAAGTTTCAAATGCTCCAAAGGTCAGAGCTCCAATGTCAGCAAGGCTACCACTACCACCCCAGCACCTGCCTTACTAACTGTAGAGTTCTTGGTGGAATTCCAGCCTTTCAGGTCCACCCTGCAAGAACTCACCTCGGAGCTAAAATCCATGAGGGCTGACCTTGGGGAAGCAGCGAGGAAGATTTCAGATGTGACCACCCGCACCGCCTCCATAGAGCATTGGCACAATTGGGTTGATTCTAAGCTAACTTCCCTCTGGCAGAAGCTCACAAAAATGGAGGCCAAATTGGAGGCTCTGGAAGGCTGAAGTCACCAGAACAATATTGTAATCTTCAGTCTTCCAATAGAAGCTGAGGGAGCTACTCCGTTGTTGTTTTCACAAACGCTGCTGGCCAAGATCATGGGCCCATCCCCTAACAACCCTGTGTATGTGGTGGAGCAGGCCCATAGGTCGCTACACCCTAAACCTGCAGATGGCTCACCTCCTTGGCCCTTCATAGTGAAATTGCTGAACTACTTGAATAAAAAGCACATCCTAATTAAAACCAAGGAACTCCGTGAGATCCTGTGGGAAGGCTTGAGGACTCGCATAGCCCAGGATCTACCTGCAGCCACCAGGCAGAAATGGGCCACGTACCATCCACTAGTGACTAAGCTGATAGCAGCGGGAATTTGCTTTAAGGTCACCTACCCAGCCAAGTTATCTGTGCTTTCTCAAGACTCCTGGCTGTCCTTTGAATCAGCAGAGCAAGCATCCTTGGAATTAAAGAAAGTGTTCCCAGAGCTACTTAAGGAGCACTGACCACCACCTCTACTCTTGCCTCTGCCCTGTGGGCCATCTAGTGCTGCTATGTGGTTTTGGCTTTGCCACGCTAATCTTAGTTTTGCACTGATGCATGCCTGGGAGCAATATCATAATGGGTTCTTACCAGTGGCTTGGCTGGTGGATGCCATGCTTGTTTCTCCAGTTTTGGTCAGCTTTCAATGCCAGATGCCTTTTCTGCCCTGCTGTGGATGGATGGTGGTGCTCTCTTTCAGAGGGGCTCTGACATTTGTGAAGGAGCCTCCCTTTGAGCCTCTGTACTGATTGGTTGGGAGAGGCTTCCTTTTCAAATGAATGACTTTATTCGAATGACACCAGGGAGTCACACAGTATTAACCAGATGCCGGATTGAAAAAAGATGTACTTTCATACCTTTTTCCTCGGTAACTCAATTATGTCATTTGCAGGTGTTCCAGCAAGCGACTCTACATCTTTCATCTTCCTGTCCAGCAGGTTTGTTGGCTTGTCAGGGCCTAGGGATCTACCTATTTTAGGTGGCAGTGATTATAATACAGAACAGCTCCAACAGCTCTTCTCAGTCCCCCAGAGCACACTTTTCTCTTTTGAGCGTCCACTTTATTGCTCAACCCTGAACTACGGTCCACAACTGGGAGGTCCTCCCTGGTTCTTGGCTCAAGGACTGATGGACAATCATTTTCTTAGTTGGATTGTGTGGTTCACTGTTTACTGTTTTACACATAACATTAGTTAAAGTGCTCTCCTTAACCCAGCTACCATGTACAGTGTGTTAAAGTTAGACATGGATATGTGGGGTTCTGGTTACAGGGGTTAAGAGATTACTCCATAGTTTTGGTAGTGGGTTTTCCTTATTTCATATTTTACAGCTTTATAGTTGTCTTCTCATTGTATTGCTGCACTACTATCATAGGAATACTTAGATCAAGGGTGGGGGTTGGGAATCTATGTGCTGCTTCTGGGGGATGGATGTCATGAACTGGATTAAGGGTGAGGAACCCTTTGCTTTTAGGTTATGGGGCAGTATCACTTTCTAGTTTTTGTGGTATGTATTTTATGTTTTAGCAAAGAGTTCATGGGGTTTGTTGTTTGGGGGTGGTTTTCTTGGAGAAGGTTGGTTTATGTGTTTACAGTTGGACAGTGTCCATAAGTATCCCTTTTCTCAAGATCTTGGGGAAGGGGACTGTCTAAATGAGTGGTTAAGTATTGTGAGATACTGGTATGGCTTTTCTGAGTTTCTTGATCAGCAGAGAAAGGGGGTTGGGGGCTGTTTTGGGGGTTTCCTTGTGTCAAGTTTCCTGGTTTGTTAATGTTTATATGGATGACAGGATGGGGGGATCATTGGGGTCTTACACCTATTGTAAACTTCTATGCTTACTACTGGATATTGGGATGGGGGGTCTGGGGAGGGAAGGGGTGTTGGTCTGGGGGGGATCTTGGGGTGGTGAAGCCTACCTGGTGTGATGGATTTTATCCTGTTCATTATCTTTTGTCTAGTTATTGGGATTATATTTTATTCATGCAATGTCTAATTTATTGAAATATGCTTCTTGGAATGTTAAAGGGTCCAGGTCCCCCTCCAAACATTATCAAATCCTTAAACATGTGTCACACTTACAGTGCCATGCTGCTTTTCTACAGGAAACCCACCTTCTGTCTTTGGAGGGTAATTTGTTCCGAAGGCAGGTGATGGGCCAATTATTTGCCACAGGTTTCACTCATGCCAGTAGGGGGGTAGCCATTTTGATTTCAAAATTAGTTAATTTTCAGTCACAAGTGTCTTCTGGATCTCCATGGTAGATATGTTTTTTTTACGGGGTATTCTAGATAGGTCTGAGGTCATCCTGGGCAGTGTGCACAGCCCTAACATGGCAGACCTCTCCTTTTTATGGAACTGGTGGGTCTTCTTTCCCCCTTTCTCCCCACCCCTCTCATCATTGGGGGAATTGGAATGTCTCTCTCACTCCTGACCTAGACAGGTCTGGTGGGCCCTCAGTTGGTCTGTCTCCTGTCCAGCACTCCATCCATTATTTGATGGAATCCTTGGGGCTCTGTGATCCCAGGTGGATATTTCACCCGCAAGACAGAGTATATACCTTTTTTCCCCTGTACACGGGTTGTACTCCAGGCTTAACATTATTTTGATTAGTCAGTCCACCTTGGGTGGGGGTGCTGGATGTGGAGTTAGACGCTAGGGTCATCTCAGATCACTCTCTGGTGTTGATGAGGCTTTAAATTTGCCTTTAATCTACAGAAGGACACAACCTGAGAGCTTAATAACCAGCTTCTCCATGACAAATATATGGTGGAGAGCATTAAGGACCAAATTGCATTATTTTCCCAACAAAATTCTAGGTCCATTGAGAAGGGAGACTTAGAATGGTCCATTCTTAAATGTTTTTGAGGGGGGAAGTTTATCAGGCTCGCCTCTAAACATAAGTGCCAGCGTACACAGATGGCTGCAGGTCTTTTTACAGATATTGAGCACTCTCTATTCTCCTCGACTCCAGAAGCTACTCAACAGGAGTTGACAGTCCTGCAGGATAAATACATGGATCTTTTGAGAAAGAAGGCCGAGTATGCAATCCTCAGGACCCAGTCAAAATGCATTGATCTAAGGGAGAAGGTTAGCCATCTGCTTGCGCTGCATCTTCAAAAGCAAGAAGCTTCCAGATTAATTTCTGCTTTTAAGGCATCTGATGACACCCTGAAAATCCAACCTAGAGATATTGCTCAGGAATTTGCATCCTTTTATAAAGACTTGTATAGTCCCAGTTCTTTGCCACCGCTGAGATCCCTCATCGTGGACTATCTAGATGGAATTCCCCTTCCAAAGTTGACTGAGCCCCAGCAGGTGATCCTGTCCCAGCCGATTTCTGAGGATAAAATCCGAATGGTCATTTCAAGCCTGTCTGCTGACAAGGTTCCTGGGCTGGATGGGTTTTTGGCTAATTTTTATAAAATCTTCACCACAGAACTGGTCCCACTTCTTCATTGTTTCTATCGTTATATTTACGACTCTGGTATTTCTGATCCCACTATTCTAGAAGCATTGATAATCCTTTTACTCAAACCCAGTAGACCCTCACATTCTGTCTCCTATTATAGGCCCATTTCCTTAATAAATTATGATATTAAGATCTTAACTAAAATTCTTGTGTACAGGGTCAGCTGAGTGTGGGCTGGGCTTATTAGCCGAGAGCAGGTGGGGTTTGTGTCCACCAGGTCTTCTGTGGACCCTTTTCAGAAGTTGACTCATGTTTTAGTCGTGTCTCGAGACTCTATCACCGCTGTGGTACTGGTTTCCCTGGAAGCGGAGAAAGTGTTTGACAGGGTTAGCTGGGACATTTTGTTACTGATCCTTGAAAAATTTGGTTCTCGCAGGTTTTTCTATGCTGGATTCGGGTCCTATATTCTTCCCCGATGGCCAGAATTTACTGAAATGGGGTGTATTCCCCCTCTTTTGCTCTATTTTCTGGCACTCATCAGTAATACCCCCATTCCCCTTTCTTTTTAACTTGTATTTAAAACCTCTTACCTTAAGTTAAAGTTCTGTCCTGACCTGACTGGCATCTCCGTGGACCCTCATATGCTGTGATTATCAGCAAATGCAGATGACCTCTTGTTGCACATTGCTCACCCTAAGACCTCGTTGCTGGCTACACTACATATCATAGAAGAATTTGGCTGACTTTCCAATTTTAAGTTAAATCTCAACAAAACGGAGGTCATGCCCCTTACTCCTACCGTGGTTAAAAAAGATATTCTCTCATTTGGTATGAATTGGTCCCCCCACTCCCTTAAATACCTTGAGCTACATCTTTTGAGGAATACTATTTTAATGTGCAAGCTCAATCTGGATGACCTGGCCGTTAAGCTCTGCAAGATCTTCTGAGGTGACAGGCCCTCCCTCCGTTTCTGTGGGGGAGAGTTAATATTATTAAAATGAATGTCCTTCCCTGTATTTTCTACCTGCTCAACATGTTAAATCTTTGGCTCCCCCAGCCTTGTTTCAGCATGTGCACAGTATGATTACTGAATTTATCTGGGCTAAGAAAGCCCCAAGGAACGCTTACAAGAAGCTTGTCGCCCGTCAAAATCTGGGTGGCCTCAAACTTCTTCATTTTCTTAATTATTACTTTGCGAGCCATCTTAATAAAATGTTTCAGTGGCTTTCTCCTCCTTCCCAAGATCCCAACTCTTCCTACACACCTATATGGTTGGATCTAGAACTAAATTCACTCAACAACTTCAGGTTGTCAGTGCCTTCTCTGTTTTTAACCCCCCTGAAATCTCTCCCTTCTGAATTACATAATGCTATTATGGGTATTTCTCTCCGAGTATACTCCCAATTCTGGTCCTTGTTGAAGCATCCAATATCTAAGGATATTTCCCAGCCTATATTCCATAATTGTAACCTTAAAATTGGGAGTTGCATTATTCCCACTGATTGGCTTCCCAATTGGATAATGCCCGGGTATGTGACATGTTGTCTGGTGGATCTCTGTTATCAACAACAGGTATAATTGATCTTTACCAGCTAGGGAAGAACAATACTTTTAATATTTTTCAGCTTAGACATGTTTTAATTCACTGGTTTGGGCCAGGCAGCTAGACCACTGACTTTTCGGAGTTTTTATCTGATATCAAAAATCTGGTTTTAAAACTACATGTAGTGTTTCCTTTGTACTCTCTGCTTTTCACAAAGATTTTCCCAGATTTTAATGGCTCTTCTCCTTCATGGGACATGTTGTTCCCCCTAACCTCCTTGCAATGGCAAACTATTTGGGCTGATTTATATCGGTATGTTGCCAGGACAGAGTGAGACTTACTCAGTTTAATTTTTTGAATAACCTTTATTACACTCCTAAAAAGCCAGCTAAGATGGGTAGGTTACCTACTTCTGTCTGTACCAGATGTGGACGGGATGAGGGTTCTACTCTGCACATCTTCTGGCACTGTCCCAAAATTGTTTCCTTATGGAGCCTTATTAAAGCCAAGGCAGACCTGCTTTTGGGATTACAGGTCCTGTTTAGGCCTGAGGTCTGCATTTTGTGGGATTATAGTTCAGTTTCGGTCAGGGAACGCAAATTCTTTTTGGCTTTGATTTCTCTCTCTCCTTGAAGAAAGTGGTCCTGCGGCACTGGTTCTATCAGATTCCTATTTCATAACAAGAATGGCTCTAGGAATTGCTGTTTAATCTCAGAGTAGAATGTATGATAGCGAGTCTACACCACAGGCTCCCCCTCTTTGACAAGAGATGGGGCAAGCTCTATACCCTTTATACCATTTAGATCTTTAATGTTTTAGTGTTGATATCCGTGATGTTGTATTGTATTGTTTTACCTGGCTCCTGCCTTCTTTATACCATAGTGGTTTTTCAGCTTCTGTCATATTTTTACTTGGTTGTGTTTATGGTTGCTCCATTGGGGTGGGGGGTTTAGGTGGGAGGGGTTGATGACGTATGGATCATATTAGTTGTATTGTCACTTGCATTGCTATGTCTTTGATACTTGTTTTCAATAAAGTTTATCTAATTTAAATAAAAACTCCCCTACTCTTTTTCACTAAGTGCCATGGGATCTTTTACTTCCACCTGGATAGTGACCAGGAACGGGCAGGAGGGATCTTGGTCTTAAGGTCTCATCCAAAGGACGGCACCTCAGCAGTACAGCATTAGTTATGGTTATTATCCCAAAAACCTCCTGTGCCACTGACACTGCTACACTGAGACTGCAGATAAATGTAGTAGAATTAGCTAATGAGAATGATAATACATAATTTACTGATGATTTTTAAACATTTCTGATCAAAAGTCACTTTTTCACATAAAAGGATCTCCTTCCCTGTGAGAGAGAGCTGGAAATGCATACCCAGTGACTATGTGGCTGTGATTACAGCGCATGAAAATCCATGCTGGAAGAATACCGCCTGTCAACACAGCTACAGGAATAATGGAGCATGGGTAATGTTAGCACTATCCTTGTAGCTGCTGGCCATCAGACAGAGCAGGACAAAGCCTCTACTGGGTGAAGTGCTGCCAAGCAACATTGGTAGTGCAGAGGGTAGGGCCACAGGCAGCAGAGGGCAGTGGAAAGTCAGTGGACCAGGGTTCGACTCCTGGTCAGGGACTTTTTTTTTCTCCCCCCTCCCGACCTTCTTTGCCAGTGTGTCCAACCCCCACCCTGAAGTTTTGCCCTCCACCACCAGTTGTCTAGCTCGGTTCCCCTCTTCCTCTCCTCAAGGATCCCCCCCCCCAAGGTTCCTCTCTGTTGTGGAGTTGCCCCAGGTTCCTCCCCATCCCCAAGTTGTTTACCCTCTAGAGGTAATTATTTTTTGGGGGAAATAATATTTTTTATTGTTGATAGGAGGTTACAAAATAATGATTGCATGACAATTCCAATCAGTTTCAAAACAAGATTTCCCATCATTTTTTTAACCTATATTAAAGACTATAAGAAGAAGGTACTACTATCAGAACAGAAAAAAGGACAGGAGGAAGAAGGAAGAACAGGCAGAAAAAAGAAAAAAGGGGGGAAACGGGAAAAGAAGATAGAGAAAGACAGAGAAAGATGGCAAGATATCAAAATTGTGCCATCCAACACCCATCAGGGTAGCTTCCATTTTCATAAACTCAAGTCTAATAAAACAAAGCATGCTGTTTACCTTATTTATGAATAAAAGAATTTATTTTAAATATTAAATAGCTTGTACTAGTTCTTCTTTTGTGTATACTTAGCTAACAGTGTAAAAATATCAATGTTATCTCTCTTAGCCATAAAATGGAGAAAAGGTGACCATCTTGCCTTAAAGGTATCCAACCCCAGCCTGACCTTTGCTGTCAAATATTCTGATTGTAGAATTTTTAAGCAAATGGTGTACCAGGTAGCTATTGGTTTGTTTGGCGTTAGCCACTTTATGGTAATAGTTTTAAGAGCTGCCCCTATTACTATCACATACAAGTACCTCTGTGTTCTCTTTTTCAGAATGGGAGGGGGAAGGCCAAGTAGCCAATATTGTGGGTCTGCAGGAAGGGGGACTTCAAAAAGGTCAGAGGTTAACTTCCGGATCTCTTCCCAATAACTCGCAACTACCAGGCATTTCCAAAATATATGGGAGTATGAGCCTCTAGCCTGGCACCGATGCCAGCATCGGTCTGAGGGGTGATGCCCATAATGCTTCATCACAACAGGGGGTCTAAAGAATCGCACTCCCACCTTCCAACAGAATTCCCTCCAAAAGAGAGAGGCTGTTGTTTTGTGGACTTCTTCCCATGTTCTGCCCCATTCTTTCTCTGACATCGTAAATCCTAGTTCTGCTGTTCATGCCTGTTTGACCTCCTTCAAATAATCATGGTTTGTGTTTTGCATTGCCTCCACCAGCTTCAATATTATCTTAATAGTTTCTCTCTCAGTTGCCAAAACCATTAAAGATTCTCTAAGGGGGTTAACCGATGTGTTATTTCCATCCCACTTATCACCTATTTTAGATCCCAAATGGTGTCTAAGTTGTAGCTCCCTGAAGAAATCAGACTGTCTCAAATCAAATTCCTGTTTTAATTGCTGAAATGACTTGAAAGTCTGATCAGAATAAAATTGGCCTAGCCATTTTAGGCCATGTCTCTCCCATAAGTGGAATGACATATCCCATTTCAGAGGCAAAAAATCTTGGCAACTAGATAGATGGGTTTGTGGGCTGAAAAATAGCGGGAGGCCCAGGCTTTTGTTTGCCTTTAGCCAGACCTGAACTGTGGTCTGTATCCAGGGAATTGAAACATGTAATTTAGACAGACAGGAGTAATCCAAGTGAAAAATGTTTGTTACTTTTGTTATAGGACAGGAAGTTAATTCAGTCTCCACCCACCTTGAAGGGGAACCTCGTGCTAATGTACTTAAGGCCTGCAATTGTGCTGCCCAAAAATATACCTGCACATCTGGAAGCTCCAGTCCTCCTCTGCCCTTGGGTGTCATTACAATTTTCCATTTAACTCTAGGTTTTCTGCCTCCCCAAATGAATTTGGAAAGAGTTGACGATAAATCTTTCCAGAAGCCAATGGGGGGTTCAATAGGAAGAACAGTAAATATGAAAAGGAATAGGGGGAGGATATTCATTCTGATTGTTTCTATTTTCCCTGAGGAGGAAAGAGGCAACTCTTTCTACCTATTGAAATCTTCTCTAACTTCCTGAAGTAATTTTATATATTTTTTTAGAAAAAGCTGTTTCAAATCACAGGGAATCCATACTCCTAGGTAACGAAACCCCTGGGTGCACCACTTACAAGGGTCTAACTTTGGGGGGTTCTTCCCCTATCTCTCCCCACCGGGTACAACTCCAATTTTTCCACATTCACTTTATAACCTGAAAAATTGCCAAATTCCTGCAATATATCTTTAATATGGGGAATTACCTGAACTGGATTGGAAATGTATAACAGGATGTCTTCAGCATATAGGGATATTTTTACCTCCTCCCCCTTGATATTTATACCCCGAAAAGCAGTTCTCTGTCTGATAAAAGCTGCCAATGGTTCCAGACTGAGAGCAAAAAGGAGAGGTGAGAGAGGGCAGCCCTGTCTGGTGCCTCTAAAAATTGAAAAAGTGGGTGAAAGCACTCCACTCACTCTAACCAGCGCCTCTTTATCTGAGTATATACCTCCTATCCATGCCCTGAATTTGTCTCCAAAGCCGAACCTCCCCAAGACCACATCCAAATACTGCCAGTCCACTCTGTCAAATGCTTTTTCAGCATCCAAAGAAAGAACAGCCCCAGGATCATGCCCCAGGGGAGGTCCGACTCTGGAGAGAATGTTCAAGAGCAGGTGTATATTATCTTGTAAATGTCTCCCTGGAATAAATCCTGATTGGTCTGAGTGCACCAAATCAGTTATGACATTTTGTAACTGGTTACTCAAAACTTTAGTAAATATTTTAGCGTCTTGATTCAGTAAAGCAATTGGCCTATAACTACCACATTGGGTGGGATCCTTCCCTAATTTAGGAATTACCGTAATCACAGCTTCTTTCCAAGTACTGGGAATGGCCTGTAGCTCCTGAACCAAGTTACAAACCCTTGTCAGCAATGGGGCCAGACTTTCTCCAAAGTCTTTAAAAAACTCTGCTGTGTAGCCATCTGGGCCAGGTGCCTTTCCAGTAGGCAAGGCTTTGATCACTGCTATCACCTTTTGTTCAGTGAAGGGAGCTTCCAGGGTCATTTTCTGAGAGTTGGAAAGGGTGGGGAGGTTTACTTTGTCTAGGAAATCTTTAATGTGTTTAGTATGTTGGGGACCCCTATCCGATTTATATAACTATTCATAGCACTTTTTAAATGCCTCTGCAATCCCTTCTGGGGCAAATTCCTCCTGAGATGGTATTGCTTCTGGGGCTATCTTCTCAACACATCTATCTGATGCTTGCTTTCATAATCTTTGGGCTAACAGTCTGCCCACCCTCTCTCCCCTCTCATAATATTTCTGCCCTAAATACGTAAGATTATTTTCCACCCACCTCTGTAAAAAAAAGTCATACTTGTCACGGGCTTGAGTGAGTTTGGTCAGGATTGTAGCTGTGCCCATTTTCTTATGCTCATCTTCTAAGATCCTGATCTGATCCAGGGAATTCTGTATCTCGGCCCGGTACAGTTTATATTTGTACGAGGCATATGAAATTGTATGGCCCCTCACCACCACTTTTAATGCATCCCAGATGAATTTGGGGGCTGATTCCAAGTTTTCATTTACAAAATGCTATACCAGTTGTTTAATCAAGTCTTTATACTGATTGTGATTTAATAAACCTGTGTCAAATCTCCAGAGCCCCCTAGGTCGAGGTTCCCCCCAATTTAAAGTTGCCTTTACCGTGGCGTGGTCTGATGAAGTAACCGGGAGGATACTTATTTCCATAAAACTATATAAAAAATCTTTCTGTGTATAATATCTATCTAATCTAGAATAGGTGTTAGAGGCTGGAGAAAAAAAAGTGTAGTTTCTGGATACAGGGTTATGGCATCTCCATGGGTCCACCATTCCAGCTTCAGAGCAAAGTTTTTTCAATAAGTGCAAGCAGGCTTTGAGCCAGAAATCTTAGGAGAACTCCGATCTTTGACCACGTCTTCAATGCAGTTCCAGTCTCCCATGCATATAATTTGACCGGGGAAAGGCCCACCAAAACAGTAAATAAAGATCTAAAGAATTCCCCTGAGGGGGTATGGGGGCATACACTTCAACCAAATGCAATAATCTACCTTTGTATAACCCTGTGAGAATCACCCAATGCCCGGAGCCTGCTCTTTGCACTTTCTGGAGCTGAAACGGCAGACCCTTTCTAAGAAGGAAAAACTACCCCCGCTTTGGTTGCTGTGGGATGTTCGTCTGAGTAAACACTACCCACCCATGATCTACGAAGTTTGAGATGTTCAGATAATGAAAGTTTAGTTTCTTGCAAACAGGCGATATCACAATTCTCTCTGTCTCTCTCTCCTCAATTCAGTGAGAATCTTAGCCCTTTTGACCGCATTATTGATTCCCTTAACATTCAGGGAGCAAAGTGTCAAAGAAGCCGTTACATATACAATAATAATAATAACCGAAATCTCCTTAAGCCACCCACATCCATTAGTTGTCTAATATTGTTCATTTTTTGCAATAAGTCTTCAGTCCCTCTAGGATCAAAAAGGGGGAAAGGAAAGAAACAGAGAATTAAAAGATAGAGTAGAAGAGTAGATACTATTACAAAATACTACTATACCAATTAGCATAACTGTAAGTAATGCGGCTCCCTCTTACCACCCTGTACCTAGGAGGAGTGGAGGAGCAACAACTCTCTTGGCAGAAAAGACTGCCAAAGCCACCTTTCCAAGGTGGTATTATCCCCTAAGCAGGGATAAATAGCAAAAGCTATTGAGGGATAAAGCACCCTGAACTTCGGGTGCGAGGTCCGGAAATCCCAAATTATCAGAACCCTCTAAACCTGTGCTCTCTAGTAATTGGGAGTTACCAGTGAGGCAGGGCTGCCCTCAGCGACTCAAACCCCTTTAGTTTATACAAAATGTCTTAGCATCCAGAAAGACCAATGTTCCCTCCCCTAAATCTGTGCCCCCATCTAAGTTCACATTGAAAAATCTTTAAATCAAATATAATATCCCCTCCAATCAAAATGAGAAACTTGCAAAACATTCCTTTATAGCTTTTTACATAAAACATAGGCAATTGAATTGAGGAGTAGCGTCCATGGCATTAACCACAAAATCCAAATCATGACAGAGGAAGGGAGTTTCCGTGTTATGGGGGCTTCTTACTGGAAATCAAATTCCCCAAAAGTCTTGGCAAAATGACGAAACTAGCCCCTGTGTGCACCGCATGGTGCTAACCGCTATGTATCTGTTATTGCTTGAGTTCATCCCCCTGAGGCTAATCCCGGGTTTTTAGAGGGGCTGGAAACCAAACTCAACAGTTTCTTGCAGGAATCAGAGGGCCACTGCTTACCAGCTGAACCTATATTCTCCAGGAAAAGCTTCCCCTTCTTTTCTGTCTATCCATGCGATTAGGCACACACCAGCATATCGAATTAGGAAGTCCCCATTTCTGTAAAGCAGTCTTTCTCATGCTTTAATAGTGTCGGGTGCTCCTAAGAAGTCAGCAGTAACTTATCTAATTGCCATTCAGTTTGACTGACCTTTTTGGAGCCATCTCGAGAGGTCTGCGTGAAGCAGGAGCAGTGCATCCATTGTGGAGGTCGGATTCTGTGATTTCTTATTTCCTGGAAACTGGGACCACAGTAGTTGTTCAACCTCGCTTTCTGCAATCTCCATTTTAGATCTGGCAATGTAATTCCTTCTACAGTCAGATATCTCTCGCTGCTAACAGAGACTCAAAGATCCTGGGACCCTCAGGAAATTCAACCCACAATTTGGCCAGGTAACGCAAATAAGCTCTTTTGCCCTTTTCTCTAAGCTGCTTTGCCACCCAAAGAACTTTTTTCCTCCGAGCTGCCATGGAGGGGGGAAGTCCTGATCCACATATACTCTGGCTCCATCTAAATTAAGATCCTTTTTTGCCCAAGCACAGTGAAGGACTTTCTGTTTTATTGGAAATTTCAGGAATTTAATAAGGATGGTTCTTGGAGGTGCACCCGGTTTCGGCTCCAAGCCCAACTCCATCTTCAGCCATGACTCCATAAATCCTGGCATATCATCTTGCTCTACCCCCTCCAGTATTCTGACCACCCTAATGTTGTTCTGTCGGGACCGGGCTTCTGCATCTTCCATTTTCACAGTTAAAGCGCGTCCTCTTTTGTGAAGGTAGACCAAGGATCGACTGTAAGCCATATTTTCATTTTGAAGGGTGTCCATATGTTTTTCTATATTGGTCGTTCCTGCTTCCAATTTCCGGAAATCTTTTTGTATTTCTGTAACTTTGCCATTGATGTGTTGTAGAACGCAATGTTTTTCTGGTTTCCAGACATGTCCCAATGGATCCTGAGTCCGAAAAGGAATCTTCTTCTCCCTAGCCCGAGAGTACTGAGGAGCGGGAAGGTGTGGGGCTCAGGCCAGGGGTAGCTCATCCTTTATCGCTCCATGTAGCCATTCTGGGGCTCACTAGACCTTTCTTTTTTGTTTGCCCCATCTTTAAATGCAGAGCTTTTTCATCCCGAGTAGAACTTTAAATGGATGCACTTAAAACTCTCTGGATTACAAAAGATTGTTAACGAAAGGGCTGAGAGCTGGAGGCTAAGCTGCCATTTTAGATCGCTGTCTCACTGGAAGTCCCTGGAGGTAATTATTGATTGTTAGGGGGTGCAAAGCCCCCTGTAAAGGGGGACAATGTAGCTTTTGGTTTTTATCTCTATGGTAGCGCTCAGTGTTTTTACTAAGTGCTACCATGCCTTTCGGCATTTTTCATGCATGGTTTTTGACCATGCTGTAGTTAGTTTCGATTGCTTCACCTAGTGCACTGTAAATGCCACTGAGATGTGTGCAATGCAAGGAGTTCTTGACCTCAATGTATTTGACTAGTTTCTGTAGGTCATGTCGCTTGCCAACAACTTGAACATGCTCAGAGCATGCCTTCTGTAAAAAGTGCTGAGTCATGACGTCAAAATGCAGAGATGCTTAAGGGAAGCCAAAGGCATGTTTATACACACTTACCCACTACGTTGTGGTTTACACAGCAAAGCAGCTGCTGCTCCAGCAACTCTCCCAACCATTGTTTACACTACACTTGTACTGTTTCAGTGCAGGATTGGAGTCAGACTTCCTGCAGTTGCCACTGCATTTCCGCCAGGGTCAGTGGTGGGATCGAGATGGGAGGGGAAGTTGAGGCAGCCAGCGCTTCTTTAAACTATACAGCCACTCAGAGGGAGCCATAAGCAACTGGTTCCTATCAGCTTTATTAACAATCCCATCTCATCTGATCAGGTACTGTACAACTGCGTGCAGGAGGGGGAACAGTTTGACTGGTGTGGCGCAGAGTTGCACTGTTATAGACGAAGCAGCATGTTCCCATGCCAGCAAAAAACGCCTGCAATGTCACATGAACCCAGCAGTCCTGGGATCATCCAGCACCTCAAGAAAGCCACCTGCAATGCTCCACAGGCAGTTTATACTGCCTGACCTGCATCAATGCAACACATCTGCACGTCTCACAACGGTGCAGATCTGATAGTGTAAATGGGCCTCAAGTTTCCGCTGACTAGCTTCGATGGTGTCCAAAACACTGGATTTTAGCATGTTCACTGAATGCAAGTTTGTCGTGAGCTCATCCATAACACAACCCACTGAGAGGGAAAGAATTGTTTTTTTTATCCTTGATATGCATTTGACTTGTTTATGTATTGTACAGAAGTAATTACATAGTTTGCAAGCAAACAAGAAAAAAATGCACTGGGAAGAGGTGCTAGGACAAAAATTGCGACAGGTAACTTACATAGAAAGTCCAGCACTCTCAAATCTGAAGTACACTATAGAAACAACACTGCAATCCAAAGAAATATAAATGTACCTAAAATTGCATAGTATTGTGCAAGGAATCGTTCACATTTCAGTGGCATGAAACTCCTGTTTTATTGTTCTGTTTCTT
This sequence comes from Neoceratodus forsteri, assembly GCA_016271365.2. NCBI lineage: Eukaryota > Metazoa > Chordata > Ceratodontiformes > Ceratodontidae > Neoceratodus > Neoceratodus forsteri. The sequence goes on from CM057458.1 coordinate 191,724,937, forward strand.
TTTCTACATGTCCACACAAGTCTACACTAAATGCTGCTGCTAGAAATGCTGGCATGAAGCTAATCTTCTGTGTTTGGCTGGTGTATCAAATGCTGATCTGGCACAGTATTTGTCTACTCTCCTCTAATGAGTGTGTGCAGTTTGACTGATACTGTTTGAAGCTTCAAGACTACAAACTAACTACTGGAAGAAAAAAACAAACCAATGCCAGCTTCACAAACATTTCATTATGAACATTATGAAGTTTGTGTGAGTGTGTGTGTGTGTGGGGGGGGGGTGTGGCTGGCTAGTCTACAATTCCCAAATTTATTCATGGCTTGAGGCAATGGTGCTTGCTTGCTGCTAATTCTAAATTGCTTTGTTTTTCCTCTTTTTTGTCAGTCTCCTTGGTTTTCTCTTTATTTTACTTTGGCTGGAAGAAAATGCATTAAGTAGCACTAATTTCCTTCAGGCTGCTTTGAACTCAAAATCACATCTGGGATGGGATTAGGCAAAACCAAATCTTCCCTAGTTTCCTCATCTCTGTAGATAAAAGAGCTTTACATATACTGTTTATAGGCTGTTCATATGTACTGTAAATTGCTTATAATATTGATTCCGACTGCTAATTTGCAACTAACAGCTGGTGTTTGTTTTGTGTTAATCCCATGAGTCTAATATTACCAATGTGCAATATTTATAGCATATTGTGTCATATTGATACTCAAAAGTGCCTCTCAAAGTCCAAAAAGTTTTTTAAATTCCTACATATCACTATACTATTTCTAGAAAATGTTATAAATTATACTAGAATTGGTGTCCTGCAAATTGAAAAATGGAATATGGAAACAATCTGTGTTTCACCCGTGGGATTGCAATAAAGTAATGAAGCTGTACTTTAACTTTATTTATAGGCATTTTCACTCAGATAGTATGTTTTATAGCAGAACCCCAAGCGCGTAGTAGCTAGTCAGCTGAGCAATGTCTGGGATTTGGAAGATGTAGATTCCGTTTGAAAGAACTGCAGTGGCAAATGTTTAAAATACAGCTAACAAGGATTACCTGATGCCAGTACAGACTTTCATTTTATGGTAATTACTTGCAATTTATGGTAATAATGATTAGGCAGATGCAATCCAAAAGGAAGGTAGTTCGACCTAATGGTCAGGGTTTAGAACAGTAACCTGGATGCCAAGGTATGCACGCCAGCAAGGTCACATACTCATTGTGTGTCTCTGACCAAGCCAGTTAATAGCTCTCTCACTCTGTCTCTATCAGGCAATACTGGACTGAGTACTCACTAACAGGGACAGTGTTGCAAACATTAGGGTGGGAGGTCACCTGGTGACCAGTGACCACCTTACAGTGTGGTTTAATACAAGGACAGCTGTGGAATTTAACCACACAAGGGCAAGGTCCTGGTCTTTGGGAGGGTAGATTTTATAAGGATGGGTAAATGCCTCAGGGTAACCTGGAGGGGGGAGGATAACCGGAGGGTGGAGGAACAGTTGATGAAGCTAAAAGGGGACATAGTTAAGATGACAGGCCTCTATGGCAAGAGTGCAAAAGCAAGAGGAAAAAGATCCACTATGGTTCTCAAAAGAAAAGATAAAGGTTAAAAATGTAGCACTCAGAAGGCATAAGGAGATGCAGAGAGAGGAGGAGGATAGGAAGGTGTATCAGGGGGAAACAGAGGGAAGCAGGGAAAGCAGTAAGGTGCAAAACTGAAAATCAAAAAGAGAATAGACCAGGCAGTAATAAAAGGAGATAAGACATTTTTGGGGTATGTAAGCTGAAAGAGGAAGACCAGGCAAGAGACTATGAAGGAAAGGGGAGGACTGTGCAGAGGAGGACCAGGAAAAGGCAAGAATCCTGAACAACTCTGCGATACCTTGGATAAAGGGATGGCTGTGGGGTCTACCTTTATAGACTTGACAAAGGCATTCAATATCATTAACCATCCGTTTCTCTTAAACTGCCTGCTGGCTATAGGCCTGTCCACTGACACTGTTACCTGGTTTGACAGTTATCTCTCCCACAGGTCACAATGTGTCAGAATTAACAGCATACTCTCTGAACCCAAGGAGATGAGCCTAGGAGTCCCACAAGGGTCCATTCTAGACCCACTCCTTTTCAGCCTCTTTATAAATTCCCTTCCCCTTTCCTGCCTGGCACATATTTTGCTATACGCCAATGATGCCGTTATTTCTGCAGCTGGCAGAGAGCAACCCTCTATCACCACTGAGCTGCAAGAAAGCTTCCATATGCTCAAAACATGGTTCACTCGGAACAAACTGATGCTCAACCATAAAAACCAAAAAGCATGGTCTCCTCTGCACCACAGAAAAATAATAAGTACAGTTCTCTGCTGATATGGAGCCATCAGGCAAATCTTTTGGAACAAGTATACCTCAGGTATACCTAGACAGCACACTCAGCTTCACCACTCATATTGACCATGTGGTCAAAACAGTAAATACAAAGCTGGGTGTTCTCTACGACCACAGAAACTCAATGACACCTGCAGCCCTGAAACTAGCCACAAGCAGTTGGGTCTTATCTTTAATAAACTATGGCCTGCCTATTTATGGGGCTGGCTCTGACACTGCCCTAAAAAGAGTAAGAACTCTTTTAAATAAGGACTGCCAATTGACCCTAAGGGCTGACCACCTGACTCATACCTGTATCCTATACAATGATACAGGGTGAATCCCATTCCATCTCAGGGTGCAATACCAGACCTGTCTACTAGTAAAAAAAGCATTACTGGGACTTATGCCTCGTTCAACCTGCAGACCATTCAAAGCTGCAGAACTCATTCAGCAAAATAGAAGAGTGACTAAAGGTGGACCCCTAGTGCCTTTCAAGTGCACAAAGCTTGTCCAGAAATCCTTCTCCTACCAGGACCCAGGTTGTTAGGTTGTTCAATGAGCTACCTACTACCCTCACAAAATGTACCAAGGTCAGCCAATTTAAAACTGGGTTACGGTCCCCATCTAGAGTGTGAAAAGGTCTGTCGGTACTCTAACTAAAAATGGCCCCCTGCAATCACTACCTCAACCCCCTCTAGCACCCGCTTAAACCCCTTACTGTTCTTGTCCTCACTGTACTCCCTCCCCAGTTCCCCACTATCTCTTTCCATTCCATCCTAATTCCCCTTATCCAACCCCTCTGCTCGCTCTCCCCAACCCCCCAAAGCTTTTAACCATGGTACCACATGTTCTCTTCGACAAAGCCTACTCTGGCCGAACTACTTCTATTTCTTGCCCCAGTCAAAGCCCTGGCTGCATACCACCCCTCCCACTACAGGGTTTCCCCCCAACTTGTCGGTTCCCCTGCACCTTCACAATGAATTTTTTTTTTTGCTTCTTATTTCTCCCCCACCCTGGCCCTTGTCAGCCTCATCTGGGCACTGTCCATCACCTCTGTTCCTTCAGGCCGTCACCCCTGTAACCCCCACAGCTTACTCCCCCATGGTGGGGCAGTGGGGACCCCCACCCACTGACAGGATCCAGTTTCAGGGCATTGCCTCTCGAATGGAGCATGACGTGAATGACCATCAAGCAGCAATGACCCTGCCACCAGGGTCTTTTTCTTCGATTTTCTTTCCCCTGGGGGAGCCAGGTGTACAATGACACCTGCAGCAGGCTCGTGCGCACACCCACGTGTGGCCCTGCAAAGCATTTGCCATGCTCTCTCCCCACTTGTCTTACAGCAGCATAACACCATGCCCAAGCCTCTGCCAGGGGTCAGGTGTGCACTGACCGAAGGTTACCCCCTCTCCAGAGATGGAGAGCTGTCCGTTTGAGGCTTGATTCATCTCCTCCCTGCCATCCCCGGCAGCCCAAGCTCATTCCTGAACGTAGGTCACTGGCGTGGAGCGACGTGTGGCATTCAGCACCTCAACCCTCAGCACCATGGGGCCGGCACTTCACAATGAATTTAAATCCACATTAACAGTGTACTAACTGAATGTATTCCTTAAAGCTTGCTGTTGGACATTAACTGTAATCATCTGTAACAACTGTGTGATTCTATCTGTATTGTTTTGCCCTGTACTGTATTTTACTCTATTGTATTTGACTGATTTGAAACCTTTGGAAAAGAGTCCCAGACTCAAAAGTTTAAATCCTAAACTGAAATAAATAAATAAAATATATAATTGCTTCTGCTCAGTGTTCACAGAGGAAAGAGATGGGAAGGGGCTACAAAAAGGTAACAGGAGACTTGAGGGATGGACACTAGTCCTTTTTCTGAGGGGACAGTCCTGAAGGGACTTACTAATCTGAAAGTGGACAAAGCAATGGGGCCAGACAGGGTGCATCCAAGGGTATTGAGGGAGCTGAAGGAGTTACTGGCTGCACCTTTGCCAGTCCAATTTAACAGCTTACCAGAAACAGAAGTGGTTCTGGAGGACTGGAGAAAGCAGATGTAGTCCCACTTCACAAAAGTGGTAGCAGGGAGGAGGCTGGTAATTACAGGCCAGTCAGCCTGACATCGGTGATGGGAACGTTAATGGAAACACTGCTGAAGAAAAGAATTGTGGAATATCTTAACTCCAATGACTTATAAGACCCAAGACAGCATGGGGGGTTCACGTCAAATGAATCTGATAGACTTCTTTGACTGGGTGACCAAGGCATTACATCAGTGTGGAACGTTGAACATGGCCTACCTAGATTTCAGTATGGCTTTCAACACTGTTCAAAAAGTAAATGAAATGAAGTAGCCAGCCATGCCTAGTAAAAGTTGCAAAAATTGTTTTTTTTTATTTTTCTTATTTTTTTCTTCCAATATGATCCTTGTATCCCAACATTTCACCTTAATAGGCTTCTTCAGGGGAAGGATCTATTTATAAACATATATAAAATATTTTATTATATGATTATACATTCTAAACATCATTTCTATTTGACATTTTTCAACAATTCTTTCATGTAATTTTAATTCATGCCACTACGTGGCAGATGCCTAGAACCACTGATTCATGTTTTACATTCTTCTTGTCTAACAGGAGAAAAAACTCAAAGGTTAGTCAAATCTGTTTATTTCACCAATTTATACTCAAAATGAGAATGAAATGCTGAATATAGAACTTTCTACTTAAATGCATAGGATAAAGTTTGACCGTCTACAAGGAAAGACTGTAAAAGACTGTACCACTATATCTATTTAAGGTATGTGTGTTTTACAAATATGTAAACAAACTGGCAAATAAGATTTTAAACCAAATAGAATCTATACTGAGTTTCCTTAGCGTTGGGTGTTTAACGTTGTGTACAGAAGGTATATGGGAGGTCATAACACATTAAACCTCAGTCGATGTAACTGCTGCATAACCTTAATTCAATTTATTTTATGTATATAATGCTTTTATATAAAGGAACTCTGATGATGTTAGACCAGAAGAATGTAAAACATGAATCAGTGGTTCTAGGCATCTGCCACCTAGTGGCATGAATTAAAATTACATGAAAGAATTGTTGAAAAATGTCAAATAAAAATGATGTTTAGAATGTATAATCATATAATAAAATATTTTATATATGTTTATAAATAGATCTTTCCCCTGAAGGAGCCTATTAAGGTGAAACGTTGGGTTACAAGGATCGTATTGGAAGAAAAAAATAAGAAAAATAAAAAAACAATTTTTGGAACTTTTACTAGGCGTGGCTGGCTACTTCTTTTCATTTACCTTTTACGACTCTCCACCCACTAGCCCCCAACTGATAGATGCCACACTGAGAGGGAACCCACATTTTCTGAATTCCGATTTTCAACACTGTTCCACATAGGAGACTGGAACACAAGCTGGGTAGCTTAGGAGTGGGTACAAATGTTGTAAACTAGGTAAGAAGTTGGTTGGAGAATAGGTGACAGTGGGTAGTAATAAATAGAGTTTACTCCAAGGTAGGGAGGGAGGGTGACTAGTGAGGTGCCTCAGGGATGAGTGCTGGGATCAATCTACTTTAATGTCTTTATAATTGACATTGCAGAGAAGCTAGGAGAGAGGTATTCCTGTTTGCAGATGATGTCAAAATCTGCAACAAGGTAGACACTCCAGTGGGATGGAAAATATGAGCAGAGACTTCAGAAAACTTGAGGAGTGGTCAAGGGTATGGCAGCTGGGTTTCAGTGCAAAAAAAGTGCAAATAATAGTGCACTTAGGGCACAGAAGCCCTGTGGCAGAGTACAAAGTGGGTGGAGTGGTTTAGACAGAAAGAGACCTGGGGGTAATCATATCTGATGACCTAAAGATGGCAAGGTAGTGCAACAAGGCCATTGGTATTGGGACATTGGGGTGCATAGGGAGGGGTATCACCAGCAGAGAGGTGGTGTTGCCCCTGTATAGGTCACTGGTAAGAGCCCAACTTGAATAATGTATCCAGTTCTGGAGACCACATCTCTGAAAGGACATAGACAGAATGGAGGTGTTCCAGAGAACGGCAACTAAACCGGTGGAGGGTGTGCACCAAAAGCCCTACAACAAGAGACTAAAGGACCTCAACATGTACACCCTGTAAAAGAGAAGGGGGGGATATGATAGAGACTTTTAAATATCTCATGGGGGTAAATAAGGTACTGAAGGGAAGTATTTTTCAGAACAAAGGGTCTCAAGAACAAGGGAACATGCTATGAAGTTGGAGGAGAGTAGATTCAGGAGAGACGTGAGGAAGAACTTCTTCACAGAAAGAGTGGTGGATTCCTGGAACAGCTTTCCAGCAGAGGTGGTGGGAGTTAAAACAGTGATGGGGTTCGAGAATGCATAGGCTAGACATATCGGGAGCTTAGTGAAAAGGAAGGGGGGAGAAAGAGTTGGAGATTTGATTAGGATCTGCAATGATACTGTAGGTAGGGAAAAACGGGATTCAGATAGTTTGAATACTAACACTTGGGTAAAAGGTTACTTGTAAATATTTTTCTACTCATAAAAAACAAAGACCAAAGTACCTTTATCTCTAATAAACTCCTCTTATCCTCCCTTGATGCCGTCCTACTCCTTCTTACTAAACTTCTAAATCTCTCACTCTCCCTCAGACAGTTTCTACAGCTTTGGAAATCTGCCATTGTCACTCCCGTACATAAAAGTGGTGATAGGTCCCTGCACTCCAACAACCGCCCCATGTCTATCTTACCACCTCTTTCTTTTTTTTTTTATAATTCATATTTTATTAACAAATTTTCACATTACAGGGGACAGAGAGTTACAACATACTCTGCATATATTCAAAGTGTTACATGAGTTGTCCTCATCCCCCCTTCCCCCTACCCCATACAGCAGCAGAGTCCATACAGTAATAAGACAGGAGTATTATACAGTATCACAAATCAAAGATCATTGATTACAGTAACTCATATACCTGATCTGGTCATAATTAATGTGTGAAGGGGATTCCAAGTATTCTTGTACCACTGCAACTTAATATGGAGGCTCGCTATCGCTTTCTCTGTACGTAGGTTAGCTAGGATTTCATTAACCCATTCCTGATATGATGAGCTTACTGCATCCCTCCAATGCCGAAGTACAATTTTTTTAACAGATAATGCAATCATGGAGATATGAAATCTCCTGATTCTCACCTTGATAGAGGATAGATCTCCCAACAAACATACGTCTGGGGTGAAGCAATCTTGTAAACCTAATATAGGATCTAGGTTAGTCTGTATGGCTACCCACAAAGACCTTATCTTGGGGCATGACCAAAAGATGTGAAGAAGTGTGCCATCCTCTTGACATTCTCTGGTACAAGCCCCAGAACTTATAAGACCCCATTTCCTCAACTTCACAGGAGTGTAATACATGTTATGCATAATGTGGTATTGCATAAGGCGGAGTCTTTCCTGAGAAACTTCCATAAAACTGACCAGTTGGGAGTGTATTGGGGAAAAAAGGAAACCCAGTGCCTAATGGGCCTTCAGGTCTCCCATATTTCCAATAAAATAAAACAAAATAGCGCCTGGTGACCCCAATAAGGAGGAGAGATCAGATACAAATAGAAAGGCAGGTGGGTGAGGAGGAATGATACCAAATACTGTAGAGAACAGATGCTTTAAGTGGACCACCCTAAAGTGAAAAGCTAACGGGACATCAAATTTACGAATTATATTGGAAACTGAGAGCCATTCCCCTGTGTCATCCAGAAAAGTAGAGATTATCCCATCCCAAATTTGGGGTAACCATTTTCGAGAAATCGTCCTTTTGTTTATTGTGAAAGACAAGGAATTCCAAATAGACTGAGACAAGTCCAAGTGTGGGGAGTACCTCAAAAATGAACAAAGCTGCACGTGAACTCTGAGGGACATTCGAATAGTGGGACAACTACAGGTGTCAGGAAGGGATGCCATTTTAACATACAGCATAGTCTGGGGGTCTATGTTCTTGGACTGAATGAAGTCTAACTCAATTTTGAGCTAGACCGGCCTTAAGTGTTCCGGACCCGGATTCACCCAACGCATATACTTTGCAACATGACTAGCCCAGTAATAAATTGCCAGACGGGGGATCCGCAGCCCTCCATCCGTTTTCTGAGTGGCCAGCTTATAATATGCTAACCTGGCTTGCTTATTGGACCAGATAAAATTTGTGAAAATTCTGTGCATTTTCTGAAACCATGATAACGGAATGAAAGAGTTAAGGAGCGAGAGGGGATAAAACAAGTGAGGAAAAACATTAATTTTAATTATATTAATGTGACCCCAGAGAGAGACAGGAAGTTTATACCATCTATTGAGGTCTTGAACTATCACTTGGGAAAGGGGCTCCAAGTTTTCTTTGAACCAGGAAGAGGGGTTACACGTCAAATTAATACCAAGATATCTGAGAACACAAGGAGACCAGCCAAGACCAAAAGAGGACATGTCATTTTTGAAAACCTTATAGTTAAGAGGGAAAATGGAGGATTTATTAATATTCAGTTTATAGTTTGAGAAAGTACTGAACTTAGCGACTTCTCCTAACATGACGGGGATAGATGTTTTAGGATTAGATAAATGGAGGAGGAGATCATCAGCATAAGCCGTGATCTGCACCACATTGTTACCTACCGGTATACCTCGTATCTCCGGATTATTGAGAATGTTTCGGATAAGGGGCTCTAAGTATAAATTAAATAAAAGAGGGGGGAGAGAGGACATCCCTGCCTGGTACCGGAAGACAAGAGAAAGGGTTTGGAGAATCCTCCATTGCCGGAGACTCTGACAGAGGGAGTTCGATATAAGGCCCGAATCCAGTCTATAAACTTGGCCAGGAAACCAAATACTTTAAGGACCTGAAACAGGAAATTCCCGTTGACACGATCAAATGCCTTCTCGGCATCCAAGGAGACCAATCCCGCGGGAAAGGCAGCATCCATGGACACCGAGACAACATGTGACAAGGTGCGTAAACGGTCAGACGATGAACGTCCCTTCATAAACTCCACCTGAGACATACTAATCAGGTCTGGAAGGACCCGTGTTATTCTATTGGCCAATATCTTTGACAGAACTTTAACATCTTGATTCAATAAAGTAATTGGCTTATAGTTTTGCACTAGTTCTGGATCTTTATTGGGCTTAGGAAGGAGAACAATCAGGGCTTCAAACAGATGTGTATCTATTCTTGCACCAGAAAGAATGTGACAGTACAACCAGTGAAGAACCAGTAATAACTGAGATCAAAAAGTTTTATAGAATGAAGTGGAAAAGCCATCTGGTCCCAGGACCTTGTCTGAGGGTAAAGCCCCGATGACCTCTGATATTTCCTCCAGAGATATCGGGGAGGATAGGAACTTCCTCTGTGGTTCAGATAAAGAAGGTAAAGAAGAATCCCTCAGATATGCCTCAAGCACTTCAAAGGAAGGGGGGTTATCCATGTCCCTGTATAAGTGCTCATAATATGAGGCAAACTTCTACACAACCTCAGAAGGGGACACCTTCAGGGATCCATCTGCCAGGGCCCTAATTGGAGGTATGAACCTAGCAGATTCCTGCTGTTTTAACCTTAAAGCTAGCAAGTGACCTGCTTTTCCCCCTGGTCAGTGTAGCTTGCTTTGCTGCAAATAATAGATAACTCTGCTTTCTCCCTCAACAGATCCACATATTTATCGTTAGCTACCGAAAGCCTCCTCATATCCTCTTCCGAGGTATTAGAGGATATATTGGTTTTCAGAGACCTAATGAGAGATAAGGAAGCTAATAATTCCGCCTCTCAAATCCTTTTCCTCTTTGTAGCTAAACTAATAATAATCCCTCTCATGTAAGCCTTGAAAGCATCCCACAAAATATCAGGTGCCATGTCCTCAGAGGAATTAGTAGAGAAAAAGAAATCAATCTGTTCTTTTATTAGGTTACAGTATTTGATATCTTTCAGCAGTTGCCCATTTAATTTCCATCGGGTTTCTTTATGGGGAATGTTAAGGAAAGCCAGATTGGAAGTCACCAGAGAGTTATCTGACACTGGACCTGGCTGAATCGAGGCAGTTAAGACCCCCGGTAAGAGAGACCTGAGAAAGGAAAAGATAGTCGATGCGAGACTGGGTTCTGTGCACAGGCGAGTTAAAAATATACTCTCTATCCTTATGGTGTAGTACACGCCACACATCACACAGTCCGCACTGATCCAGAAAGTCCCTGAGGGCCCTCTGCCCGGGCGACAAACTCCTCGACCCACTACCAGACCTATCCACTTCAGGATCAACAACCAGATTGAAGTCCCCACCCATAACTATACCAATGGGAAGCATGGGAAGGAGTAAGGAGATAAGCCTTATAAAAAATACCGGATCATCTACGTTTGGCCCATATATGCTACCAAGTAAAACTGGCATAGACCAGAGATTCCCCTGGACCAGGACATATCTACCATCTGGGTTCCTAAGAACCTGTTTAGAGATAAAGGGAATGCCTCTGTTGACCAGAATCATAACCCCACAGCTGTTAGTGGACTCCGAGGCAGTAAATACCTGCCCTATTTGTTGCCTCCTAAGTTGCAGAGATTCACTTTCCAGTAAATGAGATTCTTGCAAGAGTGTGATCTGAGTAGACACTAAGCTTAAATGTTTTAGCACTTGATATTGTTTGACTCTTTTCCTTATCCCCTTCACATTCCATGTAGCCAGATTTATACTACTGGCCATCTAAGTAAAAGAAAAAAAGAGTCTCTTATGTAACAACTAGGGATTACAACAATCAGAATTAAGTGACCAGAACCCATGTTTGCTGCTGTATTTCCCTCCCAACCCAACATCAACTTCCCTCCCACCCACCTCCCCAACCTCCCTGAAATTTTCCAAACCCACCCAACAAACAAATAAAATAAAAACCTTGAGCACAATATCATCCCCCCTCCCCAACTGTCACGAGCAACGTTCAGCACAATACCGATTTACTTCCTCTCCCTCCAACCTCCCAAACATGTGCCCAAAAACCCAGCCCTAATATGCAAACCTTCTTATATAAACAGTAATCAATAATATCAAAATGAAGGTAGAAATAATATGTGATAATATACAACTACTGGACTCCTGATATCCAGAAAAGCAGAGAGCGAGAACGAGAGAGGGAAGAGAGAGCATCCCCCACTTGGGAGCAGTCCAGAGAACCCGAATACCTGAGAAAGAAAAGGATAGTATAAAGTATGATAGCAGAATACGTTATCGTTACTGCTGCCACTAACAAGATTGAAAATGTTCCCAGTGATGTTTGTTAGCAAAAGAACTAAATGCTCCCAAGCAGCGGATCTCCAGCTGTTCCCAAGCCCCCACTGTTATATTCAACTGGGGAAAATAGATTCCCGAGACAAGTAATGGGGTTGATCTACCAGATATACTGCAAGAGCACCCTCTGGTAATATTATCTCAAAAACGCATGCCCAGCTAAAGCTGATACCAGAAGGTCGCTCTCTTGACTAATTCCTTAACAATCAAAAACACCAAATCTGAGAGCTTTCAATATAATAACTACATCATGAGAAATAAATTGGTGTCCTTGTAAAAGAAAAACAGGAAAATGTGATCCACGTGAAAAAAGGGATCTTCCTCCCAGACAAGACACAACCCCCTAGAAACAAACTCCTGGGATATGGAGTTGCTCCAAAACACAGAGCGCTAAGATGGAAAGTGCAAGAGAGCAGGATTCCGATGAGAATAGTCCCCTGCGCCGTGGCATTCAGGAACCTTCGAGACCAGACAGATATTCATTCCTCATTTTGTATAGTAGTACGAGAAAAAACTTCTCCTTTCCCTCGCAGGATAGGATGAGACCAACCAAACAGATCAAGTGTCCCGAAACAGATCAGGCAAAGCAGCCTTAAGTCCCATCAGAGCAGCTTCAAGATTCTCATATGTTGACCAGGTACCAGACACTAGTAGCTGTAATCTAGCTGGATAACCCATTTTAAAGCGAAGGCCTGCTGCTATGACTTTCGATACAATAGGGTGGAAAGCAGTGCGATTCGCTCTGACCGACCCCGGTAAATCTTGGGCAATTCTGAGCCTGGCATTTTCCCATTTCACTTCTTGCAACCCTCTCACTTTAGCCAGAAAATGTTGTCGCTCCAGGTAATTTAAAAAGCGACAAATAATGGGATGTGGCATTGCACCTGGAGATGGCTTGGGTCGCAGGGACCTATGTGCCCTTTCAGTGGTGTACTGCGCCTCGAAAGGAGAGGGACCAGCAATCTTTTTCATCAGCTTCTGCACAAATGCAAGTGTATTCTGGCCTTCCTCTCCTTCAGGGAGGCCCAAGATAACTATATTATTTCTTCGGCTGCGGCCCTCTAAATCTTCCAGCTTTGCATCCAGACTAGAAATCCTTTGCCGCATAGCCACGAGACTGGGATCAATTTTTTCCGCTTGCTTCTCAAGAGAGGAGATTCGAGCTGCATTATCTGAAGTTATCATCGAGACCTCTTCGAGTTTTTTAGAGAGGGATTTAATTTTAGCTGAGATTTCTCTAACTTCTTCCCGGAAGGGTTTAAACTCTTCCCAAAATCTGCTCAAAGTTAGGGGTTCTTGCTCAGTGATCAGGTTTTGAAGCTCTGGCTCATCCACTGCACTGCAAGGCCCTTGATTTTTTCAGGCCCTTCTCGGGAGTAACCGGCGGTGTGTGCTTCTGTGGAGGCTTCTTCATGTAGACCTCCATAATCAACGAGAACAAGCTAGCAGCACCCAGGATATTAAGAAGGTGGTAATCAGCAATCTTTCTTGTTTTTAGGGAGAAATAATGGCCAAAATAGCGATATTTTGCAGTTAGGAGGCGGGAGCTATGCAGAGGAGCTTCTACCCAGTACCCTGCATTACGTGATCCCCCCTTACCACCTCTTTCTAAAGTTCTAGAATGTATTGTGGCAGACCAGCTGTCTGAACACCTAGAGAAATATGATCTACAGTGTCCACAGCAACACGGTGTTCACAAGGCCCACACCACTACCACTGCCCTACTAGAATTTACTAGCTATATACATAAAGCTCTGGATACAGGTAACTTACTGGGTGCGGTGTATATTGACTTAACCAAGGCCTTTGACACCATGAATCACTGGTTTCTAGTGGATTCCCTATCTGCACTTGGCCTCTCAAATGTGATCACTGTGTGGTTTGAAAACTACCTCATGGACAGGAGCCAACAAGTCAAGATCACTGACATGCTCTCCAATAGCCTCCTAGTGCATTCTGGTGTTCCCCTAGGATCCATACTTGGCCCACTTTTATTCAGCCTCTTCATTAACAACTTCCCCGCAGCTTGCAAAAATTGTTATTTATTTATTTATTGGGGTCTAGGAATAACAACCCTTTGAGTCAGGGACTCTTTTTCAAAGGCTCCATGTCAGTGCAAACAAGTAAGTGTTACAGGCATCATGAAACAATGACAGTAAATTATACAAAGAGAGAAAAAAAATTATACAATAGGAGCTATTACAAAAGGCTCCACGTCAGTACAAAGTGTGGCAGGGAAGTGTTACAGACACCATGTTATCATGAACAATGACAATAATTATACACAAAGAGAAAATTATACAATAGGGAATTTTCTAATAATAAAGCATTACAATAAGCATTGACAACTGACATGGAAGCAAGCAAAAAACTGTAAAGACAAGTCTGAGGAGAAAAAATAAGTAGCTAAGGAGGAGAAAGTAAGAAACAGACCCAGGAAGTGGAACAAAGAAGAGCTAGAAAATAGTAGAGACCAGAAAGCCTCCCAATGGGTATAGTTGTGTGGCCAAGGTGCGGGAAAGGAATAGTTGAAGAATTACAACAGTGTTATGGTCAGTTGCAGTTTGATGAAACCAAGATGTGGTCCTACAGTTCTTTTTTGAAAGGCCCCAACCTGGGTAAGGATAGGAGGGAACAGGGGACGGAGTTCATTCATGAAGGGGCTCTATATTTAAAAGACCTTTGACCAGCAATGGTTCTATAGAAGGGGACTTGGAAAGCAGTTTTGTTGGTGTGTCTGGTCACCCGCCCGTGGTGCTGTGGAGAGAGGAGAAGGTTACAACCAGGGGGTGAATGGCTCATAGAGATTTTTTTTGCTAGTAGGCAAGTACAGTATGATAGTAGAGACACCTTTGAAAATTTAGCCAGGCTGAGCGTTGATAGAGATTGCAGGTATGCATCAACCTATTGCAGCCACTGGCCAGGTGGCAGGCTTTGTTTAAGGCAAATTTAATGTTGCTCAGGGCAGAGTTTGAGGCAGAGCCATAGATGACAATATCATAGTCTACCATGGATAGGATAGAGCTGGAGATAACCAGTCTAAGAGCAGCAGGGGGAGGCAGGACCTAAGTCTGTAGAGGAGGCCAGTTCTGGCATTAACTGCAGAGCAGGTAGTGGAAATGTGTTCATGGAAGGAGAGGCAGGATCAAGGGTGATAGCAAGGTATCTAAAATTGGGAACGGATTCCAGGGGGTGCCATGAGAATTGAGGATGGAGAGGGCGGAGGCCTTGTTCTTAATTTGGTGGTGGGAAAATAGCATTACCTTTGTCTTTTTATAATTGATAATTAGTTTAAGGGTTGAAAACCAGGATTCAACCTCTTTGAAGGAGCACTGCAGGTCCAGTTGAAGCAGGGTGGGGTCAGGGTGGTGACTGAAAATCACTGCATCATCCGCATAGAGGAGATGTCCAGTGCAGGCCGAGGGGAGAGAGTTCAGGTACAGGGTAAATAGAAGAGGGCCAAGAATGGAGCCCTGGGGTACCCCAGAGTGAACCTGTAGACTAGTGGATAGGGTGTCATTTATCTTCACTTACTGGGATCTTCCTTGCAGGTAGTGGGTGAACCAGGCAGTGGCCTCCTGGGACAGGCCAGTGGAAAGAAGAAAGTCTGATAAAAGAGAATGATTGACCAATATCAAAGGCCTTGGTGAGATCTATGTACATAGCCCCAACCAAGGCCCACTGGTCGAGAACATTGTGGATGAATGAGGTGTACTCCAGGGGGGCAGTGGTGGTGCTGTGGCCCTTCCTGAAACCATGCTGTTACTGGCAAAGGAGGTTATGTGAATCCAGGAATTCAGTGAGTTGGTTGGCGATGATTTTTTTTAAACGCTTTTGGAGGGGTGCAGAATGGAGATAGGCCTGTAGTTATTATGGAAGGTTTGGTGGCCGCTCTTGTGGATGGGCATGACCACCACCCATTTCCACTGGGAAGGAAACTGACCAAGGCATAGTGACATATTCAAGATTTTGGTCAGAGGGGTTAGGAATGTGTCTAGAAACAGGCTGAGCAGCTTAAGGTCTAGTGTATCGCCACTCTGTCTGGATTTGCCAAGGAACTTAGAGAGGTAGGAGCGGGCAGTACTTGGGGAGATGGTCTTGAAACAGAATGGTGGACACCAGTGGGGGGAACAGCTCAGGGAGGGGAGAAAATCGGGGGAGTACGAGCTAAGGTCAGAAAAGCTTCATTAAAGGTGTTGGCAATCTGGTCAGGATCCTGGGTAGGGAATCCATTTATGATCAGTAGGGGGGAAGGGGGGAGGAGGATTTACCACTGAGTTCCTTAATATTCTCCCAGACGTTACATCCCTGCCCCCAGGAGGTGGTGAGTTTAGTTTGGTAGTAAGCAGCCTTAGCTTGGCGAATGGCCCAGGTGCAGGAGTTTCAGGCAGCATGATATAGTTGGCAGTCCGCAGGGCGGCCAGATTCCAGGGCTCTGCACCCTAGGTTGTCATGAGCATTTGGTCTATTATAGACTGGCTGACCCAGGGAAACATAGAAACATAGAATTTGATGGCAGATAAGGACCGCTTGGCCCACCCAGTCTGCCCATTTCCCTACCTAATGGATCAGCTGCAGATCCTAGTTAACCAGCAGCCTATTTCTTCCTACCCCCACCCTCTAGAATTGCCTTATGACTGTAACATGCATGCTTGAATTCCACCACTGTTTTTGACTCTACAGCCTCCTCCGGAAGGCTGTTCCATGCATCCACAACCCTCTCTGTGAAAAAATACTTCCTTAAATTACCTCTGAGCCACCCCCAGCTCTATCTTCAAATTGTGCCCCTTTGTTCTTGCACACCTCTTTTTTTGAAAGATGCTACCCTCTTGGACTTTGTTGATTCCCTTGAGGTACTTGAAAGTTTCAATCATGTCCCCCTCTCCCTTCTTTCCTCGAGACTATACATATTAAGCTACTTAAGTCTCTCTTCATATGTCTTCTGGTGCATACCTTGCACCATTTTAGGTGCCCCCTCTGGACAGCTTCCATCCTGTCTATGTCTTTGCAGAGATTGGGTCTCCAAAACTGCATGCAGTACTCCAGATGGGGTCTCACCGGCTGTCTGTACAGAGGCATAATAACTTCCTGTTTTCTACTGGTGATGCCTCTCGCTATGCATCCCAGTATCCCCCAGCCCTCCTTGCTGCCTCTCACATTGCTTGCCCACCTTTAGGTCATCTGATATGACTATCCCCAGATCCCTTTCCATTTTTGCTGTTGTTAGTGTCTCACCCCCCATTGTGTACTCTTCCCCTGGGTTTTTGTTTCCCAGGTGCATTACCTTGCACTTCTTAGCACTGAGTCTAAGTTGCCATATATCTGACCATTCCTCTAACCTTGCCAAGTCCCTTCTTATCCTTTCCACCCCACCTTGTGCATCAACTCTGTTGCAGATCTTTGTGTCATCTGCAAAGTGACATACTTTTCCTTCCAGTCCCTCTGCAATGTCGCTTATAAAGACATTGAAGAGTACCGGTCCTAATACTAAACCCTTCGGTACCCCACTAGTAACCCCCCTTTCTTCAGAGTGGACTCCATTTACTATTACTCTCTGTGTCCTATTCTCCTGCCAGTTCTTTACCCAGGCTGTCATCTTGGGACCCACTTCCAGGCTGGCTAACTTGTAAATTAATCTTTGTGTGGGACTGTGTCAAATGCCTTGCTAAAGTCTAGGTAGGCCATGTCCACAGCCCCTCCTGATCTACTACTTTGGTCACCCAGTCAAAGAAATCTCATCAGATTCATCTGACATGGCCTTCCCACTGTGAATCCATGTTGCCTTGGGTCCTGTGCCCTCTGGCCTCTAGATACCTGACAGTTCTTTCCTTCAGAAGTGATTCCATCATTTTCCCTATCACTGAGGTTAAACTAACAGATCTGTAGTTTTCTGCTTCTGCCCTGTTCTCCCTTTTTGTGAGAGGGAATCACATCTGCCCTCCTCCAGTCCTCAGGTACCACCCCATCCTCCCATGATTTGTTAAACAGGGTAGTCAGTGGTGTCACTAGTTCTACCCTTAGTTCTTTTAGAATTCTGGGATGAATCCCATCAGGCCCCATTGCTTTGTCCACCTTCAGTTTTAAGAGTTCTTTCAGAACCCTTTCTTCTGTAAATGGGCTGGTATCAACTTCTGAATCCAGAGTGTTTCTACTGTTTGTTTTAGGTACCTCCCCCTCTTCATTTGTAAATACTGAGCAACAATATTTGTTTAGTATCTCTGCCTTTTCACAGTCACCCTCTGCCCACCCCTCTCCCATTTATTAAGCCTCACTATCCCTCCCTTGGTCTTCCTTCACTCCCTGATGTACCTATAAAAGGTTTTATCCCCCTTCTTAACTGAGTTAGCTATCTTTTCCTCAGTTTGGGCCTTTGCTGTTCTGACTGCCTTCCCAGCTTCCTTTTGCTTTAACTGATACAGTTCTCTGTCCTGCTCCTTCTGTGTTTCCTTGTACTTCCTGAATGCTTTCTATTTCTCTTGAACCTTCACTGGCACTTCCTTTGAGAACCATAGTGGTTTCTTACATTGTTTTGTTTTGTTTATTTGCTTCACACAAAGGCTTGTTACCTCTGTGATGGCAGTTTTAATTATTCCCCATTGTTCTTCCGCCCTTCTTCCTGCCCATTTGCTAGTGCATTCCTTAGGCACTCACCCATTTTGGCAAAGTCAGCCCTCCTAAAGTCCAGTACTTTTGCCTTTGTATGGCTTGACTCTATTGCTGTGTTTATTGTGAACCATACTGTTCGATGGTCGCTAGTTCCCAGATGGCTATCCACTTCTACATCTGTGACCCTCTCTCCATCTCCATTTGAGAGAACCAGGTCTAAGATTGCTCCCTCTCGAGTGGGCTCCAATACTAGTTGTCTAAGGCATGCCCCCTGTAGGGCATCTAGAATAACCCCACTCTTCAAAGTGGCTGCTGCAGCTGCACTCCAGTTAACATCTGGCATATTCAGATCACCCATCAGCAATATCTCCCCTTTTTCTGCCATTCTAAGTATACTTTCTATTATTTCCTTGTCCATTTCCTCCCCCTGAGGGGGGGAATCTGTATACAACCCCTGTGTGGATTGTGGTGCCATTGCTTGTCTCCAAATTGACCCACAGTGCTTCTTCTCCTCCCTGTTTACCCTTTTGTTCTGTTGCTTTGATTCCTTCCCTTATGTAAAGAGCTACTCTTCCTCCTGTTTTACTTTCCTTGTCCCTCCTGTAGATAGTGTATCCTGGTAAGTTTATGTCCCAGTCATGGTTTTGTGTGTACCATGTTTCTGTGACTGCCACGGTCTCCAGATGTTCCTCCTCCATCAAGGCCACTAATTCAGGAAGCTTGTTACCCAGACTATGGGCATTGGTACTCATTAGTCTCCATTTTTTGATGGCTTTACCTTCTGTTGCACCATCCCCCAGTGACCTTTCTACCTCGGTCTTTTTCTCATTTAGTACCCTGTTTTGTAGGGAGAGACTGGGATTTTCCTGCTGCTTATCAGTGCCTCCCCCCTTGACTAGTTTCAAAGCTTGCCAATGGAGCACTTAAACCAATTGCTCAAAAGACTTGTTCCCTTCCTGGACAAGTGCAGACCATCCTGCCAGTATAGGCTGGTGTCTCTCCAGGTGGAACCCCAGTCCCCAATGAAGTCAAACCCCTGTGCTCCTCACCATTTTTTCAACCATTCATTAAACTGCATGGTGCAAAGTACCCTCGCCTCACCCATGCCATTGACAGGCAGCACCTCTGAGAAGGATACTGTGTGTGCTACTTGTCTTAGGCCCCTCCCCAACTCTACAAAGTCCTCCTGCACTGCTCTAATCTCATGATGAGCCAAGTCATTTGTCCCTAGGTGGACAATGACGTCCAGCTCAGACTCCTGGGCAGCTGTTCTCGTGATCCTGTGGATGTGCTTCCTGTCCCTCCAAGCCATGGCACCAGGCAGGCACCTTACTTCAGTTTTCCCTGCTCCCCCCAGTTCTATCCCCCTAATAATTGAGTCCCCCACCAGGAGCTGCTTCCTTTCCCTGTGGTGTCCTCTGCTTCCTTCCTGTGGGCCTCCCTTGTGACAGTTGTCCTCAGCCTCCTTTGTCTCCTCTGTGGGTGCATCCATAGGGGAGCTATGCTCCCCCAGAATGGTGTATGAATTGTGAAGTGGAACAACTGACTGGGTGTGCCTCTGTTCCACCATCCTCACCCTTCCTGAGCCCACTGTGGTCCAACTGCTGTGCTTTCTTTGCAACCTCTGAGGTAGTGGTGGTGGCTCTGGTGCTCCCTGGATGGGGAGGTTCCCTTCCTACTGTCCAGTGTGGCCTGGGGGAAGGTTACCTTACTACTGTCCAGTGTGGCGTGAAGACGGGCAACTTCCTCCCTCAGGGCAGAGTTGTCTGCAAATAGGGGCCATCTCAGCCTCCAGAAAGACTCCCAGAAGACTGCTGCCCCACAGCCATTACATTGCACTACTCCCCACATGTTTATCTACTTTTGTGTGTGTGTGTGTGTGTGTGTGTGTGTGTGGTTTTGTTATATAGAAATATATATATTATACAATGTGTATGCTTATATTGTCAGTGCAGCATGCTAGAGAGGATATGACAGTGATATGCACCATGCACTCTTGAGGAAATTATGTCAGAACCCCAGGTATAAAGGAACTATTTCCAGGGGTGGATGGGGTGAGGGGTGGGCAGGGGTTGGGCCTAAACTGTGCCCTCATGAAACAATCAGCTAAAAGTTCTGACCCACCACTGCGATGAGTGCCTTCCAGTCAGCAAGATGCCCTACACAATGATTTGACAGAGAAAATACCCTGCTAATCAAACAGAGAAAAATCCAGACATCCATGTCAGACACAGGTAAATCTCCCCAGCCCCAAAACAGCCTGGTGATTTGTGCTCTGAAAGCAGTCAGCCCCAAAATAAGTCAGCTGTGCACCAGGACAGACACAGTAAACAGTATGCCTTCCCTCGGGGATTAAACTCTTCCTGCACTGAAAATCTTAACAATTGTAACAAAAGTAAAGCAAGATCTGTCTCCCTCTGTTGCTTGAAAGACTGTCTTTCCTGATAATTCTAAGTTCCTTATTTCACCTTTCAGTTAGAAGCAGCCTCTATCTGCAGAATATATGCTACAAACCAAAGACAATTGTAAGGTTTACTACCCTCTGTTGTGAGCACAACTCACTTTCTTGCAAATCCTATGTTCAGTATTACAGCTTCCAGCCAGAGGTAGCTTCACCTGAAGAATATTAGCTGTTCTGATGAGTTTGCTATAAAACACTTGCTTATAATACTGTTGTTCTCAGGTCTGTAAGACTCTTCCAAAGCTATTGGCTGATAAGTAGCTATGATGTACTGTAAGCACTTCCTGGCACAGTCTGGCCTGGCCTTTTAAGGCACACACAGATAAACACAAAAAACAGTTTCCACCCCTTGGGGCACTGTCTGGGTCAAATACACAGCCTGTACCTGCACTTACTCAGGACTAAGGTTACCACCTACTCGGTTTTTGACCGAATGATTCAGTTTTCTAGGTCCAGATTCGGTCCTCCTGCTTTCACCATTGCAAATTCAGTTTTTATGGTGAGTCAAGCAGCACCTGTTAGATTCCCCACTAACTGTTTTATTTTCTTCTCATCTGACTGTAAGCAAGTGTCTGACATTTTAGTGTGATTGCTTGCTTGCAGTGCATGCTAATCAGGAAGTGCCTTCAAGAGCAGGGCACTTAAAGAGCCAAATGTGTCCCTGTCTGCTCTGTTTCACCTCTAACTTCACACCAGCAAATTGGAAGATTATTCAGGGAAAGGGTAAACAATACCACCTTGTAACATTACATTCATCAGTTAGTGGCAATCGGCAGCTGCGATAGGTGCAACAGCATCACGGGACCCTAGGCAGAGCGGGCATTAACCCAGGGTATATGCCGTGCCCACTGAGGCAGTACCGCGAGCAGCCAGATGCTCAGGTTAGCAGCACTGGGCACAGGAGGGGAGCGAGTGTTACAGGGGCAAGACCAGAGGAGTGACAGGGAGACAAGCTGCATGCCAACGGAAACAGGGAGGGGGGACAAGAACCAGGGGCACACAGAATGCAGAGATAGCATAGCGAGACAGAGATAGGGGATGCCAGCAAGTGGGGACTGAGTGAGAGGGAAGGGGAAGTGACCAGGGGCGCATGGAAATTTGCATGCAGCCGCACACCGCGGGGAGTGAGCAGCACAGCGGAGACCTCCAGCACTGGGCATGAGGCAAATACCCACGCACATCGGCAGAAGCACCGGACTGTGATGTCAGCCGAACTGTTCTCTGTACTTACATCTACTACATTTGTTGACCACATGAATAAGTAAATGTTGTTTTCAACGAGCATTTCAAAGTGCAGTACAAATGTGTGGTCACAGCTCTGACTCCCTGTGTTATGTCTCTTAACACACAGTAGACAGGCTCCTGGCGACTCTACCATCCCTCGGCCCATGTTACAAGCGCATTAAGCCACTCCAGAGGTGGCATCTAATGCGATTGATGCATGGTTGGGTGGTTGTTCACCCTCGGCCTCCGACCTGAGGCCACAACCCTCCCAATCATGCATCAATCCAGCATTAGATGCCACCTTTGTCGTGGCTTAATGCTTACTTAATTAACACCTTCATTTTTCTGAAACCAGACAGGCACCACATTAGGGTACCATCCTGTCCCAGTGTGGACTGTACAATGTGTTTCAGAAACTTTGCCTGCTAATCCAGTTTTATTCAGAGGTAGTACTTTTTCAGTCATTTTGAATGCTTACATGCTTGTCAAACAGATTCTGTTAAATCCTTCACCATTTTACTTGCATGGTCAGATTACAAACAAATTCTGATGTCATGCAGACCTTTGTTTGTATACCAGTCAGTCTGAGATGTATAAAGTAGGGCTATTAAGACCATTAGCAGCAAGTCAAACTAATCCTTTCCAGGCTGCATTGTGAGTATGGTCTTTGACTGCTGTGATAGGGAATACTTTTATACCTTTAAATGTTCACCATTTTTTCTTTTAGGTCTGTCCTATATTTTAATATTTGTTACCCCTTTTGTTGTTAAATTAATAATCTGATATTTTATTCCATTTCTAGCAATACTATGCCTCTCTCTCCTCAGTAGTTATTGTTGTCAGTTTTCATACTACTTGGATATTCCAGGAAGACCAATCCAGGACTTTCAGATGAACAGCACAGAAAAATGTGGCTAATGTCATGCTAAGCTACAGAAATGAGACAAGGAAGAGAGAGAGAGAGAGAGCAGTAGCTGATGAGATGACAGGAACACAATCTAGATTTGATGGCACTGCAAATATAGGCAATTTATCAAACATTTTTCAAACATTATTCTTTTTTTTTACCAGAAGAGACACACTAAGCTAAAGCTCGTTTACAGGTGCAACCTGAGAGCACAAGAGAATTAAATGATTTGTGTAGGGTCAAAAAGTATGCAAGTTTGGGCTGTAGGATTCAAACCCTGGTCTCCAGAATTGCAGCTCAGAGCTTTAAACCACTGTGCTATACTCCCTCCACACTACATATCACATGTCATGCTATCTGCTATGTATGACTGACATGGAAAACAAAATAAGGTATTTAACAGCATAGAATAGTTCCTACCACTTTTAAAAACTTCTCTGACATTACAAATAACTTTAGAGTAGGAGCAATGGAAGGGACAGTAGCACATCTTAAAATGGCAGATGATATTTGTAATTACATCTCGTCCACCATTACTGGTGTAGTTTATTTATTTATTGAAAGAGTTTTACCAGAAAAAGCCACCTGATCCAAACTAGCCAGTTGTCAGAGGTGTCCTTGTAGTCACTCGATTTGTCAGCTAAGCTGTGTACACAGGATGGAAAGTCCCCTGAACCCCCCTCTCTAACCCCACCAAATGTTAACACACACTGGAATTTAAAATATTTAAATCTAAATCAAATAAACCAAAAATAATAATCATGATGTAATTTAAAGAAGTTGTACACAATGTTATATCAGCAGCAATTCTGAATAAATCAAGTGATTCAGAGTCCAAGCGATGCCCTCATTAGTCATAAAAGGGGCGGGGTTAGGGGTGGAGTTTGGGGGTGTGGTTTAGTATTCGTTTTTCATCTCATCCAAAGGTGGTAACCCTATTCAGGACTTATAACAAATTCTTAGCCCAGGGTTTAAACTCTTCCTGCACTGAAAATCTTAACAATTGTAACAAAAGTAAACCAAGATCCACCTCCCTCTGTTGCTTGAAAGACTGTCTTTCCTGATAATTCTAAGTTCTTTATTTCACCTTTCAGTTAGAAGTAGCGTCCACCTGCAGAATATCTGCTACAAACCAAAGACAACTGTAAGGTTCACCTCCTTCTGTTGTGAGCACAACTCACTTTCTTGCAAATCCTATGTTCAGTATTGCACCTTCCAGCCAGAGGTAGCTTCACCTGAAGAATATTAGCTGTTCTGATGGAAAGAAACAATCTTTTACTGCCTGCTTAACAAATGGGGCAAAGACATAGCAGGCAGTATTAAAGGAACTAATAAAGAAGGACAGTGCATCATCAGCAGATGCAATATAGTTCAGTGGGGTCCAGTCAAGGTTGAGAAGATAATTGTGGAAATGCCCTAGGATGCCTTTCCTAAGGAGTCAGTGTATAGAGATATGGGTGGGTGGGCAGTTTACACCTGTTTGACCAGTTGCAGGTGACTGGAGAATGATCGTTAAATGAGTCAGATAAGACCTGGGCATCAGAGATACATTCAAGGTGATTGGAGAAAATGAGGTCAATGAGGGTTCTGTTGCCAATGTTTCAGTTAAGCCTGCTTGGAGAGGGGACCAGTTGAGTTAGGTTTTGGGTGTCAGCAGCATATCTGAAATAGGTTGACTGAGGGGCAAGCCAATTTGTGTTAAAATCTCTGAGTGCAATGATCTCAGAGTTTTTGGGGAGTTGAGCAGTGATATCTAGGATTGAAGTGAAAGCCTCTTTCTGGTTATGGGGAGGTATGTATATAGACATCAGGTAAACAGTTTTACCAGAGGTCCCAATGGCAATTTTATGGGTAAGGGATTGATCATTAGCAGCGGGGAGGGTAGTCGGAACTACATGAACTTGAAGTGTATCACGTAGATAGTTGGCACAATCTCCCCCCTTTTCCCATTCTGACTGATCAGTGTAGGTTGTAACCACAGCTGACAGCAGAGTCAGGGGTATGGTGGGGTAGCCAGGTTTCAACTACCTCAAGAGCATCTGGGTTGTGGTGGCATACCCAGGCTTGGAGTTGGGCATGCTTCTTTAGAAGGCTACATATGTTCATGGTGGCCAGTAGGAGGCCACCAGTATACTTGAGTTTTTGAGGGGGGGCATAGGGCCCAGGTTGGGATGAACATTTCAAGAGAGGAGCAGAAGAATGAGAGAGAACCTATACAGCATATGCTGTGGTAGCTTCTTTAAGGTGAGTTGGGTGCCCCTAGAGAGGGGCCACTGAGCTGATTTACAGTAGGGGATCAGATGAAGCCCAGGATTTCAGAGCCCTAGAGGAGTTTGGGTACGAACAGATACACTATAGGGGTGCACGGGGGAATGTTGGCAAAATTAGGAAAGCAGGACATGATACCAAAAAGAGGGGTAATGTGGTACGTAATAGTAGGAGAACCTGGGGGGAGGGTGAGTGAAGATGAAGGGGTGTAAGAGGGAAGAAAGGACAGAAGGAGGAGCACAGTAAGAAAGAGAGCAATGAGATCCATTTTAGCAGAAAAGGAAACAGGAGGTAAACAAAGTGGAGGGGGAAAGAAAAGGGAGAAGGACAGGTTCAGGGAAACAGGATATAGGAACAAAAAAGCAGGAAGCTGATAACACTAGCTAGTGGTGCAGGGGTTAAGTTTCTGATTTTAGAACAGCGGGTAGGGGGTTCAAGACCACTAAGGGTAGAGTTGGTAAAAATGGGAATTGAGGCAGTTTGGAGAGGTGAAAGGAACTGGGAGGACAAGGCAAACCGGGCTAGGGAGGTGGGTGAAAGTATAGGGAGGACAGAGTTAGCGAGGAGGAGTGGGCACAATACTGACCCCCTAGTGGCCAAAAATTATAACCTGCAAATGGGAGTTGGGGGAACTTAGAAAAAAGTAGACAGAAAGTCACTTGATGTGGCTGGGGTAACAAACTGGGGGTTGGGTGGGGAGTCGACACAAAGTGTCGATGGGTAAACACCCACAGAAACAAGCAAGCTGCAGGTAGGGCTGTCTTTACCTCTTCAGGCTGATCCAAACTGTCCTCTCCCAGGGAGCTTTTGGCAGTGTGTGGATGGGGGGGGTGCAGGTTTGGCCACCTAGAGTAGCAAAAGGGAAGAACAAAAGAATCAATTAGGGCTTAATTCCAGGACAGGAAGCTAATCTCAGGCTGGAACCTACTGAGCATGCCCTGACTGTAGCGCTGGAACAGTGGAGAAGAAACCAAGATGGTAGACCACAGTTAAGCACTGATTCAGTTACTAGCACAGAAGGCACCACAAAGAGATAGCTCAGAGTAGAAGGAACTCACTACAAATTAAGCCAGATATTTAACCCACAGCCCAGCTAAGCTGCTAACTGTGAGACTCTTAAAGTACTAGCTAAAACCACTCTAAATGTACATAAGAATTAGAGCAGCAAACACTGCCAGAAACAATCAGTCTGAGTTTTAGGATTGCATCATTTGTACAGTACCAATGGGTTACACTTAAACAATAAAGGGGCAGTATTGTTAGGGAACCTTATTAAAGAATGTATGGAACAAATTCATGTAAGCTAATTATGAAAGGGGGACATGCAAATAAAAGTGATAAAGTAAATAGCAAGTCTAAATTATTTAGCAGAAAGTACAAACTTAATTACTTGTTATGCAATGCTAGGAGTTTAAATAATAAATTGAATGAATTACAGGGCAGATTAGTTAATGAACATATAGATATTGCCTTGGTAACAGAAACCTGGTGGGGGGCAAAAGACACATGGAATAAAGGTATTAACGGCTACCAGACATTTAGATTAGATAGAAAACATAAACTGGGAGGTGGTATTGTAATTTACGTTTCACAGGTCCTAAAAGTGACTAACATCTCATCATTAATAAAAACACATGGCTCAGAAGCTGAAACAGTTTGGTTAAAAATCCATAAAACACATAATGATGAATTTATTTTAGGATTGTAGTTATAGGCCCCCTGATATCAGCTCAAGTGATAATGAGGAAATAATTGAGGAAATCAGAAAAGCTACAGAAACAGGACATTCTCTTGGTGATTTTAATTATCCAGATATTAATTGTACTACTAACACAGCAGGTACTAAACAAAGTAAATTATTTTTGGATATTTGTACTGAAAATAGCTTAAATTAATATGTAAAATCACCTACCAGACTGGGTAACATACTAGATTTAGTTTTAAGTTCAGAATATGTGGCTGTAGATCAGTGCTTAACCTTAGCTCCACTCAGTAACAGTGATTACGAATGTGTACCTTTTGTACGAGACATGACATTAAACATCAAATTGGATGTACAGAAATCTATCTTTATCATACAGCCAGCATTGAAAGTATAAATGTAACCCCCCGGTCCCCTGGGGTTACTAGAATCCCATCAGTGTCAGTGCTAGGTAGGGAAGGCAGCTGGTGAGTAACTAGTTAAATGGATTTTGACCTGGTCCCTCTCTGCTCACTTGGTCTCAGCTGAGAGGACAGAGGTGATGTCATTTAGAAACTTACAGCAGCATAAGCCATGGTAGCTAGCTGTGAGTGGAGAGCTTTAGAATTTTCAGTTAGTTCTAAGTGGAGTTCTGTGTGATCTTTTGGAGGAGGGAAGAGCTGCTGCGTGGGCTCTGAGGAGAGCCTATTCTTCTCACCCTAGTGCTGAGAACCATCTGCCTGCCAGTAGAAGTGGTGGAAACTGTCTACCAGGAGTTCCTGATTTTTCTCATCCCAGGTGACATGAGAAGGACTGCAGAATGGATCCGAGGGGCAATCCCCTGACTTTGATCCAGGACATTGAAGCTGCCTGTTTGTGTACAACTGTGAGTAATCTGACTTTGGGTGCCCCAGGAGGAATGCACCTGTGTTTTCTTTGAAGTGAACTCTGACAAAGGAAATTATACACCAAGTTCTCTTCTAGTTTTAGACTGGTCTCATCCTTTCTTAAAGCTGGCTGACAACCATGGAGTTCCCACTGAGACTTGACACGTTGTTCAGGATTTTAGTTTACAACCAGAAGTAGTGTGTTTCAAATACTGAATGTGAAAGTCATTCCAAGGAGCATTGTTCTACTGTTTTGCTAAACATTTGAGGTGTAACTCTAAAAGAAAGGCTGGGTATGTACATGGAAGCAAAAAGTGGGAAACCTTCCATTTGGAGTGACCAGTTCAGCACTACAGGTTCCACAAGGGTGTCTGCTTATTCAGGACATGGTGGCTAATGCCTGAAGAGAAAGTTTACCCCCTGGTGTGGGTTGTGTTAATTTTGAGCACCAGTGTGTGCTGTTGTGGCCAGTTGCCACATTGCCACATTGCCAAATATTTAAATCTTATGCCATATGGGAAATGTTCTAAGTTGTGGCCAGTGCCACTAAAAGAAAATTGAGTGCTCCACTGTGGCCAATGCCCCTAGAAGAAATGTATGTTTCAACTTAGGCTTTGCCACTAAAGAGAATTTAAGTTCCTATGCAATATGGGATGTTTAGAGTTTCTGTCCACTACAGATGTTGTTGTTCTGCATTGCCTTGTGCCCCAAAGTGTAAACCTTTGGGGATCCACATTTGCTTTAGGATAGCATCTTTGGAATAAAAGCCACACTCTAGAACCCCAACCCAGTTTGGACATTCATGTTATTGCTTCCTGTGTGAAATTACTGGGTACTCCTCCAGAGGTACAGAGCTAGCATAGCCCTAGCAAAATGTTCTCTCCTCAGGACCTGAGCATAATGGTCATTTGTGAGTAATTTGCTTTTGTACACCCCCACCCTTTTTCTCATCTCTAGAAGTAATGAGCCTGGTATACATTCCCAAAACTAGGGGTGGTACCAAAAAAATGTCAGAAGTAGTTTGGGTGCCCAGTTGAGGGTACCAAGGGGTAGCTTACTGTGCAAAGTTGTGGAGCGGTGTACATAAACAAAGAAATTAATGGAATTAACTGGGAATTTGAGTTATAGGATAAAAAAGTGGATGAATGCTGGTTATACCTAAAAGTAATTATACACACTCTTATGAGGAAACATGTGAAACAAATAAAAAAATATACTAAACTATGGAAGTGGCCAAAATGGTTAAATAAAAGTATTTTAAAACTTATCAAAGGAAAAAACAAGTCTTATTTAAATAAATTATAAACAAGACAACAATACGATTAACTGGGAGGCCTTTATTCAACTATGAAAAAGATGCAAAAATAAGATAAATGGAGCCAAAAGAAAATATGAAAAAACTTGCCCTTAATGCTTAAAAATAATAGCAAAACAATTTTATAGTTCTGTTAACTCTTTAAAAAGTAATAAGAGGGAGCTGACCACCATAAAAAATAATGATGAGCTAATAAACTGATCCCAAAAAAATGGCGGATTCATTTAATGAATATTTTTGCTCAATTTATAATACATTATCTAAAACAAATAAAAATAACATTAAGTTAAGTAAGGGAACACACAAAATTAGTATTCATAACATAATAAGCCAGACTGATAGTTTAAAGACCCAAAGTGCTCCGGGTGTTGATGATATTACTCAGCATATATTAAAAATTATGAAGTGTAGTATTTCAGTCCCCTTTAACATTTTGTTTGATAAGTTCCAAAATACAGAAGAAATCCCTCTGGACCTGAAGATGGCTAAAGTGACTCCCATTTACAAGAAAGGTTGTAAAATGGAGACTGGAAATCTATCAGTTTAACTTCAACAGTATACCATGTAAAATATTGGAACACATTATTAAAGATCAAATTCTTGGTCAGTTAGGCTATATTTCAGGTTTTGATACTGAGCAATATGTTTTTAAACATACTAGGTCTTGTACCAGTAATTTGGTATGTTTTTTATGAGCAAGTCAGTAAATATCAAGACTTGGGAATGCCCATAGATGTTATATTACTTGACTTTAAAAGAAACTTTGATCATGTCCCTCATTGGGCTATTAATATAAAATGAAATGACCTTGGAATAGACAAATATTATATTGCTTGGATAGATGAGTGGCTCTCACACTGTACCCAAAGAGTTTCAATTAGAGGTCACCTCTCCACTCCCAGAGAGGTGGCTAGTGGAGTTCCCCAAGGATCAGTTTTGGGTCCAATAATTTTCCAGATATTTGTAGCTGACTTGGACAGTAGTGTGGAGAATTATATGACTAAGTATGCTGATGATGATAAGCTGTGTGGTCCTTGCAAAACCTCTGAACAAATTGACAGACTACAGAATGACTTAGATAGCATGTTTAAATTGACACAGAAGTGGGTTATGTTGTTAAACAATGAAAAATGAAGTGTTCTGCATATTGGAAGAACCAACCAGAACAGAAAGTATTACATAGAAAATTAGTTACTTTAATCAAAGGTAGTTGAGCAAGGCCTGGGC
Organism: Neoceratodus forsteri; assembly: GCA_016271365.2. Lineage (NCBI taxonomy): Eukaryota > Metazoa > Chordata > Ceratodontiformes > Ceratodontidae > Neoceratodus > Neoceratodus forsteri. The sequence continues at coordinate 191,755,188 of CM057458.1, forward strand.
ATTATGGTGGATAATAAATTAAGCTTTAAAGAACATTATGTAAACTTAGTGGCAAAAGCAAATAAAACTATCTGGGCAATAAAACGTAATATAAAGAGTAGGAGTAGGGAGGTGTTGATGCCTCTGTATATGTCCTAAATCAAGCCACTACTATACTATGCAAGTCAACTCTGGAGCCCATATAACAGAGGTGATATAGATAAACTTGATAAAATTCAACTAACTCTTTTAAAAATCTATCAGATCTCTCCTACACTTCAAGGCTCAATAGTTTAAATCTTCATAGTCTGGATACTAAGTGTAAAAGGAATGACATGCTCTTTTATTATAAAATAATGTATGATAATAGTCTAATGACAGAATTACTAATGGAATATAAAGATTTTGGCCCTGTCACAAGAGGTCATCCATTGCAAGTCAGAACAAACAAATTCAGTACTAATAAGTGGAAATATTTCTTCACGCTAAGAGCTGCTAATTTGTGGAATCGACTTCCTGAAAATATAATTATCAGTGAAAATAGAAAAATGTTCAAAAAAAGGCTGGACGCATACTTTGCAAACAAAGTGGGTATAGATTACTACTGTCTTTCTTAGATAGGAGCTTATCTTGGGCCCTGGCCTTTTTTTACTCCTTTCTTCACAAGTGTTATAAGTCTGCAGTCAATTAATTACAAATCATCCTGACTAACAAGTGATCACAGGAGAGAGAGAGAGAGAGAGGCAGATAATCAGTCCACTGTAGAATCAATTTTGAGAAAAAACACCCACAGAAATAAGCAAGCTGCAGGGAGGGCTGTCTTTACCTCCTCAGGTTGATCCAAACCATCCTCTCCCAGGGAGCTGTTGGCAGTGTGTGCTAACCTATGCTGATGACGCTGTCCTCTTTTCTACCCACTCTGACCCTGCCCCCTCTCTCTGGATTTACAGAAAAATTTCAGTCGCACAGAGTCCTGGTTTGATCAGCATAAGCTGGTAATGAATTATAAAAAAAACAAGGCCATGCTTTTCCATGTTTCCCTAGCAAATTCAGAACAGCTGGCCTTGTTATTCACAACAAGCAACAACAACAACCACTCGATCAAGTGCAGGAATTTAAATATCTTGGTATTACCTTTGAGTCATAAGTCTGCAGTCAATTAATTACAAATCATCCTGACTAACAAGTGATCACAGGAGAGATAGAGAGAGGCAGATAATCAGTCCACTTTAGAATCAATTTTGAGAAAAAACACCCACAGAATTAAGCAAGCTGCAGGGAGGGCTGTCTTTACCTCCTCAGGTTGATCCAAACCATCCTCTCCCAGGGAGCTGTTGGCAGTGTGTGCTAACCTATGCTGATGACGCTGTCCTCTTTTCTACCCACTCTGACCCTGCCCCCTCTCTCTGGATTTACAGAACAATTTCAGTGGTGCAGAGTCCTGGTTTGATCAGCATAAGCTGCTAATGAATTATAAAAAAAACAGGGCCATGCTTTTCCATGTTTCCCTAGCAAATTCAGAACAGCTGGCCTTGTTATTCACAACAAACAACAACAACAACCACTCGATCAAGTGCAGGAATTTAAATATCTTGGTATTACCTTTGACTGTGTACTCTCCTACAACATGCATATCCATCAAATCTCTAAAGCCATTAACTCAAGCATTGGAGTCCTCTACCGTCATCACCATTGTCTGACCAATGAAGTCATGAGTACCGTAAAAACCAGCTCCATTCTATCCACAATTGATTATGGGCTAGTATTTTATGGTGCTGCCTCAGAAACATCCCTGAAAAGAATTAGAACCACCCTAAATAAATGCTGCAGGCTTGTCACAGGAGCAAGTAAGCGCAGGCATACCTGCGACCTTTACAAATGCTCCAACTGGCTCAATCTCAATGGTAGACTAGCCTCCTAGCAAAGAAGGTTTGCCTTCACCTCACCCCTCCTGCCACACATACCCTCATGTAATCTTCCTGTAACTCACGTTTATTGTGCAGCTCACTCAAATCCACATATTTTGTCACTTTCTGTAGCACCTCTCTGGCTCAACGTGCCTTCTACAGCAGGGCACCATCTCTAATGAATGGTCTCCCATCTGAAGTCAAAGATGAGAACAAGTTCAGCCCATTCAAGCAAAAACTGCACTGCCACCTAACTAACCTTACCAAGTGTGACTATACCCACTAGGTCGGCGATACGTCCCTTCCATCCTCTGACCCTGTATGCACATCCCACTCCCCTGCCTACCTCTCTCCCCACCTCTTCCCCCAACCTTGGCCCTAATCCCCTTCACCTCCATCTCCCCACCTCTACCTTGTCACTCCCCTTCTCTGCCACCCTCAAAGATCCTCCTTGCCCTCCCTCCCTCTCCTTTTTCTTCTTTTTCCTTCCCCAGCCATAACTCAACTGCGCCTTCCCTTCCTTTTCCCCATGTCCTTCCCCACTCTCACTTCTCACCTCTTCCCTGATACTCCTACCTGACTCCCTCCCCATCTTTTGACCTTACTCCTCCCCTCCCTCTACAGTTCTCCTCACCTCCCCTTAGCACCCCACAGCACCTTTTGTGTATGCACTTTATGACAATGTCTTAGTTCTGACAGCTTCTTTCCATTCTCGTCTCTTTCCACAATGATCTCCACCCATAAGGCACCTTACACCCACCAACACCACTTGCAACTTTGCTCAACAATCTCCTCTTTGTGGCACATCCTTGAGGTTATGAGTCCCTGTAATCTGGTGTTATCACCTCCTGAACCAAGGGTACCTACTGTTGTTACCTTATGATGTTTATACTTTACCTCATGATGTTTACACTTTTGTCTATGTATTAATGCATCTCTGTGTTATGTAACTTGAATTGGTTGCATCCTACCTTGCTACTGGCTGATTCTATGATGTTCTGTTTTCTCTTTTTAATTGCTTCATTCATGTTGATCCGGAACCTTTGTAAAAGAGCCTATGGTTCAAAGGTATTTGTGATCCTAGTATTCAATAAATAAATAAATAAAATAATTCAAAATAAATCTCTGAATGGATCAATCTGATCAGTGTGCCACTATCTGTTTAGTGGTAATGTGGGGCATGGGTGGGGGGACTTTCAGAAGAAGTTCCAGTTCTATGTATGGGCTTAACATTCAAAAGAGAGCTTAAAGTTAAAATGTGCAATTTTTTTTTCATATATGAGTTGGCAAACCCAAAAATTATGAAAGGCCCACTCCCCACCACACAAGGGAAAATAAACTTAGGGGAGAGAGAACCAGAAAAGGTTCTGAATACTTCTAAAATCACACAAAATGTTCTGATAGTTATCAGCTTATCTTATCAGTACAGTTTTGCTTCAAAGTCCTCCCACCCAACTAGCAGGAGAGACCCTTCTTAGATTGTAAAAAACATATTCTTCTAGCCCCATATATATATATATATATATATAATATAGACCTATCTCACTGGCTTGTTTCTTAACCTTTTTTATGTAACCTGGAGGGACTCCAAACAAGTGCTTCCCTGTACTGATCGCATTTCGAAACTTGCTCAAGTTTTCTAAACTTCAATTTTTTTCAAATTTTTTCACAGTATTGATACCTTAATATACTAATTCATAGGTTTCATTGTATATAATTCATATGTCTTGCCTAAGGCAATTTGCTCATAGAGGCAGGTGGGTCCTCTGGCAGACTTGTTCAACACCTCCCTGAGGACTGGGTGCATGTCCCAGGACTGGAGGATGGCACATGTGGTGCCCCTCCATAAGAGTGGGCCCAAGGATGAATCAGGTAACTACAGACCAGTCAGCCTTACCTCCATCGTGGGGAAACTAATGGAGACTATCCTTAAAGAGAGGTTGTTGATATTTCTGGAGGAGAATGGTCTCCAGAACAATAGGCAATGTGGGTTTGTCTTGGGCAGGTCCTTCCAGACAAACCTGGTTGACGTTTTTGACTTGGTGACAAGGGCACTTGATAGGGGCTATGCCATGGATATCCTGTATCTGGACTTCAGCAAGGCCTTTGACTCAGTGCCACTTTAGAAGGTTGACTAGTAAGCTGAGAAACCTGAGAGATGGGGAGAAACCAGTTGTCTGCCCTGCAGCCAACAGAGAGTAGTTGCACGGTGATAACACTCAACTCCCAGAGCTAAGGTTGGTTCTATGTAAAAATGGGGATCACAGAACGGCAATTGCTGTTTGAGTGAGTGTACATCACTGAAAATGAATTACAGTGATGTACACTTGCAACGACCATGAAACCAGAAGCCGGTTTTCTATTTTATGTGGGGGAATGTGCCACCCCCTGTAGGGGGCTTCACCCCCTGCACCCCCACCTTAAGGATTCTCAACTCCTGGGGATGCATGTCAGGGTGTGTGTAAAACTTAAAAACAAAAAGAAAACCTGATCTGAAGCAAAAAGCTATCGCACCTCAGAACTGAATGTGGCACACTCTCAGCTCCAGCCTGCCACCTACCCACCATGCCACATGGTCAGCTCAGCGGTTGACCACCGCATTACACCCCACATACCCTCCCTCCCCTTCCACCCATCACACGGCATGGTCCCTCTCTCCCCCGCGCACATGTATATGTAGCAACATCCATTGCTGTAGTCACCTACCCCTGTATCCAGTCACTAACCTTTCAGGTAGTCCAGAACACAGGCGCCGTGATTGAGTCGCCCTTTTAGTAGCTGCTCAATTGTGGTCGCCAGAAACCACTGATACACCCACAAGGTTCGTACTATGACTGGTACTATTTAACATCTTCATTGCCGACATATCGGATGGGATTAGTAGTAAGATTAGCCTTTTTGCAGATGACACAAAAATCGGGGAGGAGGTGGATAGTGTGGAAGGAGGGCAGGTACTCTAAGAGGATTTGGCAAGACTTAAGCACTGGTCAGACACATGGCAGCTGCGGTTCAATGCTAAGAAGTGCAAAGTCATGCACTTGGAAGCCAGGAAAACCTGGGAATTGCTACTGACTGGGGTGAGCAGTGTTGGGTAGTCAAGCGTTACTGTAATCTAGCTACATTCCCATGTTACTAGTAATAGTAACACATTACTTATAAGAAAATGTAACTGTGGGAACTTACAAATTACATTTTCTTGTAAGTAATGCGTTACAGTAATGCAGTTCTACATATTACTTTCCTTTTTTTCTAGCACATAGGTGCAGGGGTTGGTCCAGCTGCTGCTGACTGGCTGACATGATAAAACCTTTTTTTTTTCTGTTGAGGTCGCTGATTGGTGCTCTAATGGCCCAAGCACTACTCCTTCCTCCAGATCAGCACTATGCTGCCTGGCGTTGTACACATTAGGACAAATGAGGCAGGCACAGAGTCAGCCCAGACAAGGAATCGGAAGTATGATGAGCTAACCTAGAAATATTGGCGTCATTCGCCGTTTTGTAGTGAGAGGACTGTTACAAGGATCATGAACAAGTAGCACTAACAGCATTTGTTAGCACCAGGAGCACCTCTGCCTCAGTTTTGGGGTCAGTCTAGGTCTGTCAGTGTTGTGGGCCTGTTGCAGTTGAGAATCAGAGACAACTGTACATGTCGAACGTCACGAGAAGAGGAGCCATGCTGCCAAGATAACCGAGCAAAGTTCCTCTCTCCTGCCACTGCCACCAGTGATGATCCAGCCAGAAAAGATGACAAAAGCAGATGGGTTGGACAGTTAAAAGTAGATCAAACAGATTTAACGTCGTTCAGTACAAATGTGGGGGGGTGGCCAGAATACCAACGCTTTAAATCCTGACTATTCAAAGCCCTGTTTTTAAAACACCAACTGCAACAGCGTTTGCTAAATCTTTTTCATCTGTGACCACAGCCTTGCCTACTGATGCCTTTCTGTTACAAAATTTGGAACTATCACCATTTATTTGATGCCATCTGACCTCAGGTGCAGTCAGAAAGACATCAGGAGGCATGGTTAGAGAGAGAGAGAGAGAACCAGCAACAACGAAGCAGTCAGGGGGAACAGCATGAGCAAACAGAGAGCAAGCGGCTGAAAGACACAGGTAGACAGCGAGGTAGGAGGTCCACCACTGGGTCTTACTTGCAAAACACAGGTAGCGAAAGGAAAGCAGTAGGCATTTCTGGTGTGGGGAAACATCGTGAAGTAGGACAGCATGCTGCCAGGAGTCGGGGAAGTGCCATCACCTGGGAAAGGTATATAGGATGTGGGAGAGAATTGGAGGGCAGCAGACTGTTGTGAAGTAGTTGGGCCCCCTCCCCCACAACCGGCAGGTGCACATCATCCACTCGCACACCTGACAGCGACACACAGAAGAGAATGAGAGTGACAGGGTGAGAGAGAGAGAGAGAGAGAGAGAGCGTTGTTGAAGTCCTTTAGTCCATGTATCTGTTTGCTTCTACACCCACAGTCCTCTAACAAGTATTCTGTCGGTTCCCCTCCCTCTCTCCCAGTGGTACAGATGTGTTTCTGCATCCATCGGGGCATGAACAAACAGCAATCCTGTCAGTCCTCCTCCCTCCCTCTCTCTGTCTCCCAGTGCTACAAGTGAGTGTTTCTTTTCTGCATCTCTTGTAAGGACTTAGCAGGTCCATATCATTGCACTGCCCAGTGCGTGATATCATTGTTGGGGGAGGCAGGGGGGCACAGGGGGTCAATGTCTGTCTCCACCTACTGCTGTGTCAGTGACAGAGAGAGTGACAGCGAGTGGCAGAGCAGGTGGCAGATGGTGAGCCAGTGTTTGCGTGGTTTTGGTCGAGACAGAGAGAGAGAGAGCGAATTTAATTACATTGTGTCTGTGCACGTCTAAAGTCCTCCTGTACCCAAGAAATGCTCTGTAACAGAAAGATATCAGGAGGCAAAGACTTGGATGCAGCCTAAGGGATAAAACACTAAATATTTTCATTTATTTACTTTTAGTATTGCTGCATATCATGTGCTAAAGTTAAGAAAGTTTATCTCACAGCTGCAAAGTAAAAGAGTGACCTCTGTCTCTGTTTTCTACCAGATCATTGTGATGTCATTTGACCTCAGGAGCCTTCTATAATGAATGTATTATTTTATTTTACTGCTGCAAAGTAGAAGAGTAAGCACTAGAAAATGTCTGCTTTTATGTCACAGCTGTAAAAGATTTAGCAAACGAGGTCGCGGTTTGTATTTTTAAAAACTGGTCTTTCAATAGTCAGGATTTAAAGCATCAGTATTCTGAACATGTCCAGGGCAATCAACCATCGGGATTCAGTAGGGATCCCCTAGTGAGCTAGGTTCACTAGGAGAGATGACTCAAAGGCTCAAATATTGGCTGCTGTAATTCTTATTCAACAGTGAAAATAACTGTAGCTCCTACTAAGCTAGTCGCCTGGGAGAACTGGCACAGCACTTCACCCATAAAGGATGTTTCAGATGAAGCTTTTACAGGCAAAGCACTGGGCCAGTTCTCCCAGGTGACTACTCAGTAGGAGCTACAATTATTTCTCTGTTGAATAAGAATTACAGCAGCTGATTTTGGAGCCTTTGAGCCATCTCTCTTCGTTATACTAGCTAGCTAGGTATACTAGCTGTTAGCCCCCCAATTTTGGAGCCTTTGAGCCATCTCTCCTAGTTATATATAATAATCATCAGAGTTCAGTCTCATTTTGTTTTTTTCTTGGGTTGTATGATTGACTACTAAAGGAATGCAGTCTGTGATGTACAGACTCTCGTCACCATTTTAAATAACATTGCTTAATAAAATGTTAAAAATGCTGGTGGTATGAATTTTGCTGTGGTTGACCTTGTCCTTGTTCATAGCTTAAGGGGAGATCAGCAGTGCAGCTGAGTACACTCATTAATGTTTCAATCTCTGGTTGGCAACACTTAGAAGAGTGATCAAAGTAGCATTTCAACTTTGAGTTCATACTATTCGCCTAGCAGTCTCATGAATTTTGTTAACTCTGTTCTCATTGTCCGGGTGTAGGATGAGCATGTATGGGTGGTCAAATGGGTTGGGTTAAGACCGACACACCTCTGTGGGTCATGTGGTGGAGATTATGGCAAAGCCAAAGGAGTTCAGTAGAAGCAATAGGTGGTGTCTGGAAGATGTCTCAGTTGTGATTGAACAGTGCTCATTTTTTTTCCATGAGAGGCCACGAAGGATAACAAAAGGTTAAACCAGTAGAACAATGTGCTGTTTTTTTTTTTTTTTGATTGGGGTGGTACTGGTACAACTGAACACACCTTTTAGCTGTCTCTGATTTTGCCCAAGAAATGTCCTTTTTCCTCCTAAAACTGACATTCATGTCACTAAAGTGTAGTGATTTAAAGTGTAAAATCATGGCAAACTAATTGTCAATTTCCTAGTCTATGTTACTCTGCTAGATGTATCTTATAATCCACCTACTCTCGTGTCCTGCTGTGTATATTTTGTATAATATTAGTTATCCTGTTAATTTATATATGCTTAATGCCTGATCTGTTTTAAGTCACTTACCTGGCTTTCCACTGTAATAATTTTTGTAACATTGTTAAATCTCTATATCCTGTATATTATTATTGTATTTATTTACCGTGCTGTGTTCACCATTGTCACCCGGGTCATCACTGAAAAAGGGACTGCATGGTCTCAGTGGACTTACCTGGTTACCAAGATTCTAATAAATAAATAAATAAAGGTCCAGTTCTCTATCAGCAAAGGCACGTCATAGTAAGCAACGCATTATAAGAGGCTCCTTGAGATCTGAGTATCATTTTTTTTAAGATTTAACCTTGGTTTTGGTCATTTGTCCCTGATGTTTTTTGAAGCCCTGTCCCTGATCTGCACTGTAGGAGGTTGAGAGGTATGCAACTGAACAGTTGGTACATTAGCAGGTAGAGGGTAAGGGATTTGGTCAAAAGAAATATAGGGAGTTTCTGGTTGTAGGAGTAAGTGAGTCTGTTTAAAGGCACATTTTGTTTTGGAAAAAAAAGACTCATGGATGGAGGAGGGAGAGGGGGAAAAGATGGATAACATTTTGAAGGAAACATGATTCGTCTGGGGCCAGGTGCTGGGGCTGCTTTTGTCTGGGCTGAGGGAACATCATAATTTCGGACCCTAGCTGTGTCCATCCCAGCAGTACAAGTTCCTGGAGCAGCCTCTGACTATCACTGACAAAACAATGCCTTTACATTTTATTTCTTTTTTAAGCTTTTTGGGGAATTTCCTGAGAGCACAATGTAGGCACTATATGTTTATTAGGTGTACATAACCAGTTTATGAAAAGTAATATAAAGTAATATAAAAAGTAATATGCATTATAGTTACAGTTACTGATTATTTTTTATGTAAATGTAATCAGCAACTGATTACTGTTTAAAAGTAACTTACCCAACACGGGGGAGTGCAGTTATCCACTTTATTGGAGTAGAAGAATCAGGGGGTACTAGTCACAGGGGACATGAATAACTCAGTGCAGTGTAGAAAGGTGGCGGCCAAGGCTAATAAGATGCTGGGTTGCATTGCCAGGGGAATCACCTCTAGGAGAGAGGAAGTCATTCTACCGCTGTACACATCACTGGTGAGACCTCACTTGGAGTACTGTGTCCAGTTCTGGTGCCCCTATTTAAAGAAGGATGTCAAACTACTGGAGGAGGTCCAGCACAGGGTGACAAAGATGATACTTGGGCTGGGGGATAAACCATAAAAGGAAAGACTGGTGGAGCTCAACATGTATTCCCTGGAGGACAGGAGGGAAAGAGGGGATATGATTGAGACCTTCAAATACTTAAAGGGCATGAATAGGGTTAGTACTGAGGGCATCTTGCCAGGGGGGAGTGGACGGCTCTTGCCAGGGACTTCCTCTGCATTCGTTGGAAGAAAGGAACACCTCAGGGTTGAGGCGCTGGTAAACCAGGCGGACCTCCCCCAACGAAAATACGAGACACTTGGTTTGCTGACACTGTTGGGAAAAGAATTCATTGGGGCTGGGTAGCAGCAGCAGAAGTAACAGCTGCAATGAGGACTTGATTTTCTCCACACCAGCCAGCTCTTTGTTGTAATTGGAGCCCCAGCAACATTTGGCGCCAAACTGCCATTTCAAAAGGCAGCAGCACCAATTGGCTCAAACAGCAGTGACGCTCGGGCAGCCTGGCTTAAAGGCTGGCCCGATTTTTCGAATTTGGGACTGCATCTCACCAGGGGAGGGGTGGGCGGCTGTTGCCAGGGACTCCCCCTGCATTCGTCGGAAGAGAGGAACACCCCGGGGTTGAGGCACCTGTAAACCGGGCGGACCTCCCCCGTTGAAAATACGAGACACTTTGTTTGCTGACACTTTTGGGAAAATAATTAATTGGGGCTGGGTAGCAGCAGCAGAAGTATCGGCTGCAACAAGGACTTGATTTTCAGTCCACCCACCCACCCCGTTCCCTCCTCCACTTAAATGCCCAGTAGCCACGTCCTCCCGCTGCCCAGGACCAATCGGCTCTGGCAATAGGCGGGAACTCAGCTACCATACAAAATCTATTAGCATACCTGTCTTACAATTTTAAAGCACCCTGTGTTACAGTTGTCAGCTAGCAGCAGATCTGTCTTACAATATCTAAAGCACCCTGTTATACAGTTTATTAGGTGTATGATCACATACTGTTGTTCAGTTTGTTAGGAGTTAGGTGTTAGGTGTATGATCACATATCTCTCAAGGGCGTACTGACTATTTTTTTGACTGAGTGCCAGCATAGTTAATCCTGTCTACTGCACTGCCCTGTAATTTAACTGTTCCATGTTGCTCGCATAGCACAGTATATCACGGGTGCTCACAAACTTTGAGGCATAATCAGTGCTCTTGTGTATGAGTGGGCTCACAATTTACAGTAATAGTTTATGGTAGCTGCTGGATAACCAGCTGTATTCAATGTTTTGTCCCGTGTGAGAGTCACCACTGGCTGCTGCTAGGGAACCAGTGATCAGCATTGTTCTGTGCCATTGCCCTCTGACATCTACCTCTGGTATTGACATGGGGAACCCTCAGCATCTATTTAAGTTAGTGTCACTACTTCCACTCATGTGTACACTTGCCTTTAGTCTCCTCACTGTCCTTTGCATCCCCTGGCATACTGCTGCTGGTGCCCCTATTGCGGGAGAACCCCGGGGCACGTGTACCCAGCAGGTCGAGACTGAATTCACATTTTCCAACCTATTAGATGAAGGCAGACCAACCTATTAGCTGAAGGCAGACCCCCATCCTGGGTTCTCTGCAGTCTTGACCTGAGGTGCCTCCTGTGCCCTGCCCCCATGGTCAGGCAATATGGCTGCAAGCTGTGTGCCAGGGATGGCTCCTACCATGACGATCTCCAGCACATCGACTGGTCTGCAGTATGGAATGGTCAGGACTCCTCATCTGCAGTCAGTCACTTCCTCATCACTTTTAGGACTCTGCAGGATAAGCATGCCCCCTCATCAGACAGAGAGTCAGGGGATCGGCTACAAAGTGGTTACATGGTAGCCTTTTAGCCCTCATGAAGTACAGAGTTAAGTACTGGGCAAAATTCAAGGCCTCAGCAGAACAACCTGTATTTCAGCAGTACAGGAAGCTCAGAAGTGAGTGCAGAAGGCTATAAGGGCTGCTTAAAGTGAGTTTTGTAAAACTGTGCTGCTGATCACAGCCAGGGACCCCAGGAGGTTCTGGAGAAACATTAAAAACATAGTCAGTGGTTCTCAGAGCGGTGAGACCATTGATGTGATTATTGATGGTGTCAGCTGCAACAACTCACTAACCATCACAAATGCATTTAGCCTATATTTTTCGGACCTGTCTGCTTTCACCTCATCATTCTGTCATAGTGGAGGTGACAACGGTGAACGGGTCCCAGCACCGTCACCACCTTACCTGCCCTTTAATTTTAAGGCCGTGATGGTGCAAGAGGTGCAGAGATTGCTCTCAAGCCTCTCCCCATTCTCGAGTGCTGTCCTTGATGGGTTGGAACCGAAGCTCCTTAGTCTTGGTGCTAGTATGATTGCCCCCCCTGGTGGCTTATATCTTCAATTTGTCCCTGTCATCGGCTGTCATTGACATGTGAAGAAATTGGCTCTATTTGTGTTGTTAGCCATTCGGATTATTAGTTGTTTAGTATGCGATCTCAGATTTACTGATCTGTTGTTATTGTTTATATTGCACTGGTTTTGAAGCGCTTGGTTTTTTAGTAGCTTATAATAGTAATAAATAATAATAATAAATGTTATTTTGCACAAGCACCTTTCAAACTGTCAAGGCGCTTTACAAAAGATAAAGGCAATCATGATAAAAACAGTAAACATCACAATAAAATACAACAGAGGATCTAAAATTATTCGGTGCCACCAAAAGCATGACACCATAAAAAGGTTTTTAGTGCCTGTTTAAACCCCCCACAGTCATGCACTCATGAAGCGGACGGGGTAGAGAATTCCAAGGGGTAGGGGCCACGGGCCCCTGAAGATTTCAAAGACACCCTAGGAATCTCTAGCAACCCCTTGTCAGCCGAATGCAACTGTCACACCAGGCAGTAAGGCACAAGAAGCTCTTTCAAGTAGTCAGGGCCCAGTCCATGTAGGGCTTTATAAGTCAGTAAACCAACTTTAAAGGTAATCCACCAATTAATCAGCAGCCAGTGCAGATCGCTCAGTACAGGAGTAATATGGGAAGCTAGAGAGGCCCCCGTCAACAATCATGCTGCTGCTGCATTCTGCACGAGCTGCAGGTGGTGGATATCAACCCTAGGAAGCCCTAAGTACAGGGAGTTGCAATAATCAAGGCGTGAGGTCACAAAGTCATGGACCAATGTAGGCAAGTCCCCGGATGGAACCAGATGCTTAATCCTGGAGATATTCCTAAAGTGTTAAAAGGAAGTCTTGATGACGGACGACACCTGGGCTGGTAAAATCAGCCCATCGTTGAGCACTACCCCCAGGTTTTGCACCCATTCAGAGGATAGGATCTGAGAGCCCCCAATGAAAAGTCCAGAGGGCTGATCAGCCCACAGCCCCTCTATCCGCCGACCCAGGTCCCCTACCATCACCTCCGTCTTTCCGGCGTTCAACTTTAACCAGATCAAGTTCATCCAGTCCTGGATTTCAGCAAGGCAGGTATTAAAAACTGAGATAGCTCTATCCTGGTCTGGGGCAAAAGACAGGTAGTACTGGGTATCATAAGCATAGCAGTGAAACCTCAGCCCATACCATCTTACAATGTCTCCGAGGGGCAGCATATGTACTGCAAACAACATGGGGACAGCACTGAACCCTAAAGAACCCCACATGGCAGGGAGAATGGGGCCGAGGAGAAAATCCCAGAAACCACTCTCTGACTCCTGCCAGTGAGGAAAGGTGTAAACCACCTGAGGACCATACCTGTCAGTCCACAGATGGACCCCAGATGTCCAAGCAGAACCCCATGGTCAACAGTGTCAAAGGCTGAAGAGAGATCAAGGAGAACCAAGATAGAATGGCTTCTCCAATCTCTCACCATCAAGAGATCATTGAGCACCTGAACCAGTGCTGTCTCAGTACTGTGCCTCTTTCAAAAACTGGACTGGAGAGGTTCGTAGATGTTATGGATGGTCAAGTGGTCATTCAGCTGTACCACTATTACTTTCTCGAATCACCTTCCCTATAAAGGGAAGATTTGAGATTGGTCTGTAGTTGGCAAAATAATCCAGGTCCAAAGAAGCTTTCTTTAGGAGGGGGTTACCACCACCTCCTTCAGGGAGCTTGGAAACTCACCAGATTCCAGGGAGCACTGGACTATCTACACCAGGACTGGGACGATCATGTCCCAACAACCCATAATCAAGGAAGTTGGGCCCTGGTCCAAACTACAGCACGTAAGAACACATACCCTGGACAATCTGCATGACATCCACAAGTTTGGGCAAGGCAAAGGTACTCCAGGAACCTTGAAGTGAGGTGACCAAACACCGATCATCAACAGCTCCCATAGAGTGAGTCGAAACAATGTCAGACCTGATGTTGGCCACCTTATCCGCAAAGAACCGAGCAAGTTCATCGCACTCCACTTGAGGAAAAAGGTCTTCAGAGCTGCAGACAGGTTGGGTTGCACAACCTGTCAACAGTTCAGAAGAGCTGAGCTGGTCAGTTCTGAGTGGCAGCGATCTCCCCGGACAGGAATTCTGCCTTCTTACGGGAGATCGCTGATTGGTAAGTCTGATAATGCTCAACCAATCTAAGGTGGTTGGCATCCAGGGTGGATTTCTGCCAACGCTGCTCTAACCTACGTCCAACTCGCCACAACTCCCTCAAAGACCCATCAAACCAAGGGGTCTGAAGGTGAAGGGGGAGAGGATGAACACAGATGGGAGCAATCAAGTCCAGGCTACAGAAATGGCCTTATGATAGGCCACAACTAAAATCACTGGACTCGAGCTGGCCACAGGAAACTCCGAGAGATCAATCACCGCCGCTAGGCCTCCAGGGCTCACCTCCCATAATGGGCAGTAACTGACCTCCACAGGGGCAGGCCTTCGAAGGGGGGCACAAAAGTTGAACCTCATGGTGTAGTGATCGGACCAACTGACAGGCTCCACCTCCAAGTCAGAGGCCTCGATCCCCAGGAGGAAAACCAAATCAAGAGAGTGACCGTGTTTATGGGTGGCAGAGGGAACAACCTGTGTGGGGCCCAGAGATGTCATAAGCTGGAGGAAGTGTTTTCCGAACTGCGAGAGTTCATCATTGACACAGGCATTGAAGTCACCCAGTACCATCAATCTGGGTGGCTCCAATGCCATGTCGGTGACAAAATCTGCTACTTCATGCAGGATTAGCGACTCATCCCCAGGTGGACGGTAGACGAGGGCTAACCTGCAACCTACACCAGCAACCACAGTACACTCAAATGATTTGGCTTCCTCAACTGGAACACTTGTGAGGCCCAACTCAGTCTTGAAACAGACTGCCACCCCCCGTGATCCAATCTCGAGTGGTGTATCACCGAGTACCCGGACTGCATTGCAGTATCCAAAATAGGGCCAGTATTTTCATCCAGCCAGGTCTAGTGATGCAAGCCAGATTGGTTGTTCCAACAAGATCTGCAATAATTGCAGTCTTATTTTTAATAGATCTGGCATTGCATAACACCTCTCGAGTTGGATGGGCTTCAAGGGCGGCCCCAGCTACTTGCCTGCCATAAAAGGCAGTGCCCTTGGATATGGAGACTAGACATGGGGCACCCTTTTCAAGACTCCATTTTGCCCCAGGGTGTCTTCTAGGCCTAACCAGCCCAATGTGAGAGGGGCGTTAATTCGTCCTCCAATGTCCATACCCCTCACACCCCCTCCTACGAACAATACCCAGCTCACGACAGCACTGGTAAGTTGACAATAACAAAGGAGAGGGGGGAAAGGGATGGAGGGTGCGGAGAATGGAGGACGAATAGTTCACGACTGGGGGGGGAAACTTACACATTTCACAAATTAAACCAGTATCAAAGTACATAACAATCAGGCACCCAACCTCAATAGGACCCTCAGAACAATAACAATAAAATTAGACAAAAATACCCAACCAACTAAAAATACAAAAGTCCTACACCACCCAAACAAAACTATACTACAATAAAACTATAATAAGCTAAAATTATAAAACATCAGTCCAGGCTCCAAAGTCTCTAGGTAGATGATGTAGATCCAGGGGAGCAAGATGGTGAAATATCATAGGGAATCCACTCCAGGGATGTCCAAGTCACAGAAAAACTGAGAATATAAGTGAAACTTAAAACCAGAGAACAAAATGAAGCTAAAGTACCCCTCTTTTCACTAAGGGGTACAAATTAAATAAACATAAAACAAGCAGCATTTAATGCAATGTCAACCCCCAGGCACTCTCACTACCTGGGAGCCAAAAAGTAAACTGGGCACTCTCACTGCCCAAACAAAGTTTGTAACAGAAAAGTAAAATGTATTCTGACCGCAAGTCTGAGGTTTTGACACTTCAGAATCCTGTAGATAGATTCCTTAATGGTAGAAAACCTCCCAATATAATCCAAGTCTTCTTCAAAGATGAAAACACCCGGTAACAGTCCAGGTACTTGTTATGAACCGAGCCAGACACCCCAAAGCTCTATCTGTAGGGGCTGCCGCTAAAATTGTCTGCCCCACCACCTCGACACCCCTGTCTGCACCAGCCCAACAACTGGCCAATGAGGGGCCTCGAAAGAACCACAGGCCTACCTGCCGGCTCCACGGTCAGTCAATACCTGATCTTCCCAGGAAGAAGTAGCCTACAGCGGCTAACCACCCACAGTTACAGGGTAATGCTGTCCTGGTCAGACAAACTCCACGGCAGTCTCAAAATATAAATCCACAAGCTGACGGCAGATGAAACTCCCTTTTTAAAATCTCTGCTCCATGTTCTTGGCTAAATGCACCCTTTACTGCATGGCACACTCTGAAACACAATCCTGGAGAACTCTTCGCCACAGGTTCACAGCACTCCTCCTGAGTTCCTGTATTCAGTCCATGCACACGACCGAGCATTCCTTCTATTGCACACATCGACACAATTGCCACACTCCTCAACGAACTCAATCGGAAGGTCAGGTGGACCCCATTATCAATAACAATTAAGAATGCATAGAACACACAGTCAAAAGACCTCTTCTCCACCAGCTCCACCAGCTCACACTTTACTCTCATCTTGGGCAGTAACAGGCCCGATCACACAGCCAATGCAGACTCCCTGGCTGGTCGAGCTGCTCCAACAATACTCCAAACTAGGAAAGTTAACTATAAAACTTAAATACGACTATATAAACGGCTATACAATTTTAACAGAGAGATTAAAGGCAGTAAAAAAGTTAAGCGCCAGAAACTAACAATCAGCAAAGTTGAGCGACTTCAGCATGCCCAGCGTGGCGGCTACTCACATCACCCTTTTTAACTCATTCTCGTTACGCAAGAATAATACATCTCCTCTAGTTCGTCTATTCTCTAGACTATATAGGTTCAGTTGGTCAAGTCTTTCTGCATATGTTAGCCTAGATTGTCTATGTATTAATTTAGTTGTTCGTCTTTGTATGCTTGCAACCAATTTAACATCCTTTTTTTAAATATGGTCACCAAAATGGTCACCCATAATCCAAGATCGGCCTAAGACATATTCTGTAGAGTAGGATCAGGCATTGCTCATTTCTTGTTATGAAAGCTTTTTTTATATACCCCAGTAACGTATTGCTTTTTTGGGTGATTAACCTACAGTGGTTAGATGGTGTCAGTTTATTATTGATCAAGATTCCTAAATCTTTTTCTGTCTTGCCCATAATGAGTGTAGTGTTGCTCAATTTGTAAGAATTCATGAGGTTGTTCTTGCCCAAATGTAGGACTGTGCACTTTCCAGCATTAAATCTAATTTTATTTGTTTTGGCCCAGGATTCTATTTTTTCCAAATCTCTCACCAAGGTTTGATATTTATTTATACTATCCATTTCTACCAGTAATTTTTTGTCATCTGCAAATGTAATTATTTTATTATGTAGTCTGTATTGCATGTCCCTAATGTATATACTGAATAGTACTGGTGTGAGCACCAGCCCCTGAGGAACCCCACTAGAAACTGTCCTCTCACTTGATAGTCTCACGCCCACCCTTACTTGTTGTTGTCTGTCGAACAACCATTCTTCTATCCATCTTATAATGACTGGGTCTACTCATATGTTTTTTAACTTGGGCACTAGTTCATAGTGAGGCACTGTGTCAAACACTTTCTGAAAGTCCAAAAAGATGACAACGGAGGGCAACTAAAATGCTACAGGGGATGGAGGGCAAGGCCTACGAGGACAGGCTGAATTAGCAGAATACGTACATGCTGAAGGAGAGGAGGGATGTGAAGAATATGATTGAAATGTTCAAGTATTTGAGGGGGATAAACAAAGCTAGCACTAAAGGGGTGTTTAACTTAAGGAAGGGTAGGGACTCGAGGGGGAATGGACTAAGATTGGAGGGTGGAAGATTTGGGAGGGAGATAAGGAAGCACTACCTAAGAAGTTTTAGGGTGTGGGACAGAGCGTGAGGGAGGGTCTGGGTGGAGGGGGCTGAGGCTGTCATGGGAATGGCAGATGGGAAGGGGATTGGGGCAGCTGCAATCTATAGAGCTAGCTGCACACTCAGGCAGATATTGATAGACCAGGTGGTCTGTTTCTGCTGGCAGATTCGTAAGTTTGTATGTACCTTTGTTTAGGCTAGAGCTGATCCCTTCATAAAAAGTTATGAGGTTTGTTGTACACAACATTCCATGCTCGAGTCCGTGTTGTGTGGTGTCCTGTTTCCTTAATTCCAGTATATTTTTTCTATGTATTCCTTTAACAA
This sequence comes from Neoceratodus forsteri, assembly GCA_016271365.2. Classification (NCBI taxonomy): domain Eukaryota; kingdom Metazoa; phylum Chordata; order Ceratodontiformes; family Ceratodontidae; genus Neoceratodus; species Neoceratodus forsteri. The sequence continues at coordinate 191,773,446 of CM057458.1, forward strand.
CCTTTCCATAACTTTGCAAGGAATAGAGGTAAGGCTTATCGGCCTGTAGTTATATGTTCATAGGTGATATACAAGCCAGGAGGTCAAAAATACCTTTAATGGCTTGCCACTAATTAGTGGAAATGCCTGCAACTCTGTGTTCCCATGTATTTGTCCAGACTGTGTTTAAATGTTAGCATAGTGCTACATGACACCACTGTCTCTGGCAGTGAGTTCTATACATTCATGACTCACTGACTGAAACATTGACCTCTTGCATTTGTCCTATATATATATATATCTCCTTTCAGTGGAAAATAATGCGATCTCGTATTCAGTGTGTTACTTGAATTCTGTAATCCTATGGACTCCCATAGGAATCTATTTTTACTAGTGTTAAATACATAGCAAAGATTGTCTCTTAATCTTCTATAGTCCAGAGAACATAAATTCAGTTCTCTCAGTCTGTCAGCATATGATGTATTCTTCATATTATTTAATTTTTTAATCATTTCCTTTGGACCCCTTCATGTAGCCTTTTATCTCTGAATGTTTGAGGTGCACACAATGGAGAACAATACTCCAAGTGGGGTCTGACCAGTGAGGTGTACAGTGGCCTAATTATTTTTGGCTCCCTACTTCGTATGTTTCTCAGTATACAGCCCAGAATCCTTATTTATTTATTTATTTATTTATTTATTTATTTAAGTTTAGGATTAATACCTTTGAGTCAAGGACTCATTTTCAAAGGTTCCGAATCAGTTAAACAAACAGATACAGGCAACATAACAGCACAGCAGTGGATTACAAAATAAGGTTACAGAAAGTTGTACTTACTTTTAAGTTCAACTAATACATTGTAGTCTAGGTTTTACTAGTACACAGGAGTCAAACATTGTAAGTTTCACTAGTACACAGGAGCCTAACTTTGTAAGTAACAGCACTAAGTGCGGGCATAGCAGTATTAGAAACAGGAAATAGGGGAGAGGCCAGGGATTGACTCTCTGCTGAATAGTACAGGGGGCAAGTTGGGGGTGGATGCTGGATGGTTGCCAGAGCAGTAGGCTGAGCTCACCAAGTGGTGGGCAGGGGTAAGAATGGGGGTGGGGGTGGGAAGCAGCCCAAGGAAGGCATTTTCAAACATTTGACATTGTGACATTTTTTTTTTATTTATTTAAAGTCTAGGAATTACAACCCTTTGAGTCCGTGACTCATTTGCAAAGGCTCCATGTCTTACATAAATGGATTAGAATATAGTATAACATAGAATATACAATACAGTCAACATTACTGGTACAGAAAATGACAGTAACCTTCCAAGGTGAAAGAAAAAAGAATAAACACAAACAATGGAACGACAGCAATTGTGAAGTAATGATGCATTAACATTTTTAAGTTTCATCTGCAGTCATAGTGGGAGTTTGATATTATGTGCTTAAGTAACTCATGTTTGTAAGACCCAAACCTGGGAATTGATAAGACAGAGTCAGGGATTGAGTTCATCCAGAGTGGTGCCCTGTAGCAAAAGGACCTTTGGCCAGCAGTGGTCTTTCTGGACTGTTAATCTGGAGCGCATGCTAAAAGATAGTTTATTTGTAATTAGCACCCCCAAATCTCTTTTGTTATCTGTTTCTATAAGGGAAGTATTACCAAGACAGTAAGCAAGCTGTGGGGTCTTATTTCCCAGGTGCATAACTCTGCACTATTCAGCATTAAATCTCAGTTTGTTATTTTCTGCCAATTTATAAATTATGACCACGTCTTGTTGTAACTTATTTCCATCCTTTTGATTAACGAGATCTCCAACTTTACTGTCATCTGCATATTTGACCTGCCATGTAGGGTTAGAGGTTTGCATCCCGGAGATAAATAAATTAAACAGAGAAGGGCCCAGAATGGATCCCTTGGCACCCCACTGGTCACATCCCCCCAGTCTGAACAAAAAACCCTGATTTGTACCACCTGCTTTCTGCCCTTCAGTTACCCACAATCTCCAGGTTTCCCTTTTTATAAATTGGGGTAATGATCGCCCTCTTCCAGTCATTGGGTCCATGTTCGATGGATTTATTGAATAATATTGTAACAGGGATACTAAGTTGTTCATCCAATTCTTTTAGGAAACCTGAACGTTTATTGGCTGGCCCTGGAGATGATTTTGGTTTTAAACCCTGTAATACTGATGTCACCTGATCTCTAGAGAATGTTTTATTTTGTAAGTGGGGTGAATCCCAAATTAGTTTTTCTGGATTTTTTTTTCATTGAATACTGAACTGAAAAACTCATTCAGGCATTCAGCTATGTTTACTGGGTCCTGTATTTTCTCATTGTTTAGTACTAGTGGACCAATTACTGTATTCTATTTTCAGCTCTGTTATTATTTATATAGGAGTATAATGCTTTCCGATTGCCTTTTGTATGTGAGAGTTTAAATTTGACTTTTCTTCTTTCATTTCAAATTAAGTATTTCATTTTTTTAGTTCATTCTTATATTTTTGTTTAGAGCGGTCTGAGGGATTGTTTTTGAGTGACTTGTAAATATGTTCTTTGCCTCTTTATTTTATTAGTTAACCAAACTGGAAGATTGTATTTGACCTTAGAGGGGACACATTTACTTTCCATTTCATTACCTTTTGTTCTAAATATTTGCCATATGCAAATATGTTCCCTACTTCTGAATGTAGGTTGGTTAAAATCAGATCTAGGGTATTTTGTTCCCTGGTGGGTTTGCTGACTTTCTGCTCAAGTCTTTTTTTGTAGAACTCTAAGAAATTATTTTTAAAGTTATTAGTACCTGGGAGTTCATCCCATGATATGCCTGGAAGGTTAAAGTCCCCCATGACAATAATGTTGTTTAATTCCTCAGCTAGTGCTAGTTCTTGGATTAGATTTGCATTGTATTCATTGCTATTAGCAGGGAGTCTGTAGCAGTTCCCAATAGTTATCTTTCTGCCAATGGTGGCTATCATTTGAATCCAGATTTATTTTGTGTTGTTTTGAGTATGCTGTGTAAGGGATATTTCTTCATAGATCAACTCTTGTTTTGTATAAATACAGACTCCTTCCCCATTCCTGTCTTCTCTGTTTTTAAAAAACGGATTGTAGTTGGGGATTTCCCTCGACCAATCGTTGGTATTGCCCCACCATGTTTCGGTAACACAAGCTATATCTATATTGTCTCTTGCTAATAGTATTTTAAGTTCTGTTTTCTTTAAGATAGTCAGGTTTCTTGCATTTGCAAGGGGGAGTTTGTAGTTATACCATTCATTGAATGGTTTGTGAGCTATTTTGGTGTAATTTGTGCCCTAATGCCCCGGGGTAGTTCTCAGTTTTTTCCCAAGTTAAAGCTCCCCCTTCTGCTGAGATGAAGGTCATCCCAACTGAACAAACCAAGGTAATTTTCAAATGTTTCCCAGTGAGTGATGCAGCCTAGATTGTTTTTTAGTGTTCACTTCCTCTGCCATTTATTAATTGATTTTCAATTCAATTCAATTTTATTTAACCAGGAATATACCATTGAGACAAATTAATTTACAAAGTGGTCCTGGAGGACAATGGAAACATACATGTAATGCAAAACACAAAACAACAGGAAAAATAACATCAGCATACAATGATGAAAACCAGTTATAATAGCACAGAATTCACAAAATATAAGAAGCTATGAGTGACACTGAAATTACTAAGATCTGAGATGGAATTTAGGTTAAGTGGATAGGAATTTGGGTAAAACAGAAAAATAGTGAGAGATACACACATATGATAAGGAGAAAGGAGAAGCAGTTCAAGGGGAGCAGATAAGAGCATGTACAGGGAAGAAGTGAGCTTAGAAATAAGGAGGAGAGAAGCATGGGTAATAGATAGTAAGAGGATTTACATTAATATAAATTAAGATTGTCAGAACTGCTTAGGTTGGACTAAAGATTTAGGACAAGCTATAAGGAGGAGAACTAATTGACATAACACTGACATTTTTCTGGCAGAGCAGAGTTTAATCTTGTCTTGAAGGAATTTGGACCAACTAATTGGGCTAGCTTCAAGCAGTCTTGAATGGAATTCCATACAGATTGGATGGCATAGCTAAGGGAGGCAGCACCAAACCATGTCTGGATTCTTGGAGTGTCCAAACAGATGCAGTCATAACGCCAGAGGGAGTATGACCGAGGTTTTAAAGAGGTTGCAGATGTATGGAGGTAATTTCTTAGTTAGAGCCCTGTATGCCCAGAGGGCAGCATTCTGGCATCCACGAGCAGTTAAAGACCCCCATCCAATCTGTGCATAAAGTAGACAATGGTGCATGTTAGTGGAGGCATTTGTAACAAACCTGATTGCCTTATGGTAGAGAGTGTCTATTTTAGCAAGAGCAGTTTTGGTCCCATGGCTGTACAGTATATAGGCATAATCAATGAGGGGCAAACACATAGCAGAGACAAGCCTTCATTTGGCCTCAAAGGTGATTAAAGGTCTGATTCTAAGAAAGATTCCAAGTCTTTGCTTAAGGTTTTTTTGAGTTCTTCAATATGAAGAGAAAAAGAAATTCAGTGATCCAACCAAAAGCCAAGGTACTTAAATTTATCGATGACCTTGATAGTTTGTCCCAAGATGGTAGTAATCTGTAAAGCAGATGGGAGGGTTTTTAGGTCACCTAATTTATCTTGAGGGGAGAATAACATTACTTTTGCTTTTTTTTGCATTGAGCAATAACTTTAGGTGAAACAGGTCACATTGTAACAAGTTAAATTATTTTTGGAGTTTCAGACAGGCTTTGTCTAATGAGGGTTTTGCGATGTAGACAACCATGTCATCAGTGAATCAGTGAACAGTAGCATTTGTAACCCTTTGACTGATGTAATTAATGTATATTGCAAAGAGAAAAAGCCCAAGGATTGAGCTTTGGGGGACACCTCTTTGCAGAGATTTTAGGGAGGATAGATCACCTTGTACAAACACTTGTTGCTGCCTACCAGTGAGATATGAGGAAAACCAATTGAAAAACATTACTATCAATACCTAGGTTATTCAACAGGGTCAGGAGTAGGTTATGGTGGATCCTGTCGAATGCTTAACTCATGTCCAAGAAAAGTGCACATAGTTTTTAGTATCCAATGCAGTCTGCCAGTCATTTGTGACCTTGGCCAAAGCAGAAATTGTGCTGTGAGTAGGTAGGAAGCCAGATTGGAGCAGATGTAGGAGTTTAGCATTCTCTAGATAATCTCTGAGTAGGGCATTGACTATTTTTTCTAGCAGCTTACAAAGGGTGAGTACTAGTGAGATGGGGCGATAATTGTTAAGATCAGATGGGTCACCAGATTTAAGGGGGATATAACTTGAGCTACCTTCCAGGCAGATGGGAGAGTGCCATGTGAAAGAGAAAGATTAAAAGGATGTTTGATAGGAGGGACTTGAATGAAGTAGCTGAGTTTTGAGAAGAAGGGGTCAAGACAATCAGCATCCACATTTTTATTGGGATCAAGGGCTAGAAGTAGATCTTCCACTTGCTTTAAGGAGACTGTACTGAAGCTGAAAGTATTGTCAGTGAGTCTGGCCACCTGATAGTGTGAAGGGCCAATGGAGGAATCAATTTTGCTTGCAGGGGAAGAATCAAAGGCCAAACCTGCTGCAGCAAAGTGATTGTTATGCTGTTCTAAGATGGATAACCTGTCAGTGTAGGTAATTCCATCTGAGCAAATTTTGGAGGGTAGTGGAGATGGAGGGCTGTGTCCCTCTACTTCACAAAGGACATGCCAGCAAGTTTGTTTTGCAGTAATTGTTTTTACTAGCCCTAGGAACTGTGAGTATGTCAGAAAAAACAGACCTCACATCCTTTTTCTGTTAGTTTATTTTTTTATTTGTATGAAGTCATTTTTTATTGCTTCATGATCTGAATGTCTGATATCATTGGTTCCTACATCAATTATAACAAGTGGTTTATCTCCTGCGTGTTCAAGAATACTGTCTAATATCCCAGTTAGACCTGACCCAGTTACACCTGAGATTCTTGCTCCTTTAAAGCTACTGCAGGTACAATTTGGTTTATCAGGGCCACAAATATACTTATCTGTGAATTTAATTATGGAGTCTCCCAGGACGTTGGTCTGCCTAACTGGGGTAGCCTCAAGTTACATGCTGAGACACTGTGGCAGTGGTTGACTGTCTATTTTATTTGGTTCCACTGTTTCACTACAGTTGGAGTTCATAGTGAGTCTATTGTCATCTGAGAGCTTATTGTTCTTCTTTTCTACATTCTCTGCAGGGTTACTTGGTTGAGTTAATTCCCGTTTTCATGCTGTGCTGTTGAGGGTGTTTCAACTGCAATTGGGGCATGTCCATATCTAGGATTATCAGGGGTTCATACTGGTTTGAAGTAGTAATAATAAAGTCCATTGTCCTCCTCCCTTTTTGTATTTTGCCTTTCCTCCCACCTTAATCCATTCTTCATCAACAACTTCTGAATCCACTCTTTTTTTCATTTTCCCAATTTTATCAAATGGTGAGGTGGTACATTGGGCAGTCTCAGTAGAATCCATAGTAACTGTGGCAGAGGACACCAGAAGGAAGTAGTGCCGTGTAACTGGACTTCTCTATTGGGACTAAAGAAGTAGAACTCTTCTACTGGGACCTTTAATATAGTGTAAAAAAAGTGTGTTTGTCTCAGTTAGCTAAAGTGGTTATCGGAACAGTTATCTAGGTGTAAATCTCTGGTGGTTGAAGGGGCTTGATTGCTGTGCAGTTTAAATTACTTGTAGAAAGATCTAGTAAGTAGGGGGAGTGGCTTAGCTAGAAGGAAACTAGATTCAAACACTGCCTTAGAAAGATTCTGTCAGAGACTTGGCAGAGGACACCAGAAGGAAGGAATGCTGTGTGACTGGACTTCTCCACTGGAACTAAAGAAGTAGAACTCTTCTACTCTCTACAGTCTTCTAAAAAAACTATATTGCCCATCTTCCCTCCCCCCAGCCTCCCACTCAAAGCTAGGTCTACTTTTATAGGCACAGGATTTGACTGACAACAGGAACTTCCTTTCTGGGAGCAGGAAGTGAGTGATCACAGTGCCAGCAAAGACGCACCATCCTAGAAGGGCAAGAGTACCTCTCCGGCCTGCTCTAGCTGCTGGAGGTCTGCCTCTAAGCAAGAAAGGGGTCTACTGAGAAATATAGGATCTTCTTGTCTCCGAACAGGACAATCAGGAGCTTAAGGGGCATAGAGGCAGTGAGTAAGTAGAGAGAGAAGAAAAAAAAACATAGGCAAGAGTAAGATTCCAATCAATAGTGAAAGGGCCAGAAATAAGACATGACAGGAGTGGTGCAGTGCAGTGGCTGTGGAGCAGCAGTCTTCTGGGTGATGTTCTGGAGGATGTGGTGTTGTCCCATCTGCAGGCATCTCTCTGGGCTGAGGGGGGAGGTTGCTTATTTCCAAGCTGAGTTGGCCAGGATTTGTGGGACCTCCTCTTCCATCCAGGGACCACCAGGGCCACTGCTGTTGCCTCAGAGGTTGCCAAGAAAGAGGAGCGGTTGGACCACAGTGGGCTCAGGGAGGGTGAGGGTGGTGAAACAGAGGCACATCCCTCCAGTTGTACCTCTGCAGAATTCCTATGCCATTCTGGTAAAGTGTAGTTCCTCTATGGAGGCATCCACAGTGGAGACCAAAGAGGATGCTGGGAACCTCCACAAAGGAGACCCACAGAAGGGTGCATGGGACCCCACAGGGGAAGGAAACAACTCCTGGTGGGGGACTCCGTTGTTAGGAAGGTAGAACTGGGGGAGGAAGGGGAGAGGGAAGTAAGGTGCCTGCCTGGCGCCATGGCTTGGAGGAACAGGGAGCGAATCCTCAGGATTGCTGGAGCAGCTGCACAGAGGAGGGAGCTGGATGTCATTGTCCACCTAGGGACAAATGACCTGGCTAAGAAAGGGATCAGAGCAGTGCAGGAAGAGTTTGTGGAATTGGGGAGGCGCATTAGACAAGTAGCATGCACGGTAACTTTCTTGGAAGTGCTGCCTTTCTATGGTGTACAAGAGGCGAGGGTGCTCCACACCATGGGATTCAATCAGTGGTTGAAAAACTGGTGCAGAGCTCAGGGATTTAGCTTCATTGGGGACTGGGGGTCCTCCCGGAGTGATGCAAGCCTATACTGTCATGATGGGTTGCATCAGTCCAGGAGGGGAACCAGGATCCTAGGTGATAGGTTTAAATGCTTCATTGACAAGTATTTAAACTAGCCAAGGGCGGAGGCACTGGAAAGGAGCAGAGAAATCCTAGCTCCCCAAAAAAAGTAATGGTAGGAAGTGCAGTAAACACCAACATAGAGATGTCGATAGGGAGAAGGGCAGGGGTAAATGAAGAAAGTGACAAAGGCAAGAAGGACAAGGATGGGGCAAAAAGGAGTAAGGGCATCATGAAATGGAGAATAATGAGTACCAATGTCCATAGCCTGGGCAATAATCTCCCCGAACTGGTGGCCTTGATGGAAGAGGGATGTCTGGATATCGTAGCAGTCACAGAAACATGGTACATAGACAACCATGACTGGGATGTTAACATACCAGGGTACGTAACCTACAGGAAAGACAGGGAGGGGAGAAGATGGTGAGGAGTAGCTCTCTATGTAAAGGAAGGGATAAAAGCAACTGAACAAAAGAGTAAACAGGGAGGAGAGGAGAGGAGGAACTGTGGGTCACCTTGGAGACTGGAAGCGGCACCACAATCCACACAGGGGTTGTATACAGACCCCCAGGTCAGGGGGAGGGAATGGACAAGAATATGATAGAAGGCATTCTTAGGATGGCAGAGAAAGGGGAGATACTGTTGGTGGGAGACTTGAATATGCCAGATGTTAACTGGAGCACACTTGCTGCAGCCACATCCAAGAGCAGGGCCATTCTCGATGCCCTACAGGTGGCATGTCTCAGACAGCTAGTTTTGGAACCCACTCATGAGGGAGCAATCTTAGACCTCATACTCTCAAATGGGGACACTGAGAGGATCTCAGATCTAGAAGCAGGTTGCCATCTGGGAACAAGTGACCATCAAACAGTGTAGTTCATGTTAAACTCAGCTACAGAGTCAAGCCATATAAAAGTGAGGGTACTGGACTTCAGGAGGGCTGACTTTGGCAAGATGGGAGAGTGCCTCAGAAAAGCACTAGCAAACAGGCTAGAAGGAGGGGTGGAGCAACAATGGGGAATCATCAAAACTGCCATCACAGAGGCAACAAGCCTTTGTGTGAAGCTAATAAATCAAAACAAAAGAAAAAGCCACTATGGTTCTCAAAAGAGGTGGCGGGGAAAGTCAGGGAGAAAAAGATAGCATTCAGGAAGTATAAAGCAACACAGAAGGAGCAGGACAGAGAGCTGTACCAGTTAAGGCAGAAGGAAGCAGGAAGGGAAACCAGAATAGCAAAGGGCCAAACTGAGGAAAAGATAGCCAACTCGGTTAAGAAGGGGGATAAAACTTTTTGTAGGTACATCAGGGAGCATAGAAAGACAAAGGGAGGGATAGTGAGGCTGAATAGAATGAACGGTGGGTGGGCAGAGGGGGATAGTGAAAAAGCAGGTATACTGAATGAATATTTCTGCTCAGTATTCACAAAAAAGGGGTGGGAGGTGCCTAATCCAATTAACAGAAGCACTCTGGATAGGAAGGTCGATCCTAGTCCTTTCACAGAAGAAAGGGTTCTGAAAAAACTCCTAAAACTGAAGGTGGACAAAGCAATGGGGCCTGATGGAATTCACCCCAGAATTCTAAAAGAATTAAGGGGAGAACTAATGAAACCACTGACTACCCTTTTTAACAAAGCATGGGAGGATGGTGTGGTACCCGAGGATTGGAGGAAGGTAGATGTGATTCCCCTTCACAAAAGTGGGACCAAGACATAAGCAGGAAAATACAGACCTGTCAGTTTGACCTCTGTGGTAGGGAAAGTGATGGAATCACTTCTGAAGGAAAGAGTTGTTGAGTACCTAGAGGCCAGTGGGGACCAGGACCCAAGGCAGCATGGGTTCACAGTGGGAAGGTCATGTCAGATGACTCTAATTGATTTCTTTGACTGGGTGACCAAAGTAGTAGACCAGGGAGGGGCTGTGGACATGGCCTACCTAGACTTTAGCAAGGCATGTGACACAGTCCCACACAAAAGATTAATAGTCAAATTAACCAGCCTGGGAGTGGGTCCCAGGGTGGTAGCCTGGGTAAAACACTGGCTGGACAACTGGACACAGAAGGTTGTAAATGAAGTCCACTCTGAAGAAAGAGGGGTTACTAGTGGGGTACCGCCGGGTTCAGTACTGGGTCCAGTCCTTTTTAATGTCTTTATAAGTGACATTGCAGAGGGACTGGAAGGAAAAGTATGCCTCTTTGCAGATGACACAAAGATTTGCAACTGGGTTGATACACAAGGAGGCGTGGAAAGGATGACAAGGGACTTGGCAAGGTTGGAGGAATGGTCAGAAGTATGGTAGCCAGGATTCAATGCAAAGAAGTGCAAGATAATGCACCCGGGAAACAAAAACCCAAGGAAGATTACACAATAGGGGGGAGGTAGTAACAAAAACAAAAAAGGAAAGGGACCTGGGGGTAATCATATCAGATGACCTTAAGGTTAGCAAGGAATGTGAGAAGGCAGTAGGGAGAGCTGGGGGTATACTGGGATGCATAGGGAGAGGCATCACCAGCAGAAAACAGGAAGTTGTTATCCCTCTGTACAGACAGTTGGTGACACACCATCTGGAATACTGCATCCAGTTCTGGAGACCCCATCTCCACAAGGACAGACAGGATAGAGGCAGTCCTGAGGAGGGCAACTAGAATGGTGCAGGGTCTGCAAGAGAAGCCGTATGAGGAGAGACTAAAAGAGATCAATATGTATACCCTTGAGGAAAGGAGGGAGAGGGGGGCCATGATAGAAACATTTAAGTACCTCAGTGGAATCAACAAAGTCCAAGAGGGTAGCATCTTTCAGAAAAAGACATGTAAGAACAATGGGACACAATTTAAAGATGGGGGGTTGGCGGTTCAGGGGCAATGTGAGGAAGTATTTTTTCACAGACAGGGTAGTGGATGCATGGAACAGCCTTCTTGAGGAGGTTGTGGGGTCTAAAATTGTGGAAGAATTCAAGAATGCATGGGACAGACATAAGGCAATTCTTGTGGGGGGTAGAAAGAAAAAGGCTGTTGGTTAACTAGGATCTGTGGCTTATCCTGTAGGTAGGGAAATGGGCAGACTAGGTGGGCGAAGCGGTCCTTATCTGCCATCAAAGTCTATGTTTCTATGTCTATGTTTACATACTGTATTGTGGTAGTTTGTATTGGGGCGTCTATCAAAATGTCCTTCATTAGTGTTGACAGGGGAGAGTCATAGGTCATTTGTACACTCTGCTTAATGGTACATTTGTGCTTGTGGGTATATTGTTGTGGATGGCCTTTATTTCTTGGCCACATCTTCCTGGCTTTTTTTCTAGTATTTCTAGCTTCACAGTAAATTCACTGATTACACCAAATAGTTCAGTATTATGGATACATTTAATACATTTACAATATCCAGTAACAAATTTTTCCTTAAACATTTGAAAGATAGAACAGCTGGTGCACCAAACTGCAGTTTCCCCTTCAAGTGTCATAATTGTGTCAGCCATTGTCGTTTGTTGGTGCACACAGCAGAAACTGTTGCTTGAATGCAACTACAATTGTTTCTCGTTCCCACCAAATTATTGGGGTTTGTTGGATGATATGCATATACTGTATTAAACAAAGTAGGACCCAGAACAGATCCCTGTGGAACTCCACTAGTGACCTTTGGGACATGTGCCCTCTCAAGGCTACTTTCTTCTTTCTCTCTGACAACCTTGATTCAATTCAGTTTACTAGCCTACTGTTTATTCCCATCGCCTGAAATTTGGATATTAACTCATAATGTAGTATACTGTCCAAAGCCTTGCAATACTCCAAAAATGACCACTGCTGATGACCCTTTGTCCAGCACCCTGCTTGCATACTCAGAAAACATCAACTGGTTGGTCTGGCATTATCTGCCCCTCCTGAAGCCATGGGATCAGCACAAGTGAATTGTAGAGGTAAGGAAGCGGGGAGAGACGGCACCATAGATCAAGTGGGTCTGCAGCAAAAATGAAAGTAGGAAAAAAATGTGCAGACCGGGTGGACTAAACATCCCTTATCTCCCATCAGGTTCTACGTTTCTATGAGACCCATCCATAAGATTTTCCTTTTCTAAAAAACTTAGTACATCTTCTTTAATAATGGCCTCCAGTACCTTACCCACTACTAATGTAAGGCTCACTGGCCTATAATTGCTGTGATCAGATTTTGGGCTCTTTTTTAATAACAGAATTATTGTTGCCTCTCTCTCCATGCCTGTAACACCTGTACCACTGTGCCTTCATCCAAAGATTTTTAAATATTAGAGAGACCAGTGAGGCTAATTCATTTGCCACTTCTTTTAAAACTCTCAGATGCAGTCTATCTAGCCCAGTTGCTTTAGTAGGATTTATGTTGCCTAGTCTTTTTGCTATATCAGCCATGCTTTATCTACACCCTGCAAGGATCTGAGTCTTGGGATATTTATGTGTTCTGCCTCCCTAGCCTGAAGATCATTTTTCTCCCCCAAAGTACTGTTATATGAATGCTTTGCTGTTTGGGGTTTTGGGAGTGCATTCAGCTGAGGCACAACATCAGAAGGTGGGCTCTCCCTGCATTTAAAAGTTTGCGCAGGTCACTAGCGTGAGTGGTAGTGAGTGGCGCAAGCACCACTCATCAGAAGAAATCCATCCTGGTGTCTGCTTCTTCTTGTTTTGAGGACTCTGCTGCTTTGGACATTCAAAGTAATTAGCTCCTGTTTTGTTCAAGGTCCAAGTTCTGAGAAAGTTTGTTGTTCATTCTTAAAACATGTGTTTTAAAATGCTGTTGATTTATGTAGTTTTAGTTTTTCTTTTATTATGCCCAATTTTAACTGGTGTTTCTTTTGAAAGTAAAGGTAGTTTTCAGCTTTATTATTCTTGTCCATATTGCACAAGGCAAGAAAATGGCTGTACTTGGAAGGGATTTTCAGATTTTGGTCCTTTATCATGGTTAATTGATGGCCCTTTCTTTGGGGTTTGCTCTGACCTCAATTTACAATTAATTCAGCCAGTGTTCAAATTGGTTAAGGTCCTAACTAAAAGGGAAAGACAATTTGAGAGCAGGACAAATTACAAAAGGCTATTAATGTTGTTATTACTCATGTCAGGAACTGTGCATCCTCACCCTGGGCCTAATCTTTTTCAAGGGGATGAACCTGATTTTAATTCAGGGAGTTCTCATCCGGGTTTAGTTTAACCCACACTTACGATTGTACATTTAAATGTTCAGAGTTTGCCCTCTAAATGGACCCGATTTGTAGAATGGTCCCAGCTCCTCCTATCTGATGTTATCACCCTATACTGGATTCTGAGATTTATCTTCCTAGTTACAATTTAATTAGACAGGATAGAGTAGAAAAAAGGGGAGGTGGAGTTTAATTTATATTCACAGTAAACTTGAATTTACATAGATACATAGACAGTGTCGACAGATAAGGGCCTATGGCTCACCTAGTCTGCCTCTTTGAGTTTGTAACTTCAGTTTATGTTTTCCTAGAACTCTGTTGCCCCTTCCCCTGACTTCCAGAATTCCTTTATGTCTATCCCATGCATTCCCATGTTTTGGACCACCCATTGGGAAACTCAGGATGTGATATGATTTCTATAGACTTGATTTTAGGACAAAGTAAACATTTGATTCTTAGTACTGTTTATTTTCCCCTGGGTAGAATATCCCAGGGCCTTGAATTGTTAATCTCTTTTCATAGGGTCTTGCCCATTAACAGAGAATGGATTACCCTGGGTGATTTTAATTGTAGTTGGGACAAAAGTTTGAAAAGTGAAGTTAGTGAATACTGGTAGACCTGGGTGTTAAGCAATTAATAAAGCAAATTACAAGACTCAATTATAAATCAGGTGGAAGGACTGTTCTTGATTGTATTATGGTCACTCATGTACACAGGATAATTAATTGGGAGGTTATGCCTGATATCATGAGTGACTGACCATCATCCCATCACATGTGAATGGTTGGTTAGGGTACCTAGAGGGCCTCCCAGATATGTTGAATGTAGGAACCTGGTTAAGTTAACCCCATAGAAAATAGACTTGATTAAGGAAATAAATTGGTCTCCTTTTTTTTCTTGTGCCAATATTGATGGAATGTGGGATTTTTTCTGAAGTGCTTATAATGCTATTGCTGATAAGGCTGCGCCTTTGAGGAAAATAAGAATCAGATCTCTCAAACAAGAATGAGTGACAAGGGATATCATTCATTTAATGAGAAAACAAGATAAATGTTGGAAGCAATATAGGGCAACACAAAATTATGTTCTTCTCCAAGAGTATAAGACACTCAGAAACAAATATAGATCTGAAATTAGGAAAGCCAAGGTTGTTTTTTGTCTAAATGAACAAAGGAATTCAAGGAACAATTCCAAAAAAAAAAACTGGGACCTTTTGAATAAAATGATAGGAAGACAGAAAAAAGATTTTGTCCCTACTATTCTTCAGGATGGACAAACTAGTAGTGATCCCTCCCTGGTTTCTGATGTCTTTAATAGACATTTTGGGAATCTTGGCCCTTACAGAACCCCCATAGTTTCTGATAGTGGTATTAAGCCTGAGGATGCTTGTAATGAGATTAGTCCAAAGTTTCACTTTAAGCATGTTACTCCTTCTCTTGTAAAGAAATATATTTTGGAAAATAATCCAAAACCCTTTCAGGGTCATGATGGAGTAGATTATAGGATTATTAAATTAGGTATTAATTGTTTTGCGTATCCTTTATCCCATATTTTTAATTTTTCTTTGTGTAATGTTTTTCCCACTAGTTGGAAATTAGCAACCATAAAACCCATCTTGAAGAGTGGAAGCTCTTCCACTGTTTCAAATTATTGACCAATATCTCTTTTGCCACCTATTTCAAAAATTCTTGAAAAAAATTTTATGGATTAAACCCTGGCCTTTCTTGGGAAATATTCCCTTCTTTCAAGTAACCAACATGATTTTAAGCCAGGCTACTATACTGAAACAGTCTTGGTGGGGTTCACAAGCAGCGTACATGGTGCACTCGATAGAGGATACTTGTGTGTGGCTTTGTTTGTTGACCTCACCAAGGCCTTTGACCTAATTGAATTCGATCTTCTCCCTGGTGTTCTCCGGGGACTATGGTTTTCTGGTGAGGTTTCTGGGTGGTATCAAAGTTACCTATGTAATAGATATCATAGAACAATTATTGGTTCAACTACTTCTCATATTCTCCCTTTAGTTTGTGGTTCAATCCTGGGGCCACTTATTTATTCATTTTTCTATGAATTCAGCCCCTAGTATCTGTACTCAAACTGAGATGACTCTTTATGCAGATGAAGCTGTTTTATTTTGTTCTAGTCCCAGCCCTGAGACTGTTCTTTCCAGCCTTCAGACTGATTTTGGGCATCTGCAGGATTGGTTACTAATAAATCATTTGCTACTTAATTCTAAAAAAAACAAAGGTAATGTTTTTTCCCGTGATAAGAAAGCAACCTCTGATCTTCCTCCCAATACTGATAACAGGGGTAATGTAAGTGAACTTGTCCCAGTTTTTAAATATTTAGGAATAATTTTAGATGGTCAATTTACCTTTGAACCACACATTCAAAATCTTAGGAATATTTTGCATTAAAGGTTGGGTTCTCTATACCCTATCAAGCCATTTTTGACCCTTGGATCTAGAAAACTTTTGGTTCATAGTTTTTTGTTCTCAGTGTTAGATTATGGTATTTTGATATATACCACCACCTGTAGTAGTGTGTTAAATTGTCTTCAAGTTATATATCATTCTGCCCTGAGATTTTGGCTAAATATGCCTTATCAATCTCATCTTTCTGATCTACATGAACAATCCTTTCTCATTATCTTCTGATGATCTCGTTCATTTTAAAATGGGTATTTTCTTATATAAAGTAAAAATATGACTTCTTCCTCTGTCTGTTTCTTTAATGTTTCCCAGGGCATTAAATGCTCTATCTACCAGGTCCCAGTATACATTCATTTTTAAAATACCCCTATTTAAGAAGACTATTGGGCAAAGATCCTTATTATTCAGAGTGCCAGCATTCTTCAATAAGATACCTACTGAAACTGTTGAAAGCAATTCTATACAGTGTTTAAAAAAAAAGTTTCAAGTAGTATCTTTTTTCTCAAGTATGAATATATTTGTTTCATCTATGTGTTGTATAGCACTTGCTCTTTATGTGGATAGAGTGGTTTACTCTGAAATATTGTGTCAATAATTTGTATTGTATTTTAGATATGATTTGTCACCTGTGAAAATGGGCAGTTTTGCTCATCTGGTTTACAAGCATTGAAAATAAAAATGAAAATGAAAATTATATCCTTGTGATCAATGTGTCTGCATGATCTGCTATTTTAGTACATGCTTTTGCCTTGTAAACACTACAAAAGAAAGCATTAAAAACCACAACCATTTCTCTTTCGCTACGAACAGGTATTGACATTTACCTTTAATGGACGAACCTGTGTAATCTCTGATCTGTTGTTGTTAGATCTACTGATGCTTCAAAGAAAACTTTGAAAAACATGATATTTAGGCACCATTCAGCTTGTATGCCATATATATTCTATAGATGTATCCTGATCATTATTTATTATTGAGGAAATTTGAATGAATACATGATCTCTATACCTTAGAGTTTATCTGCCTATGTTGTTTACTCCATACTTCAAGTCATTGTCCTCTGCTGTGACATCACAATGTGTTGCCATGGGAGTAACTGTGAAACTGTGATGTCACAAGGAGTACATTATGACCTCAGATAGGGGAGAAAGCAACAGGAATAGATAAACTCTTTAGGAGCAGAGATCCTGTTTTCAGGCTGATTACACCAAACAGAGAATAGTGCATGGGCAACCATGTGCAACTAGCCTATTGTACCACCGAGGGGTTTTGATTACCTCAGACCTCGAGAGCGAAGCTCAAGAGGTCCGTGGTCATCAGAATCCCGAGATGGCACAATAGGTTGGTTGTGCATAAGGGTGCCCATGCACTATTTTCTATAGTGTATGGTCCCCCATTGCCAGTTTTTTGTTTTACATTTTTGAAATGAAAAAAAAAATGTATTCGTTGCTCTGTCGTGTTCTGGGAGTTGGGGCTGGTTGCTTTGTTTACATACATAGATACATAGACAGTGTCGTCGGCAGATAAGGGCCTATGGCCCACCTAGTCTGCCCATTTGAGCTTGTAAGTTCAGTTTGTTTTCCTAGAAGTCTATTTCCCCTTACCCCTGACCTCTAGAATTCCTTTATGTCTATCCCATGCATTCTTAATCCGTGATTGTTTCAGCCCCCACCACTTCCTCTGGCAGGGTGTTCCACTTGTCCACCACCTGCTCAGTGAAGAAATTCTTTCTCATGTTTCTCTGAATCGCCCCTCCTCCAACTTCATCCCATGCCCTTAGTCCTGAAACATCTTTTCCGCTTAAAAATAGTGTTTTCCTGCACCCTGTTCCTCCCTGTAAGATACTTGTATGTCTCTATCATATCCCTCTCTCCTCCTCTCCTCCAGGGAGTACATGTTCAGTTCCTTCAACCTGTCTTCATAGGATTTGTGATGCAACCCATGCACCATCTTTGTTGCCCTCCTCTGAACCTTCTCTACCCTGTCTATGTCCTTACGTAGGTATGGTCTCCAGAACTGTACACTGTACTCCAGGTGGGGCCTCACTAGTGTCTTGTATAGCGGAATTATGACCTCCCTTTTCCTGCTGGTGATGCCCCTGCCTATACATTCCAGCATCCTATTTGCTTTACCTGATGCCTTGTCACACTGTTTGCCTACCTTGAGGTCATCAGAGATGACAACCCCAAGATCCCTTTCCTGCTTGGTGCATGCTATATCCTCACCCCCAACTGATATATTGTGCCAGGTTTTTGTGCCCCATATGCATTATCTTGCACTTCTTTGCATTGAATTTCAACTGCCAAACCCTTGACCATTCTTCAAGTTTCTGCAGGTCCCTTCTCATTCTGTCTACACCCTCTGGTGTGTCTACTCTGTTACAGAGCTTTGTGTCATCAGCGAACAGTGAAATTCTGCCTCTATATCCTGTGCAATGTCACTGATGAAGATGTTGAATAGGACCGTCCCAGCACTGATCCCTGTGGTACCCCACTGGTCACTCTTCCCTCTGTGGAGTGACAGCCATTTACCACCACCCTCTGTGTCCTGCCACCCAGCCAGTTACCTACCCACCACACTACTGTCCTGCCCACACCCATATTCCCCAGTTTGTGTAATAGTCTTCTATGTGGCACAGTGTCAAAGGCCTTGCTGAAGTCCAGATAGGCCATGTCCACTGCCCTCCCCTGATCCACCTCCCTAGCCACCCAGTCAAAAAATTCAATGAGGTTGGTCTGACATGACCTCCCCTGGTGAAACCATGCTGCCTTGGGTCCTGTAGTCCATTGACAACCAGATGTTCCACCAATCTCTCCTTCAGTAGTGCTTCCATGATCTTCCCCACTACCGAGGTGAGGCTGACTGGTCTGTAGTTCCCTGCTTCCTCTTTGTTCCCACTTTTGTATAAGGGACTACATCTGCTGTCCTCCAGTCTTTGGGTACCTCCCTGTTTCCAGTGATTGGCTGAACAGGATAGCCAGAGGTTCAGCCACCACCTCTCTTAGTTCTTTAAGGACCCTGGGTGCACCCCATCTGGCCCCATTGCTTTGTCAACTCTTATTACTTCCAGTTCCTTCAGGACCCTTTTCGTGTAAAGGGACTTGTGTCCATTTCTGCACCATTCTCACCCTTGTACTCCCTTCAGACCCATTCCCTCTTCCTTAGTAAAGACTGAGCAGAAATACCTGTTCAATATGTCAGCTTTACTGTTGTCATCCTCCACGCTGCTCCCATCCTCCCCCTTCAGTCTCAACTATCCCTCCCTTTGTCCTTTTTTTCACTTATGTACCTGTAAAGGTTTGTCCCTTTAACCACTGATTTTGCAATGTGTTCTTCTGTCTGAGCTTTGGCTTCCTTACTGACTTCCTGCCTCCTTTGTTTCTCCTGGTACTTCTCCCTATCCCTTCTGCCTGTGTCTTTTGTATTGCCTGAATGCAGTCTTTTGGCTTTCACTTTCTTTGCTACCTCTTTGGAAAACCATAATGGTCTCCTCTTTCTTTTCCTCTTGCTAACCTGCTTAATGCATAATTCTGTTGTTCTTATAATC
Source organism: Neoceratodus forsteri (assembly GCA_016271365.2). Classification (NCBI taxonomy): domain Eukaryota; kingdom Metazoa; phylum Chordata; order Ceratodontiformes; family Ceratodontidae; genus Neoceratodus; species Neoceratodus forsteri. The sequence goes on from CM057458.1 coordinate 191,792,713, forward strand.
CCCATTTTAAATACTGCCCACTGTTCCTCAATCCCTGATTCCTGTCCCATTCCCTTAATGCCTCTTTCAAGCATCTCCCCATTTTCCCAAAGTCTGCCCCTAAAATCCAGGATACGTGTTTTTGTGTGGTTTGGTTCTGCTCTTTCTGTGATTTCAAACCACAATGACTGGTGGTCACTGTTACCCAGGTGCTCCCCACTGTTACCCCCATCACACTGTCCCTGTTTGTGAGCACAAGGTCCAGTATTGCCTTCTGCCGAGTTGGTTCCATGACCAGTTGCTTGAGGAAGGCACCCTGAAGGAGTCCAGGATAAATCTGCTCCGAGTTGATGCTGCTGCTGGGATGCTCCAGTCCACATCTGGTATATTGAAGTCTCCAACCAGTACTACCTCACTCTTTGTCAGCCATCCTTTGGATGGCTAGCATCAGCTCCTATCTGTTTCTTCCTGGGCTGGTGGTCTATAGACCACACCTGTGCGGATGGCTGGCCCTATTTTCCTTTCCAGCTTAACCCACAGTATCTCTCCCCATTTTGTTCCTCCTGGATCTGTGTGGCCTTATGTCATTTTTCACATACAGTGCCATCCTCCTCCCTTCCTGCCTGCTCTGTCTCTTCTGAATATGTTGTAGCCAGGTATGGCCATCTCCCAGTCATGGTTATCATTACACCAGGTTTCAGTGATGGCCACAATGTCCAGGTCTGACTGTACCATGACAGCCTCCAGATCTTCCATCTTGTTGCTAAGGCTCCTGGCATTTGCACACATGGCTTTCCATGATTTGACCTCCCTAGACTGCTTCACTGTTCTACTCCAGCCCCTTCCTTGGTTGTCATTTATCCCTGGTTCTCCTTGCTGTCTGCCCTTCTGCTGAATTTTGCCCTTTTCTGCTTATCCACCTTTTGGACACTAATCTCCAACTTTTGCACGCTGCTTTGCAGAGATAGCCACTCCTCTGGTTCACTGGTTCCATTATTAGCTGTGGGGGTGAGCAAGTAGGTACCATCCTTGCTGGCCTGCCACTCCTTTGCTAGTTTAAATGCTTGTCAATGTAGCATTTAAACTTATCATTGAGTGCTTGATTCCTCCAGGATGGATGCAGGCGTCAGGCTTGAACAAACCTCCATCCTCCAGATGGGTCCCCAGTCACCAATGAATCCAAACCCTTCCTCACAGCACCAGTTCTTCAACCATGAGTTAAAGTTCCTGGTGCATGCACTCCTATGCTCTCCTTGCCTCTCACAGGTAGTACTTCTGAGAAAGTGACAGAAGTAGCTACTTGCTTGAGACCCTCCCCAGTTTCCTAAACTCTTCCTGAACTTCCTTTGGCTCCCCATTTGCCAAGTCATTAGTACCTAGGTGGATAATGACATCCAGCTCACCCTCCTGTCTTGCCTTCCCAGTGATCCCAGTATCTTCCTTCCATCCCTCCATGCCGTGGCACCTGGTAGGCACCTCACCTCCCTGTCCTCCCCCTCCTGTGTTCCTAGCTGGATCCCTCTTATGATGGAGTCCCCCACCAGGATTCACTTCCTCCTCCTCTGGGGTCCACTGCTTTCCCCACTGAGGTCACCTCCTTGCCTAACCTCCACATCCTTTCCTTCCACTTCCCTGGGTACCTCTATTTGGTTGTCCTCATTTGCCAGTGTGGCATATGAGTTCTTTAGAGGAATAGGATCTGGGATGTGCCTCTGCCTGACTGCTCTAACCCTCCCTGAGCCCACTGTCATCCAAGTGCTCCTCGTTCTCGGCATCCTTTGAGGCAGCTGCATTGGACTGGGTGGTTCCTGGACAGGGTGATGGTACTCCTGACCCAGTTTACTTCGCTCTGAGTCTGGCTACCTCATCCCTCAGTCCCGAGAGATGCATGCAGATAGGGCAGCACCTCAGTGTCCAGAAGGTCTGCCTGAATATGGCTGCCCCACAGCCACTACATTGCACCACTCCCCACATTATACTGCATTCCCACTACTTATCTGCTACTGAAGCTCTTTAGTTTCTTTTATTTATTTACAGTATTAAAATCCTGTAACTGATCCTCAGATATATATTTTTTAGAAAAAGAAACCAATAAATAAATAAATGAGTCAAAACACTTGTGCTGAGGGTGGTCTTCTTCCCCTTATGCCCTCCTACTTCACACCTCTTACTATACCCTGTGTTTAGCTCCTGTCAATCAGATTTATCAGGGCATATAATTAGAGTTGGGGAAGGGGTGGGAGGGGAAAATTCAGCAATTAAAGACAGCACAGAATTACACCACCACTATTTTTTAAATTTTCAACAGCCCAAAAACAATTATAAGTAAAGACAACACAGATGCATGTATGGTTGCTAGGGAGTAGACATCCCTATGTTTATTGCGTAGCCTTCTATTCACTGTCAATGGGATGTGGGAGGGATTTTCAACTAAAAAAACATGGCAGCGTATGTCTCGGTTAGTGAGAGGATGTGGGCTCAGAGGAAACGATTACTTGTAAGTTATTTAAATATCTGATTCTAATTTTGATGAAGCTGAGGTTATCTGGTTGATCCTCCATTTGTTTTTGGCTTATGTGCCTGTTCATGTTTGTGTCACCGTTTCGGGGGATCTTGCCACCAACGCTGCTGTTGCTGCTGCCAGGAGGACTCGCGGCCAGTTTATGGTTCTGATAGAACCTCTAGAGCTTTTCCAGATGTTGTTGTACCACAGTGTACTACAATCACATTCCATGACCATTTGAACTGTGGTACAACAACATTTGGAACAGCTCTGATTTCTATACAGAACAACACTTGACTATACACTATTAATAAATAATGGGGCTGAGGAATACAGAACTAATGTGAAATATAAGCTGTACTGTTTCTAGATATTATGTTTTGTGAAAGTTCTCCTGAAGGCATCAGCTACTCTTTAATATAATTTTAAAAGGACATATAATTATCTTTAACTGACATTGTTAATTTCAATTCATCAGCCCTTTTAGCACTTCTGGTATTCTTTTTACATTCTTTCAGCAGCCTCTTATATCTGTCTCATGCCTTATCAGTGTCATTCTGTTCCATTATATATGAACAGCTTTGTTATGTCTCTTTCTTTCTATAAATATAGACTGCATTTTGTATAGGTTTAACTTTTGGGGTCAGAGTCAGTCCACTTTAAGTCAGATTATCAAATTTTATTGATGGCAGACTACTATAAAAGAGCCCTACTCCCCTAATCAATGTTACCCCCAATGAAGTGATTTCCATCATGAAGTGGTGGGCTTAGCATACTACCGCCTCTGTGCTGCACAATTGTTTGCTTGCTATTTCTGAATGTTTAAACTGCACAAGACATTCAGCCTACCGATTTACCATGAAGTTCATGGAACCATGTACAATAAGTCTTATTTCTGACAAAACTAAAGTAAATGCGTGCTCTGTGACCCTATGTTTTAGTAAAAGCACTGGTGTTTTTGGCAGTATCTCATCCAGGTGTGATGTGCTCCAACTTTTTTAAGTGAGTTCACTTCTTTCTCAACCTCCAACCTTCTTTCAGGGTATTTTTACCACCACCACACACCTTCTATCTAGATAATGACATGCTTGGGGGAGAATGCTAAGCTCTGAAATGAATGTTTAAAAAACTATAAGAACTATATCAGAGCATGAAAAAAAGTTCTGATAGGTCATTCTTCAGTTCTGGAGGATTCTGAACTTATCTAAAGTGGTTCTCCCAGCCATAGGAGAACTGCATGTTTTGAGTAAGACTGCTGTGTAAGTAATTTACACAGTATCACTTTACTAGTTATCATTTTTAAATGTGTCGCTTGTGTGAAGATTTAGCTGCTTCTCTACTATTTCAGTTGCTATTTATTTTGTTGCACATAGCTATTGTGATGTCTTCCACATAGTGAAAGATGTCCTCTAATTGGTTTGATAATCCATTGTGATGAAACCAATCTGTAAGATTAATTGTGACCAACCAAACAGCAAAAATAACATGCTATCTTGGAGGTTCAGTATGTCACCTATTAAAAAGACACAATTTATTAACACAGATATAGCACCACCAGGGTAGTATGAACAGTTTAGTTCATTTAATAAGGTTTAACTTCAGAAATCTGTTTAGAGAAATAACCAAAGCCCTTTAAAAGTTACTAAAGCATAACTGTGGAGTATTTTAATCTTTTGTATAACTTTTTTTTCTTTTGAAATCAGTTCCTACTGTCTTTTGGGAGATGTTCAGCGGTATTTCCAAAGTTCTGAGATAGTGAGTTCCTTGTGCGTGTCACCACTAGCAATCAGTGTGCATGGCATGGTGCTGTTATAGCTGCTGTGGTACTTTCAGAAAACTTTTGACTGTGATTCTTTTCATAGTGGCACTACCATTATATATTTACAAGGCATAAAATAAATGGGTTTGCATAGTAATTTGCTACCCCCAAAATGTGATTTGCTAATCAAGTGCAGCCTTGATTAGCAGAAATTTCTAATGAACTGGTTCTTCACTTTGTAAAACTTTCCAAATTGCAGTACTTTTTATGTTGATTGCGCACATGCGCAAGAAACATATTGCGGCAACTTTCTCCACAAGCAGGTTGAGGAGGCGTAGCACTGTTGTGACCAATGCCCCCACAGCCTGTAAGCGGTTGTGCCTTGTGAAAATCATCCTGACTGATATTACTACCATATAGAGTTCTTAGTGGTCTGCATTATAGCTGCTGCTGCTCTGCCTTGTGAAAATAATCATAAGTGTACTATACTAGAGATGGGGGACCTGTCAGCGAGGTAGAGGTCATAGGTTGGAGGATCATGTTAACCTGCACCAGATATATATTTTTTTTGCAGTTTAATAAACTTTATTGAAAGGCCAACATAACACACATACAAATGCAGTACACTCTTTAAACACAGCATATAATCTAGATACAAAAAAAAAAACACTTAAACAAAAAGACAACCCCACCCTCTCCCTCCCCCAAACACTCCTCCCTCACCAGAAATCTACCCCCCTCCCCACACCAGATGTATTTGTGGGTTCTTTGGCATAGGGGATCTTTTGGACACAGAATACCATCCTGTGATTATTAAGTGTGTTGGGGGGAATATGTCAATGTCTATAACTCAGTATAACTAAGTGGGTTAGAATGAGAGGACCCAGTCATTGAGGAAGTGCTTGAAGGAGTTGGGTTGAGATGGGTTGAGTCACAAAAGCGTTCCATGAGGTTGAGGGACTGATGTATCTTGGTAAGTTTTTTGGAAGAAGGGGAGAACCAAAAGTTATTAAGATATAATAGAACCAGGAACTCATTGAAGGTGCAGAGGTTGGACAGTGAGAATAGGAGGTTGAGTATGTAAATTGGTTGGGTACCAGTGAGGCAATAGATTCCACCAATTAATACTGGGAGAGAGGAAGAATTAGACATTGCACTGGAGGAGTCCATGTGAGGAGGGAGTGAAGGAATGATAAATGACATTACAGTTGAGGTTGAGACTATCACAGAAACATAACAACATAACAGCAACATAGAAACATAGAATTTGATGGCAGATAAGGACTGCATAGCCCACCTAGTCTGACCATTTTTCCCTATCTAGTGTCACCACAAACCCTACTTGATCTCTGACTCTTTCTCACCCCCACTTCCTTTCACTAAGATTCCCTTATGCCTATCCCATGCGTTCTTGAACCCCACCACTGTTTTCACCCAAACCACCTCCTCTGGAAGGCTGTTCTAGGCATATGCCACTCTTTCTGTAAAGAACTACCTATCCTCACATTTCTCCTAAATCTACCCCATCCAGCTTTATTGCATATCCTCTTGTTCTTGAGCTTCTTTCTCTCTGAAAGTTACTTCCCTCCTGTACCTTATTTACTTCCGCGGGGTATTTAAAAGTCTCTATCATATTTTTCTCTCCTACCTCTCTTCCAGGGTGCACATATTGAAGTCCTTTAGTTTCTCCTCACAGAGCTTTTGATGCAGACCCCACACCATTTTAGTTGCCCTCCTCTGGTCTGCCTCCACTCTGTCTGTGTCCTTCTGAAGATGTGGTCCTCAGAACTAAACACAGTACTCTAGGTGGGGTCTTACCAGTGATCTATACTGGGGCAACACCACCTCTCTCATTCTGCTGGTGAGACCCTTCCCTTTGCACCCCAGAATCCCATTAACCCTCGCAACTGCCTTACCACACTGTCTGACCTTTAAGTCATCTGATGTAATTGCCCTGGGTCTCTTTCTTGTTTGATGGTTGTCACTACCTTTGCATCCATTTTATACTCCACCCCTGGGTTTCTGTGCCCCAAGAGCTTCATTTTGCACTTTCTTGTAAAACCCAGCTGTCATACTCTTGTCCTCTCCTTGAGTTTTCTCAGGTCTCTGTTTGTTCCTTACACACACACACACACACACACACAGCCCCCAGGGCTTACCCTATTGTAGATTTTGATGTCATCTACAAAGTAGTGGACCTTCCCTTCCAGCTGTTCTGCAATGACACTTATAAAGACATTAAGAGGACCATTTCAGTTCTGATCCCTGAGACATCCAACAGGGCACCCTTCCCCTCCTCAGAGTGAACTGCATTTACCACCATCCTCTGTTGCCTGTCTCCCAGCCAATTTCTTATCCAGTTTACAACCTTTGGACCCACCCTAAGCTACCCAGCTTGCTTATCATTTTCCTGTGTGGAATGGTGTTGAAAGTCTTACTGAAATCTAGATAGGCCACATCCACTGCTCCACCCTGATCTAATTGCCTGGTCACACAGTCAAACAAATCTATCAGATTCATTGGCATGAAACCCCCTCCCCACCACCACTGCCATGAATCCATGTTGTCACAGGTCTTGTAACCCATTGGATTCAAGATATTCCACAATTCTTTCCTTCAGCAGTGATTCCATTAGCTTTCTTCCACCGATGTCAGGCTGACTGGCCTATAATTGCCAGCCTCTTCCCTGCTACCACATTTGTGAAGTGAAGCTACATCTGCCCTCCTCCAGTCCTCCAGAACTACTTCTGTTTCTAGTGAGTTGTTAAATAGGACTGTCACTGGTGCAGACATTACCTCCCTGAGCTCCCTCAGTATCATTGGTTGCACCACATTGCTTTGTCCACATTCAGATTCATGATGCACTCATCTGAAAAAGGACTAGTATCTGCATCCCTCCAAAGCTTCTGTTACTTTTTTGTGGCTCCTCCCCTTCTCCTTCCTCTGTGAACACTGAATGAAAGTATTTGTTCAGGATGTCTGCCTTTTCCTTGCCTCCTCTGCACAGTTCCCCTTTTCTTTTTAACCTTACAATCCCCCACCTGCATCTTCCTCTTTTCACTTAAATATCTAAAAAATGTCTTGTCCCCTTTCATTACTTCCATGGCTATTCTCTCCTCAGTTTGTGCCTTTGTGCTCCTTACTGCTTTCCCTGCTTCCCTCAGTTTCCCCTGATAAACCTTCTTATCCTCCTCCCTCTGTGTCTCCTTATACCTTTTGAATGCGACCCTTTCAGCCTTTACCTTTTCAGTCACTTCATTTGAGAACCATAGAGGTCTCTTGTTCCCCTTGCATTTGCTCACTTGCTTGATGCAGATGTTTGTTGCCTTCACTGTGCCCTTTTTTACGTTCGCTTGCGCGCATGCGCAAGGAACGTCTTGGGAGAATGGGACACTTTGGAGGTGTGCCTGTCCTGTGCAATCCACTGCTCCGTTGAGCAGGCGTGGTGGTTCTGCACCAATCGTTGCAGTGCTGTGTATGACAGCAGTGGTCTTCTCTTCAAAGAAAACCACCGCTGTGTGCTTTCAGCGTGTCATGCCCCCTCAAATCTTTGATGCCACACTGGGAGCCCACCCCAGCGTGGCAAACGTCCTGCGTCTTCTGCCGATGGGGGTGCCCAATCCCCTGTTGGCTCCACCTCCCCACAAACAGCTTTCCCTGCTGAAACGCTGGGAGCCCACTCTCAGCGTGGCAAACGCCCCGCGCGTCTGCAGACGGGGTGCCCAATCCCCATCAGCTCCACATCCCCCAAACAGCTTTCCCTGCTGCCATGCTGGAGCCCACCCCAGCGTGGCAAATGTCCCGCCGCCTGAGTAAAAAAAAACCTGTAAAAAGAAACATTCCATCGCTGTCTCCCACCCTCCCCCACAACCCACACCCACCCACTGCGCACCCTGTTTCCCACACCCCCTCATCCCATACTTACCCGAGCTTGGCGCGATGAGATCATCGCTGACCGGGAACACGCTCTGTACTCTTCAAAGCCGACTGTGAACTGAGGAAATGCCGGTAAGCTGTATAATGGGCTAGATGGGGAGTTTTCAACTTTGTTGCATATCTCAGGCATTTTTGGAATTTTTGCACCAAATTTTCAACATGGGGTTTTGGGACCCCTTCTCATGAATTCTGTCACTGTCATGGCATTTGGTGATTCCTCAAGCAGTCACTGCACGAAATCACCTTTCAGGCCTGATTAAACGACAGTGCCAGCTGTCATAAGGTGGGATCTCAAAGCCTATTTTGAAAATTTGGTGCAAAAATCTAAAATGACTCTTTTACGAATGCGCTGGCGTTCCTACATTGGCTCGTAAGTTCGTGAATTTTCAATATTTTCACTCCAGATTTTCAATGTTGCCATTTTACCACACCTTCTTATGAGTAGTATAGCTGTCATTTTCACATCTCACCCAAAATGTGTTTCCACCCATGTAGCGCATAATGGCGCAGTCGGTGTCTAAAATCAATGTATGGAACACATTAAGAAAATCACAATGACACTGTTCATGAGCAGAGGTCTTAAAATGGCTGTGCTGGAAATTTGGTGAAAAAATTCTAAAATAACTGTTTTACAAGTGTTGCTATGCAGTTCCTATGCACGCTTGTAAGTTTGCGAATTTTCAATATTTTCACTCCAGATTTTCAACCTTGCCATTTTACCACACCTCCTTATGAGCAGTGCAGCTGTCATTTTTCACTTCTTGCCCAAAATGTGTTTCCGCCCATGTAGCGCACAATGGCACAGTCGGTGTGCGAACTCAATGTATGGGACACATAAAGAAAATCACAGTGTCACTGTTCATGAGCAGAGATCTTAAAATGGCTATGTTGAAAATTTGGTGAAAAAATTCCTAAAAATGACTGTTTTACGAGCATGCGTTACGCAGTTCCTACACACGCTCGTAGGTTTGCGAATTTTCAATATTTGCACTCCAATGACTTCCAAATACCTAAACAGCACATAGAAGCAAGCAACATTCGGCATTGACAAATGCTTGTTTATTTTTGCATTCGCGTGCATGCATGTGCAAGGAACGATTTGGGACAGTATGACTTTTTGAAGGTGTGTGACCCTCCTGTCCAATGTAGTGCTCAGTGTAACGTGTGCAACCCTACTGCACCAATGGATGCATGAGCTGTGTATGACAGCAGTTTGGCTGCAGTGGTCTTCAGTTAAAAGAAAAGCACCACTGCAATCAGCGTTGGTAACGTGTGTGTATTTAGCATATTGACGTCACCCTTTTCCCTCTGGCTGCTAATAAAATCCCTCCCACTTCCTCCCTCTGCTGCCGTCTAACCTGCTCCCTTGTTATTGCACCCACCAAACACATTGTATCTGCAGACGGAGTGCCCAGTCCCCATTGTCTCCAGGCCTCCCCCAACAAACACCCAGGTGGCATGCTGGGAGCCCACCCCAGCATGCCCATTGTCCCTGTAAATGGTAAAACTGTCCCGCAACATCTTTCATTTTTTTAAAACCTGTGAAAACAGAAAACCATCCCTCGCTGTGTCTTGTGCCCCGTCCCCGAACCCACACCCACCCTCTGCATACCCCACCTCCCCCTCACCCCATATTTACCTCCGGAGCCTGGCGCAATGTTCTTCAGTGGAGTAGGAACACGTCTGCACTCTTGAAAGCTGAACGCAAACTGAAGAAATGACGGTAAGCTGTATAATGGCATAAATGTTTTTTTTTTCAACTTAGGTGGCTATCTCGGGCATTTTTGCAAATTTTGGCACCACATTTTCAACAGGGGGTTCTTAGGACCCCACCTCATGAATTCAGTTACTGTCATGTGAATTATTCGGTCCCCAAAAGTGATTTCATGGTCACTGCACAAAATCACCTTTTGGGATTAATTAACTAAACAACAGTGTCACTGTTAATGAGGTGGGCTCCCCAAAGCCTATGTTGCAAATTTGGTGAAAAAAATGTCAAAAAATGACTGTGTTACGAGCGTGCATTGCGCAGTTTCCATGCATACTTATAACTTCGAGAATCTGAAATATTTTCACTCCAGATTTTCAACACTGGCATTTTTTCACACCTCCTTATGAACAGTGGAAGGGAAGTAAATGCAAATCTAGGGGCTTTCATTATTACTTCTTCGCATTGATATTGCATTGGGGAAAGGAGGAGTAGGAGTTTGAAGAAGGTTGTGCAATGGCTACTAAAGACTTCTTTGAGTGTGGATAGGAAGGATAGGAATATAAAAGCAGTTGCTCAATATATCTAAACGTGCAACAAAGGAGGTATGGAAATAAAATGTTTTGCACTGATAGATGGGAGAGGGGAGACTTGGGGAGTGTTGGTATCCTGCATCTGGCAGGTGGGGGTCGCTGTGGGCAACAACAGCAATGGGTAGGGTGGTAGGCTGCAACAACTGTGGTGCACCAATCTTTCTAAAATTGCCTGGAGTGTGGGAGGATGTTTAGTGTGCAACCACATAGAAAAACTTAGAAAGGAGATTGAGGGTCTGCAGGAGGAACTAAGACAGGTAACGCAGATTGGGGGGGGGGTTAGCCCAGTACTGGAGGGAGGAAGAAGGGGCAATGAGGGAGGGCGATTTAAGCCAACAGTGGTGAGAAGAGGGTCAGAAGAAGGGAAGCAGAGACAAAGGGGCCCGGGCCAGGAAGAAAGATTGCAGGGGAAACCAGGTCAGGAGACAAAAGCAAATGGAAGGAGGAGACAGGGACTTGTGAGGGGAGGCAAAGAAATGGCAAAAGTCATGGAGTGAAAAGGAGAGAACAGGTTACTATGAAGAGAGAGGGAGCAGGCATTGTGAAGGGTCTTCAGAAAATAGTTGTGCACTGCTAGAAAGGAAGAAGGCGGAGGAGGGAAATGATGAAATTAGAGGAGTAATTGATAAATGCCTGGACCAAACTGGCACGGAGGGAAGTTCTGCTGGGAGAATTGCAACAGGGGGAAATAATGTGCAGGAGGAAGAAGAGGAGCTGGAAATGAGAGAAGGAGATGAATGGAAGCAAGCAGGGATTAAGAGGGGTGGAATTTTAGTGCTGGAGGACTCAATACTAAGAGAAGTCAGATGGGGTAGCAAGGGGGAGAGGCATAGTCGCATTTGGGTGGAGGCCATGCCAGGAATGACAGTGGAAAGGGTGGGACAATCTGTTCTGAAATATGCTAGAAGGGGTGGGGACAAGCCTCATTTAATTATACATCTTGGGACAAACGACCTGGCTGACAAGACAGTAGATATAGTCCAGAGGAGGTTTGAGGAACTAGTTTGAGGAATTATGTGAGGGGGCAGGAAGATCAGTAACTTTTTCAGAGATACTTCCTGTGCCAAAGGCAAGCACAACAAGAAAGCTGAGAATAGAGGAATTTAACAGATGGCTAAGAACCTGCTTTGTGCTAAAGGGTATGGGCTGTTGGGGGGTGGGAGGGACCTGGGAGGACAGTAGTCTCTATGCCAAGGACAGACTGCACTTGAGTGAGGAGGGAAAGAAAGTGTTGAAACAGAGGATGGAGGAGTACATAGAGGAAGTTGGGAATTTAAACTAGGAGTGGGGGGTGGCAGTTGGGGAATTGATATGCAGAGACCACAGGTTGGGAAATCATTTGAGCTTACCCCCCATAACAGTGACAAAGGACAAATGGCAAGTACTATTGGTGATGCTAGGAAAGGAGGGCAGGATGGGGGGGGAGGGTGGAAGATGGTTACCCTTAATGCTAGGAGCCTTGGGAGGAAAACTGCAGAGTTACAGGTTCTCATGGCAGAGGGAGAGGTGGCCATTGCAGCCATCACAGAAACATGGGCCACCCAATACAATGACTGGGACCTGTCTGTACCAGGGTACAGGTTATTTCGTAGAGACAGGGTGATTGCGAAAGGAGGAGGGGTGGCACTATATGTGAAGGAAGGACTGAAGTGTGTAAGGGAGGAAGCAGAGGAGATAGTACAGAGTCACTTTGGATGCAAATCCAGGATTCCAAGAATAGGATTCTTAGAATGGGAGTGGTGTACAGACCACCATCTCAGATGGAGGAGTTAGACAGGGAACTAGCGGGACAGATCAGGAGGGCCTGCAAGAAGGGTAGTGTGGTGATTGTGGGGGACTTCAACATGCCAGGAGTGGACTGGAGCACCCCAACAACCAGGAACAGAAGGGAGCAGGTACTGCTGGATGCCTTCCAGGACAGCTTCCTGCTGCAAATGGTCATTAAACCAACCAGGTTAGGGAATACCCTTGACCTTGTGCTGGCAAATGGGGACTTTGTGAGAGAACTTACAGTGGAGGAACCGCTGTCAGGGAATGACCACCACTCAGTATGGCTCACATTGGATATGGGCAAGGAAGGAGTGGAATCTGGCACTAGAGTGCTGGACTTCAGGAGGGCCGACTTTGGGAGGATGGGGGAAGTGGTAAAAGGGTACCTGGCTGGAATTCAATCTAGTATGGACACTAACCAGAGGTGGGAGCTCATAAAGCTGGGGATAGTGGAGGCAACCAAAACCTGCTGCAAAGCCCAGAGCAAGAAGGCTAGGGCTAAGAAACCGAGCTGGTTGAGCAAGGAGGTCATGGAAAAGGTAAGGAGGAAAAGAGCTGCCTTTAGGAAGTACAAGAAAACAGGGAGGGGGGAGGGCAAGGAGGAGTACTTGACAGAATAGAAGGAGGTGACAAGGGCAGTAAGGGAAGCCAAAGCATCTATGGAACTCAGGCTGGCACAAGGCATTAAGAAGGGGGAGAAGGACTTCTTTCAGTACATCAGGGAGAAAAGGACCTGTAAGGACCACATAGTAAGGATTAGGAAGGAGGGGGTTGGTGGAAGCAGGGTGTGATAAGGCGGAAGCACTAAATGAGTACTTCTGCTCAGTATTTGCTAAAGAGAAGGGGTGACACCCAAGGGAGAGAAATGGCAGAAGCGGGGGGGAAGTGGTGACAAATGGGGAAATCAGGGAGGGCAGAGTTCGAGAGGGTTTGAAGGCACTGAGGGTGGACAAGGTGCTAGGCCCAGATGGCATCCACCCCACGGTACTGAAGGAGCTGGCAGAGGTCCTTGCAGGACCATTGGCAGACCTATTTAATGCCTCACTACTTTCGGGGTGTGTACCTCAGGACTGGAGGATGGCTCATGTGGTGCCCCTCCACAAGAGTGGCCCCAAGTATGAACCGGGAAACTATAGACCAGTGAGCCTCACATCCATCGTGGGTAAGCTAATGGAGACTATCCTGAAGGAGAGGCTGGTGACCCTCCTAGAGGCCAAGGGACTACAGGACAGCAGACAGCATGGCTTCATAAGTGGCACATCCTGCCAAACCAACCTGGTCGAGTTCTATGACTGAGTAACTAGGTAACTGGACAGGGCCCATGCAGTGGATGTCCTATATCTGGACTTCAGTAAGGCATTTAACTTGGTGCCGCATAGAAGGCTGGGAAGGAAGTTAGTAGGCACAGGGGCGGGTGCAAAGCTGGTGAGATGGGTAGGAAACTGGCTTCAGGGAAGGCAACAGATGGTGGTGGTGGGTGGGGAGCTCTCACACCCAAGGGCAGTGACAAGCGATGTTCCACAGGGCTCGGTGTTGGGACCAGTGTTGTTTGGGATATTCATTGCAGACATATCAAGGGACATCAAGAGCAAGATCAGTCTGTTTGCTGATTATACCAAGGTAGGCCCTGTGGTGGATGACCTAGGGGGATGGCAGGGGTTACAGGATGATCTGGCAAAGCTTGAAACCTGGTCAGACACCTGGCAACTGGGGTTTAATGCCAAAAAGTGCAAGGTGCTGCATTTTGGGATGAAGAACCCAAGGAGGAGTTACCAGCTAGAGGGAGTGCAGCTAGCCCAGACAGAGGAGGAGAAGGATCTGGGTGTGCTCATTACAGGGTCAATGAACAACTCTACACAATGTAGGAAGGCAGCTGCAAAGGCCAACAAAATGCTGGGTTGTATTGCAAGGGGTATATCCTCGAGGAGGGAGGCGGTGATTCTGCCACTGTATAGGTCATTAGTTAGACCACACTTGGAGTACTGCATGCAGTACTGGCACCCGTATCTGAAGAGGGACATTAAGTTACTGGAGGGGGTGCAGCGCAGGGCAACAAAGATGCTCAAGGGGCTGGGGGACTTATCATACGAGAGGAGGTTGAAGGAGCTGAACATGTACTCACTGGAGGAGAGGAGGGACAGGGGTGACATGACTGAAACTTTTAAATACATGAAAGGAATAAACAAGATAAGTACAGAGGGGCTGTTCAAAGTAAGGGAGAGGAGGGCCACCAGGGGCCATGATATGAGACTGGAGGGAGGAAGGTTCAGGAGGGAGATGAGGGGACACTTTTTTACAGAGAGGGTGGTGGCTGGGTGGAATGCGTTACCTGCAGAAGTGGTATGCAGTAGAACAGTGGACTGCTTCAAAAGGGGATGGGACAGGACAAGGGGAGGTTAATGTAGGGAAGAGTGGAGAGAGGGGCAGCTGCAGAATAAGGGTGCTAGCTGCATTCCAGCAGACATGATAGACCTCTAGGCCTTTATCTGTTGGCAAATTTGTATGTTCGTATGTTCGTAGTACAGCTGACATTTTTCACATCCTGGCTGAAATGTGTTTTTGCACATCCAGAACACAATGGTGTGGTCACAGTGAGAAATCAATGCTCAGGACAGATTATGAAAATCACAGTGACACTGTTCATGAGCAGAGGTCCCAAAATGCCTATGTTGAAAATTTGGTGACAAAAGTCCACAAAATGACTGTGTCATGAGCGTTCATTGTGCAGCTTCCATGTACACTCGTAAGTTCGAGAAATTGTTGTATTTTCACCCAGATGTTCAACACTGCCATCCCTTCACACCTCCCTATGAATGCTAAGCATGTCATTTTCACATCCTGCCTGAACTGTGTTTTGCACATGTGGAGCAGAATGGTGGTCGCTGTGGAAAATCAACGCTCAGGACAGATTAACAAAATAGCAGTGCTACTGTTCATAAGCAGAGGTCTTAAATGCTTTTATGAGGTGGGGGTAACAAAAAGGTCATGCTGAAAATTTGTACTGCAAATACCAGCAATCGCACAGAGCATTAGGGTAAAGCACCATACGTGCCAAACACCACTGCAAATACCTGCAAGCGAACTCCCGGCATTGACAAATGCTTATTAGCTTTTCCCCATGTTCCTTCACCCCACCCAGATCATCCCTCCCTGCCAAGTCATCCCTGAGGCATTACCTCATCCTATTAAAATCTGCCATCCTTAAGTTTAGGACCCTCACCTTTGTATGGTTCAGTTCCACAGCTGTCCTTATATTGAACCCCACTGTAGGGTGCTCACTGTTCCCCAGGTGGCCTCCCACCTTGACAACTGCAATACTATCCCTGTCAGGTCCTGCATTGCCCCATAGCACTTGAAGTCCATGACTAGCTGCCTGAGGAGCACCTCCTTCTGTGAGTTCATGATATCTCTACGTCTAACTGAAGCTGCATCTGGTGCAGCCAGAAGGCTCCAATCTACATCCAGCAGACTGAAGTCCCCCCCAGCAGCACCTCCCCTGTTCTGACATCTTGTTAGTAGTTTCCACCAGTACTTTAAATCCTCCCCAATGCAGAGACCTGTAGATTATGCCAGTGCAAATAGTGTCTCTGTTCCATGTCTTCAGGGTGACCCACAGTATCCCCCATATTCCCTGCATCTCCATCACTTCTGTGCTGTCCCGCACATAAAACACCGCACCCCCTCCTTTTCTTCCCACCCTGTCCTTCCTGAACAGAGTATTGCCTGGTATGGTCATGTCCCAGTTATAGTTTTCAGTGCATTATGACTCAGTAATGGCCACAATATCCAGGTCAGCCTCTGCTATGATGGCCTCTAGGTCCAGAACTTTATTAGCTAGACTTCTAGCATTCACACACAAGCCCTTCCAGATTTTGTTACACCTCTGCTTGCTAACCCCCTTTTTTCCATTTTGCCCTCCATCCTTCCCTCCTCTCTTTTTAATGCTCTCATTCCCATCCCCCTTTATTTCTACTGACCTGCATCTTTTATTGATGTGCACTTTGGGGATTCATCATCCCTTGGGTCCTCCCTATTCTCTACTTCAGTCTGTGGGGGAACAGTAACATACATGCCCTCCCCCACCTACCACACATAACTTGCATTTTTATACCACCTATCTAACCAGCTTCCTAGATTGGTCAATCAAGTAATAGAGTTTCCTCCTCCCTTACCCACCCACATTGAACCTAATAAGACTCTTCAGTTACTACAATACATTAACAACTCTATGAGTGCTGCAGTAGTACTGATGGCATTGATCCTAAATAGTTTCAAGCATGGCCCATAGCTTTACTTTACCATTGGCCTACTTCTTCAGTCTACAGTATCTGTTGCTACTGGCTAATCTGAAAATTGTTTTGGGAGCCTTGTTGTCTGTATGCATTATGTCTTCTGGTTAAAAATCATATGTTTGGAAGAAAACACTCATTATCCTAATTCACTAGAGTGGAGACATTAACTTAGTATTGCTCTGTCTCTCTTAAGTATACTCAACATGATTCTGTAAAAGCCAGTCCTTAGACAAATGTTTTCTTTTGTAGTGATTCACAACATCCTATCAAGTGCTCAGCCAGGTGTCACACCAGATCCCTCTATGGCAACAGCATTACACAAAGTGACAAAATGGTATTTGAAGGCTTTTGACTATGGATATATACCAGTACTTGATCTTACAAAGTTATTTGGCAGCCAGAAATGACCTACTATTGAAGAAGCTACAACATCTTAGTATAACCTTGCCCTGTATATGCCTGTTGAGGAATTACCTCGTGAACTCATCACTGGTAGCCCCTGTAAATGGAGTGGCATTCAGCATTGTCTAATTAAACCTGGGAGTTCATCTTTTAACATCTCTTTTTACCACCCTTGAAGTAGAGCTGCCTACTTCAATCCATTAGATTCCTGCCCTGATCTAAAACACAAAGTGTGGGGCACACCACAAAACTGCAATGTCAAATACTACTTACTTTGCTCAAACAGCCATTGTGGCTTCTTGTGCACTGCTCTTTATCTTTGAAATAAACTGTGTGAGACTTTTGTCTTTCTTTGCAACAGCACTGGGATTAATTTGTGCATACTGTTCTTTACTTGTGCTCTGTTCTAATTCCCATCCTGACACTACTGAGCAAGAACAAGGGGGCACGATTTGAAGATGGGGGGATGGCTCAGAGGTAATGTGAGAAAGTGTTTTTTCACAGAGAGGGTTGTGGATGCATGAAACAGTCTTCCCGAGGAGATTGTTGAGTCAAAAATAGTGGGTGAATTCAAGAATGCATGGGACAGACATAAGGCAATTCTAGTGGGGGCAGGAAGAAGTAGGCTATTGGTTAACTAGGATCTGCAGTTTATCCATTAGGTAGGGAAATGAGCAGACTAGGTGGGTCAAGCGGTCCTTATCTGTCATCAAATTCTATGTATCCCTCAGGTTCCCTTCTGATACTGATCTACATCACCCCTGTGGCTCACTCTTCCCACAGGATCCCCTGACTGACTTCATAGGGATTCTGTGTCAGAGAACAAGGCTCTCAGAGTTGTGGTCAGGATATTAGATTGTTGGCAGCTGGAAATTACATACTGTTATGCCCATTACCTTTTAAGTCCTTCTCAACTCTTGTGTGTGAGGCTGCCTCACCCACACCTGATGTTTCAGTGGAAGAATGTTGCTATTGTGTGTCACCACCATAGCTGTTGCTGTACCACTGACCCAGTGAAAGACACACTGTGGTAATGGAGTAAGCGGTGCCCCCTCCAGGAGTCTGTGAGCACTCTGCATCATTTTCTAGACTCCTCATCAAAATGAAGAATTGGATAAATGTGGAATGCTTGATAGAGAAATGGATTCTGCCTCTGGATAGTGCAAATGGAGACTACAGCGAGTCCTACATCATATGGTTAAAAGCTATTATCAATAGATTTCCATACAAATAATATTTATTGTTGTAGGGCCATTCAAATGTCATAAAAAGTTGTTTTATTATAGCAGTGATGTTACTAACATATTAGAATAACGTCCACAACTGTATTTTTGTGTTTGTTTTTTTTGGTTTTTGTTTTTTCTGTTTTTTTTTTGTCATTGCATAGTGCCCAAAGAGTTTGGAATTTTTCTTTGAAATTTTCAGAACAAAAGGGTCTTGGTCCACAGTGGTAACTTTCGCTGGTTTGGTGAAAAATTATTAATCTGTTCCAAAGCTGTAAAATTTTAAAATTTCACTTCTAAGCATGCTCAGTACAGTCTTTTGGATAGCTGCTTGGAATGAAAAAAACATTTGGTCCATACAAAAAAAAGGATCTTTTTTTCATATGGGAGAAAATCCTTTTTCATGAGGAAAAATTCCTTTATCATATGGTCTCCATCTTGTTTCCTTTTTTTAAGGATATTTCTGAAAATAAATAAAAAAAATAAGATCCTGCAGAGACCCCAACACATGTATTGTGCTAATCGGGACCCTGTTAGGTGGACCCTGCAGTTACTTTTTTGCAAAATGACCCAGAAAAGTGGTTTTATACATTTTAAAAATATTTTTTTATGACTCAGTTTCCTTTTCTCCTAAGGCAATATGAAAAAGGAATTGGACCATATGAAAAAGGATCCCTTCATATGAAAAAATTATTTGGACTTAATTTTTTTTTTGATTCTTTTTTTGCATGAAGACTTCTTTTTCACATGAACACAAAATCCATATGAAAAAGGATCCCTTTATATGAAAATAAAATCCCTTTATATTTATCAGAAAATAAACTAAGTCCAAATTATTTTGTCATGTAAAGGAATCATTTTTTGTATTTTTTTTTTCATTCATATGAAAAAAGATGCCTACATACGACAAAACATTTGGACTTTTTTTTTTTTTCAATTCTTTTTTCATATGAAGGGATCCTTTTTCATATGTTTTTTCATTCATATGAAAAACGATGCTATCATACGAAAAAAGAATTTTAACTTAGTTCTTTTTTCTGATTCCTTTTTTGTATGATGATTCCTGTTTTGCATGAAGGAACCCTTTTTTGTATGTTTTTTTCAGATGAGCTTTAGGGCTTACAACCCCAAGGAACACACCAGGCCTGATTTAGAAAGAGGCAGGAGAGGTGAAACTGTAATTGTTTTTTCTCTTGCTGCCTGCAGGGTGGGGGTGAGGTGTTAGGGTTGGGAACTCTAATGCCATATTTTGCTACTTTTGTCACTTTAATCTGAACACCAACTCGTGCATTAATGAAACTTTTTGCAAAGAACATATATTATAAAGACCCAGTAGCACCTGTATGTTAAGGTTGAGTAAGCACTTTGATGTTAAATCCCAATTTTGAATCTTAATACATTTGCCCCTGTTCAATTTATGTATTTGAAATTTGGAATGCACTGCAATGGTGCCAGGATCTCTGGATCCTGAAAATTTCTTGACAATCGGTTAACAGTAGGCAAAGTTACAGAATGGCACATAACACCAAAACACATCAATAAGACCTTTTCCTTTTGCACACTGCTATCTAAAAAAAAGAGGATTTGAAACCTGAAACTTGCACATCTGATAGAGTCTGACCCAAGGGATTCACTTTTGTGTGTTTTTTATCTCCCAAACATGAGCAGTTTTTAAAATATTTAAGAAAAAATATTTTGTTTCTGAGCATGCACAGTTGAAAAAGAGCAGTGTTCTAAAGATAACTGAATGTTTATGACCATGTTGTTTAATGTAGTCATTTTACGAGAATGTGTTGCTGTATCAGGTGGCAGGACTGTTTGTCTGCATGTACCATTGTGCCATTTTTATTCAGCCAGGATTGGGATATGTGTCAGTGCTTAGACCCACCCTTGTTGAATGTGATGTGTGTGTGTTCCCTTACAGAAATAATTATATAAAATGTTTTCATGTAGTGTACATAAAACTACCCATGTGATATGTGTGTTGTAAACATGATTTAAATGTTCAATTGGAGCAGGCCCGCTGCCACAGAGGAAGTACGTCCATCTGCAATGCCGATAACCCTGGTTCAGAAACAGACTTGGTACATTGGAGGGCCAGTGAGGGGGAGAAGGACTGAGCATCCTAGCGACTGCTCTTCTTCTCCGGGGGGGTAGTGTGTGGAGGCTGAGGAGACCCATTGCACTGGTGCCATTACCTCTGGAGAGCAGGGCAGATGTGGGTCATCATTGCATGTCCTCATCACCAGGTATAGCCACACACAAAATCCCAGCCCTGAGCATGAAGCCCCACTCCGCCATTGCCCCCACTACCAATAGTGTCTGCTGGGTGGGGTCCCACTCATGTGGCCACATCCTGGGGTCAAGCCAGGGCATGTTACCATGGACTGTGTTGAGTGGCACCCACCCAGCAGCCTTGCCAATGGGGGTAGGTCTGGGCATGGGTGGGCAGCAAGCAGCCAGAGGCAGAGCTCCTTTCAGGGAGTGGTGGTTCCGGGGTGTAAAAAATAAGTAAATGTTAAATTGGGACCGATTGCATTCATCTGGCATGCATGCAGCAAGCAAGTGTGAAAAGCATGCTTCTTATGTTAAATTGGAACAGACAGCATGCATGCGGTATGCATGCAGAAAGCAGGTGGTCATTGACAACTGTACACATAAAAGTTAAACGACTTGCTCAGGATCACACAGTATACAAGTGAGGGTTGTTGAGATTCAAACCCGTCTCTTTTTTTTTGTAGTTGTTTAACCAGGAGTAGCACACTAAGCTGAAAGCTTTCTTACAGGTGCGACCTGGGAGCACAGGGAAGTTAAGTGACTTGCTTAGGGTCACACAGTATGCAAGTGGAAGCTCTGGGATTCAAACCCAAGTTTGGTCTGCTGGGTGTCACCAGATTTGCAGCTCAGAGCCTTAAACCACTGTGCTATACTGCCTCCTCTTGGTTTGCAGTTGAGTGCCTCTTACCACTAAGCCATACTGTTTGCACACATATGGCTTGCTTGTACTTTAATACAAATCTGAATTAATCTGCAAGCATGCTGCATGCTTAGTTATACTTTTTAGTTTTCTTGTCTCCCCTTATCTTAGCTGCACAGCTGAACTGTAGCACACATACCAATGGAAACACATGCCATTCTTTACACCCTCGATACACACACACTTATCCACAAAACTACTTAATTATTTCTGTCTGGCCTGTACTCCTACTATTTTCTCTCCATAGTTTTGAATGCTTACATGCAAACAGACTTTAAGGGGCAAACACAAAAGTAGCAATAACCCGACACCCACCCACATGACCAGTGCCCCCTCTTCCATGTACACATACACACACTGTAGCAAGTGCGACAATGTTGCTAAAGACAACCCTCCAAGTATCAATGTAATTCAAGAGTCTCTTATCTGAGTACTAGGGAGTCAGAGGAAGGAGTCTTTAAAAGATGATGTCCATGGGTCAGAGTGCTGGGGCAGGTTCTATGTGATAACGGTGACTGCTGAATGGTGAGCCACCTTATCATGACATCAGGGCGGTGAAAACATTTTCACCACCCTGACATCCTCGGCACACAGAAGAATGGTGTCGGGGACTTACTTCTTTTGCTTTCTGTAGGGGGGGCTGTGCCCCCTACCCCCCCACATGGGGGGCTTCACCCCCGCACCCCCCCAGTAAAGTATTCTCAACTCCGGGGGGTGCATGTTGGGTGGGCAAAAGCAAAAAAAGCAAGTTTCAGGCCGGGCGCAACAAAACCGCAGTAGCGCCCGGACCTAGACCCAAACCCAGTACCGCCCGCACCACAAGCAAAGGCCAACCCCTGATGCCATGGTGCAGCTCAGCAGCCAACTGCAGTGCCACCCCCTACATCCCATCCACCCCCTCCCAGCCCACGCTCACTGTGCTCCCTCCCCCCGAGTGCGTGTGTACATACAGCGACATCCTGTCGCTGCAGTCGCCCACCCCACCACATCCGGTCTCCCTACCCCCACCATGCGCCATTTGGGCTTTGCTTGGAATGCGTCAAGCTGTTCAGACAGTGCCTTACTTCAGGCAACAACATCACAGGATACCCTGGGGCATACCCCCTTAAAATGAATGGAGTTATTTTTTATTACTATTTTATACATTATGATAGTGAGTTGGAGAATAATGAAGGCCACTGTTTTACTAACAAAGCCCTTGTTAGTTGAGAGGTGGCCTTCATTAATCTCCAACTCTTCATCACTAATGTATAAAATAGTAATAAAAAATACCCTTTCATTTCAGTGGGGTACACCCCTGCACTCTCCCTTGCCCTATGTCATAATGTGCCTCAGCGTGGGGATGTGGAGGTCAGCTTCACTTGGGGGGGGCATAAGCCTGACTATAGTGGGGCTCCAATAGTCTGTGCATACCATACCACTCAACTGTCCCTGAATGCAGGAGACAGCCTTCATTTTACCCCTGAAAACTACTCTGCCCCTCATCCATCCCTCATGGAAAACATGCTGCTCACACAGAGGATGTCCGGTACATTTAGACTTTATGGCAGGGTGCTATTTCAGATTTCAGCAGGGGGAAGCAAACAACCAACGGAAGCCAGGTGCTAGTTAGCCCCTAGGCGGCAAGTTCTGAAATGTCTGGAACATCCCTAAAAGGTAAAACATATTTTTTTGTGACTGAAAGTGATATGCAAATCAGGAAAAATTAAAATGTATAAGATTAATCTGTCTATACCTCAGAGCAGTGCACCAGATTTGGGCTTAAACACACCAAGTTACTAATCCATTTTTTCCTGGCTGACGTTCTGAACCTCCCCCCAAATAAATAACTTTGTCACAATTTCTCTTCCCAACTCCATTCCATTCAATATCCATCCCATCTGAGTCATGAAGCTGCTCAAAGACTCAGAAATGTGAAAAAACATATCAATATTTCAGTTCCTTCCTCCTTTCTCAATCCCCTTTAAAAAAAAATTATTTACTTTTACTTACCCAGACATCTGGCTAGAACCTGCAGCCTAGCTTAGTGTGCCACCAGTCCAGTTTTTAGTCCACTCCTCCTCTGTCCTTCTGCCAGAAGCTGGATGCTAGAACTGACCATCCCAGGTCCCCAACATGGTCTGCAACCAAGTCACCTCACCAACTGAACCCACCCAACATGTGTTGCTTGCATCTTGCTTGGCTGCTGCTGTGGATGCTGCTGCACTGATCGAGGCCTGTGAAGGCTGCCGACTCCTCTATTACTGCTGCGGCAAGGCCTAGCTTGCTGCTATGGGAGGGTCTGCATTGTTTGTTTTGTGAGGCTAGCTTAGTAGAGTAAGTAGGTAGCCTAGTCCTGAGTTAGCTTCTAGCTCACCTCCAACCCCTTCAGCCACCAAGGGAGACAGAGATTGACTAAGAGTAGACCAACAAAAATACAGTGGCGTGAAAAAGTATTTGCCCCCTTCCTGATTTTCTCTATTATTGCATATTTGTCACACTGGATGTTTTCAGGTGTTTAGAGAAAATGTAATATTAGATAAAGGGAACCTGAGTGAACAAATAACACTTGTTTTTTTTTTTAATTTCACTTATTTAATGAAAAAAAGTTAACCAACACCAACTGGCACTGTGTGAAAAAGTAATTGCCTCTTACACTTAATAACTGGTTACACCACATTTAGCTGCAATGACTGCAACCAAACACTTCCTATAATTCAATATCAGTCTTTCACATCGCTGTGGAGAATTTTAACCCACTCTTCCTCGCAGAACTGCTTTAATTCAGTAACATTTGGTAGGTTTTCGAGCATGAACTGCTCGTTTCAGGTCCTGCCACAGCATCTCTATTGGGTTTAAGTCTGGACTTTGACTAGGCCACTCCAAAACTTTAATTTTACTTCTTTTAGCCATTCTGATGTGGACTTGCTTTTGTGTTTTGGATCATTGTCTTGCTGCATGACCCAACTACGCTTCAGCTTCAGCTGACGGAAGGATGACTGGACATTCTCCTTAAGAATTTTCTGGTACAGAGCAGAATTCATGGTTCCTTTAATTATGGCAAGTCATCCAGGTCCTTAGGCAGCAAAAGCATCCCCACACCATCACACTACCACCACCATGTTTGACTGTTGGTATGGTGTTCTTACTGTGGAATGCTGTGTTTGCTTTACGCGAGACATTATGGGATCCATGTTGTCCAAAAAGTTCCACTTTGGACTCATCTGTCCATAGAACATTTTCCCAAAAGGCTTGTGGATCATCC
The DNA here is from genome assembly GCA_016271365.2 of Neoceratodus forsteri. Taxonomy (NCBI): domain Eukaryota; kingdom Metazoa; phylum Chordata; order Ceratodontiformes; family Ceratodontidae; genus Neoceratodus; species Neoceratodus forsteri. The sequence continues at coordinate 191,817,099 of CM057458.1, forward strand.
AGGTGCTTCTTGGCAAATGAGAGATGAGCATTTATGTTCTTCTTGGTTAGCAGTGGTTTCCGCCTTGCTACTCTCACATGAAGCCCATTTGTGCCCAGTCTCTTTCTGATTGTGGAGTCATGAACACTGACCTTAGCTGAGGCAAGAGAAGCCTGCAGTTCTTTGGATGTTGTTTTATGATCCTTTGAGACTTCTTGGATGATTTTACACTGCGCCCTTGGAGTAATTTTGGCAGGCCGCCCACTCCTGGGAAGATTCACTACTGTTCCAAGTGTTCTCCATTTGGAGATAATGGCTCTCACTGTGGTTCGATGGAGTCCCAGAGACTTAGAAATAGCTTTGTAACCCTTTCCAGACTGATAGAGGCAACACATTTTTTCTGATCTTTTCAGGAACTTCCTTTGATCATGGCACAATGTGCTTGTTGAATCTTTGTGCTGGCAACGTGACTCTGATGGTAAGGGCCAAAATAAGTGAGGTTTATATTGAGCAGGGCTGGCTGTAATCAAGCATGGCTGTGTTCAATCAGCTGACTCTAATTATCCCTTTAATTGGGTTGATTTAACAAGGGGGCAATTACTTTTTCACACAGTGCCAGTTGGTGTTGGTTAACTTTTTTCATTAAATAAATGAAATAAGTAAAAAAAAAGTGTTATTTGTTCACTCAGGTTCCCTTTATCTATTATTATATTTTGTCTAAAGACCTGAAAACATCCAGTGTGACAAATATGCAATAATAGAGAAAATCAGGAAGGGGGCAAATACTTTTTCACGCCACTGTATACTGCACCAACACTGCTTTTGAGAGTTCAGTGCTCAGACTCCTCCATGCTATAGTGTGCAGCCAGCCTACTCTGTGATGGGAAAGTCAGTGTCCCACTCATGTGACTCCTGTGCTGTTGCTTGGCTGGAGCTTCTCCATATCACATGTGATGGTGCCACTGCTAGAAGGTGCTGAAAGTGGACAACACAATACAGACACAGTTGAGTCAGGAGTGCACCTGCAGCATGAGTGCAACACAGGCCAAGGAGGCACTTATTGTGCAACACTGGGATGCCTAATCCCTAGTTCTGGTGTTTGCTAAAATAAAATAAAGAAAACCATCACATCACATGGCTTCTAGGTAAACTAATTTTGCTGTAAGGAAAGGCAATCCACTTGGAGTCGGGTGAAATCTCCCCCAAAAGCCCAGAGAAAGAAGAACAAACAAAGGTGAATCAAGTTCCACACACTGGCAAGTCTTCTAAACAAATGGAGAAACATACATTAGACCTGATTTTTGCAGTATTAAAAGATACGATAGTTACATTTTTTCCATCTAATCACCAAGTCAATAACAAGCCTAACAGAAGCAGCTTCAGCTCCTTGGACTCTGTGTTGCCCTACTCAATAACTCAGATTCTCACTTGATGCAAGTGAGTGCTGGCATGAATGCCAAGCTGGACAGGCAGCTTGATGAGACCTCACAGGGGTGCTCAGCTTTGGGACAAGAGGAACTATGAAAGTTGGTTATAGATAAGACTGAAGACTCTGCAAAGCTTTTTTTAATTTTTTTTGGCTTCTGTGGTTGATGCTTCAGATGAGGGGCATTCTGGCATGTGACGACCTGAACTGCAGAGTTAAGGGCAGGGTTGCAAGGAGTGAACAGACATTTATTTAGTTTATGTTGACTGGGAAAGGAGGACTAGACAATTCTGCCTATTTTCAGCCTTGTCCGGGGAAGTGGGATACAGATGGATGCCACGTGACATTGAAACAGATTAAGCTGTAGGTAGTATTTTTAGTGAATGGGGGAAATTTGGCCAGGACATCGGGGAAATTCTCCTACTCTGTCATCAGAGGGTGCTGTGTCTCTGTCGGTCAGGGCTTGGACTCTCAGTGCAATGGATGAGGACGATGGAGGAGGAGGTGTTGTGGAGCAGGCGCTAGAGACGGCTGGTACTCTGGTATCTGATAACCAGCATCAGGTCTCTGAATGCGTGCCTCTCCCCATAGTGAACCAAGTTCATTCAGAACCTGTGTCAGGGGATGTAGTTTTTGTGGACCCCCCGTCTTTCTCTCAGGATTTTACATTACATCCAGAGGATTCTCTAGATACAGACCATTTGAGCCTTTTACGAGATACTTTGCTGAGAGCAGAGCTAGATTATTCTACTGCAAAACGGGCTGCTGAAGATCGCAAAAGAAAGAAACAGGAAATGGGCTCATCTTCCAGTGTGCCAGATTGTGGCACCAATGTCTTCCTTCCTACGGCAGAAACTCCAGTTGTGATGGAGAAGGTCTCTCTCCAGAACAGGTGGCTTCTGGAGGCCTCAATGGGTGCACCAGGATTATGGTCGGCCGACTCGGCCCTTGTTGGGCTGGATGGTTGCGTTGTGAATCCGGTACTTAGATACCTGACCCTGATATACCTCTGCCTGGGTCCGATTGGGGCCCTGTCAATCCCTTTGACCTACCGACCAGAAGATGCACCCACTACTTGAGAACAGAAAGCTGGATTTCATACTACTTCTGTTCATCTTCCTGCTTCTTCATCAGATACCATATCTTTTTCTCCCCTCGATTCCTCTATTGCTTCTGCTCAATTTTTGGAGGGTATTGTTGTTGATCCCTTTACAATGCGAAGGAGGGGAGGAACTGCTTCTTAGTCAATTGGCTACTGTGGACTCCCTCCTTCTCAGAGACTCTGCAAAACTCCTGACTGTACCTCTCCACACTGCACCTACTGAGGCCCCTTCTTATCCCAGCCTACTAAAAAAAACAGTGGAACTTGCTAAATGGCGGAACGCTGTCCATCTTCAGTTCCTAGGGTCCTCTGAAGAGACACCTAGCAGGTTTTACATGGGCAAAATTTTATTGAAACAACAGATGGGCTTTTCACCTGCGGAGGTGTATGCACTCATTCACTCACCTGGTGAACAGTTGTATGATATTAGTTTCAGAACCCCTGACATCCTGGACAGATTCTGGATTAAATATGCTATCCTTAAAACCAACCCAGCCTGGGAACGTTTTTAAGCGATTCCCTTTAAAAAACAGTCTTTCAAAGTCATTACAATCCTCTTCCGTAATGAAGGGGTTACTATCACGGACATACTTTACTGGCTGGACAAACAATGTAAAGTTCAAGGTAATCCTGGCCCAATTCTGGACAATGAAGGCTTTTGGAATGGTGGGGTGGAGAGTTAAAATTAACCTCGAACAAAATGACCTGGGCCTGGTGCATCTCCCAAATTGTTTTTATATAGCGCATGACAGTCTCATCACTGTTTTAAATGCAGATCTCGGCACCATTTGAGTCATACTTGCGACATCATTAAGTGTGCACAGTGTGGGGAAAAGGGTCACTCCACGTTTCACTGTCGGGGCCCCCTGAAATGCAGTTTATGTGATTATGCCTATTCTTTTATGGATTGCCCCTGGGCATCCCATACCACCACCAATAATGACTATGCTGTACAGGACTCTTACATTAATACTGCTCTGAAAGAAGTTAATAGGCATCATCCTGGTCCCTGATCCCCCCCCCCCATCAGGAGGTGGCTGCTGTTCCAGGTGCACCTGTTCCAAATCCCATTCTAATACCCTCTTCAGTTCCTTTACATCCAGAGGATCACATATCTGACCCTAAATTTCCTGCTTTGCCTCCTGTAGCTCCAATGAGGCCTCAACTAGTGCTATGCCCCCACCGCCCACTCTCAGAGATGGATACATTTCAGGTGGTGAAACGATGGGGAGGTACTAGGAAGAAGAAAGTAGACAAGAGCCCCAGGACTAAAAGTCCCATCCCTGTGTGGAATAAATATGATGCTTAGTCTCCTGAAGATGGAGATCTTGGTACTGAATCAGATACTGCTTCCTTTCACTCTTCCCAAATGGATGGGGATTCAGAGGGGGAACTTCCTGTAGAGGACCCTGACCCCTCAACCTAAAACTAAGCGGATGGGAACCAGAGCATGGGTAAGGAAAACTCACTGATGATTTGCTATTGGGTCTACTTCTCTTTATCATGTTGCTATAGCCTCTCTGAATGCTAACAGCATCCAATCAGAGCAGAAAAGGGTGGTAACCTATGCACAGTTTGACTCTTATCGTCCTGACATTGTGTTTTTCCAAGATACAAGATTACACACATTAGCTGAAGTTCTTTCCACTAGTTCTGCATGGCTAAAAGGGGATAGCTTTTGGTCTATGGTGGACGATGTTTGTAATGGGGTGGGGATATGTCTCAACAATGGGGACATTAAGGTGATCCACCAGGTGGATGTGGTTCCAGGCAGGGCTTTTCTGTTAGACATTCAATTCCACGATGCAGTATTTCGATGTATAAATGTGTATGCCCCTCAATCAAAAAAAGCTAGGGTAGACTTGTTTCATGCTGTCCAGCCTTTTCTTTTTACTGCTGGATATGTCCTGTTGGGGGGAGATTTTAATTGTAATAGATATAAGACTGATAGTGAGTCCCGAACGGATAACGTTTTTTGTGACATTTTCTGTCTAAACACCCTGTTGACTAACAGCAGTTTAATTGATGCTTTTGACAGACATGGTATTGTCCCACCTAAAACATATTTTTGGGGTACATATGCCACTAGGATCGATTATTGGTTTATTTCTGAACACTTGGATATCATTAAATCATAAGTCTCTATGGTACCCTCTTCAGACCATGCTCTATTATATCTAACAGTGTCCATTTATGACAAAATGAGGAAGGGGCCGAAATACTGGAGAATGAACCTTACCCTGCTTACTATTCCTTTTGTTTATGATGCCTTTTCAGTGCTTCTCCATGCTAGAAAGTATGTTAGATTTTTGTATGATGACCCCCAGTCCTGGTGGGAGGACACAAAAAGGGATATATGATCTTATTTTCAACAGATTTGGAAACGTATTGGTAAACATAAAACTAATCAATATTTACTATATAAGGCTGAATTCCAATCCATGCTGTCTGAACAACACCAGTCTCATCTAGATTTTTCTGATTAGATTGCTCTAGTCAAAAATAAAATGGTGGCTATCCAATTCAATTGCTACAAATCGCTAAAAGCCAAACAGGGTTTCAAGACTCAGGGAAAACAGGATTTCACTAACCCTTTTCAATATGGTATAGCACAACATCCTAAGAAATCTCTTTCTGCAGTTATGACAGCAGATGGCAGGCTAGTTACACATAGATAGAAGCAGTATAACGCAGTGCTTTAAAGCTCTGAGCTGCAAGTCTGGTGACATCCAGCAGACCAGACCTGGGTTTGAATCCCACAGCTACCACTTGCATACTGTGTGACTTTGAACAAGTCACTTAACTTCCCTGTGCTCCCAGACTGCACCTGTAAAAAAGTTTTCAGCTTAGTGTGCTACTCCTGGTTAAACAACTAAATAAAAAAAAAAGATCTAAAATTTTTTCTGAACTAGATTCCCATTTTAGCCACATGTTTCAGGCTCCCCCATAGGATTCTGGTCTGATCAACTACTGGCTCAAGAGCTGTCATTTACCATGTTTATCTCCTTTTCAGCAAGCTCTATTACTACAACTTATTACAGGAAAAGAACTTTTAAGTGTCATTAATTCCATGAGAATGGGTTCGGCCCCAGGTCCTGATGGTATTCCATACAAAGTCTAAAAATCTATTGCAAATGCTTTGTTGGATGATTTGGTGATTCTTTTTAATATTATGTTGGATGCTGATAATCTACCCTCCAGTATGTGGAAGAGTTTTGTGATTCTGTTTTATAAATCTGGAGATCGGTCCTTACTTACAAACTGGAGACCCATATCACTGCTCAGTGCTGATCTCAAAATTCTGTCCAAATTGTTGGCAAATAGACTAGCCTTAGTGGCTGGGGATCTTATACACCCCTCTCAAATGTGTAGCATTCTAGGGAGGTCTATTTATGATAATTTGATTCTCCTTAGAGAAATCTGTGGAAAAGGACAGCTGGGTGAATTGGCTGGGCTTCTTTTAGCCTTGGATCAGAGTAAGGCTTTTGATAAAGTTCTCCATTGTTATTTTTGGAAAAGTTTAGAATTATATGGGATTCCCCATAAATTTATTGAGTGGCTACAAATGAGCTATAAATCTGCCATCGTTAAGTCACATTGTAGTGGTTGGACTGGAAACAAGATACCAGTTAAAAGAGGTCTGCGGCAGGGCTGTCCTCTCAGCCCACTCCTGTATATTTTTTCTTTGGATCCTTTGATCCACAGACTTAATCAAGAGAAGGATATAACAGGTTTGTCCTTTTCCAGCTTAGACCCTGAAATCAGAACTATTGTTTATGCAGATGACCTTTGTCTTCTCTTGTCGGATGTTCCCTCCTGTACGTGGGCTGGACACATTTTGTCCCGATTTTTGCAGTGCACAGATTCTATGGTGAATATTCATAAGAGTAAATGTTTACCCATAGGTATTGATCCACCTCAGGTTGACCACATTATTGGTATTCCAGTTACCACAGATCCTTGCAGCATTCTTGGTGTGACCTTTGGACCAGGAGATATGGCCCTGTTGAATTGGCAATTGAAACTTCAAGTAGCACAATCCATGGTAGTTTCTTGGAACAAATGGAAAATGACCAAACTTAAATGAGTATATACGGTGGAAACTTTTTTACTCTCCTTATTTCTACATATTAATGTTATACACTCCCTCCCTAAACAATTAGAGACAAAATTATATAGTTGTTTCTTTTCTTGTATTTGGGGTAGTCAGTTAAACCCAGTAAAAAGGGGGATTTTATTTTTAGATAAGGCTAAAGGGGGTCTTTTTTTTATATTTTTTATTTTAGTTTTTGCTGACTGGGTAAGTGCACTCGACAAATCCTGCCTATTTTCAGGCATGACCCGGGGAAGGGGGATACAGGTGAATGCCAACTGACCTTGAATCAGATTAAGCTGTTGGTGGTATTTTTAGTGAATGAGGGAAATTTGGCCAGGACACTGGGGAAATTCCCCTACTCTTTTCGAGAAGTGCCATGGGATCTTTAACAGCCACCTGAACTACCACCAATCCAGGCAGATGGGACCTCGGTTTGATGTCTCATCCGAAAGATGGCACCTCAGAATGCAGCACCCCTCTCATGCTGCACTACAGTGTCAGTACTGGGATATTAACCCAAGTGCCAGAAGTGGGGACTGAACCCAGAGCCCTCTGATCTCCTGGCCTTACAGGTGAGTGTGCTGCCTACTGAGCCACTGACACTGCTAAAAATGGTTAAGCCTGTTATTTTTTCCTTTACCATGTTTACAAATTCAAATCTGCACTCCATTTTATTAAGTAAGGATAAAGTATGGATACCACGGGTTAGCAATGGCATGGATCCTATATTACAGGCTTGGCCTTCACATGGAGAGATTCCCAAACATAGATCTCTTAGGGTCCTCCCTTATCATTTTCTTCCCTGTTTTGAGAAAATAATATTGTGGCTTTTGAGAAAGGACCATTTCATATCTCTCCCGAGGAAGTTGTTGTATGCTCATATTATGGAAAAAAACAATTTTGAACCCGCCTCTTTTTTCTAGAACTAATTCAGTTAAAGGTAGAATATGAAAGATGCTGACTTGTTCTCATTTGCCACCTTTGATGTGGGACATCATTAGGTTATCCGTTCTTAGGAAATTAAACATAAAGGGAAACTTAAAACATAAAGGGATTCAGGACCGGTATTGTCTTAGACAATCTTGTATTGCTACTATTAAAACAATGGGCCATTTATTTTATACGTGCCCCTTTATTCGTTCCTTTTGGCTTCTTGTGCATCAAAAATGGGGCAATTCCCCGTTTCAGGTTCTGACTCATGATATTTTCTGTTTGGGTAGTTACCCTGGGACGTGGGCCCCATATAACACCCAGACACTGTGGGTCACGTTGACATGTTTTAAATATTATATATGGATTGTGAGATGTAGACTGGCTATTCAACAACTTGAATTTACTGAATTACAGTTATTCCATATGATAGAATCAGCCATTATTCAGATACAATCTCAAGAATCTTCTTTATTTCCTATCCAGGCATTTCAGGAATTATGAGGGAGTATCTTTTAGATCCCCTGAGCCATGGCAGATACCAAGAGCCTGGAGATCCAGTGTTGCCTCAAATAAACATAATGGGCATAGTCTGTGTTACTCCCCGATTTTGAGTAACCTGTGATTCCATCCTGGTGGGTATGTGTTACTATGAGTTCACAACATTCTAAGGAATCCTTTAACAGGTAGATTAATAAAAATTCCCCTACTCTTTTAGTGGGGGGTGAGTTCTGTTTTCCATATTTACTATTCAGTTTTTGGGTTACAGATGGACAATTTTATTTTGAAGTATGATGAAATACTTATTTGTGTTTTCTTTTACTATGATTTTGTGTGATGTAACATTGATTTGTATATATTTTGCTTTAAGTTATAATAAAAAAATCCTCTACTCTTTTAATGGGGATGGGAAGGGGTTTTGTAACAATATGGATTATTTATGTTTGAAATTCGTGTATGATGTAATACTTATTTATGTTTCTGATTTCTTTCATTATAATTTTTGTAAGTTGTAATACATTGATGTATAATTTGTTTGAAGTTTTGAATAAAAAATTCCCCCTACTCTTCAGTAGGGGGTGCTGTTGCACTCTCCGGTCGGCAGGATGGCAAACCACAGTGAGGAGGTTGGTGGAGGTGGAGGTTCAGGAGCCCAGAGCTCCACTACAATACACTTCAATAGTTCTATGGACATTCTAGAGCCAACTTTAGTTTTTCCAGAAGAAATGCTTCCTATAGAAGAAATGCTTCCTGTGAATGAACCAGAGATTTCTTTGCCTCACACAGTGCTGATAAACAGTAATGTATTACCAAAATGGAATGTTGCAGCTCCAGCTGTGGTAGAAACACTAGAGAGACTGATGCCTATTGAATGGGAGGTAAGACAAGCATGGCTCCTGAGACTGTTAAACTCGGGAGGAGTTTACACTGGAGCAGTCTGCCCGAACCGAGGAAACAACGACAGTGCTGAATACTACTGCACAGCATGTACTGGCTAATGCTCAAGATGATACAAAGGGCCCTTGGTCACTGGAGCGGGCCCTTCGAGCTGTGGGTTGGACGCCTACCGAAGATGGCAAAAAGTGGCTTCCTGGAGAACCGCTGACAGCAGCAGGTATCATGCAGGCTAAACTTCAGATACCTTCAAACAAAATGGCAAGTTTAACGTCCAAACCTTGGAACAGCACAACAATTGTGAGACATGCCCTGCGCAGCAGCATAAGGAGGTGCCCATGGCAACAGGACAACTGGGAGCAGTGCAGGACATGGAGAAACACAATCTGACTACAGGTACAATTTGGACTGAAACTCCTGGTATACCCATGCAAGTAACTCAGGGAGTGGATGAAATGATGGAAGAGAGAGGAACTGAATAGAAGGCTTTACAGCAGGACAGTTTACCTGCTGAGGCTAATGCACAGGGACATTCAAATACTGTACATACTGAGCGTACTGCAACTACTGATAATATTGTCTTAACGGAAAACTTTACAAAGCAGCAAGCCAGATCTAAAACATGGGCAAAAGAAATGGACACTGAATCAGAACACCATGATTTCACTACTGAGGCTCTTTCTAATGGTGCAAGCATGGGTGCTTCTACCCAACCAGCCCCCCCACCACCCCGCTTCTGTCAGATTTATTTACAAATTTGGGAAAACCCAGAACTAGAAGGAATTCTTTCACTTAAAATACAAAGGAGGGTTGGAATCTCTCCTTCCCCAATAGAATCCCCCCTCCCCCGATACTGTTTATGTAGTGAGGAAGTTACTTACAGAATCCATGCAGTTTTTGGCTGCTGACATTTTTGCTCTGATACACATCTCTGGTGATACTATCTTTGATGTTAGTTTCAACACTCCCTTACAACGGGGAAAATTCTGGAATAAGTACTATCAACTCAAGCATTCCCCTTTATGGACCTTCTTCATTGTTATTTCACTCACTCTGCCAGCTGTTAAAACCATTACAATTTTATTTTGTAATTAAAGCATTCATATTTTGGCTATTTTATACTGGATAAACCAAAAAGCAGATGTCATTGACAAACCAATGCCTATTTCAGATGTTGAAAACATTTGGACTGGGATGTGGAAGATTAAAGTGAAACTGCACAAGACAGAATCTGGGCTGACACATCTGCCTAGTTGTTTCTATATTGGACAAGTCCGGGGTGTTTTTGCTTTTACCCTGGTCAACCTAAAACTTGCCACAGTTGTGGCTCACTCTCCCATCTCAGTAACACCTGTGATGCTATAGTTTGTAACTTTTGTTTGTAGATAGGGAATGCCAATATGTTCTGCCCTAATTTTCCTAAATGTAACCTCTGTGAAGAAATGGGGCATCTCATCCTCCAGTGACCCTGAGCAGTTCATTATAAGGGTACATTTTATGACCAAGATGACATCATCGATGCTGTGCAGGAAAAACAATCCAGGTAATCTTTTACAAACAATGACACTCCACAGTCTCTCAGCCTAGTTGTTTCCCCTACAACAAATCAGACAGTGCGTGAATCCTCTGATCCAGGTTTGATTAGGGGGAAATGGAGAAACCACAAATGAGAATTCTGTTTTACCACAGGAAGATGTACAGGAGGAGGGTGACCAGGACATGGAGGTTACTGCCACACAGGAACGTCCACACTCTTCCACAGCTATGGTGCAGGCAAGCACAATGCCTCCACTCCCGACGGGTACCAAATTGTTCAGAGGGAAAAGACACTTGACCAGAAATATAGCAACCCCAAACCCAAGTTAGCCAAGACTGACAGGATGGATATGAAAAATAAATATACAATCCTACAGGAGCACTCTGCAGCAGAGGTGAGGACTCAGAAAACTCCTCAGTAGCGTCATCCCAAAAAGACATATCAGATGTGGATGGGGATATTACAGACAAGCCAGAATGCAAGAAAAAAACAAGGAAGAAATCATAACAATCTTTGGGTTGATACACTGAATACTAAAACATCTCTTCAATGCACATGGCCTCTGGTGACACTTTGAAAATTATATATTTGAATGTCAACGATATAAAAAACTGCAAGAGATATTGTATTACATTTAATGCTTTACAACAATCTCAGGCACAAATTATTTTACTGCAAGACACCGGGTTATGATCTTATTCCAACATCTACCAATCACAAAAGGTCTGGCCTTGGGAACCCTCAGTGTGGTCCTTAGGAGAAGACTGTTCCTCTGGGGTAGGGATTCTCTTTTGTGGAGCTATACATATTACAAAAGTTATGGATATTGACCCGGGGAGAACCCTTTTTTTGGATATGAAGATTAATAACCAAGAACTTAGAGTGAGGGTCTTGTATTCCCCACATATGTAGATAACACAGTGCTTGTCACTGTGGGAACAGATTTTAAGGAAATCAATATAGATTTCTTGGCCATTCAGGAATAGTTCCAGAAATCAAACTTAATCCTGAATGGCAAAAAATCAAAGGTAATGTTGTTCTCAGACCAACATAAGAGTAAAACCTCTCTCCCAGAGCTGGCTGTAACAACCACAGCAGGTGAACTTTTACAACAGATTGCTGAATATAAATACGTGGGCCTTTGGATAGATAGTGGACTAAAATTTAATTATCATATTGATGCATTAGTTAAAACTGTTAATTGTAGACTAGGTGCACTAAGATGGACCAATCATTGCATGAACCATATTATGAGACAGATAATAGTAAATCAAATGCTAATTCCAATAATCGATTATGGAAACCATATTTATGGGTATGCTATAAATACACAAATCAAAAAAGTAGAAATATTATACAATAAATTGGCTTAATTCATATTGTCAGCAGATCGAAGGTCTCATCATTGTGATACATTGACTGAGTTAAATTGGATTACAATTAGGAACAACATAAAAAGATCCTCTGTAAAGCAAATGAGAAACATTATGGTGACAGGAAAACCTGCCTACTTATCCAAAAGAATACAAAGGTTGAATCATACACATAACCTCAGGGCTAGGGGACACATGAGGGATCTTTATATAAGGACCCCACGAACCATATATGGAGAGATGCTATTTTTACATTCATCTATAAAATATTGGAACAAACTATTTCTACAAACTAAAAACATATATGAAAATAGAAATTAATTCAACACGTCCTTGAGGCAAGAATTAACTACTAAATGTTGCTGTTATAACTGAGTCCTGAATTTATTTTTGTAAACATGAAATGTTTTATAATATCTGTCTTATAAATATGTGGTGCTGATGTTTTATTGTATTTGACGTAAGTCTGCATGTTGCGAAACTGAATTTTTTTTATTTAAGATGATATTCAAAAGCACCTTGTAAATGGGACTTGTCACAAAGGTGTATGTCATTCTTCCTGATGAAAAATAAAGATATGACTACTACACAAACATATACATCCAGAATAACACTATTTAAACTAATACAAACTTATTTTACACTAATAGGAAAATCCTTCTAAGGGGAGACTTCAACTGCTCATTAGATTTTACTGATAAAACTGGGCTTATGTCCAAACTATACTGCGACACAAATGCACTTAAACAAATCTTAAAAACTGTGGCACTTCAGGATGCATATAGAAAACTAAGTCCATCAGGCGAGCACACATATCACAGAGGCCATCTATCCTCCTGAATAGATTATATTTTTATTTCACAACATTGGAAGGTATATTCTACAGATACAGAACCCACTGCAACTTCAGACCATCTGGAACTACATGTTTCCTTAGGTCATGTGCAACAGAATAACATTGGAAAAGGGTACTGGCATATCAATAACTAAATGTTATCAGATCAAACCATAAAAAATCAGACCATAGAACATCTTAAAGCTAGGGCCACGGTTACCATCTGGTATGACTCACTAAGTGACTAGTGGGAATATACCAAATTGGTAATTAGACAATTGAATAAGAAATGGGGGAAAACTGTGGGTAGGGAGGTTTACTTTAAATTTTTATCCTCAAGGAAACATCTCTATAAGTTAATTTCCTTACAGAATAAAGAACATATGGATTACTCGGAACAAATAAAAAATATTAAGTGAGAGATGAGAAAGTGTCTTTATGATGGGGCCAAATCCTTAAAGGCAGAACACTCCTTTGGCACACAAGGCACTAGATTTTCATTGGATATTTTAAAGATTGTCAAGAGTGGGTTAACAATAGGGAATAGTCAGCTTTAAAAGCCCAGGAGGATACTACTCAAATTTTGATGAAATTATGGATATTATTTTGGACCACTTACACTCCACTTTTGGAACTCCTATAGCTACATCTGGCAATTTCTCAGCCTTTGTCAATGACTTTCATATGGACAACCTAACAAATTCTGACATATCAGGACTTACTCAACCTTTACAACCTGAAGAAATATAGGAAGCTATAAAAAAATTGAAATCTGATACAGCTCCAGGGCCTGATGGGCTCAGAGCATATTTTTATAAAACATTCCAGGATATTTTGATTCCTATCCTGAGAGATATGTTTAATGATATTCTAAGTAACTGTCATTTGACAGAAAAATGTTTAAAGCCTACTTAATATTATTGCATAAGAAAGTTTGCTATTGCTACTATGCTGGATCCATGGTACAAACCTGTCTTGCCTGCCATGATTGAAGGGAGTCATGTGCAAGTGGACATATTGACCAATTACCTTGTCAGATGGGTGGTGGTGCACAGATGAAAAATGCAGAGACACAAAGGGCACATATACCTGGTGTTGCTACCACCATCACCAGCAGCTCGTCACAGGCCACCAAATCTGAGAAAATGTTAAAGTCACAGCATAACACGGCAGGTAATCCCATTTGGGATGCTCTGTACTAGTTGGGTGTGGAAGAAATTGAAGACAAGGAGGAGGAGCCTGATGAGGCAGCAGGACTCAGGGCAGCACAATACATGGTGGATGCCTACATGGGAGACACCAAGCATCTTGGCATCACTGATGAGCCATTGGTGTGCTGGAGCAGCAAAGTAGGTGACTGGCCTGCCCTGGCATCTGTTGCTTTTAAATACATTAGCTGCCCACCACCCAGAGTCAGTGTGGAATGGGTGTTCAGTTCTGCTGGGGCCATTGTGCGAAGACAAATTTGCCACTGAAGAATTTTTCCATCCTAACATTTATAAAAATGAATCAGGCTCTCATTCCACATAACATAGTTATTTTAATGGTGTTGCCACAAGAAATGTGTCTTGGAGATGAAGACAACGAAGACGTACACACTGGTAAGACCTCAACTAACAGGGAGGTAGATGAAGCAGCAATGATGACCAAATTTCCACCTGGTGATGACTCCAGTCTTGAAGACTGTGAGGGCTGCTTCAAGGATGATGTGTTACTGGAAGAAGGCTAAAGGTGTTCTGCCCCTCCCAGCTACCAGCATCCCCCACCCATTTCCACTGAATATGCTCTTTTATGTTATTGTTGAACATTTTAAATGTTATTTTGCTGGTTGTTCTGTGTTATACATCCTGTTGAACCATTTCATTTAATTACCCAACCTAGTAACAATGTTTACTTCATTTCATTTTTAAAATTAATCTCCCCTGCTATGCTAACTGGAATGTATATGTTAGCAATACACAATGGCCCCATTGAGCGACAAATACTGAACAACATCTTCCCCATTTCCACATATACCTTCTTCATGAGACCATGAATGAGTGTCTAATGAGTGTGCCACCACTGTATACTCGATGTAACAACTTAGTTGGACAGTGCCCAGCCAGTACTATGTTAATCAGAGAAATGCATGCACACTCCATGCCCCATGTATACAATTAACCATCATGTAATCCACGTCCTTGTCATCCATCCTAATGTGTATAACACAGAATTCGACAGTGTGGGCCATCACTCTCATACCGCCAAGAAATACAGCTGAAAAGCTACGAAGCTGACAGATGCATGCTTCAGCACAGACAGCAGTCACAGACCAGTACATCAATGCTGCCTCTGAATCCAGCTAAATTACTCCTCCTCCAGCAGTCTTCCACCAAGTAGAACTGCATCATTGCCAGCACATTTGGGGCCAGTACGTCAACCCACACGATGCAGCACTTTCATCCCAGCAAGAACACTTGGTGTCATTTTCCATCCTGCCAACCACCCATGAGGACAGCATTGTCAGCATGTTTTGGGCCAGTACGTCAACCAGCACGATGCAGCACTTTCATCCCAGCAAGCACACTTGGTGTCATTTTCCCTCCAGCCAAACAAACAGCCACTCAGAAAGCAACACTTATCATCATCAAGCAAGAAATATATATGTTCTTCCTCCATGGCCTGTCTTCTGGTCAAGTGATTCATGGTAGTTAGATTTCATTTGTTGTCATGTTATTACTTATACTTCTGTTGTGCTGTTCTACATGCCGTTGTTGTGATAGAATGTCAAGTATGCATGCAAGGCAGCACACCTTAATGTATAAGTTATCTTACATATTTCCATTTCATTCAATGCAAGGTTTGCCATGATCATGCCGTGTGCGGCCAGGACCTCAGTATAAGGCTGATGCATCGACATGGCACATTCTGAGCCTAGTCAATCCACATTGTAAGCATCATTATGTACAGGTCAGTACTGTAATTGTAACATTTTTCACTAGTTAGAGTTTGTGTAATCCTTTCCAGGTACTGTATGTCCTGAAATGTTTCACCATAGGCTCATAACTGAAATTGCAGTGGTGGGAAATTTTTTTGATGTTGCCAACATTGATGGTAATTATCACCACAGGTAAGTATCAATGCTAATTTTTTTTATTTTCATATTTTTTCTCCACCTTTTTACAGATGACATTGGTTCAAACAACATCTGTATTGAATCGTGACTGGCAAATGAAATTTTCTGTTCAAAAGGAATTCATTCTTTAATAGTGGTAACAATGTTAGTTCAGGTAGCATCATAGTGCAGGTGATGAATGGTTAAGCTACCCTTTAAAGTGTTAATTGCACATTCGTGGATAAAAGTAATATAGCCTTCATCATCTTACAGTGGTTCAAAGGACGTCTTTAAGTGCTGTATGGGTGATTCCACAGTGGCAATGGCAAAACACATGTGGATACAATCCAAGGTGACAATTTTCAAGTTAGCACAGCAGTATTTATAATATGCTTGCTTTCCTTCACAGGTGTCTGCTAATGATGACAACGTATGTTTTTAGTTGTCAGCAGTGGCCCACACCTCGCAGGTGCAGCACCTTGATCTAGCATCCACACACCAGGATGGAAGACTTGTATTTAGTCACCAATGTCATACAGAGATGAGATGCATAGGCAAGTGCCCACCAGAACACTAAACACCCATTCTAATTGAAGTAGTTTCTATCAGGCTGTAAGAAAAAAAGAAGAAGACATTTTGAGCATTGTTACAACTATGTGCCCCCCACCATCATTACATGAAGCAATTCTTATATTAGGGAAAGGCTGTTAAACTGGAGCCCTTGACATGAAAAGACTACATCTGATGAGCGCAGCCAGCAGCCAGATTGGCAGGTAACAGACACACACCAGCAGCAGAATTCCTGAATATTGACAGACCTGTATAGAACATAGTTACTGTCAAGGTCTGACATCTCTGTACTGCAATAACCACACTAAAAAAGGCAATGAAAAAGTTAATACTTAACCATATCCACCAACCCCATGCCAACTCTCAACCACCACCACTCGTCCACCAAAGACAATTACAGATAAAGAAATACTTCCCACAAGTTAACGAATTCCATACATGTTGAGCAGCAGCAGTATACCTGGAGTTAACATCACCTGAATTCCTGCACATTGACAAAAGCAAAAAGAATACAATTACAATCTGACTCAGCTATCCGAACTTCAGTCACCTATCCCAGCAATGAAAAATTCAATACTTACCTTGTACATTGTGAAATGTGATGCATTCCAACATCCCATATCCAAATCCTGGCATGCATGTCATAATGTGTAATCTACAGCACACTGCCAGATAATATAAAATCAGTACAAACATATTAGAACTCCAGACATCACAATAGCAACCCACCATCCCCTTCTCTTAAACCGGAAAAAATAAATATAGACAGATACTTACATGTGCAGCAGCAGCAGTATCAATCGACTATGTGAAGGGGATCCATGAACCAGACAAAGCATTACTTCTCATGGCAACTAGTCAGAGCAGCAGGCAGCAGCTACAAGCAACAGCAGCAGCACACAAAATGTCATTCAATCCACACTGACTTAAAACCACAGAGCCAACAGCAAATCAGGGCAGCAGCACTGTGAAATGATAATTCCACGGTTCTCAATAAATTGAGAAACCAGCAGAAGGACAGGAGGAAGCAAGTGTATCTTCAAGTAGCAGGACCATTTCGCAGGAGGATTTATTTTTTTCAGAATGGCAAACTGGCTTGTGTTGCATGTTACGCAGTGGCACCACCAAGGTTAGGAGTAAAAAAGATTTGAAACAGTGCATAAAAGAGCAGATTTGGGTCCTGATGTTGAATGTGAACCATATAACTGCATGTCTGACACCTGATTTCTGGCTGAATGTACTGTAACATTTTTTGGAAACATTTCTGGACTTCTGGGCCATATTAGGCAGTGGCAACATCATGATTAGGTCTTAAACCATTGGGAAACAGTGGACCAAACAACATGTTTTGGTCCTGGTGGAAGGCGTGCAACATAAAAACAACATGACTGAGACCTGATTTAGGTCTGAATTTACTGTGACATTTTTTGGGAAACATTTCTGGACATGTACTGCCTGTGCTGCACTCGCAGAAACAAGATGTGGCCTAAAACCGATTGTAAACAGTGGCCAAACCAGCATTTTAATGTCTGGGTGCTGGAGGTGCACCATAAAACAGCAGGACTGACAACAGATTTCAGTCTCAATTTGATGCAAAATTGTTTTATAAACATTTCTGGACATGTACTGCCTGTGCTGCACTCGCAGAAACAAGATGTGGCCTAAAATCAATTGCAAATAGTGGATCAAAGACCATCGTCTGGTCTGGTTGGTGGTTTGGGCACCATAAAACATCAAGCCCATGCTGTAGCTGAGAGAGAGAGAGAGAGAGAGAGCAGCTACCAGCTTCCTAAAAGCAAGGAGGTGATTTAATAGAGTATACTGAATTGAATTCTTAATTTTGGGGCCTGTGTAAGTAAGTAGGAGTCAGTGTTTTGGCTCTCTGATTTTGGGGTTGATTTTTCTTAGTGTAACTTTTATTTGCCAGGGAGGAAATCTAGCTGGGAGAATATTTGCAGTCATTTGTGACTAGACCTGTTACTTAAGCTCTATGAAATGGGTGTCTGATAAGGGGAGGAGCTGAAAGGGGCCTGAGGAACTGTGGATTCAAAACAGGAGCTGTTTGTGGACTCTGTTTGCTATAGCTGAGAGAGAGAGAGCAGCCACCAGCTTCCTTAAAGCAAGGAGGTGATTTAATAGAGTACACCAAATTAAATTCTTAATTTTGGGGCCTGTGTAAGTAAGTAGAAGTCAGTGTTTTGGTTCTCTGTTTTTTGGGTTGACTTTTCTTTGTGTAACTTTTATTTGCCAGGGAGGAACTCTAGCTGGGAGAATATTTACAGTCATTTGTGACTAGACCTGTTACTTAAACTCTGTGAAATAGATGTATGAAAGGAAGGAAGGCACTCACCGGGGCGGTGGGTCAAAGTTGTAGTTCATTGTTTGTGGAGGGCATGGGCTTAGTTCCACCCACCCACCCCAAGTGCATCATTTCCTTTATATCAGGGGTTCTGACATCACTTCCTCAAAAGTGCAAAGGACATACACCTGTTCATATCCTTAAAGGCATAGCACACCAAATATGGGGTAAACATACTCACATGCCTGCACACACTAATTAAAAAAATCTTAAACAGGAAGGGAAACAGACATGTGGGGAGTGGTGCAATGCATTGGCTGTGGAGCAGCGGTCTTCCAGAAGATGTTCTGGAGGCTGCGTTGCTGCCCTATTTGCAGGCACCTCTCTGGTCTAAGGGAGGAGATTGCCCATCTCCATGCTGACCTGGCAAGGATTGGGAAAACCTCCTACACCACCCAGGGATCACCAAGGCCACCACCACTGCCTCAGAGGTTGCCAAGAAATAGGAGTGACTGGAACATGGTGGGCTCAGGGAAGGTGAGGCTGGTGGAACAGAGGTGCATCCCTCCAGTTGTGCCTTTCCACAATTTATTTGCCATTCTGGTGCAGCATGGTTCCTTTATGGAGGTACTCACAGTGGAGACTAAGGAGGATGCTGGGAACCTCCACAAAGGAGACCCACAGGAGGGTGGCACAGGATCCCACAGGGGAAGGAAACAACTCATGGTGGGACTCAGTCATTAGAGGGGTAGAACTGGTGGAAGGAGGGGAGAGAGAGAGGTATAGTTCTTGCCCAGTGCCATGGCTTGGAGGGGCAGGAGGCAAATCCTCAGGATTGTGGGAGCAGCTGCATGGGGGAGGGAGCTGGATGTCATTGTCCACCTGGGGGCAAATGACCTGGCTGGGAATGGGATCAGAGCAGTGCAGCAGGAGTTTGTAGAGATTGGGAGGGGCCTTAGACAAGTAGCATGCACGGTAACTTTCTTGGAAGAGCTACCTATCTATGGCATGAGTGAGACTAGGGTATTTTGCACCATGGGATTCAATGACTGGTTAAAACACTGGTGCAGATCTCAGGGATTTGGTTTCATTGTGGACTGGGTATCCACCTGGAGGGATACAGGCTTATACTGGCATGATGGTCTGCATCTGTCTGGGAGGGGAACCAGGATCCTAGGTGACAGGTTTAAATGCTTCATTGGCAAGCATTTAAACTAGCCAAGGGGGGGGCACTGAAGGGAAGCAGGGAAATCCCAGCCCCCCCCACAAAACAGGGTAGTTAGCAAAGTAGACACAAAAGTAGAGAAGTTGATAGGAAGCAGGACAGGGGCAAATCCAGAAAAAGGCAAAGATAGTAAGGACAGGGATGGGCCTAAAAGTGGTAAGGCCATCAAAAAATGGAGGGCAATGAGTACCAATGCCCACAGTCTGAGTAACAAGCTCCCTTAACTAGTGGCCATGATGCAAGAGGAACACCTGGTTATTGTGGCAGTCACAGAAATACAGTACACAGAGAACTATGACTGAGATGTCAACATACCAGGGTACACAATCTACAGGAGGGACAGGGAGGGTAAAATAGGAGGAGGAGTAGCTCTCTACATAAGGGAAGGAATCAAAGTAACAGAACTAAAGGGTAAACAGGAAGGGGAGGAGGCACTGTGGGTCACCCTGGAGACAGGAAATTGCACCACAATCTGCACAGGGGTTGTTTACAGATCCCTGTCTCAGGAGGAGGTAATGGACAAGGAACTGATAGAAGGAATCCTTAGAATGGCAGAAAAAGGAGAGATACTGTTGATGGAGAACCTGAATATGCCAGATGTTAACTGGAGCACCTTTACTGCAGCCACATCCAAGAGCAGGGTCATTCTCGATGGCCTACAGGGGGCATGCCTCAGACAGCTAGTGTTGGAGCCCACTCAGAAGAGAGCTATCTTAGACCTCATACTCTTAAATGGGGATGGAGAGAGGATCTCAGATTTAGAAATGGGTAGACATCTGGGAACATGCGGCCACCAAACAGTGTGGTTCACAATAAACACAGCTGTAGAGTCAAGCCATACAAAAGCAAGGGTGTTGGACTTTAGGAGGGCTGACTTTGGCAAAATGAGAGAATGCCTCAGAAAAGTACTAGCAAATAGGCAAGAAGGAGGGGTGGAAGAAGAAAGAGGAAAAATCTATCATAGGTGGGGGAGGGTGAAGGGATAAGGGGAGGAGGATGGGGAAGGGGCTAGGGGTGTGTGTAATCATTTCTGTACTAATTGCACAATGTTGTTTTATTCTCACCTCTGGCTCTGGTAAAAAGGAAACTAATAAAATTGAATTTCAAAAAAAAAGAAAGGGGGAAAATCAGAAAATCAAAACTGCCATCACAGAGGCAACAAGTCTTTGTGTAAAGGAAATCAACAAAACAAAATGAAGCAAAAAGCCACTATGATCCTCAAAAGAGGTGGCAGGGAAGGTTAAGGAAAAAGGATAGCATTCAGGAAATATAAGGAAACACACAGACGGAGGGTTCCATGTAATGATAGTGATCCAAAAACAGCGATCGCTATCATCATGAATGTATATCACTGAGAATTTGTCAGTGAACCAACATCTGGTAAATCAAAGTGTTTTGCACACCCCCATGGGGGTGCTCACCCCCCTACACCCCCCTAACTATAGATTCCTAACTCTAAAGGGGTGCATGTTGAGGAGGGGGCAAACAACACTGCATAATAAAAAAAAAAAGAAAACAACAGCCGCAAGCAGCGGCAAAACATTCCTGCAGCAGGTCCCAAACTCAGTGCCTACTGCACCACAGCCAGCCACCCTCACCACCACACCACACCACACTACACCGTAGGGCTGGCTTGGCTACAGCAGGCTTCTTGCCTCTACCTAAACCCTCCCTCCATCCATCCCCTGTGGCTCCCTATCCCTCCTCTACCAGTCGCTGATCCATCGCTACCCTGGCAGAGTAGCTGATGATAATAGCACTATAAATGAGTCACTGTTTCTACAGTCGCTCTGTCATCATGGGCTACACAGAAGCAGCAGGACAGATAACTATATCAGTTAAAGTAGAAGGAGGCAGGGAAGGCAATCAGAATAGCAAAAGCCCAAACTGAGGAAAAGACAGCCAACTCTTTTAAGAAGGGGGATAAAATCATTTATAGGTACATTAGGGAGCAAAGAAAGACCAAGGGAGGGATATTGATGCTTAATAAAGAGGAGGGGAGGGAATGTGGGCAGAGGGTGACAGTGAAAAAGCAGGGATACTGAACAAATACTTCTTCTCAGTAGTTACAAAAGAATAGAAGGGGGAGGTACCTAAACCAAACAATAGAAACACTCTGGATAGGAGAGTCTATACCAGTCCATTCACAGAAGAAAGGGTTCTGAAAAAAACTCTTAAAACTGAAGGTGGACAAAGCAATGGGGACCTGACGGGATTCACCCCAGAATTCTAAAAGAAATAAGGGTAGAAATAGTGACACCACTGACTACCCTTTTCAACAAATCATGGGAGGATGGGGTGGTACCTGAGGACTAGAGGTGGGTGGATGTGATTCCCCTTCACAAAAGTGGGAGCAGGGCAGAGGCAGAAAACTACAGAACCGTTAGTTTGACCTCGGTGGTAGGGAAAATGATGGAATCACTTCTGAAGGAAAGGATTGTTAAGTACCTAGAGGCCAGCTGGGCACAGGACCCAAGGCAGCATGGCTTCACAGTGGGAAGGTCATGTCAGATGAATCTAATAGATTTATTTGACAAGGTGACCAAAGTAGTAGACCAGGGAGGGACTGTAGACATGGCCTACCTAGGCTTTAGCAAGGCATTTGACACAGTCCCACACAAAAGATTAATATACAAGTTAGCCAGCCTTGGAGTGGGTCCCAGCATGGTAGCCTGGGTAAAAATTGGCTGGACAACAGGACACAGAGGGTATTAGTAAACACAGTCCACTCTGAAGAAAGGGGGGTTACTAGTGGGGTATGGCAGTGTTCAGTACTGGGACTGGTCCTCTTTAATGTCTTTATAACCAAGGGGAAGTGTACACATTGTGAGGTGAGATACTAACAACAACAAAAATGGAAATGGACCTGAGGGTAGTCCTATTAGATGACCTAATTGTGGGCAATCAATGTAAGAAGGCAGTAAGGAGGGCTGGGGGGATACTGGGATGTATAGGGAGAGGCATCACCAGTAGATAACAAGAAAGTGTTATCCCTCTGTACAAACAGTTGGTGAGACCCTATCTGGAGTACTGGGTGCAGTTCTGGAGACCCCATCTCCACAAGGACATAGACAGGATGGAGGCTGTCCGGAGGAGGGCAACTAAAATGGTGCAGGGTCTGCACCAGAAGACATACGAAGAGAGACTAAAGGAGCTTAATAGGTATACCCTCGAGGAAAAGAAGGAGAGGGGGGACATGACAGCAACTTTCAGGTACCTCAAGGGAATCTACAAAGTCCAAGAGTGTAGCATCTTTCAGAAAAAGAGATGTGCATGAACAAGGGGACACAATTTGAAGATAGAGGGGGTACGGCTCAGCGATAATGTGAGGAAGTATTTTTTCACAGAGAGGGTTGTGGATGCATGGAACGGCCTTCCTGAGGAGGTTGTGGAGTCAAAAACAGTGTGGGAATTCAAGAATGCATGGGACAGACATAAGGCAATTCTAGTGGGGGGTAGGAGGAAGTTTGCAGTTAGTTAACTAGGATCTGCAGCTTATCCATTAGGTAGGGAAATGGGCAGACTAGGTGGGCCAAGAGGTCCTTATCTGCCGTCAAATTCTATGTTTCTATAGCTGAGACCAGATTTCTGTCTGAATTTAATGTACCATTTTTTTAGTAAACATTTCTATACATGTACTGCCTGTGCTGCACTTGCAGAAACAAGATGTGGCCTAAAACCAGTTGTAAACAGTGGCCAAAACAGCTTTTTAATGTCTGGGTGCTGGAGGGCACCCACCATAAAACATCAGGACTGACACCAGATTTTAGTCTCAATTTGATGTCCAATTTCTTTGTAAACATTTATGGACAAGTACTGCCTATGCTGCACTCGCAGAAACAAGATGTGGTCTAAAACCAGTTGCAAACAGTGGACCAAAGACCATCGTTTGGTCTGGATGGAGGTTTGGGCACCATAAGACATCATGGCTAAGAGCAGATTTCTATCTGAATTTAATGTATAATTTTTTAGGAAACATTTCTGGACATGTACTGCCTGTGCTTTGCTCACAGAGCAGAGATTCATCATGAAATGACTTGTAAAGAGTGGACCATAGACCATGTTTTGGTTTGGGTGGTGACTTGGGCGCCATTTAACAGCATGGCTGAGACCTGATTTCTGTCTGAATTTAATGTCAGATTGTTTGGGAAACATTTCTGGACCTGTAGGCCCTGTTTTGCACAATCAGTGTCGTGATTTAGGCTGAAATCATTGCTAAACACGGCCCAAAACAGCAATTTAATGTCTGGGTGGCGGGGGGCACCACATCACATCCTGACTCGAACCATATTTCTGTCTCAATTTGATGTACCATTTCTTCTGCCATACTTCTGGACATGTACAGCCTGTTCTGCACTAACAGAAACAAGATTCAGCATGAGATGACTTGTAAAGAGTGGACCAAAGACCATGTTTTGGTTCAGGTGGTGGCTTGGACACCATATAACAACATGGCTGAGACCTGATTTTGGTCTGAATTTACTCAATCATTTTTTGGGAAACATTTCTGGACGTCTGGGCCATATTAGGCAGTGGCAACACTCTGTATCACTCTCAGCTCTCATTGTCAACCTAATTTTTTCCAGTCATATTTCTCATCTTATCATGCCTCCTCTACACAGCATGGCAGCAAGAGGCTGCGTAAAACTGTGGGCCAAAAGCACATTTTGGACCTGGGGGCCGTGGTGGGTTGGGCACTATAACACCAAGTTAATATTTGTGGCAAGCCCAGGAGGCACATGTTGTTAAGCACAAAAAACATATTTACATCATGTTTAACTTTGCAATAAAAGTGCTTATTTTTCTATGATTGTTTTGTACGAATTCAGTCTGAGCCTGTACATAGCCAAAACTGCCAGCCCACAACATCACATAGCTTTGGGGAAAAAAAATTGTTCACAGGAACAAATAATACTTGACATTTGTGGAAAGGAGGAGGAAATATATACAGAAGGAGTAGTATAAACCAAGTAGAAAGGTACAATGATTATGGGTACAGACCAAAAGTGACTGACAGTAACACATGACGGGGGCATGCAGGGTCAGGGCCAGGGTATACATATGAAAGAGGAAAGGGAGGGAGTATAAACATTACATAACACACAAAACACTGGACAAAAAAAAAAAGAAACAAAAGTATATAGAAGAGGAAGAGGACAGAAAATATATATTTTTTTTTACTTTTTTTCATTTTTTGTTATTTTTAGGGAGTGCAGATAAGGGAAGAGTGACAGTAAGAAAGCAAGGACAGGAGAAAGAAAAGCAAAAAAAAAAGCTTTGGCTGCCAGTGCTGCACTGCACATTATAATTGCTGGACCGTTACACTGCGCTGGCTCTAGGCTCCAATTCTGCCCTGCCACCACCACCACCCCCATGATGCAGCTCCGCCAGGAGTTCCAACATTTGCTGTTGGACCTCAAGGACTTTCCTGAGGTCCCTCTGACATCCTGGTGGAACTCATTAAACTCATGGTGCAGAGTTCCCACCTCTCTGCGCACAGCCATCAGGTCTTCTTGGCTCACTGCTGCTGGAACATGAGCGGCTTGGACTGTTGCATGCTGTGCTGGGTCACCAGCAAGAACCTGGTGCTGCTGGTCTCTGTGGCTTAAGGGTGATGGGGGCTCTGTAGCTGCCTCCTGCTGCTGCCTTCTTGTGAGGCACCTCTGCTGACACTGACCCCATGTCCCTTCCTCCTGCTCTCCCCCTTCCCCTTCTGACTGCTCATCACCCCGGGCCAATCTACCTGCTGCCTCCAACTTTTTGTTGTTTGAGCCAATCTGCAGGGTGGTGGTGCTGCAGATGGTTCCTTTGGCCACCAGTGCCAAAATGCTCCCCTGTCTTGCCCCTTCTAACAGATCTGCCACACAAGTTGCAGATCACTACAGTGTCGTCATTGATGTTTTTTGGTGAAAAAACACCACACAGCTGATGACACTTCCTGTAGGGGACAAACACCAGCTGATGTCCCAGCACTGGTGGCCTCATCATGCTCCTGCTCAGGGGAGGCAGAAGGCACGTGCTTCGACTTGGGGTGGGCATTGGTATCTGGCTGTGCCTGCTGCTGGCTGGGGGTGGGGGACACATGCTGTTGCTGCTGGACAACAGGATCCTGCTCCTGCTATCACACGGCTGCTCGGCATAGGCGACAGGCTCATGCTGCTCCTGGGGAGTGGAGGCCACATTCTCCTGCTGGGGGGGTGGGGGCACATGCTCCTGCTGGTGGTGGGGGGCACAGACCTAAAGGACCACCTGTCAAGACAAACATTGGGTGGGGGCTCTGCTGCTTTCTTCCCAGTATTCTTGTCCCTACTTTTCCGATCCATACTCCTTACTACAAAAAAAAAGAGAAAAAGAAAGGGAGAGAGTGAGGGAGTTTTACACACGACACACACACACACACACACACACACACACACACACACAATATCAGTCTACAAACACATCAGAACAGTAGTTATCAGTACACACCAGAAACACAAAGACACTAACTATTAACTAAATAAAGTTGGTAAACACACACACACACACACACACACACACACACACACTTTTCAGTAAAGAAATCAAAACACTGATCTGCTGCTCGCATCCAGCTTCTCTACTCCACGTTTACACTCCTACAAAGGAAAAGACTCACTCACTTCCTGCCTGTATACAGTCATCCATGTAACCTGCAAAGAGTAAATCATGCGACAAGCCCAATTTCACCTAATTTCACCTAATATTAATGCAAGGTGAAATGTACAGCTAAATTAATTGCCGAAATTTTGCCATAAGCAATTGGCAAAATTTCACCGTAAGCATATAATTATGCAAACTATTTTGCTGGCCAAAATTAGTGATTTCGTCAAGATTTCACCAGCGAAATTAAATTTCACATCATCTCTAAGTATTACAGATATTAAACATGTATTTGTCAATGCCAAATGTTTGCTTGCTGCTATTGGCATTGGTAGTGCAGGAGTTACAGAGATGCATGATAGGAATGGCAGTGAAGTATTAAACTAATGCCAACCCCCAACCCCGCCTGCAGAGACTGACAGGCATTTGGAGATGTGCCTTTGGGTCCTCGGCCATAATGCTCACACCATTCCACCTCACTCCACCCCGCAGACACTGACAGGTGTTGTGCTATGTTCCTTGGGGTCTTCAGCCCTTATGTTCACCCTATTTCATAAGGAAATAAGCTGAGATGGGTGCAATAGAGGAGAAAGGAGTGAACATTAGGGCTGAAGACCCCAAGGCACACCTCAATGCCTGTCACTGGCTTCATGGCAGGGGTGGGGTGGAATGGCATGGGCATTACAGCCAATGACCCCAAGTCTCACCCCAACACCTTCAGTCTCTACGGGGTGTTACAGTTAGAAACCCTAACGCCCCTGGTGTTTGTTGACATTTTCACTCTAAATTTTCAACATGTGCTTTTTGGGACTCTACCTCATGAACAGTGGCACTATCATTTCATTTCTCAATCCTGAAAGGTGATTTTGCACAGTGACTGCACCATTCAGCGCCACAGGTGTGAAAACACATTTTTGGGCAGGATGTGAAAAATTACAGCTGTACTGTTCATGAGGAGGTGTGAAAAAATGTCAATGTTAAAAATCTGGAGTGAAACTATGAAAAAGTGGTGAAGTTACAAGCATGCATAGAAACTGCACAACACACGCCTGTAACACAATCCTTTTTTGGAATTTTTTCACCAAATTTTCAACATGGGCATTTTGGGATCTCCCCTCCTGAACAGTGCCACAGTGATTTTGTTAATCTGTTCTGAAAGTTGATTTCCCACAACGACTGTGCCATTCTGCGTCACAGGTAGAAAAACACATTTCGGGCAGGATCTGAAAAATGACAGCTGTACTGTTCATAAGGAGGTGTGAAAAAATGGCAATGTTGAAAATTTGGAGTGAAAAGATAAAAAAATTGGTGAAGGTATGAGTGTGCGCAGAAACTGTGCAACTCATGCTCATAACACAGTCATTTTTTTGAACTTTTTTCACCAAATTTGCAACATGGGTTTTTTGGGACCCTACCTCATGAACAGTGACACTGTCAGTTTCATTAATCAGTCCCGAAAGGTGATTCCATGCAGCAACCTCAATATTACCTTTTGGGACAAAGTAACCAAATGACACTGACAGTGTTCACGAGGTGGGGTCCCAAGAACCCCATGTTGAAAATTTGGGGCCACAATTCCTAAAAATGGCTGAGATATCAACCTAAGTTGAAACCCTACCAATTGACTCCCATTATACAACTTACCATCATTTCTTCAGTTTTCTGGTCCACTTTGAAGAGTGCAAACTTGTCCCAATCCATAGAAGATCACTTCTCCCAACCTCCAGAGGTAAGTATGGGGTAAGGGGGTTGCTGGGAGGTGGGTTCACAGAGGGAGGGTGGAATGGGAAGATGACGAGGGACCGTTTTCTTTTTTACAGGGAGGGAAAAGAGTTTGGGGACAGTTTTCTCTATTTTACAGGTTACCAAAAATATTTAGGCACACTGGGTTGGGCTCCCAGCATGCCACAATAGTGTATGTGGGAGGGCAAGCTGACACGGGGATTGGGCACCCCGATGTCAGCACTTGAAATATTTGGGTGGTTGGGGGAGGCATCTGACACTGGGAGTGGGCATCCCAGTGTTGGAAACATAAATAAAAAATTATTTTTGCACACTGGGGTGGGCTCCCGTGTGTCACATTAATGAGGCGGAGGGGGGATGCATGCTGACATGGAGATTGGGTACCCTGATGTTGTTTTTCTGGGGAATGTGTGGAGGGAAGCAGGAGCTGCCAATGTGGAAAGTCACACTGTGGCTCATTTATTTATTTTTTGAACTTGTTCACCAGGAAAGGCACACTGAACAAACAAGGTGCTCAGCCGCAGGAGCCGACAAGAACTGTAACTCCAGCCATGTGATTACTATGCACTGTAATGTACATGGCTGGAGTCTTGTCAGCTGCTGCCAACAGAGATAAGGTATGTCTGTGTGCCTGATTGCAAGGGATGGAGAAGTTCCTGCTACAATGAGGAAACTGTCCCTCATTGCAGCAGCAGATTTCTTTCAAGTTCGGTCCTCTCTCTCAAACTGCTGTCATAGACAGCTCTCCAAACCATTGGTGCCTGAGGGACGAGCCCCATAAAGTGTCAACTCGTAATAATCCTTGATTGGAGTGGCACTTTTCTTTCAAGTGAATACCGCTTCTCTCAAACTGCTGTCATAGACAGCTTGCTGATTCATTTGTGTCTGAGGGATGAGCCCCATAAAGCGTCAACTGCATTGGGCAGAAACTCACACACCTCTAAAATGTCATGCTGTCCCTAGATGTTTCTTGTGCATGCACGGTGTGCATGCGTGCAAGCAAACATAAAAATTAGAGAATACCAGCTTTTGCTTGGGGCATGCTATGGCTTAGCAGCTACAGAAAGCTGGAAGTTAACAACAACAAAAAACACAAGCAACTGGAAGAAAGATACTGTCCACGAGACTCCTGTACAACTATGTTAGAAACACAGGAACACTTATTTTTAGAATGTAGCAATGTTAAAGGCTTTGGGGCATTCATAGCCAAAGAGTGGAATGAACCCTTATACACTAATCTCTCATACCAAGAGTTACAGTAGTACTTGGCATATTAGAAAGAGGATGGGGGAAATATACAGAACCTACAGCACAAGTAATTTTTACTGTCATTAAATATTACATTTGGCAATCTAGATGTTTATGGGCCACAAAGAAAAAAACAAGTCACATACTATGAAATGCTTAAGAATATATGGATATCCTTGCAACAAGGCCAGTGAACAGACAGGGGGAAGTTCACCTTAGAAAAAGTGAAGAAACTCTGAGTTAATTGTAGTTATGTGTAAAGAAAACTTGATAGTATGGAAAATATGTTTTAGAAATTAACTCTGAATTTGAATCTTGTATGATATTGTAAGTACATGATATGTAATGGAATACATAGATACATAGATACATAGACAGTGTCGGCAGATAAGGGCCTATGGCCCACCCAGTCTGCCCATTTAAGTTTGTAAGTTCAGTTTATGTTTTCCAGGAAGTCTGTTGCCCCTTACCCCTGACCTCCAGAATTCCTTTATGTCTATCCCATGCATTCTTAAATCCCGTGATTGTTTCAGCCCCCACCACTTCCTCTGGCAGGGTGTTCCACTTGTCCACCACCCGTTCTGTGAAGAAATTCTTCCTCACGTTTCCTCTGAATCGTCCTCCCTCCAACTTCATCCCATGCCCTCTAGTTCTGGAACATCTTTTTCGCTTAAATTTAAATGTAAATATTTTGGAGCCCTCTCAATAAAATTCCCTTCTTCTTTTTGAGTAGTGCCATGGGATATTTAACATCCACCTGAACAGGCAGATGGGACCTCAGTTTAACATCTCATCTGAAAGACTGCACCTCAGGAGTGCAGCACCCCCCTCATGCTGCACTACAGTGACAGTATTGGAAATTAACCCAAGTGTCTGGTGTGGGGATAGAACCCACAGCTGTCTGATCTTCTGGCCTCAGGCGAGAATGTGCAACCTGCTGAGACACTGACACTGGTAGACATAAAAGAGACTCTCAGAAAGCAAGTTTCCTCTAGCATGGATGCACTGTGGGAACAAAGAAGTGCTGCTAACTTAACTTGTGCAGATAAACTAATCAAGTTAAAGCCTATTATAAATGGCCAAATGTGTAGTGACTCTACTGAGCCACAGAAAGTAAACTTAACTGAAATCCATTTACATCTGTAACTATGGCGTATAGCAATGGAAATGATATGGGAGAGAACATTCATGTACTGTACAGTTAAACAGAACAAAACTTTCATTAGTTAATGCACCACAGAAAAATGAGGCTAGTTTTAAACATGCCCTAGTGAGGCAAGATGATTTAAAGCAACAACACCATCTCAGTAGCTCCTTATCAGCTCTCTCATCTGGAGTGGATGCAAATGTTGGAGAGGAGGACAGGTCTCATAAGGGCATGCCTTCCTGGGCTCATTTACATTTAAATAAAATTCAGCCTATAGACACTAAGCTCACTAAAATAATGAACCTAGAGCAAAAAATTGATATACTTC
The DNA here is from genome assembly GCA_016271365.2 of Neoceratodus forsteri. Lineage (NCBI taxonomy): Eukaryota > Metazoa > Chordata > Ceratodontiformes > Ceratodontidae > Neoceratodus > Neoceratodus forsteri. The sequence goes on from CM057458.1 coordinate 191,848,047, forward strand.
AGGAATCTCTAACTCAGTTAATCCATGAAAATCAATCACTAAGGCAACAAATGCATTGTATACAACAGAAGATTGCTGAAACTGAAGAAAAACAAACTCCTTTTTATGACTCATTTTTTGAGAGCAATAACAAAAAGAACTGCAAGAAAAATGTGTGGATTTTGAAACCAGAGTGAGACAAAAAAAAACTAAGAATTGTGGGAGTACTAGAAGCTTTGACTCTACTTTTCCACTGAGAGAAACTTTCAAAAAAATGATGGCAGCTTATCTAGACACAGACCCAGAGAATGTTTCAATTGAAGTAGATGGAGTCCACAGATCACGCCAAGCTATACTGGATGATGGGGGCACCTTTGTCTCATGATAGTTAAACTATTGAAATCCATAGACACAGAATCTTTTAGGTCACAAGATTACAAAAAGAAGAGAACACAATTAATGGGAGCTAACATACCAATTTATAAAGATCTTACATCAGAAATTGTGTCAGAAAGAAAGAGATTTAACATCATTCGAAATAAACTGTGGTCTAAAGGATATAACACTACGATGATTTTGGCAGCCAAACTTAAAGCTATTATTAGGCGTCAATGGTTTATTTATTCCACAGTGGAGGAGGCAAAGGCTGACTTAACTCTTAAAATCCCTGATTTATTTGTGTAATCTTATCAAATGTGTGATGAGAATATGATGATTATGGAGTATTACTGAATTGGGGGTTTACGGTACCTGTTTTTTTATTTGTTGTTGTTGCTTTTTGTAGCATTAAATTAGGGTGGTTAAGAGAACAAGAAAAATGTACAACCAAAGCAACATATTTGATTTTGAACTGTGACTTATAACCTATTTTCCTATTTCCTTTTTACACCTGTATTATAGGAGTATATGGAATGATGGGAACATGGGAAGGAAGTTAATTTCTGAGAATAGGCTGGGAATGGGAAGACTAACCACTTCATATAGTATTATAGGATTTATTAGGATCAGCATAGTCATACACAATGGCTACTCATAGAATATTTAATTTTTCCACATTCAATGTCAACAGGATTAATAACCCCATATAAAAAATGTCTAGAATTTTGGCTTATATGAACAAGATTAATGCAGATCTAATTGGTTTACAGGAAACACATTTAAATGATATGGAATTCAAGAAACTGATAAGAAATTAGATTCAATTTTCATATTCCTCACCAGGCTCCAGAAAAAGGTTGTGGTTTTCATACTAATTAGGAAAAACTTGGGCTTTCAATTCAAAGCAAAATAGTCAGATCAGGAGGATAAAATTATCTGGTCAATATAACGAGAGAACAATACCACAAGCAAAACCACAAAGTAAAAACAGCGCATGGCAAAACAACTACAGGGGAAAAAAATAGCACAGGGAAAAGATAGTGAGGGTACCAGTAAAGCTATCACTGTAGCTGTTGGCCAGGACACAAGGAAGCAGAGGATAAAAGCTCTGTTTGGCAGCAGTCTTCCAAGCAGCTGCCGTGGTTCAGAGGGTAGGGCCACAGGTGGTGGAGGAAGGCAGAGCATCTGTGGACTGGGGTTTGATTCCCAGAAGACTTGGGGGTTGTTGTTTTTTATGCTGATTGTGTGCATGTGCAAGAAACATATTGCGGCAGCTTGCTGCAGAAGCAGGTTGTGGAGGCACGGCACTGTTGTGGCCAATACCCTCATTGCCTTTTGAGGCTTGGCTTGCTTTCCCCAGTGAGGTGGCACACTGCTGCTGACACTAGTTCAGCCAGCATGCTTGAAATGTTTCAGCCGCTGCAATCAGGGGCCACCTCGTCATTGAAGCGTCAGCCATTCCACTGCAATGAGAGAGCGACCCGTCATTGCTAGGCGGAACGTTGGTACTGTAATATTGTTTGTGAACATGGCAGCGGCTTGCTGCCATGTTCACAAACAATATGACTGAGCCCCCAGTGCCGAGGGGGTGCCCAATCCCCCTCGGCAGCATGTGCCCTCACACACAACAGTGTTTGTTTGCCGATGGGGGCCCCAATCCCTGTTGGCTTTAGTCCTCACACGAGTTCAGGTTGCCAATGAGGGAGCCCACTCCCCGTTGGCATAATGGTTTCTCCCCCATGCCAAAGTGTTTGGTTTATGCTGAGGGGGTGCCCAATCCTCCTCGGCTGTTGTCCCCCCCACTCCATATGTGCCGATAGGAGTGCCCAATCCCCCCTTCAGCTACAGCCCCCACAAACATTCAGGTGGCATGCTGGGAGCCCACCCCAGTGTGCCCAATGCCCTTGTAAAGAAAAAAACATTCTCCAGTTTTGTTTTAAACCTGTAAAAAAGAAAACGATCCCTCGCGGTTTCCCTGCCCCCTCCCACAACCCACGCCCACTAATTGTGCACCCTGCCTCCCCACACTCTCCGATCCCATACTTACCCCCAGAGTCTGGTGCAATGATCTTCAGTGGACCAGGAATACATCTGCACTCTTCAAAGCTGACCGTGAACTGAAGAAATGCCGGTAAGCTGTATAATGGCATAAATAGGGCTTTTTCAACTTTTTTGCATATCTCAGGCATTTTTTGGAATTTTGGCACCAAATTTTCAACATGGGTTATTGGGCTCCTCTCATGAATTCAGCCACTGTCATGAATTACTCGGTCCCGAAGGTGATTTCGTGGTCACTGTGCAGAATCACCTTTTGGGACTGATTAATGAAATGACAGTGCCAGTGTTCATGAGGTGGGCTCTCAAAAAGTCTATGTTGCAAATTTGGTGGGACAAATTCAAAAATTTATGAGCGTGCGTTACGCAGTTGCTACACACACTTGTAACTTCACCAATTTGCAATATCTTCACTCCAGATTTTCAACATTGCCATTTTTACTCAACTCCTTATGAACAGTAGAGCTGTCATTTTTCACATCCTGGCCAAAATGTGTTTTTGCACTGCCGGCGCAGAATAGCATGGTCACTGTGGGAAATCAGTGTTCAGGACATGTTAAGAAAATGACAGTGACACTGTTCATGAGCAGAGGTCCTAAAATGTGTATGTTGAAAATTTTGTGATGAAAGTCCATAAAATGAGTGTGTTATGAGCGTACATTGCGTAGGTTCCATGCACGCCCAGAACTTTAAATTTGCAATATTTTCACTCCAGATTTTCAATGTTACCATTTTTCCACACCTCCTTATGAACAGTACAGCTGTAATTTTTCACATCCTGGCCAAAATGTGTTTTTGCACTGCCGGCGCAGAATAGCATGGTTGCTGTGGGAAATCAGTGTTCAGGACGCATTAAGAAAATGACAGTGACACTGTTCATGAGCAGAGGTCCTAAAATACCTATGTTGAATATTTTGTGATGAAACTCCATTAAATTACTGTGTTATGAGCTTGTGTTGTGCAGTTTCCATGCACCCTTGTAACTTCGCAAATTAGTAGTATCTTTACGCCAGATTTTCAACACTGGCCTTTTTTCTCACCTCCTTATGAACAGTACAGCTGTCATTTTTCACATCCTGGCCAAAATGTGTTTTCGTGCTTCCGGCGAAGAATAGTGTAGTTGCTTTCGGAAATCAGTGTTTGGGACGGATTAGGATAGAGCGAGTGAGAAAGGGGGAATGACTGAGCTCAACTGAGCTCTGTCGGGACTGCTGCAGATTTCTTTGTGGGCAGAAAAAGGTGCCAACACAGTCAGGAGCCCAGTACAAAAGGGCAGCCTGTAGCGCTGGGAGAAACAGAATGAGCTAGTGAGAGAGGGGGAGTGAGCGAGCTCAACAGAACTATGTCAGGACTGCTGTGGATTTCTTTGTGGGCAGAAAAAGGCACCAATGCAAGCAGGACCCCAGTACAAAAGGACAGCCTGCAGCATTGGGAGAAATAGAATGAGCGAGTGAAAGAGGGGGAGTGAATGAGCTTAATGGAGCTCTGCTGGGACTTTACAGTTGCCCACTCTCCCGCCCATGGTCCTCTGTGGTCCCATATTACAGCAAGGTCTCTGGAGTGGAGACAAAGCAATGATTGGATGCTTTAGGATTGTTGTAATAATACAGATTTAGTTGTTCTGTTTCTTTCTGTAACTGACCTAAGTACTGAGCTATACTGTTATGATTTCTGTAATAATACATATTTATTTGTTCTGTTTATTTCTCTAACTGAGCAGAGTAATACTTGGAGTGCTGTAGGATTTCTAACTGGGCTAAGTGAAACTATATTAGAGCCGAGAACAAAGTGTAGTAGCTGAGGGGTGAAAAATGGACAAGGAGGCTTTAGGATTGTACAGTAATACAGTATCTAATGGATGATATTTGAGACTGAATTACCCCGCTTGGCAAGGAGTCAGTAGGGGGACTACTGTGGGGGGAGACAGGAATTTGAGTAAATAGGGGCCTAACAGTTGTAGTAGGGTACAGAACCTGAGAGTTAGAGCCTGTAACATAAGACGGGGGCCAAAATGGGGCAGGTGCCACATGTCAATAGGGTGGGTATCTTTAGAAGGGTGGAGAGGTGTAGAGGGTGTGGGTCTGCCATGATCCTGAACTGGGTTTGGAGGATGAGGGGAGGGGTGTATGGTCTGTAGATGTCTGGCTAGTTTGAGGGAGGAACTGTGAAGGTTAGGGAGGAGTCTAAGTGGCAGGGCAGATGAGTATGGTAGGCATCCTGAGGGGGAATAGGGGATGGCAAAGGAGGATGGAGGAAGAATAACTGGGGACTGAAACTGACCCCAGTATCAGAGGCACTAGCAGAAAAGAGAGGAGAAGGAAGAGGGTGCCCGAGGTGAGGGCGGGGGGCCTCCTGATGGGGGAGGAAGAGACCATGAGAAGTACCAGGGGAGAGAGCAATGGCTGCAGGTAGGGTGAGACCAGGAGTGGCACAGAGGGGAACAACTGGGAGGAAGGAACTGATATGGGGAAGAGATGTAAGACAGGTATCGACTAGGAATAGATTTGAAACTCTGCTGTCAGACGGGGGGGGGGGGAGCAGGAACATACCGAAGGGGGGAGGACAAGCGCGGCATGAGAGGGATGGCAACAGGTAGGGGAAGAGATAGTGAGGACAAAAGTAGAAGGGGGCTAGTTAGGAAGGAGGGGGTGGTGACTGAAGGAGAGGAGGCTACGGGAAGGGGAAGGATGGGAGGGGCATCACTATCGGGGTAGAAGGGAACGGGGCTCTAGATTGACAACAGTGGGGATAGGAGAGGGGTTGGATATCAGCAGGGGAGGCGGGTAGGTCGACATGGGAAGCCCAGTAGGAAGTAGTCAGGCTGGGAAGGGGTTCAAGGGGGATGGGAGGAATAAGGCAGAGAAAAGGGGTGAGGCAGAAGTAGGGGGTACAGATACAGAAGTCACAGAGCGTGCAGTTGGTGGGGGAAGGGACAGGGAAGAACGAATACTGGGGTGGTGGTAGGGGCATTAGAAGGAAAGGGGTGGGGGCAGGGTGGTACTCATCCTGGGAGATTTTATACTGAAATGGGTGAGATGGGGCGGAAAGGGGGAAAGGCATAGCCTTATTTGGGTTGAAGCTGTCCCAGGTTGACTGCAGGAGGTGCAGGGCTGGCACTGCTCAAGCATGCAGCAAGGGGGAGGAAGAAACTTCATTTACTGTTGCATGTGGGTACAAATGACTTGGCGGGGGACACTGTGTAAGTAGTGAGGGGGATGTCTGAGTACTTGGGCAGGTAGTGTGAGGGGGTGGGGAAGTCGGTGGCATTCTTGGAGGTACTGCCGGTACCATGTGCAAGCATGGGGTGGAAGGGTAGGCTTCAGGAGTTCGAGTGGCTAAGGGATTGGTGCCACATGAAACATTATAGGTTAGCGACTAACTGGGGTAGGGTCTGGGGGAATAGTGACTTGTACGCGGGGGACAGGGGACACTGGAGCAGGAAGGGGAGGGGACTATTAAAGGCAGCATTACTGGTGAGCCACTGGCACTGAGGGATGTGGCACTGGATGACACACCTTGCGCCATGTTGGCAACCCAGGTTCAGATGCAAGCCCGCGTCACCAGGGGTTGGCAAGGGACGGATAGGATTGAGTGCCTGGAAGACTGCTCTCCTATACTGGGGAGGGATCCAGGGACCCACTGTTTCCTAGCAGCCCCAGTGATGACCTCAGATGCTACTACAGTGGTGTAGTAAAGGGCGGAGGAGTGTGGTGGACATTGGCATGATGTGCCTAAGTGCCATTGCATGCCCACACTCTGCAAAAGGGAGAAAAGTGGAAAATGGGCTATGGTCAGGCAGCATGAGCTTCCGATCCCCCCTGCCCACCCCGAATGGCACCTCCTCAACCAGATCCTGTTCTGGTGGGTTGACCTGGGAAGCTCCTCACCACCCAAGCACGGGGGTAATCTGTGGAGGTTAGCAGGTCGGCCTGATGTCGGGGGCAGGGCTGGGGGGGGTCAGTCAGGATGACCAAGCCGACTGTAGCCCTGTGAGAAAATATGTAAAAAAAAAAAAGCCATGATTAGAGGGGTATATCTCTACTAAGGTGGATTTAAACAAATCAGGGGGGTCAAAAGACTGAGGTTGGTAGAAAGGTTCGGACAGGGGAGCCTGATGAGCTCACCGCCCTAGATATAGGTAAAGGCAGAGGTGTAGTAACCCTGGAAGGGGGCAGGCAGAGCAGTCTGAGTGTAATACAGAAGGCACCACCACCCAGTAAGAATAAGGAGGAGAAAGGGTGCAGACTACAGGGAGGAGGGACACAGGCCAAGGAGGAGAAGAGTGAGGAGAAGTAGGGGTATGGGTGGAAGGTGGTCTGACTAAATGGATACAGAACTGGTTACAGGGGAGGGTGCAGAGGGTGGTGGAGTAGCTCTCAGCACCCAGAGCAGTGACAAGTGGGGTGCTGCAGGGCTCAGTGCTTGGCCCAATGCTATTTGGGCTCTTCATCTCCGATATAGCACACGGAGTGGGGAGCAGGGTTAGTCTGTTTGCATATTATACCAAGTCAAAAGCAAATACTTATAGTAGCAGACCCCCCCACACACACACACATACACACTCTCCCCAAAAAGCTGCTTAAAAGCCTGCAATTCATTCAAATCAATTCCATTTTCTTACGTACTTGGGATTCAATGCCAAGAAGTGTAAAATCATGTAACAAGGGCATAGGAACCCCGATGCTGAGTTTAGGATGGGGGGAGGTACTGATACTCACTAGACATGAAAGGATCCTTGAGGTTAGTATGTCAGAGGACTTCAAGATGGCAGTACAGTGTCACAAGGCTATGGGCAGGGCAAATTGGACTCTGGGGTGCATAAGGAGTGCCATTCTCTAGTAGGGGGGGAAGGGATGTTGTGCTGCTATTGTCTCACTCTGTGGTATACCCCCAGCTGCAGTACTGTGTCCAGTTTTAGAGTCCACACTTCAGAAAGGACATAAGGAGGAGGCTTTACAGAGGAGGGCAACTAAAATGGTTCAGAATTTTCACAGGAATCCCTACAAGGAAAGGGTGAAGAATCTCAACATCTACACTCTGGAAGAGAGGAGAGTGACAGGTGACATGATCAAGACCTACAAAGTACCTCACAGGGATAAAGAGGGTACAGTTGGGGAGTTTTCTTCAAATGAGGATGAGCACCCAAACCAAGGGACATACAATGAAGCTGGGGGGGCATTCAGGATAGATGTGAAGAAATATTTCTTTACTGAAAGGGTGGTAGACGCCTTGAACAGACTGCCAGGAGAAGTGGTGGAAGCTAAAATGGTAGGGGGCATGAAGCATGCATGGGATAAGGATAGGGGTATATTAGAAAAAGGTGAAAGAGGGGGCCAACGGAGATCAATAGGCCTATGGAAGTGGAGTAGGTTCAAGTTCATTGCAGGAAAAATCCATTAAGCAAGCTCATTCACAAGGAGGTCCTGATGGACGCAGGCAGAATAAGACATGCAGTAACATATACAGGCAGGAGTTACAAGTAGGTAAAGAACACTTGGGCAGACTGGATCGGCTGAGTGGTCCTTTTCTGCTGACAAATTCTATGTTTCTGTGGCATCATGTGTTAATTCAGGTGCAGTGTTTATTTAAAGTTGGCCCTACCATACAACCAGATGTAAATTACAGTAAATTACCGAATTAGATGCAGCCCACTTACAGTACAATAAACACAACCCCAGTGCTTCGAGAAGCCTTTACTCTTCATAAGGCTGCTTAAAGAGCTGGGGTTTTATTTGCAGTGTCCAGACCAGTATGCTGATCTTAAAATCGACACCACATCTGAATGAGTACTTCATTCTTGCTCAATCCATTTCTTTCCTACTTTGAAACCTGCTTGTCCTGAGTTACATTTCAGCTGGCAGTGCCTCGCGTGTGTTGGAAGATGACCAATAAACAGCATTGAAAGATGTCAGACTTCACAGACTCTGAAGGCAGCTGCTCACAGACAGACACAAGGCAGTTCTACTGGGGGGTAGGAGGAAGTACGCTGTTTAACTAGAATCTGCAGCTTATTCATCAGGTAGGGAAATGGGCAGATTAGGTGGGCCAAGCGGTCCTTATGTGCCGTCAAATTCTATGTTTCTATGTTTCTCACCCACCATCTCGGCAAGAAGAAGCCTGCAGCTATGGCCACTGATGACTGTTGGGGTGTGGGGATGGGGGGACCATAGGGGACAGGCATAAGGAGATACAATCATAATAAAAATTACGAGATCTTCACCAGCTTTCCAAAATGCCTACCAGTAAAAGAACACTCTGTGAAGTTGTTCAAATGGCAACACAGTCTGGTAAGCCCTCTGTCTGCCATCTGACACCAGGCATCAACCAGCATAAAATTGCCTACAGAAGGCAGTGTGGTCATGTGGTTACTGAAACATTGGAGATTACAGATTTAGAAGAACAAAAGAATATCACACAGAAGCTGGCACATATGTCTATAGCAGCTGTCTCCTGCTTCTCAGTAGTTATATTTATACCCTTGAGGTACTTGAATGTTTCTATCCTATCCCATCTTTCCCTCCTCTCTTCCACTCAGTACATATTGAGGTCCCTTAATTTCTCCTCATAAGTCTTGTGTTGCAAACTCTGCACCATCTCATTCACCATTCTCTGGACCATCTCCAGTCTGTTAATATCCTAACGGAGGTGCGACCTCCAGAACTGCACACAGTACTCCATGTGAAGCCTGACCATGGTTTTAAATAATGGCATCACTACCTCCCTACTTATGCTGGTGATACCCCTGCCTATGCACCCCAGCATGTTACTGGCCCTCCCAGCTGCCTTACCACTTTGACATTTTCAGGTCATCTGAGATAACACCCCCCAGGCCCCTTTCCTTCTTTGTGACTGTCAGCAACTCCATCCCCCCTATCCTGTACCTTTACCCAGGGTTTCTGTGTCCCAGGTGCATAATATTGCACTTTTGTGAATTAAACTTCAGTTGCCAGTCCACAGACCATGTATCAAGCTTCCCCAGGTCCCTCCTCATTTTCTCCACCCCCTCTGGGGTATCCACTGTCTTACAGATCTTGGTGTCATCTGCAAACAGGCAGACCTTTCCCTTCAGCCCTTCTGCAATGTCACTAATGAAGACACTGAACAGGACTGGCCCCAGGACCAATCCCTGAGGCACCCCACTGGTCACCCCCCTCTCCCCAGACTGCGCCCCATTTACCACCATTCTCTGCCTCCTGTCTGTTAGCCAGTCTCTAACCCAGTTTGCCACCCTTTCCCCCATGCCCAGCCTACTCAGCTAGTTTATCACCCTTCTATGTCGGACGGTGTCAAAGCCTTTGCTTACATCAAGGTAAGCGTTGTCCACTGCCCCACCCTGATTTACGTCCTTTATCACTCAGTCAAAGAGATCAACCAGATTTGTCTGACATGACCTCCCCACTGTGAATCCATGTTGCCTATGGTCCTGGGCTTCAATGGCTTCTACATGCCCCACTGTCCTTTCTTTAACCAATGTCTCCATGATCTTCCCCACTACTGAAGTGAGGCTGACCTGCCTATAGCCTTTGCAACTGCTGTACTGCTGTGGCCCTTGCCCCTCCCCATCTTCTGTAAATACTGAATAGAAAGACACAGTGGATGTCTTGTGGGGGCACATGACAGTTCTTAGGCACGGTACTTTCACTTCCAAATACCTAAACAGCACATATAAGCAATCAACATTCAGCACTGACAAATGCTTGTTCGTGTTAGGTTTTGTCTCCCGACTTACCCTCTGTGTGTGACAATCCCCCAGATATTTCTCCATCCCCAAGTTCCCTCCTCCTGAGGTAGTTATATTAAATTTAGGGTATCGTGGGGCACAGCTCCCCATAACAGAGGTTGCGGGGGAAACAATATTTTTTTTTAATTTTTAATTTTATTTTCATGGTGGTATGCTCCCTGTTTTTACCAAGAGCTACTTTTGTTTTAGCTGGTTTTGCTGCATGGTATTTGACTACGCTGTTTTTGTCTTATCGGTATTGACCTGTGCCGAATTATCCTAGTTAACAGCCTACTTCAAGATATTCCAATTACTTTATGTGTAATATATGTGCCATTTGAAAAATATGCAGATTTTTTGGCACAAATTACAACAGGCTTAATTCAATGAAAAGCTGAAAAAACAGTCTGTTTTTTCAATTTATTCTCTTTTTTGTGCCATACCTCTCTCTGCCGGGCCATCCACCCAGTCACGGACCCCTCAGCTGCGGCATTGCCACATGAGCCGCACTCCCGGGACCTCCTAGATTACCCCCCAGGGTGGAGATGTGGCACTCAGCCCGTAAGGTGCCACAAACAACAGGATAGGGTGGGAGTTGGCCTGGGGAGCCAATCACAGCTGAGAGGAGGGCATCACTTAGGCAGACTTGTTTTTTCTCCCGCTGAAGAGGTGGGAAGGTGCAATGACACCAGCATCCATCCCGCCCACTTGTAACCTTAGTGGCGCCATATGCTGAGGCACTCCTAGCCTCCACCAGGTGTCCGCCTTGCACTGGCAACATCCTGTACCTTCCCCCTGGAGAAGTAGAGCAGTCGTGGGATGCTCGATCCTTTTTCCCCATTCGGCCTTCCGACAACCCGAGTCCGTTCCCGAACCCGGGTCACCGGCGTTGCAAGAAGTCCAACCACTGTGCCAGCGGGCTGGCTCCGGAAAACATAGTCTTAATAGGTGAAATCAGCAATTTGCTTAATCCTGTATTAGATAAAACAACGGCCATACCCTCTGGCAACAAGAAAATACATAGAATCTTAATTATTTTAATTTTCATGATCTGTTTGATCCCTGGTGATTTAACAACCCTGTAGGGAAATAATTCACATATTTTAGTAAGAAAAATTACAATTTCACTAGGATAGATTATATTTTTATATCAAAAACATTAGCACGTTATTATAACAGATCCTCTATTCAGTCAATTATATTCTCTGACCATGCAGTAGTGGAATTTTAGTTACAATAGAGGAGCAAAATTAGAACTCATAACAAACAGTGATCCTTTGACAATGCTTTATTTACAAGGGACAATTTCTGAGAAAAAAATAAAACAAGTACTGTAATATCAGAATTCTTTTATTTTAATTATTCAGGACAAACCCAAATTTCAACTCTATAGAATCTCTTGAAAGCTGTCTTAGAGGGACAATACTATTATAATAAGCCTGGTTGCACAAAGAGAGTGAAAGGAAATAGAATCTGGTCTCCAAACTGAAAAAAATAGACCAAATTGTATTAACAGACCCTCAAACATATTATTGTATCATGAAAGTGTACAAGATGACACAGAAGGAAGATGGTAGGGAGAGTTATCAGAAGAAACAAAGGGAGGCAGGGAAGGCAGTTAGGAGAGCAAAAGTACAAATGGAGAAAAACATTGCCAAGTCAGCAAGAAAGGGGGATAAAACATTCCTCAGGTACATAAGAGAAAGGAAGAAAAGCAAGGTAGGGATAGAAAAACCAAAAGGGGAAGGGGAAGTGTAGAAGAGGACCAGAAGAAAGCAGACGTACTAAAAAAGTACTTTTGTTCAGTATTCACAAAGGAAAGGGTAGGTGACGGTTCACAGATAGGGAAGAAGGGCATTAAGGGAAGGGAGGTGGACACTAGCCCTTTTACAGAGGAGAGAGTCCTCAGGGAACTAGCAAAGCTAAAAGAAGACAGGTAATGGGGCCAGATGGGGTTCACCCCAGAATACTAAAGGAACTAAAGGAGGAACTGTCTGCACCTCTAAGAGCCCTGTTCAATCTATCACTGGATACGAGGGAAATTCCAGGTGACTAGAGGAAAGCGGATGTCCCACTTCACAAAATTGGGAATAGGGAGGAGGCAAGAAACTGCCAACCTGTAAGCCTGACTTTGGTAGTGGGCAAGCTGAGGAAACACTACTAAAACAAGCATTTGTCAATGCCAAATGTTGATTGCGCTGGTTTGTTGAGCTCGCTCACTGCCCCTCTGTCACTCACTCAGTCTGTTTCTCCCGTTGCTGCAGGCTGCTGTTTTGTACTGGGCTCCTGCCTGCATTGGCACCTTGTTCTGCCACTAAGAAATTTGCAGCTGTCCCGACAGAGCTGCATTGAGGTGGCTCACTCCCCCTCTCTTACTCACTCATTCTGTTTCTCCTGGCGCTGCAGGCTGCCCTTTTGTACTGGGCTCCTGCCTCTGTTGGTGACTTTTTCTGCCCACAAAGAAATCTGCAGCAGTCCAAACACAGGTCTGTTGAGCCTGCTGAGTCCCCCTCTCTCACTCACTCATTCTGTTTCTGCTGGAGCTGCAGGCTGCCCTTTTGTACTTGGCTCCTGCCTGTGTTGGCACCTTTTTCTGCCCACAAAGAAATCCACAGCTGTCCTGACAGAGCTCTGTTGAGGGTGCTCACTCCCCCTGTCTCACTCACTCATTCTGTTTCTCCTGGCGCTGCAGCCTTACCTTTTGTACTGGGCTCCTGGCTCTGCTGGTGACTTTTCTGCCCACAAAGAAATTTGCAGCAGTCCAGACAATGCTCCGTTGAGCTGGCTCAGTCCCCTTCTCTCACTCGCTCATTCCGTTTCTGGTGGCGTTGCAGGCTGCCATTTTCTATTGGGCTCCTGCCTGCATTGCCGCCATTTGCAGCAGTTACAATACAGCTCCATTGAGCTTGCTCACTCCCCCTCTCTCACTCGCGCATTCTGGTTTTCCTGCCACTGCAGGCTGCCATTTTGTACTGGGCCCCTGCATGCATTGCTGCCTTTTTCTGCCCACAAACAAATCTGCAGCAGTCCCAACAGAGCTCGTGAGCTCACTCAGTCCCCCTCCCTCACTCACTCATTCTAGGTTCCTGCCGCAGCAGGCTGCCCTTTGTACTGGGCTCCTGCCTGCATTGGTGGCTTGTTCTGGCCAGAAAGAAATCTGAAGCAGTCCCGACACAGCTCCATTGAGCTCGCTCACTCCCCCCTGTCTCACTCACTCATTCCGTTTCTGCCCGCGATGCAAGCTGGTGTTTTGTACTGGGCTCCTGTCTGTGTTGCCACATTTTCTGTCCAAAAGAAATCCTCAGCAATCACAATAGAGCTCCGTTGAGCTTGTTCACTACCACTGTGTCACTCACTCATTCTGTTTCTTTTGGTGCTGCAGGCTGCGCTTGTGTAAGGGGCTGCTGGCTGTGTTGGCACCTTTGTCTGTCCACAAATAAATCTGCAGCTGTACTGACAAAGCTCCATTGAGGTCGCTCAGTCTCCCTCTGTCATGCACTCATTCTGTTCGTCTTGGCGCTGCAAGCAGCCCTTATGTACAGGGCTCCTGCCTGCACTGGTGCCTTTTTCTGCCAACAAGGAAATCCGCAGCAGTCCTGACAGAGCTCCATTGATCTCAATCAGTCCCCCCATCTCACTCACTTGTACTGTTTCTCCCACTGCTGTAGGCTGGCCTTTTCTACTAGGCCACTGCCTGCATTGACGCCTTTTTCTGCCCATAAAGAAATCTGCAGTAGTCCTGACAGCGCTCCGGTGAGTTTGATCACTCCCCCTCCCTCACTCACTCTCTCGTTCTGTTTCTCCCAGTGCTGCAGGCTGCCCTTTTGTACTGGCCTCTTGCGTTGGGGCCTTTTTCTGCCCACAAACAAATCTGGAGCACTCCCAACAGAGCTCTGTTGAGCTCGGTCACTCGTTCCATCTTAATCTATCCCAAACACTGATGTCCCACAGCAACCGTGCTATTCTCCATCAGGAGAGCAAAAACATATTTTAGCCAGGATGTGAAAAATGACAGCTGTACTGTTCATAAGGAGGTGTGAAAGAATGCCACTGTTGAAAATGTGGCTTGAAAATATTACAGATTTGCGAAGTTACAAGGGTGCATGGAAACAGTTGAACGCACGCTTGTAACATGGTCATGTTATGAAGTTTTGACACCAAATTTCCAACATAGTGATTTTAGGACCTCTGCTCATGAACAGTGCCATTGTCATTTTCTTAATCTGTCCCGAACACTGATTTCCCACAGCGACCGCGTTATTCTGTGCTGCAGCTGTGAAACCACATTTCACTCAGGATGTGAAAAATGACAGCTGTACTGTTCACAATGAGGTGTGAAAAATTGCTATTGTTGAAAATGTGGTGTGATAATGTTATGAATCTGCAAAGTTACAAGGTTGTGTGGAGAGTGTGCAACGCACACTTGTAACACAGTCATTTGATGGGCTATCATCACCAAATTTTCAGCATAAGCATTTTAGGACCTCTGCTCATGAACAGTATCGCTGTCATTTTATTACTCTGTCCCGGACAGTGATTTCCCACAGTTACCACTCTATTCTATGCCGGAACTGCAAAAACACATTTCGGCCAGGATAGGAAAAATGACAGCTGCACTGTTCATAAGTAGGTGTGGAAAAATCGCAATGTTGAAAATCTGGAGTGAAAATATTATACATTAGCAAAGTTATGAGTGTGTCTGCCAACTGCGCAATGCACGCTCATAACACTGTCATTTTATGGAGTATCATTACCAAATTTTCAACATAGCCATTTCAGGACCTCTACTCATGAACAGTGTCAGTGTCATTTTCTTAATCTGTCCCGAACACTGATTTCCGACAGCGACCGCGCTATTCTGCACCAGAAGTGCGAAAATACATTTCCGCCAGGATGTGAACAATGACAGCTGTACTGTTCACAAGGAGGTGTGACAAAATGCCAATGTTTAAATATGTTGTCAAAATATTGCAAATTCACGAAATTACAAGCATGTGTAGCAACTGTGCAGTGCACGCTCGTGAAACAGTAATTTTGGGGATTTTTCCCATCAAATTTACAACATAGGCTTTTTTGAGAGCCCACCTCATGAACACTGGCACTGTTGTTTCATTAATCAGCCCCCAAAGGTGATTCCGTGCAGTGACCACAAAATCACCTTTTGGGGCCAATTAACGCCATGACAGTTGAAGCATTCATGAGGAGGGGTCCCAAAAACCCCATGTTGAAAATTTGGTGAAAAAATTCCAAAAAATGCCTGAGTTATGCAGCAAAGTTGAAAAAACCCTATTTACTCCATTATACAGCTTACCGGCATTTCCTCAGTTCGCAGTCGGCTTTTAAGAGTGCAGACGTGTTCCTGATCCACCAAAGATCATTGCGCTGGACTCCGGAGGCAAGTATGGGGTGAGGGTGGGTGTGAGGAGGCAGGATGCTCAGTGGGTGGGTGTGGGTTGCGGGGGGTCTGGGAGACCGCGCGAGGACCGTTTTTTCTTTACAGGTAAAAAAAAAAGACAAGGCAGGACGGTTTTTAGCTTCACAGGGACATTTGGCACGGGTGGGTGGGCTCCCAGTGTGCCACTGGAGTCTCGCTTTTGGGGGGCACTGTAGCTGATGGAGGATTGGGCACCCCGTCGGCAAACAACAAAAGGGGGATTCACTTTCTGCCCTACAGGGATTGGGCACCCGTCAGCAAATAACAAAGGGAATCCTTTCTACCAGCGAGGATTGGGCACCCCAACCGGCAAATAACAAGAGGGAATCCCTGCCGACGAGGATTGGGCACCCCGTCAGCAAATAATAAAGGAGGATAATTCCTTTTTGCTGACGGGGATTGGGCACCCCATCGGCAGATGCTGAAACAGGGGGACACATTATGCCAATGGGAAGTGGGCTCCCCCATTGGCAGATAAACACTGTGGGGAGGTTATATTGTTTGTGAACAGGGCAGCAACCCACCACCATGTTCACAAACAATATCAGGCTTGCTAGATCCACCCTGCAATGACAGGTAGCTCCCTCATTGCAGCAGATGGCTTACACTGCAATGACAAGGCGGCCCCTGATTACAGCGGCTGATTTGTCACAAGTTGGTGTGAACATTCCAAACTTGTGTCACCAGCAGCCTGCAATGGCAGTGGGGGAAGTGAGACAATCCTTTGCAGGCTGTGGGGGCACTGGCCACAACAGTGCCATGCCTCCACAGCCTGCTTCTCAGCAAGCTGTGCCAATATGTTTCTTGCACTGTGCTCAATCAACATAAAAAGGATTGGAGAATACCTAATAACCAGTGGACTGCAGGATCTGAGGGACCATGGGTTCGCAGGGGGGAGATCTTGCCAAATGAACCTGATACAGTTCTTTGACTGGGTTACCGGGGGGGGGGGCAGTGCATGTGGCCTTCCTGGTTTTCAGTAAGGCCTTACACACTGTTCCACACAGCAGACTAGTAAACATGCTGGGCAGCCTGGGAGTGGGTCCAAAGATAGTAAAATGGGTAAATAAATTGCCTAAGTAATAGTAATCAGAGGGTGGTGGTAAATGGAGCTCACTCAGAAGAAGGTAAGGTAAACAGCAGGGTGCCTCAGGGTTCAGTGCTGGGACCAGTCCTCTTCAATGTCTTTATTAGCGACATCGCAGAGGGGCTGGAAGGAAAGGTATGCCTGTTAGTGGATGACACAAAAATATGCAACAGAATGGACACACTTGTGGGGAGGGTGGAAAAAAATTATGGAAGATCTGAAAAAGCTAGAAGACTGGTAAAGGGTTTGGCAACTGGGCTTCAATGCCAAAAAAAAGCCAAATTATGCACATGGGGCAAAAAAACCCAAGGGCAATGTATCATTGGGGGGGGTGTTATCAACCACAAAACAGCAAAGGAATTTGGGGGGGGTCATCATATCTGATGACCTAAAGGTAGCAAGGCAGTGTGATAAGGCATTGGGAAGGGCTAATAGAATAGTGGGTGCATAGGGAGGGGTATCACCAACAGAAAGTGGGAAGTAGTGTTACTCCCATACAGATCAATGGTGAGGCCCCACCTGGTGTACAATGTCCAGTTATGGAGACCCCATATCAGGAAAGACGTGGATTGGGTGGAGGCAGTATAGAGAAGGGCAACCAAAATGGGGCACGGCCTGCATCAGAAGCCTTCAAGGAAAGACTCTGGGATTTAAATATGTATTCTCTGGAGGAAAGAGAAAGGGGAGACATGATAGAAACATTCAAATATCTCAAAGGTATCAATAAGGTACAGGAGGGTAGCATTTTGCATAGAAAAAAATGCTCAAGGACAAGGGTGCATGATATGAAGCTGGAACATGAGATACTTAGAGGAGATGTAAGGAAATACTTCTTTATAGAAAGGGTGGTGGATGTCTGAAACAGTATCCCAGCAGAGATGCTGGGTGCTGAAATAGTAGCAGGTTTCAAACGCACATGGGATACACAAAAGGGAACCTTAATATCAGAGTGGGGGAAGGGGTGTAAGGCCAGAGATCAATTAAAGGAAAACTACACCCAAAACTTGAAAAAATATATGCCGTGCAGAGTGTTTTAATTTGTATGTGAAGTTCTAGTGTTTCCTTCCCTCTGACTGGTATTAGGAGTTTCTCCTAAATTAGCCTGCTAGCTTTAGGGTAGTTTTACGACCCCTGGAGATCTCCATATCAAATAGTTTTATTGCATTTCTTTGTCCTACAGTGCACCTTGTTTCATGTGATGGTGATGTAGCAGAGCCCATAAATCCAGCAGAAAGCATTGCATTACAATCAGTTCACAACAATAGAGATGGCTATATTTTAAAATCTGTAGAATTCAGCTTGGTGATCACCCTCATCCTAAAGGTTTTACTGTCCTGAAAAACTTTGCTGCTAGTAATTTTTGTGCAGTTTGTAAAGCTTCCAAGATATTTAGTTTGTCTGGCATGTGTGTGCTGTATGTTGGGTCTCTCTTACATCACAGTCACATGAGACAAGATGCACTGTGGGAACAAGAAATACAATTACACTATCAGGTATGAAGATCCCCAGGGGTTGTAAAACTAGTATAAAGCCAGCAGGCTAATTTGGGAAACACTCTTAATACCAGTCAGAGGGAAGGAAACACTAGAACTTTACATACAAATTAAAACACTCTGCACAACATGTATTTTTTCAAGTTTTGGGTGTAGTTTTCCTTTAAGGTCTACAGTAGCACAGTAGGCAGGGACTTAGGGCAGACTAGGTGGTCCGGGTGGTCATTTTCTTCCAACAGCTTCTATGTTTCTAAGAATGGATGATACATAGATTGCACCTTCAACAGGAAATTAATAAAGGAACAGAAAAGATTATTAAAAGATCTAGATGTGCCAGCTACTTACAAGGAAATAAATCGGGTAAATTACTAGCAAACTTATTGAAGAAGCAAAAACAACAAAATATGATTACCGCATTAAAAAATAGTGAGGGTCACTTGGTGTCTGGGTCCTAGGATATTGGGAACATTATAATGGTTTATTTTAAAACAATATATCAAGCTAATACCATGTTCAATGACATGGATATGCAATTATTTCTTCAGCAGATTGATATCAGTAAATTACATCTTGAAGAAAAAAGATTTCACTATAACTGAGATTTTAGAGGTCATTAACAAGCTACCTAAAAATAAGAGCCCAGGATTAGATGGTTTTATGACTGAATTCTTTCAAGTGTTTAAAGAAGAACTTGTCCCTATGCTACATAGAATGATACCGGAAGTGGTGGATGGACTGGTGGAATTACCACAGTCTATGAATGCGCCAAAAATTGTGCTTATTTTAAAAAAGAGAAACCTAAAGAATTACCCAATAGCTAAGACCTGTTGCATTGTTAAATGCAGATTATAAAATTATTGATAAATTAATCACCAATAGACTTTTTCCAGTTCTTACACAGATCATTCACCATAACCAACATGGCTTTATTCCAAGAAGAACTACTATGGGAGCCTTAAGGAAGGTTCAGTCTTTATTCGCTTACGTACAGGATCTTGAGGACATATATTTTGCTTAAGCCTTGGATGCAACTAAGGCATTTGACTTAGTTAACAGATCCTATATGGAGGCTATTTTGTGAGTCTGGAGAATCCCAGATACTCTTACAAGACTTATTACTCTCTGTTATAAAAAAGAGGAAGCTACATTTTCTGTTAATGAGACTTTGAACTCTAAATTAAATATAACAAATGGAGTCTGACAGGGCTTCCCCCTCTCCCTATTTTATTTGTTTTGTGTTTAGAGCCACTTCTTTCAACATTGAGAGCCGACCCACAAATGAAGGGAATAAAAGTTGGAAATGATGAAATTAAATGAAATGCTTTTGCTCATGACACCTTGATATTGTTTTGTGATTTGAAATCTTCAGTCCCCGCTATTTTGGAGAATAATCACAAATTCTCTCAATTTGCTGGGTGTAAGATAAATCAAAGTAAATCAGTCTTATTTTGAATTCCCCAGAGAGCGAGAAGGACAAGATCTATCTATGAGCTAATAACTTTATTTATTTTTTTTTCATTCAATTTTTATTGAAAGTTTATAGTACAGAGAACGAACCACGACAGTCAATACCACATAATCGTAAACTTAAGACAGAGTGTACAATGGCTCATTCTCCCCCATGCCCCCTTCCCCCCTACCCCCACCACCTTCACCCCCACAAACCCAGCACAGCAATATACCTACAAGGGTGCGAAGTAACCTAACAGAAAATATAATCTTCAGTTCTGTAACACATATAAAGTTTGAAAGGGGCCCCAAATCTTGTTAAATTTATCCATTTTGTTTGTGAGACTTGCAATAGACCTCTCCGTTCTGAGATTGGCCAGAAGTTCCTGGAGCCATTCCACATAATTTAAGTTCTCTGAATCTTTCCAATGTCTAAGAACAATTTTCTTAACAGACAAAGAGATCAACGCCATATAGTACTTTCTGCATACTACAGTAATAGATGACAGATCCCCCAAAACACAAATTTTAGGCGTAAACAACTCAGAAATTCCTAATAGTGGATCTACTCTTTGTCTGATAGTGGACCACAGTAATACCACTCTCAGGCATTCCCAAAAAATGTGAAGGAGGTCTCCAGTCTGTGACCTGCAACTAGTACAGAGCGGAGAGGACAGAAGACCCAGCCTGGCAAGTTTTTGTGGGGAGTAGTAGATATTATGCAGAATTTTAAATTGCATTTCCTTTTTGATGTTATCCCAATCATAATCCCTCTCAAATAGGCTTTGAGAGCGCCCCACTCTATGTTGGGTCGACCCGTGGAATTGTTATTTAAGGCCATAAACTGCTGAATATGGGATGCTATATAGGCGACCTTATCCGGTTCTTTTAGGATTTGGTTATTGAGCTTCCACCTGCTGCCCTTCTGGGGCAAGGACGCTATCGAGAGTTGACAGGTGACAGCCGAGTGATCTGAAAGTGGGCCCAAAACAATATTAGAGTCTACAACCCCCGGTAAAAGGTTTTGGGATATTAAGATGTAATCAGTCTGGGAGGAGGTGCTGTGAACTGGTGAGATAAAGGTGTACTCCCTATTGTTAGGATGAAGCACTCGCCACACATCACACAATCCAATGGAATCGAATAAATCCCTGACAGCCCTCTGGGCAGGTGAGAGGCCGGAGCGAGATCGTCCCGACCTATCTATCACCTGGTCAAACACCAGATTGAGATCACCCCCTATTATCATCGGAAGGTCATGAAATGAGTGCAACATTTCCAGGATTTTAATGAAAAATCCCGGTGTATCCATGTTTGGACCATAGACACTGCCCAGAAGTACTTCCAACATATATAGTTTTCCTTTTACAAACAGGTACCTACCCCCAGGGTCAGGGATAATTTGGAGAGGCTGGAAGTGAATAGATCTATGTACCAGGATCATGACCCCTTTACTCTGGGTAGTGCCCTGTGCCATAAATATCTGCCCCACCTGCTGACGTCTCATCTTGTCTGCTTCAGCATCTAAAAGATGCGTCTCCTGTAGAAACATGATTTCTGCTATGAGTAGATTCAGATATTTCAAAATTGAATATTGCTTGTTTTTCTGTCTGGCCCCTTTAACATTCCAGGAAATACAATTGATATTTCTAACCATTCTCCTCTAGGTGGCTACAGTCGGTCATAATAAAGCACCCATACCTAATTATATTCTCAGTAACGCTAGTTGCTAAGTTTATGCTGTGCTTACTCTCCCCCCACCCCATCAAGCCATTCCTCCCCATTATCCACAAATCAGCCCCCCTCAAAAAAAAACCCAAACCGTATAATACAGCCCATCCCTCCCCCTCCACCCACATATTGCTAGGTACATGATAAACAGCTCACCAATACTTCCCCTGTCGCCTCCCCCACTCCCGCTAACAGAAAAGTAACCATTACAACAACATTTTCATTGCTTAGAAGGAGGCAATTAACTTTGATACAAACAATATTTACATACAAAATCCCGGTATCCCGAGTTAACTAACCTTGTTGAGGGGTAACATCAGTAAGCCCTTCGCTTAGAGGTAAACCAAATGAACCAAATATATTAAACCCTGTTCCAGGGTAGGAATGCCACCTTGGCGAGTAGGAAGAAAAACTTAAGCATTGTCTAACCAAATGGGGACAAGAGCGCAGAATTCCAAACAAATGCGTAGATTGTCCTTCTCCCTACAAACATAAATTCCCTTATATTAACTTGTCAAGCAGACAGTATATATAGAAATTTTGCCCCCCGAAGAAATGATATCTCTACAAATATCATCCGCCCAGACATTTTGCCAAGAATGGATCCATTATGCAACTACTATAAAAGAAGGGCATCACACGCAGACTTTGGCGCCATCTAGTGATGAATAGACTGTACTACCCTTTAAAATTAACTCACAAAGTGGAAAGTAACAAAATTCCAGTAAAAACAGTGGCGCTGTCCTATATTTCCAAATCTATAAAGGTAATATACGAGCAGTCGCGGCATCCCATTCCACTTCTTGTGCAAACTGTAGGTAAGTCTTCATGGAAAAACGATGATTCAAGACCTGTACAGGCTGCCAGAGTTTAAAGGAGCTTATGGCGAATCATATGAGGTGCCCATGGGATCAATGCCCTATGGTGCTATTTGAGTGTCTTGGTGGGGCTGCCAGGGAAGGTCACCACAAATTCCAAGTAGCCCATCTTCAGATTAAACAATTACACAGCAGGAACGTGCAAACTTTCAAAGGGAAATTGTCCAAACCCTTGACAACCACAATCAGCTCCCTCCCTGCGCCTCGACTTGGGAAGTAAAAAGGTAGCTCTTAACAGACATCTCACTTCTCTAGATGAAATCGCAGACGGGCAAATCAAATTCCAGCTTCAAGGAGTACGAAAAAGATCAGGAAAGGCAGCTTTAAGATCAGCAGCTGTGGCCCCAGCATCATCGTAAGCCCGCCAGGAGCCTTCCATGAGCACCTGTAGTTTGGCTGGGTAGTTCATCCTAAATTTAATTGCTGCAGCTATTAACTTCACAACTATAGGATGGTAAAAGGCTCGTTTCTGGTGCATGGACAGGGGTAAGTCCTGAGTAATTCTAATCTTAGCCCCTTCCCATGTAAGCTCTTTAGTTTCCCGGATTTTAGCCAGAAAGTGCTGTTTCTCTTGATAGTTCAAGAAACAAAAAATAAAGGATCTGGGGGCAGCTTCTTGTGGTGGCATTGGACGGAGTGCTCTATGGGCTTCTCGATGGTGTAGTCAGAGCCAAATGAGGATGGGCCAGCTATTCTTGCAACAAGTTGTCTAGTAAATTTGACCGGGTCTGAGCCTTCTTCTTGTTCTGGAAGGCCGATTAGTATCACATTATTGCGGTGACTACGGCCCTCCAGATCCTCGACTTTACTTTCCAGTTTGGCTACTCGTTGCCAGACGGCCACCACTTCAGATCCGGTTTGATCTTGCTTGCGCTCCAGAAAGCGAATAGAGGCTTCGTTGTCGGAAGTTTTCAGAGCCAAAGACTCCACAGTGTTGGAAATAGTTTTGATTTCTCCCAAGATCGACTGCAGCTCAGATTTGAAAGGTTGGAATTCCTCTAAAAATCTGGCCAGGGTAAGAGGCTCTGAGTCCATGTTGCTAGCGCCAGACCCTTGCGATTGTACTGTAGAAGAGGCCTTGGTCTTCTTCGGGACCTTCTCAGAAGACGAAGGGGGAGTGTGTTTAGGCAGGCTTTTTTCATCTCTATCTCCATTTGTCCACAGCAGCACAAATACCGGGTTGCAGAGAGACTACCCGGAAAGAAGAGAGGTATTAGCCGCTACAAGATTGGTAATAAACAGTATAAAATAGAGCAGGGGGTAGGAGCTCAGGCAGGAGTGTGTTACTCGGTGCATTGAATCACGTGACTCTCGAGCTAATAACTTTATTAAAGCAACTCAGATTAAATACCTTGGAGTGATTTTAATCAACAATGCTGATGCTAATATATGGTTAAGCTATGCCATTACAAAAGATAAAAGATAAAATTACTAACCAATTGAAGAATTTGCAAAACATGTCCTTGTCACTCTGGGGAAGAATAGAGGTTATAAAAATGATGGTTCTCCTGCCCTATTTGAATGCTTATTACTACTCCCCAGACCCTATTCAGTCCCAGGTGTCCCTCCCACCTCCCTCTCCTCTACTTATTATGCCCGTGTGCCTATCCCACACATGCTTGAAGCCCTCCACTGTCTTCGCCCTACCACCTCCTCTGGCAGGCTGTTCCAGGCATCCACTGCCATTTCTGTGAAGATGTATTCCCTCCCATCTCTCTTAAACTCCACCCCCAGGCTTTGCTGCATGCTCTTGTGTTCTGGTGCTCCTCCTCCTCTTCCTCTTCTGAAAGACACCCCCCTCCTGCACCTTGTTCACTCGGGTGAGGTACATTTAGGTATCAATAATGTTCCATCTCACTCTTCTCTCCTCCAGGGCGTAAAGGCTGAGTTCCTGTAACCACTCCTCATTTGGTTTCTCGTGCAACCCCCTGCACCATTTTGGTAGCCCTCCTCTAGATCACTTCCACCCTGTCAATGTCCTTGTGAAGGTATGTCCACCAGATCTGGACACAGAACTCTAGGTGGGTCTCACTCATCAGCGATACAGCAGCAACACCAACTCCCTTCTCCTGCCAGAAATCTCCCCCAATATGCACCCTATTGCCAACTGTCTTATTGTATTGCTCTGCCACCTTTATATCATTATATATAATTACCCCAAGATCTGTCTTTTGCTTGGTGACTGTAAGTACCTCCCCCATGTTATACACAGCCCCCAGGTTTCCCCATCCCAGATGCATGACATTGCACTTTTTCTCATTGAAACCCAGCTGCCATACCCTAGACCATGCCTCTAGTTTCCCCATGTCCCTTTGCTTCTCTTCACCCCTTTCTGGGTGACCACCATGTTGCAAATGTTTGTGTCATCCACAAAGAGACAACCTTCCCCTCAAGTTCCTCACCAATGTCCCTTATGAAAACATTAAGGAGGACAGGACCCAGTATCAATCCCTGTAGCACGTCACTGGTCAGTCTTCCCTTCCCCAAATGACATCTGTTTACCACCACCCTTTGTCTCCTATCCTTTACCCAGTTTGATATCCAGCTTACCACCTTATGCCCAACCCCCAGGTTGCTAAGTTTCTTTTTAGCCTTCTATGTGGCACAATGTCAAAGGCCTTACTGAAATCCAGATAGACCACATTCACTGCCTTCCCCTGAGCCACCTACCTCTTCACCCAGTCAAAGAAATCTAATTAACTTGAATACCAGCTCACAGTTAAGTGGTCATGAATGGAAGATAACCGGTGGGAGGTTCAGGAGGGACCTGTGGTGGAGCCATGGAACAGGTATCCAGCCGAGGTGATGGGTGCAAAAACCATCAGTGGTTATAAGTATGGCTGGGACAGAATGAAGAGCATAGTGGTTACTCTGGGTGTCAGAACTGGGGAGGATAGTGGAGGGAGGTGGGGAGGGCTAGGACCCTGGAGAAACAGTAGGCCGCAGGGCTAAATAGGGAACTTAGGCAAACTAGATGGACCTTTTGTCTTTTTCTGCTGTTATTGTCTAAGTTTCTTTGCAATTTGTTTGACATGACCTCTTCCTCTAAACCTGTGCTGCCAGTAGTCCTGCAGCTCATTGCCTCCAGGTACGCCAGCAGCTTCTCCTTCAGCAGGGTCTCCATTAATTTCCCCATCACTGATGTCTGACTCAAGAATGTCTTGCCGCCTTGTTCTGTGTGTGTGGGGGGGGGGAGGTGCTATGATTTTACTAATAAAGTTTGTATTCATAGTTTGCTAAAACATGGCAAAGTGGCAATTTTTTTCAAGTCTGAGACAAGAGTTTCTTTCTTTTCCTGCATCCTGTACTTGTATTTCGGCTCCTCCTTGGTCAGTTCTGAGCCACGTTTCCCATTTTTGCTTCACTGACATGGGACTGACTGGCCTGTAATTGCCAGCCTTCTCCCTGCTGCCACTCTTGTGCAGAGGAACCTCCTATAGTCCTCTAGAATCACTCCTATCTTCAATGAGGGGCAGCTTGCACCATGCTTAGTTCTTTCAGTACACTTGGGCCAATCCCATCTGGCCACATCCCCTTGTTTTCCTTTAGGGCTTCCAATCCCCTTCAGACTCTCTGCCCTGAGAATGGACTTGTGTTCACTCTCCCTGGTGCCTTCCTATTGATATATGTGGGTCTGTCTCCTCCCTCTCCACCATGAATACTGAGCAGAAGTACTCACTTAAATTTTTAGCTTTTTCATGATCTTCTTCTGCACAGTCCCTCCATTCTTTTGATCTTCACTATCCCACCCCTGACTTTCTTCTTTTCTGTCACATACCTAAAGAAAGCTTTATCCCCTTTTTTGACCTCCTTGGCAATCCTTTCCACTGTTTGTGTCTTAGCTGACCTCACCCTTCTTTCTTTCACCCTTTGTTTATCTAGATATACCTCTCTGTCTCCCTCTGTCTGGGTCTTCTTCTGCTCCTTAGTAAGTAAGTAATTAATGGTTTATTTATACTATGGTGCCCAATCCTGGAAGCTCTGGGTGCCATTACAATCAAAGACAATATCATTACAATTATTTAAAACAAATATATATGTGTGTGTGTGTATATATATATATATATATATATATCTGTATGTGTGTGTATGTGTGTATATATGTATGTACATATATATATATATATATATATATATACTGTATATATACACATATATACATACATATACACAATGGGGGTGAGTGGTAAATGAGTGTGATAAATTATGTTATTTTCATCAGGGTGTGATAAATATAAGACCTGACATTTATCACACCCGCACAAAGCTGAGCATACCGCTTCAAAGCCATGTAAATGGTACATTTTGCAACAATGAGGCCCCCACTGTATATATCGGATACATGATGGGCACTCGTGTGATATGGGAAATATGTTCAGTCCTGTACAGTGACCTTTGAAACCTCACTCGAGGCTTCACTACTCATGAGTATTCAGAGGTCACTCTATAAGAGTGAAGATATTTTCCATATCACACTCGTGCCCATCATGTATCATATATCTTAAGGGTAGGATTCACAAAGCAGATGCACTTGGTGCAAATGAGATGCGCCTCAGCAAATGAGATGTGCCTTCCCCAAACAGTGGTATTCACAGAAGGATGCGCCACAAGATGCTCTATGCACATTCTCATTGTGAATACCTCTGAAGCACCATGGCACATCCTGAGTTGCACCAGCACAACCGGTATGCATGGAAGCACCCTGAACCACACAACACTGAATAAGGAGCAAGTCAGCAAGGGACATAGTAGCAACAGGGGGAGACTGCAGTGGCATAAAGGACGCTGGTGAACAGCCCTGGCAGGGACTGGTCACAGGGCCAAAGGGCCAGACAGTGGCCCACCAAAGCAGATGAGGTGCATAGACAAAGCACACATGGGGACACCTGGAAGCACCAGACACACACCTAACACAGGGGACCAACAGGCACAGACGCCATGCACGGGGATGACTGATAAGGTGGGGCACAGCAGAAGAAGTGCACCGGTCAGCATGGCAGAGGATGCCACTCACGTTCCAGTACACAGGAACATAGCAGTGCAGACATGGGGTCTGCAACACAGGCGCACACAGGGGGACAGTCACAATGGCACACAGGCCGTAGGTCATGTCTTGCACAGGTGGAACATTCCCACAGGCACTGTGAACCACAAGAAGAGCTGCACAACAACAGGGGACCAATACAACTGAACCAATCAGCATGTACAGTACACAGAATAGGGGCAATGTGCAAGCCAGCACAGTGGAAGACCACCCAACAGGCCATACCCAACAAGGACGGCACACACTGTAGCATGCATGAAAGGTGGACATGGCACATGGATGCACAGTAGCACAGGGCACATGTGCCAATGGGAACAAAGGTACAGTGGAAACCAGCAAGCACAACAGTCCACCAGCATAAAGTGGAATGAATGACCACAGACACCGTCATCAATATAAAAAGATTTACTCAAACAGGAATATGAACACCAAAACCACTATTTACAAAAGTACAAAAAACTAAGAACAGGGATAGAGTGGTGTGGGAATGAACACAGTAACAAGAAACTGTGCACACAGTAAGGGGATGGTATGGGGGGGATATAGGGGAAGACAGCTGGTAATGGGGATGGGCATGGAGGGTGGGGTCAAGCAACCACGGGGCTATATACAACTGGCCCAGTAGCCTAATGTCTCAGATGGACCACAGCCCGGTATCCACCCCTCCTGCCTCCAGTACATAGCACCCTCGTGAGCAAGGTTATTGCCTGCAGGAGCTACCCCTGCCTCCTGTACAGTGGCACCAATGTCCACCAGAGCACCCTCTGCAGCTGGATCTCTGCCTGCCGTAGATATATTCTTCCTCTCCTCTTCCCCAACACATCAGGCTGCACACCCCATGGACCTACAGTGGGGACATAGACAACAGGAACTCAGTGCCATAGTCCACACCTCCCCCCTTGCCCATCACATGAGTGTACTAGAGGCAGCCCCCATGGCAATGGCCAACAGCCCACCATGCACACCGCACACCAGCAACAGGCTGGCACACAGTGCCACATAGTGACCGTGCAATGATACTGAGACAGCACAAGGCCCACATGCACATGCAGAGTGACACACAGAGGGGCACACAGCTATGTCCCACACAGCATTTGGAGATGCCAGCAGGCTGCACAACCATGCAGGTCCTGTCTGAACACCAATGGAGCACCACAGTGTGCTCATGGTCCTCAGCAGATGCATACATGGTGGACAGACACACAGGAGCCATGTTCACTGTGGCCCTAGTACATGCCACCAGGGTGACACCCCATGTGTGTGCGCAACATGCAGCACAGAGACATGCACATGTGGCAGGCAATGGCCTGCTGTGGGCATTGCCCCCCACCCCCCCGATAACACACAGAGGATGCACAAGCAGAACACTCACCTGTACCCGCATGACCAGATCCCAGTGTCCTCCACTGGCCTAGCAAGCCTAGCCTTCACTGCTGTCGCGGCCCTCAATTGGTCTGCTGACCCTGCAAGGAAAACACAAGCAAAGAGCACCATGAGATGATAGTTGATCTGTACACCCCCCACCTGTGACCCTCAGCAACACCACTGGAGCCAGCATGCAGTGATGGACCCACCCCCTCAGTGACCCAATGGAACTGCACCCTGGGCAGCATGTAGTAACAGACACCACCCTAGACCATGCTCACCATGGCATTGTGCGGATGGATGTGTGCCGTGTCACTGTTAGAACCACAATGCGCCTGCCACAGTGCCAATGCACCCCCCCTGTCTTGCACCATGCCACACAGGTCGACGTACAGTGGTTATGGCTACATCCCACATGCAGCATCAGCATGGCATGCCGTGTGTGTGTGTGTGTGTGTGTGTGTGAGTGGTGGAGGTGAGGAGCCATGTGCCAGGGCACAATGCCACACGCCATGGAACCAAACCCTTGCCTGCTAGAGTTGCTGTAAGGTGTTGTGACTTACCTGGGCATGGCACTGCACCCCTGTGTGCCTGATCACGAAGGCTACGGAGTCTGTCTGGGTCCCAGCACTGTAGATCACCATAGCAGTGCCTGCACTGCTCCCCTGTGTGCTCCGCACCTGTTCTGTTCACAAGGTGCTCCACCACCCTTACCCACACTGCAGAGCTTGGCTCATTGAGGTCTTATGACCCAAAGAGCTGCCCCCTCCAGTGGCATGACAAGTGCCAGCAGGTTGACAAGCTCCACCTCCCCCAGTTCATGGCTCAGGGCCCAGCTGTCTGTGCACGTGGCATTATTGGATGCAGTTCTTTGGGAGCAAGATTGCACAGTACATGCTGCTGGTGTGCAATGGCCTATTCAAGCCACATGTGTGATAGGCTGTCGAGCACTGGACCGCACATTACAGTGTTATGACGTGGCAATGCATGTCACTGCTCATGCGCAGTGTGCCCAGTATGAGTGGGAGACCAGGATCAGGGGTCAAGCCCAGGTCATGCATATGCATATCACATGGATCTGCCATATTGTAAAATGGCAAACAATGCCACCCACAGTGCACTGAGGTTGGCACATACTGCCAGACATGTGCCATGAACTGCAGGGGTGCATTGATGCAACATCAAACCGATCTGCCATACCCACACACAACTAGTCATGCAGCACAGATCCAATAGTGCATGTTGACTGGGATGCACTGCTGTCATCAATCATGCTAACGAAAACAAGGGACAGGATGCACAATGCATGGCATATCACTGACTCTGCATCATGCATGCACAGGGATGCACCGTAGGGGGATGCGCTCAACACCCCAGTTGTGCAGTGCTGATTGAGAAGAGCTGGGGGCAATTATGCAATTCACAGACAATGCTCCCAGATCATCTCATTGCAAAATTCAGGGGCATCTTACCTGCTTTTCATCTCATTACATTTGCTCCTAATCTCATTTGCATGCCCTGAGCCATAAATGCTCCTGAATGCGCCTTCCCACTCCACAGGTAACCAACAGGTATTGCATCCTTGAAGGCAAGTCTGTGTACATTTTACCATGTACAGCTTGTCAATACTATCTGACAGTGGGAATTTGAAGACATCCAGGGTGTTGTCTGTGCAGCATCTAGCCACGATGTTGGCACACATCCACATTTGCCTGTACTGTGCTGATGCCTGCATATTATCCCCCACAGGAACCACAATGTCCGCACAGGATGATGCTGCTGGATGGAGATGTCCAAACTTATGTCTGATGAGGACAGGGCACTGCTGGAGGCCTATTTCCCTAGGCAGAGCATCCTGTCTGGCAGGGGTGGCAGCCACCTGCAAAGGGATGAGGGCTGGAAGCAGGTTGCCAGGCACGTGAATACCCATGGCATTTTCTTTTTTTATAACTTTATTTAAAGATCAAAAAAACTATTTATAACATTACAAGACAAACAATAACTAGGCTTGACAGTTCATGCAATGCCATACATTTCTTGAATTAGGGTGAAAAGTCAATACCGCAATACATTCCATAAGCTATGCCAAATCCATATTGATACATGGGCATAACTACAAATAAGGTCAGGGAACAAAATCCTGTCTAATAGGGGCTAGGTAAAGCACCCATCTCCTCCGTAGTAATTCAAACTGTACTTGTGTTTTATTTAGAGAGGCTGTTAGCCTTTCTATTTTATATATTCCAATCATTATGTCATGCCATTGTGACAAAGAGGGAGGTTCTCGGGAGATCTACTTCTTGGTAATGGCCTTTTTAACTACCAATAAAGAAATTGCCAACAATTTTGTTGTGTGGTGATCTCTGACTCCCACAGGACATTCAGAGAAGTAATAAAGTGAGGGAGTGAGTTGTAGTGATGAAGTAAATATCATCGATATTGAGATCTAGATCAGAACTGTCCTATATTGACTTCACCCTAGCTACGAGGCCAAGTGGAAGTCCTTAGAACAGCAAGAGGAGGACCTTACTCTGTTACACAAGGTATTGCTAACACATCCTCCCAGAACAGTCCTAGAGAAGATAAACAACCCCTATACAATCATCAGCTTAAAATGTTGGCAGGCTATGCTAGCCTCCAAGAAATGTGCCCAGTGGAGACCATTATTTTATGCCCTCCCATATCTAGAGGGTTTCTTGCTGGCCAATATGGTACATGGATTCATCACAAGTCCTATAATGACAGGTTGAAGGAATTGAATATGTACTCCCTGGAGGAGAGGAGGGAGGGAGGGAGGAGGGGACATGATAGAGACATACAAGTATCTTACAGGGAGGAACAGGGTGCAAGAATACACTATTTTTAAGCAAAAAGATATTCCAGGACTAGAGGCATGGGATGAAGTTGGAGGGAGGATGATTCAGAGGAAATGTGAGGAAGAATGTCCTCACAGAACGAGTGGTGGACAAGTGGAACATCTTGCCTGAGGAAGTGGTGGGGGCTGAAACAATCACAGGATTTAAGAATGCATGGGATAGACATAAAGGAATTCTGGAGGTCAGGGGTAAGGGGCAACAGAGTTCTAGGAAAACATAAACTGAAGTTACAAACTCAAATGGGCAGACTAGGTGGGCCATAGGCCCTTATCTGCCGACACTGTCTATGTATCAATGTATCGATAAGGCTTTATGAATATCCCTAAGAAAGGGGAGGAGCCTGGGTCATCCCCAGAACACATGGGCATGTGTAGCCAGGGAGCGCCCACATCCCCTCCAGCAATCCGCTCCCCTACCCTGTATAAACTTGGCCTGTATTGCAGGTGTTCTGAAAAACCTCATAGTGCTTTTCCATGAGAACTCCCTCAAGCACACTGAAGCAGTTCCCCTATGCAATTTGCTTAAATGGTTCTCCCATATGTCAACTGAAATCTAAATATTCAGGTCTGTGGCCCAGGCCTGTCATACCAAATCCATGGACTCCCCTTCTAATGAATGCAATGCTGTATATAAGTAAGCAATCATATGAGTCAGGGAAGCCCTTCCTTCTAAAGCTACTTTAAGAATATTCAAGATCTTGGGGGGTGAGGGTGTTAGTCCACAAATCTTGGGACAGTGTACTTATAAAATCTCTTACTTGGAAATATCTAAATCTGTCATGGAAGGGGATCCTGTGTTGTGCCTCGAGGTCTGTTAGGCTGAGAAAGGCCCCATCCTTCACAAACTGGTATTCCAAGTGCAGACCCTGTCTCTCTCATCCACTATATCCCAAATCTATCTTGGCCAGCAAGAAACCCTCTAGATATGGGAAGGCATAAAATAATGGTCTCCACTGGGCACATTTCTTGGAGGCTAGCATTGCCTGCCAACACTTTAAGCTGGTGATCGTATAGGGGTTGTTTATCTCCTCTAGGACTGTTCTGGGAGGATGCGTCAGCAATGCCTTGTGTAACAGAGTAAGGTCCTCCTCTTGCTCTTCTAAGGATTTCCACTTGGCCTTGTAGCTAGGGTGAAGCTGATATAGGACAGTTCTGATCTGAGCTGTCAAATGGTAGCATTGCAAATTCAGAAGGGACAATCCCCTTTTCGCTTTTGGAGCTGCAAAATGGTAAGCCAGACCCTTGGTCTCTGGGGTCCCCAGATATACTGTGAAATCTTTTTATTCAGGGTTTTATAATAATCTCCTGGGACTAGAATCAGAAACGTTTGGGTTAAATATAAAAAGCAAGGTAGCAGGACCATGCAGACAGCTTCAATCTGCTGTATTAAAGGAAGGGGGAGTACCCTCCACCTTTCCAAATCAGAGGACAGTTTACTTAAAAGGGGTGAGCAATTGAGGGTGAACAGCTGGTTATGATCTAGGCCCACCTGTATTCCTAAGTATTCAATATGCTATAAATTCCACTGAAATAGGAATTGTGATTTAATATGATCCAAGGGGTATCATTTATTTTTAATACCTCCATTTTGGAGGCGTTAATTTTGTAACCCGCAATATCCCCAAAGTCATTTAATAGTTGCCAGCGCTGTCCCAAAGTCTGCTCTGGGTCTGTCAAGTAGGTCAGGAGATCATTGGCAAATGATGTCATTTTGTGGTGATCTCCCCCAGCCCGTAATCCCTGTATTCTATTATTCTGCCTTATAACCTGAGCCAGAGATTCTAGGTACAGGGTGAATAACAGGGGCGACAAAGGGCATCCCTGCCTGGTGCCATGCAAAATGGTGGATCGATGTGGATATAGAACAATTTACCTTTACGTTGGCTAGGAGGTAAGAGTATAACATAGTGATAATCTTTGTAAAGTGCTCCAGGAATACCATCCCCTCTAAGGCCGCCCCAAGGAATGCCCAAGCTACCTGGTCGAAGGCCTTCTCCACATCCAAGTGCAACATTAGAAAAGAGGCCCCTGACCGGGCAGCATAGTGTAGCAGGTGAAGTGTCCATTTTATATTGTCCTTGGTCTGCCTTCCAGGCATAAACCCAGTTTGGTCCAAGTTAAGTAAGGAGGGCAGCAGCTGCTCCAGTCTTTTGGCTACTATGGAGGCAAACACTTTGTAGTCTATGTTAAGTACCGAAATGGGACGGTACGAGGAACAGTTGATGCTATCCTTTCCAGATTTAATAATACTAGTAATAGAGGCATATCGCCAAGAATCCGATAATTTCTTACCATCCTGCACCTCCTGACATGCCTTGACTAATGTAGGGATATTTGTTCTCTAAATGTTTTGTAGAACTCCCCCATATACCTGTTGGGACCAGGGCTCTTATTAGTTTTGATATTGGTAACAGCCCTTGCTAATTCAGCTGCAGTAATTGGTTGTTCCAAAATTTGCTGCTGCTCTTGAGAAAGAGTTGGTGAATGTAGCTTAGCAAAGAAGGCCTGAACTTTAGCTAGGTCTGTCTCATGTTCAGGGGTGCATAATTTCCTGTAAAATTTCTGGAAGGCTTGCCTGATCTGGGAAGGTGATGTCACTACTTATCCCATTTCTGGGTTCCTAATTTGGGTTATGGCAGATTGAGTGGTCTTCTACCTGAGCCTATGTGCCAGCAGGCAGATGGCTCTAGTGCCCCCCTCATAAAATTTTTGTTTTAAATATTGCAAGGACTGTTCTATGTGGATATCAATCAAGTTGTGTAACTGTTCTCTGGTGGTCTGCAATAGGAGAAGGGCTCCAGAGTCCCCAGCCGCATGACATTCTTGGT
The DNA here is from genome assembly GCA_016271365.2 of Neoceratodus forsteri. NCBI lineage: Eukaryota > Metazoa > Chordata > Ceratodontiformes > Ceratodontidae > Neoceratodus > Neoceratodus forsteri. The sequence continues at coordinate 191,882,363 of CM057458.1, forward strand.
GCTCTTTAAGCTGGTGGTGAAGCCTGTCTAGTTGTGCTGCATGTTGTTTCTTGTAGTGAGAGGCATATTTTATTATATCTCCCCGCAAGACCACTTTAATCATATTCTAGAGAATTTATTTTTTGATATTTGAGATGAATTCTCTTGTATTATTTGAGGGATCCATTCCTCAATTAGAGTTTTAAAATCCTGTAGATTTAAAAGAAAATTATTGAATCTCCACAGCGTCTCTCATTTTTCAGCTGGCCAATCCAGTTTTAAGGTTAACTGAGAATAGTCTGAGACCGGGGAAGGTGCAGTTAAGCACTCTCTCACTCTGTGGTCGTGTTCTTTTGAAATTTAAAAATAGTAAGTATGACAGTAAATGCAGTGTGGTGCAGAGTAATGTGAGTAACCTCTTCTGTTTGGATGTAAGGAGCGCCAGACATCCACTCAGTGCATTTCCCAAAAATATACCTGAGCTGCCTTCTGTGTTACTGACCTCTTGGGGACTTTGGGGTTAGATGTGTCCAGATGACCATAAATCTGATTATGGTCCCCTCCCAGGATTAGGAAGCCTTGAAGAAATTCTGTAATTTTTTGGCAGAGGGTTCTAACTGTCCCTGCATTGGAACTAGGCAGGATATAAAGGGAGGCTAAAGTAATCATCTGGTCCTCCAAGGATCCAGTTGCTATCACCAGATGGCCCTCTGGGTTCGAATATGATGCCGAGAGCTGGAATGGGGTAGCCCAGGGACCAAAACAGCTGTGCCCCACGCTTCCCTCTCCCATATGAGGACACCACAACTGTGGTAAAACCAAATTTAGCAAGCTTTAAATGCTCTTCTTTGTTTATATGAGTTTCCTGAAGTAGAATAAAATTTGGCTTCTGCCTTTTGACAGAGGTGAGCACTCTATGCCTCTTAACTGGATTATTTAAGCTGTTCACATTATGTGAACAAATAATCATTTGTGGTGTACGACTCATCCTACAGTTATTTTCCTCTTGTTATTCCTGAAATGGTCCCCGGTGTTGCCCCTGATCAAACCCCCCACAGGGATTTTTCCATCTTCTTGTTTTACCATTCCACCCCTCTGAAAAACAACATAATGCCCAATAAAGTTGTTCAGTTCCCATCGTAATATAACTGAGCAGTCTGCTCCCTGTATAAAATGAACAATTTCCCTGATAGCTCCAATATTGTCAAGCCTAACAAATACATAATAAGTACCAACAAATATAAAACTTATTAACCCAACAATTAACATATATATGCATAAATGCTTCCAAGGCAGGGTGGCTTATAAATGCACCCTCTATAGCATTGGGTAAGAGGACCTACAACAGATCCCCCCCCCCCCGGGGAGGCATAGTGGCAAGGATTCCTGCCAGGCCTCCCTGGGCACTATATGTATCAGGGCCTATAATGATGAAAAACAGCAAACAAGTCACCACTCTGAGAAATAGGAATGAACAGTAAATTCTCTGAGAACCGTTCATTCGTTTAAAATTTGTAGCCCTCCTCCCACACAATGAATCTGTAGGACAGTAAATATCCCTAAGACTTAAAGAATTTAAAATGGAGGCCCCTTTAAATTAGTAAGCAGGAGCCCTACTGAAAGGAGTACAAGGCACCCTGTGGATCAGCCTCTTCACTTACAGCAGCTCCCCAGCAAAGGTCCTCCTTCTCCCATGCCCCACTCTCCCCGCCCAAGGGGTGTGCATTTTGATTAATAGGAAAACCCTTCTGCCACCTTATATTACCTAAAATTCAAAACCAACAGTCCAATTTTAAACTGATAGGTCGGGGTTAACTCCAGGATGTCACGTAGTAGGTCTTACAAAAATTCCTCCATCTGCCCAGTCTCCGGCCTTTTGGGTTAGAACAATGTCTTCCCTGAATTTTAGGTAGATCACCAGAAACACTACTGTAAATTTTGCTGATGTCTTCATAAATTCTGGCCAGGCAATTATGTCCTAAAACATGTTTCAGAATCACACCAGTTAATTTAAAAGGGCATTTTTTACATATTTTGAAAATAAAATGTAGAAATAAAAAGTGTAGACCCAGGTTAGACCTTTAGAAAGATGAGTGTGTACAGGAGTCCTAGGTTTCCCATTGTCATGGTAGCTCAACTGGTCAGAGCAGTGAAATGGTTTTCCAAGCAGACTTATGTTGAAATGACACCAACAGTAGGTTACTTTTTTCTTTCTTACTTTCTTAATAAATTGTATGTCAAACATATGCATTCAGCACCCTTCTAAACAAGATAGCAGGTTCTAATTTGAGTAGCTTCTGGTTGAGCACTGAGAAAGATGAGTGTTTATTGGAACCCTAGGTCAACAGTTGTCCTGGTAGCTCAATCAGTAAGAAGTGGAATATTATTCTGAACAGATCTGGGTTTAAATTTCAGATAGGTCACTTATGTAACAGTGGTTACTACAACCAAAGCAATTGTTAATTTTTTTTCTATATTGGTATTTATCTCCTGTTGCCCATAGCTGCCCCCTTCAGATCGACCCCCCAGCCACATCACCCCAGTATCACCGGGAATTACCTTCCAGAGTTCTGCCTTGTCACTGGGTGCAGATCCTGTGGAAGGTCAGTCATCACCCACAGCCAGAAATTTTTTCTTCCATTTTTGTCCCTCCCTCTCCATTGCTGGGGTGCACATGCCAGACATGCACACATGGAGGCATGTGCACATCCATGGATGTCCTGCAGCACCCTCCCTTCCATGATGCCCAGCAGACTCACACTACCCTCAGACCTCCACCCAGGGGCAGTTATTCGGTGGAAGCACCAACCCCCCCCTCCCCGGTAGAGGAGAGCAGTCATTCAGATGCTCAATCCTCTCCTTCCCCTGCCAACCCTCGGCAGCCCGCTCACACCATAAGCAATTGTTAATTAATAAAGTGTTATATTGTGCTATGTCTTACAGCATGCAAAAGTTACAATAACGTGCCTCTGATTAAAGTGCAGGTAAAAGGTTCAAATTAGCTCTGGGGTATAAAGGTTCAGAAGTGTTCTGAAATGTTAGTAAGGTATATTCTGTACATCCTGTTTTGCAATGTGTTTCTGCTTAGTGACAATATGTCTAGGTGCCAGCATTGCATCTGCAATTGCCCATTAATTGGGAAGGCTCCCATGCAATGTTTTCTCACCCATGCAGGCATATAAATAGGGTATCTGGCATTCTAAAAGTTGGTTCTTGGTTTGGTTCCCCAGTCCAGGGCACCAGTGTGTGTAGTTTTCTTTTAACACCTACAGATGCACTTCTCCAACTGCAACAGACTGGAGAAGGCTGACCCGTTTAGGAATGGTGGCAGGGTTCAAGCATCTGTTCAGTGTTCCTGTAGTAGTGAAGAAGTGGTAGACATAATCCTGGCTGGTGAAGAACCGTAGCCCAGAGCAAAGGATCTGTGTGTGAATGGCAAAGAACCAGGGCAGCTGACTCCAAGGAACTGAGTCACAGGGAGAGAGGACAGACCTGGCCCATTGATAAGCCACTGTCATGGTGACAATGTTAGTTATTGACTCCTATCCCTGTGGAGGCATGAGGCTCAGAGCAGGCCATCCAAGGTAGTCTATGCCCCATTGTGCTGTGTGAGTGTGTTTGGAATGGTTCATCCTTTTAATGGCCCTCCACCAGAGTCACCATGTAGCAAAGTCTGTACCATGTAGAACCATGTACATCATAGTGTCCCCTTGACTCTCTCACTGATGTGAGGGGAACTGCACTGTAACTGCTGATATGTGTATAGGTAACCATTAAGTAAATAGGGAATGTGTGAATGAAAGCAATGTGCTGGACAGAACTGAGGTACCAAATTTTAAATATGTTGAATGCAATTGAAGGCAATGAGAACTGAATCCATGACTGGCTGGTCTAGGGACAGTGTACACCCAAATGGAAAATATCCATATATTTTAGATCTACTGTATACTTTTTTAATATTTGATATGTATCCTTGTATCCCCAAATATGTTTCAAACACATGTCAGATGCATTCACGCTTTTCAGATATATTTCAGGATATATACACTAGATATTCACAGAATGATCCGAGATGTATCATATTTGGGAAACATCATATATATATATATATATATATATATATATAAATATATGAAATTTATTTTTGCTATACTATTTCAAAATTCAAGTTTTTGTTCTTTCAATGTTATTTCCTTGAATAAAATCAAAAATACTTAATTGCACATACACGTTGTTGGAGTTTCTATATATTTTGCATTTTAGGTAAACATATGTTTTGAATCTAACCAACATATATATTCTGAGTTACTTATACCTTTCCATTTTTGGTTTCCTTGTAAGATGCCAAATAAATACAGTATATAAAAAATACAAAAATATATTCATAACATAGTTTTAAATTATAGCCATATGGAAAAGAGCTATACTGTATGTTGGTAATATGTAAACTATATCTGAATATACCTAAATGTATCACATATTTCAGATATCTGTGCATTTTTGTTATATTTTAGATATTTGCAGAATTCAATGAGATGTCTTATGTTTGGAATTAATATACTAAATGTATATGTTTTGTTATACTGTCAAAGAAAATATCTTGTTTTACTTTTTAAATTTTTTTAAGGACTCTAATGAAAAATTATTATAGTTTTATGCAAGTGTCCGTTTACTCTGCAATTTCTGCAATACGTGTATTTAGCAAACATATATTTTCAATATATTATAGATGTATTTTTTTTAGATACATTCCATAAATGTTAAAACGGTTTTGGCATGATATACATTTGAAAGTATCTGTAATATATGTATTATTTATCCTATATTCTTTGCAAAAACTGTGTTATTACTAGGGGTGGGTAGAAGTTGCAAATTCTGCTTTGCAGACTTCAGTGAAATTTCGAAAGTCACCTATTTGGTTAAGCTGATTTTCATGGATTACGAGTTCTGCAGACTTTTTTTGTGAACTACGAAAAACATATAAACTGCAGAATTTATTATATCCACTGTTAAATAACTGTCAGTGAATGAGCGCCTGCTTGTACAACCATGCGGTCATTCATTGACAATTCAGTGGGCCACTGGTAGTGGAGGAGAGAGAGGGCTGTGCTGGTGGCTCACCCAAGGCAGGTGGGGGAGTGGGTGGTGGTGGATGAACTGTCAGGGTGGGGGGTCCACTAGACACCAGGGAATTGGGGGTATTTTTTTTATAAGGGATTAAGAATGGGGAGGTCCACTAGACACCAGGGAATACTGGGACTACAGGGGGGTGAGTCGGTGGACTGCTGACTGTTCTTTTGTGGATTAAGGAATCCAGGATAGGAAGGGGGTCCGCTAGGTGTCAGGAAAATAAAATGTTTTGGGGGCCATGATTGGTGGGTGGGGGGCCACAAGAAACCAAGATGGTCCAAGGAAGGGATTGGAGGTATTTACTTACTGGTACCCCTCATCAGTGGGGGGTAGAGTAAGGAATTAAACTGTAGGTAAAAAAGCCTCAGAACTGACCACTGGCAGTGATCCTTTCTGAGGATTTTTTTTCCCGCAGTTTAATAAATGAACCCACAGTTTGCATATTTATTATGCAGTTTTAAGATGGAATTTTTGCGAAAGTTCCAAAAATGATTTCCAAACTTTCATGGAAGCAAAATTTGCACTTTTGCCAAAATTCCACAGGTGGAAATTTATTTTTGCACACTCCTAGTTATTAAAACATTTAGGGTTCAAGCTAAAGTTGCAAAAGTAGGGAAATGTGGCTTTAGGGTTTCCAACCCTAAAACTCCAACCCCACCTCTAAAGCAAATCAGGGCAGACTCTTCCTAGGGGTTGTCAACTCTAATGTCCAGGAGCTTTAGGGTTGACAACCCCTAGGAAGAGTCCACCCCTGATTGCTTTAGAGGTGTCGGTTAGGCTTTAGGTTAAAACTCTAAAGCCACATCATTTTTGTCACTTTAGCCTGAAACCTAGATATAGTATGACACATTTTTTTGCAAAGAATCTCCTTACTTTTTGAGATAGCATACTCATATCCATATTTGCCTGTGGGAGCACTGGACCCTCTGGACCCTGTGTTCCCATGCATGTATACTTTTTCAGATAGTGTAATTGTATCCTTATTTGTCTGATGAAGTGCAGGGCCTGCACTCCCATCCCTCCATAGATGTGTATATGTATTTTATGTGGAAGCACAGGGCCCAACCAAATTGTCAACATAGCCTTTTTATTACCCCACCTCATGAATCCGGTACTAAAAATTGTCAAATCGCTGAAGAAATGCCATTCTACACCACTGTAGCATCATTTCATGCCACAGGCATGAACAGATATTTTGGCCAAGATTTGAAAAATGACAGCTGTTACATTCATGAGGTGGTGTAAAGAAATGGCTATGTTGAAAATTTGGGGAGAAAATATTGAAAATGATGAAAGTTATGAGTAAGCATAGCGGAATATCAATGAATGTGCACAACTTTGCCATTTTAACATATTTTGACCCCATATTTTCAACATACACTTCTTATGACCCCACCTCATGAACAAGTATGGTGAAAATGTTGAAATCCAGCCCAAAAGTTGATTTTACTAACTGACTGTGAAATTGCCTTTTGGGCAGGATTTGTGAAGTGCCACCAATATTGTTCATGAGGAGGGGTCTCAAAAAGAGTATGTTGAACATTTTGTGTCAAAATCTTTAAAAATGACAAAGTTACGCACCAAAGCTGAAAGCTCCATTGAAATACATTGACCCGCACTTACCTTACTTTCTCATATTGCAGTCGGTGGTTCCAGTAGCAAGATGTGTCTTTGATTGGAGAGTGGATCTTCAGTCTGAGACCTGTTCAGGTGAGTGAGGGTATGTGGGATGTGTGGTGGGGTGCTGGGTGGTGGGTGCTCAGTGGGAGGTCAGGGGTCAGATTGTCAAAGGTCAGTTTTATTTTTCACAGGGAAAGAGACATCAAGGGAAGTTTCTTTTTATTACAGGTTACAGGTCTCCAGCTTAGCACCGAATAATGGCGCTTTTAATTTCATGTGCCAGTGCTCATTCCTGTATGTGTTTAATATCTGCTCTGTGACTGTGAGGTGATTGCTGCACATTCTGCTGAACTCCTGGTTACTGGAGCAGTGAATTTAGCTAAAGTGACACCAGCTGAAGTCGGGGAGCAGAATCAGTGCCTACGTTTACAGAGAAGGAGGGGCAGGATGCTTCAAAGGCTTGCACTGCTACAGTTATTAACAAGGCACTGTTTGCTGTAGCAACATCTCCAGCTTAGCACCTGAACAACTGTGCTATTAATTTCGTGTGCCAGTGCTCTTCCCTGTATGTGTTTAATATCTGCTCTATGACTGTGAGGTGATTGCTGCATGTTCTGCTGAGCCCCTGGTTACCGGAGCTGTGAATTTAGCTAAAGTGACACCAGCTGAAGTCAGAGAGCAGAATCAGTGCCTACGTTTACAGAGGAGGAGGGGCAGGATGCTTCAAAGGCTTGTGTTGCTACTGTTATTAACAAGGTACTGTTTGCTGTGGTAACATCTCCAGCTTAGCACCCAAACAATGGTGCTTTTAATTTCGAGAGCCAGTGCTCTTCCCTGTATGTGTTTAATATCTGCTCTGTGACTGTGAGGTGATTGTTACACGTTCTGCTGAGTTCCTGGTTACCGGAGCTGTGAATTTAGCTAAAGTGACACCAGCTGAAGTCAGAGAGCAGAATCAGTGCCTACGTTTACAGAGGAGGAGGGGCAGGATGCTTCAAAGGCTTGTGCTGCTACTGCATGAGTGCAGTGGCATGAGCGTGAGTGGCATGAGTGCCACTCGGTAGAGAAATTTCAATTGGGATATATGGACTAAAACTGTAAGCTTTAAAAGTAGTTAAATGCTATATAATATTTGAAATTCATGTGGCTCTTTTATGAGAAATATATATTTCATGATTTGAGTTTGAGCTGTTTGTATAATGTGTATTTAAATGTCAATACTGATTGAGTGCTTAATATTGTGAATTTACTATAGGGAAACTTGTAACTATATGCTTGTGTTACCTTAGAGGAAAGGGTGAATTGATATTGTCAATTTTTAGTGCCATTTAAGTTATAAGGGAAAATTAAGTTGGCCTTTGTACTGTTAGTGATTTTGACTTGGGGGAGGTCATATTTAGTTTTGTAGTAGGGCCTACAGAAATGTTACGTGATTCCCATATGTTTACTAAAGAAAGAGACACTGATACCCAAATGTGGCCATTATCTGTGAAGGAATCTGTGGCCATTAGTCCTTTTTTGTGCACACTTAAATGTTTTAATAGCTATATCAGGATGAACCAATTGTGGGAGTGTTTTAATCGATCTCTGGGCAGGTCTTCTCCTATGATGGCCAGAATAATTGGAAGATTTTTTAAATGGATCTATAGGTCTCAGGGGAAATTCTTGAGAAAATTGCTGGTTCTGTTATGTAATTTATTGATATTGCACTTGATGTGCTGTGGAGATATACATCCTAACCCTGGCCCAGATTCTTTTGGTTTGTGGGGGTGGGAATGAGTACCTTAATGAGGACTTTAATATAGTGTATTTTAATGTTAGAGGTATAAACAGGAAACTTGATTCTATTAAAGATTGGGTGGGGGAAGCAACCTCAGATTATTGTATTGACAGAGACGTGGTTAAATCAAAGGGTTAGTGATGCTGCAATGGAATTGGAGCATTATCAAATGTTTAGGAAAGATAGAAATAAGAAGGGTGGTGGCATATTAAATTATGCTAATTCTGAGTTAGAAATAGAAGATGGGGGGACATTCCTGTGGAGGGGGACTGGAGTGCTTACTCATTATCATTAAATTCTCATATGTAAAATGTCTTTTATTAATGGGAATTTATAAACCACCTAAGGTTAAAAATGAGACTCTCCTTTAGCTGCAAGGGTATTGTATGGAGTATAGGGATACCCATGAGATTCTTTGGCTAGGGGATTTTAATGTTAATTGGGCCCATATAAATCCCACTCATCCGCTAATTGAACTACAGGAGGTGCTGGGATTAATTCAAATAATAGAGGATCCAACTAGACTGAATATGAAACAATTGCAGAATTCTACAATTTTAGATCTTATATTTACAAATTGTCCGGAAGTGTATGGGAAAAAGGGGGTTTTGGCAGATGCATTCTCGGACCATCAGGTAATATTTGCCACACGTAAGGACATCAGGTAATATTTGCCACACGTAAGGATATAAAGGTGTCCCATAAATCCACCTTTTCAACTTAGAGAAGTTTTAAAAGTTTCAATTATGTGAATTTTATGTTAGATTTAGAAAGTAGGAATTGGGATAGAATGGCATTGATACCTAGGGTGTCTGAGGTTTGGTCTTATTTTTACCAAGAGTTCCTTGATGTTTACAATTATCATGCCCCTTTAAGATGTAAGAAGGTTAAGGCAAATGATGCCAAGTGGTATAATGCTTTCTTGCATAAATTGAAGAATGCAAGGAATAATAGTTGGGCAAGAGCTAAACGATCAAATAGGGCTATTGATTGGGTGACCTATAGACATTAAGAAATCAGTATACTAAGGAGCTTAGAAGAGTTAAACAGGAGTATTTTAAAGGAAAATTCCATCTGTATTATAGAACAAATCCAAGGCAGTTCTGGGGTATTGTATCTGATCTCATGGGGAATAAAAATAGACAACAAATAATCAGGATTGAGTGTAAGGGGAAATCTGTACCTGTTAGCACAGAAGTAGCTGGTATGTTGAATAATTATTTTAATAATGTAGGGGTGCAGATTCAAAACTATAACTTAGGGACAGTGATTGATTTGAATAACGGGTTGGGGGAGATGAGCAAATGGTAAATGTAGGTAAAAGGTTTTCTTTTTGCCATATATTGGTGGATGAGGTTAGAACTGATTTGTTACATTTGGATGCCTCAAAGGCTAAGGGTTTAGATAATATCCCTAATAATTTATTAAAATTTGCTGCCCCATGCATAACATTTCTATTGGCCTACCTATTTAATTATTCTTTTGTAACAGATAGTTATCCAGAGGGTTGGAAGGTGGCAAAAAATTATTCCAGTTTATAAGGGGGGTTCAAGGAGGGAGATTAGTAATTTTGGAACTATTTCTCTGCTTTCACAGGTTTCTAAAATAATGGAAAAGTTGGTAGCCAGACAATTGAAAGATTATATAGAAGGGGGTAATTTGTTAAATGAGTATCAGTCTGGGTTTTGATCTAAACACAGTACCCAGTCTGCTCTGGTAAAAGTGGTAGGGGATATCCAGCTGGGCCTGGACAGGAGGAACTCATTTGAGGCTATCTTTATCGATTTGTCAAAAGCTTTTGACACCCTAAACCATGATGTCCTCCTGTCTAGGCTCAGGGACCTGGGTATAATAGGATCAGATAAGAAATGGTTTAATTCTTATCTTATAAATAGGGAACAAATGGTAGAAATTGGTGAATTTAATTCTACAGTACTCTCGACTAAAGTAGGGGCACCCCAAGGTTCTATATTGGGTCCCCTACTTTTAATATTTATATAAATGGTCTAAAATTCAGTGATCCTGAAGTTAGATACCACATATATGCTGATGACATGTTGCTATATGTGGAGGGGAGTTTCCTGGAAGGTATTAATACTAAGTTACAATCTGCCTTTTTTGAATTGCAAACATTTTTTGATACTCTGAATTTGATTATAAATGTAAAGAAAACACAGGTGGTTAATTTTAGGGGCTCATCTACTTCATATCCCTTAGATATTAGAACTAAAATGGGGAGAAAGTTCAACAAGTAACAAGTTATAAATATTTGGGGATGTGGTTAGATTGTAAGTTAAAATGGGATAAGCATTTGGAGTGTTTGTTTAGTAGTCTCAGTAGGAAACTGGGAATGCTCTACAAACTAAAGTATTATATGACTAAAGAAATATGATGCAGGATTGTGGAAACCATGATTTTGCCGGTACTTGATTATGAGGATTTGATGTATGGGGGGGCCTCAGGGGTGGAGCTGGATAAGCTGGATGTGATGTACAATAGACTTCCCTGCTTCATCCTCGATGCCCCCAGAAGTACCCATCATTGTGATTTTTATAGGGCATTAGACTGGTGGTGTTTGGAAGAAAGGAGAAACCTCCATTTTGCAATTTTCATGGGTAAAATAGGTGGGATGAAATTGTCCAATTATATCTTGGATATGTTTGTTGTTGGAGAACAAAGAGAGGGATTGCGATCCTCAAGCGGTATACAATGTGTTATTCCAAAATGTAATCTAGGGGTGGATAGAACTTCTGTTTCATGCAGGGTCTCTAAAATTTGGAATGCTCTGCCATTGGAAATGAGAGAAGGTAATGTGCTTATCAATCCTAGGATGTTAAAAAAATGGTTTGAGAAATATATATGTAGTTTAAAACAGTGCTGCCAGTAAACTAGTTTGGGGGCCTTTTTCTCTATAAAAATTATAATAAGCTTTATTATTGATCTATGGCTAAGGTATGTTATATAAAAATAATATGAAATAAATCATGTTATAGCTTTTTAAATTTCTGATACAGGGAACTGTATTAGATGGAATAAAGTTTATTCCCTGTAGTTTTGCATTTTTATATTAACATAATTTGTTTGCATATGGCTTGGTAACTGATTCATGTGATTGTTCATGTTTTGTTCATATGGACTTACTATATTGTATTGTTGAAACTGTGATTGTGTCTGTAAGATGTGCTGTGTGTCCTAATGTTTGTAACTGAATGCTTGACATGAACCTCCTTGGAAATGAGTTTTTAACTCAATGGAGTTTATCCTACTAGACACCAGAGACAACAATTGGAAGGAGGGGCACCACTAGACACCAGCTAAACAACATCATGGGGAAGCAATTGAAGGGTGGGGGTGCCACTAGACACCAGAGAAAAAAAAAACAGTGAGGATAACAATCAGAAGGTGGTAGGTGTCACTAGACACCAGGGATAAAGTGGACATTGGGGGGGTGCCAAAAGACAGCAGGGATAAATATAAAATATTATATTATTAAAAAAATACATTGAGGCCAATCGGAGGGTGGGGTCTGCCACTAGACACCAGGGAAAAGATGCCAGCAAAGGAAAAATGACTTTCCCCTCATGAAAAAGTATCTTTTCTCATGATTCGTGATACTTTCATCAGTAAGTTATGAAAAAAGATTTATAATGTAAACAAAAAGGAACATTTCCAGGGCATGTCCAAGTTAAGAGCAGAGTCCAGCAAAGGGGGTGCCAATATGCAAGCTACAAGTGTTGGTCACTCTCCACAATGTCCTTTTTGTGGTTTTCCAAATTATCATTTTTAAGCGGAAAAAAACAAGATGGTGGCAAACAAAAAAATATCATTGCCCTCATGAAAAGGACTCCCCATACAAAAACTTCATACAGCTATTTTTTTAGGGTCACTGAGCATGCTCAGAACCCCCAAAATTTCAAAATGTAATAACTTTGGAACAAATGAATATTTTTTTCAGCAAACCAGTAAAATAAATCACTCATAGGCAAGCCTTTTCTACCCTGAACATTTCAGACCAAAATTGCAAACTGTCTGGGTGCTATGCAATGGCAAAAAAAACCCTGCAAAATACAGTGATTGTTTTGTGTTTTTTTCTCTATCCACAGCTTGAAATCTGCACATCCAGCTGGAACATAACTTGGCACTTCAAGAGATCTAACCCCACGAGATCGCACATGCAAACTTTTGTGTAAATCTGTTGAATGGTTGTGAAGTTATTAAAGTGCAAAATGTGGGCCTTAACATAGAAAGCCCTGCTCAACCCTAAATTATACTGGCATGGTAGTGCTGCCATAGTTAGGGTTCAATTGTCACTTCTATGTTAAACCCAACATTTAGCACTTTAATAACTTTGTAACTGTTCAACTGATTCATCTAATATTTTGCATGTGCCGTTTGGTACCATAGAGCTCTGGATCTGACAAGGTTCATTCTGGTAGGATGAACAGGTGAGGAGCTACAGAATGTCAACAAATGTGAAAAATACCACTTTTTTTGTCAATTTATTTGTCCGGCCATTTCTCTGACACCACTTGGCAGTTTGATCCAAAACTTTCTGGATATATGGTGTCTGGGTTGCAGATGTGCTTTTTGAAGGTTTGGTGAAAAAACTTTCATTTGTTCATAAGTTATTAAAATTTAAAGTTTCCCAGTTTTTTCATGTGGGAAACATTAGTTGTCCTGTGTGAAAGTACCGTTTGTCTTTTGCAAAAGAACTTTCTGTTTTGCAAATGGGTCCACTTCTTTTGTGCTTCTGCTATCTTGTTTTCAGTTTGGGATGGGGGACAATGCTGTAATTCAAAAAATACTGTCCCTTGGTAAACACCAACAGTTGTGTTTACCTAATCGGTGCTTAAGGAACACAAATCTGCCATTAGTTTTTAAAAACAGTGTCCGGAAATATGTTTTTTTACATTGACCTTTGATAGTGTTGCAAATTTACTGCACTACTTTTGCGAAATTACCACAAATTGTATCAAGTTTTTGCTAACTAATGGCACTGTTATGCAAACCTGCCACAATTTGTAGCAATCATTTTAAGAAAAACATCTGCCCCTAAAAACAGTCATATTCTTTCTGGCCATTTTTGTCCAAAATGACACCAGAATCAGATTCCTCCCCCCCCCCATTTAGGTAAACACCTGTTAGTGTTTATCTAATAAAATAATCTTTTATCCTTCTACTGCCTCCAAGGGGGCTGAGGCATGTTTTAATACAAAAAATGTTTTTGTTGAAATCGGGCTGACAAATCCCCATGTCAGTGGTAGAAGCCCCCCTGGCAGTGTGGGACACTGGAGAGCCCATGCCCAGTGTCCCAGATAGAAGCCCCCAACCCCCTACCATTGTGGGACCCTGAGGATTTCATTCCCTGTGTCCCAAGATGTCTCCCTCCCCCTCCTATCCCTCACCACTGTGGGACACAGAGTAACCCACTCTCAGTCTCCCAAAATATGTATTTCTATGCTGTGCTGACAGCGGGGTGCCCAGTCCCTGTTTTGGCACTAGACCCCCCCCTCCAGTGTGTGACAAAGGGGAGCCCACTCACAGTGTTCCCAGTTCTGTCCTACCACTCAGTACTGTTGGGCACTGGGGAGCCCACCCCCAGTGTCCCAAAATATTGTTACAAGTGTACCTGTAGAAAAAGAAAACCATCCCTGACGCCTTTTTTTTTTCAATCCTGGTAAAAAGAAAATGGTCCCTTGTCATCTCTCCATCCCCTCCCCCATCCCGACCCTCCCACTGAACACCCACCACCCCACACCCCTCCCTTACTCTATGCTTACCACTGGAGAAAGTCAGCTGTCATCTTCTGTGGACCGGGACACGTCTGCACTCTTCAAAGTCAAACTGAGAACTGAAGAATCAAGGTAAGTGCTGTATAATGGCTTTCAATGATGTTTTAAACTTATGGTGATAGCTTAGCCATTTGTTGATATTTTTGCACCAGATTTTCAACATGGGCTTTTTGGGACCTCAACTCATGAACACTGTCACTCTTGTTTCATTAATCAGGCCCATAAGGTGATTTTATGGTTGCTGCATGAAATCATCTTTTGGGACTGGGTAACAAAATGACAGTGCCTGTGTTCATGAGGCGGGGTCCCAAATAGCCCATGTTGAAAATTTGGTGCAAAATACCTAAAAATGCCAAAGTTATGCGTGTCTATAGACATTTTTCTGTGCACACATGTAACTTTGGCGATTCTTTTATATTTTCACTCCAAATTTTCAACATTGCCATTTTTTCACACCATCTTATTAACAATATAGCTGTCATTTTTTGCATCTTGGCCAAAATGTGTTTTCGCACCTGTGGCACAGAATGGCATTTTACAATGGATTTTCAAACCATAACCTATGGCGTTTATGAGGTGGTGTGATAAGAAGGATATGTTGAAAATGTGGGGTGAAAATATGAAAAAATGGTAATGTTATGACCATTCATTGTAATTTCAGTACCCCTGCTCATAACTAAGAACATTTTCAATATTTTGACCCCAGATTTTCAACATAGCCTTCTTTTTACCCCATCTCATATATGTCACAGCTGTAATTTCTCAAATCCTGGCCAAAATGTGTTTTCGCACCTGTGGCACAGAATGGCATTACAAATGTGCAGAATTATGTTTTGGCATTGATTTGAAAATTTTCTGTCCCAGGTATATATCCGGGGGTAATCAGATGGCTATGGTGATAATTTGCTCATTCATCTACGGAGGGATGGGTGCTGCCACAATAAAATAAAGAAAATCACTGAGCATGTATGGGCCCTGAACTCCAACAGGGAGATGAAGGTTAATTTCAACGTCTCTACACTTACTGATAGGTGGAAGTGCAGGGCCCCATATACAACTATGGCTATGGTGATACTTTCACAAAAAGAATGGAAATTCATTGCAAAAAATACAGCTAAAGCATCAGGTAGGGTTCATATTACAGTGACAAAATTATGGAAATGTGATATTCGATGTCCCCTAACCTAACACTCCATCCTACCCTCAAACCAACCCTATTACCCTTCCCCACCCCCACCCTCCACATACCAACAGGCATTGGGGTGTTTTTTGGGGTCACTGATCCTAACATTCACCCTATTCTCCTATGCTGTATCATCTTAGCTTCCTTACACATGGAATGGAATGAGATGAGTGTTAGGGCCGACAGTCTCAAGACACATCCCAACACCTCTTGGTGTGTGGAGGGTGGGGGTGGGGAGGAGTGGTAGGGTTGTTTTGATAGATGTTAGGTTGGAGAGCCCTAACACCACATTTCCATGCCTTTGTTGCTGTAATATGAACCCTAGCTGATGCATTACATATATATACATATGTGTGTGTGTGTGTGTGTGTGTGTGTATATACACACACATACATAAATAGAGGATACATGATTGGCAGGAGTGTGATATGGAAAATTTTCTCACTCCTGCAGAGAGAGCTCTGGATACTCACAAGTGCTGAAGAATAGTTTCCATAGCACATGATCTGCACATCACGTGTGCTATTTGTACAATAGGGGTGGGAGCTTTTGAAATATTTTTTTTCTGTATGCTTTCTGCTCTTTCTGTGTGTGGTGTGAGTGTGAGTTTTTCTGAATGGGCTGGGAGTCTTAGAACATTAATGGGCTGAGGAGTCAATGAAACACTACAGCACACAGATGAGTTTCCTTTGCAATGGTAATTGAGTAGGTTGCAGGCTTCAGTGAGAAAGAGAAACCAAAGCAGTTTCATTTAGAATGTAGGCTGTAGTGAAGCTGATATTAGCGCATTAATGGGCTGGGAGTCTCAGAAACACTACAGCACACAGGTGAGTGTATTTTGTAATGCTAATTGAGTAACTTGCAGACCTCAGTGAGAAAGAGAAACTGAAGCAGTTTCATTTAGAATGCAGGTTGTAGTGAGTGAGTGAGTGGTGACATCAGCACAGTATGGATAAACGGCATTTATCATCACAGTTCTGATGTCATCGTCATTTATCACATTCCAGTGAACATATCTCCATTTATCATGCTCTAAAAGCTCCCACTCGTATTGTGTGTGTGTATATATATATATATATATATATGTAATACATTTTAAGTATATATTTTACATAGCAAATAAATATGTTATACAGTTAATAAATATGACTGGATTATATATATTACATATATCTTTATAATATATAAGACTACATTCTGTAAATACATATTGAATGCACTTGTTCTACATATCTTCTTATAGTAAAATATGTATACAAGCAAAGAAGGCAGCTCCAAAATGCAGTGGTGCTCACAGCATAAATGTAAACTGCAATCACAGTAAAAGTTAGGCATGCACACACGCATACACTGAATCAGGAACTCCAGAAGACAATTATTAGATTTTCCACCACTAAGTTTATTTATACAAAAAATAAAATGTAGTAAAACCAAAGCCAAAAGTAAAGAGTGAAAAACAGACCTTCACACAGGACTGACATTTTGTACTGTTCTCACACTTTTTCAAGAACAGTGCGAAATGTAGGTCCTGTGGGGATGACTTTTTTATACTTTTGGCTTTAGTTTTACAATTTTTTATTTACTGTACAAATAAACTTTGTAATGGAAAATCCAAGAAATGCCTTCTGGAGCTTCTGGTCTGGTATGTGTGTGTGCCTGACTTCTGCTGTGAGTAAAATATGAATCTTGTTTGCTTGCAAGATACAGTATGTGTAGAATATATGCAGAAAATATATTTTTATATACAGTACAACAAATATAGTTTTGCAAATGTCTGCTGTGGTACTGTGTACATATTTGTATAACTAATTTACATATTTCAAAAGTACAGTTTATCAACTAAAATCATGGTAATTTCTATTTCTAAAATAGTGTTAAATTGACAGCATTAGTTTACAGACCAAAGGGAAAGGTAAAGAGTAAAAAACAAGTGCATGTAGGAATACACCCCAACATAAAAGGGAACCAAACCAGGGTGATATAAATATCAGTTTGAGCCATTATGAATTGTGAGATCAAGAGGTAAGTCCTATGTGTAAGTATAAATGTGTAATCTATAATTACGTGGTAATGGTGCATTATTGAATGATAATTCTAATATGGATATCTAAATGGTTATTAATAAGAGGAATTCTAAATATACAGTAAAAGATATGTTACATCAAGATTAATCTATTGTATTTTTGTCTGGGTATTTTAAGATATTTTTACAATGCATGTATTTTAAGAATATTTTAGATGCATGTGAACTGCACAAAAAAGAATATCTATTAAATATTCAAGATATACAAGCAGATATATAAAATATACAGTATGTCATGCACCTATAATAAATATATCATGGAAATATATTTATGATATATCTTAAATATATTATATTATTTATTTATTTGCTTTTGTTTACCAGGTAAGCACGCTAGACAGCCAAGTGCCTATTTTCAGGAGCGACCAGGGGAGGTTACAAGGTACAGACGAAAACAGATTGGCAGTAGACATCACATCACATGTAAAACAGTATGGTACAGGTCTTTGACAGCAGTCAATATACAGAACATCATAAATACATATTGGTGGGCTGGAGCCCAATAAGCTCAGGTATAGTACAGAATATTCACTTAATATGTACAGACAGGCAAGAAGGGAAACACATTTCCAGAAATACAGCTGATAGCAGCGGGCTAGCCAATGGATTGGGTGCATTCAGTACCAGGAGACTCATCTCCTCAAACAGTAATGGCTGGGTTAGAATAGCCTCAGCTGGTCAGTTTGGGCTGGGGAGGGCCCTTAAGTGCAGAGACAGTTGGATGCCAATTTGAGGAAACCCCATAGGGAGGATTTGAAGAGGGAGTTGGAGGGGGAGGAGCGAGTGTTTACAGGGAAGGAGTTCCACAGTCTGGGGGCAAAGACAGCGAAGGCCCGATCACCCATTTGGGTATGGGTTTTGGGAACCTGGAGGACATGAGAGTCACATCTGTCATACATATTCCGCAAATAAATCAGATATTTCAAAATCGTCTACTTTGAGAGATTTTGCATATACTTCAGACATATGATCAAACATGCATTTGAGATATACTTTTACAGAGGTAGTACATTTGATTGTTTTGAATTATTACTGTGATTTACTGCTGGTTTGATCTGGGCCCAAAACTAGGAGCTGCAGCAACTTTTTACCCACTACCTCATTTCTGTGTGTGCACCAGCCTGTGAAATAAATGTTTGGCATTTATTGCAATCAACTCTGCCTAAAGGGTTATGCCCTGTGTCCAAGTGATTCCAGACAGGGTGCAGTGTTAAATTCAATTGCAGATTCAATTGGGGCTGGCAGTACAGCCTAGAGGTTAGAGCAATGGGCTTGGCACATCCAGCAGACAAACCTGTGTTTGACACCCATAACTTCCACTTGCATATCCTGTGTAACTCTAAGCAAGTCACTTAACCTCCTCAGTGCTCCCAGGTCACACCTAAAAACAAGCACTTGTGCCTAGTGGGCCTTACCTGGTTACCAAAGAATAACATGAAAATTAAAAAAAAAATTGCAGCAGCTAACGTAACAGAAATAAAGTTATGTGTATTCAGTACGATAAGTCAAGGCCTACCCAAAGATACCGTGCAGGGACAGTATAGTGTAGAACAGCATAAAAAGTGAAAGCAAAATCTATTTTTGACAGACTAAGGTGGTTCTGTTTACTCCCAGAGCCAAGTGGGTGAAGATAAGCATGCTGATGAGGGAAGAGGAGGAAAGTCCTGATGAGGCGGAAGGAGGTTGAGTGTGACATCCAGGCCATGCTGATGGTCTTGGGTGGTGGGGAGTCTGCAAGACCCCATCCATGCAGCACAAAGGCTGCAGAATGGAGAAGGTAAGTGGTTGCCCCTGAAGTGGCACAGGGAGCATGGCTGAGGCAGGGATGGATGGCACTCAGGAACATTTGTGGGCAGTGCCTCATCCAGCTGTGCCTCTAGGGGCATGTAGAAATGACAAGCCTCGGAAATGTAGAATGCACAGGAGGTGGCTCCTAGCATGACTAATCTAAGGAGAGGTTCCTGGATGCCACTCTTTTAACTTGGAAGGAAACTTTTTTCATGGCAGAGGATTACAGCTGCCGTGTGTGAATCAAACAATGTTTAAATAATTAGAAATCAACTACAAATAATGAAGTTAATGAATTTTTTATTAACGATTTGCTATGCCACTAAATTACTGGGCAAGTGGTGTTGACATTTCATGGCCAGCACTACTTCCTCAAGGCTAAATGGAGATCAACATATTTTTCTCTTACCACAGTGCTACTAGTTTCACTGTTGACAGTAAATGCCTGATAAAAATAGCAGCCTTACTGCACTGATCTGGTAAAAGCACCTCTAAATATAGCTCATGCCTTTCTGCTTTCTGTCACCATAGCCTCTGCTGGTCAGTGTGTCTCTGTGTTTCTATGTCTCCCTGGCTACAGCCAACAGTGAGACCATTAGGGATTTAGGGATGTAGTGAGAATGGAAATGCTGACCACTGTTTAGCCTTTAAGATGTAATGCCGACCAAAAAATGTTAGCACCACTTGCCCAATAATGTGGTGGTATAGAAAATTGTTAATAAAAATGTCACTGAATTTATTACCTGAAGTTGAGTCTTCTAGTTCAGAAAATGTTTTCCCTGTGAGACTGTACCATCCTAGTACCAGTGACATGGGAGTCACCCCCAAGTTTATTGCCAGCTCACCTCCTCACCAAAGGGAGTTTGTATAAAAAAGGCCTGAAGTGGGGGTTGTGTTGCATTTATTTTTTCTCACCTCTAAATTGTTTTACAAGTTTAAATCATTCTTTAATTAAAAATAATTAAAACATACAATTAAGTAATCTATAATCCACAACAAGGTGGACTGTGCTGGCCTACACCCACCCACTCAGGACCGTAGTGAGGCTTTATGCCGCAGGTGGAGGTCCTTACAGCCCCAGGAATGGTAGGTATGGAAAACAACACCCACCCTGGATTGCACTATTACATTTAGAATATGAATATTTGTTTAGTATATTAAAGCAACAGTGCAATGAGAAATGTTTTTACAAAAAAATATAGTTTAAGCTACAATTATTCAAATATTAACACACCTGTCAAATTTACTTGTCCAGGTACCTTCTATGCTGTACAGCACACATTTTTGTTTCTTAATCCTAACCATTGCCAGTTCCACAGTGATATTCCTATGCTAAATGTGGTGGTCATCTTTTTTTTCTTGAGAAAGAAAAACTAGATTAAGAAGTTTACAAAACACTTATTTTATTGGAAAATGAAAATTTTACCACCAAATAAAAATGGAAGATGCCTGAAATATTTTATAGTGAAAAAGGTAGGGTTAAATGTTTTGCCAATTTTGTTGTACTGCTGCTTTAAAGAAAATGTTAGTACAATTTAAAAAAAAAATTATTGAATAAATAAAAAGGCATTTGTCTGTAAAAAAGTTCCTCCACTGGTAGAATTGGTAGTAGACGGTCCATCTGTTTTAATAATAAACTTTTGTATGTTTCGCTACAAGAACAGAATTTCAGAGGTGAATCAATTGTCAGGTCCAGTACAGCTCAGGCTGCAGTGGGCTCAACAGTGAGAGGCCAATGATCAGCGATGCTGATCTTGAAACTGTTCAGTGCTTGTGGAGCAGAAACATCTTGTAGTTGAAAGGACCAAGCCCCTCCAATGAGAGAGTGGTTTGATGATTTCATATGCATGACGCTGCACAGCAAGCAGCTGAGTGGTATCATTATCAGCCCCATTGATCGTTGTACCAAGACCCACCATGTGTGGGCATCTGTAATATAATCACCCCCCATAGTGTGCCCCCACCCACTTCATGTGTGCGGACACCAGAATGCCCACCCCTGGTGCTGCCATACTGTATCGGTAATGTAATCACCTCCCCATTTAGTATGCCCTCCACTGACTTTGTGTGTATGGACACTGGAATGCCCAACCCCAGTCCCGATACACTTCTAGACACTTGGGTGCCCAATCCCCAGTGTCACCCTTGCACCTTTAAAAAAAAGCTTCTTTTAGTAATTGTAACCTGAAAAGTAGAAAACTATCCATCAATGTCTTTTGATGCCAATGCCCCCACCTATCCCACCTCAACCGCCCACTTAGCACACACCACACCACACACCCTCACTCACCTAGATATGGTCCATCACTACTCTGCAACAAAACACGTCTTTCTCCAAAGCAGGCCTGAAACTGTAGAAACAAGGTAAGTGCGGCCAAACTCTGCTTCACGAACAAGGTAGGTGACATTTTTCAAATACATCCTGAAAGGTCATTTTTGACTCCACCCACCACAGCATTAAGTTGGGTATTCACTCCTTCCTAGATTGGCTCCTGGTAAACAGAACAGACCATATTTGAACATGTGGAATAACAGCTGATTCTTTCAGTGATAATTCCCCCCAATTTTTGGTACCTGAAGTAATGGCTTCCCTAAGAACTATAACAGCCAGGGACCATTCCTGCCTTAATGAAGGTGCCTTCTTGGAGGATAGGGCTGCTGTCAACTGGGATGAGTTTGGGAGGCATGAAAATGTAAATACTGCTCTTAACTTTCTAGCAAACAGTTTACTCAGCATAGTTACTAGGCCTGCTCCACTAATCCAAAGAAGGGTCAAGAGCTTCTGCTGAAAATAGCTGACACCTGATCTTCATAAACTTATGAAGAAAAGGGAAAGTGTTTGGTAAACCTTCCGAGGGTCAGGCCTATACCTGGAGTGGCAAAACTACAGGACTTTGCATAATATCTGCAGGCCCTGTATGAGGAAAGCTAGGGCACAGTACTTGAAGAAACTGCAGTCCAAAAACCTGCAAAACCCCAGACAGTTTTGGTCACAGATAAAAAGCCTTCTCAAAGGCACACTAGGTTCTCCCCAGGGCATGCTGTACAAAACAATCTCCTTTAGTGACTCTGGCCTAGCAGCTGATGCCTTTAACATTTTTTTTTGACTTATCTTACTCAGTTTAAGGCACAGCTTGATAGTTCCCCTGGATACCTCCCCGTCATGCCCAGTCAACCCTCTACTATCTCAGCCGAACTCCATTTCAAGTTACTATCACTGAAGAAGGTACTAACCCACCATTTGAAAATAAAAGTGGAAGAGCCCGCAGGCCATGATAAACTTGAACCCAGGCTGCTGAAACTGGGTGCCCATATTCTAGCTGCTCCTATTAAGACAACTTTTAACATGTCTGTACTGTGGAGTGACCTTCCCAGCATATGGAAAGTGGACCATGTAGTTCTCATATGCAAAGAGGGTGCTAAGGAATCAATACAGCAATAACGTCCAATATCTATCCTTTGCACCGTTTCAAAATCCTAGAAAAACTGGTCTATAACAAGCTCCAGTCCTATATGGAAACCCATGCTCTAGTTGCTAATGCCCTAAATGGCTTTTGGAAAAAAACATGGCATGGGAAAAGCCCCAGTACAGCCCACTGCAGACCCACTTGAAGCCCAGGATGCTGGCAAATTGGCAGGTGCTATTTTTATAGACCTGATTAAGGCATTCGACTTAATCAACTGCAGTTTGCTTCTACATAAGCTAAAGGGACTAGGCCTTGATAAGTTGTCCTGCTCCTGGTTTGTTAGCTATCTAACAGGCTGTAAGCAGCTGGCAAAATAGAGAAGAAGCCACTCTACACTAAGAGACATTACAGACGGGGTTACCCAGGGTTCTATCCTGGGGCCACTGTTATTCTCCCAGTTTATTAACAACCTACCAAAGCACTGTGGACATGCCAAAGCACTGCTCTATGCAGACTATGCGGTACTATATAGAAGCCATTCAGACACTGGTTCAATTGAGACGGGCCTCATAGCCGACTTTCACCAACTGATCGAGTGGTTTAAGTCTAATAAGCTGCTATTAAAGGAAAAGAAAACCAAATCCATACTCTTCAGCCATCACTGACTTGAACCTGGCAGGACTGAAGTGCTAAAAATCCAGTCACTGAATGGGGACCCTGTTGAGACTGTAGCCCAAGTACCTGGGAATCATACTGGGTCAGGTTATCTTATTCAAACCAGATGTGGACCGAGTGACCAAACAGTTCAACCAAAATCTAGAGCTCCTGTATATAGATTAAACCCCTATTTCATAGCTGATGCCAGATTACCCATTACTAGGCAAGGCAAGGCGAGGCAAGGCAAATTTTATTTAAGAGACACCCATCCCGGAGGCTCTGGGTGCCGAAAATATTAAAAATAAATACTATACATTATAAAACAAAATACATAACAATATAATCAAGCACTAACACACAACATATCAACAATTAAACAAAATTTATATAAACATTATTCTAAGCAGCAACAACAAATACCTAAAAAGCCAAGGCTAACCTAGACGTATGTTCTGAAAATAGGCAAGGACTATAAAGCACAGTCTGGGAAGGCTGGGTTGTACAGGAAGGTAGTATCCTTCTACCCCAAATCCTGTATGGTGCCCCTGTGCCATCATCACTAAAAATTACTGAGCTCACAAAACTTAAAAGCTTGTATCACTGTACAGCCAGGTTTGCTGTGGGAGCAGGTAACAGGGAACACCACTGCAATACATTACCTGCAACTAAACTGGCCCCCCTCTGAAAATAGAATTCACTATTCTACACTCTGCCTGGCACACAACATTAGATACATCCCTCCCCTAACCTTGTCTTGATCCTGGAATTAAAACCTCACAGGTGAGTCTTCAGGTCCTCTTCCCAATTACTCCTCACTGTTCCTAGAATGGCAACAGATGCTGACATAACGTCCTTTGCCTCTTTTTCTCCTAGGCTATGGAATGGCCTCCTGGCTGATGTCCATGTATGGATCAACCACAATTCCTTCAAATCCTCCCTCAGGATCACTCTACTTGCATGCTGCCAATGTACTCATCCTAGCTGAGTCCCCCAGTGACCCCAGTGTTATTTCTCAATCTTAGGCTACACTTGCTTAAGTTATCATATTATTGTCGGTATAGTATAAGCCTGTTTGTGTGCCTGTACCTTGTAACTAGTGTAATTTGTTTTCCAATCAGTGTTATTCTTAACTATGTGACTTGTCTTTGTAACAGTTGTAATCTATTCTCTCATCACTACTTGTACTGTATCATAATGTACTATTACTGTTTGAATCATATTATCACGGGCTGTTACCTGAATTTGTATGTGATCACAGTATGCATTTAATTCAGGGTCACTACTAAAAATGGGACTTCTAGTCTCAGTGAGTCTACCCAGTTAACGCAATCTAAATAAATAAATAAATAAATGATACAGTTAATACATGCATTTCGTATGTGTCCCAGATGTGGTTTAAGCAAGAAAACACACGGCATTGATAAATGCTTATTTTTATGTCAGGCACTTTTTGTTTTCTGGTTTGTTTACCCCACGCACTCCATGAGTACCATTTACTGTGTGGAGAATTGTTTTATATTGATGGCAGTTGTGAGCACCAGAGTATTTTATAGAGTGGCCATTGTAAGGATCATGTTCAGGATGCACTTTCAGCATGATTGGTCACTTATGGCATCAGTGAGGAGCACAACTTGACTGTAGCGGGGCTTCTGTATCAGTAAAAGTGATGGTAGTACCTCGTCACTGCTATTGTGGCAGAGGAGCTAAGATATGGTACTTGAGTGGTGAAAAAAGTGATAAGTGGGAGTGGGGTTTTGAATGCTACGTTTGTTTTTCTTACCAACTGTGCATACTCACAAGTGGGCAAAGCAAAGTGAAAAAAGATGGCTACCGTTTAGGATTTAATGCTCTGATGTAGTTGATAAAAAGTTAGGCTGGCACTGGGACTTGTTATTTGCTGGTCCTTATTGCCTGATAAGTGTTTGGGTGATGGGTGCTGTCAATCAATCAGATTACATGATATTCAGAACCCATTTCCTAATTAGACTTAAACAACAGCAGAATTGTGGACTAAGGACTGAAATCTGTGCTTGAAAGCTTGACTCAGAATTTAGAATACCTATACTTGGTACTATGGTCCCATTGAGCCTGCCTCCCGCAATAGCTGAGTCACATGTTTTGTTCATGTTCCAAAAATAATTTATCAAATTTATGAACATACAAACATACAAAATTGCCAGCAGATTATGCCATGAGGTCTATCAAGTCTGCTCGAGATGCAGCTCACAGCTTGATAACTGCTGCTGCCCCCCCCCTCTCCTTTCCATCTCTCCCCTGATTTCCATTCTGAGTTCCCATGGACTCTACCCTCCCTACCTGTACCCTGCCCATGAATCTATCCCATCCCTTCTTAAAACCTCCCACTGATTCCCTTGATACCAGCTCCTTAAGTAGCGTATTCCATGGCATCACCACTCTTTCTGTGAAGTAATGCTTTCTGAGGTCTCTTCTGTACTTCCTGCCTACCAGTTTCAGGCTTTGACATGTTGTGTTCCTTTCCCCCTTCAATCTGAAAACCCCCTCTCTGTTTACTCTATTAATATCCTTCAAGTATTTAAAGGTCTCAATCATGTCCCCTTTGTCCCTTCTGTCCTCCAAGGAGTACATGTTTAGCTCCATACATCTCTCCTTATAGGGCTTATCCCCCTTTCCGAGGATCATCTTAGATGCCCTCCTCTGCACGCTCTCCAGGAGCATAATTTCCTATTTTATGTAAAGGTACCAGAACTGTGCACAGTACTATAAGTGTGGCCTCACCAAGGATTTGTACAGTGACAGAATTACCTCCTCTCTTCTCAAAGTGATTCCCCTAGCAATGCACCCCAGCATTCTATTTGCCTTAGCTGCTGCTTTCCTGCATTATCCTGAGTGATTGATTTTACCAGTGATCAATACTCCCAGATCTTTTTCTTCCTCTGAGACTGTTATCTGTAACCCCCCCTCCCAATTTGTAGCTGTATCTGGATTCCTAGCTCCCAAGTGAAGTATTCTGTACCTTTCAGTGTTAAACCCCAGCTGCCATGTGACTGACCACTTTTCTAGTCTTTCTAGGTCTTCCTGGAGTGTCCTCACTGTCCACCTCTGCACCTAGTTTGGAATCATCAGCAAACATGGTCACATTTCTCTTAACTCCCACTGCAATGTCTGAAATGAAAGCATTAAATAACAATGGACCTAAAACTGAACCCTGAGGGACCCCGCTAAAAATACTTCTGGGTGTTAATAGCTCCCCCCCACCACCACTCACTGTTGTCTGCTACTTAGCCAGTTCCCAGTCCACCTCACCAACCTTTCCCCCACCCCCAAAGCACTCAGCTTGCCCAGCAGTCTCCCATGCAGCACCAAGTCAAATGCCGTACTGAAGTCTAGATATAAAACATCAACCAGCCTACCTCCGTCCAGAGATCTTGTCACCCAATCAAAAAATTCAACCAGGTTAGTCTGACAAGATCTCCCCTTGGCAAAATCATGCTGCCTGACATCCTGAAGTCCATTTATCTCCAAGAACTTAACCAGCCTTTCCTTCAGTATACTTTCCAATAGTTTCCCCACTATGGAGCTTAGGCTGACTGGGCACTACGGGCACCATGCTCCAATCCAATGGTACACTTCCCATTTGGAGGGAGAAGTTAAATAACTCCATCAGCGGTGCTGCCAGGACATCTGCCAACTCATTTAGGACTCTGGGGTGGATCCCATCTGGACCTGGGGCTTTGTCTATCAGTCTTGTCCAGTCTATTAATTGGCAAACTGAAGTTTTTTAAGTTAAAGTTGCTGAATTTATTTTTATATTGCTTATTTATGTGGAGTTTTATTGTATTTTTATGTGCTTTCTTTGTATTGAATACTGTTAAGGTGCTCAGCGCCCCCGGGAATGAGCGCCCTACAAATAAAATTGCCTTGCCTTGCCTGTCCTTAAGGACCTAAGAACCTTCCACACTCTCTCCACCAGTATCTCATCACATGTTAGGAACCCCCTTCCCACCCTTTACCTTAATGCCCCCCTGTGGAATTGGTCCATCCATTTCCCTTATAAAGATAGCAGAAGTACTTGTTTAGTGCCTCAGCCTGCTCACCCACCTTCCTTTTTATGTTGGCTTGCACTTATGCACCAGCCAACATATTGCATTAGTAGCAGATTTGGAGGTGTGTCCTGTGGGCGAATGCAGGGCACGCATCAGTAGGTGCATCCCTAATTCTCCAAAAAGCCAGCATGCAGGCACCACACCAGCAATACATAATGTGGCAAGCACATCTAAAAAAAGGTCTGCTGCAATGAGATCCAAGCTCATCATGCAGAGGCACCAAAACATGCCCTCCCTATGTGCCTTTCCTGGTGAAGCCCTTCAATACACATGGCAGCACTGACTCCTGCCGCGTGAAGAGCCGACTCTGTAGTGCCTAATCCCTGTTGGCATGCCCCAAACCTCATTTATTTGCCAATGGGGAGCCCACTCCCATTGGCATAACGCACTTCCATTTAAAGTGGTGTACTGAGGGGTGCCCAATCCCCTTGGCATCATGTCCCCCTTCCCAGTTTAATTTGCCGATGAGGGAGCCCACTCCCCATCAGCATAATGTCCCCCCCATTTGTTGTGTGCTGACAGGGAGGCCCAGTCCCACATCGACTTCAGAACCCCCACCAAAAATCACTCAGGTGGCACGCTGGGAGCCCACCCCAGCGTGCCAAATGCCCCTGTAAAGCAAAAAAGGTCCCGCGATGTTTTTTTTTTTACAACCTGCAAATCAGATAACGGTCCCTCGTCGAGTCCGGTGGCCCTCCAACAACCTGCACCCACCCTCTGTGCACCCTGCCTCACCACACCCCCCTCACCCCATACTTATCTCCGGAGCATGGCGCGTTGATCTTTGGTGGACCAGGAACACGTCTGCACTCTTCAAAGCCGACCGCGAACTGAAGAAATGCCGGTAAGCTGTATAATGGCATAAATAGAGTTTTTTCAACTTTGGTGCATATCTCGGGCATTTTTGGGAATTTTGGCACCAAATTTCCAACAGGGGGTTATTGGAACCCCCTCCTCATGAATTCAGTCACTGTCATGGTGTTATTCAGTCCCGAAAGGTGATTTTGCAGTCACTGCACAGAATCACCTTTCAGAACCGATAACGAGATGACAGTGTCACTGTTCATGAGGGGCTCTCAAAAGCTTACATTGCAAATTTGTGAAAAATCAAAATGACTGTTTTATGCGCATGCGTTGCGCAGTTTCCATGCACGCTCGTAACTTCATGAATTTATAATATTTTTACTCCAGATTTTCAAAATTGCCATTTTTCCACACCTCATTATGAACAGTACAGCTGTCATTTTATATATCCTGGCCAAAATGTGTTTTCACACATCCGGCGCAGAATAGCATGGTTGCTGTGTGAAATCAGTTTTCTGGACAGTTTGAGAAAATGACAGTGACACTGTTCATGAGCAGAGGTCCTAAAATGCCTATGTTGAAAATTTGGTGATGAAAGTCCATAAAATGACTGTGTTGGAAGCGTGTGTTGCACAATTTCCACGCACCCTTGTAACTTCGCAAATTTGCAATATTTTCATGCCAGATTTTAAACACTGGCATTTTTTTACACTGTCTTATGAACAGTACAGCTGCAATTTTTCACAGCCTGCCCAAAATGTGTTGTCGCACCTGTGGCACACGATGGCGTGGTCGCTGTGGGAAATCAACTTTTGGAACAGATTAACAAAATCACAGCGCCACTGTTCATTAGGGGAGGTCCCAACATGCCTATGTTGAATATGTGGCTAAAAAAATCCAAAAAATAATCGGGTTACGGACGTGTGTTGTGCAGTTTCTATGCATGCTCATGACTTCACCAATTTTTCATATTTTCACTCCAGATTTTCAATGTATACGCCTCCTCATGAACAATACAGTTGTCATTTTCCACATCCTGCCCAAAATGTGTTTTCATCCTTGTGTCACCAAATGGCACAGCCACTGTGCAAAACCATCTTTTAGCTAACAAACTGATTATGCTGCTCTTTATGAGGTGGAGTCACAAAAAGCCAATGTTGAAAATTTGGAGTGAAAATACCAACAAACGCCTACAACGTTAGGCTTTCCAACTGTAACACCCCACCCTGTAGAGACTGCAAGGCATCAGGGGTGTGACTTGGGATCATTGGCTGTAATGCTTATGCCATTCCTCCCCACTCCCCCACCCCCACCCTGCAGCCAGTGACAGGCATTGAGGTGTGCCTTGGATTGTTTGGCTGTAAAGTTCACCCCATTCTCCTATACTGCACCCGTCTCAGTGTATTTCCTTATGGAATGGGGTAAGTATAAGGCCCAAAGACCCCAAAGAACACCACAACACTTGTCAGTGTCTAAAGGGTAGGGTAACGCCCATTCTCCTATACTGCACCCATCTCAGTGTATTTCCTTATGGAATGGGGTAAGTATAAGGCCCAAAGCCCCCAACACACACCACAACGCTTGTCAGTGTCTACAAGGTAGGGTGAGGTAAAATGGCATGATCATTACAGCTGACACCTCAAAGGCACACCCCAGTGCCTGTCAGTCTCTGCAGGGTGTGGGTGGGGTTAGCGTAAGTTCTGTACCTCACTGCCATTCCTATTTTTTTTTTCAATTCAATTCAACTTTTTTTTTTTATGGTGCCTTTCCTAATCAAGGCACTGTACATAAAACCAAGTGCAACAATATACATAAGATTAAAAGAACAATAAAACAAATTATCAATATTTTGGAAAGGCTAAATCGAACAAGTAAGTTTTTAACTCAGTTTTAAATCTATCAATGGTCAGTCAACTGACGAGGCAGAGAATTCCACAGGGTTGGAGCCGAAAAAGAGAAAGCTCAAGAACCGGATGTCCTCAGTCGTACTCTAGGAATCTCCAGCAATCCCTTATTGGCGGAACAGAGAGGGTGGAGGGGGAAGTAGGGTACAAGGAGATCTTGCAGATAGCCGGATCCCTGATCATGTAGGGCTTTAAAGGTTAGCAAACCAACCTTAAAGGTAATCTGCCACTGAACAGGCAGCCAGTGCAGTTTGTGGAGCACAGACATAATATGACTAGTCCTAGAAGTCCCAGTCAGAAGCCTGGCTGCTGTGTTCTGCACCAGCTGCAGGCAGCAGATATCAACCCCTGGTAGCCCTAGGTAGAGGGAATTGCAGTAATCAAGACGGGTGGTGACAAAGGCATGGACCAATATTGGAAGATCATCTGGAGGAACCAGGTATTTCACCCAGGTGATATTCCTAAGATGATAAAAGGATGATTTAACGACTGCTGAGACCTGAGGCTTTAGAGTCAAACCATCATCGAAAATAACAACCAGGCTTTGCACATGATCTGAGGTAGTGAGCTGTATACCATAAAGCAACAAACCTGTTGGTTATCCAGCTCCCAACCCCCCCAGATGACCTGGGTCCACTACCAGCACTTCAGTCTTATCTGGATTCAGTCTCAACCAACTGGGACTCATCCAAGTTCTGATTTCAGCAAGGCAATTATTTAGTATGGAAAGTGCATCATTCTGTCCGGGCAGAAAGGACATATACAGCTGAGTATCATCTGCACAGCAGTGAAAACTCAGACTGTATCACCTGATGATATCTCCCAATGGCAGCATGTACACTGCAAATAATGTGGGGGCCAAAATGGAGCCCTCCGGCACCCCACAGAGCAGGGAGTGAGAACCAGAGGAATAAATTCCGGTGGTAACTCTCTCAGACCTGCCCATGAGGAAAGAATGGAACCATTTAAGGACTGTACCAGACAGCCCACACAAAAAGCCACAGGCACTCCAGTAGCACACCCTGGTCTATTATGCATCTTTAACTCCTGCACTACCAATGCCAATGCCAGCAAGACAACATTCGGCATTGACAAATGCTTGTCTTCCTTTAGATAAATCTGTACCCAGAGCATACAAGTGAGCAACTTATGGAGCTTTCAGAAAGTAGCCATGACAGACAGTGAAGCAGCCCAATGAACAGAACAGACGTAAGGAGCTGGAAAGATTTACAGGGCAGGTTAAATTAAAAAAAAACAGTCATTAGTTTACCTGACCCTTCAGTTGCACTCATAGAAGTTCTGTTGTTAACCCTCGTCACCAATGTGATATATTGCGGGTCAGTGCAGAAGAGACTCATACACAGTGTGTCAGTTCAGTGGCCATCTTTTATTCTACTCAGATAGTGGTCTTGCATCTCTGGACATACACAAAGAAAGGCTTACTGTGCATGACAGGAACTTACATATATAATGGACTACAA
Source organism: Neoceratodus forsteri (assembly GCA_016271365.2). NCBI lineage: Eukaryota > Metazoa > Chordata > Ceratodontiformes > Ceratodontidae > Neoceratodus > Neoceratodus forsteri. Next base: position 191,914,056 of record CM057458.1, read on the forward strand.
TGCCCATATGCATAAACTACAACTCTAATCAACTTCTTACCGTATATATCCATGTGTATACTACCATACATACATCCATGCATATACTACAGCAGGGACAAGTGAAGAGCATCAAGAACCCATCTTTAAAACTAATAATATCAGCTCACAGTACTGTTACAATGAATAGAATTGTATAACAGATACACATTTGTCTGCTTTCTGCATAGGTAATATGGGTAGGCTACCAGTAGGCCAGTACCCACTTTCATAGATGAAAAGGTGCAGTGATGGGCATGTTTCATACTTATTGCTATGACTTGACTGGTGCAATGGCTCGTTCAACATCTACATCTAATTCTGGCCACCAAAACAAACTATGGCTACTGGTCTTTCTTTTTACAACACCAACATGGGTTTCATGTATTTATTTTTTTTAATTTGATGATTTTGCTTGATCTTGCTTAACTCCACCCTTCTTTTTCACATCATGTTCCTGCTCATTCCAGCTTTCCCTCTCAAAAGGTTACTGAGTCCTGACCACCAACAGTCCAGATCCTCCTTTGTCCCACCAGTACTCCACAGTTTTCCCTTACAGGGCAGGGCCCTGCCCAATGGGTCATGCTCTGCCAACCTGGTGGTTGGCAGAGAAGAGGGGCTGTGAGTCATTTGGCAGAAATGAGATGGGTGCTGTAAGCATCACCATCACTGACCCAGACAGGGTTTTCTAACACCCTTAATTCCCTCCTACCACCCAATCAATGATGACTGAGCCTGCCCACAGAGCCACTCTATAGGCTGTGAGAGCCAACAGCATGTAGTCACTGGCAACATCAAAGCCACCACCATTCCCATCATAACAGATGATGCAGCAGTTGGCAAGCCAGCTCCCTCTCCCCCTGGTTGCAGTGTGTGATGTTTGCACATCATGCACTTACTGAACTGTACCAGCATAGGAAAGGCTCCACATGGTAGTGCCATGCATTAATAGTTAATGCCAATAGGCTGGAGAGCTTTCATTAAGCAATAAGGCAAGCCTCGGGAAGTGAGTCATGAGACAGTGCCAAATGCGTTATGCACCTGAATAGTGCCATTATCCACACAATTACACACACTGTGGTGTGCCTTACTATAATTATAAAATGTGTTTTTGATTGTTATTTTTGAAACTGAGTAATGAGGCCCAGAAAGTTAAGAATTTCTAACATGTGCTGTTGTGCTGGAATAACGCATGATCACATTATCATATCTGACCAATTACATAACTTTGTTTCTCCTACCCACTTTATAAAGCAGTTTAACCAGTCCCACAAGTGTTCAGTGGTTTTGGAACTATGACTTTGAACCCTCCTGAAATACGGTCATTTTTCCATAGACAGTTTTTCCCTTCATACCACTTATTTCAGTTCAGTATCAGTAATAAACATTATTTTACAAGACACTGGTTAGGCCCCATCTGGAGTACTGCATGCACTACTGGAGGCCGCACCTACACAAGGACATTAACGAAATGGAGGCAGTCCAGAGAAGGGCAACTAAAACAGTGCAGGGACTGTATCAGAAATTATATGAGGACAGATTAATGGAGCTCAAGATGTATACCCTAGAGCAAAGGCAGGACAGAGGTGATATGATAGAAACATTCAAACATCTTAAGGGCATTAACAAGTTAAAAGATTCTAACATGTTTCAATATAAGAAAAATAGCAGGACAAGAGGACAAAGCATGCGATTAGAGGGAGGCCGATTAAGGGGTAATGTGAGGAAGTTCTTTTTCACAGAAAGGGTGGTGGATGCATGGAACAGCCTACCTCTGGAAGTGGTGGATATGACTACAGTGCAGGGCTTCAAACAGGCATGGGACAGGCATAAGGGAGCAATACAGATGAGTATGAATAGACAGGCCATTGACAGAGTAAAGACCAATGGCACATTCATAAGGTAGAAAAAATGAACAGATTGGATGGGCCTTGTGGTCCTTGTCTGCCATCGACTTCTGTATTTCTGTGTATTATTGTAACCTTATCACACATTGTATTTGTATGTGTACATTTCCTTTTCTCTGCAACTTCCATTGCTGTAACTGGTAAAGCATCTAGAAATATCATTCTGAGCACAGAATTCAACTTTTTAAACGTGTTTACTGCTGTAGTCAATAACACAGTGCATCAGCATTTCCTTGTTGTACCAAGAATTTGTATCATATGTTATGTTGGCAGTGGCTCTAGGTTTTAAGAATGACTGGGGCACGGAAAGGGCTCATAGGCCTTGTCACTGGGCATGCAGCTGTTAATTTCTATCTGGATTGTTTGGACAGTTGTTTCACTGAGGGGTCGCAACAGATTTTTATTGGGACCTGTACCCTGTCTGGCTCTGGCCTGGAGACACTACTGTGTACTGATAGAATGCTAACAATGCCCCCTCTGCACTGCTGCCATGGCCATGGCCAGAATGCTGGCTTCTGGGGTCAAACATTTTTACCACATGCCTGTGGACCGTACACAAAGTCAGTTTTTGCTTTTGCAAGTACTCAAGGAATTTTATGACTACAAAAACAATGACAACTCACAAAGTTGCCGCATGGCAGAATAAATATGAAATACAAGATTCAAACATAACATTTGGTGCTAATGCAATATGAATAAACAAACATGTATACATCAACTATTGACTATCAATGACAGAGAGTAGCTATTAGTTGCTACAGCACTTCCATCCAACTCAGGGTCAAAATACGCTGACACCATAGCTGAAGTCAATAGCCTTTTTACTTGATTGAATGCCCTTTTACATCCATCAGCCCAGGGCTACTTACTATGGTTCTTTATTACCTGAATCATCATATTCATGACAGTGGACATATCTGGAGTAAATGTACCATTTTGTCAGTAAATCAAAAAATTATTTGAGCTCTGGGATGTTTTAGGTATTGCTGCCTTCAGCATGGCTTATGCTTTTTCTGGTAAGGTCCCCCCTCTGCATTTATAAAATACCTAAGATATGATAAATCAGATTTAACAAAATCATATTTTCCCCTTTTAGCTTCAATGTATATTTATATAGCCTTTTAAACACAGCCTCTAGGGTTCTTAAATTGTTTTTTGTATTGTGACATAGTACTATAATATCATATAGTTAACAAATGACCCCCTCTAGTCATTGCAATATCTGATCTATTATCTTCTGGCATTCCACTGGGACACTGGTTACCACATAATGCAACGAACCATTACAAAACAACCATTAGCATTTATTTATTGTAAGACAGTAATTTGACTGTTCTTGCAGTGCCATTTGCTGGTATGCTTCAGAAAGGGCAACTTTCATGAACCTTTTTAGCCCAACTGATTATGCTTTTTCAGAATTGTGTACAGAGCAATATCTAGTCAAGGCTATATGGTTAGAGTGTTATTCCTAAAAATGAAGGCAGCCCATTCCTTTCAGGGATGTACACTGTGGGTGGTATTCACTCAGAGAATTCTGCAAGAGACTGTACAGGCCCTGGTTTACCAGTGTATCCAACTGTTTTTCTGTAGTTTCCTATACAGCATAAGGTATACTGTAGGTTTCACTTTGCACAAGTTCAACATGACAACAGTGGCTACCCACAGTGCAGTTTGCATGCCTTTAACTATCCCAACAGTTGATAAAAAAGCTTCAGTGTACTTTTTACATACAGTAACTCCTCTAAGATGCTTTATTGTTGCCCTGTTTAGCTTTAAATGTTGCAGATAGTTTCTAACAATGACAGACCAATCTCTTGAGGTAGAATGAGGTCCAATATTTTTACCATACCTTGATATCACACACACATTGATTTTACTAAGTATATATAAAGATTCATTCACATATTGTTTTAGTATGCATGGAACAGGATTAGGAGGGACATTACTAATATATGATCAATAAATCTATTTCAGTGCAATAGAATTAGTCATCTCAGTATCTATTTTGATTTAAGAAGAGTAGTCCTTTATTAATAAATTGATGCAGTAAGGCTGCTAGAACAGACTCTGATAGCAGATAAGGGTCACTTGGCCCACCCTGTCTGCCCATTTCCCTACCTATTGGATAAGTTGCAGAAAGAAAGAAAAGAATTGTTGAGTACCTAGAGGCCAGCGGGGTATAGGACCTAATGTAGCATGGATTCATAGCTGGGAGGTCATGTCAAACAAATCTAATAGATTTCTTTGACTCGGTGACCAAAGTAGTAGACCAGGGAGGGGCTGTGGACATGGCCTACCAAGACTTTAGCAAGGCATTTGATACAGTCCCACACAAAAGGTTAGTAAACAAATAAGACAGTCTGGGTGTGGGTCCCAGGGTGGTAGCCTGGGTAAACAATTGGCTGGACAACAGGACACAGAGGGTAGTAGTAAATGAAGTCCACTCAGAAGAAAAGGGGGGTTACTAGCAGGATACCACAGGGTTCAGTACTGGGACCAGTCCTTTTTAATGTCTTTATAGGTAACATTGCAGAGGGACTGGAAGGAAAAGTATGCTTCTTTGCAGATGACACAAAGATCTGCAACAGGATTGATACACAAGGGGGGAGTGGAAAGGATGAGAAGGGACTTGGCAAGATTGGAGGAATGGTCAAAAGTATGGCAGCTTAGATTCAATGTAAAGAAGTGCAAAGTAATGCACCGGAAACAAAAACCCAGGGGAGGAGTACACAATGGGTGGGAAGTACTAACAACAACAAAAATGGAAAGGGACCTGGGGATAGTCATATCAGATAACCTAAAGGTAAGCAAGCAATGTGAGAAGGCAGTAAGGAGGGCTGGGGGGTTCTGGGATGTATAGGGAGAGGCATCACCAGTAGAAAACAAGAAGTTGTTATTCCTCAGTCAAAGAAATCGATTAGATTCATCTGACATGACCTTCCTGATGTGATTCCATGCTGTCTTGGGTCCTGTGCCCCATTGGCTTCTAGATACTCAACAGTTATTTCCTTCAGAAGTGATTCCATCATTTTCCCTACCACTGAGGTCAAACTAACAGGTCTGCAGTTTCCTGCTTCTGTCTTGCTCCCATTTTTGTGAAGGAGAATCACATCCACCCTCCTCCAGTGCTCAGGTGCCACACCGTCCTCTCATGATTACTTAAAAAGGATAGTCAGAGGTGTCACTTGTTCTCCCCTTAGTCCTTTTAGAATTTTGGAGTGAATCCCATCAGGCCCCATTGCTTTGTCCACCTTCAGTTTTAAGAGTTATTTCAGGACCTTTTCTGCTGTGAATGGACTGGTACTGACCCCCCTATCCAGAGTGCTTCTATTGTTTGGTTTAGGTGCCTCCCCCTTCTCTTCTTTTGTGAATACTGAGCAGAAGTATTTGTTCACTATCCCTGCTTTTTCACTGTCAATCTCTGCCAACCCCCAGCCCCTTCTGTTCAAAGTTTTTACTGAACAGAAACATACTGGGATAGATTTTTTCAAGTTTATTTTATTCATGCAGGTTAAAAAAAAAGCCTTTATACTACAATACATAAACACATATTCATAGGACTTATAAATTTCATAATAACACATTTTAGTAAAGTACACATAAGGCAAGCACATCACAGCTAAGGTAAGACAGTAAACATTAGGGGTAAACATTCTAGTGCATTTAAAAAATAACTTGTCATCTGTAATAATTACATTTTCTAATAGCAGAATAAGTCCTTGAAGATATCAGAGATACTAGACATTTTTTAGAAGAACTTTTGTAATGCAATGCACAAACACATGCTTTTAGCACAACTGTGCTTCTTGCAATATAACTATTAGACCACAGAAAAGGTGGTCTACCATTTTGCCACAAGTTATGTGCAGAAGATTATGCATGAATTAAATACTGGCACATCTGTAATTTCTTTGCCATAAAGGGTATAAATTGTCTGAAATGTGACAAAATATTTAAAAGTTGCCACAAACCTTTTGGCAAATTTGACATGATGCAGGTTGCACCCAAAATCAGGAATTGCATCTGTGTCATGTGTTTTGAAAATCTATCCCATTGGACTAGATTAGCAAAGTGTTGCATCATGAGCCTAGTACAATTGCATTACATGCGACATAACCATTAGACTAAATAAAAGGTGGTTTAATGTTTTGCCACAAGAGCCGCAAGTTGTGCAGAAAAAATCATGCATGCATCGAAACAATGATTCATGCATCCCTTTTTTGCCATGAAGTATGGAAAATGGTGCCAATGAATCAAAACATTTAAAATTGCCAGCAAACATTTTGATACATTTGACATGATGCAGGCTGTGTTCTCAGGAATTTGACCTGTGCCATGAATTTTGAAAATCCAACCACTTAGGTTCCATGATATATGTGTCCTTATCGTCAGTCTTATTTCATTATTTGTCTTCAGTGGCTATGAACTTGGTCCACCTATGTAAGATAGAAGAAAGGGATTGGGGGGGGTGATGGACTAGCGCCATAACATATCTCTGTTGTTTTGTTATTTAATATTCCCTGTATTATATGGTTGTTCAGACCTGTATTGTTTCTGTAATTTAATTTGGCCTTAAATAATTCCTGTTTTTTCTGCATCCGAGTTCAAGAACAAAAACTCTACTAGCTTGGACTGGTTTCCTTTGTGTTCAAAAAACTATGCCTAGCTATGGCAATTTCATATAATGAGGGAGTGATTGTGTTAACAACCCAGCAATTTGGGTTCTGAATACATTTACTGGAAACAGAAGCAAGACAACATGCCTGGGCCCAGCTCTCTCCACAGGGGGCTGAAGCTGGGAATGTCTCCAGAGACAGGACAGAGAGAATCTGTTTTTCCTGACTCAATGGGGGGAGAGAGAGGAGCCCCCCCCGGGAAATAATCTACCGTTGAAATTTTTAAAACAAACCACAAACCCCAGGGAGCTGGTTGGTTCATGCAGCCATGTGACAAATGCCAGCCACTCACAGTGGGAAAACCCCAAGGCAGCCCTCTGAAAATGCTTTGAAAGCAAAAACCAAGACTTGTGGAACTCGGTCCTGTTGTGATTCTTCAACTGATCAGATTAGGAACCCTGTTTGTGAATTTCATCACCAAACAGGTAACAAGGACATTTTACTTTACTGGACTCTAACTTCACTCAGATGCCCTAAAAACAAGGTAGAACTATATATTAGCTTTTAGGAAAGTTAGTGTAATGTTCTTGTGTATTGTCCAACTTTTATTTTTCTATATCTTGTAATGCTATTTTTATGTTAAATTATACTATATAATAGATTGTAAAGCCTTTTTGGAATAATTTTAAAATACCTCTGAAATTGTCCATTGTGTGTGCTAAGGTTGGAAGGGTTTTATTCAAGCAATACCATGCCTGCTCTAACACTTAAGGCCAACACGCTACCAGGAAGGGACATGAGAAAGGGACTCTGTGAGAGTAGGGGAGAGATATGTGAGGTCTCTCAGAGTGGTTTGCAGAATTTGAACTGGTCTCTGCATTTCTCTGGGGAAAAAACACATATAGGGTGGATAGGGCACCCCATAGACCTATACACACCTGCAGCTTTTCTGGTTCACTGTGCAGTGGCCAAGAGGGTTCTCTCCCAGGAACACAGACTCAAGACTGTATTTGCACCCTCACACAGAGAGAGGAGCCCTGAGATCCTCTGGCAGATGTTCAGTTGTAAAACCAGTGAGTACCCTAGAAGGACAGGGAAGGGGTTTCCTGACCCACACTACCACAGGCTGCACTTAGTGGAGCTCACTGTGAGCCCAGTGAACCCGGCCCCACAAGAGTGGGCCTGTGATAGTCTGATGCCAGTTTATGGGATTTTGAACTATTTGATCAAACCACACACAAAAGAGGGCAAAAATTGGCAAAGGGGAAATTTGGTTACAGTATATACTGTAGTTCCCCAACCCTGTTTTTTTTTTTTGTTTGCTGTGTAAGTTACACCAGTGATACTGTAGGAACCAAAGATGGCATCCAGCTACAGTGACTACACTGTAAAACAGGTGAAAGAGCTGTGCCAGAGGAAAGAGAGGTCCTTTATGAGGGGCGCACCAAAAAGCACCTCATAGAAGTCCTCATGGTAGCCAATGATCATGCAGCAGCCAGGAGCTTTGATTCACAGCTGGGGACTGCAGGGGAACATACCTTTGATGTGGAGGTGCCAGATGGAACCGCAGTGAACAGCTCCAGGATGGAGGCAAGCAGGACTAGAATGGACTAGGAGCCACAACACCAAGGGGGAAACAACCACAGATTTTGATCTGGAGAGGTTAAAGCTGTAGTTGGCTAGGAAGAGACTGGAGCTCACCATGCAAGAAAAACAGCGTGAAAGAGAACTGCAGGACAAACAACACCAAAGGGACTTCGAGCTGGAGAAACTAACACTCCAACAACAAGCGCCGGAAAAGGTGGGTGGTGGCTGTGAAATATAATGCCAGGGCTGGGTTATTAGCTAAATTCTAAATTATTGTAAAATTTAAAGAGGGTAGGGATGTGGATGTTTTTCTTAATTCATTTGAAAAGGTCTGCATTCAGGCAAAAATACCCAAGGAGGTATGGAGCTTCAGTTATCTCCACTGTTTACTGGGAAAGTGCAAGAGGCGCTGAGACAAATGGACAATGCTGACAGCCAGGACTATGATAAACTTAAAACTGCTTTATTGAAAAAGTATAATTTAAATCCTGAGGCCTACAGAGTGAAATTTCAGAAGCTCCAGAAGGGCCCCAAAATGAGTTTTGAGGAACTCGCCACAAAACAATGCCAGTTTTTAAAATGTTGGTGGGAAGGGATAAAAACTAACTCTGTTGAAGCAATTGAGGAATTCATATTGTTGGAACAATTCTTTTGGGCATGTCTAGCAGAACTGAAAACCTGGGTAGAGGACCAGGACCCTCAGATAGTAAAACCAGCAACTGAGCTCTCTGACTGCTATGCTAGGAGCCTGCCTGCTCTGAAGGTAAGTGGGGGAGCAGGGACTGCAGTTGCAAGGGGAAAAAGCATGCCTTCAATCAGGGTAGCTAAAACCCTACGTGCCTCTGCAGAAAGAGGGAACCACAGTTTACTAAAACAGGATTTTGGGGAAAAGAAAAGTGATGATTGTTGGTTCTGTAAAATGCCAGGGCATATTGCCAGGCAGTGTCCTAAAAAGGCACAAGATATACAAAGGGTAGCTCCAACTGCACTGGTTGCTAATTGTGTCCCTGGGGCTATTCCTGTGAATATGAGTGAGCACATACATCCACTTACTGTGAATGGAGTACAGACCTGAGAAAAAAGGGGCACTGAGGCATCTCTTACTCTGGTAAAAAGGGATTTGGTTGGGCTTGCGGAACTCCTGCCATATCAGTTTGCTTCTGTAAAGGGATTCAATGGGGAGCAGAAAACCTAGTCACTAGCCAGTGTTATCCTGGACCAGGGTGATGCAGGAGAAAAGGTACGAAAGCTGGCTGTAGCAGACACACTTGCTGTGGATGTTATTTCAGGGAATGATGTTCAGCATGGGGTGGTATGTGCCTTTACCCAGAGCCAGATGGCTAGGGTTTTCTGTGATCTCCCGAACCCCACAGAAGCTTATGCAAGACAGAGTGGGAGGCTGGCCCACCAGCCTGTATCTCTTGCAGGGGAGCGTGATCAAGGGGAGAATGAACTCACCTGAGTAGGTGCACTCATGGCTGACAGGCTGAGGCAGTGTTGTAGATTAAAGTGGACACTTAAAGGGTTTAAATATCTTGTGGGATGGGTCATGCCAGATTGCTCAAAATTGTTTTGCTAAAATTACCAGAAGTTGATCATGGATGTCCAAAGGACTGTAAATCCTGGCGAGAATTACCTTTTCATCGGGGGCAAGCTGAAACAACATGCATAAACATCTTGCCCCAATTCACTTGCTTGTTCTTGGCCCTATCCATTAAAATTCCAGCTCATGTTTGGAAACAGATCCAAAAAATACAAACAGAGAAGACAAAGAATTAAATGACTCAGCTGGGACTTGAACCCAGGCCGCCCAGAATACAGTACTGCCTGGATTCAAGTCCCAGCTGAGACACTTACTTCTTTCTCTCCTCTGTATGTGTTCCATAAATATGCACACCACACCCATGTGATTGAAACTGAAGATCCAAAAGATATTTGTAAACTTTACATGGGGAGGTAAAAGACCTAGTGTGAAATGAAGCATAATGCTTACACCGAATAGTGAAGGAGGACAGAGTCCCAGATTTAAAGTCTTATTACCAGGCAGCACAGCTGCAATACATTAAGTACATGCACAGGCATGAGTCCCCTAGCTGGGTTGCTCTGGAGCAACAAAGCTGCATCACAGCTCGCCTGGACAATCTTCCATATATTACTTGAGATGTGGCATTCATTTTTCAAATTACAAACCCATGGGCAAAGTTGACTGCTCTGATGTGGAGGCAGACTAACAAACAAATTCTGGTCAGAGCAAATACTGCTGCACTGAACATTTCCAAGTGCACATTAGCAGTCTGATTCAGTGCCACCATCTTGCGCATGGCATCTGTCACTTCCGCAGTTGTGAAAGAAAAAGAATTGTCCCCAACATGGGTGTGTTTATGTGGCCAGCAAAGGGGAAGTGCCGTATAAACATAACCACTGGAAACTGTGCCACAGCAGTGTGGAAGCACACTGGACAGTGGTCCAGTCATATGCTTCCACAGTGCTATTCTGAGATCTTGTGTTGGCATAATGCCTTCAGAGCTCTGCCCATGTAGCCGTAAAAAGGGAAGTTGCAACTAGCATAGGTAGACTCATACCATTACATGCTTATATGGATTTTAACACAGTAACAATGGACACTGACTTCTGAGGTTGGGACACTCTGGGGCTGAGGAGGCTGGGTCAGTTCTTGGATGGTCCCCAGGTGAACTCTTTTAATCAACAGAGGGCATGCCTTGGATTACTGAGCCATGACATGTTTCGGTATTTGCAGATTGGGCACTACATCATCTCTGAACCTTGTTAATCATACTTTGTGGTCCCAGAGAACTCCTTGGTGACTTTGCTGCATAACTGGGCTGAACTGAGCTCCTGTAAGAAACTAATCTCTTCTATTTCCTTAGGCTTAAGGTCTTCAGAGGGAGACCAGGTATCCCACATTAGAGAGAAATGGCAGGTGGGGGCAGGATGCAATTTGACCAACGGGGAGAAAGATGTGGATCCAAGCTAGCCAAACCATGATCTCTCCAATCTAGAGTGAGTTTAGGTGGCACATTAATACTATATATATTAAAGCTCAAACTATATTGAAGTATGTTGGAATCATTCCAATTTGTATTGCAGATTGTGCGCAGAGGGGGGGGGACACCCATAAACACATATTCTGAGGGTGCACTTTGTTGACAGAATTCTGAAAACAAATGGGGGATTTCATTGGGCAGATTATGGGAGTCCTGGTCCCGCCCCTTAGGTTATTCAAATAACCAAAGTTTAAATAAAAATAAAATAAAAATAATAAATACAGTAATTAATTAATTAATACTTGGCATTACACCTGAATATATAGCCAGGAAAAAGGGAGATATCTGTACAATATCTTGATTGTAACTGCCATCGAAGCAATCACTCAGAGATGGCCCACCTGCACCCCATCCTCACTAGAGAGCTGGTGCAAGATATCAAAAATAAAGAGAGTATGGAGTGAATCATAGCTCTCTTTAGACATCAACTGGATAAATACAGTGCAGATGTTTCACTTTTAAGGGTTATTTGCTAACAATTGAGGATATGAGCATTGTGGAGTTGATGGCTGTAGATGCTTAGGATATGAGGGAGCTAGGAGGTCACAGCTACATGGGAATTATTGAATCCCTACAAATAGATACCTTGTAGGGACAGAGACAATTATTTAGTTTTCTCAGTCATTGCTGCCTGGATCATTGCAAAGCCAAAATGCCAACTTGATTATACTCAGAATATTAGATGAGTATCAACGAATGGACTTACAGTACCCAGGCTTCTGTGTTTTTGTTTTTCCTTGTTTTTGTTTGTTTGTATTTATTTGTTATGTTTAGTCACTGTTCTGAAATATGTGTTGTCTGACTTGTTTGTGTAATGTTTGATGTTGAAGAAACTCAATAAATGTATTATTTAAAAAAAAGAAACAAGCAGAAGATCAAAAGAAACACTAGAAGCTTTAAACTGATCAAATAAACCTAGATACGTAGAACAGGAAACACGTGATGGACTGTTGTCTTTATCTGTCTCCAGCCATCGATGTAATGGGGCTGAAACCCTCCACCCCAGATTCCAGCTGCCACATGAAGGACTATTACCTGAACAGGTAGGACATACAGGTCAGCTAAGGGGGGTATGCGTTTATATTTTAAAGAATCCCTAAAGGCCAATCTGATTTCATGTAGTGCCTCTGAGGATTCTATTAGTGAATGGGTCATCACAGAAATTACCCTTGGTTCTGCCAAGAAAGTATTTATATGCAATGTCTACAACCCCTCCCCCCTCCGGGTGGTCAGAAAGTACTCTCACAACTGATTCAATATATTGTACATTGCTCTCCCATGAGGGAGCTCATCATGGTTGGGGAGTTCAACATCATCTGGTTAAATGGCCTGAAACTTGAGTATGCTGTATCACTAAAAACAACTCACCCTCACCCAAATTATCTCTTCCCCAACTCGCCTTAGCCCCAAGTTCTCCAACCACTCCCAACTTGATTGGATTCTTATGAACCAGGAGGACAGGATTCTTCAGGCTGGGGTTCTGTCTAATTCCATTAGTGACCATTCCCCGACTCTTTATACTTGATCTAACAGGTGTCCTCATCCCCCAACCAAGTTTTTGTCTTTTACGGAGTTCTCAATATTTGGTATTGCAAAACTGCACTTAGACATTAGAGCTGTGAACTGGTCTGTCCTCTACACTCTACCTTGAACTTGGTCCTGGAGTTCCTTACTGTCACTCTATCCTCCATCCAGGACAAATACTTCTTGACTACCACCAAGAGTGTGGGGTGGGAACTCCAGATGGTTAGCAAAAATGAAACAGAGAGATGCTCTAGGAGCTGCTCACAAATCCTCCCTATCCCCTGCCACCTGGAACAACTTCCAAATGCTACACAACCTCTGTAAGCAGGAAACTAAATCCTTAAGGCTGCCAATCTGAAAAATCAACAACACACTTGGTGACCCTCATAAGTTCTAGGTCTCGGTGAACTCTTTAATTAAGCTGAGTACCAGATAAAGCCCCATCAATCTGTGCATCAAGGCTGGGACACTAACTCAGCCCTTACAGGTCACAGAGGTCCTGAACAATAAATTCACCAACCTATCTGAGTACCTGGCTAAGCTCCTGGCTAAGGATGCCACACCAACCCACAGCGATATAAGTGTGGGTTTGCCTGGAATCCCTGCCTTCTACTTCAAGATAACTTCTCCTAGAAAGGTCTGTTGCATCCTTATGGCCCTCCCAAACTATGGTGATGTCGGTAATGACAGTCTCTGCCCTCTGTTTCACAGGCTGACAGCCAAACTCGCTGTAGAGCACAAAGATATTCTATAAAAATCTGTCACTAACCTCCTCAGCTATCTCTTTGCTATGGAAACAGGCTAGAGTTGTCTCTATATTTAAAAAGGGTGACCCAAAAGTCCCCCCAGCAGCATAGCTTTAGAAAGGGCTACAGCACCACCATTGCACTGGCCTGCTTCAATGACCATGTCTTTAGGAGATTGGATGAAGGCAAGTTAACTGGTGCCATCTTCATGGACCTATCAAAGGCATTTGACTTGGTGGATCACAGCATCCTCTTAGAGAAGCTGCATGCCTATGGTTTCTCAGCAACAACCATGGCCAGGTTTAGAAACTACATCACTGGGAGATTACAAGTGGTATGTACTTGGGGGGGGGGGGCACCTCCAGCACCCTGAGGTGAATAGGGTCCATACTGGGGCCAATTGTGTTCTCCCTCTTTGTGAACCACTTTCTCAGGGATAGTATGGGCTGCCACATGCTAATGTATGTGGATGATATTATTCTTTACCAGAGTGACAAGAATCCAAAGGAACTGTCCCTCATCCTCACCAGGGAGCTCAGTGCAACCCACAAGTGGCTTGCCACAAACATGTTGCTTGTTAACACCAAAACATGAAAAAATGAAGGCAATACTTTTTGGGTCTAACCCAAGGCTCACCAAAGGTTCGGTAGGATTAAATACCCCCTCTCCCTGAACATACGGGATCCAGATGGGTCCTATCTTAAACAGGTAACTGCATTCAAATGCAAATGGGTCACCATTGATCCCTCACTAACTTTTACAGATCACAGGGGTAAGTTGTCAAGTATGTGACCCAGAAACTGGAAGTCTGCTTTTGGCTAAAGAATCAAATGACCCCAGCGGTGAGTGGTTGGACATTACCCAAGGCATGCTTCTACCTGGATTAATGCTCCCTTATTTACACCCAAACCTCCAATCACAACCTTGCTAGGCTAAACACTACCTATAACAACATTTACAGGCTTACCTCACTGGCCCCTTACAACACTTACCATTGCTCCCTATATCTGACGCTTTGCTGGCTAGCCCCACAAGCCCACCGCACCTACCTTATGGGTACTCTTAATGAAAATTCACTTCAGACTAAGGTTGTCATGGTATCATGGTTTCACAGTATGCCACGGGATCAGAAGTCACACTATTGATACCATGGACCATTTCTGATACCATGGTAACCGTAATTCATGGTATACAGCGATATAGAGACCTTTCAAATAGTTTTTTTTTTTTGCATTTTCAGGGACAACTGTCCCTGATGCAAGAGTTTGAGGAGGCTTCTTTTTTGTGTGAAAATTACTTGTTCTGCAATACCATGATAACTGCAGTATTACATGTGATGGTTATCATACCGTCAGAATTTCACACCGTTACAAGTCTACTTCAGACAGGGAGAACTACTGTACACCCAACAAGCCTCCTTAGTCTTAGGATCAGCACATGGAATCTCAGGTCCTCCTCTAAAACTCTCCTTGAACATCCCCAGACAGCAACTGAGATGGGTCAGAAAACCTTCTTCCTTTCAACCCTAGGCTTTAAAATGGATAACCAGCCTCATCTCATTCACTGGACACTTCCCTCCTCTTCAAAAGACATTTTAAAATTAACCTTTTAACCACTTTTGTATGCAAGTGCCCCACCTGACCTGGGATAGGATAAGTGCTATACCAAACCTCAGTCTGCTGGTCATGTTTTCAAAGCATTTGTCTATTAGCTGATTCATTGTCTATTAACTGTTTTATGTTACTACTTATTATCTGGAGTCAATCTTCCAACTAGCTAGGTTGCTACTGTCCTACACTGTAACCCTTTTTCTATGCCTGGCCTGGGCTTCTAGCTGGGGGCTCAACTGTATTTTTGTTGCTTATTGCACCACTGGCTTGAGTTTCAAACTGGGAGCCTAACTGTTATTTGTTGCTTATTGCATTCACTGTATGGCTGTATTGCTTCTACCTGCACAAATTGTTGTCTGTAATGCTTTGACTGTGTTGAATGGGCCATCTTGATTTGTATATTGCTTTGACTGTACTGTACTGCATGTGCCATCTCGGTGGCTCAGGTTGTACCTGAAAAATAGTCCCTCTGACTAGTGCACCTACCCAGTTAAGAACTAAATAAATAATTGAATAAATAATGTATCTACAGTATGTAATCCATGTGCCATCAGATGGTTTAGAAGCAAGTTTTGCACTGAGTGGGTTGTAACATTCCCCTGCAGGCTTGTTAAGCATGTCCACATTGTCCACAATTTCTACATATTTCTGACCCCCAGCAATCAGGTACTCTGGGACCCTCCACCATGGCAGGGGGCCAGCCAGTGTTATTCTATGGCATTTTGTGGCACCATGGTGCATGAGGCAAAGGGGTACCTTTAAACACTTTAACAGCAGTTCCACAAATTGATTGTCCCAACAAGTAAATTCAATCAGTAGGTGTTTACTTAAGTACTATACAGGATGCACCTCCTGGCCGCTCCCAGGCATGGGGCAGATGCATCAGAGCCACCCTAGACTCTGTACGCCACAGAACCCTGCTAGGGGAACCCCAGCCAAATCAGATCAACCTCATCCTGGACTTCTAGCTTACTTGGATATGGATACCTAACATCTTGCCAGCTGCATTCACAGGAGTTTCATACACAGTGTGCTGAAAAATACCTTCCCTTACACAAACCTGGCTGGCTTCCCCTCTTAGCAGGGACCATCTCTCTCTCTCTCTCTCTCTCAAGGGTTAAACCCTCAAGGGGCACTTATGGGTACTACCTCACTCTACTCTTGCTTGCTATCTGTCCATGACCTCTCCTAGTGACTCTGTAGGGGGACTCCCCCTTCACCAAGTACAGTGCCAACCACTAGAATTAGGCATTCTGTGTGAGGTTTGACAGTATACTCCATAACAAATTGGAATAGTTACCAATGGATTATATTGTGTTCCTGCAGTATCCTGCAAGATATCTCAGCATAAACTGTTATAAAAGTGCATGATCCCAATGGATCACATGGTACCTTATTTTCCCTTGCATCTATTAGCTAAGCTACTAATGCTCACATCACTGGATGCCTTCCTGACGCTTCTTCCCTCAGCAGAGATTACTGGACTATGTTACATCTGGTTGGGTGACCAACCTCTAAGCTCCTGAAGGACTTCTAGTTGACAGCCACTGCCACTTCACCCCAGATCTTTTGTGTTCATCTTCAGACTTAAGAAAGCAAGCAAGCTCTGGTTCACCAGTGACTGACTGAGCAGACTGGACAGGCCTGCACTTCCAACTCCCCTGTTATGAGCTGCCCTCATAGACTAAATCCTACCCCTTTGTTATTTCCTACAGGTAATGCCTTCTGCCGCTCAGCCAGAGATTGGGGGACCAAACTGTTAACATCTAAATGAACCTGGGGTAACCTACAGTTCAAGTTTAGAAAAGGGCAATACTATTTTGCTTGTGTCTCATGTCAATCATACTTTTAAAAATAGTTGATATAGTTTAGTTCCAGACAATAGTGATGCAAATAATTTAACTACCACTATATACAGCAGAGCCAACCAAGATGTAATGCAATAACTTGCAGTAAAAGATGTCACAAAATACTGCATGGGAAAAGGGCTTAATTTCCATTGCATTACACTGTTCCCTGCAGCATACTACAGCATTTTGCTATAATACTGCAAGGTACTACATTCCGTCTTGGCTGGTGCCACCATATATGAATCTTCTCCCCATCTTTTGAACTGTGTACAGACTGTGGAATCCAGCCTGTCTGCAAGCTCGAAGAGCCTTTTCATAAGAAAAGTATGACAAGCTTGCTCGGTTCTTTGCTGATAAGGTTGCCAACATCAGGTTTGAGATCCATTCAGGTCGCTCTATTGGATGTGGAGGTGGCCAGTGTGAGGTTGCTACTCCTAAGTTTTGTTAGTGGACAGTGGTCAGTTGGAGATTGTGGATGTCATAGGTCTCATGGGTATATAAAGAGCTAAGGGGACTTTCATCCATAGTGCTCACCATCTATGTCTATAGCCGATCTGTTAGGTATAGTTCATCTAGATGTCTTTTAAAGACTTCTGGTGAGGAGCGTCTCACTACTGACAATTCCATATAGGAATTATCCTCTGATTGAACCATATCTTCCTTCACCATGTTCTACAGTGTTCCCCTTTTAACTGGAGTGAATGTGCCCATGTATTGTATGATTTATTCCTGAACTCTAATCCCATTTTTCCCCATAGCTCATGATCTGCTAGGGATTTAAAGAGCAAGCACATATCCCCTTCAGTCTCCCATACTCCAGTGTGAACGTATTGAGTTCACTCAGTCTGGTGTTATAGTTTTTTGAGTCCATCCCTTTTATTGCTCTGGTGCCCTTTTTTGTACACTCTTCAGCCTGGCTATATCCCCCTTTTGGTATGGAGACCACACTTGGGCACCATACTCCATCAAGAGTCTCACCAGAGAACTGTACAGTGTAACCATGACACTGCTCTCTCTACTAACGATATGCTTGAGTATGCAATTTAGCACCCCATTGGCCTTTCTGCTGATAGTTGCACAATGTGTACCTAATTGAAGATCTTTTGAGATGGTGATTCCAAGGTCCCTTTCCTCTATTGTAGTTTTAAGGTTGGTATTACCCAACTGATAATTTGCGTTTGAATTTTTTGTGTCCTAGGTGCATCACAGTACATTTTTCAGGATTTAGATGTAGTTTATAGGTGCAACACCAGGCATTTATGTGCCCCAATGCTCTTTGTAATATCAAGTTATCTTCCTTATCTGACGACTCAATTTCTAAGCAGCAGTCATCAGCAAACTTAGTCATCCAAACCTTCTCATGATTGTATTTTAATGTTGAGATGTATATATTAAATAATCATGGTCCCAACATTGATCCCTGTGGCACCCCACTAGATACCTCTGATCATTCTGATAATGCCCCCCATTATGCTGACCCTCTGTTTTCTATTTGTGAGCCATGAAGTGACCCATGCCACAATGTTTTCAGGGATCCATATAGTCTGTAGCCAAGCAATCAGCTGCTTATGGGGGAGTTTGTCAAAAGCTTTGGTAAAATCTAGGATGACCATGTGCACTGGTCCTCCCCCATCAAGATGTTTGCTTGCCCTGTTGTAGAATTTGAGCAGTTTTGTTTGACACAATTTCCCCTTTCTAAACCCGTGTTGTGTGTCATCCTCCAGTCTGTTTTCTTGTAGAAACGTGGTGATGACATCCTTAATTGTACCTTCCATGATCTTGCACATGGTGCTGGTCAAGCTTACTGGCCTATAGTTTAATAGACATTTCCTATCTCCTTTTTAGGGCTGTGGGTGGAGCCTACAGCCCTTCTGTCATCGATCAGATTGTAGCTCTAAAACAGCTGATCCTGGAACTACCTTTTTGGACTTTTGAAAGTATTCCTCCACAGCTGCAAAATAGTGCACTCCCCTCTGAATGTTGCTATTTGTTGCTTTATGTTAAAGGCATCTGAAGGAAGGGGGATGCTACTGTATTGTGCCTCACAGCTTCTCAGGATATTGACAAAAAACAACTTTTTAAACTGTGGTTTCTATTATCTGTTCAGCTCAGTCTAATAACTTTATGTTATTTCTTTCAGCAACCTAGGGGTGAATTAATTATATCTTGTGGCATTTCCTGAAAGTGAAAGTTAGACTACATTGTCAGATTTCAGACTTTGCAACTGCAACTGTAAGCTTTCCTATTCTTATGGGCAGGGCAGACTGCACACAAGCACACACACACACACACACACACACACACACACACACACACACACACACACATATGACTAAACAGAACTATATGGCACCAACAAGAAAATAACTGGTAATTTGGTAGCTTTTCATAGCCTTATCAGTTCTGGTTCTCATCTGGGGTGGGGGATATGGGACTTGACACTTCAATGACAGTATTCAGGGAGGCAGTATAGCACAGTGGTTTAAGCTCTGAGCTGCAAATTTAGAGACCTGGGTTTGAATCCCACAGCCCCCACTTGCATACTGTGTGACCCTAAGCAAGTCACTTAACCTCCCTGTGCTCCCAGGTGGCAACCTGTTAACAAGCTTTCAGCTTAGTATGCCACTCCTGATTAAACAATGTGGAGAAAAAAATCCTATCTGTTTTGCACTGATGGGTGGAGGAGATTGCCACTATCTATAATCACAGACTTCAGTTTTAGGGAATGTAACCACTGACTCAAGCTCATCTGTAATGGAGACAATTCTAAAAGTCCTGCATTTCTCAGGGTGTTTTTTTGGGAGGGGGGTTTGTTGCTTAAAGCAGCAGTATTTATGCATGTTCCTGATTTGAGGCTGTAAGCAGTGTACACCAACCTCTAGTATTTAAACTGTGTCCTTTTAAAGATAAAAGAATATAAGCAATTAAATCCTTTATTTTTATTATTCTTTTGTAACCGGGTATGACCCACTAGGCACAGGTGCCTGTTTTCTGGGGTTACCAGGGAACACTGAGGAGGTTAATTGACTTGCTCAGAGTCACACTATATGCAAGTGAAGGTTGTGGGAATCAAACTCAGGTCTGTGTGCTAGATGTACCAAGCTCTTTACCTCTAAGGCTATGTTGACAGCCCCAGACTTGGCTGGTGTATTTCCTTGGTTGTTGCATGGATCTGTAATCTATGTACTAGACTTTAATGTTTGTTTACAGTTTATAAATGTAATTTAATAAATACATATATATATATATATATATATACACAGTATGTGTTTTCCTTTGGTAACCAGGTAAGGCCAACTAGGCACAGGTGCTTGTTTCTAGAGAAAACTGAGGAACACTGGGGAGATTAAGTGACTTAATCAGAGCCACACAGTATGGAAATGGAGGTTGTGGGAATCAAACCCATGTCCGAATGCTGGATGTACAAAGCTCTTTTACAACTCATTACTCTAACTGCTAGGCTATACTGCCAGTCCCCTAAATAGTGAACAATTTAGACTGGGCTGTTAATATCTCAAAGGAGAACTGCCTTGAAAAGCAAAAATGCATTTTTGTAGAAGTAGATGTTATTTTTTAAAATGCCTGTTCTCATTTTGCTACTGCTTGATCTTAAATAGCCTTTTGGTAAATTCAGTGAGTGTTTCTGATTCACACACTGCTGGCATTGACCATTTTAGAACAGTATGATTGTGTCAAGAACTTACATTGTTGGTACAATACATCTGTGTTCTAATTTAGAATTCTTAAGCTCATGGAGACATAAACAACATCATACAATTGTATTTCTGTCTAATAGGATAATGTATCTTTGTGGCTCACTTTTTTTTTAACTTTGAAAAACAAGTTGGAAGTGTTATACATGAGCTGAACCCTTAATATTACATACTAAATATTCTGTTATGGTATAAAGGTATTTTTAAAATTACTATTGTCATCATAAATGTGCATTTACTGTATATATAAACCTGGTTTGGAAAAAGTGCCCTTTATAATGCAACAAGTGCCCTTTTTACCTTTGGCACCCCCATGTTTTACACACATACACACACACACACACACACACACACACCACCACCACCACCACCATGTACTCTGACTAAATAAATTTAGGAGGACTGAATTAGCAGCATGCCAGTTTTTGATGATTTTGACTGAACAGCACTATATGGAACCAACAAGAGAACAACTTTGGTCATTTGGTAGCTCTTCACAGCCCTATCGGCTCTGGCTAGAACTTGTTTAAATAGTGGAATGACCACTGCTTACTTCAATGCAGTAACCACTTCTCCCCTGTCCAAGGATTTATGGAACAGATAACTAATTGGTGGTGCCAGTTCATGAGCCAATTCTTTAAGTTACCGAGGATGTAAGCCATCTGGTCCTGCTGATTTGTTTGGATTTATTGCTAGGATATCCCTGGTTCCTATTTGTACATGGTTAGAAATGTTCCAACTATGTATGCCTGTTTTGTCTAAGTTGCCTTTTTGGTTGAAAACTGAGGCAAAATATGTGTTCTGTACATCTGCCACATTATCTGTGGTAGCCATTGGCCCATCTATTTTTCTTAGGGGTCCAATTGTTTGTCCACTACATTTTTGTTTTCATTTATGTAGGCATAGAAGGCTTTAAAGTTTTCTTTTGTTTTATTTGCTAGCTTGTTTTCATAAGATGTTTTTGATTTTCTAATCTCTTTCTTAACTTTGTTTTGTAGCTGCCTGAGTTTTAAACAACCCTGCCCAGTTTTATTTCATCTTAAGGATTTAAAGAGTTTATGTTTCTTTTTCATCAATTTGTTTATGTATGTATTCATCCAACTTGATGATTTCATGCCTCTCTGGTATTTTTTCTTAATGGGAATGAATTCCTTGATGTATTCAGTTTGTTTTCTATGACAGCTCACATTTGTTCTAAGTTTTTATTTATAAAAGCTTCCTCCCAATTCCACTCTAGCAATCTTTTTTTAATAGCCTTAAAGTCAGCCTTTTACCAGACTAGTATATTGGTGTCACCCTTTATGTTCATGTTTGATTCTTTGATTTTAAAGCTGATCATGCTATGATCACTGTCTCCTAGGGGTGCTCCAATGTTGCAATCTTGAACATGGGCTCCCATGTTCATCAGTACCAAGTCCAATGTATTTTGTCCCCTGCTTTTGTACTGCAATAGCTGTTCTAGTCCTACTTGTTTGAATACCTCCAGGTATGTTCTTTCCACCTTAAGTGTGCCTGTGAGGGAGTCCCATTTAATTCCAGGCAGGTTGAAGTCCCCCACTATTAAAATTCTATCAACTGGATTTAATCTTAGGATGTGCTGCTGTAGCGGGTAGTCATGCTCCTTTGTGATTGAGGGGGCTCTGTAAACCACACCAAATATAACTTTTGGTGCCCTGACTGGGGTTATTTTGATCCATAGTTGCTCTAGGTTATCAGTGGAAAGTTCTACTTGTTCTACCTGTATATTATCCCTAATCTATAAAGCCACTCCCCCTCCTTTTCTGTGGTTCCTGGATTTTGTTAAAAGTTGGTACCCCCTTATTTGTTGGTCTCAGGTATGCTTTGTGTCCCACCATGTTTTAGTTATGGTGCATAGTGTAATCTTTTCTGATTCCATGATATATTTTAGTTCTTCTATCTTTTTGGACAGGCTTCTTGTGTTTTGCAGATTGTCCAGAATATGTGACTGACCTGCTGTAGTTTAGATCTGGGCCCAATGAGCCTTTTGATTGGGTGCATTGATGTCATCAGCCCAGTCTTGGCAGAGACAGTCTGGAGCTCATTAGAGTTGGGTGAGTTTCTGGACTCCCTGAAGGAGGCGGTGGTGACACTCCTCCTTAAGTAAACTTCCCTCGACCTGGATTGTCCTGCCAACTACAGACCAGTATCTAACCTCCCATTTGTTGGGAAGGTTATCAAGAAGGTGGTTGTGTTACAACTCCATCGATGATATCTATGATTCCCTCCAGTTTGGGTTTTGGAAAAGGCATAGCACTGAGACTGCCCTTGTTCAGGTGCTCAGTGACCTCCTGATTAAGAGAGATTGGAGGACCCGCTCCATCTTGGCCTCCTTGATCTCTTGATGGTGTTTGACACCGTGGACCATGGGGTGCTACTGGAGCACCTGTGGTTCATTTGTGGCCTGTCTGGAATGGTCCTCAGATGGTTCCATTCTATCCTCACTGGCAGGTCTCAGATGGTGGTGTCAGGGATCTATTCCTCGAAGTCATTCTCTCTGCCAGGTGGGGCACTGAAGGCTCTGTGCTGTCCCCCATGTTGTTTGTGGTGTATATGCTGCCACTGGGGGACATTGTAAGGAAGTATGGGCTGGGTTTTCACTGCTATGCAGATGATACCCAGCTTTACTTGTCCTTTGTGCCCAACCAGGATAGTGCAGTCTCAGTGTTTAAGAACTGCCTTGCTGAGATACAAGACTGGATGAATGCCAACTGGCTGAAGCTGAATCCTGACAAGATTGAGATGTTGGTGGTGGATCCGGGTCACAGGATAGAAAGGTCAGTGGCTGGCTGTCCTTCTGGGCTTTGGCTTGGTGGTCACCAGCTACTGACCTCCAAATGGGAGAAAAATCTGGGTGTTATATTTGACGATGAACTGACACTTCACACATTTATTTGAGCTTACCTTTGGTGATGATATGTGAATTGTTTATAATGTGATGACTGCTGGTTTTATATGCGTTTTTATTTATTTATTGTAATAGGTGCTATGATCTCTGGAATAGCGCCTTTTTAGAAATAAAGTTGATTTGATTTGATCACTGAGGACTTTAGCTATAAACTCGTGACTATGTATGACCATTAGATGTTTAATGAACTAATTGACAGAAAAAAGTATGTGTTGTACAACATTGCCTGACTTTGAGGTCATAAATTCAAAATAAAAAAGTAAAAAAATGTAAAAAAAAAAAGGATTCATTTCTGTTTGCACTGGCATCACGTGGGCTGCTTTTCCTTGAAGCCAGTATCAAGGACATAATGATGGAGCATTTGAGTGAGGCAAATATTCTTGCCCCTCTCATAATGGCTTTTTGAGAGGCACATCATGCCACCCCCACTTATTATCTTCTCTGAGGTGTAGCCAGGGAGGTGGATAGGTGCAGGGCTGGAGACAAAGGGCCCGATTCACTAAGAGTTGCATCTGCAGCAAGTCCCCAGTGCACTGAACATATGGCGCAGGGGGCTTGCGGCAGACAATTGGCACAGATCGTGATTCTGGATCAGGTGTACCAGACACATGTTACACTAACTCCTCCCTGGTCTAACATTGTGTCCAAGGGGGGGCATTTTACAGGGCTTGGCACAAGCTGCCGTAAAATGTGGAAAAGGTTGCAACTGCACCAGACCCTCTTGAATTGGGCTGCATTGTGCTACAGTGCTTTGGCGCAGCTGTACCAAAAATTGTGAATGATGCAGGGTTTGGGCAAGCCATGCATCATCCTTCCTGAATCATGCTCATAGTCTATTTAGACTTCATGAAGTCCTTTGACAATGTGGTGCATGACAAACATCTGGGCAAAGTACACCAGTATGAATACATGACACATACACAAGATGGATTGTTAACTGGCTTGGGGCAAAAAGCAGAAGGCTGTAGTGGACTGTTACTCCCTGGAGGGCAATAATCAATAGTTTTCATCAGGATCAGTGCTGGGCTACTGCTGTTCAGCCTTTTCAGCAACAGTCTAGAAGCTGTGGTTTTGAAGCTGCTTAAAAACACTGCTGACACTAAACTGGCCAGGGTGGTGCGCTCCTCTGAAGATGGGGACAAACTTCATAAATACCTGAACTTCTGGAATCTCATATTCAGTGTGTTATACTTAGAGAGAAAAAACAGAGGTATAATGACCTATCAGCTATGCGGTGCTCCCCTTGCTGCAACCGAGGATGGAAAGGATGCAGAGGTCATAACAGAAAAGTTCTGAAGCATGGCAAGCAGTGCTGTGGCTGCTTTCAAGAGGTCCCTCCAAAAGCAAGACTGCATTAAAAAGTGTGTGACCAGTAGTGGAGGAAATGTAATCCTGCCACATTACAAGCCCCTAGTCAGGTCCCACCTGGAGTATTGTTTGCAGTTCTGTGTATCTCCAAACTAAAAGGACAATGATGCAGTCAAGCGGGTGCAAGGTAGGGCCAGCAATGTGACCAAGTGTACAGAAATATAAGCTAAAGCAGAAGTTGATGGCACCTTAACATCCCAGCTGAAACCTGCTTATTTAATCATGATGTATCATAAATAAACATGATAAATGATTGTGACAAACCTTTGACTTCACTGGCACTGGTCTGCCATGCATGTACACACAATAGTGACTGGGTGCCCAGACAGCTCCTTGTATTTTAATGCTGCCACCACCTGTCTGACTGTTAGGGTATCTCGGTTTGGTTCAGTCCTACAAGTGGCCACTGCTTAGCCAGTCCAAGAACTTACTTTTCACACAGAACCAAACCATTAGTCACTCCAAGGACCTCTCAGTTTCTCTGCATTAGACACAGGTAACCTCATCACAAGTTGTCACCGCAGTAACCGACTCGCATGGCCACATATTGGACCTGGTGTTCACACTGGGTCTTGGGGCCAATGGCCTCATGATTGATCCTATTGTTTGGTCAGATCATAGCACCAAGAGTTTCATGTTTGGGGCCCCCCTGAGAGTTCCATCCTCTGTGTAGATAGTCTGGTATCACCCTTTAAGGGGATTGTCCCCAACAGGACTACAGGCAGTGCTGGACCTCTTAAGTGTGGAGACTTCATGTGCAATGGGTGCGGAGGAGGCAGTGATAGCTTATAATAGGGCTGTCACTGTAGCCTTCAGCTCTATTTTGCCTGTCCATGTCTGGTGTTTATCTACTCAATGGAACCCCCCCTTGGTTTGATGGGGAACTCAGGGAGTTAAAGATAAAGGGAGGAAGGATGGAGCACCACTGGAGGAGGTCAGGACTGATGGAGGACAAATTGGCTTTGAGGTCACATTATGGTGACTATCAAAAGGGAATCTCATGAAAAAAGGCAGATTTTTTGTCAAAGGAGATTGCTGTGGCAAGGAACAGATCATCTCAGCTCTTCCATATGGTAGATGGGTTGTTACATCTGGCTTGTACTGGAGGAGCAAGTTCAAGCATGAGGTGTGATGAGTTTGCTCTGTTGTTTGTTGACAAAGTGCCCTCTATCAGGATGGAGATCTCCTCCATCACTGCTCAAAGAGATAGTGTGATCAGATTGATGATGTGCCGTGGCACCCCTCCTGTGTGGGCTGAGTTTGATCCATTTGGGGTGGAGGAGGTGGCTGAGATTGTCTTGAGGCTGTGACCAACCTATTGTGATTTAGACCCAGGTCCAACCCAGCTTTTGGTTGGTTGTGTTGGCCTGATTTGATCTGTGATTGCCGAGATCATCCAGTGTTCCTTGAGGAGTGGGGTCTTTCCAATGGCCATGAGAGAGACATTGTTGAGACCTCTCCTGAAGAAACCCTCATTGGACCCAGAGCATCTCACCAACTACAGATTGGTCTCAAACTTCCCATTCTTAGTGAAGGTTTTTAGAAATGTTGGTGGCCTTCCAGATTGAGGCTCATCTCACCTCCTCTTCCACTTATGAGCACTTCTAGTCTGGATATAGATCTGGGCACAGCACGGAGACTGCCTTGGTGAAGGTGCTGAGTGATCTCCTAATAGTGAGAGATAAAGGAGAACATACCATCCTTGTCCTCCTGGATCACACTGTGGCATTTGACACCGTGGATCATGAAGTGTTACTGGACTGACTGCGGAACTGGTGTGGCCTAACTGGCAGTGTCATCAGCTGGTTTAGGTCCTACCTCACAGGTACAGTGCAGAGGGTGATGATGGGGTTATCCTCATCTAGCCCAATACCCCTACACTGTGGAGTTCTGCAAGGGTTGGTCCTGTCGCCTCTGCTGTTCACAGTGTATATGCTGCCATTAGAAGACATTATCAGGCAGTATGGGCTGGGTTTTAATTGCTATGCTGATGATACCCAGTTGTACCTGTCCTGTGCACCTGGAAACCAGATGGTGGACTTCGTGTTTAACACCTGCCTGAATGAAATCCAATACTGGATGGCTCAAAGCTGGATACAACTCAACCCAGACAAGACAGAGGTACTAGTAATGCATACTGGTTGTTGGCAGGATGGGTGAGGGCTGTGGAATGACCCTGGTTTGTTACTGGGAGGCATTCCTTTGGCCCCCTCTACTCAGGTTAGGAATCTGGGTGTGTCCCTTGATGACGTTCTGACACTTGTTTCTCTGATATCAGCCATCATCCAAAGTGGATTTTATCATCTGAGGAACATTGCCTGGATACACACCCTTATACTGGCTGAACTTTGCCACACTTGTGCATGCCTTCATCATGTCTAGGTTGGATTACTGCAATGCACTTTACCTTGGTCTATCTAGAGGCAATCTCCATCATCTGCAGCTGATGCAGAACGTGGTGGCCAGGTTGTTGATTGCACGAGGTACAATGAGTTTGCTCTGTTCTTTGCAGACAAAGTGTCCTCTATTAGGATGGAGATCTCCTCCAGCGCTGCTCAAAGAGCTAGCATGATCAGACCAATGATGTGCCAGGGCACCCCTCCTGTGTGGGCTCAGTTTGATCCAGTTGGGGTGGAGGAGGTGACTAATTTTGTCTCAAGGCCATGACCAACCTACTGTGATCTAGACCCAGGTCCAACCCAACTTTTGGTCGGTTGTGTTGGCCTGATTGGATCTGTGGTTTCTGAGATCATCTGGTGTTCCTTGAGAAGTGGAGTCTTTCCAATGGCCTTGAAAGAGGCATTGGTGAGACCTCTCCTGAAGAAACTCTCATTGAACCCGGAGTGTCTCACCAACTACAGACCGGTCTCAAACCTCCAATTCTTAGGGATGGTTTTAGAAAATGTGGTGGCCATCTAGATCGAGGCTCTTCTCACCTCCTCTTCCACTTATGAGCACTTTTAGTCTGGATTTAGATCAAGGCACAACATGGAGACTGCCCTGGTGAAGGTGCTGAGTGATCTCCTAATAGTGAGAGATAAAGGAAAGTGTATCATCCTTGTCCTCCTGGATCTCTCTGTGGCATTTGACACTGTGGATCAGGAGATGTTGCTGGACTGACTGCAGAACTGGTGTGACCTAACTGGCAGTGTCATCATCTGGTTTAGGTCCTACCTCATGGGTAGAGTGCAGAGGGTGACAATGGGGTTATCCTCATCTAGCCCAATACCCTTACACTGTGGAGTTCTGCAAGGGTCAGTCCTGTTGCCTTTGCTATTCATGGTGTATATGCTGCCATTAGGGGACATCATCAGGCAATGTGGGCAGGGTTTTAATTGCTATGCTGATGATACCCAGCTGTACCTGTGCTGTGCACCTGGAAATCAGATGGCGGCCTCAGTGTTTAACTTCTGCCTGGACGAGATCCAGAACTAGATGGCTCAAAACTGGTTATGACTCAACCCAGACAAAACAGAGGTACTGGTAATGCATACTGGTTGTTGGCAGGATGGGGGGAGGGCTAGAGAATGACCCTGGTTTGTTACTGGGAGGCATTCCTTTGGCACCTTCTTCTCAGGTTAGGAATCTGGATGTGTTTCTTGACAACAGTCTGATACTTGATTCTCAGATGTCGGCCATCATCCAAAGTGGATTTTATCATCTGAGGAACATTACCCTGATAAGCACCCTGACACCATCTGATGACCTTGCCACACTTGTGCATGTCTATGTCACATCTAGGTTGGATTATTGCAAAGCTCTGTACCTTGGGTTATCTGGAGGCAATCTCCACCACCTGCAGCTGGTGCAGAATGTGGTGGCCAGGTTGTAGACTGGTTCATTGAGTTTTGACCACGTCATGCCTGTCCTCCATGAACTGCACTAGCTGCCAGTAAGGTGGAGAAGTGTCTCCAAGGTCGGATTACTAACCTATAATGGCCTGCATGGCCGGGGACCATAATACCTACAAGACCTCCTGGTTTCTCACCACCTGGCTCGTGCTCTCTGTTCCTCCGAGGGTTGCCTCCTGGTGGTTCCCAGGGCCTGATTGTGTCAATCTTGGGATTGTGCTTTCTTTGTTGCCACACCGCCCTGTGGAACTCACTTCCACTTTATTTAAGGGAGGCTCCCTTGGTGGAAACCTTTGAGAGAGAGCTTAAAACATTTTTATTTAATCAAGCATATTACTAATATGACATCTAAGTGGTTTGAGTCTTATTAAACTGACTGTCATGTTTTTATCTAGCAGCCAGAAGATAGATTTTAAATATTGATTATATTCCACAGTGAGTTGTTGTATTGTGAGTAGCTGTATATTTTGTGGTAAATTTTGTATTTTTGTATGAAGGGGCTCTATATAAATAAAGTTTCTATCTGTATATCTATCTGTCTGTCTGTCTGTCTATCTATCTATCTATCCTTTTCAAGACACATGGAAGTGGACATAAAACACTGTGCAGTCACAGACAATATTAAATATAAAATATTTGCACTACTGAATTACAGAATATACAGCAAAACACAAACGGGATAAAAACACACTAGGGAATGCAAAGCAAACAATTAAATAGTAAAGATTATTAAAAAAGAATCTTTCTAGTCTGTAGACTACAGACTAATATATCTCACCCTAACTCTGGGTCACTTCCTCTGTTATGAACCGATTTGCTATTAAGGCATGAGATCAGTGGATGAGACACTCCCTTTCTTGCAGTGGACATCTGCTATTTTTTGCCCCAAACTGAATCTGCCAGTTCCAGAACTGTAGTCCCAGTTAGCCCTTTCAAAGGGTTACATAGAAACATAGATTTTGATGGCAGATAAGGACCACTTGGCCCACCCAGTCTGCCCATTTCCCTACCTATTGGTTAAGCTGTAGATCCTAGTTAACCAACAGTCTACTTCCTCCCACCCCCACTATAATTGCTTTATGTCTATCCCATGCATCCTTGAATTCCCCCACTGTTTTTGACCCCATGACCTCCTCAGAAAGGCCATGTCATGCTTCCACCACCCTCTCTGTGAAAACATACTTCCTCATGTTGCCCTGAGCCATCCCCCCCTCTATCTTCAAACTGTGTCCCCTTGTTCTTGCACATCTCCTTTTCTGAAAGATGCTACCCTCTTGGACTTTGTTGATTCCCTTGAGGTACTTGAAAGTTTCTATCATGTCCCCCCTCCCTCCTTTCCTCAAGGGTATAAATATTAAGCTTCTTTAGTATCTCTTTATATGGTTTCTGATGCAGACCATGCACCATTTTAGTTGCCCTCCTCTGGACTGCATCCATCCTGTCTATGTCCTTGTGGAGATGGGGTCTCCAGAACCGCATGCAGTACTCCAGATGGTGTCTCACCAACTGTCTGTACAGAGGGATGACAACTTCCTGTTTTCTACTGGTGATGCCTCTCCCTATACATACCAGTATCCCTCCAGCCCTCCAAACTGCCTTTTCACATTGCCTGCATACATTTAAGTCATCTGACATGACTACCCTCAGGTCTCTTTTCATTTTTGTTGTTGTTAGTACCCCCCCATTGTGTATTCTTCCCCTGGGTTTTTGTTTCCACAGGTGCTTTACTTTGCACTGAATCTAAGCTGCCATACCTTTGACCATTCCTCCAACCTTGCCAAGTCCCTTCCCATCCTTTCCACCCCACCTTGTGTATCAACCCTGTTGCAGATCTTTGCGTCACCTACAAAGAGGCATATTTTTCCTTATGGTCCCTCTGCAATGTCACTTATAAAGATATTAAAGAGGACCAGCCCCAGTACTGAACCCTGCGGTACCCCACTAGTAACCCCCCTTTCTTTGGAGTGGACTCCGTTTACTATTACTCTCTGTGTCCTGTTGTCCAGCCAATTTTTCACTCAGGCTACCACACTGGGACCCACTCCCAGACTGACTAACATGTTTATTAATCTTTTGTATGGTACTGTGTCAACTGCCTTGCTAAAGTCTAGGTAGGCATGTCCACAACCCCTCCCTGGTCTACTACTTTGGTCACCCAGTCAAAGAAATCTATTAGATTCATCTGACATGACCTTCCCACTGTGAATACATGCTGCCTTGGTTTCTGTGCCCCACTGGCCTCTAGGTACTCAAAAATTATTTCTTTCAGAAGTGATTCCATTATTTTCCCTACCACTGAGGTCAGACTAACAGGTCTGTAGTTTCCTGTCTCTGCCTTGCTCCCACTTTTGTGAAGAGGAATCACATCCACCCTCCTCCAGTCCTGAGGTACCATACCATCCTACCATGATTTGTTAAAAAAGGGTAGTCAATTGTGTCACTAGGTCTCCCCTTAGTTCTTTCAGAATTCTGGGGTGAATCCCATCAGGTCCCATTGCTTTGTCTACCTTCAGTTTTAGGAGTTCTTTTATGATCCTTTCTTCTGTGAATGGAGTGGTGTCAACCCCCCCTACCCGGACTGCTTCTATTGTTTGGTTTAGGTACATCCCCCTCCTCTTTTTTTGTGAATACTGAACAAAAGTATTCGTTCAGTATCTCTGCCTTTTCACTGTCATCCTCTGCCCACTCCCTCTTCCCTTTATTAAGCCTCACTATCCTTCCCTTGGTCTTTCTTTGCTCACTAATGTACCTATAAAAATTGTATCCCCCTTCTTAAATGAGTTGCCTATCTTTTCCTCAGCTTGGGCCTTTGCTGTTCTAACTGCCTTCCCCACTTCCTTCTGGTTTAAATGACAGAGTTCTCTGTCCTGCTCCTTCTGTGATTCCTTATAGTTTCTGAATGCTATCTTTTTTTCCCTAACCTTCCCTGCCACCTCTTTTGAGAACCATAGTAATTTTTCCCTTCATTTTGTTTTGTTTATTTGCTTCACACAAAGGCTTGTTGCCTCTGTGATGGCAGTTCTGATGTTTCCCCATTGTTCCTCCACCCCTCCTTCCTGTCCTTCTGCTAGTGCATTCCTTAGGCACTCTCCCATTCTGCCAAAGTCAGCGCTCTGAAAGTCCAGTACCCTTGGTTTTGTATGACCTGACTCTATGGCTGTGTTTATTGTGAACCACACTGTCTGGTGGTCGCTTGTTCCCAGATGGCTACCCACTTCTAAATCCAAGATCGTCTCACCATCCCCATTTGAGAGTACTGCTTCCTCCCCAGTGGGTTCCAACACTAGCTGCCTGAGGCATGCCTCCTGTAGGGCATTGAGAATGAATCTGCCCTTGGATGTGGTTGCAGCAAATCTGCTCCAGTTAACATATGGCATGTTCAGGTCCTCCATCAACAATATCTCCCCTTTTTCTGCCATTCTAAGGATACCTCCTATCATTTCCTTGTTGATTTCCTCCTTCTGAGATGGGGGTCTGTATACAACTCCCATGCAGATTGTGGTGCCATTTCCTGTCTCCAAGTTTACTCACAGTGCCTCCTCTCCTCACTGCATACCCTTTAGTTCCTCTGCTTTGATCCCTTCCCTTATGTAGAGAGCTACTCCTCCTTCTCTTTTACCCTCTCTGTCCCTCCTGTAGATTGTGTATCCCAGTATGCTGACATCCCATTCATGGTTCTCTATGTACCAGGTTTCTGTGACTGCCACGATATCCAGGCATCCCTCTTCCATCAAGGCCACTAGTTCAGGAAGCTTGTTACCCAGACTATGGACATTGGTACTCATTGCTCTCCATTTTTTGATGGCCTTACCCCTTTTAGCCCCATTTCTGTACTTACTGCCTTTGCCGTTTTCTCCATTTACCCTTGCCCTAATATCTATTGACCTCTCTACCTTGGTGTTAACCTCGCTAACTATGCTGTTTTGTGGGATGAAGCTGGTAATTTCCTGCTTCTTTTCAGTGCCTCCCACCTTGGCTTGTTTAAAAGCTTGCCAATGAAGCATTTAAACATATCACCTAGGATCCTGGTTCCCCTTCCAGACAGATGCAGACCATCATGCCAGTATGGGCCTGTATCCCTCCAGGTGGACCCCAAGTCCCCAGTGAAGTCAAAACCCTGTGCTCCGCACCAGTTTTTCAACCATTCATTGAATATCATGGTGTGGAGTACCCTAGCCTCACCCATGCCATAGACAGGCAGCACTTTCAAGAAGGTTACCGTGCGTGATACTTTTCTAAGACCCCTCCCCAACTCCACAAACTCCTCCTCCACAGCTCTGATCCCATTCCCAGCTAGGTCATCTGCCCCTAGGGGGACAATGACATCCAGCTCCCTCTCCCATGCAACTGCTTCTGTGATCCTGAGGATTTGCTTATTGTCCTTCCATGTCATGGCGCCATGCAAGCACCTTACCTCCCTCTCCCTCCTCCCTCCCTCCTCCCAAGTTCTACCCCCCAGTGATTGAGTCCCCACCAGGGTTGTTTCCTTCCCTGTGGGATCCCATGTCACCCTCCTGAGTGTCTCCTTTGTGGAGGTTTCCAGCATCCTCCTTGGTCTCCACTGGGAGTGCCTCCATAGAGGAACAACGCTCTGCCAGAAAGGCGTATGAATTGTGGAGAGGTACAACTGGAGGGATAGAAACATAGAAACATAGATTTTGACAGCAGATAAGGTCCACTTGGCTCACCTTGTCTGCCCATTCCCTATGTATTGGATAAGCTGCAGATTCTAGTTAACCAACAGCCTACTTCCTGTTACTCTTCACTATAATTGCCTTATGTCTGTCCCATGCAATCTTGAATTCCTTCACTGTTTTTGACCCCACGACCTCCTCAGAAAGGCGGTTATATGTGTCCACCACCCTCTCCATGAAAAAATACTTTCTGATGTTGCCCCTGAGCTATCTCCCCTTTATCTTCAAACTGTGCCCCCTTGTTCTTGCATATCTCTTTCTCTCAAAGATGCTCCCGTCTTGGACTTTGTTGATTCCCTTGAGGCACTTAAAAGTTTCTATCATGTCCCCCCTCTCCCTCCTTTACTCAAGGGTGTACATATTAAGCTCTTTAAATCTCTCCTTATATGGCATCTTGTACAGATCCTGCACCATTTTAGTTGCCCTCCTCTGGACCGCCTCCATCCTGACTATGTCCTTGTGGAGATGGTATCTCCAGAACTGCATGCAGTACTCCAAATGGCGTCTCACCAACTGTCTGTACAAAGGGATAACAGTTTCCTGTTTTCTACTGGTGATGTCTCTACCTGTGCATCCAAGTATCCCTCTAGCCCTCCTTACTGCCTTCTCACATTGCCTGCTTACCTTAAAGTCATCTGATATGGCTACCCCGAGGTTCCTTTCCATTTTTGTTGTTGTTAGTACACCCCCTCCAATTGTGCACTCTTCCCCTGGGTTTTTGTTTCCCAGGTGCATTACTTTGCACTTTTTAGCATTGAATCTACACTGCCATATTTCTGACCATTCCTCCAACCTTGGCAAGTCCCTTTTCATCCTTTCCATCCCCCCCCCCTTGTGTATCAATCCTGTTGCAAATTTTTGTATAGAAACATAGACTTTGATGGCAGATAAGGACCGCTTGGCCCACCTAGTCTGCTCATTTCCCTACCTACAGGATAAGCTGCAGATCCTAGTTAACCAACAGCCTATTTCTTCCTATCCCCCACAAAATTTGCCTTATGTCTGTCTGTCCCATGTATTCTTGAATTCTCCCACAGTTTTAGACCCCACAACCTCCTCAGGAAGGCTGTTCCATGCATTCACCACCCTCTGTGTGAAAAAATACTTCCTCACATTGCCTCTGAACCGCCCCCCCACTATCTTCAAATTGTGTCCCCTTGTTCTTGTACATCTCTTTTTCTGAAAGATGCTATCCTCAAGTTTCTATCATGTCTCCCCTCTCCCTCCTTTCCTCAAGGGTATGCATATTAAGCTCCTTTAGTCTCTCCTCATATGGCTTCTCTTGCAGACCCTGCACCATTTTAGTTGCCCTCCTCTGGACTACCTCTATCCTGTCTATGTTCTTGCGGAGATGGGGTCTCCAGAACTGGATGCAGTACTCCAAATGGGGTCTCACCAACTGTCTGTACAGCGGGATAACAACTTCCTGTTTTCTGCTGGTGATGCCTCTCTCTATACATCTCAGTATCCCCCCAGCCCTCCCTACTGCCTTCTCACATTGCTTGCTAACCTTAAGGTCATCTGATATGATTATCCCAGGTTTATTTCCATTTTTGTTGTTGTTACTACTCCGCCCCCATTGTGTAATCTTCCCCTGGGTTTTTGTTTCCCAGGTGCATTATTTTGCACTTCTTTGCATTGAATCCAAGCTGCCATACTTCTGACCATTCCTCCAACCTTGCCAAGTCCCATCTCATCCTTTCCACGCCTCCTTGTGTATCAACCCTGTTGCAGATCTTTGTGTCATCTGCAAAGAGGCATACTTTTCCTTCTAGTCCCTCTGCAATGTCACTCATAAAGACATTCAAAAGGACTGGACCCAGTACTGAACCCTGGCGGTACCCCACTAGTAACCCCTCTTTCTTCAGAGTGCACTCCATTTACAATTACCTTCTGTGTCCTGTTGTCCAGCCAATGTTTTACCCAGGCTTCTACCCTGGGACCCACTCCCAGGCTGGTTAATTTGACTATTAATCTTTTGTGTGGGACTGTGTCAAATGCTTTGCTAACATCTAGGTAGGCCATATCCACAGCCCCTCCCTGGTCTACTACTTTGGTCACCCAGTCAAAGAAATCAATTAGATTCATCTGACATGACTTTCCCCACTGTGAACCCATGCTGCCTTGGGTCCTGTGACCCACTGGCCTCTAGGTACTCAACAATTCTTCCCTTCAGAAGTGCTACCATCACTTTCCCTACCACAGAGGTCAAACTGACAGGTCTGTAGTTTCCTGCCTCTGTCTTGGGGTCCCACTTTTTGTGAAGGGGAATCACATCCACCTTCCTCCAGTCCTCAGGTACCACACCATCCTCCCATGATTTGTTAAAAGGGGTAGTCAGTGGTTTCACTAGTTCTCCCCTTAATTCTTTTAGAATTCTGGGGTGAATTCTGTCAGGCCCCATTGATTTGTCCACCTTTAGTTTTAGGAGTTCTTTCAGAGCCCTTTCTTCTGTGAAAGGACTGGGATCGACCCCCCTATCCAGAGTGCTTCTGTTACTTGGATTAGGCACCTCCCCCTCCTCCTCTTTTGTGAATACTGAGCAGAAATATTCATTCAGTATACCTGCTTTTTCATTGTCCCTCTCTGCCCACCCACCGTCCATTCTATTCAGTCTGACTATCCTTCCCTTTGTCTTTCTGCGCTCCCTGATGTACCTATAAATGGTTTTATCCCCCTTGTTAACCGAGTTGGCTATCTTTTCCTCAGTTTGGGCCTTTGCCATTCTGACCTCCCTCCCTGCTTCCTTCTGCCTTAACTGGCACAGCTCTCTGTACTGCTCCTTCTGTGTTTCCTTATACTTCCTGAATGCTATCTTTTTCACTCTGACCTTCCCCGCCACCTCTTTTGAGAACCATAGTGGCTTTTTCTTTCATTTTGATTTGTTTATTTGCTTCACACAAATGCTTGTTGCCTCTGTGATGGCAGATTTGATGTTTCCCCATTGTTGTTCCATCCCTCCTTCTAGCCTGTTTGCTAGTGCTTTTCTAAGGCACTCTCCCATCTTGCCAAAGTCAGCTCTCCTGAAGTCCAGTACCCTAACTTTTGTATGGCTTGATTCTGTAGCTGAGTTTATCATGAACCACACTGTTTGATGGTCACTTGTTCCCAGATGGCTACCCACTTCTAGATATGAGATCCTCTTACTGTCCCCATTTGAGAGTAGGAGGTCTAAGATTTCTCCCTCACAAGTGGGTGCCAAAACTAGCTGTTTGAGACATGCCACCTGTAGGGCATTGAGAATGGCCCTGATCTTGAATGTGGCTGCAGCAAATGTGCTCCAGTTAACATCTGGCATATTCAGGTCTCCCATCAACAGTATCTCCCCTTTCTCTGCCATGCTAAGAATGCCTTGCATCATATTCTTGTCCATTCCCTTTCCCTGACATGGGGGTCTATATACAACCCCTGTGTGGGTTGTGGTGCCATTTCCAGTCTCTGAGGTGACCCACAGTGCCTCCTCTCCTCCCTGTTTACTCTTTTGTTCAGTTGCTTTTATCCCTTCCCTTACATAGGGAGCTACTCCTCCCCCTCTTCTCCCTTCCCTGTCTCTCCTGTAGGTTGTGTACCCTGGTATGTTAACATCCCAGTCATGGTTCTCTGTCTACCATGTTTCTGTGACTGCTATGATATCCAGGCATCCCTCTTCAATCATGGCCACCAGTTCATGGAGCTTGTTGCCCAGACTACAGGCATTGGTACTCATTACCTTCCATTTCCTGATGGCCTTACTTTTTGCCCCATCCCTGTCCTTATTGCCTTTGTCACTTTCTCCATTTACCCCTGCCCTTCTCCCTATCAATATCTCTATCTTTGTGTTTACCTCACTTACTACCCTGACTTTTTAAGGGGGACTAGGATTTCCCTGCTCCTTTCCAGTGCCTCTCCCCTTGGCTAGTTTAAATGCTTGCCAATGAAGCATTTAAAACTATCACCTAGGATTCTGGTTCCCCTCCTGGACAGATGCAGACCATCATGCCAGCATAGGCCTGCATCACTCCAGGTGGACCCCCAGTCCCCAATGATGCCAAATCCCTGAGCTCTGCACCAGTTTTCAACCACTGATTGAATCCCATGGTGTGGAGCACTCTAGCCTCACCTACGCCATAGACGTAGATGTATCATCTGCAAAGAGGTATACTTTTCCTTTCAGCCCCTCTGCAATGTCTCCTATAAAGACATTAAAGAGGACCAGTCCCAGTACTGAATCCTGCGGTACCCCACTAGTAACCACCCTTTCTTTAGAGTGTACTCCATTTACTATTACCCTCTGAGTCCTGTTGATCAGCCAATTTGTCCTCTCTTCCACCACCCTCACCTTCCCTGACCCACCATAGTCTAACCACTCCTTATTCTTGGCAACCTCTGAGGCAGTGGCCCTGGTGATCCATGGGTGGGGGAGAAGATTTCCCAATCCCTTGCCAGGTCCTGGGTGAGGAAGGAGGTTTCCCTACTCCTTGTCAGGTCAGCCTGGAGATGGGCAATCTCCTCCCTTAGAGCAGAGAGGTGTCTGCAAATAGGGCAGCATCGCAGCCTCAAGAATGTCTCCTAGAAGACTGCCGCCACAGAGCCAGTGCATTGCACCACTCCTCACATGTCTCTCTCCCTCCCTATTGAAACAGTTTTTTTTTTTTTTTCGCTATTAGGGAACCTCACAGCCCTTTAGTAGTGTAACCCTTTTCCTAGGGACTATGTACTACGACCCCCATGTTTGTTTCGCTTTACAATAGCAATCACAAGAAGACATCCTCAAAGCTTATGCAACACTGCCTGGCTGCCTTCTGTGGCACACCCCATCCTGTTTTGTGTCTGAGCAAGAAGTTGTCACACCTTCCTGGCTAACCCCATAAAGTGAGGTTAGCTAGGGGAGAGTGGGAATGGGGGAGTGCAGGATTTGGGCACTCCACCTATTCTGTGCTGTGAGAAAAATTGGAGCAATCCAGCTTGAACCTTCTGAGTCTTTGTCTGGCTCTTATACAAAACTCGGCTGACTGCAGGAATGAAAGAATATACTAGTGAAAACCTAAATGTTTGTTTGTTGTAAAAGGTCACCAAAATACTATCAAGCTACAAATAAGGCACCAGAGTCACAGAAAAGGAAAAAAAATCAGTAGTA
The DNA here is from genome assembly GCA_016271365.2 of Neoceratodus forsteri. Classification (NCBI taxonomy): domain Eukaryota; kingdom Metazoa; phylum Chordata; order Ceratodontiformes; family Ceratodontidae; genus Neoceratodus; species Neoceratodus forsteri. Next base: position 191,952,647 of record CM057458.1, read on the forward strand.
TTTCAATCCCGCTGTATGTAAAGTAGCAATCTACAAAAAGATCAGCAATATTGCAAAACCCTTTTTGATTCAAACAAGCAAAACCTCCACAAAATTAAAGTAAGGCCCACTTCCCTCAGAATTCGAGCAAGATTGTGTCTTCCTCCAGTTTCCTAGTTCCTAGCTCAAGATTGTGTGTCCTGGGTCTGTGTGGGTGGCTGTGTGCTTGTCTGTGTTTGTAGGTTAGGTTTTGTTGATTTAGATGTTTTTCTGCTTGGAGAACCTACACTATTCTTGCTCACAACATCTGTGACAATCTCCTGGACAGGATTTCTGCAAAACATCAGTGCCAGGTATCTGCATTTTCATTTTAAAATCAACTTTTTGGAAGCCATCCGAAGCAAAAATAAGTCAAGCAACTAAGTCTGACAAACTCACTGATTCTGGGTCCTGCTCTGAATCCACATTTTTGTCTGACCTGCTCTGAAAGGAACTGTATGTGGGCTATTCAACAACCTCTTTGGAGAACAAAGGAAACTTACAGACAAAAGGATTTCACAACCTGCATATGCACAGGCACAGTTCATCACCTTCAGGAATTTTAACACATTCTGTGATTCTGGACCTCAGCAATTCACCATTTCTTTTGGCTTTTGACTTGCCACCAGGTATCCACATTTTCAATTTAAATCAACTTTAAATGTACGTCTCTAAGGGCTAGCTATCCAGCAGCCATTTTGAAGAACAAAGGAAACATACAGACATGGTTTTCACATCATGCATATGCACAGTACACAGTTCATTATCTCAGGCATTTAACACATGCTGTGACACTGGACCTCAGCATTCACCATTTCCTCTGGATTTGACTTTTTCAATATACTAATCACTACAGGGACCCAGTTGTAAATATTGTCTGCAGCATTATTTTTGTTAATTGAGACCCTGCTGAAGGAAATGTGATCTTCACTACTCCTATGTCTTCTGGTCAGCCTTCTGCCTTATTCCCTAGCCCCTTGCATAGGTACTTATCTATTGGCTGGCAATGCTCCCTCCTGCGCAAATGACCTCCCCACCTTTATGTTTATTTCACCAACACTGGACTACTCTATTCAGTTGCCTTAGTGAACTGGGACTCTGTCACTGTTGCTTAGTAGGTGTTCAGTCCCCAGCACACCCCATCTGCCCTACCCACCTATCCACGCTTATCTATCAGGCTAGGGTGCTTCTCCATGCAACTCTGGGTGCTCTTGGTACTTGCTTTAGTTACCCAGTGCCTTGTTCACTACCTTACAGAAAAAGGGTACAAGCAGTCCTACAAACGGATGTTGAGTGCAGGATTCTAGTTCTGCTATTGCTCTGCTCAGGCAGTGTCAAAATAAATCCTTGTCCCCTACTACCAATCTCTGCTCCTTGGGACCTAGCAAACCTTAAAGATCTAAGCATTCTTCTCATAAATGCATGCAGTCTCTTGAACAAATTAGATGCCATACAGACATGGATTACTCATACAAAGCCAGATGCTCTGGTGATCGTGGAGACTTGGCTCAAACCCTCTGCATTGCACATTGAGGTGAACATTCCATCCTACAATATCTTCCAAATGGATAGACTGGCCAGAGGAGGCGGGGTTGCTGTCTACGTTCTGGACAAATTCACTGTTTCTATTTCAGATTCTACCTCTGCCCCGGCAAAACTATCCCTGTCTCTAACCACTGTGTCCTAGACACAGGTTTCTCCTTTCCGCCTGTTACTCTCAAAGAAGTGGAAGATCTGCTGCTCCAGTTGGATACCAGAAAAAGCACAGGAGTGGATCTTATTAGACTGTACTTTTTAAAGCTCAGTCATCGAGTCTTGGCAGCACCACACACCTCTTCAACTTGTCCTTTGGCATGGGTGAACTCCCGTCAATCTGGAAGACTGCTCAAGTCATACCCCTTTTCAAATCTGGAGATTCAAGTGACCTCAACAATTACAGGCCGATCTCCTTACTTCCCATCCTCTCCAAACTGCTGGAGAAAATAGTCAGTAATCAACTTAGAAACTATCTTGATGCTTCTAACCAGCTCAGTCTAGTACAATCAGGCATGAGGCCCATCACAGTACAATCCCAGTACTTGCTAAGGTAACGAATGACTGGCAGAGAGCCCGTGACTTAAAGAATTATGCACCGTATGCGCAGTCTTTCTTGATTTATGTAAGGCGTTCGATACCATGGACCATGACGTGCTATTGGTTACCCTTCACAATATTGGATTGGATGCACTATCCCTGAAATGGTTTTCTAGTTACCTGTCAGAACGTATGCAGCAAGTCAAAGCAGTGGGTGATCTTTCTCCGCTGTAACCGATCAGCAGATGAGTGCTGCAGGGCTCCATTTTGGGACCCTTAGTTTTTGCATTATATATTAATAATATTGACCATGGAATCTAGTCAGCCAGCATCCACCTTTTTGCTGATGACACAGTCCCCTACATCACCAGGCCTACTCCTGAGAGTTCATGTATGGACCTGCAGTCAGATTTCAATATAATACAATGCAACCTCCTTAACCAAAAATTACTCCTAAACGAAAAAAAAAAAAACAAAAGCCATGCTTCTGTCTCTGTTTGTTACGGCCTCAAATCCCTTGAAATCTGGCCCAGTGCCACCTATCACCACATAGCTTGGTGAATCACTGGATTATGTTGTGAAATTCAAATACCTAGGGGTATGGATTGAAAAAAGACTCTTCTTCACCAAGCATGTAGAGAAACTCTCAAAATAACTGAAGTAAAGGCTTGGCCTATTCTATAGAATTAAACATCTTCTTACCCAAGAGGCTAGGAAGAGGCTGGTACAATCCACCTTCCTAGCTCTCTTGGACTATGCTGACTTGCACTATGATCAAGTTCCAGGGTCAGCACTATCAAAGCTCGACATCTTGTACCACAGAGCTCTACACTTCATCACTGGAGCAGCTTACACCACCCATCATTGTGCACTTTATTCCCTGGTGGGTTGGACATCACTTGCATTCAGGAGACAAAGGAATGCTATACTCTGGACCTACAGAGCTATTGTTAAGGAACTTCCTCTCTACATATCTGACTGTCTACCCCTCTGCACCTTAGGCAATTACGCCCTGAGAAGTTACTCTTACATCTCACTATATGTACCTATGGTCAGTTCCCATTTTGGTAGAGCTTCCTTCAGCTACGTGCTGCCCCAGCTATGGAATAAAATACAAAAAACGTTAAAACCAGTTAACCCAATTAGTCTTGTGGAGTTCAAATCACTTTACTTGAGATCCTTCTCTGAACCCTGTAAATGTTTTCTGTGCACTGCTGCCACTACTACGAACTTACAAACATATGAAATTTGCCAGCAGATAAAGCCCTAGAGGTCTATCAAGTCTGCTTGAATGTGCAGCTAGCACCCCTTATTCTGCAGCTGCCTCTCCCTTCTACCCTTCCCCTCCATTGACCCTCCCCCTTGTCCTGTCCGATCCCCCTTTGAAGCAGTCCACTGTTCTACTGGATACCACTTCTGCAGGTAACACATTCCACCCAGCTACCACCCACTCAGTGAAAAAGTGTCTCCTCATCTCCCTCCTGAACCTTCCTCGCTCCAGTCTCATATCATGGCCCCTGGTGTCCCTCCCTTCCCTTACTTTGAACAGCCTCTCTGTACCTGTCTTGTTTATTCCTTTCATGTACTTAAAGGTTTCAATCATGTCCCCGTCCCTCCTCTCCTCCATCGAGTACATGTTCAACTCCCTCAGCCTTCTCTCCTATGATAAGTCCCCCAGCCCCTTGATCATCTTTGTCACCCTGCGCTGCACCCCCTCTAGTAACTTAATGTCCCTCTTCAGATATGGGTGCCAGTACTGCATGCAGTACTCCAGGAGGCAGAATCACCTCCTCCCTCCTCAAGGATATACCCCTTGCAATGCAACCCAGCATTTTGTTGGCCTTTGCAGCTGCCTTCCTACATTCTGCCGAGTTTTCATTGACCCTGTAATGTGCACCCCCAGATCCTTATCCTCCTTTGTCTGGGCTAGCTGCACTCCCCCCAGCTGGTAACTCCTCCTTGGGTTCTTCACCCCAAAATACAGCACTTTGCCCTTTTTGGCATTAAGCCCAGTTGCCATGTGTCTGACCAGGTTTCAAGCCTTGCCAGATCATCCTGCAACCTCTACCATCCCCTTAGGTTGTCCACCACCACTCCCATCTTGGTATCATGAGCAAACAGACTGATCTTGCTCTTGATGTCCAATGATATGTTTGCAATGAATATCCCAAACAACACTGGTCCCAACTCTGAGCCCTGATGAACACCGCTTGTCACTACCCTTGAGTATGAGAGCTCCCCACCACCATCCCCCTCTGTTGCCTTCCCTGAAGCCAGTTCCCTACCCATCTCATCATCTTTGCACCTGCTCCTGTGCCTTCTAACTTACTTCCCAGCTTTCCATGCAGCACCGAGTCAAATGCCTTACTGAAGTCCAGATACAGGACATCCACTGCATGGCCCCTGTCCATACCCATGGCCCATGTACTGTGATACTTGTAGCTCTCATCCTTCCTCCTACCCTCATCCCTCCATTCTCATTATTTGTGCCTCCTTAATTTCTATCATTCTTCCTAGCAGGCTGACTCCTATATTGCCACATTGCTTATATTAAAGCAGCAGTACTACGAAATCAGGAAGTGAGGTATCAAAATTCTGTTTTTCAGCTGTAGGCATGTGGCCAAAGTTCCCAGTTTCCATACCTGTAAATGTTTTTTTCAGTCATCATTAGTTTTTTAGATATTTGCAATTTATTTGAATTGTTGTAGTGCTACAACAAATATGGCAGTTGACTAATTTTCAGCTGCGCTTTTCCTACAGGTCACTCACATCCTTTGACAACAGCAGAGGGATCCTCTGCTGACCATTCCCCAATGTCCCTGCAAGTCATACACATGCGCAGTTGGCAGCAGAGGGGGTTCCAGTGCAACATGCTTAGTGGCAGAAATGTAAACAAAAGCAGAGAGTAACTGAGCAAATTACTCTGCGATAGTACAATGCTGGTGAGAAAGAGTACCAGGTATATGATTAGCAGGGCACAGGGAATAAACTGTCAAAAAAGTGCAATTTTTTTTTTTGTAGTACTGCTGCTTTAAGAACTGTTGTTTTACATGTATATTTATTGTATATAATTGTTCTGTTGTACTCAGAGTTGTTGTATTACACTTTGCCTTAACATGTTTCAGGTTGTCTGTCTTATTCTGTTGTGCTGTCTTGTGTTATTGTTGATCTATTAAATCACTTATGTGTGCTACCCAGGCCCACCTTGCAAATGAGCTCACTCAATGGTGTTCCACCTGGTTAAATAAAGATTGGTTGATTGATTGACTGACAGTTCAAGACTGTGCATCCTTCCCAGCTCCAAGTTCAGTTTTGCAATCCCGCTGTATGTAAAGTAGCAATCTACAAAAGGATCAGCAGTAGTGCAAGCCCCTTGTTGATTCAAACAAGCAAAAAACAGTGTAAAATTAAAAGTAAGGCCCACTTCCCTCAGAGTTCGAGCAAGATTGTGCATCTCCTATATCCCTCCCCCTCATCCATCCTCTATTGCATCATCCTGTCAGTCACAAGGGTCAATCTCCCTTTGTCCCTTTGACCCAAGAAGCTAACCAAAACCAGTTCACAGTCTAATACAAGAATCCCCAGACAATAGGTGCAAGAAGAATTAATCAGGCAAAAAAACAATATCATTTAAACAAAATAAGAAAAGCCAATGAACACCAAAAATTCTGGTCCTGTATACCTGACTTAAAAGATCCAGTTAAATCAGGGGACTTGATTCAAGGAACTACCTTAATAGAGAGCCCAGTTGAAGTAGTAAATATTTTTAATCATTACTTATCTGACCTTCCAGACCTAAACATTTCAAAGCCAATGGATAAAACAGATGATATTTCAATAACTAAGATATTAGCTGATGGGAAAATCAAAAGGATGAATGAAGAAAAGAGTCAGAAATTACCCAGCTTTGTATTTAAAAACTTAACCATCAAAGAGGTGGAGGAAGAATTACAAAATCTGGATGGAACAAAATCAGGGGGGCTTGATGGTTTAGAAGCCAAATTTCTGAAAATGGGATCTAATCTGTTGGCACCAGTTATTACTTATTTTTTTTAACTTGAGCATTAACAGCTCAGAAGTCCCTGAAATCTGGAAGGTAGGGAAGATAATACCAATTTTCAAAGGGGGTGACAGATCTTGTGCCAACAAATTATAGACCAATAGCTTTACTTCCGGTATTACCTAAGGTACTTGAAAAAAGAGTCCATTACCAGTTAGCTCAGTATTTAGAACAAAATATGCTTCTGACAGAGTACCAACATGGATTCAGAGCCGGAAAGTCCACGAACACCTCCCTAGTGGATTTTAACAACTTAGTGACTTCCTCCCTTAATTTAGGGAGGAACAGTGGTGTTCGTGGACCTTAGTAAGGCATTCGATTTGGTATAGCACCAGGAGTTATTGGTAAGGTTAGAAGAGCTGGGAGTTCAAGAAGAACCACTCAGATGGTTTGTCATATCTGTCAAACCAAAGGTAGTGCGTCTATAGTGGGACTGCCATTTCAGATCTAATCAAAGTGAAAAGGGGAGTACCACAGGGTTCAATACTCGGAACCTTTTTATTTAATGTGTACGTAAACAATCTGCCACAAGTGTTGAAACATTGTGAGACGTGGCTGTATGTAGATGACACCATACTGGTGGTCTCTGCAGACAATATAGAGGATCTGGAAGGACAGCTTCAGGAGGACCTACTGTCATTGGAAAAATGGATAAGGGACTCAAGTCTGCTCATGAATGCAAAAAAAACAGAGCATGGTGTTTTCACTGAGACAGATAGACAGGAACAGAAAAGAATTACGGTTAAATTTACAAAATGGGGTACCAATTCATAATACATATTCCTATAAATATTTAGCTGTACAGGTGGATTATAGGTTGACATATGTAAACCATATTCAATTACAAATTCAGAAAGTCAGTCAGAGACTGGGGGCCATGAGAAGGGTATCGGGCTCACTTACTTTGGAAGTGAGGAAAAAATTAGTAAAACAATTGTTGATTCCTGTTCTTGAATACGGTTCATTTTTATACATGCATTCCACGCAAAATATGCTAATGAAACTGGATCGTGTTTATTATAGATTAGGAAGATTTATTTAGAATAGTGCCCATGGCACTCATCGTTGTGTAGTTTTCTCCCAGTTTAGGCTGGTTAACACCAAGAAACCAGAGGGAATATTTATGGTTAATTTTCTGCCATCAGATCATGTTTTCAAGTAATAGCCATCCTTTAGCTAAGTATGTGGAAGTTCGTGCAAAAAGTTGCCAAACAGTAAGATTGAGGTCATCATCACAAAGGATACCTCTGCAGAGATCTAATAATAGATTTGGGTATTATACTTTACAGAATAGCATGGCAGCTTATTGGAATAAACTTCCACATAAGTTAAAAATGGTTAGTGACAAGAACATGTTTAAAAGACAGTTAGATTCATATTTGAGTACAAACTGTTGCTGTTTTAGATAGATTTTATGGAATGTTTCTACATATTTTTGTATGTTCCTATCTGTAACACAGAACATTGTTGTAAATGGGCAGTTTTGCCCAACAATTGTTCCCTGTGTAAAAATAAACTTTTAACAAACAAACAAACATTTAAACTCTACCCCACTTACTGTGCTCCAGTCTGCTTCACTCATCTCCACTCCTCTCAAAATGTTACTGCCTGGCATTTACATGTGCAAGCCTGTAGATTGCTGCAGGGTCAGTTCCGATGTTGGACTGAACTTTTTTATGATGTGATCCATATTTCTGACTGCTTTGCATGAGGTAGAGAATAAGAACAGCCAAAAGAAGGATGTATGTCATTAAATCCTTACACTTGAAATCATGTGAACAGAGGTACTGAATATTTGCCTATATGCTGCACTTGTTTGGGGAAAACACAACATAAGTGACTGACCTGTGCACAATTTTGATATATTGGGTTGGTGGTCACACTGTAGCACAAAATATGCTAGAGACTGTGGCCCAGATATTCAAAGGGGTTGTGCCTGGCACAACAGAGTTGCGTCCCGGTGGGATATTGAAAAGGCTGCCCAGTGCAGCACAACTTCAGATGTGCTGGGGCGCAATGTAATGGTATGAAGTGCAGATGCAGGGGGTGTGCCCATGCATATGAGGCACATCCCGATATTCAGCCCAGGATGTGCAGCGTATATGCTGGCGCAACCCTGCATTGTGCCACATGGGGGTGCTCAAAGTTGAGTCCTTGCAGAGTAGGAACAACTCCTGGCCACTCAAAGGCGGGCTGCAGTATTGCATGGCACAACACAGCAGCCCAGCCATGGGTGGTCACCTGCCAACCCAGAACACCATCCAAAAGCACACACTAAACCCGGACCCCCCCCTCATAGCGGCGATCGCACAGTAAATGTTTAAAAAGAAATCCCTGAAAGTCTAGTGGCCCCCCCCAGTCCCCAATTCCCCGATATATATAATACATGACCATCCCTGGTGGTGTAGTGGTCCCCCCTCCTGCCCGAGTCCCCAATTCTCTGATATACGTACATATGACCATCCCTGGTGGTCTAGTGGAACCCCCACCCATTGCCGTGATCACAGAAAATGTAAATTAAAACATTCCTGGTAGTCCAGTGGTCCCCCCACCCTCCCGATGCCCGATGGATGTTTAAATATACAGTCCCTGGTGGTCTAGTGGACCCCCCTCCTCCCAGGTCCCTGATTGTGGTAAATCACCTACACATAAATCCCGGTGATCCAGTGGGACCCCCACCCCTCCCACCCACACAGAACCCCTTGCCCACCCGCCCCCGTCATGGGTGGGCAGCTACATCTCGCCCGCATACTACCTGGCCGCCTGTTGAATGACAGGAACAGTATGGGCTGTAAGCCCATTGATCCCCTCTGTGGACCAATGAGCTTGCAGGTCATACTGTACTAGACAGTCCCAAATATGTGAATGATTCATTTAAGCACTTGATTTGTGGACCAATGGGCTTGCTGGACATACTGTACTAGACAGTCCCAAATATGTGAATGATTCGTTCAAGCACTTGTCTATTTTAAGGATTAATTCATTGCCACCTGGAATGCCTTTGCTCCTTTCAGATGGACCAGAGTCTGTGGGCTTCACCTCCCCTGGATCATCCCCAAACTACTGGCCTGCTTCAGGGAGTGTGATCGGGCCTGCAGAAAACACAAATCTACTAAACATCCAAATGACTACGCCAAGTACAGCATGCTATGCAATTCATGTACCAAAGCTACTAGACTGGCTACGTCTGATTATTTCAACTCCTCATTCCTGACTAACACTAACTCTCCATCTAAATTCTGGAGGGTAGTTCATGCCCTGTTCTCTCCCCCCTCCCCCTAAAGTTCTCAAAATAAATAACTCCTTAGTTTCCGACCCTGGCTCCGTGGCCAATGAATTTAATGCCTACTACACCTTGTGTGCCACGTCTCTTCTAAATTCCCTCTCCCCATTGCCACCTACTAACTTCAGCCCTTCAGCCAGTGCCTACCCTTCCCCATTTTCCTTTTCTACTATCTCCTCTGATGAAGCTCTTAATGCTCTCCTATCCCTCAACCCCTCTAAAGGCTCCTCACCAGATGAGCTTGATCCTAAACTTCTCTACCTTTCAGCTCCTGCAATTGCTTATCCTATCTCCCTAATCCTTAACCTGTCCTTTATTTCTGCCCAAGTACCCTCATCCTGGAAACATGCTGTAGTCCTTCCTCTCCCCAAGGGTGGTGACACATCCACTCCTGGCAACTATCGCCCCATTTCCCTCCTTCCTACCCTTGCCAAACTTCAAGAACATTTAGTTCTCTCTCAACTACTACCCTTCCTCTCTGATTCCTCCTTCTTCACCCCCTTCCAATCTGTTTTTTGGAAGAACCACTCAACAACCACCTCCTTCCTCAGGCTTACTGACTCCATCCTTTCAAGGAAGGACGATGGCCTGATCACCTTGGCCATCTTTGTCGACCTAGCCAAAGCTTTTGACACTGTTTCCCCATCCCCTGCTTCTTGAGTCACTCTTCTCAGCTGGCCTTGCTCAGTCAGCCACCAACTGGTTTAAAACCTACCTCATTGGCAGGACCCAGTCAGTGAGAATCCTTGATTCCATCTCCCCTCCACTCCCCATTAACACTGATGTCCCTCAGGGCTCAGTGCTTGGTTCCCTACTCTTCTCCATTTTCCTTAAAGATCTCCCCCACAGACTGATCATCCTCTTCTATCCACATGTACGCTGACGATACTGTTTTGTACAGTTCCAGCAAAAACCCTGCTGCTGTGCAGAACAGCTTACAGCATGGCTTCAACTAAGTTCAGCTCTGGTTTGCTTCTCACCAGCTTTTTCTAGACACCAAGAAGACAGTCTCAATGACCTTTGGCACCAGGCAGAGACTCTCTAGGCTCCCGGCTCTACCCACCCTCCACACCCTTGATGGGACCATCTTTGAGGACACCTCCTCATTTAGATATCTGGGAGTTTGGCTGGACCAGCACCTCAACTTCCCTGCGCATATTGGTGCTCTGTACAGGAATTGTAGTTGCATCCTGCTGACTGTGAGGCACGAAATTGTCCAGAAGATGATTTTCCCCATCTTTGACTACTGTGACGTAGTCTATGGTGCTGCTCCCAAATCTTCTCTGACCAGGTTGGACACTCTCTTTAACTCCTTCTGCCACTTTGCTATCGACTCCCCTTCTCGCTCCCACCATTGTGAACTCGATCGCTCTCTAACCTTCCTTCCACTATCGTACAGCCACATCTCTCACTGTGCCAAACTAACCTCCAAATTCTGGTTCGGGGGCTCCCCTCTTGTCTCTCACCCTCTCTCTCCACTCTAACTACCCCCACCCACTCTCTCAGATCAAATAACGCCCGCACCTTGATGGTCCTTTGCCGCTGACTAACATGATGACGAGGTGCTAGAGAGAGCGTGGGGGCGTGCTCCATTATAGTCAATAGGTGGTGACTTTCTGATCAGTTTTTATGTTTGCTTGCACACATGTGCAAGAAAATTAGTGCTATGATCCGAAAATGCAGTGCCGTACAGTTGCAAGGGAGAGCTACGCATCAGTGAGCAGCGATAAGATATGCCTGCTTATGCGCACTCCCGCCAACACACACGCACACACACACACTGCGTGCTCGTGCTTCCCCCCCACGCACACACAGTATAGCTGACGGAGTGCCCAATCCCGTTGGCTGTGCTGCCTCCCCAACAGGTTCAGATGCCACGCTGGGTGCCCACCCCAGGCGTGGCAACTGTATAGCGATGGGAAGTGCCCAATCCCCATCAGCTCCACTGCCCCCAAACTATAGGGTGCCATGCTGAGCCCACCCCAAGCGTGGCAACAGATCATGCTTGGTCTGACGGAAGTGCCCAATCCCCTTTGGCTCACGGACCCCCAAACAGCCTTCCTTGTGCCACGCTGGGAGCCCACCCCAGTGTGGCAAACATCCCACGCCATCTAAGTTTTTAAAAAAAAAAAGAAACCTGAAAGAAAAAAGCCTTCCCTCGCTGAGTGTCCTGACCCAATCTCCCCCCACCCTCTGCACACCCTACCTCCCCACACCCCCACCTCACGCCATACTTACCTTCTGAGCACGGCGCGACGATCTTCGGTGGACCGGGAACATGTCTGCACTCTTCAAAGCTGACCGCGAACTGAGGAAATCCCGGTAAGCTGTATAATGCAATAAATAGGGTTTTTTCAACTTTAATGTATATCTCAGACATTTTTTGGAATTTTAGCACCAAATTTTCAACATGGGGTTTTTGGGACCCCTTCTCATGAATTCTCTCACTGTCATGGTGTTAATCGGGCCCAAAGGGTGATTTTGCAGTCACTGCACGAAATCACCTTTCAGGACCGATTAATGAAATGACAGTGTCACAATTCATGAGGTAGGCTCCCAAAAACCCTAAGTTGAAACTTTGGTGAAAAAATTCCCAAAAATGACTGTTTTACAAGCATGCATTGCGCTGTTCCTACGCACACTCGTAAGTTTGCAAATTTTCAATATGTTCACTCCAGATTTTCAGCATTGCTATTTTACCACACCTCCTTATGAGCAGTACAGCTGTCATTTCTCACATCTTGCCAAAAATGTGTTTCCACGCATGTAGCGCACAATGGCGCAGTCGGTGTGCGAAATCAATGTTTCAGACAGATTAAAAAGATCACAGTGACACTGTTCATGAGCAGAGGTGTTGAAATGGCTATGTTAAAAATTTGGTGAAAACATTCAAAAATGACTGCTTCCACGAACATGCGTTGCGCTGTTCTCACGATGCGGCTCCTTAAGTTGGCGAATTTTCAATATTTTCACTCCAGATTTTCAACATTGCCATTTTACCACTCTTTCTTATGAGCAGTACAGCTGTCATTTTTCACATCTCACCCAAAACGTGTTTCCTCCCATGTAGCACACAATGGCGTAGTCGGTGTGCAAAATCAATGTTCGGGACAGATTAAGAAAATCACAGTGATACTGCTCATGAGCAGAGGTGTTAAAATGACTATGGTAAAAATTTGGTGAATAAAGTCCATAAAATGACTGTGTTATGAGCGACCATTGCGAAGTTTCCACACAGCCTCGTAACTTCATGGATTTCTAATATTTTCAGTTCAGATTTTCACCACTGGAATTTTTCCACACTTCCTTATGAACAGTATAGCTGTCATTTTTCACACCACAGCCGAAATGTGTTTTCGCACTTCCAGTGCAGAAATGAGTGGTCGCTGCGGGAAATCACTGTTCAGGATAGATTAAGAAAATCACAGTGACACTGTTCATGAACGGAGCTTCCAAAATCCCTGTGTTGACAATCTGCTGTAAAAATTCCCCAAACTAATTGCATTAGGGGTGTGCATTGTGCATTTTCTGCGGACGCTTGTGACTTCACCAGTTTGTTTAATATTTTCAGTGCAGAATTTCAACAATGCCATTTTTTGTACCTCCCCATGAACAGTACAGCTGTCATTTTTAACATCCTGTTCAAAATGTGTTTTCGCACCTGTGGTGCCAAATGGCGTAGTCGCTGTGCGAAATCAGCTTTTGGCTAACAAACTGATATTGCCACTCTTCATAAGGTGGGGTTACAAAAATCCCATGTTGAAAATTTGGAGTGAAAATGCCAATGAACACCTGAGGCATTAGGGTTTCTGACCATAACGCCCCAGCCTGTAGAGATTGACAGGCATCAGGGATGTGACTTGAGATTCTCGCCTATAATGCTCATACCATTCCACACCCTTCAGCCAGTGTGAGACATCGAGGTGTGCCTTGGACTCTTCGGCCCTAAAGTTCATCCCATTCTTCTATACAGGACCCATCTCACTGTATTTCCTGATGGAATGGGGTGAGCATAAGGGCCGAAGACCCCAAGGCACTTGTCAGTGTCTGCAGAGTAGGGTGTGGTGAAATGGCGTGGCCGTTGTGCCTTACGCTGGTAAGGTGGGGTTGGCTTCATTTCAATACTTCACTGCCATTCCTATTATGCAGCTCTGTAACTCCTACACTACCAATGCCAATGCCAGCAAGCAAACATCCGGCATTGACAAATGCTTGTTAATATTATAATGGCCACTTGGTAATTAAACATGGGCACTGGTTGACTAACAAGAACCTTGTTAGTCGACCAGTGTCCACGTTTAATTATCAAGTGGCCATTATAATATTAAAAAAAGATCAGAAAATCGCCACCCAATGACTATAATGGAGAACACCCCCATGCTCTTCCTAGCACCTCGTCATCACTTTAGTGAGAGTGGGGGCTGGGCGTGGGTGGCACTTGGAACCGGGAAGTCCTAGGGACCCAGGGTGTTGAATTTTACAAGCGTTACCATTTTTTTATCTTGTGGATTATTTGTTGGTATTTTAACAATACCTGCATACTATGGAGGTAAGGCACCTATATATCAGGTGCAGGGGCTGAGATTGGTAATTTGCTTTACTATGATTAGGATGAACTTTCCACACAATTCTTCTGGGACCATTTCCACAGATAGTAATCTGCTCATAGTGGGTTGTGTAGATGCCATCTGCCCAATCCTAGCTGAAATTGTACGGAGATCCTTGGAAAGGGGAATCTCTGCTGTTCACTTCCCTCCCAACTTGTACCTTGCCCATGTACTGGTCTCAACCCCTCTTGAATCCTCCCACTGATTCCATTGTCATCACCTCCTCTGGTAGCACATTCCAAGGTAAAACCACCCTCTCCGTGAAGTAGTGTCTCTTCACTTCTCCTTTGAACTTCCCCTCTACTAGTTTAAAGTTGTGGCCCCTCACAGTCCCATCCCCCTTCAGTTTGAGCAAACCCTCCATGTTTACCCTATTGATCCCCTTCAAATATTTAAAGACCTCTATCTCCAGACTTGTATGATACCTTTTTTTCTCCATTTTGAGTCAGCTTTTCCACTTGTTTATTACAGTTGAATTAACAAAAGGATCCCATACAAAAAAAAATAGGCCTAATGCTCAACTGACTCAAATCACTAATAATAATTGTTCAACTTGCTTGGGGGTCGGTGGGGCGAGGAAGGATTGAGAGTCCGAAGACAGCTCTCCTTCATCGGGGGAGGAGGGATCATGTGGCGCATTGTAGACTGACACCCAGCAGTGGCTGACTGTCAGCACAAGCGTGCCACCATAAACTGAGAGGGCCCACATCCAGGGCATTAGGCTGCCTCCACGGAGGCAGAGATAGATGCTCTACCCCCATTGCCTGGTCATGGGCCTGGGGGAATAGCAGCACAAAAAACTCAGGAGCCAACAGGGTCCATGATGACCCCACTACCGGGTTAGAGAACGAGTCCCTCCAAGGGAGGGATCAGAGCTCCCTGTCGGTATCCCCCCCACGGCCCCACAAAAAATAATTATAAATAAATAATTGTTCAACTATTCATTAGTTTTTCTTTGGTTGAAATTTTCACATGTAAATGAGTTAGTTGCTAACCCCTTGTAGAACAACTAAATTCTAACTAATTCTTAATCCTTTCAGCAGTTTGGCATTTATTAATCTGTCTCCTACTTATGAATTAACAAATCCTTACTTTTTTTGTGAACAATTTTTCTGTTCCGGTGGACCAGGGCATTTCTCGGGAGTACCCTCTCAACAGATGCCTCTACTCAAAGCCTGAAACCACCCTCCCAGAAGTCCCTGCCCCAAACCCACCTACTTCCTCAGCTCCCTGAATCACCCCTGGGGGAGGTCAAGCCCCACCTACCTGGCAGCCTGTCTGAAATTAAATGAGTGGTCCTGGGTAGGGGCCGGTGGAGGATTGGTCCGGCTGTAGAATGTGGGTGCCAGTCCCAGGAGTCCCTGTCGCCTCCCTGGTCCTCTGGTATTTTTCAGCTTTGTTGTTGCCCCCTCTGAGCATGGACATTCAATGATGTCAGCGCACCTGCATGCTGTTGTCCACTGCCGCCCCACCCCCAACACTGCTGTGGCATTGCTTCCTGCAGGGTCCCCAATCTCTATTAGGGGCTGCTAGGGAGCGTGGCATACCCCGATACCCACCCCGGGAGAGGGCAGCAGTCCTCCAGATGCTCAATCCCCTCCTTCCCCTGCCGACCCCCGACAACCCGAGTCCATTTCCATACCTGTGTTGCTGGCATGTCGCGAGGTGTAGCGTCCAGCAACTCAACCCTCAGCACCATCAAATCCTTATTAATTGAATATTGGTTTGCCAGTTGTTTATTATTAGTTGAGATTATGTAATGGTTCAGTTATTTCCAATTAACACTCAACTTGTTTAGCATTAGTTGATAATTACACCTATTCCATATGTACAGTGCATGCTTATTAGTTAAGAATAACTAATTTGTCACTGTTTACCAAAATGCATTCTGCATCAGAATGACACAGAACTGCACTACCCTCTCTCTCACAGTCATGCACTCGATTGCAGTAGAGAGAGACCCCTATTCCTGTGAACAATCTATGGAGCTGGTAGACACAATTTGCTCCACAGCATGTACTGTATCTGGATTCACTGAAATAATTCTGGATCTGCAGGGGTTTGAGTGCTGTGCATTCCCAAAACTTCAAGTTAATTAAAATTGCTGAAAAAAAGTGTATTTTTGTAGTGAATATTATAAACATAGAAGCTATTGGCAGAAAAGGACTTTCTGGCCCACCTAGTCTGCCCTAAAGCCCCTACCTTCTGTGCCACCATAGACCCTAATTGATCTCTGGCCTTCCCCCTCCCCCGGCCTTGATACTTAGGTCCCCTTGTGTCTATCCCATGCATGTTTAAACCTGTTACCATTTCAGTACCCACCACCTCTGCTGGGAGGCTGTTTGAGGTGCCAACCACCTTTTCTGTAAAGAAATATTTCCTCATATTCCCTCTAAGTCTCCCCCCTTCCAGTTTCATATTGCCCCCTTGTCCTTGAGCATCTCTTTCTGTGCAATATGCCAGTCTCCTGTACCTTATTGATACCCTTGAGGTATTTGAATGTTTCCATCATGTCTCCCCTCTCTCTCCTTTCCTACAATGTTGCCCGTGGGTCCCACATCCCTTGCACCCTCATGCACACACCAATGGCAGATGTTTTATTATTACTGTAATATTGTTGTATTGCACTAATATGTAGTAATGGGTATCCACTGTACAAGCATGGGTACTAGGGATCATGTTTGCTAAGTGTATACATTATACAGTATGCATTTATTTTACAGCATTATTTCTTAGTTTTCTATTAGATGTAATGTTCATTTGCTTATATGAGGCATACGTGCTTTGGGCCTAACCGTATCATTTTACCAACGTATTCTTGTACACATGTATTTCTGCTGACACTGCTTTGCACCATAATGAACTTGCACCTGCTACAACTTCTGTGCCGTCTTTGTTCTAACTAATGTTACATCTTATGTATAACGTAATATTTTTCTTCCTGCTGACTCTACATTTTCTATCCAGCAATGTAATGGTACCATTTGCTTCAGCCAATGAGAACTGTCATACCTTTTTCCTTATCTTACTATAAGAAGCATGGTTCTAGAAAGGTTTGCTGAGAATTGCTGCATCTAGACATAGGGGAACTTGTTTCTCCCAGTATTTGTTTTACTGCAGGTTGTAAGTCTGTGTTTTTGTAATAAACTTGTTTATTACATGATTTGCCACTGTCTGTCATTCCTTGCACTTGTTTATCTCTAACAAGAACCTGATGCTGGAGTCCTTTCACTACTTACATACTGGTGACCCAGATGGGATGAGATTAAACAAGGGGAGCTTCATCTTCAATTAATTTTGAAGGTCGAGCAGTGTAGTGCAATCTTCATTTTGCTACTTGAACCTGCTCGTACTTACAGTGGTAGCGGGCATAGCAGACCCACACCACCTTTGTTCTCAGCTGTGGCAGACCCACACCAAGTCACAGCGAACCTCCCGTGATGACTGATTGCCTACCAAGGACAGGAAAGCAGTAGGTGACTGCTCCAGGCTAATTTTCAAGTTTCCCACACGTGCTTGCTTTTATGTTGTTTGTCAGTGTGTCTATTCCCTACAGAGGGCTAATCAGACTTGTGCTGCACACAAGGTCAATAGAATATTCTGTACTAGGCATTTCTGCCCAATGCTGTACATGTGCTGCTCTACCAGCATTGGAGGCAAGTCAGCATTTGCTTGCCCTACACAGTCCTTTCTAACAAAAAGGCTGGATTTACAGACATTAGAAATGCCTCATATTAAATGTGAAATGCTGACAGACCTCCACTCATGCGGCGTAAGCAGCATCTTCATCATTCTAGCTATCCAGACACCTGAGATATCAGATGTTCTGCCTGTTGTTCAATTTGTGGCCAAAAAATCAGATATTTTGGAATGGAAAACTGTCCCATTTGATCTCAGAGGGCAAGTAGCCATTTCTTCTCAAATTGATATCTGGTAAGTGTTCTGATAGTTAACTCCCTATTTTTGTCTCCGACATTTTTTTTTTTTATGGTTCAAGAACCACTGCTTACCTTGGGTAAATGTTTAAAGCTGTTCTAATGTCATCTGCAACAGTTTGGGTATGATATATATGTGTTTATTCAATTGTTATTGCTATTCACTTTAGGATACATTCAGACTCAATGGTATATACTATGGTTGTTACGAGCATGCCTAATTATTGATGTGGTTATCAATGTTTCAGGGTCATTGTTAGCCATTGTTCTTGCTATCTGTAATATCGTGGGTTGTTGTAAAAGATTTTTGTAATAGTTAAAATCCTGTTGTTACAGCTGATTTCCTAGGCAGAAGTTGTTCAAGATGGCAACAAAATTGTTGATTGTTTGTGTAGACGAAGATGGATGGTGTTTGAGAAAGATGTGCTGGAAAATTCTTTGTTTACAAAGATTAATTGTTTACTAAAATGTGTACTGTATTGTGTTTAAAAGTGTGTTTATTATACTGGTCAATGTTAGTTTGGAATCGTGTACAATGGTTAATTTAACATTTCATTTTAACTAAAGTCTCATTTATGTTTTCCTTGAGAAGAGCAACTTATCCTCACACACCCACGTGTCTAACCACTCATGCCAGCTCCTCTGGGCTGACAGCTAAATTACTTAACCCTATTCCTGACTGTATTTAAATTTCTACAGTCACAGTTTGTGAAGCATAAACACATGTATATCCACCTTTCTTTACTCCTGGCATCATTGTGATGTCCCATTGCACTGTATTTCATGGTACAGGTAATTTTATCCCCCATTTCCATACTGAGTCATTTTATAATGCACTGCATTTTAATGGTCACTTGGTTCCATGATACAGTACTATAACTGTGTTAATTCACATCCTATGTATTAATTTTTGTTCTCTCACAAAAGGTATGTACTGTACCTTAGTGCAGCTCAGTACTTGACTGCACTACTGTTTCAAACCTGAATGGCTGTGTTTCATTCCCAACAGCCATCATTTTCATAATGTGTGACCTTTGGCAAGTAACTTGACCTTCTTGTGTTTCAACATTCTCTGTCACTACCAGTTCAAACTTGGTGTGTGAACCTATCTAAAGCACCCATTTCCACACAAAATGTGTGTTTTCATGGAAACACACCAAGGATGAACCCTACAGTTTTACATTTTTTTTATATAGTGCTTGCAGTCTGTCTGAGCAAAAAGGACAGACATTTTTTTCCTCTGGGCTTGCAGCCAACACAGCCAATGCCCAAGGAATTTCTCCATGAAGGTTTGGTTGTAGCACAGCTTCTTTGTTCCTGAACAATATCATGTGATTCCCATATTACGCAAGGCACTTAAGGAAGGGGGGTTACTGACCACCCCCGTTATTTTTTTATGTATACAGTATACTGTTAAAAAGAAATATTGCAGCTGTTTTTAAAAGAGTTTACCATCTACAGTTAAAAACAACTTTTGTTTTTATGTGCGACCATGGTGTGATCATTTTTTTTTCTTTTAAAAATGCATTCTAAGATGTATGTATGTATGGTATTACCATCAATCCGGATCTTTTATCAACTCAGCTGACATTCTGTAATGCTTAGGATAAGGGAACCCAGGGATGCTTGGCTTCTTTTATCCTATCAAAATAATCTTGTTTTATTTTCAGGATTGTGTATTTTTTTTTTGTGGGTTTTTTTCTCTTTCTTTCTTTCTCCTAGGAAAAATAAAGTTCCTCATCTTCAGGTAATGTATAAAGCCACCTTTTCTAAAATAATTGCAATATAATTTTATTATAATTTAAAAAGTATATGCATTGGGCAAAGCACTGGGGCCACACCATTACCATTTATCCAGTGCACACCTTTTTAAGGCGCTGCATAACTGGCTACTAAAATTGGCAGGCTATTTCTGTTTCAGCATCCACACTACCACCAACGGCTCAACCCTTTTATTGCTACAGTGCTCAAGCTGCATCTTTTACCACAGTAAGAGCTTGGAGGGGGGGACCATAATACCCTTCCTTCCAGTGCAACACCCATAGAGGTTGCAAAGTATGTCACTTTCTTCCCATACAGGTAAATAAAACAAAATGTGTATTTGCTAATAACTATTTGTTAATTACAGGTTTTGAAAAGACCCAATGTATTCTAACAGTATAACCCAGCTCAGTTCAGCTGAGCTGGGAGGAGGGGATTATGTATGTATGTCCACATATTCATATCTTTTGATTGTCTTTTCAGCTTTTTTTTTTATTCTGTTCAGACAAATACAAACCAACTTTCTATAGCCTTACAGCAATGGATGCAATCATCTGCCTTCTATAAGCACAAAAAAGTTTCTATAATTTCAAAGTTCTAAAGCATTGTATACCCTGAAAAAGCCTTACAAGTTAACAAAAAAAACAGAGTGGTGGCTTGCTCAAATAATTCCTTCAACCAAAAGTAAGTAATTTTTACCAAGGACTGCAACTTGCAAACTTAAACTTTGTCCCACTCTCTGCAACTTATTCTATGGTCATGGTCAACACAAATGAATTCACAATGCTTTAAGATTCCTGGACTCTAAACTAAACTTGCAGTCTACTTTTGTTCTATTGTTTAAAATGTATTTTATGCATTATACTCAATACTGATATTGTTCTATTGCAAAACACGGTTATGTTTTATGTTTATGCTATTATGATTTGATATACATCTTGCTACACTTTATCAAGTGTGTATTCAGAAAACTGCTCCACATTTATGAATGTTTTTAATGCCCATAACCAAACCTAGATACTGGGGCCAGCATTGCTGACCCACCCCTACAATATGTTCCAAGCAAAACCCCAGACAAATGAATGCTCTGTTTGTCTTATCGCTTCCAGGTACCCGTGGAAAATAAAGTGCACTCTATGCACGTTTGTAATTTTAAATCTTAGCAATTATAATATGGCAGAATTTAGATTCTGCTCCAGAACCTATGCTTCAAGGTTCCATAGTAGGCCTTACCTCACTCAGTACTTTGGAGTATTTCACTATAGAGTGTGAAGAAGGTAGACCCTTTCACTTGTCACAGGTGCAATAGGCACTATTCTTAGTTGGCACAGGTCAACAATATATATATTTGTCCCACTATTGCATAGTGTAATGGGCATCTTGCCATAAACTATATGTTTTGAGTGTGTTATTATAATATTACAAGATTTTACAACACAGGCCTCAGGCCTGCCAGCAACACATAGACAGGGAAATCATGTTCATCACTGTCATAGCCTCTTCTGCCATTTGAAAGCAGGGTGTAACCATGACATTGTCATGGATTCACAAATGGTCAGATGGTATTATTGGACCTCGGCCTGCACCCCCAAGTGTGTGGTCGATGCCCCATTTTTATTTTTCTCTTTCTACAATTGTCAGAAATTTAGTCTCTGTCACACCACTCTTTACAAAACAAAAAGGTCATTGGTTTAACAGATTGTTATTTATTTGTTCTTAACTCAGTTTCTAACACACTTTACAAGTTTGCAGCTTTCCTCGGTGTGGCACACATAACATCTCCATGTACAACAGCAGCAACACTTTCATCTAAGCTGCCAAAACATTCATCTTTTTCCTAAAAAGAAAACAGCTGCCACAGCTTCAATGTCATTACCATATTTGTGCCTGACTGGCTCCATATAAGGACTACTACATCAAACAAAATATTATTACCTGTACAAGTGTAATGTTTTCAACAGAATTACACCTGTTTATAAACCTGTAAACCAGCTAAACAAGGTCCAACCCATTCAGACTCTACAATCAAGCCTATTGTGTCTGACTACTATTAAGCCAAGCCTGGGGTAGGGCCAATCACCTACCTTCAGCAAGAAAATTCTTCTTCAGTTGATCTTCAAGCAAGACATCCATTTTCTCCATTGCTGCTCTTTCCAAGCCTGGCTGACACTTTATACAGACTGATTATTACTTATAAACTGTTAATATTTGTGCCAGAGTGT
The DNA here is from genome assembly GCA_016271365.2 of Neoceratodus forsteri. Taxonomy (NCBI): domain Eukaryota; kingdom Metazoa; phylum Chordata; order Ceratodontiformes; family Ceratodontidae; genus Neoceratodus; species Neoceratodus forsteri. Next base: position 191,974,606 of record CM057458.1, read on the forward strand.
GATCAACTACCACAACACAAATGCTATGCCAGTGTGTGTGGATATTTCCTTAAAGGCCTTAATGCACAATCTAATGCACCCCTTGCCAGGGCATTTGCCAATCTAGCCATCCAGCAGCCAGCAACATAAACATTGACTTTCTTACTATAATGGTGTTTCATCTTTCAGTTACCATCTGCATTGCCCCATGTGCCTTGTGGGGTTACCACCTTTCTGCAAACAATGAACTTTACAGACTGTTATGCATATCAGCTTTCTCCACTATTCATATATGTTTTATAAGGACCTATCTGTCAAGAGACATTATCAACAGATTCTTCGGTCAAGCTTTAAGGGTGTGCCACACCTCAACACCAGGCAGCACCTACATTATCCACTCTCAAAGTGAATTCCATGAACTCTTCTTCATCAACAGATATTGTTATGTCATATTGTGTTATATGTGGTATCACATGTTAACATCTTTTCACATATTTCAGTTGTGCTGTTGACATCCCTGAGTTCTGCACTATGTTTTACAAACACACCATTTGTGCTCCATCTGTGACCACCCCTGCACCAACTCCTGAGCAGGCCCATTTTTGACAGTAACCCTGACTATCTGACTGCTTTTTACAAACTACATAAATTTTTGTCTTCATTTAGGTTTCAATCTGTGATTATCCATCACACATGTAACCCTGTTTTTTTATCATATATTATTAATACTAATGCTTTACTGTCTGTGGCATACTATCATGCAATATTATGATTAACATTCCTTTACAAGGCTCATGCTTCAGGCTTGTAAATGATTCCAGCTACTTCCCTATGGTTGTGTTGCCCCTTTTGATGCAACAAAGAGGGGAATGTCTCCCGTGGGTCCCACACGCCTTGCACCCTTATACACATGCCAATGACAGATGTTTTATTATTACTGTAATATTGCTGTATTGCATTAATATGTAGTAATGGGTATCCACTGTACAAACGTGGGTACTAGGGATCATGTTTGCTAAGTGTATACACTATACAGTATACATTTATTTTATGGCATTATTTCTTAGTTTTCTGTTACATGTAATGTTCATTTGCTTATATGAGGCAAACGTGCTTTGGGCCTAACCATATCTTTTTACCAAAGTATTCTTGTACACATGTATTTCTGCTGACACTGCTTTGCACCATAATGAACTTGCACCTGCTACAACTTCTGTGCCATCTTTTTTCTAACTAATGTTACGTCTTATGTATAACGTAATGCTTTTCTTCCTGCTGACTCTACATTTTCTATCCAGCAATGTAATGGTACCACTTGCTTCGGCCAATGAGAACTGTCATACCTTTTTCCTTATCTTATTATAAGAAGCATGGTTCTAGAAAGGTTTGCTGAGAATTGTTGCTTCTAGACATAGGGGAACTTGTTTCTCCCAGTATTTGTTTTCCTGCAGGTTGTAAGTCTGTGTTTTTGTAATAAACTTGTTTATTACATGATTTGCCACTGTCTGTCGTTCCTTCCACTGTTTATCTCTAACGAGAACCTGATGTTGGAGTCCTTTCACTACGTACAACAGTGAGTACATATTTAATTTTCTGAGTCTTCCCTCATAGGGCTTCTGATGCAGGCTATACACCCTTCTGGTTGCCCTTCTCTGTATCGCTCCCACCTGATCTATGTCCTTCCTGAGATTGGGCCTCCAGAACTGGACACAGTATTCCAGGTGTGGCCTCACCATTGATCTATAAATCTCTCTCTCTCTCTTTCTATAGATATATGTATATATACAATGCTTGTGAGGATAACGTTTGTCAAATATTTTTGATACCCACAGGATGGTGAGACCTAAGTTGAGAATTACATGTTTATCTGCACTGTAGGTCCCCAAGCCATGAAAAATGTATCTACACTGCAGGTTGTGATTGGCTGGAGCTAGTAGTGTGAGCTGCCTGTCACAAATGCAATCAGCAGGTCAGGCCTCTGCTCCCACAGCACAGTAATGTGAACAGGTAACAGACAGGGTAACCATCCTGTCTGCTTTTGGGTCTGAATCACCTTTGATCTTAAGTTCTGGGGGGATTCAAACTGTGAACCTTATGCTAATGTACCCAAATGTACAGGCTCAGATAATATTTTCTTCGGGGGGATGCAATATATCTTTTGCCTAAGCACACCTTACCAGGTATCCAAAATGTTGAGAATTACATGTTTATCTGCACTGTAGGTCCCCAAGCCATGAAAAATGTATCTACACTGCAGGTTGTGATTGGCTGGAGCTAGTAGTGTGAGCTGCCTGTCACAAATGCAATCAGCAGGTCAGGCCTCTGCTCCCACAGCACAGTAATGTGAACAGGTAACAGACAGGGTAACCATCCTGTCTGCTTTTGGGTCTGAATCACCTTTGATCTTAAGTTCTGGGGGGATTCAAACTGTGAACCTTATGCTAATGTACCCAAATGTACAGGCTCAGATAATATTTTCTTCGGGGGGATGCAATATATCTTTTGCCTAAGCACACCTTACCAGGTATCCAAAATGAACCCTTAAAACTTTATAAAAGAACTTCGGTATATTCTTACCTTTTCCCAGTTTAGTAACACCATCAAGCTTTTGAACAGTTTTTGTCAGTTTTAACCCTCCATACGTCACATGCAAAAAGAACTGGCAGACACACCAAGGTAGTCTTTTGAATAAAAATGTTACTAAAAGATGATAAAAGTATGAAAAATGTAAACACAGAACAATATATTAAAAAACATACAATCACTTAAAAGAACAAGGGCAAAGTACAACACAAAAACTCCTACCACAATAAATTTAGACTTTTTCTATCTAATGTAGTACCTCCAAGTGCCTATAGTTAGATCAGAGAGCCAACAGCTCTGTCTCTCTAGCGTCCCAAGATGGAATATGACAACAAGTTCAGACACAGTATTCAGTTTAAAACTCTGTGTCCCAACACCCCTTCTATGAGTCATCTAGCTCCTCCTTTTAGAACCAAAAAAATACAAACATGATAATTCCTGTCAGGAGATATTTTAAATACTGTGACTTCAGTAAAAGCTCATTTCCCAAATTATGAGTCATTTTGATCTACCAGTTCCCTTGAAGTTTTACAACCCTGCAATCCCTCATCTAAGTATGAGATAGCTGGCAGGATCAACTTTATGATGTCATGTTTCTGACGTCATAAGATGTTCATTTTAGATTCCCAGCTTCAGAGCAGCAACAGGTCATAAAACAGGGGGGTCTGTTGTTGTCATGGACACTGCGAAATATGTGCAGGAAGTCCATCGTCAACTGTCTAATGATAAGTTCTATGTGAGATTGAATAAGGACCCTACATTTTCTATACAGAAAGAGATTATAGATGTTGTTGATAGTGCTAGTAGAAGGAACATTATTGATGCTAAAATTGCTATTTTTTTGAAAGTAAAATCTCCAATCCATAGTACTATATATGTATTGCCTAAAGTACATAAAACAATGGTGGACCCACCTGGGAGACCGATTGTCTCTGGTATAGGGTCAGTAATAGAGCCTTTGTCCCAATATGTGGACACATTTATAAGGGAGCCTGTTAAGTGCATACCTTCATATATTAAGGACACTACTGATGTGTTGAACATCCTAAAAGATGTGAGAATGGAAAGAGATTGGGTTTTGTGCACTATGGATATTGATTCCCTGTATACAAACATTCCACATATTGAAGGACTAGATGCATTACGGCAATGTTTAGGCAATAATCATGAGTTAAATATGGAATTGAGAGAATTTATTGTTACTTGTGCGAGGATAGTACTTGAATGTAATGTATTCTTGTTTCAGCATGTGTTTTATCGACAAATTAAGGGTACGGCAATGGGAGCTACTTTTGCCCCTAATTATGCAAATATTTATCTGGGAGTCTGGGAGCAAGATATAGTATTATCTCAACATGAAAATCCCTTTTTTGGTAAAATTGTTCTGTGGAAGCGCTTTATTGACGACATCTTATTGCTTTGGTCTGGCACTATGGAACAACTTAAAGAATTTGTGTTATTTTAGAACTAACAAATCCAAATTTGAGGTTTAAAATGGACAGTAGCACCGTGAGTGTACATTTTTGGATTTAAATATAACCCTGATGCCAGATGGTACACTTGGAACGGATCTGTTTAGAAAAGACAGCGACAGGAATACAATATTATTACCTCAGGTTGCCATCCTAGACATATTGTGGAAAATATTCCAGATGCACAGTTTTTGAGAATTAGAAGAAATTGCTCTGATACAGAAGATTATAAGATTAGGGCATCTGAAATGGAGACACGATTTCTCGAGAGGGGCTATAAGCCAGAAAAAATTCAACAGGCTAATAAAATGGCTCTTGAAAAAAACAGGGAAGGGCTTATGAGATATAAAACAAAAAAGCAAGTAGATGATAGTGGTATTTTGAATTTCGTGAGTACATATACTAAAAAATCAGGACAAGTGAGAGATATTTTACGAAAGCATTGGAGTATATTGCAGACTGAACCATTATTGACACCATGGGTACAGACGATGCCACGTATGGTATATAGACGTGCTAGTAATTTAAGGGATAGACTAGTGAATAGTTTACAGCCCATGTTGAGAGTAGAAACGTGTTTTCCACCACCTTTGCCAAAAGGTACATTTAAATGTGGACATTGTAAGTTTTGTCCGGTGATAAAGAAGACTGACAGATTTTGTTCTCCAAAATCCCCAAAAGAATATAAAATTGAAGAGTTTATTAATTGTTCAACGGGGGGTATTGTGTATTTGGCAACATGTGTTTGTGGTGCATTTTATGTGGGTAAGACTAGTCGACCATTTAAGGTTCGGATTGGTGAACATTTGGGAGCAGTAAGAAACTTAGATTTGAAGAATGCACTAGCTAAACACATAGCAACACAGTCTGGAAATGGGGAACATGTTTTTTTTGTTTTATAGGTATAGAGAAAGTGACTGTTGGTGAAAGAGGGGGGGATCTAGACAATTTTCTATTAGAAAGGGAAGCTTTTTGGATTTTTACGCTAAAGGGTGTTGAAACACCAGGATTAAATGAGGGTATCTCTGTCTTACCGTTTTTAAAGAAAAGATAATAATGTGGTGGTTTTCCAATTTTCCAGTTTTTTAAATACACCTTTTTTCCCCTTATTTATAGTTTAGCATCATTATATGGATATGTTTAAATGGTAGAATACAAAAGAAATGGTAAAAAAATGTTTCAGCGTGCATATTAGTAATTGACCTTTGTGACCTTTTGGTCATTTTGCTGCTTATATGAAGTTAGAATATTGGGATTGAATTTTTTTGACTCCTTTTAGAGATGACTAAAGAAATATTACACAGGATGTGTTTGGAAGATGAGCATGTTATGTTGACCTTGTTGACCTTCTGTGTTTTGATTTCTAGATGTTTTTTTCTTGAATTAATTATAGGTCAACTAATATATAATATATAACTTCCTCAGTCTTTATATTTTAATAACTTTGTATGAGATATCAGTGAAATATAGAAGAAATGATATATAAAAATTTAATGTGCATACTAGTAATTGACCTTTATGACCTTCGGGTTGTTAGTGGTTTATTTGTAGTTAAAATCTGGGATTTGTTTTTGGTTTTTTGATTCTTTAAAGATGATTAAGGAAAGATTATATACGATGTCTATTGTAGATGAGCATATTATGTTGACCTTGTTGACCTCCTACATATAAATTGGAAGTGCAGATAATGATATTTTGAGCTCCGATAAATAATGATAAGGGGTTTCCTATTCTGAATAATTTATATGCTGACTAAAAATGATAACATTATATAAAAGTTTTAGGTCTGAGCATATTAGTAGGTGACCCTTTGACCTCGGGTCGTGACCCATCTCTTCATAAATTTTAGAGTGGGTTGAGTATTATATTTAATTCTTATGAGAAAAAACAAATGTTTTTATAAAAATTATGAGATTTGGATTCGATTTATATTAATTATTGGACGTCTTATGTTTTGAATTCACTCAGTCAATTAGAACACATATTTCTTATTCTACATAAATGTTTTAAAGAATTCAGAATGTTTTGTATGAGATACATATCCAGATAGGAATTTTTAGTGATGCATAATGTTTTTACTTATATGTGTTGGAAGTTGATGTTCACTTGGAATGTGATGATTGTATAATTGTTAACATATGTGATGTGGGGGTATTTAAGTAAGGGGTTGTGTCTATGTCAGCCTCCCTGAGGAAGTGCGTATGCACGAAACCGGTCGGGGCTTGTGAGTCTGCCTTTATTGCCACTGCTTCTTTACAGGCATGTAATACAATAAATGTTGTTTTCATAAACTGAGACGGATGCTGGTGCTGCCCTTTTTTTGGATTTGACTGAGACTGATTTGGGCTTGCACAGCTCCAGTGTGGAGCTGCTTTTTTGGTTTTCCATAAAACAGCTATAAAATGCAATTTCTCAAGGAAGTTAATTACATTACAGAGATCTCCTGGTCAGTTTCTGTAGCTGAAACCTGGGGGGGTACCCATACCACAGGCTGTCTTAATGAGACAATCACATTCTATTTTTATATTACAAATATCACAGAACAAACATAACCAGCTGGCCACGTGTCACAATCCTCCTCACCTAGACTGAATTTGGGGCTCTATCCCCTGCATGGGATGAGCTCCACAAGTCAGTTCACTCCTCATATAGACGCGACAGGCCATTGGCATTCTGATTGCTCACTCCAGCCCTATGTAAGATCATCATGTCATACCCTTGCAAGGCAAGACTCCATCTTAATAGTCTACCATTAGTTTCTCCCATTTTGGTCAGCCAAAAAAGGGGATTGTGATCAGTTTGTACCTCAAAATGCTGCCCATATAAGTATGACTCTAACTTCCTTAGGGCCCACACTATGGCAAGACACTCTTTTCCACAGTAGAGTAAGCCTACTCCCTGGGAAGTAACTTTTAACTCAGGTACACTACAGGGTGATCTTTCCCTTGGTTGGATGTCTGACTCAGTACTGCCCCAATACACATGTCTGAGGTGTCAGTCTGGACTATAAAGGGTCTGCTATAGTCAGGACTTGTCAATACAGGAGCACTGCACAGTGCCTCCTTCAATCTGGTAAAGGCTTTTTCACAGGCTGATTCCCAGCTAATTTTTTTAGGCATCTTTTTCTTTATCAGGTCAGATAGGGGAGCAGCCAGGGCACTGTAAATTGGTACAAATTTCCTATAGAACCCTGCTCTCCCTAGAAAACTCCTGACCTGCTTCTGCATTTCTGGTCTGGGCCATACCTTGATCACCTCTATTTTTACTTGATTAGGATGGAGCTGTCCCTGGCGTACAACATGCCCGAGGTATTCCACTTCAGCCATGGCCACCTGGCACTTCTCAGCTTTGACAGTGAGCTCGGCCCTCTGTATCCTGCCCAGCACTTCCCTAAGGTGGGACAAGTGTTCCTCCAAGCTGGCACTAAAGATGGCAATGTCATCCAGGTACACCATGGCATACTCCTCGGCATCATTTAACACCTGATTCACCAACCTTTGGAAAGTGGCCGGGGCATTCTTCATTCCGAAAAGCATTACTTTAAATTCAAATAAGCCTATCGGAGTGATAAAGGCAGACCTCTCCCTAGCTCTGTCAGTTAACTCTACCTGCCAATACCCCTTTGTCATGTCAATAGTCGTAAGGTATGCCACCCCTCACAACTTGTCCAGGAGTTGGTCTGTCTGGGGCATTGGGTGGGCATCTGACTTTGTGACTTCATTCAGTCCATGAAAGTCCACACACAAATAAGTAGTGCCATCTGGCTTGGGCACAAGGACTATGGGTGAGGACCAGGGGCTGTTGGATCTCTGGATTACCCCTAAATCCAGCATATCCTCCATCTCCCTCCTAATGTCCTTTTGGACAGCCTCTGACACCCGATATACTGGTCTGCCATATGGGCGTATGTGTCCCTGTCTCCACATCATGCGTCACTAAGGGGGTTAGTCCAGGCTTGGGGCTAAACAGGGGGGCAAAGTCTGCTAAAACCTCCCTTAATTCCTGGCTGTTGTCCAGGGCCAGCAGGGGTGAAAGTTTCACTGCCTTCACAGAGGACTTCCACTTGCTTACTTCCAGCAAGTCCAGAAGAGGGTCTCCTTCATCCTTCCCCTCCCCAGGACTACATACTGTAAACACCATGTCAGTCCTATTAGCATATGCCTTCATCATGTTGACATGGTACATTCTTTCTGTCTGTCTTCTGTCAGGTAAATCTATGATATAGTTCATGTCATTTACCTTTCTGACTACTTTGTATGGCCCTGCCCACTCAGCCTGTAGCTTGTCTTCTGGACCAGGATAAGGACCATGACTTCCTGACACACCGTGTACGAATGAGCTCTGGCTCTGCAGTCGTACTACACTTTTTGTTTCTGTTGGGCAGCTGCCAGGTTGCTCTGGGCTGTCTCCATAAGCTCCTTCCACCTTTCCCTAAACCTAAGGATGTAATCCACTATGGGAGTTCCCTGGGTGGCATGCTTGCCTTCCCAGTCCTCCCGGATCAAGTCTATGGGCCCATGTACCCAGCATCCATATAAGAGCTCAAAGGGGGAAAATCCTGTCAACTCTTGGAGCACCTCACTGTATGCAAACAACAGGTGAGGAAGGCATTTCTCCCAGTCCCTCCCATGCTGTTCAGCAAATGCTTGGAGCATTGACTTCAGGGTACCATTAAATCTTTCCACAAGCCTATTGGCTTGTAAGTGATAAGGTGCCGTGTGCCTCTGCATCACCCCACACTTCTCCCACAAACATTTCATCAGGTCCGACATGAAGGAACCCCCTCGATCGGTGATAACCTCCTGCAGAAACCCAACATGGGAGAAAATCCCAAGTAAGACATCTGTCACTTTGTCTGTCCTCATTGATGATAGGGTGACTGCCTCAGGGTACCGGGTGGCATAATCCACCACAGTCAGGATGAACTTCTTCCTGGAGGAGCTGGGGGTATTTAAAGGCCCCACAATATCCATTCCCACCCTCTGGAATGGCTCCTCCACTATGGGCAATGGAATTAGGGCAGCTTGGGTTTTCTTACCTGCCTTCCCTATTTCTTGGTACCAGTGACAAGACCTGCAATACTCCTTCACCTGCTGGGTGAAGTTGGGCCAATAGAAATTCTGGGCCAACCGCTGTGTAGTGCGCACGATTCCCAGATGACCAGACATAGGAAAATTGTGTGCAATCTTGAGCAACTGCTCAAGGTACCCCTGGGGAATGACAAGCTGCCTGCCTATCACCCCTCCCTCTGTCTTCACAGCCTGAGTATACATCAGTCCATTTTCTCAATAAACTTTATGTTTACTGTCACCTCCCTGCGCTCCATCAGAGTCTGCCCAAGCCCTCAGCTTCTCTAGACTAGGGTCACTTTTCTGAGCAGCTGAAAACTCCTTACACATTCCAAAGGCATGAGACCGGTCCCCTTCAGTCTCTAAACTAGGGTTCCTAGCACTAGCGTCAGGGCACTCAGGATCACTGTCATCCCTAACCCTCCGACAATGGGTCACCGCTACTTCTTTGGAGTAACCCTCCATGGCTGTTTGGTTAACTGCTACTGGGGAAATTTCTACCCCCTTTTCATTAGTCTCCATATTAGGAGACACAGACTGGGGAAACAGCCTCCCAGGGGTTTCTACAATGGCTTCTGTGGGGTCCAGGGAACTAAAATTTTCCCTGCCACTTGGCTATGGGTAACTGCATACACCATCCCCTGTTTGAGATTGTTGCCAAGGATGATGTTAACTGCTAAGGTTTTGGCTACAGCCACCTGTTGCATAGTTCCCTCTGTTTTGCCCCAGTCTAGGAGACCACTAGTGAGTGGCAATGTGGTCTCCTCACCAGTGAACCCTTGCACAGTTACACATTCATTGGGTATAAGCTGACCAGGCTCTACCAGATCCCCTGTTACCAATGTCAGGGACACCCCTGTGTCCCTTGACCTTTGTGTCTGTACACCATTCACTGTGACTGGGTGCATGTGTTCCATCATGTTCACAGGCATGCTTCCAGGGACACACAAACAACCCACTTCTTTCTTAGTCCCATTCTGCATATTGTTCATCCTTTTGGGACACTGTCTGACAATATGCCCAGTTTCTTTACAAACCCAACATTCATTCCTTTTCTCAGAAAAATCTTTTCTTTGAAACATGGGGCTAACTGGTTTTGGTGGAGGCAGTGAGGGTTTCAGCTGCCCTGAAGGCATGATTTTCCCTTTTTGCACTGCCACACCCACCCCATTCTCTCTCAGAGCAGGTCTGCTCTTGGCATAGCGGTCCGAGAGTTCAGCAGCCTCTTGAACTGTTTTTGGATCTCGGTCCTCTAGCCAGGTTTTCAGCTCTGCTGGGCATGCCCCAAAAAACTGTTCTAACAATATAGCATTTTCAATTTTTTCTACAGAGTTTGCTTCAATTCCTTCCCACCAACAATTTAAACACAGATATTGTTTCGTGGCTAGCTCCTCGTAGCTCATGTCAGGGTTTCTCCTGAGCTTACGGAATTTAGCTCTGTATGCTTCTGCAGTTAAATCAAACTTTTTTTTTTAAAGTGCAGTTTTAAGTTTGCTGTAATCATTACTGTCCTCATTGTCCATTTGACCCAATGCATCCCGAGCTTTCCTGGTAAGTAGTGGGGACAGCTGGAAGCTCCAGTACCCTCTAGGAATTTTTGCCTGAATACAAACTTTTTCAAAAGAATTTAAAAAGGCATCCATATCCTTCCCATCTTTAAATTCAGCTATCAATTTGGAATTCAATTTGTAACCCAGTCCTGTAGTTCCAGTTAAATCCAAGCCACTTACCTGCTCTGGTGCTGGTGGTTGGAGTAGTAACTTCTCCAGTTCATGTCGCCTCTGGTGCTCACGCTCTTTGTGGTCCACCTCTCACTGTTCTCACTCCCTCTTCTCCTCTGTGGCTCACTGGTGCTCATGCTTTTCACAGTCATCTTCTCGCTGTTCTCACTTCTCTTCTCTCTGGAACTCCAGCTCCATTCTAAACAACTCAATCTGCAGCTTGATTGTTTCTGGCTCCAGAATGCTGGTGACCTTTCCCTGCTGCTGTGGCCCTTCACTGGCACTGGCCCTGCTGTCATCCTCACTGGATCTGGACACTGCACTGGTCGCTGGTCCTTCCGCACCCAAGGTTTGGTCCTTTACAGTCACAGTATGTGACTCAATATTCTGGGCATCTGCTGCCATCAGGGCATCCATGAGGTTCTGCTTGGTGGCTCTCACCTCCTGCAGGACTCCTCTGTCCTGGCACAACTGCATCAAGTAGTCTGCAGTATACCTACTGTAGTTGGAAGTCATCTTCTTTCCTAACTACAGCTACTCTAACTTGCACTTTAGAAAAAAATAAAACAGGTAGAAACTTGACTGTAAGCAAAATAATATAGTTCTGTTTCCTTTTTAAAAAATAAATCACTGCCTTATTTTGCAAGTGAGCTGTACAGCATTAAGTTGACACACTGAACCATTAAAGCTTGTGTTACCAAATTTTTTGCACCGCTGCTAACCAAATCTGTCACAAATGCACTCAGCAGGTCAGGCCCTCTGCTCCCACAGTGCCAACCTCTGAGCGCAGTAATGTGAACAGGTAACAGACAGGGTAACCCTCCTGTCTGCTTTTGGGTCCGAATCACCTTTGGTCTGTCTCAAGTTCTGGGGAGGATTCAAACTGTGAACTTTATGCTAGCGTACCCAAATGTACAGGCTCAGATAATATTCTCTTGGGGGGGATGCAATATATCTTTCGCCTAAGGGCACCTAAGCAGGTATCCAAAATGAACCCTTAAAACTCTGTAAAAGATCTTAGGTATATTCTTACCTTTTCCCAGTTTAAGTAACACCATCAAGCTTTTGAACAGTTTTTGTCAGTCTTAACTCTCTATACATCACATGCAAAAAGAACTGGCAGACACACCCAGGTAGTCTTTTGAATAAATATTTTACTAAAAGATGATAAAAATATGAAAAATGTAAACACAGAACAATATATCAAAAAACATACAATCACTTAAAAAGGGCAAAGTACAAAACAAACTCCTGGCACAATACATTTAGACTTTTTCTATCTAAAGTAGTACCTCTAAGTGCCTATAGTTAGATCAGAGAGCTAAGAGCTCTGTCTCTCTAGCATCCCAAGATACAATATGACAACACGTTCAGACACAGTATTCAGTTTAAAACTCTGTGTCTCCACACCCCTTCTATGAGTCATCTAGCTCCTCCTTTTAGAACCAAAAAAATACAAACATGATAATTCCTCTCAGGAGATATTTTAAATACTGTGACTTCAGCAAAAACTAATTTCCCAAATGATGAGTCTTTTTGATCCACCAGTTCCCTTGAAGTTTTACAACCCTGCAATCCCTCACCTAAGTATGAGATAGCTGGCAGGATCAACTTTATGATGTCCTGTTTCTGACGTCATAAGATGTTCATTTTAGTTTCCCAGCTTCAGAGCAGCAACAGGTCATAAAACAGCTATAAAATGCAATTTCTCAAGGAAGTTAATTACATTACAGAGATCTCCTGGTTAGTTTCTGTAGCTGAAACCTTGTGGGGAAGGGGCGCCCATACCACAGGCTGTCTTATGTGAGACTATCACATACAATTTTTATATTACAAATATCATAGAGCAATTATAACCAGCTGGCCAAGCATCACACTATCAACTATAGCCAATCACTTTCACTTAAACACCTGTCTCTTTCAAACCTGTCAGCAGCACAAGCAGTTTCAAAACCCCTGCTCACTCACATGCCAACTTCACATAACAGTTTCACTTCTGTGCTGCAACTGCCACATCACTTTTCTGCTCAGAAAAATGTTACATTTTTTATGTACAGGTATTTTTATAACTCCCTTCTTTTATACCTCTTCTGCCATTCACATAACTGTGGCTACTCTTACATGTGCATGTGTTCCCAGACCCCAATCCCCAAAGCGTCACTCACATTCTTCACCAGCTTCAGGCCCCTGTAGCCTAACCACACTTTCCAGCCATCTTGAAGCCATCATTGCCTGGCCAAATCCCGAAAAAGGCTCAGATGTCTCACATGGCCACATCCTCATATGTTTGCTCCCTGGAGGCTATGACATGCTGACGCACAGCGTCACGCACAAAAATGAAACTACCACTCGGATTCAGTGCTATGGAACACTCAGCCATCTGAAACAGATATAAAAACAAAGCAATTAAAAACCTAAAAAGGAAATGACTAGTGCTGTGTGGAATTTTCAAATTCTGGTGGAACGAAATTCCACGGAATTTCCAAAATTACACCGCAATTCTATTGAATTTCTCAAGAAACAGAATAGTGACATTCTGTGGCAGAAAATACTGTAGTTGAAGAACAATTTTCCACAGAAAAAAATGCTCCACAGATCTCAATGTTTTCCACAGAAATTGTAAGTGAATCATTTTCCATGGAAAAATTATGTTCCGTGGAATATTCGGATCACAGTAGGTGGAATTCCACAAAGAACCAGTGAAATTCTGGCAGAAATTCAGCTGGAGAAATGGTCATTCTCTGCTAATTTCACTGGTGGAATTTCACATTCTGCATAGCACTAGAAATGACTCACAAATGACAATGGCCTTGCATAAAAGAGATATGCCATAGTCAGAGACTATCTGTGATATTCTCCCTTTATGCCCTTGGACCTCTGACATCATTTGTGTCTCCATCACTCATGATGTCATAAGGTCAAGCTGCACTCAGGGAGCATATCATTGATATTTTCAGTCAGCAAAGGACATATTCCATGTAACCTACAGAGAGTAGAATAATGAGTTATGAATGAGACTGGTACATTTAGCAGACCTGGGTTTGATTCCCACACACTCCACTTGCATACTACATGCCCTAAGCAAGACACGTATCCTCCACAGTGCTCCCAGGTCACCCCTGAAAACAGGCTTTGTGCCTAGTGGGCCTTACCTAGTTACCAAATAATACAAATATACAAGGTAGATAGATAGATAGATAGATAGATAGATAGATAGATAGATAGATAGATGGATTAATACTAGGTGATATGGTATATGGGTAAAATACACCCAAAGAGGGGGAAAATCAGATTTTTAAGGCAGCTTTTAATTCAGTTGAACATTAAATTAACATACACACAACTTCTGATGCATTCATTGATAAATGGAGCCAGCAACAGGCCTATGTTTTTATGTACTGTAGACAAGGTACTCTGCTCTTTGTAAAGTAGTGTGCCAGGCAGCCCCCTGCTAGTCGACAATTCATCCTTATCCTTCTGTCAAAAGAAAAAGCAAATATATTCTCTGACTTAAAAACAGACCTGTGACTTCCTTTTGCATGAGCTATTAAGGTGATGTTCTTGGAAATATGGCAATAATAATATAAAAGCAAAAATAAAATATTTAATCATTTCCTTTTGGATGAAAATGACAGTTTTCCTACAGACCAAAACTGGGGCAAAACTGTACCTCAGTTTTACTTTGCAATCTAATTGAAAAGGTATAACCTTGGAGTCAAAAATAGGGTTTGCAAAAGGTAAGATATTTGGTTTGGTGGGCCTGATATTCAAACTTGTCTTCAGGTAGCATTTTACTCAATACCTAGTCAGCCTGAACTGTGTTCTCATTTAAATCTACCCAGCTGCCAATAACAATCTCAGTGCTCTGACTCTCCCTGTTCTAGTCCCTTGGTAACTGGTAGTCTGACTTACCTGAGACTGGCATGCTGGTAAGTTTGCTGGTGAAGATGGCTAGCTCACTGGTTTATGGCACTGGCATCCTTTCTGGCAGATGGGATAGTTCACTAACTGGCAGGATGATTAGCTTGACAGTTTCTGCTGGAAAATGGGAACAATGATTAAACCCTGTGCTACTCTGCCCATGGCAGGAGGTCATTCTGGTGGCAGGGATCCTCCCTAGGAGGGTCAATCTGGCAGCAAGGTGGGTGCTCCAGACAATGAGTAGTCACCTTGGTTTCCAGGGTAGGCATTCTGTGCATTCTGTCCCACACAATGCTCATTCTCACCCTAGGGTGGGCACAGACAATGGGTATTCTGGCACAGTGGTGTGAATTCCGGCCCTAGGGTGATCATTGAGGCACAGAAGATGGTAATTCCAGCCCTAAGACATACACTGAGGAACAGAATGTGGGCATTATGGCCCTAGGGCAGGTATACTTGCCCAAGGGTGGATACTGAGGCATATCTGGGGAGCATACCAGCCCCATGGTGGGCATTGCATCCCTAGAAAATGCATTGAGGCATAGATAGCAGGCATTCCAGCCCCAGGATGGACTTTCTGACTCCAGGAAGGTCATTAAGGCTCAAAGAGTTGGCATTCCTACCTCAAGGTTGTCATTCTAGTCCTAGGGTGGACAGTTTGACCCTAGAGTTGGCACTAAAGTAAAGAATGTAGGCATTCTTACTCTAAGATGGGCACTGCAGTTGGCTTGGGAGGGCAGCCTGCTTTGGAGGCTGGAAGGGTGGCCCAGGTGAATGAAGGCTGGTTAGGGGGGTGGTTTGTCCAGTGCTTGGGGGTGTTCCAGGTAAAATGAGGCTGCTCAGATGGGAAGAAGAGTCTGGTCTGGGATCTGGAAAAATTGTCCAGTTGCTGGGAAGAAGGTCTGCTTGAGGTGGAAGGCCAGTCCGGGTACTGGTAGATAAGTCCTGCTGATGGAAAGTTGGCCATCTGGGAAGAGCAGGCTGCATTGGCACCTGCAAGGGTGGTCCAGGTGCAGGAAGGTTGCTCAGATGAGAAGCTTATCCAGGGATGGGTGATTCAGCTGCTGAGTGGAAGGTCAACTAGGGGTAGGAGGCTGGTCTGAGGACTGAATGGGTGGAACTGCTGCAAAAAGGCTGGTCAGCTGACAAGATGAGGCTGTCTGGGGTCTGGAAGAATAGTCCAGGTGCAGTGAGGCTGGGCCAGCTGGGGAGAAGAAACTGGTCCAGTGGCTCAATGAGTGCTCTAGCTGCTGGGAGGAAAGTCATTAAGTCAGGGGGCTTGAAGAGTGGTTCTGCTGCTGGGAAGCTGGTCTGGGATTCAAAAAAGTGGTCCAAGTGACAGGAAGCTGACAAGAAGAGGCTGGAGGTCAGGATTGGAAGAATGGTCTGCTAGGGTCGGAGGCTTGTCCTAGGGATGAAAGGGTGATCCAGCTGCTGGGAGGATGGTGACTGGAAATCATAGGCTGGACCAGGGGCTCAAATCATGGCCATGGTGCTGGAAAGGTGGTCTGCTAGGGGTTGGAGGATGATCCAGGGCCTAGAAAGGTGCTCCAACTGCTGGGAGGCAGATTTGCTTGGATAGGAGGCTGGCCCCATGGCTGGTAGGGTGGTCCCACTGCTAGAAGGCTGTTCAGCTGGGGAGGGGAGGCTGATCCAGGGCCTGGAAAGGAGGTCCAAGGGCAGGGAGTCTGGTTGGCTGAGCAGCAGGGTCTGGTCTAGGGGTAGCAACAGTGGTCCAATTGCTGGAAGGACAGCTAAGGGTAGAAGGCTGGTCTGGGGGTTGGAAGGGTAGTCAGCTGTGAGTTGGGGGTTTGTCCCATGGCTGAAAGTTTGTCCCAGATGATGGGAGAGTGGCTGGCTTGAATAGTAGGCTGGTCCAGTGGCTGGTGTGGTGGTCCAGGTGCCTAGAGGGTGTCTGCAGTGGGTCAAAGGCTGATCTGGATGCTAGAAGGGTGTAGATGGTACAGGGTTGAAGGTCAAATGGGGTGAAGATGGTCCAGAGGTCAAGCCCCTTTAAAAGACTTTGGAGAGTATCACACCATCCATTAACCCCTAGGTGAAATCAAGACTAACCTGACTGTGCATGTTGCACCTGGTCCTGGTGTTCCGTCTGAACTAGCCAGCCCGGGGTTTATGATTTTGGTCCACAGTCTGGCAGGTTAGATTTCACCATACCCATATTAAGCATTGACTGTGTGACTAGAAGCTGTCACACCTGGCTTACTCATGATGGGAATCACTAAATGTCTTTTATGAGAGTGCCCAGGGGATGGACTAGGTAAAATGAGTTTTAAAATCTGGATTATAAACATAATCCCAACTTTTAGCCATGGGCCAGAGGAACCTCAGGGCATGGTGAAGGCAGCACCCTCAGATTATTAGGGAGGGTCTTGCCTTCTCAGCTTTAACAATGCCTCATGGACAGGTGTCAAGAGGACATCCAACATCCCAGGGAGTGACGTGACATCAGTCCTTCATCTTTCCTGGTTTAGCCCTTTAATGAAGGAAGAGATTGAAAAAGTGGAGATTATAATGTGGATGGCCAGGGTGGATGGCATCCATGCTCCCCAGTTGTGCCTGTCCTAGCTCTGGTCACCCTGCTGTTCCCCAGCACCACAATCACATTGGATTCTGGGAATGAATACTCACTGTGGAGGTGAAGTTTCAGGAATTCTTGCAGAGCTCTTGCATTAGATGGAGAGGTGCCAAGGCAGTAGTGGATACAGACTGAATTTGTAGGGCCACCTGAAAGAATAACAAGTCTCAAATATTAAAAAATAAAATAAAAAGTGTTCTGTGGAGTGGAAAAGGGATCGGAGCCAAATCCAGCACCAGCGTGTCTCACCATCACCCACAGCAGCATGCTACTCCAAATGCCAGAAAACCAGCAACTGGACTGGCATGCCACTGTAGCTGTTAGAAACCTAGCATGCTGGATCTGAAAAAATCATTTTAAGATACTGTCAAAGAATCATGGAAAAGGATGGATGCAATGTCAGGATTCAAGGTTTAAAGCACCAAGCAAGGTCAAAATTGTATTTACAGCCAGAAATCAAAATAAAAGCAGACCAGAAAACAGCAAAAATAAAACAAAAACATAACATGAATAACAGTTCTCTAGTAAGCAGCTAGTGCTCCAGATAAGGTCAGCACCCCACCAATCTCTCCACTCATCTGAAGTGGTTACACAAAAGAGCTTCATTTATACCAGTAGGTCAGGTGGTTTACTTTAAACTCCACCCACTGCTGTTTTAAAACATCTAACTTCCAACTAAACCAACCATTTTATGTGAAATATAGTCAAACTGAAAAGAGAAGTAGATGCTAATAATAAGGCTTTCAAATCTTGATATTTTAGCAGTTTTGCTAATATTTACAAAAATCCGTAGCAGCAGGACCCCCCCCTTGAGCTTGCCAGTATTTAGTTATGAAGAAAAAGACCAGCCAGCTCTTAGAAAACAATGGGAAGCCCAGGGTGAGGACCTCCAGCTAAGTATGTACAGTAAGTACTCTCTGTTACAACTCTTTATGAAGTTCATTATGCAAAAACAGTTGTGGAACAGAAAGCAATTGCCATTCACATGCTTTTCATTATGTAGTAAAAGTTTTAACTGAAAACTTTTCCTGGTAACAGAATTATAAAACATTCGTGCACTCAGAAATAAAACAATTTAACTTCACATCTTCCAGAACTGGATATTTATTTATTTGTTTTTGTTAACCAGGTAAGCACACTAGACAACAAGTGCCTATTTTCAGGTGCGACCCGGGAGATTACAGTACAGAAAAAAAAAATTACAATACAGAAAACATGTTACATTGTCATGATAACATATGGGCCCACATACAGGTGGAGCCAGAGTACAATATAGAGACATGATACAGAGTCAGAAATAGAAACATGATACAAATACATCTAGTATTAGATGGTAGAGAAGACATTGCATCTTGCATGATATGGTAAAGAAGACATTACAACCACAGGGTATCATGGGAGCATGATGAGGCAGGAGATTATCAGGTAACCACAAAGGGAGTGTAAACAGTGCACTAACAGGGTGAGTGTCAGGTAACAGACAAAGGGGAGTGTAGACAGTCCAGTATGCCAGCAGGGTACTTAGCTAGCATAGAGAGGGGGAGGACCACCACAACAGAGTCAGGCTCCAGCTGAAGGAAGAGAATTGCCCTACAGTTGCATGCCCAGAAAGCAGGGCAAGATAACATGGGGTCGTCGAAGTGCTACTATGGAGGAAGCTAATGGGTAAGGGGGTAAGTGCTATAGTGGAGAGTGGCAGAGACCAATTTCAGCATGTAGGAGAGGTGTCATGGGTGAGGGAGGGACTCCCCTGCATCTAGTAGGCAGAAAGACAAGTGGAGGCTACTTTGAGGAACTTCCATAGGGAAGTTTTGAAGCCGGGTTGGGAGGGGGCAGCCCAGACTAGGGAGGGAAGGGAGTTCCATAGTCTCAGAGCGTAGATGGAGAAGGCCCAGTCACCAGTGAGGGAGTGGGTCCTCAGGACCATGCAAACCTGAGTCGAGCTAGACCTTAGGTGGTAGGCCGGTGTACAGTGTTTGATGGGAAGGGCAAGAGCAGAGGGGCATGCAGTTCGGACTATATTATCTACAAAGTTGATGAGGACAAAGGCTCAGTGTTTTTCAGGGGGAGCCACTCCAGTCGGGCGTAGAAGTCACACCGATGCGTAAGGTGAGGCCCATAGAGGGCGAAGCGACATATGTTGTTGTAGGCCATATCCCATTTTGCTAGTCTGGCATTTCAGACCAGCACAAAGGCAACAAGCCCATAGCAGAGTGTGGGTAGGAGAATCCCCCTGGCTATGGCGAGCCGAGCAGCCGGAGTGAGGCAGTCCTTTGCCCCGTAGGCTAAACCGAGCTTGCTGTTTGACGCTTTGCAGATGTTCCAGAGATGCTCAGTGAGATCAAGCTGAGGATCTAGGGTCACACCTAGGTACCTGGCGGATTCCAAGACTGGCAGGAGGGAGCCATTGCCCCCATGAATGGCAAAGGGAGTAGGGCAGGAGGCGGTTTTGACCACCAAACTGAATAACATGGCATGGGTCTTGTTTAGGTTAATGGTGAGCTTGTGTCCCACTAGCCAGTTTTGGATACACCCAAAGTGTGAATTGAGTTGAGAGTTAATGGTTGCGATGTCCTGGGAGCTAGATAATAGTACGAGATCATCCATATAGAGTGTGGTGGACCTGTAGGTTGCAACGGAGGGGAGTTTGTTTATGTAAAGGGAGAACAGAATGGGACCAAGAACGGACCTTTGGGGGACTCCGCATTTGACTGGGGAAAGGTCCAATAGGGCACGGCTGAAACAGGTGTATTGCTGTCTACCCACAAGGTAGTTGGAGAACCAAGCAAGGACTTGAGGGGAGAAACCAAGCGAGAGTAGGGTGGAATGAAGGAGGTTGTGGTCTACCTAGTTGAAGGCCTTAGAGAGGTTGACAAAGATGGCTCCAGTCAGTTTACCAAGATCTGTCGCAGATCTGACCTCTGAGGTGACCACATCAGTAGCAGTCGCCGTGCTGTGCCCCTTCCTGAACCCATGCTGCGCAGGGGAGAGAACCGCATTCTCCTGCAGGTAATGGGAGATTTGTGCAGCTATGGCCTTTTCAAGTAGCTTGCTGGTAGCAGAGAGTATAGCAATGGGGTGATAGTTGTTCATCTCCTTGGGTCACCGTGCTTATACACTGGGTCAGCCTTGACCACTTTCCCAGATGTCAGGTAAAATTCCCGAGATGAGCGAAGAGTTAAAAATGTGAGTAATTGGCCGGGCAAGGAGGGGCTCCGCCAAACTAAGTAACTTAGGCTCGAGGTTATCATATCTCACCCCTGCATGGTGTGAAAGACCAGCAAGAAGAGCTTGAGTCTCTCTAACAGAGATTAATTTAAGGTAAAATGGTGGATGGGGGGAGGGGGGCCACCCAGAGGTTCAGGGGTGGAGAGTAGGGGGGGCAGGCAGTTCGGAGAACAAGCCATTGAATGCTGAGGCTATGGTCTGGGGGTTATTATAGTTGGCCCCCCCAACATTCATGTCGGCGACCGAATTCTTGGCGGATTCTCTGACCATATTTTTTGATGTTTTTCCAGAAGCGCCGGGGTTGTAGGCCGAGCTGAGCATGGCAGATTTACAGAACTCACTCTTGGCGGCGTGTATGGCGGACTTGCAGGAGTTCCTAAGCCATCGATATTCAAGGAGGTAGTAGATGTCGCTGGAGATTTTGTGGTTTATCCAGCACTTGTCTCTCTGCTTCATTAGAGCTAATAGGCCTCCATGGAGCCACTTTGTGACAGTGCCCCTCACCCTCCTTTTTGTACGGGAGCATGTCTGTTTTGCAGAGGGATGAAAACCGCAAGGAAGTGGTCCAGTGCTTCAGCAGGGTCATTGGTGCTAAGTACCCTAGTCCAGTCAGCACAGCGTAGGTCCTCCAGGAAGTCATTGAGGATGAGCTTGGAGTAGTCGCTCATCAGTATCACTCTACTGGGAATTTGGGGGTCTGCGGAACCCCAGACGCAGTATATAGGAGAGCGATCAGAGATGGCATCTGGGAGTGTACCAGATTGGAGGATTTTTTTCCAATCTGTTGCTCAGTAACCAGTCAATTAGTGAGCCCTTGTCCCCCCAGGAGGAGATCCTGGTGGGTTCCGTGATGGTCTGACTGAGGGCGAGGCCTGAGAGAAGTGGCTCGTATTGTTTGTTATTAGGCCCTGTCCAGTTGAGGTTGAAATCCCCCAGGATTAGCACCTGATTTGAACCTCCTTTGTCTTTAAGGTGGTCAAGTAGAGAGGAGAGTCCTGGCACGCCTCCCTTAGGGGGATTGTAGGCACAGACCAGGTGCACCTTTTTGGTGTTTCCGAGCAGGAGGAGGGAGTGAATGACTTCACAACCTGTGGTGTTAGGGGGTGACGGAGACACTGGGGATACATTGAGGTGCCCCCTATAGCACAGGAGTACATCCCCCCATGTTTTTTACCACCCCTGTCCCGACTAATGAAGCTGTAACCCGGAATGGCACATGCGGTATCAGTAATACAAGGCTTCAGCCAGGTTTCCGTGATACCCATGATGTCTGGCTCACACAGAGCCACCCAGGCTGTCAGTTCCGCTAGGTTAAGTAGAATACTGCGGATGTTTAGATGCACTGCGTTTAGGCCTTTTTTGGATAGCCAGGCCCGAAGGGGCTTAGGAGGGTAAGGGGTTGTTGAGGGACCTTGACAGGAGGGTAAGTTGACCGGCTGCATGAGATGAGCCATGGCTTGGTCTCGTGGGGGCAGCGAGGTAACCCAGGAGGAACAGGTCCCACCAGGCAGTGGGCAGAAGTATGAGCAATGTGGACGCTATATACCTCACCCATTAGGCTGCGCTCCTTTGCAATGGAAAGGGTAGTATAAGCCAGAGTAAGAAGGGCTCCCTAGAGAGACAGGGTCTTAAGGCGCAGTGACCAGTGATCCAGGTATTTAAGTGTGTACCTATCAGAGCCCCTGGGATGAAACCTAGCTTGTGAGGAGTCAATTGAGGTGCTACAGAAAGGGGCAGAGTCAAGGCTTTTGGAGGGGTCAAGGGACAGCTCGTATTCTGTGTTTTATGTGCCTTGGTTGAGACTCTGTATCAGTCAGGCCAGTGCACACATACAGAAAATGAGATGAGCCCTCTGGTGGTGAGTAAATATAGCCTGCAGATGGTAAAGTGGGCTGATAGGTTAATTTGGCCCACGTGATGGGAGCTATATAGCTCAGTGACGACCACGGGTGGTGGTGGGGGCGGTGGGGCAGCCGGTGAAGCCGGCGGGGCCAGTCCTTTCCAGAGGCAGCAAAGGAAAGCAACCATGCTCCACTGTGTGCCTGCATGCATGCCCGGTGTAAACAGGGACCACTGTGAGGCTCCACCAACCCTCTGGTAAGCAGCTTTTCCTTTTTAGGAGAGGGAGCAGACTCTCCGGTGAACAGTTTAGATAAAATTCTTTGCGAATGAATGGACTCAGTTTTTTTACAAGTGATGCCGCAATGTATCAACTGGAGGCGGTGTGCTTTAGTCAGGCCTGTAATTTTTACCTTGCTTGTAGTGGGCTCATCTTGGGGAGTGGGGGAGAGCAATTTGCAGCTGCTCTCGCGACTGTCCCAGATGGACCCTTGGGGATAAGGCAGCATCCCTCTACCCATTTAGAAAGGGTAGCTTTGTTTTACTTTTCTAAATAATATATGTCTCACTAAGTAGCTTCAAACAAACATACATTCTGTTACAGGGAGTGTCAGGTCACTGTTTCTATCTGGTCCAATTTACATAACAAACATAAGTGCTCCCTGTTTTTAAACCCAACAAAGCTGCACCCTCATTGTACATTCTTAACACAAGTGTTTTCTTTTACCTTATTTGAATACGGTAAGGCCTAATACTGTTTCTTCCACTTCTACTGGAACTGCTATTGGGGGCACACAGACATTTAGACCCAAAAAAACTGTTTAATCCTGATATGGTATGTAGAGAGTGCCAGTGCAAAGGTCATATAGCCCACGTCTGCCCTAAATGTAAGACCACCCCAACACAGTTGTCTCTGGCTAACTGGGGACAGTATTTAGTACATTTAATCATTGGCCATAAAATTGTACATGGACTACTCTACTCAGGCAGTAAACAAACCCTGGTTAGAGAAGAAGTGGTGGAAAGTCATATGACTACTGGTACTAAGACTGGAGTGACACGTGTACATGGAGACACCCATTATTACCCACTGATGCAAGTCAAGATGTCTATTAAAGGACTTGAACAACAAATGGATGCGGGTGTAGTTCCTTACCTTCCAGTGCCTGTGATAGTTGGACATGACCACCCTGATTTTAAACACTTGGTGACTGAGGTATTTGATATGAATGCTGTAACTACCAGGGCACAAGCACAGCAAGAGGAACAGTCTTTTCCCTTTTGATGATGAACTTTATGGGCCCCCAGGAAAATATCGAAAGACCAAGAGGGCGAGAAGGCATGATGATGACCAATGGACTATAAGTCATGTGGACACTACGAAGGACATTTGTGAGAATGTAAAAAGTAATGTATTTGGGGTTCAACGAAAGAATAACACATCATTACACGCTTTTTCCAGCAGGTGGAGAAGGGTACTGTACAAGGACCCAGGTTTATGATCAAAAAGGGAGTGTTATGTACAGAATGTATACATCCCACTACAGGGGAAATGATAAAACAGGTGGTAGTCCCTAAAATGTACAGGGAACAGCTTATGCACCTTGCTCACGATATCCCCTTGGCAGGGCATATGGGCAGAGACTGGACTTTGTGTCATCTCCTGCTTAGATTCTATTAGCCAGGGATGCAGGAGTATTGCCAGAGTTGCCCTGAATGCCAGAATGTGGCAATGGTAATGGAAAAGGTGCCCCTACAGGCCTTACCTGAGATTGCTACACCATTTAAGAGGATAGCCATGGATATTGTGGGGCCCTTACAAAAAACCTCAAAGGGCAGTAGGTTCATCCGGTTATTTGTGATTACTTCACAAAATATCCAAAGGTTATCCCTCTATGTACAATCAGCTCTGAGAAAATAGCAGAAGAGCTAGTAAAACTTTTCAGTTGAGTCAGAATACCAAATGAAATACTCACTGATTGTGGTACCAACTTTTGTTCTAGACTACTGAAAAGGCTTTACTCTACTCTGAATGTTGAAGCCCTGCACACATCCCCATACCACCCCAGACTTGATGGTTTGATTGAGCGGTTCAACCAAACCTTGAAAAAGATGCTTCAGAAATTCATGCAGGAGTAAGGGAAATGGATGGGATGAATATTTACCCTTCCTCATGTTCGCATACAGGGAGGTACCACAAGCATCTATGGGGTTTTCCCCATTTGAATTGCTGTATGGCAGAAACCCAAGGGGCCCCCTGGATGTGAATAAGGAAGAATGGGAGGAGAATAATGAGGAAATAACACAAAGTACACTAGACTGTATGTCCGTTTTGAGAGCAACACTTACAAAGTACAGTAAGATAGCTCATCAGCAGAATACAGAGAAGCAAGTCTCCCAGAAAATCCAATATGATAAGGCAGAAGGGCAAATATAATTTTAACCTGGAGAGAAAGTATTATTATTACTGCCCAGTTCTGACCAAAAGCTGTTGATGAAATGGCAGGGGCCATATACAGTCCTCAGGCAGACAAGTCCAGTAAATTATGAGATCGAAGTACCTGACAGGAGAATTAAGAAGGGCATATACCATGCCAATCCCCTGAAGCAAGGGTAAAAAGGCCTACCCAGGACTATATGTATGCCCTGATCAAAAAGAAAGTGAGATGGAGATGGTGTATTATAGGCTTGAGAAACAAGGAGAAATGACGGATTTGGTTATAAATCCAGATATAACCAAACAGCAACAAGAATTGGAACAGGTGCTTAGTAAGTTCAAAGATACTTTTACCACCATCCCTGGAAAGGTAGATGTGATTCAGCGCCACCTCACTTTGACCCAAGATACCTCGGCAAGGCAAAAGGCATAAAGAATTCCAGAATAACTGAGGGATAAAGTGATTCAGGAGTTGAGGAAAATGCAAAACTTCAATGTAATTGAACCTTCACAGAGTGATTTGGCCTTTCCAATGGTTATAGTGGGTAAAAAGGAAGGTGGTATCAAGTCTGTTTAGATTTTAGGAAATTGAATGCTATGTCTAAGTTTGACGAGTATCCAAAGCCTAGAATTGATGACACAATTGACAGGCTAGGAAATGCCAAATATATAACCACATCTGACTTAACTAAGGATTATTGGCAGATTCCTTTGGATACTCAGTCAAAAGAGAAGACCGCCTTCGTAACCCCGATTGGGCTATTTCATTTCGATACAATGCCTTTTGGGTTACATGGTGACCCCGCTATGTTCCAGCAGTATATGGATTGTACATTACATCAGCACATGGCATATTGTGTGCCTACCTCGATGATGTTGTGGTATGTAGCAAAACATGGAAGGAACACCTACACTATCTTAAAGCTGTCTTACATGCCATCACCCAAGCAAAATTAACAATAAACCCTGCCAAATGTGCCATTGGGATGCAGGAGACTAGGTACCTGAATATTTATATTGGCAATGGACAGGTTAAGCCTGATATAAGTAAGATAGATGCTATAGCCAATAGCTCACATCCATTAACAAAGAAACATGTGCGGTCTTTTTTGGGGTTGGCTAGCTACTATAGAAGATTTATCCTGAATTTTTCCACCATTGTCACACCCCTTACTGACCTCACAAAGAAAAGTTATCCTACAAAGGTAAAGTGGACTCCAGGGTGTGAGGAAGTATTCTGTACTATTAAGGCACAGCTGTGTAGTTCACCTGTGCTAAGAAGTCTAGATTTTAAACTGCCCTTTTTAGTACAGACTGATGCATTAGACAGAAGTATTGGAGTCATATTATCACAAACAATTGAAGATGAGGAACATCCCTTAATTTACAGTATGTCAGCTGTAAATTACATGAAAGAGAAACCCTCTACTCAACTATTGAGAAGGAATACCTAGCCATTAAGTGGGCTATCGAGGCATTCAAATTTTATCTATGGGGGGGAGGTTTGAAGTTATCATGAACCATAACCCACTCTGTTGGCTGCATGTGATGAAGGACAAAAATTCACACATAATGCAGTGGTACCTTTTACTGCAGCTATACAGGTTTACTGTTAAACACAGGGCTGGTGTCCTTAATCACAATGCAGACTTTTTATCCCGGTATGGGGCAGATGTACAGTCAGACCAGTCAGACCTTGGGGTAAGTGTTTATTCATGGATACGGAGATAGGCGTCTCCGTATCATTTAGTAATTGTTTTGTTTAAGGGAACGCGAGGTGGAGCTTTGGGAGTGGGAGGGCTAAAGCTCCATCTCTCCTCAGAGAGATCTGACACTGGTTCTGACCTTAAAGAAACAGAATTAGTATGAAAACCCTTTGCTTCTCCCTGGGTTTTCCTCTTGAGTGGGAGGAGGTTGTCATAGGGCTGTTGAGACCCTGTGTGTTAAATGGTGTCCATTTCTTTTCTTTTCTTCTTCCTACAAAAGCCTGCTGCAGCAGCACCTCTATTGTCATGAGCGCTTTGTCTATGTAATCTGTCTTTTCCCCCTTTCCAGTTAGGCCAACTGGGAAGGTTCTCTGCTATCACTAACTGGACTCAGTATACATCAGTACTAATAAATGCTCAGAGTTTAAAAAATAAATTGGAAGAGCTTGCATTATTCTTACAT
Organism: Neoceratodus forsteri; assembly: GCA_016271365.2. NCBI lineage: Eukaryota > Metazoa > Chordata > Ceratodontiformes > Ceratodontidae > Neoceratodus > Neoceratodus forsteri. The sequence goes on from CM057458.1 coordinate 192,001,620, forward strand.
AGCCATGATATTGATGTGTGTGGAATAACCGAAACACGGTTTTCTGAAGAAGAATGGGGAGGCAACCATTTTAGGTTATACCCTCCTTAATAAACCCCATAAGCACAAGAAGGGTGGTGGGGTAGCTTTTTATATTAAGGAAGTGTTAAAGCCTTATGAGATATCTTTAAGTCAATTCTCAGCAAATAGTAATGAGATAATATGGGCCAAATTAACTGCCATCCCTACAGAATTAATCATTGGTCTTGGTTATTGATCCCCCAGCCTGAGTACTGAAGAAACACATATGTTTCTGGATGAAATTGAATGTATGAAATTCAAAACTGATGTCATACTTATGGGTGATTTTAATTTCCCTTCTATTAATTGGTCGAACCTGACTAGTTTGGGTGGCCCAGAAAATAAACTTATTGATATAACCTTCCAGGGTAATTTAGCACAAGCGGTGTATGAAAACTTAAGAATGGAGAATATACTTGATCTCATATTTGTAAATCAGGATTTGTGTTCTTCATCTCCCAAGGTACTGCTGCCTTTTGGTAGCAGTGACCATAATACGATTCAACTTGACTTACATATAACAAGTGCTAAACCAATTAATGGTATAACAAAATTTTGGGATTTTTTTTAATTAAATCTTTTTTAAACCAATGGAACTGGAAGAAGAAATTGGAAAATCTTGATGTTGAGCAAATCTGGAAGAAATTAAGTGACAAACTAGATACATGTATTAACACTTGGGTACCAGAAATGATAAAGTACATCACAAAATATTGAGTCCCAGCACAGTGAAACAGGAAGATCCAGAAAGCTATAAGAAGGAAAAAGAAATCACATAATAAGGCCAAAAAACATCCCACTAACACTAATAAGACTGCTTTCACAAAAGCTGTCAAGGAAGTGAAAAAAATAAAGAAATCAAAGAAAGAAATAGCAGTTAAATTGGCTACTACAATCACTGATAATAAGAAGGGTTTTTATAATTATATAGGGTCACTGAGTGATAAGAATGGGAACTCTGTAGGTCCTATTCCATCAGAACAAGGAACTATGACCCAGATATTCAAAAGGGTTGCACATGGCGCAACAGTGTTGCACCATGCACAACCCACTGATGCGCCCCGGCGCGATATTCAAAATGGAAAGTGCGCACAAATCCCCATCTTGGCCGGGCGCATCAGTAATGCGCGGGGTGGGGGGCATGCCATGCATAACCTGCACAGCCCGATATTCAGCCCAGGATGTGCAGAGTCATGCATGCTCAACCCCTACCTGCGCCTGCACAAAGTTAAGCCAAAAAAAAAAGGAACAAGTGATGGCCACCCACAGGTGAGCTGCCACATTGCAGGGTGCAACACGGCAGTTGCCACCTGTGGGAGGCCACCCGAGTTCGTGCCGCACCTGGCGGCTCACCCCATGTCCCATCGCGGGCATCTGTGTAGCTAAATCCCCCCTCCTATATCCCTGGTGGTCTAGTGGACTGCTATGTGCCCGATCGTGGGCATTTGTCTATAAGAATAACCCCCCCCAACATCCCTGGTGGTCCAGTGGACCGCTATGTGCCCGATCACTGGCATTTGTCTATAAGAATAACCCCCCTCCAACATCCTGTTGCTAGCCTTGCTTGTAGAGCAGGAGGGGCAGAGCAGGATTCATTCATAAATCTGGCCTGAGTAGTACAGTATGGGCTGCATGCCCATTGGCTCACTATGTGGACCAATGGGTGTGCAGCCCTACCGAGCTGTTAGTTGGTGGGCGGTGGGGTGGCAGGCTGGTGGGGTGCTGCCACCCGCCAGCTGACTGGGGGGGAGTGGGGCGGTGGGGCTCAGTTGGCGGGTGGGGAGGGGGGTACACTAGACCACCAGGGTAATAGGAATATTTTATGCTTTACAGATGCCCGCGATTGGGCAGCAGTTGGTCCACTGGACCACCAGGGATATTGGATGTGGGGGGGTTATAATACCGATGCCCACGATCGGGCACATAGCGGTCCACTGGACCACCAGGGATGTTGGGGGAGGTTATTCTTATAGACAAATGCCCGCAATCAGGCACATAGCAGTCCACCGGACCACCAGGATTGTTGGAGAGGGGGGTTATTCTTATAGACAAATGCCCACGATAGGGCTGCAGGGGGCGTCGGTCTCCGACGGCTTCTGCCTGGCAGGGTGCCAGGTGCAAGTCGTCGGGGATCGGCACACCTGCATGCTAATGGCATGCAAATGGGGCCATGATGGCATGCAAATGGGTCCATAATGACATGCAAATGGCCCCATGTGTGCCTTGCATAAATTATGGCCCCATTTGCATGTCCCCTTTTGAATATCGCAGGTGCTATGCATGGCGCAATTGCGCTAGCGCATCTCCATGCTCCACTCTGGCCACTTGCCCTGGTGCAGTGCCACTGCGCCATGCACAGTGGGGGTGGCCAGGGTGCAATATTCAAAGCTGCTGCACCATAGCACAGCTCCATTGAATATCACCCAGGCCACACCCCTGCACAACAAAGTTGAGCTGTGCCCAGGCTTGCTCCACAGCCGGGCCTATAAGTTCAGAAGCTGAAATGGCCTCAGCCTTTATCAGTTATTTTCTTAGTGTACATAAAGAAAAATATATATTTTCTAATGATCTTACATCCTTGCAATCTGATTGCCCAGTATTTTGGCCCAGTGATATCATACAAGTAGTTAAATCATTGAAGAGTAATAGTTCTGCAGGACCTGATTGTCTGATGCCAACATTTTTGAAAGAACTTATCCATGAATTGGCTGGCCCTATTTCCCTCCTATTTAACTCCTCACTGAAGGAAGGTAAATCAATAAATATACAGAATAAAGCCCTTGTGACCCCTATTCATAAGGGAGGTAAAAAACAAGATATAAAAAACTATAGGCCTATTAGCCTTATGTTAGTACTGGGAAAAACCTTTGAAAGAATATTACAAAAGCATATTATACAATACTTAAATGACATAGGCTATTGTGATATAATGCAACATGGCTTCATATCAGGTAGATCGTGTCTAACCAATTTATTGTCCTTTTTTGAACCAGTTAGTGCTGCTTTGGATAAAGGAATGTCAGTAGATGTGGTCTTCCTAGACTTTTTGAAGGCTTTTGACTCAGAGTCTATTAAATCCTTATCCAAGAATTAATAAGATTAAAATTCCATCCAAATATTATAAACTGTATTAATTCATGGTTGAGTAAAAGATTTCAATGTGTGTCGATACGAGGTTTTACATGTGCATGGGGGGATGTGTCTAGCGGGGTGCCCCAAGGCTCGGTTTTAGGACCTACTTTATTTAATATATTGTTATCTTCTATGCAAGCACCAGTAAGCACATGGTGTTGCAAATATGCAGATGATTGCAAAGTAGGTGGCATTGTCTATAATGATGAAACAGCCCAAACTTTTCAAGATAGTTTACATCATTTGACTCTCTGGGAAAATGAACATAAATGAGTCTTTAATGAACAAAAATGTAAGGTCATGCACCTTGGAACCGAGAACTTAAAATATCAATATAGTATTAATAATACCCCGCTTGAGATCTGTATGGACGAAAAGGACTTAGGAGTCTGGATCTCTGGTAATGTAAAATTTGACTTTCATATGGATAAAACAGTCAGGAAATGCAACCGAATTATACATTTCATCCTGAGATAGATAAAAAGTAGAGACTCTGCGGTATCCTCCCACTGTACACAGCTCTTGTACATCCACATTTGGAATACTGTTTACCTTTCAGGGTGCCTTATTCTACTCAAGGAAAAAACAGAATAGAAAGAGTACAGAGAAAAGCCACTAAACACATTTTGGAGGTTAAAGGCATGCAACATCATGATAGATTACAGTATTTACAATTATATTCAATGAACTACAGATGTCTAAGAGGAGAGTTATGCTTGACCTTTAAGACTAATAATAACCCAGAACTATTTGAGCTCATTGGTCTAAATAAAAATACACATCATTTATAAGAACACAAGGTCACATAAATCAAGACTCATTGGAGGAAGGAATAACACTGTTAAAAGGAGTCAGTGGTTTACCCAGAGAATTGTTAACACTTGGAATGCATTACCTAGACATATAGTAGAGAGCAGAAGTATGCCGGTATTCAAAAACAGTTTAGACACTTTTATGAGTGAAAATAAACTCTTATGATCTACCACTGGGAGTAAACGGTGGCGATTTCATTTATGGACTTCGATCTTCTGAACTTGATTCTAAACTATGAAACTATAGAACTATTTTGACCCTGGGTACCTCCCTCCCCTCATTTTTTCATGTGCTTTCTTTTACCTTATTTGAATTCAGTTTTCTTACTTTGTCTTTCTTGCATTCATGAACTGTAGTGTTTGACTGCTTCCTAGCTTGCAAATCTGCCACATACAAATATCCTACTGCAAGACTGACTGCTGGTTGTGAGGGACAAGGGATGTACAAAGAAAATAAAAACAATACAAGATAAGGTGCTAGCATGGGGGGGGGGGGTAACCCCAGGAAACAAAAATAATGCTAAACGCTTCAAGGGAGCCCTCTAACTAATTTAGAGAGGTTTTCTAAACCTTCCAGTAAATTACAGGGTACAGCTGTCGTCTTCTCAGCTCAGAAGTAAAAGCAATGATGCTTTTATTCCTTAAAGACAGCACACTCTGTGTGCTATATTCTAGCAGTTTTTAAGCCTAACACAACTGCGTTGCTGCATTTTAATTTTTATTTGAGCCTTTGCCTACAGACACAAATAGAGGCTCATGAAAAACGGGGGAGGTACCAAGGGCTGGAAGACTGGTGTATACTGGGTCCAGTTAGTGATAGCAGAGAACCTTCCCAGTTGGCCTAACTGAAAAGGGGGAAAAGACAGATTTACGTAGACAAAGTACACATGATGAGAGAGGTGCTGCTGCAGCAGGCTGTTGTAGGAAGAAGAAAATAAATGGACACCAGTTAACACACAGGGTCTCAACAGCCCTATGACAATACATTTTAATTATTTCATTTACTGCCATATACTGCACCCTGTGGTTGTCCGGGGTGCTGTCAAATCAATGGGCTATAACAGCATAAGGTTCCCCCTTAATCAACCAGTGCCTGACTGCTGAGCTAATTAAAGTTTCTCTGTCATTGAGTGGTTCCCCCTCCCTCGCCCAATCTGCAACTGTTAAACGGATTTGTTTCCCTGGTGTCTGGTGTTTCCCCTCCCTCACCCAGTCCACCTATTTTCACCAGTATCTGGCACTCCTTCTCCTGCCAAGGTAGCCCCCTGCCCCCATGCTCATCTCCCTGGCTGTCTGGCCATCATCTACCCCACATATGTCCAGTATTGCTATTATAATGTGCTGCACAGTGATACAGGGTGTGGTCTGACGGTAGCTAAATTCATATACCGGTACAGTGTATCCATGTGTACAGATGGATGAAATCAGCAAATTTCTTTATGTGAAATATTTCACGAAATGTGTGTATTTCATGAAATATTTTGTGAGTGCAAAATGTGAAATTCCACCAGTGAAATGCAGAACATCACCCGTGAATGATGGAATTTTGCCACTCATGGGAGAAATTCCGCTGTTCGTGGGCAAAATTCCACATTTCACCACCCAAATTCCACATTTTGCAGCGAAATTCCAATTTTGCACTTGCAAAATATTTAGTGGAATGGTGAGTTTCACAAAATATTTTGCATAGTGCAATTTGCGATTTTACCCTCAAAAATGTTGCTGCGTCTCTATCCATGTAGGTGCACAGACTAAGACATATGTCGGCAGTGCTTACTCTCAGACTCATAACTCTGCCATGGCACACTCTTATGTCCCCAGACTTGCATGGTACCTTCCAAACTAGCCCCTCAAGGTCACATTGGTGATAACCCATACCCCCCCCCAAATGGTTGTTTGAACACTAACTGTGCATGTATTCATTATGCAAACAACTAATCCAAATGTGACTGGGAGCATATTTTCTGTGCAACCACTGACATGGGGGACTGTAACTGCAACAGAGGGGCAATATGGCATAGCACTAGGTGCATGGTTTGTATGACAAGATCCATTCAGCAGGCACCTGGCACTAATGCCATAGTCATCAATACAACCCCCAAAGACCTGTACCTGTGCATGCTTCCTGTGAATATCGAGTCTGAATTTTAATGTACCTCTATGGTCTAATCTGGTGGTCCATTGGCCCTATATCAATCAATGGCAACTGTTTCCTTCCTGGTAAGCAGAGGATACTCCCTCCATAGCCCCATTCCTGAGCCTTCCAACGTTCGGTGGCCCTGGGCACCACGTAACTGTTCCTTTTGCGTTAATGGATGTTCTGGCTTGCAAGGTAACAAACCACTGTAAAAGTACTTATAGTACTTCTTGTGGTCATAGGATCACTGTGCCTAGTGTACTGGGGGGTGAGGGTACTGTGGAGACATTAGGTAGGGCACATCATGACTTGCATACCAGCACTATTAATCACAGGTCCTTCCCCTGACCCTTTGCCTGTACTGTTACACTGACCTGTGCAATAGTGCAAGCAAAGACCAGATAGCCCTTTGTGTTTTTATAAAAGGGGTGAAACACACGGGTTATGCAAAAAAACATGATGGCCTCCATCAGGGTGAACACCTGTTGATTTGAGAGATGGTGGATACAGTATACTGCAGCTCCATTTTGAGTGGGTATTACAGTCCCACTGTGGCCATTCTGGCACCCAGGGTGGATATTATACCCCTCTGGGAGGGCATTGCTGCTCTATGGTAGGCATTCTGATACCCAGGGTGGCCAGTCCTTCACTCTGAGTGGGCATTCTGGCCATCAGGGTGGTTGGTTACTGAGACACAGTGGGTGGGAATTCAAGCCATCAGGGCATGTGTTCTGGCCCCAGGGTGGGCATACCTGCCCCCCAAGGTGGTCAGTCCATCTTTAGGGTGGGGACAGGGATACAGAGGACAGTTATTCAAGTACTCAGGTTGGACACTCTAGAGAGGGGAGACTGGTTTAAGCACTGGAAGGGTGGTCAGCTGGAGGAATTGAGAGTGGACCTGGAAGGGTCATCCAGCTGCAGAGAGGGTAGTCGACTGGGGATCAAAGGCTGGAATGGTGATTTAGCTGCTGGGAGTATGACCGGCTGGAGGTCAGAGGCTGGCTTGGGAGTTACAAGTGGCTGGAAGGTGCAGTGTGGGCAGTTCAATGGTGGAATACTGTTCTGGGGGTCAGCCACATTTTAAATACTTTGGAGGGTCTCTATGGTCTTCATTAACCTAGTGTTGAAATCCAGAACAACCAGAATGGCAAGATCATGCATGTTGTGCCACTCCAGTTGGTCTGTCCAAACCAGATAATTCTATTTGTACCATTGTGGTCTGGTCCCTGTTTCACCAATGCACTTGGAGTTGGCACAGAAACAAATAAACAAAAGCATTACTTATCATCACCACTGGTGATACATAATGAAACCATTGCATAAAATTCATACACACACACACACACACACACACACACACACACATGCACACTTAATGTCAGTTTATTTTATTGATGTTTAATCTGGAGTACCACCCCCTCATCTTTTCATATGCACTGGTAGCAGCACTAACAAAATTATATATTTAATTTCAGTGCTCCAGTACACTACACCCCCCCCAATTCACCAATGCTGCAGTGACATACATATTGTCTGTGCCGATTACTGCACCAGCAAAATGCTGGTCAGCAACTTGATAGGATACACCTTCCCCCAACTAAGTCATGCTTTCAGGGCATCAGTGTGGTTCAGTTGGTGGCACATCCACATCTAGGTCAGAAGGGCATAGGTTGTAGTCCTGCACAGGGACTGGGATCATACCATGAATGCCAGCAGCTGGGAGCATGCTGCCTATTTATATGGCTGTTCCCTATATATAGGCAACATGCTCCCAGCATCAGTTCGATGGCGGGTGGCTGAGGTGGTGTGTGGAGGGATGTGCCACTTGCCATCCATTGTGGCAGCACTGACTTGCAGGTATAGAGGATGGGGGTGGTGTTGGTGCTGCAAGGGGGAGGGGGACCACTGACCACCAATGAGGGGGCAGGGGGACAGGGATCAGGGGTCGGGGTGGTTGAGCTATGCAGTACTGAGCAGAGACCACCAGAACGGGGCTCTGGTTGTGGGGGGAGGTCATTATCTTGAGGACCAGGGCCAGAATACAGCTGTGTATGGGGGGGAGGGAGCTGTTGTACATGACTGGGTGGGGGCTCAATGTTGGGGGAGTGAACTGTCTTACTGGACTGGGGTGGGGCTATGCTGTGTATGGGAGGGGTGTACTGGCATACCATACCAGGGACAGGGCTATGCTGTGTGTGTGGGGCGTGTACTGGCATACTGTACTGGGAACAGGGCTATGCTGTGTGTGGGAAGGGATGTACTGGCATACAATACCAGGGATGGGGCTTTGCTGTATGTGTGTGTGGGTGGGTGTACTGGCATACCATGCTGGGTGGGGGATCTGATGTGGGGGGTCAATTATCCTACGGGACCAGGGATAGGTCTCAGACAGGGGTCAGGACTACTAGTCAATGGGCACCAGTGCATTCCCTGTGTGCCTGTGTGTGTGCTATGTATGCACTTGGACTGACACCTTCCCACACTGCCCTGCTCCTGCGGAGCAGGGGATCCACTCTGGGACCCAGGATGGGCATCCAATTGGCTGCCCTCCTGGGTCTACTGCTCCACTCCCATCTGCTCTACATGATTCTTCTCACTGGGGGGGGCACAGACAGTTGGCCGGCGATGGTGCATACCGGCCTGTGCACACCTGTCCACAGGTGCAGAGCTATGTGAGTTGGGTGTGTGCCTTTGGCACGTATGTTATGCCCCATTAGTGCATTGGAACCATTGACTGTAAATGGCAAGAAAGATAAATTCTGTTGTTTTTTTATCAATACTGTCCTAACGATCCCAAAGGCCCCCTCATTAAAAGTGATCCAGGGTACATGCGCACACACACACACACACACACACACACACACACACACACACATGAAATGACACAAGTCATATTCTGTCTTGTTTTTTAAGCAATGCTGTCCAAGGGATCCACAGCTCCCCCCACCAACAACCCCTTAAAAAAGTGATGCAGGGCACAAGCATCCTCCATCCCCGTATACTAACTTGAAATAAAAGTCAATTTTCTTTTATCAATACAGTCAAGTTCTCTACATCCAGATCTCTCCCTTTCATGCACATTGACTCAAACCAAAAACAACAGTCAAATTATTGGGAACAGCAGTGTCTTACAGTACATAAAATATATCAGGAGAGACATTTGAGATGGTCACATTCTGGGACATATAATTTGACAGGGAATACAGTGTAGCACAGAAACTCAAGTTCACTGACAGCTACACAAATTATTTAGTAATCGAACCCATCTGATTCCAATGGGATCTTTCTATAAAGTGTTTTATATCTACAAATGCTACCTACTGTACATGTTAGGTTTGCATTATTACAAGAATTACTGTTTCAAAATATCTGAATCAAAAAGGATACACATTTTGGTTAGTAATTTGAACGAACCACAGCTGAGATGTTTGCTTCTGGTGGAAAACAAAAATACAGTAACAAACACTGATACTATATCTCCCCACCCCATCCATTTGACACAAATATGTGCAGTGACAAAATTCTCAATGTGCTTAAATTCTATTTTTTCATGTACTTAATGCACTCTACTTCAGATGAAAACCGCAGAACTTGGCATTTCAGTGAGAAAATAAGAGCTAAATTAAACTTCTTACCTAGCAGAGACACGTTTCAATGAAGGAAAAGTTAATCTATCCAGTCTGAATGTGAAAGCACTGTTAACTGTTCCCAGATTCAAACAGACCTAGCAGCAATGCTGTCTGGTAATGCTGGACACAGGAAACATCTGGTGCATTGTGGGATTTGTAGTTGAAAATATTTTAAAGAGATAGAGCAGATTTGTATTCAGTGGCCCAGATATTCAAAAGAGTTGAGCCATGCGCAATAGGGTTGCACCTGCGCAAGTACAAAAATGCGCCATTCTGCGATATTCAGCAGGAGCAACAGCGCAATGATAATGAAGGCATGCGCAACTGAAGGGGGAGGAACCATGCATAAATGGCGCAGTGCAATATTCAACAACTTGTGCCATGCGCAATAGGGAAGCAAGCAGAAGTTGCGCCATAGCGGAAATAAGCCAAAATAAAAGGGAGCAAGGGAGAGGTGCATGAACGCTACAGGAAGCCACATATGAGAGCAAGACACAGCAGTACACACTGGGCAGCAGGGACACACAGGGCCAGGCAGAAAAGGGCATCCGGAAGCAATAGCCACATGGGAAGGTGTGGGGAGACATTGCAGAAGGGGGAGGTACACCACACAGCAGTGAGGCAAGCACAGGCAGATGTTCCTGGTGCAGGGGAAGCAGCAGTGAGGACGGCGGGGGGAATACAGTAATAGCTGCCGGAGGGGGTGAACACAAGTCAGGGACATGGCCAGTGCCACCTTCCAGATGGAGGCCATTATGAGGGGGGTGAGAAGGCAGACAGCAGGGGGGGCGTGGCCGTGGAAGGGCCCGTCGGCGGTATGCCCCAACAGGTAGTACCGAGCCTGCACCAGCTTCGAGCTGTACAGTGATACCAAGATTGTGGGCCGGTACCACCTGAATCGGGCAATTCTGAGGTGGCTCTGTGAGCTGTGCCGTGATGTGATGCAGGCACCCACACGACGGAGCCATGCCCTGTCAGTGGAGACCAAAGTGACAGCTTGCATGTGCTTGCTCACCACGGGTACCTTCCAGAGACCAACTGGGGACACCACAGGCATAACCCAGTTGGCCATGTCACGCCACCTCACCCAATTCCTCAGCGCACTGCTGCCACATGCTGCGGAGTACATCCATTTCCCCAGCACACTGGCAGAGCGCACCGCAAACATACAGGAGTTCCATAGGGTAGCACATATGCCTGGCTTGCTAGGGGCAATAGACTGCACCCATGTGGCCTTCCGCACACCACCTGGCCCTGAGGAGGCTGCTTACATCAATCGCAAGGGCTATGCCAGCATCAACTTCCAGGTAGTGTGCGATGCCAGGGGGCGCATAATCAATGTCTGTGCCACACACCCTGGGAGAGCACACGATGCCTTCATTTGGCACCAGTCGGCACTGTGCCACAGATTTGAGAATGGGGATATCCCCCATTGGACACCTAGTGGGTAAGTATGCAAACCACATGGACAATCATAGGGCCTGGGGGGGCATGTTCAGAGGTGACATGGGTAGTGGCCTACATGGCCCAGGGCAGGGCGATGCTGATCACCAAACTAACCTCCACCCTCTACACACAGATGACAGTGGATACCCACTCCATCCCTGGCTGCTCACACCCTACTGGCGGCCTGTGACCCCATCACAGCAACGCTTCAATGAGGCACATGCCACCACACGTAATGTCATAGAGTGGGTGTTCGGGATGCTGAAGGCATGTTTCCATTACCTGGACACCTCCGGTGGTGCCCTACAGTACAGCCCCTCAAAGGCCTGTGGGCTATTCCTGGCCTGTTGCATCCTGCACAACATGGCCAACGAATGTGGGCTAGCCGTACAGGTCGAAGAGGGGGACAGCGATGGGGACGATGAGGATGCAATTGCGATGGTGATGGGCAGCCCCACTTGGGCGACGGGACCCCTGACTGCTCCGGCTGGCACAGCTGCACCGGGACACCATCACGGAGGAGCACTTCAGCCAACCCAAGTAAGTCATGGGGCCATGGGCAGCCAACAGTGGCTAAGGCACAACCCACAAACACGCATGGACACACACCAGGGGTGCATGCCATCAAGGGAAGTGGCAGGGCATGGAACCACACATACAATCAGGGATGGGTGAGGTATAACATGCCACACAGATGGACACACACACGCACACACACACAACACACCAAACTTGCACAAAGGGTAGGAGGCACACTGACCCAGAATGCCACCCCTAGCCACACACATGTCCACAGACCACCACGCCCACTGCCTGTCCATGTGCATGTGTCAGATGCTGAGCACCATTGTACATTGGTGTACAGTGCAATGCAGACATCATCATGCACATGCAACTGCGGACAGCGGCCGGGAGGGTGTGCAGATAGACTGTGTGTCCGCATGCAGGGCCAGGTACCCACCCAAGCACTGCCCACTGAAAGACACAATGCACACAAGGCAGCACCAGACAGTAGCCACGTTGGGAGACAGGTCAGTCACACGACACAGTACCCTGGCCACCACAGATGCGTGGGTGGCCCCACCGAGACCCACCAGCACTGACAGGCCAACCACTGGCCTCATGGGGTGGCACTGATGGTCCCCAGGGGTTCCACTGTGTGAACTCGACCATGCTCACACAGGGGTCTGCAGCACACCAAACATGCCTGCGCCAGGTGTGCTCGGAATGCCCACAGATGAACCTGGTGTCGACAGGGAGGGTGTCGCACGACACCAGGAACAGGGGGTGGACAGTGCAATGCGTGGTGTCCATGACACATGGGCACATGACTGTGTGCCCATTGTGGCCATGGCAGCAGTGAATGCCTGTGCATGCCTGTCAATGGCAGTGGTCACATCCTCCCACAACCGGTCCATCCCTGCCAGGATCAGAGCGGTGTCTCTGCTGCGACACTCCTCTGCCCGCTCCAGAGCCGCACACAGTGCATCCACCGACGTTGCAAGCCACATCTGCTGCTGGACTGATGCTTGCAGTAGGCAGGTGTGCTTGTCCAAGAGGTCATCTGCCTCCCCGGCATCCTGTCCCTCAGGGTGTGCACGGCCCTGATGCTCAGCACCCCTTGAGGGTGGGCGCTGCGCACCAGGACCAGGTCTGGGCATGTCCACAGGTGGTGCACAGACACCCCCGCTGGACCCTCTACCCCCAAGCCCATTGGCCGACTCCTGATGCTGCCCCTCTGGCTGCCACTCCCCAGGGCTCAGTGGTGCCGCCGCAGTGGCCACAGCAGTCCCACTGTCCTGAACAAACACCAGTGCTGCCCCACTGGTGCTGACAGGCACAGACTGGGACTGTGCTGACACGCAGGCCTCCTCGGCAGCACCACCCACAGCCATGGCCGCGATGTTACCTGCTGTGTGGCCATCCCGAGGCACACACATGTCACTGCCCATGCTGTTAGCGACATCATCATCAGTGATGGACTTGGCACCAGCCCGAGTCACAGCATGTTGGCATCCATGGACGCTGGCGCGCTGGGACATGGGCAGGGCTTCCTCCGCACCTGTTACAACAACATCAGTGTGGACAGCCAGGTGGGTCCACTGTCACTCTGAGCCATGTATACCTGTAGAGGTGGATGGACCCTAGTCCATCTCCAGCTGACTGTCCTCAGTGGACAGGCCCATCACCGCTGACCCATGCAGATGCTCAGGATCTGTAAGGGAAAACAAAGTTGCATTACTGCATGTGACCTACCCTGCCCCCCCATAGACAGACCATGACTTACCATGCAGTGATGGGCCACTACCCGTCTGGAAGCCACTACCCGGAACACCCTCAATGGCACAACACTGCATGCTTCCAGCAATCCTCTCCTCCTGTGGGGTCAGGTGTACCACCTCCGGGTGTCCCCCACCTGTCGCAGCTCATGCTGCCCTGATGGCAGCCACCTTCTCCTTTATCCTCCTCCTGTCTGTGCCCATCTTCTTCTTGCACTCCTGCATGGAGTGCTGGTGGCTGCCATGCAGGTTCACAGCACGTGCCACCTCCTCCCATGCAGCAGCACGGGCTTAAGGTGTTCCTTGCCGTCCTCTGAGAAGCGGCTCCTGATCCAGGTAGGCCTCAAACAGGGCTTCGGTCTTGGCCTTGGCAAAATTAGGCCTCCTCCTCCTCCCACCACTGTGTTCCTCCTCTCCCACAACTTGCTCAGTCATTTTTTAGCCTGTAAGAATGACAGTTGTTAACTGTGACTGTGCAGTCCCATGCATGTCCCTAAATCCACAGTCCACACTCCCAAACAGCATGCAACTCACCAATAGACTGCAGTAACTGACTATGGCCACTGCAGCCCGATGTCACACTTTTATAGCGCAACCCATGCAAATGAGGTGAGGTGCAATTTTATGTGGATGCAAATTGCAGTGCTGCACCATTGCATTGCTGATTAGCTGTTTTGTATATGACGACTGAATATCGTGCTGTTTTGCTTTTTGTGCACTTGTGTTGAAAGTGCTGAGCCAAGGGCACAGTTCTGTGATGTGCAGTACACACCTCACTGTGCATGCCCGGGTTGCTGACGCAGGCATCTACCACGCTGCTGATGTGCTGTGCATGGGAAGCAATGCAGGGCACGGCCACCATTGTGCCAGTGGTGCTATAGTGTTGTTTACCTACATGGTGCTGTGGCACTGGGCCATCATAGGCGCACTGGGGCAACAGCGTGGTAGGCCACTACTGGAGGTAGCACACAGGCAGCCAATCGTGCTACATGCATTGGGTTCCAATGGCGCTGTGCATGTCCGTGCACCAGAGACCCTTGACCCTGTGCCCGACCTTTGCCCCCTAGGCGCCATGCGTCAGGCATGGGTGCACCACTATTGCGCTGTTCGGTGACAGCGTGATAGGGAATGGCAACGCTGTATGGCGCAGCATCTGCACGTGGGGAGCCACGCTGCAGAGCGCCATGTTTGCAGACTGAGCTGTGAGAATGGTGCGCAGGAGGGCTGCTCAATGGACACAGGTGGAACTGGCCAACCTAGTGGCCATAGTGGAGCCACACCATGGACCACTGTTTCGGGGGCACCCCTGGACAGGTCCAGGAGCCAGGTGTGGGAGGAGGTGGCCACTACACTGGAGGAGGCCACTGGATGGGGGCAGACAGCTGAGCAGTGCCGCCATAGGTATGGCGACCTGCGGCGGAGGAAGCCGTACCTGCTAGCCCACCTGCGGGCACGTGCAAGGAGGGGCATGGTGCCACGGCCAGATAGGTGTTATGTCAACACACTTTTATCTTCCATATGGGTATCACGATTGTATGTGTCCAGCACATGGGAGAGGGACCGTCAAGTGTTGGCTGTGGTGGTGTTATCAGGGTGTGGGGGTGGGCGGGTCTGGCTGGGTGGGAAGGCACACACCTGGGGGCAGAGGGGCTTTGCTATGGGATTGTACTGACATTTCTCTCTTCATGTTTGCACCACAGGGCTGGAGGAGTGGCGCCTGGCTCATGAGCTGTGGCGCAATGAAGAGGAGTGGGAGGCCAGGCGGGGCGAGGGTCCACAGCGCCCAAGGGACTGACCCGATGATGGTGAGTGCCATACCTCCATGATTACTATTGCATGCTGTGTAACAGGGTGGGCAGTGGGGCATGGCCACCATCCATTGACACCACTGCCATGCACGCAGCTTGTTACAGTCAGCACTGTCCAGTGGCAATGCATGTCTGGGAGTGCGTCGATGGTGGTCCATGCGTGCACCGGGTACATGGCTGTGCCACTGCCTTTGCACCGCATAGCCATGTCACTAAATGGCCATGGTGGTGCTGTGCGTGACTTGGCCGGTGGGTGTGTGCAGCGTTCCGCATGGCTGTATGCACCTGGGTGGGCAGGTCATGTGGACGTGATCAATGTGGGTGGTCACACACCATCACAGAGGTATGTCCCACGGCCGTATGCCATGCACAGTGGATGGGTTGTATGGGCCTGTGCATTCACACCTATTGACTGTGCTCCCTTGTCTTAGGTGTCTGCCAGCTGAACGACATCTGGGAGGCACTGAGGGGAGATCCTGCACATGGCGAGGGCATCCCTGGAGATCCTTCGCCGCATAGATGAAATTGGGGTCCGCAGGAGGCACCGGCAGAGGAGAAGCCAGAGCGGGGATTGGGGCTCCCGTTGAAAGTCCCTTTGCCCCTGATGTCCCCTACCCTCCTGGACCCGCCCTCACACCCCTCCTTTCCTGTCCCATTTGTTCACCCTTGCCCCTTCCCCACCCCCACCTTGTCTGTGGCCCTCCCCCCCCACCTGGTATATATTATTGTACATAGTTAACTTTTATATTTTGTTTTAATACAGATATTTTGACATGAATACTGTGGCAGTCTCTGATTTGCAGTGGGCTATAGGTGCTCAGTTGCAGTGGTGTGCATGGCGTCAGGGGTGGTGCAGTCATGGGTATGTGTGTGTGTCTGTAGGGAGGTGACTATAGTGTGGGGGTAGCTATCAGTCAGTGTCTGTGGTGTGTGTGTTGTGCTCTGTGCACTCTATGACTGTGTGCAGTGGTCCATGGTGCATGCTGTGTGTCCATGCTGCCCCCTGTCAGCCCATCCATGGCCTGTGCAGCTGACACCCATGCATGTCTGTGACCTGCACGGTCTGCTGGCATGTCAGTGGTGGCTGTCCATGCAGAGCAGCCACTGTACCCATCACAATGCCGGGTTGCCTCCTGTCACTGGTGTGGTGCATGTCTGCCTCAGGTGGCACTGTGGCCTCCACAGTTGTTGACCCACCTCCAGGCTGTGGCTTGTCTGTGTTGCAGGGGATGTGCACCACTGTCTGTGACTTGTGCTTCGGGCAAATGCTGGTGGCGTACAGGTCCACAGCGCCTGCGCAGGGTGGCTGGCACTTCTGTGCCATGGAGGACTGCAGGTTTTGTGTACACAGTTTACATGGGCCCACGCTGGGGGCTTGGTTGCCCCGCTACTGCATCCCTGTGTTGTTTTGCCCTTGGGTATGGGTGGGTGTCTGTCCATGCACTGTGTGGCATCCGGTGTGGTGCATGCTTAAATGCACCACTGTGGGTGTCTGCGCTGGCTGTTGTGGCAAGTGCTGGGTCAGGGTGTGTCACTGGGAGAGTATGCAGGGTGCTGTACCACTGGTGGTGGGGTCCGGGGCATGCCCTGTCCCATGTGGTGTACCTCGTGTGCCGATGCATGGTTGGTCTCTCAGCAGTACCTTGGGGGTGCTGTGCATGGTGGCACTGTGTATGCAGTTGTTGCATTGCTGTGTGCTGCCATCTGCTGATGGGTGCTCATGGTGGGGCTGCCTTGCATGGTTCTGTGGTGCACAGGGTTGCATTGTCACAGTGGGGGTGGTGGCATGCATGGGGTTTCCTGCAGTGGTGGATGCTGCTCCTGGGCAGGGTGTCTAGGGGTCATGGTGCAGGGTGTGTTCTGCATTGGGGGGATGGTGTGGCACGGGGTGGTCAGGCCTCCTTATGTGCCAGTCACAGCTTGCCGGGGGGGGGTGTGATGGGGCACCATGGCCCAGCTGTGGGTTGGTTGCTGGTCTCCATGGGCCAGTGGTTATTCCAGCCCTCCCCCAGTTGTGCAGTGCATGGGGTGTGGGGGGACGATGTCTGTTCTGCTGTGTGTTCTTCTGCCCATCTGTGGCATGGGTGGTGGGCCCCTACCTTCCTGGTTGTGCAGTTGCATTGCCACCCTGCCGCTGGGGGGCTTCCCTGGTAGTGCTATGGCACCTCTGGACTACTCAGCTGCACATCCCTTGTTGCGCTATGGCGCATCTGATCTGCTCAGCTTCCCCTACCTAGTTGTGCTATGATGCAGATGGTGCAATATTCAGTCGTTGGCTGTAGGTGCAGTTTGGCCAGCTCAGTTTTTGAATATCACGCCTCTTGCGCATGGGCGAAATGGACTTGCGCTTGCTTCTGCTATTGCGCACTTTTTGGGTGCAGTTTAAATATCTGGGCCCGTGTGTAAAACTATTGCAGAAAATCAAATGATAGTCACAGGCATGCAGACGACCCACTATAGTAAATGGTTCTCCACAGACAACCAAAAAGCTATACATCCATCCATCCATCTTTCTTTCTTTCTTTCTTTCTTTCTTGCTATAAACTGGTGTCTAGGAAAGGCATACTGAGCCAAGAAAAAACGTATTCCAAGAACTGCAATATCCTTAAAAGAATCAAAAAAATGGCAACTAGGGGTGTGCGAGAAAAGAATAGTATTTCTCAAATGCCACAAATCATGCACTATTTCTGTCTAACCTATTTGAGAAATACAATATTTAATAAAAAATCAAATAAACAGCTCCTGCCCTATACCCTGTAGGATATACAACCCCAGCCTCCCACCCACTGTTAGAATCCATCCACCTCCTCCCCAGTAGTAGTGGACGGCGGCTTCAATCCACCGCCGGCGATTTGTGGAGCAAAGCGACCAGAGTGCTCCGCAAAATATGAAGCAGAGCACTTGCGTGTTATAATGAGTAATGCGAAGTCCATTGAAAACAATGACTTCACGTTACTCCGCCTTCCCAGATCATTACTCCACCAAATTTTAAGGCGAAGTGCATTGAGAACAATGCACTTTGCCTCACTGCGCCTTGTTTTTAAGCTCCGAAGGCAAATGTTGCAGTGATTCATGGGATTTCTGATCACATGGGCTATATATTGATCTGCACAGCCTCAGTTCAGGGTAGTATGTGTAGGAAGGAGTAGGAGACAGTGTGATCTGAGAGCTGTCTGCGATTGAAACCTTCTAAAAGCTGTGAAAAAAGCATTTTTGGGGGCTCAAACTTTAGTTCATCAATTGTAGGAAACCCTCCTATGCTCATATCATTGAGCATTTTGGTTTTTGAGTGGATTTTGAATGTTAATGTACAACATTGAGTGTGTGTTGTGAAAGACAGTGATAGTGTGCTTTGGGGGAGGGGCGTATCTGTGGTGTAGGTAGATTTAAGTTGAAGAAATAGTGATTTCTTTGTTTTTTGGTTATATTTTTCTTATATAACTGACTGTGTTAATGTACACACAGTAATATTGTCAGTTTTTGTAGAAATTTTCCTGCTGATTGTGTGTCACATGGATCTGGTGCAGCAGTTCATAACTTCAGGTTGTTTTGCATTACTCATTCAGCATTGTAGACAAACTGTCCTGTGTGAGTGTATGAGTGTGTGTGCGGTGTTGCGTGACATCAAATAATACACCTTTCATTGTGCCACAGACTAGTGTAATTGCAGGTGCAGCAGTGTGAACCTGCTATCTACTGCAGCTGCCTGATTTTGTACTGCGATCGTGGTATCTGTTCTTTGTTTTGCTGCTTGTACTGCCATAAAAATCTGCAGTCAGTGCTCCCCCGCACCCCCACCGGCAAAAGGAATTTTTTACCAGATTGGATTGTTTTTGTGACCTCATCAGCACCACTGGTTACTAAAGTTGTTTTCATTGCATGACAGACTAGTCTCTTATCTGTTACTGAAGCTACAGTTGTTTTTTTGGCTTCACATCCAGCGTCCCCCTAATCAGAGAGTGAACGTATCAAAATCTAAATTTGGTTATAATATTGTGGTTGATCCCCCAAAATGCCCGCAAAGAGACATGCAAACAAAGTTGGTTCTTGCCATGGCAATGCTGGCAGTAAGATAGTCTGTGGGCATGGTAGTACGCAGACGCAGAAGTGCATTGCTGATGTTAGGAAATATATTTCTCCTGCAATGTTTTTTACAGCCCAATCAGTAGCTTCACTCATAGTTGGAAGAGATGATGTTTTCCCAGCCAGTGGTGTTAGTGTTACTGGTGTTAGTGGTGGTGGTAGTATTAGTATTGGTGCATCAAGTTTGAATTCCGACCAGTGTACCGTATCCAAAAATATTGAGTGTGAAGCAGTGCAAGTGAGTGGCACTGTAGATGATGTCATACTTCCCAGTAACATTCCAGTAACTGAACCTAAGGATTCAGATAATGATGTCAACAATAGCATACAATGTGATATTCCATCCACCATGGCAGTTAATGTCACGCATTTTCCATGCAGTGATTCACAGTGTGGTGAAAAAATATCAGGTGATGGTGGTGTAGATGCTGATGATAAATGTGATGATGACGATGATGTTGTTGTAGTTGCAACATGCAGTCCACATGGTAGCATCCAAGCAGAAGATGTGGATGTCTATGATGCTGATGAATATGATGATGATGTAATTGAACCCAGTTGGGAACCGGAGAAAAAGAAATTCAAGGTGGCTGTGTCTGAGTCTGTTTGCAGGAACCCCCCCCTGTAAAAACTTGTGATTTACCAGTTTTAGTTGATGAAGATGACCCAGTAATAAATATGATAGGTAGTCGTGGTGGTCAGTTGCAGTTCAGGTGTGCAGTGCCCAAAGCATCACATGCCCCCCACTTCAGTGCTTAAAATAACAGACTTAAATAAGCCACATCATGGACATGTTAAAAGCAGAGCATCACAATCTCTTGTTTGGAATTTTTTTGTTCAAGATGCAAATGATGAGTCAGTTGCAATCTGCCAGGTTTGCCATGGGCGTGTGAGTCGAGGTATAAAGGGGAGCCATCTGGGCACAGGAGGACAGCATATGCATCTTAAGAATAGGCACTTGGCACTGTGCACCCAGCACAGGCTGGCAGCTAATACCACAGTGGGGCGTTCACCCTCATCACCGGCAACCATAGCGAGCATGTTATCTCCGTCCATGACTATTATGTCCAGTAGTAAATTAAACGTATGCAGTACCGAAGTAATAAGAGCAGAGGATTACTACAGGCATAATGAGGTGGAGGACCATAATGACTTTGAAATGTTGTGCAGTGCTGGTGAGAGTAGCAGTTTTGGTGGTGGTGGTGGTGAATGCAGTACGTCTAGTGTAAGTGGTACATCAACCCAGGTTGGCAAATCTGGAAAAATAACTGCATTTCTGAGTTTGTCATCATCACCTGTGCAACTGTCTTCATTAAACATCCCCACTCCACCCCCTGCCAATGCCATGCATCACAGAGCACAACCATTTGTGATCACACCCCATGTAAAACGTTTAAGTCAGCCCACGTTACAGAGTGTTTTTACACATAAACTGAAGTACCCCCCAAATCATAGAGTGTCACATGAACTTAATGATGCTGTACTGGAAATCCTGGCAATTGATCTTTTGCCCTTCTCGTTTGTGGAAAATTCTGGGTTCCATCGGTTTGCTGCACGTGCCTATCCAAAATGGAAAGTCCCATCCAGAACATACTTTTCTACCTGTGCTGTCCCCGAGTTGTTCCGCACTGTCTCAGACTCAGTAAGACATGCCCTTCAACATTCATCCTCTCCATTCATCCATTTAAGTATGGATATGTGGACAAGTGGCAAAACAGCGGGGAGTTCATATTTGTGTATAACTGCACACTGGGCGCAGGTGCCGGGGGTTGTTTGTGATGTTGGTAGTGTAAATAATCAGTGCAGTAAGGTGGATTGTCACGGTAGCAATTTTCCAGGAATTCAACAGCATGCAATGATTGCTATGCACAATGTGACTTGTTCACACACTGGTGAGAACATGTTGGACATGGTACTGATTGAAATTGACAAATGGCTAAACCCTCTGTCCTTGAAAGCTGGGTTCATAGCAAGTGACAATGGGTCAAATGTGGTGAAATGCATCACGAATGGTGTTTTTTTTCATGTTCCATGCATGGCCCACTGTTTAAATCTTGTGGTGCAGGAGTTTCTGCAGCACCCTGATATAAAGGAAATGCTGACCATTGCACAAAGTATCTGCTCTCACTTTTCAAGATCTGGAAAGGCCCGTGACCAACTGCAGCAGTTGCAGATACAAAACAGCCCTCCTCAGCACCGCTTGAAGCTGGAAGTTTTCACCCAATGGAACTTCACTTTATACATGGCAGAGAGGTTGTATGAACAATACAAAGCCATCTCAGAATATCTTGTGATGCACACTAGCCGTGACAGTTCTGGGGCCTCCATGTCTATGATGACTGAATAGTGGCACCTCATGGACTCTGTAATAACAATTTTGCGGCCTTTTGAACATGCCACACAGGCAGTGAATGGTGAGTCTGCCTCCGTTAGCCAATCAATTCCACTGCTGCGGGTGCTGAGGCAGACATTGGTGAATGTACAGCATGGCCTTGATGTTGCTGGAGACGGTGGTAGCAGTATGTTGCTGCAACACATGTTGACAGTATTTGACCAGAATCATCACATTGTGAGCATTCAACGTAATGACAACTTTGCCATAGCAACAATGCTGGACCCACGATACAAAAATGGAATTGCATCAGTACTGGAGGGAGGGCTCGAAGAGGTAAAAAATATCAGTGGTCAACTGGTGCGCTTGGTTCATGGGGCACAGAATTCACGTGCCAAGGTCAGCAAACCTCAGCAGCATAATCCGGCTGAAGGTGTACCTGTAGGACTATCAAGCATATCCTGCAAGGGGAAGGGAACAGCAGTTCAATGTGGTCTGTCATCCAAAATGGTTGGTGTCAACCCGCTTTGGGAGGCTTTGTCCCAAGTGGGTATTTGTGAAATAAATGATTCAGGAGAACAGGATGATGCATCAACAACTGGACTTAGTGCAGTTCAGAGAATGGTTGAGTCATATTTATCTGAAAACAGGCATCTGACAATAACCAAAGATTCTCTTTTGTACTGGAGTGAAAAGGTCAGTGAATGGCCAGAGCTGACTGCAGTGGCACTGAAGTACCTCACATGCCCACCCTCCAGTGTAAGTGTTGAGAGGGTATTCAGCTCAGCAGGTGCAATAGTCAGGGATCATCGGACAAACCTGTCTCCTGGAAATGTTAGTTTGCTAACATTCATTAAAATGAATGAGAGGCACATACCAGCACAGACTACAACCTCGGCATTCGTACCCCAGCCTAGTCATGGTAGTTTTGGTGATGTGGAAATGGACCATCCTAGTGGCACTGGCAGTGGCAGCCTGAAACGGCCCACCGCTGATGTATATGATGACACAATGGAGAAAGAATTTCCCAGTGGTCAGACTTCAGACATAGATGACTGTGAGGAAAGTTTTCTTTATGAGGATGATGATGTGGTTAATGTTGGCAGGCTTTAACTGAAGTTGTTAAAAGGTGGTGTGCCATCCCGGACCACCAGCACCACCACCTGGACTGATGTTAGCCACTGCCACCACTGAGCATGAGTCTGTCCGCCCCCCAGACCACCACCACCAACACCGGGAATGATGTTAGCCACTGCCACCACTGAGCATGAGTCTGTCCGGACCAGCACATCCATCAGCCAGAGAAACAAGGCTTCTTAATATTTAAACCATAAAGTGAGTATGTGTACTCATGTTTGTTATGCTGTTTCACTTCCTTTAGTTGTATGTTTTGTTTTCTGTAGCTTTTCAGAGCTGCAATGGTAAAACACATACGGTACACTTATTTATTTTTTTTTTTAACAGGCTAACAAAAAAAGTCTCCATCGCTAATTGGTGCTGCAGCTGTACCGTACAGAGAGGAACCTATGGAATATCCATGTGAAATCCATTCTGGTAAGTATGAAGATTTTATTTCATCCATTTTTATTGTTTTGGAAAAACTGCAGCAAATTTTGCACAGAGGTTGAGTTAGTTGACAAGATGTGGGTTTGAAATGTAGCTTGACTTGAGATTGAGAACCAGGGAGGGACAAATAACAATTAAGTTGTAAGAAGTCATTCATTTCTTTTTTTTAGGAAACTTTCAGATGCTTCGTTGTTCTGTCAAAGTGGCCTTATCCAAAAAAGTTCTTCAACATCAGGCACCCACCCCCCCCTGGGCTTGGGCAGACATGCAACACACAGAAGTCGTTTCATTAGATGACCTTGACTGTCATTAACAACCGGACTCCAGAAGAATGCAAATGAAATCTGTGAAGAAGTAACAAAATAAGAAAAAATTACAGACAAACCTGCAAATATAATTCCACCCACCCCCCCAAAAAAAATGCATACCTTCATGTGCTTGAGAGTTATCCATTTCCAATTTCAACGCAAAAAATTCTCATTGAGCACTGGAATGTGCACACCAACAGTTTCTGTGACCTGTGATACAGAACAATACCATGAGAACATGTTCATGTCAACACCCCTCCTCACCTACAAAATACACAAATATATATCTATATATATCTACTCACCAAGGCAATTATTAGTGTACAGCCAAAGGGCACCCTTCCATCCAGTTGAAAAGATCACATTGCATTTGCTCGACTCACCTCGCAGATCACATTGGTCCAGCAACAGGACGCTCACAGTCATCATTTTATTCTGGGGGACTTTGTATGTGCTAAAACACTCTCATTTCACTGTGTTACCACTTGTCAATTTTTTGCATGCAAGGGGGGTGCATTTTGGGCATGCAGAAAAAATCTGGGGACTCTGTGCTACCACTGCGTGCATGACTGAGTGCGCCATTAATTTTGGGGGACTTTGTACGTGCTGAAACACTCCCATTTCACTGTGTTACCACTTGTCAATTTTCTGCACACAAGGCATGACTGAGTGCGCCATTAATTCTGGGGATGCATTTTGTGTGTTGTGTGATTGTTGTGAGCTCATGATGTCATACTGACATTATCAATTAAAGCAGCATTGCAAGAATGTTGTGACAATTTTGAACTGTTCTTTTTTATGCTACTTTACATTGCCACAGCCACTAGTTGCCTCAGAGTCATGACTTGAATGATTCGCTTCTTTTCACAGTTTCTGTCTGTTTACTTAGTTGACTAATTTTTTTGATGCATGAAAAAAAAATGAGCACGCCTTTCAATATTGTTCTGACCAGGTCTGTATTTATTTGCAGCTGCTTTTCAATAAATATTGTTCCGTGATATCATAAAACACTGCCTGCTGCATAACTGTTAATTTACAACAGAAGTGATACATAACAACTAACTGATGTGATGGAGAAAAGCAGAGGAAAATAATGACAAAGACCTGGTCAGCACCAATTTAAAAGGAATGCTACTTTCATTATTTCACACATGAAAAAAGGTAGTACAGCAGACTCAACTACTGGAAATTCTCGTATAATTCCAGTCAGGATGTAAGTAAAGGAAGTTGTGACATAGCATTAAAAAATATAGGTCAGAGTTCTCAACAGATTGTTGCGCTGCTGCTTTACAGAGATTCACCACATTACATAGTTATGGTGATGCACATAACCCAATATGTGGGTGCCTTACTTCCAGTGGAATATTTCTTGCTCCACATAGTGCAATACATTTCTGAGAAAACCGCCCTTAATTTCATTACAGTGTGTCACGTGATGGAGGAATTCCCATTCAGAAAAGCCGCCCACATTCTGCCCACCCTTTCTCAGCAACATTACGACGTGGTACCAGGGGGAGCGCAGGTGCATGCTCCACTATAGTGAATGTCCGGCAGCTATCCCAATGTTTCGTTATGTTATAAGGTTTACTTTGTGGTGAAATGTGGGAATGTTTCCATTAACAAGGCTCTTCTTATTGGAAACGTGCCCACACGTTTCACCACAAACTGACCATTATAACATAAAGAAACATTCAGAAAGCTGCCGGACAATCGGACATTCACTGTAATGGAGCACG
Organism: Neoceratodus forsteri; assembly: GCA_016271365.2. Classification (NCBI taxonomy): domain Eukaryota; kingdom Metazoa; phylum Chordata; order Ceratodontiformes; family Ceratodontidae; genus Neoceratodus; species Neoceratodus forsteri. Next base: position 192,026,948 of record CM057458.1, read on the forward strand.
CACCCACGCTCTCCCTGGCATCATGTCCTAACATTGCTGAGAAGGGGGGCAGAATGTGGGCGGCTTTTCTAAATGTGAATTCCTATGTCACGTGACACGCTGTAATGAAATTACGGGCGTTTTTCACAGAAATGTATTGCACTATGTGGTGCAAGAAAGATTCCCTTGGAAGGGAAAATGTGTATTGTTAAACAACAAAAAAAAACCCACACAAAAACAGTACAACACAGTAGTGGGGAGGGGGGGTCCAGAAAACAATCCCTTAATGTGGCCATGGGATGCCGTGGTAGTCCAGCAGCAGGTGCAGCATTGTGAGTATTTGCTGCTGCTGTTGTTGTATTGTATCAACCTGCTGCTGCACAGCACCTACCCTCTCATTATTCTCCTCCAGGGCCGCCCACACCAGGGTGTTGTCGGCCTCTGTTGCAGGGACTGTGGCGGGGTCCACTGCAGGTGGAAACCCAGGTAGTGGTGGTGGTGATGGAGAGGGTGGTGCTGGTGGCTGTGGTGGCGGGGGGTGGTGGTGGTGGTGGTGGTGCAGCTGCTGTACTGGCCCTCCTTCTGCTGTGGCAGTGAGGCACAATTTCAACCACAGCAGCACCCTGGGCCACTGCCACAGAAGGGCCAGCAGGTGGATGCCTGACCCCTTCTGTGGCAGCCTGCCACTCTGCCTTGTGGTGGTTCAACATGTGGGTGTGCTGGCCACCGGTCCCAAAATGTGTCCCCCAGGGGCCACAGTGCACCAGCACACCACACAGATGGCACACCATGACTGTGCTGTCTCCCCCCACAGAGTTAAAAAACTCCAACACTGGGGAGCTATGGGGTGAACCAGATACAGTCCTCCCACCACCTATGTTTTCCTGGGGCACCTCCTGTGGCAGTGGAGGGGGTGCTGCTGTTGCCTCTACAGCTGCTACTGGTGGTGGTGGTAGTGGCAGAGAAGGTGGATGCACAGCAGCCACCGGTGGCACTGGTGCTGCTGCTGCTACTGCTGTTGCTTCCATGGGGGGGGAAGCAACACCCAAGAGTCGGGAGCAGTCCAGCATCACATGACTGCCCCCACTTGTCTGCACTCCCCTCCTCTGACCGTGCCCATGGGCCAACGACTCTCCTTCTCCAGAGTCCATCCTTCCCACACAAGTCCCCAACCCCAACTATAAAAAAGTACAACCACAGTCGATGCCTAGACTTCACCCAGCAGCCACACTCACTCTCACACTCCCAGACACACTAACACACTGACACACAGTCACACACACGCAAAACAAAACAAAACAAAACTTATAAAAAAAATTCACTACCAAAAAAAAAAAATCACAAACATAATACAAAAACTAAATAAAGATATAGGTTTTAAAAAAAGCTGTTGTTTTCTTCAGACACAAAGGCAATAATGCACTTTCTGACAGTCAGTGACTCTAAACTGCTCTCCTCTCCACAAAGCCTTCTCCCTCTATGAATGCAAAGGAGAAAGTGAAACTGCTTCTCTGACTCACTTCCTTCCTGCCTGGCTAAAGCACGTGACTAACAGTACTGTAAGCCATGTGATGTGTGGGGGCTGAATATTTACTTGTCACTTCGCCTTACTTCGCGTTAAGGCATAATGGCAATGCGAAGTAATAATGATAACGCGAAGTGAGAACTCTGCAGTGCCCACTTCACTTTGTGCTTTACCAATGCGAAGTGTTCACTTCGCTAGTGGATTAAAAATTCACTGCATCTCTACCCCCCAGCACCCACTATTTTTTTTAAATTGGCTATATTTAAAAAAAATCTTCCATGATGGGCAGCCAGCACAACCTGTCTGCCTCCATATCTGACTACCATCTTACAGCACTTATTTGCACTAAATCAGATATGACCCCAACCCCCCACCCCCACAATGGCAATACCCTCCTTCCACCCTCAACCTCTCCAAACACTTGAAAGCTGGCAATGGATGTCTATAAAGAGGAAGAAGGTGACTGACACAACCTACTCCCCTCTAAGGCCGGCTGCCTTCTTCTGATTGAAAGCACTCATACACTTGCTGATAGTTAAACCAGCTGATCATGTGACCCACTGGATATATGTGCAGGGGATAACCACTGGACTTTGTTTTAGGGGAAAGCAACTAGGCTGTGCTTGGTTAAAAGAAGAGGCCCAGTGGGCTGGGCTCGGGTACCAAAGAGGACCCACTGGACTGGGCCTGGGTGCAAGGGGAGACACATTAGGCAGGGCTTGGGTGCAGGGGAGGACCCACTTGGATGGGCCTGGGCACAAAACAGGAAGCAAGTAGGCTGGGCTTGTGTGTAGTAGGTTGACCCAGAGGAGTGGACACAAGAGCAGGAGGGGCCCAATGGACTGGGTTTGTTTTCAAGAGGGGGACCCAGGGGGCTGAGCTTGGGTGCATAAGGGAGTCCCAGAGGGCAGGGTTTAGTTGCAGGAGGGAAACCAGAAGGCTGGGTTTGTGTGAAGGAAGAGACACAGTAGCTTGGGCTTGGGTGCAGGTGGGGACCCAGAGAGCTAATATTATGAGCAGGAGAGGTCCCAAAGGGCTGGACATTGTTGCAGGAGGGGGACCCAGCTGGCTGGACTTAGGTGTACAAGGAGATCCAGCTGGCCAGGCTTGGGTGCAGGAGGGCAGCCAATGGGATGGTTGTTTATTCATGAGGGGACCCAGTGAGCTGGGCTTCAGTACAGGATGGGGACCTAGCAGGTTCTCTTGGGTATAGAAGGGAAATCCAGTTGCCTCTGCTTTGTCCAGCAGGAAACCTAGTGGGCTAGGCTTGGGTGTAGGATGGGACCCAGACAGGATGGGACCTAATGGGTTGGGTTTAGATGGGAGGGCCATTGGGCTGGGCTTGAATGCAGGAGCAGAGGTCTGGGCATGGGTGCATGAGTAGACCCACTAGGCTGAACTTGAGTGCCAGAGGGGACCTAGCAGGCTGGATTTATGTGCAGCAGGGGACCCAGTGCTCTGGGCCTCTAAGAAGGAAGGGACACAGTAAGCTGGCATTAGGTGGAGAAGGGGATCTAGTAAACTGGGCTTGTGTACTGGAAGGGACCCAGTAAGTGGACTTGTATACAGCAGGGGAACCATTAAACTGGTCTTTATATACAGGAGAGAGATTCAGAGGACTGGACTTGGGTGCAGAAGAATATCCAATCAGCAGGGCTTGTGTACAGGAGGGAATTCACAGGGCTGGGCTTGTGTGCAGGAGGGGACCCATTGGGTTGGGCTTGTGTGCAGGAAAAAATCTAGTGGGTTGGGCTTGGGTGCAGGAGGGGACCCAGAAGGCTGGGCATAGATGCAGAAGGGCAACCCAGTGGGCTGGGTTTGGGTGTAGGAGGGACCCAGTGGGCTGGGCTTGTGTGCAGAAGGGGGACCCAGTGGGCTGGGCTTGTGTGCATTGGAGTTCTGACACCATGCATAGTTGAGAATATGATTACAGTACCCTGAGGAATCCCAAAGAGGATGTATCACGTGTCTGTACTTTATCATTTTCAGTCTATACAGGAGCAGATGTACAAGTCTATTTAAAAGATTATGGACTTGGTTCTCAAAGTTCCCTGCATGGTGTAAGGGGCTTGGGCCACAAAGAAAGGCATAAAGTGCCCCTTGCACCAAAAGATGTGCTGGGAGTGTTTCCCAATGGCAGCCTGTGTCTACTGCAGGCTGCCTGCCCCAAATGGGGCTTGCACCATATGTGCACCCAAAAATGGGCTGTGACATGGTGCTAGGGGGCATGTGGCAGATGCAACCTGCCACATCCCTGAAAGTGGGATTCTCAGATCTCTCTCTCTCAGAGAGAAGTTTTAAGTATCATTAGACCAGGCAGGGCAGGTTAAAGGTACTTAGAAAATTCTCCTCAGGGAGAGTTGACCTGTTTGTGACAATGTGCTGCATTTCCCCCTCCCCACCCCTATGTCGCCCATATTCACATGAATAAAAAAATATCTTCCTGGTGGTCTAATGCTCCCCCGATCCCCAATGTTGCCTGTATTCAGAGTTAGTTGAAGTGAATTGTTATCTGTGTATCTGTTATCTGTGTTGTCTGTGTAGTTATCTAGGTGCTTGTCACAGGTGGCTGAAGGGAATTGTTATCTGTGAAATTAACTAAGTGTAGAAAGATTTGCAAAGTAGGGGGAGTGGCTTAGCTAGATGGAGCCAGGTTAAAACCCAATTTAAACACTGCCCTAGATAGCTTCTGCCAGAGAATAGACAGAGCACCAGGAGGAAGGAGCTGCTGGTATAACTAAACTTCTCTACTGGGACTATATTGTCCTCCTTCCCTCCCCACCCAAAGGCAGTTCTACTTTTATAGGCACAGGATTTGACTGACAACAGAAACTTCCTGTTTGGGAGCAGGAAGTGAATGATCACAGAGGCACCAAAGACTCACCATCCTAGAAGGGCAAGAGTAGCTCTCCGTCCCCCCCTAGCTGCTGGAGGTCTGACTCTGAGCAAGTAAGGAGAATACTGAGAAATATAGGATCTTCTTGTCTCAGAACAGGAAGATCAGGAGCTAAAAGGGCACAGAGGCAGTAAGTAAGTAGGGAGAGAAAAAAAGAAAGAAATAAACAAACAGAGGAAAGAGTAAGTATTCCAAACAACAGTTAGGGGGCCAGAAATAAGACATGATATGAGTGGTACAGTGCAGTGGCTGTGGAGCAGCAGTCTTCCGGGAGATGTTCTGGAGGATGCAGTGTTCTTCCATCTGCAGGCACCTCTCTGGGCTGAGGGAGGAGGTTGCTCATCTCCAGGCTGAGTTGGCCAGGATTTGTGGGACCTCCTCTCCCACCCAGGGACCACCAGGGTCACTGCCATTGCCTCAGAGGTTGCCAAGAAAGAAGAGCGGTTGGACCACAGTGAGCTCAGGGAGGGTGAGAGTGGTGGAACAGAGGCACATCCCTCCAGTTGTACCTTTCCACAATTTCTATGCCATTCTGGAAAAGTGTGATTCCTCTATGGAGGCACCCACAGTGGAGACCAAGGAGGATGCTGGGAACCTCCACAAAGGTGACCCACAGGAGGGTGGCATGGGACCCTACAGGGGAAGAAAACAGCTCCTGGTGGGGACTCCATTGTTAGGAAGGTAGAACTGGGGGAGGAAGGGGAGAGGGAGGTAAGGTGCCTGCCTGGCGCCATGGCTTGGAGGGACAGGGAGCGAATCCTCAGGATCGCAAGAGCAGCTGCACAGGGGAGGGAGCTGGATGTCATTATCCACCTAGGGACAAATGATCTGGCTAAGAAAGAGATCAGAGCAGTGCAAGAAACATTTGTGGAGATGGGGATGGGCCTTAGACAAATAGCACTCATGGTAACCTTCTCGGAGGTGCTGCCTGTCTATGGCATGGGTGAGGCTAGGGTGTTCCACACCATGGGATTCAATCAATGGTTGAAAAACTGGTGCAGAGCTCAGGGATTCGGTTTTATTGGGGACTGGGGGTCCATCTGGAGTGATGCAGGCCTATAATGGTGTGATGGTCTGCATCTGTCCAGGAGGGGAACCAGGATCCTAGGTGACAGGTTTAATGCTTCATTGGCAAGCATTTAAACTAGCCAAGGGGGGGAGGCACTGGAGAAGAGCAGAGAAATCCTAGCCCCCTCAAAAAATCATGGTACTAAGTGAGGTAGACACTAACACAGAGATGTCGATAGAGAGAAGCGCAGGGGTAAATGGAAAAAGTGACAAATGCAATAAGGACAGGGATGGTGCAAAAAGGGGTAAGGCCATCAAGAAATGGAGGGTAATGAGTACCAACGCCTGTAGTCTGGGCAACAAGCTCCATGAACTGGTGGCCTTGATGGAAGAGGGATGCCTGGATATTGTAGCAGTCACAGAAACATGGTACACAGAGAACCATGACTGGGATGTTAACATACCAGGGTACACAACCTCCAGGAGAGACAGGGAGGGGAGAAGAGGGGCCGGAGTAGCTCTCTATGTAAGGGAAGGGATAAAAGCAACTGAACAAAAGAGCAAATGGGGAGGAGAGGAGGCACTGTGGGTCAGCTTAGAAACTGGAAATGGCACCACAATCTGCACAGGGATTGTATACAGACCCCCATGTCAGTGGGGGGGAATGGACAAGGATATGATAGAAGGCATACTTAGGATGGCAGAGAAAGGGGAGATACTGTTGATGGGGGACCTTAATATGCCAGAAGTTAACTGGAGCACCTTTGCTGCAGCCACATCCAAAAGCATGGCCATTCTCTATGCCCTTCAGGTGGCATGCCTCAGACAGCTAGTTTTGGAACCTACTCATGAGGGAGCAATCTTAGACCTCATACTCTCAAATGGGAACAGTGAGAGGATCTCAGATATAGAAATGGGTAGCCATTTGGGAACAAGTGACCACCAAACAGTGTGGTTCACGATAAACTCAGCTACAGAGTCAAGCCATACAAAAGTAAGGGTTCTGGACTTCAGGAGAGCTGACTTTGCAAGATGGGAGAGTGCTCTTAGAAAAGCACTAGCAAACAGGCTAGAAGGAGGGTGGAGCAACAATGGGGAAATATCTAAACTGCCATCACAGAGGCAACAAGCCTTTGTGTGAAGCAAATAAACTAATCAAAATGAAAGAAAAAGCCACTATGGTTCTCAAAAGAGGTGGCGGTGAAGGTTAGGGAGAAAAAGATAGCATTTAGGAAGTATAAGGAAACACAAAAGGAGCAGGACAGAGAACTGTACCAGTTAAGGCAGAAGGAAGCAGGGAGGGTTGTCAGAATGGCAAAGGCCCAAACTGAGGAAAAGATAGCCAACTCGGTTAAGAAGGGGGATAAAACCTTTTATAGGTATATCAGGGAGTATAGAAAGACAAAGGGAGGGATAGTGAGGCTGAATAGAATGGACAGTGGGTGGGCAGAGAGGGACAGTGAAAAAGCAGGGATACTGAATGAATAATTCTGTTCAGTATTCACAAATGAGGAGGTGGGGGAGGTGCCTAATCCAGTTAACAGAAGCACTCTGGATGGGGGGGGTCGATCCCAGTCCTTTCACAGAAGAAAGGGTTCTGAAAGAACTCCTAAAACTGAAGGTGGACAAAGCAATGGGGCCAGATGGAATTCACCCCAGAATTCTAAAAGAATTAAGTAGAGAACTAGTGACACCTCTGACTACCCTTTTTAGCAAATCATGGGAGGATGGTGTGGTATCTGAGGACTGAGGAAGGCAATGTGATTCCCTTCACAAAGTGGGACCAAGACAGAGGCAGGAAACTACAGACCTGTCAGTTTGACCTCTGTGGTAGGGAAAGTGATGGAATCACTTCTGAAGGAAAAAATTGTTGAGTACCTAGAGGCCAGTGGGGCACAGGACCCAAGGCAGCATGGGTTCACAGCAGGAAGGTCATGTCAGATGAATCTAATTAATTTCTTTGACTGGGTGACCAAAGGACCAGGGAGGGGCTGTGGACATGGCCTACCTAGACTTTAGCAAGGCATCTGACACAGTCCCACACAAAAGATTAATAGTCAAATTAACCAGCCTGGGAGTGGGTCCCAGGGTGGTAGCCTGTGTAAAACATTGGATGGACAACAGGACACAGAACGTAATTGTAGATGGAGTCCACTCTGAAGAAAGAGGGGTTACTAGTGGTGTACCGCAGGGTTCAGTAGTGGGTCCAGTCCTTTTTAATGTCTTTATAAGTGACATTGCAGAGGGACTGGAAGGAAAAGATGCCCGTTGCAGATGACACAAAGATCTGCAACAGGGTTGATACGCAAGGAGGCATGAAAAGGGACTTGGCAAGGTTGGAGGAATGGTCAGAAGTATGGCAGCTTGGATTCAATGCAAAGAAGTGCAAAATAATTCACCTGGGAAATAGAAACCCAGGGGAAGATTACACAGTGGGGGGGAGGTAGTAACAACAACAAAAATGGAAAGGAACCTGGGGGTAATCATATCAGATGACCTTAAGTTTGGCAAGCAATGTGGGAAGGTGGTAGGGAGGGCTGGGAGGATACTGGGATTTATAGAGAGAGGCATCACCAGCAGAAAACAGGAAGTTGTTATCCCCTTGTACAGACAGTTGGTGAGACCCCATCTGGAGTACTGCGTCCAGTTCTGGAGACCCCATCTCCACAAGGACATAGACAGGATGGAGGCAGTTCAGAGGAGGGCAACTAAACTGGTGCAGGTTCTGCAAGAGAAGTCATATGAGTAGAGACTAAAGGAGCTTAATATGTATACCCTTGAGGAAAGGAGGGAGATGGGGGACATGATAGAAACATTTAAGTACCTCAGTAGAATCAACAAAGTCCAAGAGGGTAGCATCTTTCAGAAAAAGAGATGTGCAAGAACAAAGGGACACAATTTGAAGATAGAGGGGAGACAGCTCAGGGGCAATGTGAGGAAGTATTTTTTCACAGAGGGGGTAGTGGATGCATGGAACAGCCTTCCTGAGGAGGTTGTGGGGTCTAAAACTGTGGGAGAAAGAATGCATTGGACAGACATAAGGCAATTTTTGTGGGGGGTAGGAATAAATACACCGTTGGTTAAATAGGATCTGCAGCTTATCCTCTAGGTAGGGAAATGGGAAGACTAGGTGGGCCAAGTGGTCCTTATCTGCTGTCAAAGTCTATGTTTCTATGGCAGTCTAGTGGCCCCCCTGATCCACAGTGTTGCCCATATTCAGAATTATTAAAATAACTCTTCCTGGTGATCTAGTGCCCTCTCCCCAATCTCCGATGTTGCCTGTATTCAAAATTATTAAAATAAACCTTCCTCGTGGTCTAGTTTCCCCCTCCTCAATGTTGCCGATTAATCAATAATCGCATACACTATATAGTAGGTGCTCAGTGACAGTTCAGACAGCAGGGGACCATGGAGGTGAGTAGTGGGCTATACCAGTCACCAGCTTTGTTTTGGGATGGGGCAGTGGTGTCTTGGGTGCTATCTGCTGGGGTAGGGGTCTACTAGACCATCAGGGAAGAGAGTTATTATTAATTATGATTATAGTGATGTTGGGTGGGCACTAGACCACCAGGAAGGGTTATTTTTATAAATATGAATATGGGTGACATCAGGGATTGGGGAGGGAAGACACTAGACTACCAGGAAGGGGTATTATTATACATATGAATACGGGTGACATCAGGGATCAGTGAAGGGGCACTAGACCACCAGGAAGGGTTATTTTTATAAATACAAATATGGGTGACATCAGGGATTGGGGGGGCACTAGACCACCATGCAGCAGTTATATTTATTTTACAAGGGGATCAGGTGAACTGCTAGTCTTTGCCGCACTGAGCCTTTGACAAACACCTTCCATGTGTCATGTGTTTGTCTCATGGGAGAGGTTGCTTCAGATGTGTGGACTTGGGTGCCGGGACCCCTCCTGACCCAGAATCTGGTGCGGGGTCCCAGGTGCATTGGGCTTCGGCACAAGCTGCTGTTTGCCACAGCTTGTGCTGATCTAAGCACCCTTTGAGAATCGAACCCTATGTCTGTTCTGGCAAAGCCTTGCCAGCTTGACTTGCACAAGGAATTGCATACCCGCAATGTCTTGCTTGGGAAATGAGGCTTGGAGTATACATAGTGCATATGGTTTTGAGAGATGCACAAAAAGCAAACTATTTGTATATTTCTTCTCTCCTAGCATACTACAGTACAGTACTGCTTTCCCTGCAAACTACGTCTCTTGTATGCTGGAGAGATAGAAACAGCAAAAAAGAAATCTAAGTTAAAATCTCAAGTAATTGATAACTAGAAGATTTTCTTCGTTAATTTGAATCTCAAGTAATTAACAACTGAGATATTTTCTAAGTAAAAAAAAATCACCAACTCATAAGCTGTTTTATGTTTAAGTTGAAAATATCAATCACTCTATAACTACAGTATTTTTCAAAGTCCACTTTCTCAACTAATGCAGAAGCAAAAGAAATAATTTCTCTACTAATGGCTAGACAGCAAAGATTATACATTAGTTGTGTAAAACCCCTCAACCAATGGCCAAGCTTAATGCTCAACTTTTTAGTTAGTTATTTCCTCTTGAAAGGGAAACATTAGGTATTTGCTAACTTAATGTTTTTGTGTTCCTTTTAATATGACTTGGAACAGGTTTTCATTAGTATTCTCTGTTGTTTTTGAACACACATTGTTTAACATCCCTTTTCTTGTGATTAAAATGAACTGTCATGCAGCGGACAGTGGTCCCTGACTTTATGGGACTACAGGTATACAATAATAGCTGAGAACATTGATAACATCTTGCTATGAGCCTGATCAAAAGGAGCACTTCTTTTATAATTTCAAATGTGAAAAAAAAGTGATCAAGCAGACTCCAAACTGGGAAGGAAGGGTATCATACAAGTCAGGAGAGAATAAGCAACCTAACAAAAGTATAAAAAAGTTAGGGTCAAAGTTTTCACTGCTACTATAGCAAGCACAACTGCTTTAAATTCACTACATCTTTAAACTGGAAGAAACCTGAGACACTGATGTAACTGTAATAATGCACTCATTTAACTGGTGTGGGACTCTAAGGAAACCTGGAGGATACACTTCCGTAACTGGGAATAGATGCTGCTGTAACTGAGACACTGGATTAGCTGGGAGGAAATAAAGGTACAACTGAGATGAGGAAACTGCTATGCTAGAAGGGGGTGATCCCTGGCTGTTAATACCTTCAGTGATTGTGCTGAATGTGTATGTGCGGAGGCGTTTCTTGTAGAAAAAATGCAATGAACCAAGAATTAGGGGAGAAAGAAATTCAACTCCTGGGTATATAATATTAGAATTATTGTTATTGATTTAACACACTGTACTATAATAACTATTATAATAAAGTAGGTGTTTGTCTTATACTCCACTTAATTCATATGTATGTATAATCAATAAATTTATAATAATGGCTCAGCATGCCTGGGCATTGTGTCCCATATACAGTATTTACCATTTGTATATCAAACCTTTATACGCCAGCTGTATATAACCACCAGTATCTTGTTAGGATACCTTAGGCATAATTTCGTCTCTCTGGAGGAAACTGGGAGTACCACATGAACATTCGGGCCCATGCTTGCCTCCCAACTGGCATCTGCCAGGTTGTTTGGATGTCTATTCTTTAGACATACTGCCTCCATTTGGGCAGCTCTCCACAAATATTTTGCCAACTTTGTTTTATTACTTATGTTCATTGTTTTATGACTTAATATCTCAGCCAGTATTGGCCCCCCATTATGACAGCATAGCCTCAGCAAAATGGCAGAGATTTTGTGATAACTACAAGAGATAGTTACAGGACTGCATTTTAATGACAGACAAAAGTAAATCATATCTGCATGCATTATAACACAATGCTCTCTATAATGAGTGGGAGCTTGAGCATTATATGCATAACCCTGAATACAGCAGTGACAGGCTAATCATCGCTGTCAGTTTCTATCAGTATACTTTCAAAAAAATGCATAAACCACAATTATGGCGCCATCTGTAGCTGGTTACCCGGAAAAGAACATTCCTTAGAAATAGCATTGCTGTATGAGTGATCTACTCCACTAAAGAAGGGAGTGGAATGCCTCAGCACACCACGCACCGAGCAGTAACTGAACAGTAGGATACCTGCTCTATATTTCTGCAATACTAGCTTTTTCTGAGCTCTATGACACCAATAAAATAAGAACTCATGGAAATGTGATCCATTCCTGTTACTGGGCATAGCCCGGAGTTTAAGGCACATTTAGTCCAGTAGCTTTTGGAAATGGGATTCAGGTTGGCAACCCACAAGACCAAATAATGTGAAGACAATTGTAATGTAATATGTGGATATTAAGAAAAATACTATTGAAAGTCAAACAAAATGTTTCTTGTAATACCATCACTGGAATCCATCAATAGTATTACGAGATCTCTCACACAATCACTGCAGCTCCAATGATAGTATTATGGAAAAGAACACTGAGCTCAGGCCACGAACAGTGCTCTCAGCTTAGCAGGAGCTGGCTTTTATTGTAACCATCATGTACAGTAAAAGCCAGATGACTTTTCATTTGACGAGACCGTAATACTAAATAAATGGCATAAAACAAATAAATTAAAATGAGGACAGGCTGAAATTTGTAATTAAAAAATGTAAAACTTGGATCCATATATTACAAAAAATAACATATAAGGGACAATGTATTCTTGGCTATAATCCCATTTCAAGGTTCTGGGGATGTGTTGGAACCTTTGGGGGCATATTGGAATCTTTCAAGCTTCACATGTCCCCAGAACCTTTCGATGGTATTATAACCTCAAAATACACAGTTCCCTTTCTATTTAAGCAAGAATGTATGACGGGGTGTGTGTCATGCCGTGATGACATCATACCGTGGGTGGTTGAAGCATGAGACTGCAGGCTGAGTGTGTTCAACATCTGAGAAGTGATGTTATCCCACACAACACACACCCTGCACTGCATTATTACTATTATACAATGGCTCATTTTGAAACAGAATTTAGAATATATATATATATATATATATATATATATATATACACACACATACACAGATACATTTTTAAAATAGTTTATTTGACTGTTCAGAGTAGAAGCATACTTACATTTAAAAAAGTTCATATTCTTTTACAAACAGAGAAACATAGAATTTAATGGCAGATAAGGACCGCTTGGCCCACACAGTCTGCCCATTTCCCTACCTAATGGATAAGCTTCAGATCCTAGTTAACCAACAGCCTACTTCCTCCTACCCCCCACTAGAATTGCCTTATGTCTGTCCCATGCATTCTTGAATTCCCCCACTGTTTTTGACTCTATGACCTCCTCAGGAAGGCTGTTCCATGTATCCACCACCCTTTCTGTGAAGAAATACTTCCTCACATTACCTCTGAGCCATCCCCCCTCTATCTTCAAATTGTGCCCCCTTGTTTTTGCACATCTCTTTTTCTGAAAGATGCTACCCTCTTGGACTTTGTTGATCCCCTTGAGGTATTTGAAAGTTTCTATCATGTCCCCCCTCCCTCCTTTCCTCGAGGCTCTTTCTCCAGTAGGTGGAACTGTCTGTTTTTGTAGTTGGTGGAGCTGTCATTCTAGATGGATTCTTATCTGCCTCCAAGTCCTGGTCATGTCATATTTACACCCCCCCACAAGTGTGCTGGTCGTGATTCTGTTGTTCATTCTTGAGGTACAGTTCAACATTCTAAAATATTTGTCCTAGGAAAAGATCAAAACTGAGCAAGTAGTGTTTGATTCCCATTCCCCTGCTTTTGATTATGATCTCTCACCACCCATTACAGCAAGCAACTTGGTAGGGATTGGGAACTGTCTCACAGCTTCGGGAAGCAGTATGGCTGTTTTTCTTTTCTTTCTGAATCATGGCTACAGAGGAAGGCAACAAAGTCAAAGATGTGATGTTGAGAGTGAAGCTGGAGACCGGTAAGCAGCACATGTTCTGGTTTCAAAAAGCAGATATGCTGACTTTTGAAGGTGATTGGATGTGTTTGAAGTAAGTGGGACTGCAAGCAGGCAAGAGAACTGTTAGCAGAGCAAACTAAAGGGTTATTTCTGTTACAGGTAGACATTTTAAAACTAAAATGAAAGTGCCACTGCATGTGGCTTTTCTTACAAATGGCCAGGTAAGAACATGTCCCAAGAAGAATACCAAAAATGAAATGTAAAGCCGGTCAGAGGTGTACTTTTATAAAAGGTTTGCAGTTTGGTTTGGGGGAGTTGTCTTGTTCATTCTGTGAGTGAACATCTTATAAAATGACATTTGGGCAGAGGGAATTGTGACATGGTGGAAGGCAGGAATCGGGAAGGCTGCAATGAAAAAACTGTCAGGAAATATCTACTAGATAGTGTTAAAAGAAGTGATATGTATGTTGCAGAGAATATGTAAATCGGTCATGTGTGCTTGGACTTGACACAGTGAAGTTATGCTCAGATAACAGCACTGTTCTGGTCACACACTGACCAATCAGAAAGCAAGAAATGTTCTTGCCATTGAAAAATATTTTATTTATTTATTTATTTTATTTATTGAAATGTTTCACCAGGAAGGCACACTGAGCAACAGGTTGCTCGTCTTCTGGTGCGACCTGGAGGGGAAGGGGTACAAAAGGAGTGAGACATTTTACATTCAAGTTACAAAGATCAACACAGCATACAATTAATTAAGGCAGTTATTACAAATAGTGTTGCATACATATGTGATTTGTGAGAACAATTAATAAGTGCAATGGTAATAAGTGAACAAGTGCTATCGTGAAATAAGGGGTGAAGGAGAGAGAGAGGGGATGAGATGACAGATAGTGCAAAGTCGTGTCCCGGGGAGGACCCCTTCAGGATGAGGGGAACCCTGCAAGGGCACAGGGGACTGGAATAGGGATTAGAGAGGGAGAGAGAGGGGGTGTGAGTGTGATTAACACCTAGGAGGGGAAATAAGGCCTGACCCAGAAAGAGAACCCTTCAGGATGCGATGAACCCTGCAAGGGGGCAGGGAAGTTCGGGTGATTGTAAACCTTCCTGCAGTTAAACATAATTATAGAGGGATAGCGAAAGGGAGGGAATGAGAAATAAGACCTGGGAGGGGATAAGGCATGATCCAAGGAAACCATCAGGCTGCTGGGGACCCTGCAAGGGGACCTGGAAGACCAAGGATAGGTAGATGGGGGAAGAAAAGGTGGCAAGCCTAGGCATTATAGGACCACTTCAGGATGCTAAGAACCCTGCAAAGGGAGTGTAGGAAGCTAGGAAAAAGGCAGCTGATATGGGAAGGAGAAAGGTATGAGAACTAGCACCTAGGAGGGGCTAGAGTCAGTAGAGTCAATAGAGGCATTGAGTAAATTCCAAAGGGGGACGAACTGTAAGGAGCAAGATGAAGGAAATTTAGGCAGGTCATTACAGAAACAGTTAGGTTCAAGATAGTTGGAGAGGGCAGTGTTGATGGAACAGAGGGAGGAGGAGTGTCAAATTTGGGGAGGTAGAGAGTTCCATATTTTAGGGAAATGGTGAGAGTACCCAGACTAGCTGGAGAAGGTGGAACAGCTGGGGACAATTAGTATGCTAGTATTGATAGATCTGAGGGAGTGGGAAGGAGGAGGGCATGTTATAACTGAGGGGGAGAGATATGAAGGGAGTTCACCCAGCCAATGTTTAGCCATGAATTTAGCGCAGTGTGAGAGGTGTCTATTTGTAAAGGAGGGGAAGGAAAGGGCTCAACAGAGGTCACAGTGGTGGGTGCAAGAGGGAGCATCAAGGGCAAAGAGGCAGAAGGAGTTGAAGACAGTGTCCAATCTGGTCAGGGAGGACCTAGGAGCGACACCATAGACTACATTGCAGTAGTCAAAAATGGGGAGACTCATCTTCTGGATAAGCTCACACCTAATTGCAAGAGGGATGTAACTGCAGTTCTTGAACAAGGCACAGAGCTTGGGGCGCAATTTTTCTGGATGGAGTCAATGTGTTCAGAGAAGTTGAGGTGTTGGTCTAACCAAATCTCAAGGTATCTGAAGGATGAGGTGTCCTCAAGTATAGTCCCAACAAGAGTGCGGAAAGTGGGCAGGGATTGAAGCATAGAGAGTCTCTGCCTTGTGCCAAAGGTCATGGAGATTGTCTTCTTGGCATTGAGGAATAACTGATAGTTTGCAAACCAGAGCTGGATCTGGTTGAAGTCATGCTGCGTGCAGTGGAGTGCTGTCCTCGGCACCAGCTGTGCCAGCATCTCTATACTCTCTCTTTTTCTGTTTGCACACATCTGAGAATCCAACCAGGAGGAAATCTTCTTTGCACAACTCACCGGAATTACAAAAGTGATGGGCTGTTGCAACTCAACAGCTATCACCACTTCCAGCGGAGGTCCTGCTGGGGCAGCTAAAGACACTGGATGCATCAGGTGAGCTGAAGGTGAACTGGAAAGGGAATACCCTACTGGGAGGCAGAGGAGTGTTTGAGGTTGGCCAATATACCAGGAGAAGACTAGATATCATAACTTTTGGTTTTCTGCTAAAGAAGAAGCTGACTGTTAAATTTAAACTGAATGAGCAATGGTAAATGACTGGCTTGATTTGGCGCTGGGTGTTGTAAGCCCAATCTGTTGGGTGGGCTGGGTGTGGGTTTACAGAGCAGCGGGGGTCTGCACCCTATTTGTGTTAGGGAGCTGGTGGTTGGGGTTGTTGGCCTCGAGGAATCCCAAGGGGATCTACTTGTTGGTGGGTTTGTTTGGGGACCCATGCTAGCTGCTGTGGATTAGCACCAGCCACCCACAGTTTTTTGGGTTTACTCCCAGCCCAGAGCGATTCATCCTTAGAAGGTGCCTTTGTTGGATTTTCTTCTCAGACTTTCTGGATTATGGTTTGACTGTCTATTCTACCTATTCAGTTGGCAGTGAGAGTGCCATATGTTTATTTCCAAATCACAGTTGGTGAGCGCATCTGAAGTTTGGAGTTTATCCTTTCATTTGTGGGTGAAACCTTCAAGATATTTTCATCTGTCTGTTCAGGAGGTGGGAGCTCCTGAAGGTTTTCTCAGTCTTCACTGGTGGTGAGAGTCTCAGTGGGGTCTGGACAACCAAATTTTTCCCCAAATACTCTGATTTTTCTGTTACAGTGACATTTATTTGTTGATTTTGATTGGTATTGTTTTTCAAGTGTCATTTTGAATTTCATGATTTAAAGTTTAATATTGTTGTTTATCTCCTGGGGCTGTGGGAGGGCTGGGGAGGTGAGGATTTTGTTGCTCTTCTTTGTAGTTTGTTTAATTTTTAATTGTTTGTTTTATGAATGGTTAATTTTATTTTTATGGGGTTGGATTTTGGGGGATTTTTCCTTTAGTAAGTGATTTGTGTAATTTTCTTCTATTGTGTATGCTGTCTTAGGTTGATAGTAGACTTGCTGAGAGAATGTTGGCTGACATTTTAGTCACCAGAATGTGTTGGAGCCCTGCCCCCACGGTTGTGCACTATTCACCCTCTGCTCTCCACACCCTCCATCCATTTTTCTCCCCTCCTTTGCAGTTTATAACTTACCAGCAATTTAGGGTGCTGAGTATTGCTCGCAAGGGGAGGAGGAGGAGGGCGGGGGTTGCGAACAGTGGAGGGTGAATGAGCGGAGCCATCATATCGGGGTTGTGGAATCCAGAAGATGCCCTGGGCCAAAATGGAACCAGGGTCATGGTCCCACATGTCTGGTTTCCATATCCAAGGGCACCACCAATTTTGGTGGGTAGGTGTTTCGGACGGCCCGGGAGGTTCATTCAACTTGGGCGGTGTTATTCAATGCCAAGTCCACTAAAATCAAGACTGCAATTATTGCAGATCTTGTTAGAATGGTGGACCTGGCTTGCATTACTGAGACCTGGCTGGATGAAAACTCTGGCCCCATTTTGGAAGCCTTAACTCCAGCTGGCTACTCAGTGATTCACCGCCCGAGATTGGATCGCGGGGGTGGGGGTGTTGTGGTCTGTTTCAAGACCGAACTTAACCTCACGAATGTACCAGTTGATGAAGCTAAGTCATTTGAATGTACCAACATAGCAGGTGTAGGTTGTAGGATCACCCTCATCTACCGTCCACCCTGTGATGAGAAGTGGTTCCTTCAAGAAGTTGCAGACTTCGTCATCGACATGGCATTTGAGTCGTCCAGGCTGATGGTCCTGGGTGACTTCAATGCCTGGGTCGATGATGAACTCTTGCAGTTTGGACAACACTTCCTCCAGCTGATGACTTCTTTGGGCCTTACGCAGATAGTTTCTTCTGCTACCCACAAACACAGTCACTCTCTTGACTTAGTCTTCCTCCTGGGGATCGAGGCCTCTGATTTGGGGGTGGAACCAGTCTGATAGTCTAATCATTACACTATGAGGTTTAGTTTTAGCACCTCCCACTGTAGGCCTACCCCTGTGGAGATGGCCAGGTATCACCCTTTACGAGATGTAAACTCTGAAGGCCTGGCGGTGGTACTTGACCTATTGACCCTCCCAGTGGCAAGCAGTGACCCAGAGGCTCTTGTGGTGTCCTATAATTCGGCCATCTTGGCAGCTCCAGATGTCATTGCTCCAGTCTGAGTTCACCATCTCTCCCTTCGCCCTTGGTCCTCATGGTTTGATGAGACTTTGAGGGAGATGCGGTGACTAGGACAAAGATTAGAGCATTGCTGGCGGAAATCCACCCTTGATGCTGACCACCTTAAATTGATGGATCATTATCAAGTCTATCAATCCGCAATCACCTGTAAGAAGGCAGAGTTCCTGTCCAGGGAGATTGTGGCCACTCAGAATTGACCAGATCAGCTTTTCCGAACGGTAGACAGACTGTGCAACCAAGCTTGTCTACAGATTCGGAAAGCTTTCTGGCAAATAGAGTGCGATGATCTTGCTCCATTCTTTGCATCTAAGGTGGCCGACATTAGGACGGTACTCCAGCCAGCATACTGTATGGGTGGTGCTATGGATCAGGCAGAGGCCACTACCCCTCGGCTTTCCTGGAGTACTTTTGACTGACTGGAGTTCATGGATGTCATGCTGATTACCCAAGGTGCTCACCCTACATGCTGTAGTTTGGATCCTGGACCAATTTCCCTGATTTTGAGTTATCTTGATTCTATCGGTCCGGTCCTAGCAAGGACAGTCTGGTGCTCCTTGGAAACAGGTGAGTTTTCTGGCTCCCTGATGGAGGTGGTGGTAACACTATTCTTGAAGAAAGCCTCTTTAGACCCAGACTGCCATGCAAACTACAGACCAATCTCTAACCTTCCCTTTCTAGGGAAGGTGATTGAGAAAGTGGTGGCTGTGCAGCTGGAGAACCATATGACCATCCACGACATCTATGAACCCCTTCAGTCCGGATTTCATGAGACATAGTACTGAGACAGCGTTGGTTCAGGTGGTCAATGATCTCCTGATGGCTAGAGACCAGAAAAAATGTTTCATCTTGGTTCTTCTGGATCTTTCATCAGCGTTTGACATTGTGGAAGATAGGGTGCTACTTGATCGCCTGAGGTTCATCTGCATACTGCCAGGGACAGTCCTCAAGTGGTTTTCATCTTTCCTCACTGGAAGAACTCAGAGAGTGGTATCTGAGGTTTATTCCTCTGACCCAATTTCTTTGTCTTGTGGGGTTCCTCAGGGTTCAGTGTTGTCCCCCCATGTTGTTTGCAGTGCACATGCTGTCCCTCAGAGACACTGTAAGAAGGTATGGGCTGAGGTTTCATTGCTATGCTGATGATACCCAGCTCTACCTATCTTTTGTACTTGACCAAGATAGAGCTCTCTCAGCTTTTAACAGCTGTCTCGCAGAAATCCAGGAGAGGATGAATTCCAGCTGGCTAAAGTTGAACTCAGACACAACCGAGGTGTTGGTTGTAGATCCGGCATGCTGGATAGGGGGTCGGGGGTGGGTTCGCCCTCTGGGCTTTTTCTTGGGGGCGTTTCTCTCTCATCCTCTGAACAGGTGCGAAACCTGGGGGTAATTGTTGACAAGGGGCTGACTCTGCATTCGCAGGTGTTAGCCATTGTCAAATCCTCTTTTTACCATCTGAGGAATATCTCCAGGGTTAAACACCTTGTTCCGTCCAAGGATCTTTCTAAGCTGGTTCACGCCTTTGTGTCCTCGCGCCTGAATTACTGCAACTCTCTTTACCTAGGGCTACCTGGGGTGGAAATCCACCACTTGCAACTAGTGCAGAATACTGCAGCCTGGCTTTTGATGGGAACTTCTAGATCCTGTCATATTATACCGGTGCTGAACAGACTGCACTGGCTGCCAGTACAGTGGTGGATCACCTTTAAAGTCGGTCTTTTGACTTTTAAAGCCCTACACGGACTTGGTCCGGATTACCTGAAAGAGCTTCTGGTTCCCTACTGCCTGGGACAATTGCTTCACTCAGCTGATGAAGGGTTGTTAGAGATCCCAAGGGTTTGTTTGAAATCTTCCGGGGCCCATGCATTTATTCACATGGCCCCGACCCTCTGGAATTCTCTACCCCGTCGGTTACGGGAGTGCACAACCATGGAGGGATTCAAACAATCCTTCAAAATATATCTATGGGCTCAGGCCTTCGGTGAAGGTTGATTTTGTAAAGGCTTACTCTGTTTTATTTATTTTTAGTATTTTATGACCTGATAACTGATGTGTCTTAAAATTTGTTAGGCACCTTGACTTTTTTGAAAGGGGCCCTAAAAATAAACTTATTATTATTATTATTATTATTATTATTATTATTATTATTATTAACCTCAGCTGGGCATGGGTCAGATGCATACAGGACAGTATCATCAGCTTACATGTGTATGGTGGAGGAGGGGGAGCAGACAGATGGCTGGTCATTAAGGAAGATGGAAAATAGAAGGAGACCAAGCACAGAGCCCTGAGGGATGCCAATACAGATCAGGAGGGGTGGCGAGATGGCATTTGCGATCTTAACTGTTTGGGGTCTACCGGTAAGGTAGGCTTTGAACCAGTTAACGGCAGAAGGGGTTAGACCAGCAGATGAGAGGGAACCAAGGAGAAGGTAGTGGGAAACCATGTCAAAAGCCTTGGCAAGGTCGACAAATATGGCTGAGGTGATTTGTCCATTGTCCATCCCAGAGAGGATGGAGTCAGTGAGCCGAAGTAGGAAGGTGATGGTAGAGTGTTTTCTCCTGAAACCAGACTGGAATGGGGTGAAAAAAGAGGTTTCAGATAGAAAGAAAGTGATCTGAGAGAGGACTAGATGTTCTTGTAGTTTGGCTAAGGTAGGGAGTAGTGAGATGGGGCAATAGTTGCCAGGAGATGAGGGGTCTCCGCCTTTAGGTAGGGGGAGGACCACTGCATGCTTCCATGTGGAAGGAACATCAGAGGTTGAGAAGAAGAGATTTAAGATTAAGGAGAGGGGGTAGGCAATGGCCAGGGCTGAGAGAGAGAGGAATTCAGGGTCAAGGTCATATGGGGAAGATCCTTTTGAAGGGTTGATGGCAAGGAGGGCATTTAGAGTATCTGTGGGGGAGATAGAAGAGAATGAGGAGTGGTGTGGGGAATAGAAAGTGGCACTTTTTTTGGGGGTAGAGGGGCAGTTGTGACATTTGAGCGGGGGAGGCGTAATTAGGGAGGGATTTCAGCAATTTGGTTGCATAGGAGGTATAATAGGAGTTCAATTCTGCAGCTACGGCATGGGAGTCGGCTACAAGATTGCCATTTACCTTCAGCACTGGGGAAGGGGGTGGGACTGAGGAGTAAATATGGCATAAACCACCTTCCAGAACTTGGAAGGGGAATTTATGTTTGTGAGGAAAGCATTTTTGAAGTAATCAGACTTGGCTAGCCTTGTTGCCCTGGTGCAGGCGTTTCTGAGCTTACAGTAGTCCATGAGGTTGCTAGGAAGCTGAGTGGATTTGTGGCACTTCCAGGCATGATCTCTGGCCCTAAGACAGGTTAAGAGTTCTGGAGTAATCCATGGTAGGTGGTTACCCCTAACCCTGGTTTGTTTGAGAGGGGCAAAGGCATCCCAATTTGCAAGGAATATTTCTTTGAAGTAGGCTAGAGCCTTATCAACTGAGAGGGAGGAGACTAAGGGAGACCAGTCAGAGAGCGATAGGTTGTGCAGGAGAGGTTCAAGGTCTAGGGGTTTGAAGAAGTGAAGTTGCAAGGTTTTATGCAGAGATTTTGGCCTGTGGATTTTCCTGACAATGAATATTGGGTTGTGGTCACTGAGAGCATCAGGGAGGATGCCAGAGCTAATTATTCTGTGGGAGTGGGTGGTAAAAGCCCAGTTGGGCTATCTTTCCCACTATGTGCTTTTTATGTGAAATACATGGTGCTGGTAATATAAGAAGTCCAGAAGGGGAAAATTAACTTAAAGCATTATGAAGAGAACAAATATAAAGTTTCTATCACAAGTTGGTTTACTATATCTTTATTATTTTTCACTGCAGTTTAGGATGGAGCAGATAGCGCTTCTAGTTTAAATTGAAATTTGAGAATGAATTGAACAAGCCGGACAGAATGTAGTTAGACTACAGTAAATGCTTCAAAGTATACTAATAGACACTGCATTAGGCTCTGAGCTCCAATATTAGGAATCCAGTCAGTGGGAGCTATGCACGAAGGCACGAGAAAGGCGTGGAAATGTGACGGATACGCAGTGTGCAGCTGCGTGGTGTGCAGGACCACTGAAACACATGGCATGCATGAAGAGAAACATGGCCCATGCAGTGGCAGTGGGTGACACTGCGGAAGGTGTGGTTTAGAACATGCAGGCAACAGAGGATGGGTCAAGCTACGTGGTCCCACCCCGTGACCCCACCATAAAAGGACATCCTCGCCGCCCAGTGTGCGTGCATGAACGTGAATGCCAAACACATAGGAGGTGACACACAGATGGTGGAAACAAGGATGGGCATGCAGCATGGTGCACATGTGCACAGTGACATGGAGGGAGAGCATGAGAAATACACAGCGAGCCTGGCACATGGAGGTGCCAGTGGTGGTGGAACTGGTCAGTCCCAGTCATTGAACTTCATCAAGGCACAGGTAGCTGCAATGATCAATTAAATCAGTGCCAACCACGCCAGACTATATGGAGCACTCACCCTGGCAACCTCCATGGAGGTGAAGGCACACCTGTGGCTGGGTGTGCAGGCTGCCATGAATGCCGCAGGGCCGGATGCCAGGACACTAACGTCGATCAAGCACAAGTGGTATGACCTGTGAACAACCGTGAAGAAACGACTTGCCACTGGAGTGCCAAACAGCCGGGGCATGAGTGGCGGATCACCCACAGCAGACACACAGCTCACACCAATAGAATTCATGGTAGCAGGCACACTAACCACAGTAAGCATCCATGGGGTGGATGAGGGTGTGGGCACACTTGCAGCTAGGTACTGTATACACACACACACACAC
This sequence comes from Neoceratodus forsteri, assembly GCA_016271365.2. Classification (NCBI taxonomy): domain Eukaryota; kingdom Metazoa; phylum Chordata; order Ceratodontiformes; family Ceratodontidae; genus Neoceratodus; species Neoceratodus forsteri. Next base: position 192,049,764 of record CM057458.1, read on the forward strand.
ACACACACACACACACACACACACACACAGCACACCCTGATGTAGGACAGGCAGATTTCCCAATGCCAAACAAATATCCCATGTGCCAACAGAGGAAGCCAGGGACGGAGGACACAGAGGGGTGCCACCAGATCATCCACTGCACAGCACAGACACAAGGCATGGACAGCCGATGGAGGACAACACCAAAGGTAAGCCTGAGTTGAGTATAGTCGTGGACACAGGCCATGCACAACGAGCAGTGCAGGTAACATGGCCTCTCATCAACCCCCCACAGGGCGAAGACAGGCAGCGAAGTTAGCACTGCCAGACACAGCTGACGACACCACCACTGGACCCAACAGCGAGGAGGAGGAGACCCCCATGGAGCCGTATGGTGACGACAGAGGTGATGGGATCCAGGGTGTGATGCAGAGCAGCAGACACCCAAGAGCCATGGACCACCTACCAATGGGGCACACAGGGGCGGGCAGTGGTGGGCCAGGGTGTGGGGATGCACACCGTGCACAGTGTGGACATTGACATGTGTGACAAGGGCATGTCCACCCAACTGATGGGGCGCAGCAGGGCAGCATGGTCCACGGTGATAATCGTTCCACAATACTGTGAACTCCGGCAGCTGGATCTGGACTGCCTTGAGGCACAATGGTGGCACACAGAGGCACTCGTGATGCTACTCAGCACAGTCATCGCCATAGGGCATGACCTAGCGAAGATAGCAGGATTGCAGGAGCAGATGGAGAACACCATCATGAGCTGGGGAACACTGCCATGGTTCCCACCATATAGTCCTGAGCCCAGCACATGGGACAGCCAAACATGGGGCCATGGATGACATGAGGCATGTGCGGAAGGACAGCGGCATGGACACGGGGGGGGACATCCTGGTCCAGAGGAAGAGGAGCACAGCACTGGCACCGAGACCACAGAGACAACCAGCGCAACCCCACCAGACACCATCATGGGGACAGCCAGGCAATGGATAGAGCAAAATGCCGGACACAGACGGTGCCACTGAGCTGGATACTGCATCCACCACTGACACACAGGATGTACCACTGCACCGTGGACATGGTGGCAGGGCACACGAAGGCAGGAGACATGGTCCACTGCCTGGGAACAGGCATCTCTGTATGTGACACCATGGTCATGATCCAACAGTACCATTGCACCCCCCAGCATGGCACATACGATGCCCAATAGGGCATGCACGCACACACATGGACACACACAGGCACATGCACATGCACATGGACACATACACACACACACACACACACACACAGTGGCATGGTAGATGGACACATAGTGGCACAGGGTGGGGGGGTGCAGTCCGTTGCATGCACGTGGAGAAGCATACAGGGGTCGGGGAGGTGGGCAGACTCCTGTCTGGCTGGCTACCTTGCTGTGGTACAGAGGCTTAATGCAACAGTCCTTGGGCCCTGACACAAAATGCCAGCCATGCTGCTCGGCACCACGTGCATGCACCACGGCCACGACGGGGCTGACATGTGCCCTCAGTCATGCCTCATCATTGGGTGCATGCTGGACAGTGTGGTGACACACTGTGCTGCCTACCTGAATGCCATCACACCAGCCAATGGTCAGGCCCATGTCCACGTGGGGTGCAAGGGTGTCATGGGCACCAGGGCTAACATCTGAAGGTCCCACTGATGACCACTGCATGGGTTGCATGACCTGCGGCTGTCTTCTGGCTTTGCACCGGCTAGTCAGCAGGCTGATCCGGTGGCATGTCATGCGGATTGTATTCAGGCATCAGTAGGCCTCAACGCATGGCCATATTGTGCAGCATCACGCAGACCATGAACACACAGCAGGTGCGTCGTGGACTCAGCATCATTGTTCCCCCAGTGTGGTCCAGGCATCCGAATCGCATATTCAGTAGTCCGATGCTCCTCTCCACAATGGCCCTCGTCCGACAGTGCACTATGTTGAAGGCCACCTCTACAGCATCTGCAGGTGCCAGGTAGGGCCTCAGCAGGTATGGGCACAATGGCTATTAGCTGTCACCTGTGGGGAAAGGGGAGAGATTAGACATGGAATGGGCATGCAGGAGCCAGACATACAGGGGCACAGTACGCCTACGCAACAGCCACCTGTCCACATGACCTGCACAGAGCTAGGAACCAAGCTTCGATGCATCCAGGATGTAGGAGTTGTGGCAGGACCCGGGAAACTGTGCAGACACGTCAGTGAACAGGTATGCCACATCACACAGAACCTGGCAGTTGATGCTATGGAAGCCTTTGCAGTTGCTGTAGGCCTCCTCCTCAACTGAGGGTGTTAGGATGCCGATGTGCATACCATCCACGGCACCAATCACATTCAGCATGTCGTGCATTGTGTAGAATGCCGGATTTGTGGTGTGGACCTCACCATCTGTCATCGGGAGGCATATGTGGTCCCACGAATGCAGTAACAGTGTGTCAGTGATCTGTGCCAGTGCCCTGGACACGGACGACTGGCTAACACCGATACTATCGCCCGTGACTCACTGGAAGGAGCATATTGCGTAGTATGCCAGTGCACAGATGACCTTGGTCTCAACCGACATGGCCATGGAGTGTCATGTGTGAGGTCCCACACTGCCATGACCAGGTCACACTGGTGTCTGACCATTGGCTATGGCAGCCAGAACCGTTCAATGCAGTGTGTGTCACATAGCAGATGCCCAGCCCTGCATGGACAGAATACATGCTCCTGTGGCCATTGTAGTCCACCCCTCCCATGCCATGCGTTCAACAAGTATACATTCAAGAGCAGTCCCTGGCACATTCCGTCTCCATTCAGGAATCAGCCTGTACAAGGAACAGTGCCTGATATTGGCATCACACGACATATGTAGTGCACGGGCTATCACCTGTGTGCCTGTCACTGTGCATGCGCCATGCGACTGGTGCAGAATGCCATGCCACTATCCCTTGGGCTGACCATGACAGCACTGGCCTAGTATGCATGATGGTGTTCACACGGCTACCGTGGTGTACTTGGGACAGGCCATGTGGACCATGGGCGCCTGTGCTGGTCGCACGGGGATGGCTGCACCACTATCTTCCACTGCTATGCATCACCTACCCAATGTCTGGGTGCCATGTAGGGTGGTGTCCTGCACAGCCAAAGGCATCACAGCGTAGGTGTGTCCATGGGCCACCATGGTGCCCCCCGCTGCACACAGTCAGCATGACCAGCCGGCACCATGCATGAGTGCCAGTTGTGACGTCTGCGGTTTGCATGTGCATTGCACTGTGCATGCGCTCCAGGGCCACATTACACCATACCCACATGGGTCCACTTGTTCTGTCCATGGACACACTCTGGCCACACAGGCCTCCCTGTGCCCTTGCCCCACACAGCAACATGCACAACCATGCACGACACATGGACAGCCTCTGTACCATGTGGCCCTCTATGTCTTCAACCCACTGACATGCCCGGCATGATGTTATGTCACTGTGTGGTGTCACCCGCAGCATGAATGGTCGGTCGCATGGGCCAGCCATGTAGGGGGGCATGTGGTACCTGCCACACCATTCACGTGTGTGTTGCACATGTGGTGCTGCTTGCCACACGCACAACCGGCACTGGCATGCTACATAAGTGGTATGCCCTTGCCTCTGCATGTTGCACTGACACCATGGAGTGTTACCCACGGGAACTCAGGCACATTGCCTAGCATGAGTTCTCAGACAGCAGTGGATATGGGACTCTCTGGGCCGCTCAGGCCTATCTGCTGGTAAGTGTTTCATGCAAGTGTCTTGCACCTGATGGTGGGCAATGGTGGGGAGTTGCCTTGGGCCGTGCCTGTGTGCTGACCTGCATTCTGCTTTGCTGTCCCCTTCCCCTCCCCCATGCAGATCTCCATGGGCATGCCAAGGAGGATCGAGCTACAGTGGTGGGTGTAGCCGGACAGGGTGGCTGTCATGGTGGAGATGCCTAGGGCACAGTACCACATGTGGTGGGTGTGCAAAATGCCGAGGTACCCCAGAGGACTATGGTGGGTGGTGCACTCCACTACAAGGGTGAGCAGGGTGACGTGGAGCAAAGGTCCCTGTAGCGGGTCACTGTTCCATCCCAGGTAGGTGGTCCTCATCTGTATGTCATTGTGCACCTTTGTTGCTGAGCTGTTGGTGTTGGAGGGTGGCCCGTTGTGTGGGACACACCATGCCACATGTGTCCAAGCTGGTGGTGTGTCACGTTGGCCCCCGGGGTGGCACCACTGTGTGTCCTGCCATCGCAGGGTGGGTGGTGGGTGGGTGGCCAGCCCTATGCACATAGTACTTACTGTCTTGTTCTCTCCACAGTGCTACAGGGGACCCATCAGGTACCTTGTGCTGTTGTGGCCAATGCCTGGGGAGGAGTGCAGGGGCAGCAGCGAGGAGGAGCATTGTCCGGCAATGATGGCACCGGATCGCGGGGAGCAGCATGCTGTGTAAGAGACTGCTCGGGCCATGGCATGGCCATCTGGATGTGCTGCAGCACAGGGTGGGGGACTGCATTTGGGGTGTCAGGGGGGTTGTCAGGCACTGTGATGTGCATTTGTATCTGTTGTTGTAATAAACATTTGTCCACTGTTCTATGACTCTTCACTGCCTCATGTGTGTGTGTGTGTGTGTGTGTGTGGAGGGGTGCCTGCGTCTTTTGTTGACTGTGAGGCCATTGGTGTCTGCCTGCCCTGTTGGTGGTGCCATGGGGGGGTCTGCTGCTGCAGTTACCTGCTGCGGGGGAGCCTGCAGTGGCATCTGGATGCCGGCCCCTGTGTGGGTCATGGGCCGAACCCGCCTGCTGGCCGCCCAGGTCTGCTGGGTGTAGGGTACTATACTGAGCTGTGGGACCTTCTGCAGGGGCATTGCCTGTCATGGCCATGTGGTTGGTTGTTCTGGCCAGCTTCCCTATGTCATGCATTGCCCTGCCAGTTGTCATGGGTACAGTGCCCTGGTGGTGGGTGTCGGCTGCCACTGCCTTCTGGGGGCACTTGCACTGCCCTGCCTTTCTGCAGGTGTATGGGTGCCTTTCCACTGTGTTGGCATCCTACGCCATGCATGTTGCCCACACAATGGTTTCGTGCCGCATGAGCACTGTTTCCAGTGTCTGCGGTGGCCTGTATGGGCACACATGATTGCCCATCCAGCTGATGTACTGCATGTTACAGTGCCATGCTGACACACCTGGCCATCCATGTTGGGTGCTCATGGCATGGTCTGCAGGTGGTTGGCCATCTGTGGCAGCATGCTTGCAGCAGGGTCATGCCTCTGCACACTGCTACTTGCCTCTCTTGTGGGCGTTTGCCACTGTTTGGGCTTCTGCCAGTGGCATGGCCTATGTAGCTGTTTACGGCTGCCCCTGGATATGCATAGCTGTGTGCGCCATGCATCCCACATCTGCATGCCTACTGCACGTTCATGCATGGGCTTCACACTCTACTGCATACCTGGTGCGCAGCTCCTCCCCTGCATAGCCGGCATGTAGCTCCGCTTTGCCGGCCTGCATGGCACCTTCCGTGCATGTCATGCCTGCTACTCCTGGCTTGCGGGTGCATATGTGGCATGTATCCACCCCTGCTGGCTACACATGTGCACTGCACATGCTGTGTAGCCTTCATGCATAATGCCCAGTATGAATATGTACAAATTCTGTAGTGTGGCTGATAAACGCAATGACAACAGAGCAAAATGTTACTGGTCAGGTTTTTGTTTTAAATTAATTTAAGTCTGTAACATGGTGGATAGATGAGTAATATAAAGCAGGAAACAAATTGTGTTTTCCCACATAGTACCAGTGTAACTCACACAAGGTGGCAGCAATCACATATGACACTGTATGTATACATGAATATATTTATATTGGCCAAGATATTCAAAAGAGTTGAGCCATGCGCAATAGGGTTGCACCTGCGCAAGTCCGAAATTGTGCCATTCTGCGATATTCAGCAGGAGGCAGTTGCGCCCCCAAAATCATGCTGAGCAACAGCGCAATGATAATGAAGGCATGCGCAACCCCAAGGGGGAGGAACCATGCATAAATGGCACGGTGTGATATTCAACGACTTGCGCCATACGCAATAGGGGAGCAAGCGGAAGTTACGCCATAGCGGAAATGAGCCAAAATAAAAAGGAGCAAGGTAGATGCACAAGAACGCTACAGGGAAGCCACATGGGGCAGAACTCTAGGCAGACAGACAGGGCAGGAGGGACAAACAGGGCAGGCCAGGGAAAGGGCACCCTGAACAAACAGGCACAGGGAAGGTGTGGGGAGCCACAGATAGTACAGAAGGGGGAAGTGCCACACAGCACAGAGGCCACCACAGGCAGGTGTTCCTGGTGCAGGGGAAGTAGCAGGGAGGACAGCGGGGGGAATACAGTAACAGCTGCCAGGAGGGTGAACACAAGCCAGGGACATGGCCAGTGCCACCTTCCAGATGGAGGCCATTATGAGGGAGGTGAGAAGGCGTGCGGCAGGGGGGGTGTGGCCGTGGAAGGGCCCGTCGGCGGTATGCCCCCAACAGGCAGTACCAAGCCCACACCAGCTTCGAGCTGTACAGCGATACTGAGACTGTGGGCCGGTACCGACTGAATAGGGCAATTCTGAGGTGGCTCTGTGAGCTGTGCAGTGATGTGATGCAGACACCCACACGAAGAAGCCATGCTCTGTCAGTGGAGACTAAAGTAGCAGCCTGCATGTGCTTGCTCGCCACGGGTACCTTCCAGAGACCAACTGGGGACACCACAGGCATAACCCAGTTGGCCACGTCACGCCACCTCACCCAATTCCTCAGCGCACTGCTGCCACATGCTGTGGAGTACATCCATTTCCCCAGCACAGTGGTGGAGCGCACAGTAAACATACAGGAGTTCCACAGGGTAGACGTATGCCTGGGTGCTAGGGGCAATAGACTGCACCCATGTGGCCACGCGACACCACCTGGCCCCGCGCGACATCAATCGCGGAAGGGCTATGCCAGCATCAACTGCCAGGTGGTGTGCGGCGCCAGGGCGATAATCAATGTCTGTGCCACGCACCCTGGGGAGCACACGATGCCTTCATCTGGCACCAGTCGGCACCGTGCCACAGATTCGAGAGTGGGGCCATCCCCACTGGCCACCTAGTGGGTGAGTATGCAAACCACATGGACAATCATAGGGCCTGGGGGGGCATGGCCAGAGGTGACATGGGTAGCGGCCTACATGGCCTGGGGCAGGGCGATGCTGATCACCAAACTAACCTCCACCCTCTACACACAGGTGACAGTGGATACCCACTCCGTCCCTGGCTGCTCACACCCTACCGGCGGCCCATGACCCCATCACAGCAACGCTACAATGTGGCACACGCCACCACACGTAATGTCATCGAGCGGGTGTTCGGGATGCTGAAGGCACGTTTCTGTTGCCTGGACACCTCCAGCTGTGCCCTACAGTACAGCCCCTCAAATGCCTGTGGGCTATTCCTGGCCTGTTGCATCCTGCACAACATGGCCAACGAATGTGGGATAGCTGTACAGGTCGAAGAGGGGAACAGCGATGGGGACGATGAGGACGCCGGTGACAATGGTGATGGGCAGCCCCCCCTTAGCTGACGGGACCCCCGACTGATCCAGCTGGCACAGCTGCACCAGGACACCATCACGGAGGAGCACTTCAGCCAACCCAGGTAAGTCATGGGGCCATTTGCAACCACCAGTGTCTAAGGCACAACCCACAAACACGCATGGACACACACCAGGGGTGCATGCTGTCAAGGGAAGTGGCAGGGCACAGAAGCACACACACAACCAGGGATGGGTGAGGATTAACATGCCATGCAGACCGACACACACACATGCACACACACAGCGCAGCAAACATGCACAGAGAGCAGGAGGCACACTGACTCAGAACACCAACCCTAGCAACACACAGGTCCACAGGCCACCACGCCCACTGCCTGTCCATGTGCGTGTGTCAGATGCTGAGCACCATTGCACATTGGTGTACAGTGCAATGCAGGCATCATCATGCACATGCAACTGTGGACAGCAGCCGGGAGGGTGTGCAGGTGGACTGTGTGTCTGCGTGCAGGGCCGGGTACCCACCCGTGCACTGCTCACTGAAACAAACAATGCACACAGGGCAGCACCAGACAGTAGCCACGCTGGGAGACAGGTCAGTCAGGTGACACAGTGCCCCAGCCACCACGGATGCATGGGTGGCCCCACCGAGACCCGCCAGCACTGACAGGTTGACCACTGGCCTCATGGGGTGGCACCGATGGTCCCCAAGGGGTTCCACTGCATGAACACGACCGTGCTCGCACAGGGGTCTGCAGCACACCAAACATGCCTGCGCCAGGAGTGCTTGGGATGTCCACAGATGAACCCGGTGTCGACAGGGCGGGAGTCGCACAATGCCGGGAATGGGGGGCGGAGAGTGCACTGCGTGGTGTCCGCGATGCATGGGCACCTGACTGTGTGCCCATTGTGGCCATGACAGCAGTGAATGCCTGTGCATACCTGTCAATGGCAGTGGTCACATCCTCCCGCAAATGGTCCATCCCTGCCAGGATCAGAGCGGTGTCCCTGCTGCAATGCTCCTCTGCCAGCACCAGAGCCACATGCAGTGCATCCATGGACATCGCAAGCCGCATCTGCTGCTGGACTGATGCTTGCAGTAGGCGGGTGTACTCGTCCAAGAGGTCATCTGCCTCCTCGGCATCCTGTCCCTCAGGGTGTGCACGGCCCTGATGAACAGCACCCCTTGAGGGTGGGTGCTGTGCACCAAGACCATGTCTGGGCATGTCCACAGGTGGTGCACAGATGCTGCCGCTGAACCCTGTACCCCCAAGCCCATTGGCCGACTGCCGATGTTGCCCCACCGGCTGCCGCTCCCCAGGGCTCATTGGTGCCGCCGCAGTGGCTGCAACAGTCCCACTGTCCTGAACAGTCACCAGTGCTGCCCCACTGGTGCTGACAGGCACAGGCTGGGACTGTGCTGACATGCAGGCCTCCACAGCAGCACCACCAACAGCCATGGGCGCGAATTGCCCTGCTGTGTGGCCATCCCGTGGCACACACGTGTCACTGCCCATGATGTTAACGTCATCATCACCGGTGAGGGACTCTGCACCAGCCCCAGTCACAGCATGCTGGCATCCGTGGACGCTGGCACACTGTGACACAGGCAGGGCTTCCTCCACACCTGTTACAACGACATCAGTGTGGACAGCCAGGCGGCCCCACTGTTGCAATGATCCACGTATACCTGTGGAGGTGGATGGGTCCTCCTCCATCTCCAGCTGACTGTCCTCAGTGGACAGGCCCACCACCGCTGACCCATGCAGACACTCAGGATCTGTAAGGGAAAGCAAAGTCGCGTTACTGCATGTGACCTATCCTGCCCCCCCATAGACAGACCATGACTTACCATGCAGTGATGGGCCACCACCCGTCTGGAAGCCAACACCTGGAACACCCTCAATGGCACTGCGCTGCATGCTTCCAGCAAGCCTCTCCTCCTGTGGGGTCAGCTGTACCACCTCCAGCTGTCCCCCACCTGTTGCAGCACGTGCTGCCCTGATGGCAGCCACCTTCTCCTTTATCCTCCTCCTGTCCGTGCCCGTCTTTTTCTTACACTCCTGCACGGAGTGCTGGTGGCTGCCATGCAGGTTCACAGCACGTGCCACCTCCTCCCATGCAGCAGCACGGGCTTGAGGTGTTCCCCGCCATCCACTGAGAAGTGGCTCCTGATCCAGGTAGGCCTCAAATAGGGCTTCGGTTTTGGCCTTGGTAAAGTTAGGCCTCCTCCTCCTCCCACCACTGTGTTCCTCCTCTCCAACAACCTGCTTGGTCATTATGTAGGCCGTAAGAATGGCAGTTGTTACTTGTGACTGTGCAGTCCCATGCATGTCCCTAAATCCACAGTCCACACTCCCAAACAGTATGCAACTCACCAATAGACTGCAGTAACTGACTATGGCCACTGCAGCCCAATGTCGCACTTTTATAGCGCAACCCATGCAAATGAGGTGAGGCGCAACTTTAGGTAGATGCAAATTGCAGTGCTGCGCCATTGAATGGCTGATTAGATGATTTGCATATGACGGCTGAATATCGCGCTATTGCGCTTTGCGCAATTGTGTTGAACATGCTGAGCCAATGACACAGTTCTGTGACATGTATAGTACACACCTCACTGCGCATGCCCGGGTTGCTGACACAGGTGTCTGCCGCACTGATGACGTGCTGTGCATGGTAGGCAATGCAGGGCATGGCCACCATTGTGCCAGTAGCGCTATAGCGATGGTCACTACATGGTGCTGTGGCACTGGGCCATCATAGGCGCAATGGGCCAACTGCATGGTAGGCTGCTATGGCGCTGGCACACAGGCAGCCAATCATGCTACATGCATTGTGTACCAATGGCGCTGTGCGTGTCCATGCGCCAGAGACCCTTGACCCTGTGCCCGACCTTTGCCCCCTAGGCACCATGCATCAGGCATGTGTGCACCTCTCAGCGCTGTTCAGTGACAGCACGATAGAGAATAACAGCTATGCCGTGCAGCATCTGCGCGCGGGACCGCTGCAGAGTGCCATATTGCCAAATACAGCACAGAGAATGGCATGCAGACGGGCAGCCCAGTGGTCTGTAATCAACTGGCCAACCTAGGTGGCTATCAGGAGCCACACCAAGGGCCACTGTTCGGGAGGTGCCCCTGGACAGGGCCAGGACCCAGGTGTGGCAGGAGGTGGCCACTACCCTTGAGGAGGCCACCGGACGGGGGAGGAGCACTGAGCAGTGCAGGCACAGATATAGGGACCTGCGGTAGAGGGAGCCGGAGCTACTGGCACACCTGCAGGCACATGCCAGGAGGGGCACGGTGCCATGGCCAGGTAGGGGTTACATCAACACACTTTTATCTTCCATATGTGTAACAGTGTTGTATGTGTCCAGCACATGGGGGAGGGACCATCCGGGGTTGGCTGTGGTGGTGTTCACAGGGTGTGGGCTGGGTGGGTCTGGCTGGGTGGGAGGGCACACACCTGGGGGCAGGGGGACTTTGCTATGGGATTGTACTGATGTTCCTCTCTCCATGTTTGCCCCACAGGCCCGGAGGAATGCCGCCGTGCATGTGAAGAGCGGCGGCAGGAAGAGCAGGGTGCAGCCAGGCAGGGCGAGGGCCCTCACCGCCCACTTGACCGGCCCGATGAAGGTGAGTGCCATACAACCATGATTACTATTGCATGCTATGTGACAGGGTGGGCAGCGGGGCATGGCCACCATCCATCGACACCACTGCCATGCACATGACTTGTTACAGTCAACACTGTCCAGTGGCAATGCATGTTTGGGAGTGCATCAATGGTGGTCCATGCGTGCACCAGGTGCATGGTTGTGCCACTGCCTTTGCACCACATAGCCATGTCACTAAACAGCCACAGTGGTGCTGTGTGTGACTTAGCCGGTGGGTGTGTGCAGTGTGCCACATGGCTGTATGCACCTGGGTGGGCAGGTCATGTGGACGTGATCACTGCGGATGGTCACACACCATCACAGAGGTATGTCCCCCGGCCGTATGCCATGCACAGTGGGCGGGTTGTATGGGGTTGTGCATTCACACCTATTGACTGTGCTCCCTTGTTCTAGGTACCCGCCATCTACGTGAAATCAGGGCGGCGCTGCGGGAGATATTACTGGTGGTGAGGGCGTCGCTGGACATCCTCAGACGAATTGATGACACCGGGGTCCTGAGGAGGCACAGAGCCCGGAGGAGTCAGAGCGGGGAGAGGCACTCCCGCTAGGGATAAATCGGTCCCAGTATTCCCCTACCCCCCTGGACCCACCCTCACACCCCTCCTTTCCCTTCCCATTTGTCCACCCCTGCCTCTACCCACCCCACCTTGTTTGTGGCCCCCCCAACCTTGTATATAGTTTATGTAATATTGTATATAGTTGAATTTTATGTATTTGTTCAATACATTTAATTTTGATATGAATACTGTGGTGGTCTCTGATTTGCAGCAGGCTATAGGTGCTCAGCTGCAGTGGTGTGCATGGCGTCGGGGTGGTGCGGTCATGGGTATGTGTGTGTGTGTCCGTGTGGAGGTGACTATGGTGTGGGGGTAGCTATCAGTCAGTGTCTGTGGTGTGTGTGTTGTGCCTTGTGCACTGGATGACTGTGTGCAGTGGTCCATGGTGCGTGCTCTGTGTCCATGGTGCACCCATTGGCCCATCCATGGCCTGTGCAGCTGACACACATGCATGTCTGTGACCTGCATGGTCTGCTGGCATGTCAGTGGTGGCAGTCCCTGCAGGGCAGCCACTGTACCCGTCACATTGCTCGGTTGCCTCCTGTCACTGGTGTGGTGCATGTCTGCCTCGGGTGGCACTGTGGGCACCACAGTTGTTGTCCCACCTCCATGCTGTGCCTTGTGTGAGTTGCAGGGGATGTGCCCCACTGTCTGTGACTTGTGCTCTGGGCGAATGATGGTGGTGTATGGGTCCACAGTGCCTTCACAGGGTGGCTGGCACTCCAGTGCCATGGAGGACTGCGGGTTGTGTGTATACAGTTTACATGGGCCCACACTAGGGGCATGGTTGCCCCACCACTGCTTCCCTGTGTTGTTGTGCCCTTGGTTATGGGTGAGTGTCTGTCCATACACTGTGTGGCATCCAGTGTGGTGCATGCTTCCATGCACCACTGTGGGTGTCTGTGCTGGCTGTTGTAGCCAGTGGTGATTCGGGGTGTGTCATTGGACTACTGTGCAGGGTGCTGTACCACTGGTGGTGGTGTCCGGGGCATGCCCTGTCCCGTGTGGGGTACCTCATGTGCCAACTCATGGTTGGTCTCTCAGCAGTACCTCAGGGGGACTGTGCATGGAGGCACTGTGTCTGCCATTGTTGCATTGCTGTGTGCTGCTACCTGCTGATGGGTGCTCATGGTGGGGCTGGCTTGCATGGTTCTGTGGTGCACAGGGTTGCAGTGTCACAGTAGGGGTGGTGGCTTGCATGGGGTTTCCTGCAGTGGTGGTCACTGCTCATGGGGGGGGTGTCTGGGGGTCACAGTGCAGGGTGTGCTCTGCATTGGGGGGATGGTGTGGCACAGGGTGGTCAGCCCTCCTTGTGTGCCAGTCACAGCTTGCCGGTAGGTGTGATGGGGCACCATGGCCCAGCTGTGGGTTGTTTGCTTGTCTCCATGTGCCAGTGGTTATTCCAGCCCTCCCCCAGTTGTGCAGTGCATGGAGTGTGGGGGGATGATGTCTGTTCTGCTGTGTGTTCCTGTGCCCATCTGTGGCATGGGTGGTGGGCCCCTACCTGCCCGGTTGTGCAGTTACATTGCTCTGCTGCTGGGGGGGGCATCCCTGGTTGCGCTATGGCACCTCTGGACTGCTCAGCTGAACATCCCTTGTTGCGCTATGGTGCATCAGATCTGCTCAGCTTCCCCTCCCTAGTTGCGCTATGGCGCAGGTGGTGCGATATTCAGTCATCGGCTGTAGGCGCAGTTTGGCCTGCTCCATTTTTGAATATCGCATCTCTTGCGCATGGGCGCAATAGACTTGCGCTTGCTTCTGCTATTGCGCACTTTTTGGGTGCAGTTTGAATATCTGGGCCTTTGTGTATTCTTCATTAGTCAATTAATTCTTAGATATGAAGTTTCAGTATTTGGTAGATTAAAATAGTAGTGGTAATATTGTATTCCACACCAATTCAGTTCTTCATCCTCTATGACTTCAGATAGTTTAACTCACCTTTCAGGTCATCTTTCTTATATCGATTTGTTTTATTCACTGTGTACAGCTTCCATTGCTGTATAGCCATTTGTAAGATGTTCTTATAGAGCTGTAATGCACTTTATTCTAGGTATGCACAATTTCTGAATATGTATTTATTTCCAGTTTGTGCTAACTTATTACCAATACAGTGTTTACTATTTTGCTACGTTGTTTTATCTGTGTTCTTCCTCTGTCTCGCCTCCCCTGGAAACAAGCTTCAGCTCTGTGTGCCTCTCTCGGGTACTGATTTTCAAAAAAATAAATATGGAACAGTTACAATGCAGTGCTGTATACGAGAGTTTACATAACTGTTGAAAAAGAAACATTAGAGAAGTAACAAATAGTATCAGTGTTTCAATTTACAATTTATATATTATATTATATTATATGCTTTGCACAGTCATGATGCATGTTTGTCAGGGGATTATGTAAATACTATACCCTTCAAGATATTGGTGTTATATACAGCTGGCATATGAAGTTATGATATACAAATGGTAACTATGATTTGTTACACAATGTACTGGCATGCTGAAGCATTATTATAGCTCTATTGGTTATAGGTGTATAAAACAAACACTTATTTTACTATTGTATTGCTACACACCAGTGTGGATGGTGATTAGTGAAGGGTTTAAATGGATATAAGAATTACCACAATAACGACTGCATTTTATTTTTGGAAAAATACAGGTGACCACCATACCATAACAAAGATAAGCAATTCACAAAATGTCAGTCACTAGAATGATTTGTATAAGTGGAATGTGGAATCAGTAACATTTATTCCAATATTATTTACCTAGGAGTTGAGTTTCCTTCACCCCTAAGAATTAAGATGAGACCTTGCCATAACTGGTAGGAGACACTGACAGAACTGTTGTAACTGGGAAAATACACTGGTAGAACTGTGATAAGACTCTGCTATAACTGGGAGAAGCCACTGCCATTACTGGATGAGGACATGGTGGTAACTAAAACATTGGTACAGTATAACTGGGAGAAGATACTGATAGAACTGAAATGAGTCAGCTACCCTGATGGTCCAGTGGTAGTAAGTCATGCTACTGTGTGGATGCCCTGAGTTTGAGAGAAGATTCAGGTCATTACATACAGACGCAGACCAGAGAGAGGCAACGTTGATACACCAGTGTCCGTCATCTCCACGACAGCTGAGGATTACCTCACTCTTGATCAGGATATATCACTGTGTTAGGGCATTTCCTGCAAAGGACAATAGAGGACTGGGATAAAAATTAGATGGATCACTAGAATATCTGTGAGGAGTCACTACTGTAACTGAGACATTGGTAAAAGTGAAAAAAAAACTGCTGTAACTGGACAGGGATACTGCTATAACTGGGACACCGTAATAACTGGGTAGAGACACTGTTATAACTGGTATTATACAATAGCAAGAAAAATTCCAGCAACCTGATTGGTTGCTGACCCCAAAACACAGTGATGTTATTAGACAAGAACATCACTGTATCTAGGGCAGGCACAGAAAAGACTGCATAACGATGCCAGGAATCACTCCCTTCTCATATTCCTAAAGAAGCCGAATGTTACCGCACCCTGAAGCTGTCAAGGCTTAACCCCCCCCAAACACACACACAGATATCACCAAACACCAGTTCCATCTCTAGCCTGAACATTAAGAAAAAATACCACACTTCATAATAAAAATCAATTTAAATTTCATTACACGTTTTTCTCCCAAACCAAGCGGCTTGCATGAAACGTGTAGACCATAACTACCAGTCACCTGGCTCACTGCAACTGCTCATTTTGGGGATGAAATGGTAGCAAGAATAGCAAATTTAGTTTCCTATGTGAAACTAACTCTGCTATAAATCCTTGTGTTGCTCCTTTTGTGCTCACCACCGAAAACAGGTGAAAAATATACAAAGCCATGACACCTCGGCTCCAATACCTTGGCTCCAAAATTCTGACATTGCGATTGTGCCCTACAGCCTCCTACCAGCTCTGCAATGTGGAAAAGTAACAATAACAATTTAAAGAATGAAAGAAAAGAAACAAACTTCAAATACAGCCCATTTTTACTGGTGGACGAATGGCGGGGGTATGTCAAAGATCACAACATAACCAAACACAGTTAAACAGGAAAAACCTTCACAGACTGGGCAGGGCACAATGATTCAGCTAGCAGCTCCAGCTAGTGACAGAGGAATACACTGGGCTTTTGTTTATAAACATACTCCTCCACACACAAAAAATAAAATAAAAAATGCATAAAAATGTATTTTTTTCTTCTTTTCTTTTTTAACAAATGAGCCATTGTATAATAGCAATAAGGCACTCCAGGGTGTGTGTTAATTAAGCAATAAGGTACGACAGGGGGTTCATTATCATGGGATAATGGCCTACCTCAGGTGGATTGAAGCACAAGGTGAAGCCGAGTGTTTCCACCACCAGAGAAGGGCTGTTAGCCCATGATAACATACCCCCAGAGTACCTTATTGCAAAAATGAAATGGAACCCCTATAGTACTATATAAATAAATTACTAAAATCTATATTTTATTTGTCAAAAAAGATACAAAAGTTGACAAGATCTTTACAAAGAAAAAATAGTCCCATTTGGACATCATGATGTGACCATTTTGCCAGTAGGTGGCGTTTCTTTTTCTTACTGTAGGCAATGTAACTACTGCCCAGTGGCTTTCACTACCAGATGCGTTTAATGGTTGTTTGGCAGATAGGGGGAGTAGCGGGTACTTGCCACAATGCAGAGCCAGCCAGTCTTTTTTGTGCGTTTGTGAAAATTTTAAAAAAGAAAACATTTTTTTCATTTGTAATCCATTTCACGTGTGGTGTGGAGCCAGGGCAGGACGTGTTCACCACCACTTCACTGTATCAAATGCAACAGTTGGATTGGGGCAAAGCAAGAATATTTATGAATTGGCTACCAGTTTCTTATTTTTTTTTTTAAATGGTAATCAGGGGCTCTGGGTGGCAGCTGTCGTTGTTGCGGCATGCGCGAGACACAGGCTCAGTAGTGTACATACTCTGTGAATGAAAGTAGGATTTAAAGCAAAAAAGAAAGCTGTTTCTAAAGTGGGAGGAAAACAATGTGTGAAAGCAGGGGGACAGGAGCCTAGTATTTACTGGAAATCTATTTTTCAGAGTGGAACCAGAAGATGTGTGTGATGAAGGAGATCTCACAGGTACATGTTGAATGAATGAATGAATACTTTATTTTTAAGAAGCGCCTTTCCAAAACCAAGGCGCTTTTACAGCAGATCAGTACATAAAACTTAAACAAATTCCTAAAATCAATCCATAAATATATTTTAAAAATCTGAATATGCTAAATTAAACAAATAATATTCTGTGTGGGACAAGCAGCTATGCTTCTGTGTGCAGTTGAGTGTAGGGGCATTTATTAGGTGGACAGTCCATTTCGCCATGAGCTACTTTCACCCAGGCCATTGTGTTTGGATAATGGCCTGGCTGAAAGTAGCTCTTGACCAATCAGGAGCTGGCATTTATTCTAAACATTTCATAATGTGTAATAATGCCACTTCTTCGGTGTTGAATGCTCTCGGCCTGCAGCCTTTTGCTTCAACCACCCGAGGCATGACATTATTACACAATAACACACATCCTGCCATGCCTTATTGCTTAATTAGGCACTACTGTAGCTAGAAAAATCACTTAAGTGACTCTTTTCTGCAGAATTGTGTGGCGAAGCATAAACGCACTGGGAGACTGGGTGCAGCAGTAAGGCAACTGCTTCCCATGCCTGTGACCCTGGTTCAGAAATGAGCCCGGGTCATCAGAGGGTCAACCAGGGGAGGAGCATTCAGCATCCCAGAGGATGATCTGTTCCTCCAGGGATGAAGAATCACTGCTTTCTCTGTAGTGCTGCCACCAGGCTGACAACAGGTGGTAGCGCAGCACTGAGTAGAATGGGAGGGAGGATGTCAGCTGGGCATATGGCTAGTGTACAATCATCCACACCCTGCACTGTGTCCCTAGCATGTAGACATCCTAGAGGTCTGGGAGAAACACGGAAAATGGCCCCGGCACCCACGACAGACCTCAGTATATTCAGGATCCTCACCATCACCTATGCTCTCCAACAAGACAAGAGACTCAGAGGTAAATCTCCACTATCCCATCCCCACCTGGGGGGGAGGGTAAGTCATAGCTCTGTGGAGGATGATAATCACAGCTAGGAGTACAGGGAATCAGGTGTACCATGAGAGCTCCTGAGGGAGGCAAGTGCTGGAGACAACAATACCCTGCAAATTGCAGATTCCACTGTTGCTGTTACAGGTGAAGACTAATATTTTAGTCACCACAATTGCTTGAATTGCATTCTCCTCCATGAGCACTCAACTGCTCCTGTGTCTAGCATCAATTATTTCACACTTACTGATTGTTGGTCTGCATCATATTCATGCTTTTCATAGACATAACTGTGTTTTGGTTTAGTTTACATCCTACGCCCACCTCCCCAAAAACTAGCAATACTGATGCATGCCCCAGCTGCTCTAGCCCCCTCCATGAGAACATTTGACACTACACAGATGGTACCAGCATCACCTCCATGCATGTCACCACCACTGCCTGATGATCCTTGCACATAAAGTATATACTAAGAATGAAATTGCTGAAAAGCATTCCAAAAAACAGCAGGAACTTCACAAACAATTTGCACAAAAAAGAAACATCACAGAGTGCTTTGAAATATAACTTTTTGGTTTACAAAAGTAAGCCACAAAGAACAGCAGATCTGTTTCCCTCTGCTTTCACTGTAAAACTGCACAGCAGCATAGGAGAAATGGTCACTTGTGAGTGAGAGAGTTATTATAGTAACTAACCCATTGACTCTTACATTCCTGACTAGCAGAAGAGTACCATGTGAACTCATTGCTTGCTGAATAATTTGTGAGTGTTCTCCAGAATGCAACAGTGAATGGCAAACTCATGTGCCAAACTGTGGAATTTTTAAAAATACCTTAACAACTGATATCAGTTTGCAAGGAGTCATGTTTGGTAAGAGGGGCAGTCTTACTCCAGAGAGAGAGGGTTTCTATAGCAAATATCTCTTTGACCCTTTCATTCCTACCTTAATGAAGACTACCACATGATTACAACGCTCACAGAATATGTTTCCATGGATTTCTACTGCCAACGGCAGGACTTTACAATAAACTGTGGAATGGTTTTATAGTAAAGAAGATTTCCACAGTCTATCAATAAACATTTACCATTGGTGTGATTATTGTGTCACACAAAGCAAAATGTCATAGAACAGGGCTAATTTTGCCCACGGGGCATATTAGTGAAATTCCAGAAAAATAGTGGAATTTCACAAAATTTTTCCAGAAGCAGTCTCCAAAATTTTTTCCCAGTTGTACTAAAAATGTGATTCCACATGCATAGTACATACATAGGAAAATGATTCATGATCAGCAGGACAGCTTGTATAAAGACAGGCTGAGGAAACTTAATATGTATTTGCTTGAAGATAAACAATAGAAAGGGGCATGATGAAATCTTTAGGTACCTTAAAGATATAAATAAGATGGATTTCAGCAACCTTTTTAGCTTGAGTGTGAATAGAAATACAAGGGGCACAGTTATAAACTGGTGGGGGGGAGGGGTTCAAGGACCAAGTCAGGAAATACTTCTTTATGGAGCAGGTGGTATCAAAGGGGTTGTCAGTCAGAAGACTGCCAGTGAATTTAACAGGGGGTGGGACAAAGTCAAGGGGAGAGCTAGAGTTAAAAAAAGGGGGGCAGGACCCACTGTAAAAAAATCATACAGGGGTCTCGCATCGGGCAGACTTTATAGACCATATGGGTTTTTTCTACTGGCAGTTATGTACAGGTATGTTAGTATGTTCATATTGTATCCATGCAGTGAGGGCTGTGATTTTCATCGTGCCCTATGGAAATCAACTATCATGTTAAACCTTATATATAATACTTCCAAAATGGCTCAGACTGGGATGTTCTCCTTATTAATTTAAAGCTCTGTTAATTTCTGAATGTAAATGGTTTCTTGTAAAATTTATCATTGCAAATTTTTAAGTGTATTCCCCATGTTATTCATTTATTCAGATTTATTTATATGCTTAAGCATGCTCTAGGTAGAAACAGCTCAGGTTTCTCCACGTAATGGCTTTCTGATCAGTGATTAGAAATGGTACAACAGCTCTTGGCTAATCGGTACTGTATCCATCTCTCTTGATCTGTGCAAAAGTACTCACTGTAACCCTTCAATTTAGGAGCCGCTGTGAATTTGTGTTCCCCAGCATTTGCCTGGTATACTAAAATCCTTAATGCAACTAGTGCTGTGGCAATGGGAAAAATATATGTGCAATGAACTGGCTGAAAAGTACAGTATCTGTTCAATGAGGGGTACAAAACTGACCCTTACCTTTTGCTAGTCTTAAATTCACCATGCACTGGCTTCCTGCATTTATGCAACTGGCATGTGTGAGACACCACTTAAGAAAGCTGACGTGTTTGCATGATTTAAATCTGAACCCTTTATTAATTCTATCAAACAGCAAAAAGGTTGCAATAAAAAGTTTCATCAATTGCAGTACACTAGGAGTTATCTCCTAATGTGTCCATGTGGTACCTATGATGTCAGCCAAACAAGGACAAAATCGCAGCTTAGATTGGAGGAACATATGAGGGTCATGAACAATCAGAATTTTGAATCTGAAATGGCCAAACATGCTTGTAATTCTGGTAAACAAGGTAAACATGTCTTAAAAGCAATCAGGATTGGAAAACTGTCTGCAAATCAGAGGGAGGTACTAAGCAGAGTTTATTCGGGACCCTCACCACCACCTAAGCGCTCCAAAAAAACAAGAGACTCAAAGGTAAACCTTTACTATCCCATCCCCACCAGGGGGGAGGAGGGTAAATCACAGCTCTGTGGAGGATGATAATCACAGGTAGGAGTACAGGGAGTCAAGTGTACCATGGGAGCTCATGAGGGAGGCAAGTGCTAGAGACAAAAATACCCTGCAAACTGCAAAATCACAGCTTAGGTTGGGGTAACTATCAGAATTTTGAATCTGAAATGGCCAGACATGCTTGTAATTCTGGTAATCAGGATGAACATGTCTTAAAAGCAATTGGGATTGAAAAAGTGTCTGCAAATGAGGGGGAGGCACTGAGCAAAGAGTTAATCAGAGGGAATCCTATTGGAGTTTTACACTGGGGGCCTTGGAGTGTCCAGGATTCAATGATTACTGGGAAACTACCCCTTTTTGTAATATAATTCATTACCCTTTATGTACAAGGGTTCCATATAACAGATTGTTGCCATATTCCAGACCCCATTTTTGAAGCTGCTAATTTACTAATCTGCTATTTTTTATTTTATCTTAAGGACTCTAAAGGGTCTCTTCGTTTGATGGTAGCCAATGTTCCAGCATGAGTTTGCTCTGTTCTTTGCTTACAAGGTATCTTCCAACAGGGTGGGGCAAGGGTTTCTATCAGATATGCAGTGTCAGATCTGGAGCAAATAGAAGCAGTTCTCATGTCTGGTACAAGTTCCGCTCAGAGGGGGTGGAAGAGGTTAGCAAGATAATCTCAAAGTTGCGGCCTACATGCTGTAAAGTGGACCTAGGCCAAACACATCTCTTAATGGGATGCAAGGGGTACTTGAACACAGTGTTTGCTGAGATAATCTGGTGCTCCCTCTCAAGAGGGATGTTTCCCATTGCTCTTAAAGAGGCATTGGTGAAACCCCTCTTAAAGAAACCATATCTGGACCTGGATCGTCTGGCAAATTACAGACCCATCCCTAACCTTCCCTTTTTAGGGATATTGAGAAAGTAGTTGCCATTCAGCTTGAGGCACATCTCACTGCCTTGGCACCTATGAGCCATCCCAGTGTGGTTTCTGGTCTAGGCAAACTATGGAGATGGCACTAGTCAAAGTGCAGAATGATATCCTCAGGGTGAGAGATTGAGAAGAATAGTCAGTTCTCGTCCTCCTTGATCTCTGTTCAGCGTTTGACACCACAGATCAATGGGTGTTGGTGGATTGCCTGTGGGAGCTCTGTGGAGTCACCAGTACTGTCATCAAATGGTTCAAGTCCTTTCTTACAGGTAGGATGCAAAAGGTGGTGAGGGGAACGTATTCCTCCCATTCAATACCCCTGTCCTCTGGTGTTCCCCAGGGTTCAAACCTCTCATCCATGTTATTCACAGTGTACATCTTGGTGATATCATTAGACCCTACAGGATGAGTTTTCACTGCAGTGTATGCATCAGAGACACATGGTGCAGTCTCGGTTCTGAATTCCTGACTGACCAAGTTACAGGACTAGATGTCTTCCAACTGATTGAGTCTCAGTCTAGATAAGACAGAAGTACTAGTGATTGAGCCTGGTCATCGGTGGGGAGCTGATGTGGGGGAGAGGAGACCGGACTAGTGCTTGGTTCCTCATCTCTAACCGCCAGAGGAAAGGTGAAGAATCTGGGTGTTAATTTCGACACCAAACTGATGCTGGAGGCTCAGGTATTATCCATTGTCCAAAATGGTTTTACCATCTTAGAATTTAGCCTTTTATCCCACCTAGTGACTTGACTCACTGATGTTAGAAAGATTAGATGACTGCTTGAAGGTAATGACAGGTGGTTTAGGGAAAATGTCTCTAAGTCTTTCATCTTCACTCAGCATGGGTTACAGTTCTTTATAAAATGGGCCTAAAATGATCTTAACTCTGATTGGATAGAACAGCTTCCCAGCCGTGTCCTTATCAGGACATAACTTTACAACTGGCACTGCTTGTGCCACCCTGAGCCCCACAACAGAAATATATTATTGTGCCCAACCAACCACTTTTTAAAGTTGGAGAAGCTCTGTGCCAAATGTAAAACTCCACCACACCCCCTAACATAGATAGAGAAATGCATACCTTTATGTGAAAATCATCTCATGGCATAAAGATAAGGAAATAAAACAGTACCCCTAAATCGTGTCATGGCAAAACATGAGGAAAATAAAATAGTACCCTCTCTGTTGCTGCAGTAAAATAAGCTGACCGTAACAAAGACAAAAGAGCATGTGCCTCCAGGATGCATTCTCAAAACATACGCAGAGACAAGCTCCTACATTGCCTCTTATATGCTCCTGTTCTGAGGTTAAAAAAAATAATGTATATAGAACTTTTATGTTTTCTTCAGTATGGCACAGTGAGCGGCCCAACTGTAAAAGTGGTATCTATGGTGGCTGGCAAGGGACATGCTTGCTTCTAATGAAACCAGCCACTTGCTGTCAAAACGGACACTCTGCTTGTTCCTCAGTACAGAGAGACATCCTTTGAGAAAATGGTGTTTGATAGTGGAAATTGTAATTTAATGCAGCTGTACAAGGAAGGGAGGGACAAACTCACCAGTATCCGTCTCTCTGAATGTTGCTGCCAGGGGGGAGCAGCTCATTCTGCTGGCCATCAAACAATTCTCACTACTAACCAAACATATGCTCTGCACGTTACATGCCAGCAGAGACATCCTTTATGAAAATGGGTGTGCGGCAGAGGCAAATCTAATTTAATACAGTGTGTGAGTACCTGTAAGACTAAGTGTTGTCTGTGTATCTTGGGAGGTGCTATACTGCCCATTAAACACTTCACATATTACCTGAATAGAGGGACTATTTTACTCCTTTGGATATTAAAATCTCAGGTTTTTCAATATTTTTGGTGTCTTTTTATTACTTTTTTTTCTTAAATATTAACTTGGGGGGCCCATTTTATAAGCGCAATAACACACTCTGAGGTGTGGGTTATGCCCTGATAAAAGCACGCCCAGGTGCATAAGGCAGTTGATGCAAGAGCCTCATGACTTATAACACACCTGAGCATGCTCTTATCAGGACGTAACCCACACCTCATTGTGTGTTATTCCTTGCTTAAACAGTTGCAGAAGGGATGTTAGCATGGGGCTATACAATATGTAACAACTAGGGGTGTGTGATCAGTGTGATTTTTTTTTCTGTGTTCCAGTAGATTTTCTCATGGTATTTTCATAACTTGTTCCATTTCTCTGTCAACTTTTCTTGGGAAGTGTCCTTGCTGGATGAGGGGAATTATGAAGTGAGGTGAGCTGTTTCTTGTTTTCTCATCTGAGTAGAACTATGGTACAAGTTGCCTAACTGTAGATCACAGAAATTTTGTGTGCCTTGGGTGGAAGCTGGAATTATGCAGGTATCAGTGTCGGCCAGTGTTTTTTCTGTAAACAGCAGTTTGTATATGCCCATCATTAGTGAATCTGACTCTGCTATCCAAGAAATGTATGCTGGTGGTGGAGTATTCAATGTTGAGTTTTACAGAGGGGTAAAGATGTTGCAACCCTGGTAGAACTATTAAAGGGACAATGTCAGCTTTTTAAGCAATTTTGTAACATGGCAATAATGGCAACACTGAAATCAAGTATTCAAATTGGTTAAAACACATCAGCTGACACACATTCAACCATGCATTAATTCCCTAGATATGACCTGCTATATTTCAATGCAAGAAAATCAGGATCGCACCTCAGTGAAAGTCACAATCCGACCTATAGGTGGCACTGTGTTAAGAATACTGTGCAAGAAGGTATGCATGTTAGAAATTTTTCCAAGAATGCATTACCGACATAAATGAATGTGAGGTAGGAATAGAACTGAAAAGCACGAAAGTGGTCAGTACAAGTAGGAATTTTTGAAGTTGAATCAGTATTGTATATATGTTTTCCTACATAATCCAAACTTAGTAGTTGTAATAAATTGGTAGCCACTACATTAATACATGTGGCCTGTGCAACGTGCATGTTGGGAGTTATGAAAGGCACAGAAGTGAAGCATTTCTTTTAAGACATGAAGTTCTTTACTATACATGATTGTTGTGATTTCACTATTTTTCCATGAGAAATACCAGTATACAACTGTATACGATAAAAGAATTTCACATCCTGCACTTGTACTTGAGTAAGTGTGCCCCAGGCTATCAATGTAATGGGGCTCAGAGTGCATGCCTGCAATGTCTTGCATAGCCAAAGCCTCTTGTCAATATCTGCCTAGCTGTGACCATGGGTGACCTCTGTCATAAGTTGTACCAATAGCCTAGGTGGCACAGAAAGAAATTGGACTGTGCATTCCTGTGTTTGTTAGCTGTGTTAGCAGCGGGGGAGTGGGTAGCTGTTGGCAACCAGAGAAAGGAGAGTGGAGAGCTGCGTGGAGCTGTGGCTGCAGTCAGCAGCAGGGTTGAGGTTGGTGATCAGAAGAAGGAGAGCTGAGCTGTTTGGAGCTGAACTAGTAAGTGGCACAGGTGGCAGTCCGGCGACTGAAGCAGGGATGGATGGCCAGCCAACCGTAAACAGCAGTGTAGGATCAGGCCAATCAGGAAGAGAAGTGCCAAGGTGGTAGGCTTTAAAAATAGCCAGCCAGACCAATAGAAGGACTAAAAGTGGGAGCAAGGAGTGTCCTGAGCTAAATAAGTCACTGCGAGGAGCTGGTTTGCAGCAAAGGAACTGGGTTCTGCATTTCTCCACAGGTGACTTGGACTTCAACCTCGTTGGATATGGGAAATTGATGTAGACACTAAGAAATCCTTCATAAAAGAGCTGAAATTGAGGTGAAATGAATTGGGTCTAGACTATTGACACTGGAGGTGCTGGGAACTTGATCTTGGACTACTGACGCTGGAGGTGCTGGGGATTTGGACTTGATTTGAGGTGAAATAAACTGGGTCGGGACTACTGACACTGGAGGTGCTGGGAACTTGATCTTGGACTCCTGATGCTGGAGGTGCTGGGGATTTGGACTTGAACTTGATGACTTGGACTTGAACGTGGTGGCTATGGTTATTAATTCTTGATGCCTATGGTTTACACATGCTTTATTATTTCTAAAAAGTCTTGACTGTGGGTTGGGGCTGAGGAGGGGGTGAGGGTCAGGGGCCCAAAAATGCATAAGGGTGATTTTAGGACTGTATCTAAGTATCATGGAAGAAATGGTAGGGCACCACAGAGGGAGGGGCGACCAAGGGGGGGGGATCTTTGGCAGGGTGGTGGGTTGCAGTGGCTGTGGAATGGCTATGATCCTAAATTAGGCTTAGATGATGGGGGTTGTATGATGTGTAAGCAGCTCACTCAGCTGAGAGAGAAAGTGGCAGGGCTAAGGTGGGGGTTAAATGGGGGGGGAAGCTGGGGAAAGGGGGGAGAGAGACCGGGACGGTATAAACCAAGGAAGGAGTGGGAAGAGCTGAGTGGATTCACTGGAGGATCAGATACACTGTTCCGGAAGTCAAAGGATTGGGAGGGAGAGGATGGAAGGGGATCCAGAGGGGATAGACCAGAGGTGGTAACAGACAACAGCATGTCCAGATTTGGGACAGTAACGCCCGAGACAGGAGAAAAGAAGTCAGTGGGAACTGACAGCAGGAAGTCTAGAGGCACAAAAATGATGTCTGTAGCTAGAGAAAAGGGGTCAGTCAGGGATCAGGAGGAATGGAAGACAGTAGGCTCAGGAAAAGGCAGACAGATGCCCAGTATGAAGGACAATGCAGGCATAGGTGAAAAGGGTCAGAGAGTGGAAGTAACAAATAGTTTTGCCCTCCTAGGTATTCTAGTCGAGGACATTGGAGAGGAAGAGTACCAGCAGGGGCCATCAGAGAAGGGGGGTGCAGAGCGGCTGGGGGACGTCGGGGGAAAGATCCCAGGTGCAGTGGAAGGGGGGGAGGAGGGGGCAGACACATCACATGCAGAAGAAGGGGTGGAGGAGGGGATGGGCACTTTAGGGACACACCAAAAGGTGGCATTAGGGGAACTGTGTCATAAGGAAAGTGACAGGAAGGAGGCACTGGAAGAGCTGGAGTTGAGCTCCTGGGAGGCTGAAAATGAACTGGAGGAAACCCTGCAGAGTAGGATCTGCAGTAGGAGCCTGAGGCATGCACTGGGCAGGGCGCAGGAGAGGGAAAATATGCAGACAGGGCAGGTGGTAAGAAAGAAGACTTCCCCATGTGAGGTACAGTGCTCAAAACCTTCTGCAAAGATGGGCAGGATAGGAACAGTTGGAAGGGCATCAAGCACACTTGGCACAATCTCGCACAGTGATGCAGACAAGGGAAGGCTAGCAGCAGTTGGGGGGGTCAGATGAAATTGGATCATGCTCAAGCAGTGAAGCAGGAGGGGTCTGCAGGGATGAAGGAAGCCAGGCGGAAATACAAGGGATGAAGAAATACGGGGGGGGGGTGAGTCTGATGAAAGGCTAAAGGGAGAGGGTGAAGAGGTACAGATGCTGGGTATGGGTAAAAATCAGGATAGGCTAGGTGATGGAGAGCAAAGGATGAGCAGGGGCAGAAACCAAGTCAGGATGGAACATGAGGAGGAGTCAAAAGGGAGCCAAACCCCACGACACAAAGCTAGAGTCCAAAAGGACACCCAGGAAGCAGGGGGCAGCACAGTGGCACTCTTGGGGGATTCAATAATTAAGGGGCTAAAATGGGGAAAGAAGGGAGCAAAAAACAATGCAGTATGGGTACAGTGCATGCCAGGGATGACGGTGCTGGAGGTGAGGCATCATATTCCTTCCTGGGGTAAGCAGCAGGATGAAAGGACACATCTGGTGTTTCACTTGGGCACAAATGACTTGAAAGGGAACAATCTGATGGAGGTATAGGCAAGGTTTGAGGAACTTGCTAGGTTCTGTAGGAGCAACACTGTTTTTCCTTCCATTTCCTTCTCTGAGGTGTTGCCAGTACCAAGAGCGAGCACACCCAGACAGGAGAAGATAAGGGCATTCAACAATTGGCTACAAGGTTGGTGCAGTCAGATGGGGTTCAGCTGCATAGGTGACTGGGGCTCTACATGGGAGTACGAGGGGCTGTATGCCCAAGACAGGCTGCATCAGAGCTCTTCAGGGGAAGCTGCACAAAAGAGTAAACTGGGGGACTTCATGGCAAGTAAGTTCAATTTAAACTAAATAAGGGGGTGTGGCTAAGGACAAGGCTAGCCTTACGTGAGGCAGAGCAGAGAGGCTATCAGCCCCCCCAAGTCACAGCACTCATCAAGGGAACACTTAGCAGCAGGGAAGGATAGGATGGGGTTACATATTGGAGGGTGTTTTGGTTGCAAATGCAAGGAGCCTGGGAAACCAAATGGGAGAACTGGAGGCCACCATGATGGAGGAGAACAAAGACATTGTAGCAGTGAGTGAGACTTGGTGGAATGAGCACTATGCCTGGGAGATGGTGATCCCAGGGTATCAGTTGTTTAGGAAAGATCGGGAGGGGAAGGGGGGAGGGGTGGCATTATATATCAGGGAAGGGATTGGGGCCATGGAAGGGCAGGATGAGGAGAGAGAGAAACAGAGATAATGTGGTCACCCTGGACAGGGGACAGGGGGAAAACCTGTGTGTTGGGGTAGTCTATAGGCCTCCTATGCGGGGGAGGAAGGAGACAGACACTTTGTAGAATCAGTAGCGAGGATGGCACAGAAAGGGGGAAATTGTGCTAGTTGAGGACTTAGACCTTCTGGACATCAACTGGGAGGCCCAGACTGCAATCTCCGCAAGGAGCAGGGGCATCTTAGAGGCTCTTCAGGGCATATTCTTGCAACAAAGAGTCAGTGAGCCTACTAGAGGTGTAAACCTGTTGGACGTGGTCCTCACAAATGGGGACAGTGTGGAGGAGGTGGAGGTGGGGAAAGAGCTTGGCACCAGTGACCACAGGGCTGTCAGGTTCAGGGTGAGATCAGGCAGGGAGAGGGTTAGGACAAGAACCAAGGTAATGTACTTCAGAAAGGCTGACTTTCATGGAATGAGGAAGGTAGTTGGGGAAGAAATGTTGAGGATAGAGGATGTGCAGGGGGTGGAGGAATTATGGGCAGCCATCAAGAGAGGGGTATTTAAAGCCATGAACTCATGTATAAGAAGGGTAAGAAAGAATAGAAGACAGAAAAGGCCTCTATGGTTCACTTGAGAGGTGGCGTTAGGGGTCAAGGAGAAGACTAGAACATTCAGGAGGTACAGGAAGACACAAAAGGGTGAGGACAGGGAAACCTACAGGGAAAAAAGAAAGGAGGCAGGGCAAAAGATAAGGAGGGCTAAGGAGGCCACTGAGGAGAGGATAGCGAAGCAGGCAAGGAGGGGGGACGAAACCTTCTTAAGGTACATTGGAGAAAGGAGGAGGGCACAGCATGGGATTGGAAGGATAAGGGGGGGAAGTGGAAAAATACTGGAAGGAGACTTCAAAAAAGCAGAGGCATTAAACAGCTATTTCTCCTCAATCTTCACTGAGGAAAGGGAGGGTAGGGGACCAGGAAGGGGTGGGGAGGGTGACAGCCACAGGCAGGTGGCTGTGGCAGAATTCACTGCTGAAGGAGTAAGGGAAGAGCTGGGTAGACTTAGGGTAGACAAGGCAATGGGGCCTGATGGAATACACCCAAGGGTTCTCAAGGAGGTGAAGGATGAACTGGCACCACATCTAATGAAGCTGTTTAACTTGTCCTTGGTCACAGGGTGGTGCCAATGGACTGGAAGAGGGCAGAGGTGTTCACACTACATAAGGGGGGGTGGCAGGACGAGGTCAAAAATTACCATCCTATTAGTCTTACCTCGGTGGTGGGGAAGGTAATGGAAACACTACTTAAGATCAGGTTGATAGAATACTTGGAGATGAATGGCATGCAGGATGACAGGCAGCATGGCTTCACCAAGGGAAGGTCCTGTCAGACTAACCTGATAGAGTTTTTCCATGGGGTGACACAGACAGTGGACCAGGGAGGAGCAGTGGATGTGGCCTATCTGGATTTCAATAAGGCCTTTGACACCGTTCCGCATGGTGGAATGGTACATAAGTTGGACAGACTAGGGGTAGACAACAGGATCACCAAGTGGGTGGAAAACTGGTTGAAGGGAAGGAGTCAGATGGTGGTGGTAAATGGGACACATTCCAAGAAATGGGTGGTGACCAGTGGGGTGCCACAGGGGTCAGTGCTAGAACCAATACTCTTTAACATCTATGTTAGTGACCTAGCAGAGGGTCTTGTAGGGATGGGTGTGCCTGTTCGCAGATGATACAAAAGTCTGCTATAGGGTAGGTTCACCTAGTGGGGTGCAAGCCATGTGGTGGGACCTGGAGAGGATAGAGAGGTGGTCTGACACCTGGAAAGTGAAGTTTAATACACAAAAATGCTCACTGATGCACCTGGGGAGGAAGAATAGGAGGGAAACTTACTCCCTTGGGGGGGTTGGTGATTAAGGAGAAGGAAACAGAAAGGGACCTGGGGATTATGGTATCGCATGACCTCAAGGTGGGCAGCCAGTGTAGCAGGGCAGTGGGAAAGGCAGATGGAATGTTGGCCTGCATTGTTAGGGGTTTTAATAGCAGGAAGAGGGAGGTGCTAATGCCATTATACAGAACCATGGTTCCGCCGCATCTGGAGTATGGAGTGCAGCTCTGGAGGCCTCACCTATGAAGAGATGTTGAGCTGATGGAGAGGGTGCAGAGAAGGGCAACCAAAATGGTATGAGGGATGCAGAATGTACCCTATGAGAGAAGACTGAAAGGGCTGAATTTGTACCCTCCAGAGACTAGGAGAGAGAGAGAGTGGAGACATGATTGAGACCTTTAAGTATCTGAAGGGAATAAATAAGGTAGAGGGTAACAGCTTGTTCAAATTGAAGAAGGGAGTGAACATGAGGGGACATAGCCTCAAACTGGAAGGTGGGCAATACAGAGGTAATGTCGGGGCAATTTTTCACGGAGAGGGTGGTGGAGGTCTGGAACAAGCTGCCAGAGGAGGCAGTGGCAGCTGAAACAGTGGAGGGGTTCAAGAGGGCTTGGGATATATTTAAGGGTTTGGGAAACGAGGGTGGAAGCATAACAGAAGGGGGGAGGTAGGGTGTTGGGCAGACTAGATGGGCCGTGGTGCCTTTCTCTGCCATCACATTTCCGTGTATCTGTGTATCCCATTGTATAATTCCATGTTACAAGTGCCTTAATGACCTCAACAGGAGGTCAT
Organism: Neoceratodus forsteri; assembly: GCA_016271365.2. Taxonomy (NCBI): domain Eukaryota; kingdom Metazoa; phylum Chordata; order Ceratodontiformes; family Ceratodontidae; genus Neoceratodus; species Neoceratodus forsteri. The sequence goes on from CM057458.1 coordinate 192,080,534, forward strand.
TTCTCAGGCATTAATGCATGGTTGAGTGGTGGAAAGCCCTCAGCACCCCCAACCATGCATTAATGCCTGGGAAATGACCTCCTGTCTCAGTCATTAAGGCTTACTTCATGACCCCTGTATTGTCTGTGCCTGTAAACAGCAGTCTGAAAGTAGTTTCTGATATGATAAGCCAATTGTACTTGTAACTCATAAAGGACATTCATTTTTACAAAAAAAGCATTTCACTCCTTCCGACATTTTCTCTGCTGTGCCCTGCTTGACACGTGACTGATAAAAATATGTGTTGAATCCTGCTGAACTCATGCATGAACAAGTTCAGCAAATTTTGTGGCAGTTAAAGAAAATAGTTGACAGTATGCAGGAAAGTGCACTGGTTTTGGCAATACTAGTACTCTGACAAATCGAGTAGCATTTCATAAAGAAATCACTACTTAGAAAGTAAAAATGGGACTCAGCGCATGTGCACTAGCACTGGCACTGGTGCATATATGCTTAGTCCCAGTTTTCACTTTTTTAAGTAGTGATTTCTTTATGAAATACCGCTCGGTTTGTCAAAGTATTAGTATTGACAAAATCAGCACACTTTCCTGCCACTTAATGTGAAGTTGTGTGTTACAATGAATTTTACTAAGGTGCTGATGGTGGTATTTGGAATGCCTCTTGTGGGTGCGTTGTCCTGTAAAAAATCTCTAACATGCTGATGTGCCATCTTCATGTGGGATATTAGTGTAGAGGGCATAGACATCCAATGTGGCCAGGATATCGTAGTACTGGGTCGTTGTTGTCCAATTTGCTTCAGTTTCCTGAGAAACTCTGTGGTGTCCTAAACAAAACTGCTGGTGGCTGTCACTTGTGGTTTTAAAATGGATTCTGAGTCCTGAAATGTTCTCAGTGAGTGTGCCAATTCCAGAGATGATGGGTCAACCTGGATTTCCAGGTTTGTGTATCTTAGCATGTAGACAGTTCAAACAACTGAATCAAAACTGGGGGGAAATACTCCATACTAATTTTAACTTTAACTGTAACTCCAAGACTAGTAGTGGCCACAGAAAGTGGACAGTGAGTTTGTTCCTAACTCAGATGGTCTCCGAGTGTACCAGAATAAACTACAAAACTGGAACTTGTGCACTTGGCTGGATACTGGTAACCCACGCAGACAGAGCAAAAGATGTAAAGGTTCTCCTGGATAACGTAACTGATTATTCTCTGGTGTAATGTAACTGGGCGGTTAAACAACCAAAGCCACTCTACACATCGGTTTATGTTTAGTCATGTTGTAAATAAGGCCAGTACAACTGAATATAAGAACAAAGTGGCACAAATTTATTGGGGTTACCTTTGCTTATATCCCCGACATTGCTTTGTCTCTCAACGTTTTCATTGCTGAATTTAACAAAGTGTGCAACCTCTACGCTTCAGTCATAAAACATAAAGTTAGGGATACATCAGCTGTCCAGCTCACTACAGAACAACAAGCCCTTGAGAAAGAAAGAGATAGGTTCTAGCTAAGGAATCAGGGTCTTTAGCACACCTCCAAAAGTATAGGGAATTAAGAAATAAATGCAAAAGAGAGTAAGAATTAAAAAGTCAGAATTTTTGTAAGACCCAACACACCCTGCATTGGAACGATGACAAACAATTTTGGGAAAATGTCAACTGTCTCCTAAGAAAAGACGATAAAAAAAAACCCTACAGTGCTGAGTATAGATACAAAAGAGGTCTTAGACACTACTGAAATAGCCAATAGATCGAATGATGTTTGCACAAACTGTAGCTTCTTTAAACCCACTGGCCCTACATCCCTGTATCACCTCAGCCCTGGGACTGATCTGCACCTGTAGAGGGAATTAGATCTCGACCACCCAAAAATTTTATTTCAGAACCATTTCTGAAAACAAAGCACTAAAACTTATTAAAAAGAGCTGGGTAAAACAAGTATGAGGGCGGAGGGCAATATTGGCATGAAGTCGTTATCCTTGATTCTGAATGAGTTAGCATACACAATTACCAAAAATGTTTTTAACTTTTTTCCTGTGATACTCACAGTTCACTAACATTTGAAAGTTAGCACTGGTAACGCCAGTCTTTAAGAGTGGGGACCATACAAACATTGCAAATTATACCATGGACCTCGGAGACCAACCAATGAGAATGGCGGGCTGGCACCTTACCTCCATTGTAAATCATCTGATAATCACCGCAAAAGGTGCCAGCCAGCCGCATCTTTAAAAAAAAAAAACAATCTGACACCAAAATCACGGAACTGCAACCAGCCATCTTGTTTCCCCACTAAGCGGAGACCATAAAACAGCAGCTCCATACATCAGGGAAACAAAACAAAATTAAAACACTGCTTTAATACTGAGTGGCTTTTTGTGATTATATTAAGTACTGCTTTTTAAAATAATAAAAAAGCAGCATTTCGATATAATCGGCACAAGCCACTGGCATAGCCCAGTTAGATATTTACCACTGCTGACATAGATTTACCCACTTGGCTGCTCGTGGGAAAACCACTCCAGCCGTGGTAAATCCCCCAATAACCCATACCCTCTTGAGGCTTATTGCTTAATTATAGGCCAGTCTCTATCCTCTTGCTACTGTCCAAGGCCCTTGAAAAGGTAGTAAGTGACCAATGTATCTTCCAGTTGGATACCTATGGCATCCAATGTATCCAGAATCATGAGTTCAGGCAACTTTGCAGTACCAGTACTGTTTTCAGCAGAGTACATTTAATGTCTCAGTGAGGGACTGTACTGTGCAGATAAGGTTGGGGTCATTTACACTAACCTGACAAAGACATTCAGTCTTGTCAATCATAACATTCTGCTTAAAACACTTCTACATTCAAGCATTCAAGCCTATCCATGGAGACCATGTCCTGGTTTGAAATTTACTTAACTAAACAAACACAAAAGGATAAAATAAAGAGTCTGACCTCTGGTGACAGGACTGTTTCTGTTGGAGTGCTCTAAGGGTCTATCCTGGGCCCATTATTATTCAGTCTGTTTATTAATCAATTGCCCAGTGCTTTCCTGACTGCCAAAGTTCTTTTGTGTACAGATAATGCAGTTGTTTTTGCGAGGCTCTCCTGTAGTGACAGCTTGGCATAAAGTACTGCACAACTCAAATCAGTGGAAAAATAATTCTCCAATAATAGTTTGGTTCTAAATTATATAAAATTAAAAAAAAAATGTTGCTTTTCTGCAGCTCACACCAGAAGAAAAAGTTCCCTAATTTGACATCTACAATGCCATGGACACCAAACTGGAGCAAGCCGAGGTCTTTACATATCTAAGGCTCCACTTGGATCAGATACTATCTTTCACTCCCCATGTGAAAACCTGGTTAAAACTGTTAATGGCACACTGTGGGTCCTGAACAGAAACCAAAATAATTTCACCATTGAAGCTACCGTAAGTGATTAATAGTGCTGAGCTTCATACTACTGTATGGCTCACAGACTATAGCCTCATTAGCTACTCAGCGGGATGTAACACAGTATGTGACAGGATTAAGGCAATCTGCAGCAAAGCCTGCTGATTTGTCCTGGGAACAGACAAGTTTACCCAAAGCTGTGATTTATATAAACACACTGGTTACAACTAAACAGCAGAATTAAATTACAGACTTGAATTCTAGGAAAATAAAAACCCTGCTGAGACCCCCAATATCATCAATTGCCTAGCTTTCATTCGCAACCAGTACCACACCAGGAGTTTGACTAGAAATGTGTTAACGAAAATTTTGTGGGACAAATCAGGGGCAGCATTCTTTCTCAGTTAGAACTTCCAACTGGTTGAATGAGTGACCTGATACACTCCACACTTGTCTAACATAGATCAATTCAAAAGGGTATTACATGCACTACTTCTCAAGCAAGTTCACTGTAACTTCAGGGATCACTGTAACTTCAGAGAACACAAACAATGGAATTCCCAAAAACTTTTGAAATTCAGGGTGTAAAGTTACCCATGGACACCGAGGTAGCAGATGAATTCAATGAGCATTTTATATCCATGGGCATAAAAACATTGACTGCCGTATCTAATAATCTAGCTGCTACTTTAGAAATAGAAAGGTCACCAAAGGATAGTTTTTCTTTTAAGTTAATTACCCCTACAGAAGTACAAAGAACCCTTAGTAACTTAAATATACATAAATCGGGAGGGCTGGGTGAATTACTTAACATATTGCTTAAGTATGCAGCACCTGCCATAGCTTATCCCTTAACACAATTGTTTAAGATGTCATTGACACATACAGAATTTCCCTTCAATGGAAGGTGGCAAAAGTGGTGCCTATTTTTAAAACAGGACAGCAAAATTTAGTAGAAAATGATAGGCCTATATCACTATTGCCTATTGTTGCCAAGGAATTTGAGGGCTTAGTAGCTAAACAACTAGAAACTTTTTTTAGAAAATGAGAAAATAATTGACAAACATCAGTCTGGTTTCAGACCATGCCACAGAACCACTTCTGCTCTATTGCAGGTTATGGGACATCTGTGTGAGAGCCTGGACAGGGGATGTCAGCTGGAGCCATTTTCATTGACCTTTCCAAGGCCTTTGATACTTTGGCCCATGACATCCTCCTGTCCAGGCTTAAGGACAGTGGATTATCTGATAGTGTTGAGAAGTGGTCTGAATCCTATTTAAAAGGTAGACTACAATCACAGGAAATAAAAGGATGGGAGTCAAGTTTGAGCCAAATTGTGTCAGGGTTTCCACAAGGATCCACCTTAGGGCCAGTGCTATGTACAGTAATATCTATATGAATTTGCTTAAATTTATTAATTTGGATGCTAATTATCACCTGTATGAAGATGATACAGTTATTTATGTAAATGATTATTCGAATGGACAAATACAAAAAACTCTGCAAGAGTCTTTTGATGAATTGCAGAGTTTTCTGTTACAATCTAAACTTGTTTTAAACTCCAAAAAATCACGAGTTATGGTATTTCATAAGAAAAGAAAGGGTAGGGATACAGGAGAGGAAATTCTACAGATTAAAGCATTGAATGGTTCAGTACTTGAATAGGTTTCTACTGTAGTTACTGATATTTGGGTATGTATCTGGATGAATCACTTAAATGGGATGTTCATGTAGATCAGGTTGTGAAAAAAGTTTGCAGATGTTTAGGAGTCCTGTTCTGAATAAAGCATTGTACAACTGAGTCAATTTGAAAACATGTGATCAATACTACTATTGTCCCTTTACTGGATTATGGGGATTTGATGTTAATTGGCACTAATGCTCTATATTAAATAGATCAGATGTCATGTACAACAAATTGGGACTCTGCATTAGTATGGCACCAAAAAGAACTAACATAGGCGAACTGTATCTGGCAATAAACTGGTATCCTTTAAGAGACAGAAGAAGTCTTCATGCAATAACCTACATGGATAAATGCTTTAGAAATGAAGTTCCAGGTTATATTACCAATAGATTACATTTTAGAGAGATTAAGGTAGGTCTTAGATCTGCTGAGGGAATAGAATATCATTTCCCAAGGTACAGTACAGAACTAGGAAGGTCAATTTTTTTCTATACGGGGCCGTACATATGGAATTCATTACCTGTTTCATTTAGGCAAGAAGGTGGGAAGAAACAGGCCACACACATAAAATATTGGTTTAGGGAGGAGACAATAAAAGTGGGATCAGGGTTTAATTGATTGTAATTTATTTGTGCAATATTTTATGTCTGTATGCATTCTATGTTTATCTAGCAAGCAAGCAAGCAAATCTTTATTTATTTAGTGCCTTTATATATCAAGGTGCTGTACAGCATATACACCATAAATATACTGTTAAACAACAATACAAATTTAAAATCAGTCTGGGAAAGCCAGTGGAAATAAATACATTTTTAACAAAGATTTAAAACCACTGACGGTCAGGCATTCTCTTAACCGACGAGGTAGAGAATTCCACAGTGTTGGTACTCCAAATGAAAAGGCACGAGCTCCAGATGTTTTAAGATGAACCCTGGGAATCTCTAGCAATCCCTCACTGGCAGATCATAGGGGGCGATTGGGGGAGTAGGGAGTCAGGAGATCTTTCAGGTAGTCATGTCCCTCTTCATGTGGGGCTTTAAAGGTAAGCAAGCCTACCTTATAGGTGATCCATCACTGAACTGGCAGCCAGTGCTGTCCACGCAGCACAGGCATTATGTGACTGGATCTAGAGGTACCAGTCATCAGCCTGGCTGCAGAGTTCTGCACCAGCTGCAAGTGGCAGATATCAACCCCAGACAACCCTAGGTAGAGGGCATTGCAGTAGTCAAGATGGGTAGTAATGAATGCATGGACCAATGTTGGAAGGTCACCTGGTGGAACTACTGTAGGTGTTTCACCCGGGTGATAGTCCTCAGATGGTAAAATGAGGATTTAACCACAGCTGACACCTGAGATTTCATGGTCAAGCCGTTGTCAAAGATAACACCCAGGTTCCACACCCTATCTGAGGTAGTGAGCTGGACACCATCAAGCCACAGGCCCAATGCATGCCCAGCCCCCAAACCCACCCCCAAGAGACCCGGGTCCACAACCAACACCTCAGTCTTATCCAGATTCAGTCTCAGCCAACTGGAGCTCATCCAATCTTTGATGTTGGAGAGGCTATTATTTAGCACAGAGATTGCATCAACCTGTCCGGGCACAAAGGACATATACAGCTGAGTGTCATCTGCATAGTAGTCAAAACTGAAGCCGTATCACCTAATGATATCTTCCAATGGCAGCATATACACTGCGAACAACATGGGTGCCAATATGGAGCCCCGCAGGACAGGGGTAGGGCATCAGAAGAATAAATTCCAGTGACCACCTCTGAACACTGCCTATGAGAAACAATCGAAACCACTCGAGGACTGTACCCGACAGTCCACAGAGAAACTGCAGGGTCTCCAAAAGTACCCCATGGTCCACAGTGTCAAAGGCTGCTGAGAGATCAAGAAGGACCAAGATGGTACAAGCCTTTTGATCTCTCGCTATTAGGAGATCATTTAGTACCTGAACAAGGGCAATCTCCGTGCTATGCCTCTTCCTGAAACCAGACTGAAGAGCTTCATAGACATTGTGAGTTACAAGGTGATCATCCAGTTGCAGCGCAGCCACCTTCTCAATGACCTTCCCCACAAAGGGAAGGTTAGAGACAGGTTGGTAGTTAGCTGCATCGTCGAGATCCAAGGAGAGTTTTTTAAGGAGTGGTTGAATGACCTCCTCCTTGAAGGGGATCTGGAAAGACACCCCTTTCCAAGGATCTCCATATAATTTCAGCTAGGATCGGGCAGATAACATCTACACATCCCACTAAAAGGGAGGTAGGGCCCGGATCCAAACTACAACAGGTTAGGCGCAGAGTCTGGACAATCTTCACAATGTCCATGAATTCCGATCGGCTGAAATCTGTCTAGACAGACTGGGTGCTCACCACCTCCCGTCGATCTCCACAACCCCTCGTAGAGAGAGATGGGCCAATTCCGGATCTGACACTGGCAACCTTATCTGCGAAGAACCGAGCTTTCTCATCACACTTAATTTGTGAAAAAGCTCTTCCGGACTGGAGACAGACTGGATTGCACAGTCTGTCAACAGTTCGGAAAAGCTGAGCCAGTTGATTCTTCACAGCAGAAATCTCCCTGGACAAGAACTCTGCCTTCTTACTAGTGATGTCTGATTGATAGCCCTTATAATGTTCTATCAATCTATGTCTGTCAGCATCCAGGCCGGACTTCCGCCATGCTCTTTCCAACCTCCGACCAACATGCCTCACTCCTTCAAGGACCCATCATACCAAGGGGACCTCCGGCGAACAGTGAGTGGTCAAACTCGAACAGGAGCAATCAAATCCAGGGTGTCTTCCACTGCCTTATTATAGGATACTATGAGATCACCTGGACTTGTGCTTTCACCCAGCAATCCCAATAGGCCCAGGATCGCTGATCGACCATCTGGGATAACTCCCCTTAAAGGTCGGTAACGGACCATCTCTGAAGAGGTAGGTCTATTTGGGGGAGCCCCAAAACTGAACCCTATGGTGTGATAGTCAGGCCAACTAACTGGTTCCACCCCCAAGTCAGAGCTCTCCATCCCCAGGAGGAAAAGCAGATCCAATGAGTGACCCCCTATATGGGTAAAGGAGGTAATCACCTGTGTAAGGACCAGCATTTTCATTAACTGGAGGAGATTTTCACCAAATGGCGAGAGTTCATCATCGACCCATGCATTGAAGTCCCCCAGAATTATCCATCTGGGAGACTCCAATAATGTGTCAATGATGAAGTCCGCAATCTACTGCAGGAACAAACCCCCATCACCTGGTGGATGGTAAATGAGGAGTATCCTGCAACCTACACCCTCTCCCATGATACATTCAAAGGATCTGGTGATCCCCACTGGAACATTCACAAGGCCCAGTTCGGTCTTAAAAAAGATGGCTACACCCCCACCCCACGATGCAACCTCGGACGGTGAATCACCAAGAACCCAGCTGGAACTGCAGAAGCCAATACTGGGCCTGCATTTTTGTCCAGCCAGGTCTCAGTGATGTGTGCCAGATCCACCATTTCAACAAGATTGACTATAATAGCAGTCTTGTTTTTGATGGACCTGGCATTACATAACACCACCTGGGTTGGATGAGATGCTGTGGAAGACCTTGACTCCTGACCAGCGTTAATTGCTGGGCCCTTGGGTATGAAGACAAGACAGGGATTACCCCTGTCCTGGCACCATTTCATCCCAGGGCATCGCCTGGTCCCCACCACCCCATTACGTCTTCCCCTCTCCATTCCCCCCACCAGGCCCAGTTCTTGCCCCTTTCCTGCACCTTCTAGCAATCCCAAAGGATTTACAATGTTTGTAAGTCTCTACTGACAAATAAGGGCAGTCAACAGGGCGCAATTCCCTGAACCTGGTGGGGGAATACTGCCTGACCATCTTTAGACCTCCCCAGCACATTCTTAAAACACCCAACAACTTAATCCAAACCGAATCAAATAACAACCAATTCCAAATTATAATTAAAATAACAAACTAAAACTAAAAAATATACTATCCAAACCTACGTAGAACTCAAAATGTATATTCAAATAGACAATACTCCAACCCCCAACCCCCAATAACATGCAATAAAACTATTATTTAAAACATTAGTACAATGTCACCATCATTGAGTCCAGAGCAGCGGACTGGATGAAGCAAGAGGCCAGACACAAAAAATTAATCCTTGAAACTGAAACTAATAACACAGTACCAGATATAAATCAAAAACACAGGAGGGATCAAGTTTTTCCAGTCCACATGGACCTCTCCCCACCAGAGGAGATCGAAAAACCCCAGGAACTCTCTAACCATTTGTTTGTTTGTTCTCTGTTTTCTCCCTCTCTCTTTGCTGGGCACAACTCAAGCAATGACAGGGGTTGGAATCGGTGAGGTTTTGCTTTTATAATCATAGTCCCATGATTTCATTTAAACTGCATATGCATTTAATTGTGTGACTACTTTTATGTAATAACTGAAGTATGATTATGTATAACAACTGAAGTAATCATTATACATTTTGGACCTCAAGAACTAGTGTCAGTTGAGCTTCCGATTCATGTATTGAATAAAGGTTTTTACTACTACTACTACTAACTGTACATACAGTAATTAAAGCAGCAGTGCAACAAAAAATGTTTTTCCAAAAAAGCTTGTTTCAGCTATAGAAACATAGATAGTGACGGCCGAGGAGACCATCCAACCTATCCAGTCTACCCATTTCCTACCCCCGACCCATTAGCCGCTATTCAGTTTTATGGTGCCCTTGTACCTCTCCTATGCTTTTTTGAAGGCTCCCACAGTTTTGGCATCCATCACCTCTTTTGGAAGGCAGTTCCATGCATCTACCACCCTCTCAGTAAAGAAGAACTTATGTGTGCTGCCTCTGAATCTGCCCCCTCTAACTTCATGTTGTGCCCCCTGGTTGTTGATTGATTTTGGGTTTGGAACAGGTCTTGAGCCTGCACCTTGATTATACTTTTCAGGAACTTAAACTTCTCAATCATGTCCCCCCCCCGCTGCTCCAGGAAATACATGTTCAGTTCTCGCATGCGTTCTTGATAGGTGTTATCATGCAGTCTGTGTATCATTTAAGTTGCTCTCCTCTGTACTGACTCCAGTCTGTTTCTTAAGGTGTGGTATCCAGGACTGGACACTGTACTCCAGGTGCGCCCTCACCAGTGATTGACAGAGTGGCAAAATGACCTCCCTCTTTCTGTTATTTATCATTCTGTCTATGCACACTAACGTGCCATTTGCTCTCATTGCCTCCTTCTCACAATGTTTAGACATTTTCAGATCATTTGTTATAATGATTCCCAGATCTCATTCCTGGTCAGAGGATTCCAGTTTTTGTCCTCCCGGGTAGTAATCCCCTCCTGGGTTAGTCCTTCTAATGTGCATGACCTTGCATTTTTTAGCAAAGAAATTTAGTTGCCATGTTTTTGACCACATTTCTACGGCCACAAGGTCAGCTTTCATCTTCTCCACTCTACCTGGAGTGTCTACTCTATCACCTTACCCTCCAGTCCCTCTGCAATGTTGCTAATAAAGATATTAAACAGTAAGGGTCCCAGCACTGATCCCTGTGGCACTCCACTAGTTATGCCTCTTTCCTCTGAAAGTGAGCCATTTACTAGAACCATCTGGGTCCTTCCAGTAAGCCAGTTCTTTAGCCAGTTTACTACCTGTTTCCCTACCCCCATGCTGTCTAACTTTTTCAGCAGCGTCCTATGTGGGACCAAATCAAAGGCCTTGCTGAAATTCAGATACACCACATCCCACTACCACCCCTCCCTGGTCCACGATTTTTGTCACCCAGTCAAAAAAGTATATTAGATTGGTTTGGCATGACTTTCCCTTAGTACAGCCATGCTGTTTAGTGTCTAACTCATTGTTGTCCTCAAGAAAGGATATAATCCTCTATTTGAGGAGAGATTTCATTGTTTTTCCCACTATAGAGGTGAGGCTTACCAGTGTGTAGTTGCTTGTACTTTCCTTGCTCCCCCTTTTGCGCTGTGGAATAACTGTGGCCTGTTTCCAGTCTTGTGGAACCTCACTCACCTTGAGTGTTAAGTTAAAGAGATCAGCAAGTGGAGCCACAAATACCTCCCTTACTTTTCTCAATATCTGAGGGTGTATTTCACTTGATTCCGTGGCCTTGTTTATGTAGATTTTCTCTTGCTCCTCTTGAACTGTCTCCTCTGTGAAGAGTCCTAAGTGTACTCCAAATGTCTCATCTACTGTCTTCTTTAATGGTAGGTCTGCAGCCATCCTGCTCCTTTGTAAATACAGAGCAGAAGTATCTATTGAGGATTTCTTCTTTGTCCTTGTTGTCCTCAGCTTCCCCACCCCCTTACTCTGTAAGTCTGATGATGCCATCAGGTTTCTTATTTTTTTTTTTTGCTGATGTATCTGTAGAAGGATTTGTCTCCATTTCTGACTTCTTTGGCTATCCTCGCCTCTGTTGATGCCTTTGCAGACCTGATTTCTTTGTTTGTTTCACTTTGTTTTTCCATGTAGACTTTCTGGTCCTTGTCTGATCCATCTTTTTTGTATGTCCCGTAAGCATTTTGTTTTTCCCTGACTTTGGTGGCTACTTCCCTTGAAAACCAGAGTGGTTTTCTCTTCCTTTTTGGTCTTGCTCACCCTTTTTATGCACTGGTTTCCTGTTTGCATTATGGCTGTCTTAAGTTGTGTCCAGTACCCTTCCATATCCCTGTCCTGTCTCATATTTTTAATCCTTTCTTTGAAGATTGCTTGCACTTTTGTGAAGTCTGCTTGTTTAAAGTCCATGACTTTAGTTTTTAAGTGCTTGTTCTCTGTATTTGTCCTTACTTTAAATGTCACCATGCAGTGGTCATTGGACCCCAGGTAGCTTCCTACCTCTACCTCTGATATATATTGTCTCCATTTAACAGGTCGAGGACAACATCCCCCATTGCTGGTTCCTTTACAAGTTGTTTCAGTCCCTCTAAGTGTGAGCTTCCAGGAAGTTTTTGCTTCTGGCTGAATTTGCTGTATGGTTATCCCAATTTACATTGAGTAAATTGAAGTCCCCTAGTACTGTTGCTTCCCCTTTTTCACTCATTTTAAGTATGCTTTCTAATATTTCCTTGTCTCCCTCTAACCCTGTCACTGGGAGTCTGCAAAACATCCCTACCTGAGTAACAGCTCCATTTCTAGCCTCCTGTTTGACCCAAATTGGCTCAGATTCTGTAGTGTCATTTTGAGTTGTAGTTGCATTTTGCCCTTTTCATATCCACTCCCCCCTCTCCTTTTTGCCCAGTTCTGTCCTTCCAAAACACACTATGCTGGGATAGTCATTTCCCAGTCATGGTTATTGCTCAACCATGTTTCAATGATGGCAACCAGCCTATATTCACCTCGATTACTGTAGCAGAGAGGTCAGCTACTTTATTTGTTAGACTCCTTGCATTAGTGACCATGACGTTCCATTCTTGATCCCTTTTTATTTTGGTGCCATGTTCCTTTTTTGACTGATTCATGTCAGTAATATCTTTGCTTTCTTGGAATCGGTGAGGTCTGGTTTTTGTAATCATAGTCCCATTTTGGTGTAGTTTTGGGGGAGAGGTAGCAGATACTTCAGTATTTGCTGACACCTCCCCAGTATCTAGTTTAAGCAATCAATGGCTATGTCTAGTTTCTGCCCTGGAGCTCTCACTCCTTCCTTAGTGAGGTGTAGTCCATTGTACTTGAAGAGACCTCTGTCCCAAATGTTCTGCCATCCACCAGTGTGGAGGAGCCCATTTTCCCAGCACCAGTTTTTAAGCCACGGATTTAGTTGCTCTATTTGATCCTTGCAAATCCTTTGATTACTGCCTCCTGCCCCCTCATACTGGGAGTATCTCTGAGAAGGCAACAATTGAGGCGTGTGAGGCTTATATGTCACCCAAGTGAGATATGTGCTGTTTGGTCTCCTTGAGTGACTGGTTTGCCAAATTGTTAGTACCTATATGGATGAAAATACTAGTGCATTTACCTTCCCTTTTTACCACTTTGTTTATGAGGTCAGTGTCCCTTTTGGCAGCTGCTCCAGGTAGGCATCTGACTGCCTACCACCTTTGCCCTTGGTAAAGAAAAATATTAGCATACCTGGCAAATTTACTGTCTAGGTCCCTCCTATGCTATGCACCATGAGTCTTTTTTTTATGTTTTTTGATACTAACCCTTGCTAGGTCTACAATGATTGTAACCATATAGCAAATTCAACCAGAAGCACACTTGCTTCATATAACATGTATCCACATTGATTTCTTGTTTGGTAAGTTAATTGTTACTGCATCTTTTATTCTGTTATTGCTTATTGTTTACTCGTTGTAAATTCTGATGTGGGGTCTTTGTAAACGAGTCTTCTGACTCAAAGGTTTGTAATTCTGAGATTTTAATAAATAAATAAATAAATAAAATGCCATTTCTATGCAGAATGTGACAGTCAACTTTTATTTTCTTGAGAAAAAAAAATGTAATTTAAACATTTATAAAATACTAAAATTTTGATTGAGCTAGAAAATTGTACCACCAAATAAAACTGGAAAATGCCCAGAATCTTTTATAGTGAAAAAAAGAGTAGTTCAAATTTTTTGCCTAATTTTGTCCCACACTGCTGCTTTCATTGTACTTTATAACTTGTGTGTTCCAGTATTTATTCTGCTTTTATTGTTTCTTGATATAATCCTGCATTGGTCTGGTTATATTGTTCTTGATGTTATTAAATGAATAACATGGCACCTTTGAAAAAGAGCACTTGTGCTCAAAGCTATTTTCTAATAGCAGTAAATAAATAAATTTGATAATACCCTCCATAGTTTTCCTTCTTTATCTAATATAGCTAAAGAAGGTTTAAGCCAGCAGGTGGCACTGTGCAACTATTAATTGACATTGTCATTGTTTAGCTTCTTTTTTTCCGTGTTATTTTTTTGTTCCATTCTAATAATGTTTTACTTCTGTGAGGCCTTTCTGTTGTTTTGTCTCTGTAATGTTTCTGGTAGTTGTCAATTGTGGTGCACTGCTTATCAGTCCCAGTATTGCTCATTCATGCTTACTCCCCCACTAGTTTAATTAAAATGCTGGATGTTAGCTCCCAGTTTAGTTTTTTTTGTTTGTTTTTTTTACGTTTACTGCCAGATGACTTAACTTGCCAGTGTTAGCATCTTTCTAAATTAGGCTCAGGTGTGGCATAACTGTTTTACTGCTTAGTCCATTTTACATACTCAGCCTGTGTTCAGATCTCACTACAGCTGCTGCAACGTGCTGACTGTTTTGAAATATTGCTCACTAATTTTCATGTATAGGCAGTTTCTGAGAAACTGTGTTCTCTAAAATTGTAATGCCACTGTGGTCAATAAAGTTAAGTAAAGAAGTGTTGGGCCAGCCTTAAAGAGCTGGTGACTTGTTCAGGACAACTTTAATAAAACCTAATATTTAGACACAGTCCAGCTTAGATTTCCCATTAGTGCGGTATTCCTCCTCCCCATTATTTATTACCAAGGTCATCTGTATGAAAACAGGTTCTTTGCACATGAAGAGTTTGTCTATTGCTGCTACTTTCCCCCTACCTGAAGTCACAGAGCACTGCTTGTGATATCACAGTTACTCCCAAGGCGACAGACAGTGATGTCACAGTAGAGGATCATGCCTTAAAGTAAGGAGAAAGCCATAGAGGCAGATGGACTGTAATGAAACTCTAAGGGATAAAGGTCATATATCCATGCAAATTTCCTTACTAATAAATAATGGGGAGGAGGAATATATAAAATATAACTTGAATGCAGGCAGAATTGTACCTAATTATGATGCTTTTTAAAGTTTTCTTTGAAGCATCAGTAGCTCTTTAAGGTATGTGGTGCTCCTACAGTATGTGAACTTGAAAATGGCATTCCCATGAGAAAAAAAATGTAAACCCTTCCCCTCCATGTCAGGTCCTGTACCCCTTTATCCACAATCCCCAGAAACTGTTCTATTCAATCTGACATGGAAACATCCCTTTTGTCAGAGGGTTTCAGTCGCCAGTGCTACCAGTCCCTCAGATATCAGGAACCCTAAATACACCCCCATGTCATGTGGAGAAGGCTGCACCAAACTACCCCCACACTATACCTATAAATAAACAGAGGGTTTCATTCTCCACTGCTGCCAGGCCCTCAGCTATCAGGGATCATAAATACACCACCTTGTCATGTGGAGAAGGTTGCATTCAACTACCCCCACACTATATCTGAAGATAAACAGAGGGCTTCAGTCTCCAGTGCTGCCAGTTCCTCTCTGTTCAGCAATAACACAAACTCCAGTGTGGGGGAGCCTGTCATGCACCTGTTCACACTGTACCTGGCTGTCAAAGTAAACAAAGGGGAGGGCTTCTGTCTTCATAGTGTTGTCAGTCCCTCTCCTTTTACCAGCACTACATTCAACATAACATTTCCAAATAAAGAGTGAAATACAGCAGTGTCAAACAGCATACTATTACCGACCCAACCTTCCCCCTTCCCATCATTAGGGCTGGCAGTATAGCCTAGATGTTAGGGCAACGATCTGTGAATGGTCTTAGGGAATTCTGCAGACCTCATTTTGGTATCGTACACAACCAGACTCCACTTGCATGCTATGTGACGTGAACAAGTTACTGATTATTACAAATCACTTAATTTCCAAGTGCTCCTGAGCACACCTAGAAATGACCTAAGCTTCAGCTATAACTAGCTTCAGACATTTATTTTACACCCTCTCACCCCATGTGACATGACGTAAGTGTGTCTTTGGGCAGGTCTCAGATTCTACTTAAGAGGAGAGGATGGAGAGATGGCATGCTGCAATTAATTGAAATTGATTTCATTTGCCACTGCCAGATAACCAAATGCCTGCTACCAGTTGTCACTCCAGCCACAGCTTGCCTAGCCTGCTCGAACCTCAACCTTTTTTTATCTTAAAGGGAAACAGTGGAAAAGGCACAGCTTTATTCAGGCACTACAAAAATGCCTGATTAGTGCTTTCAGACAGTAACATTTTTTAACAAATTACTCTAATTGATTTTTTAGTGATTTAAACAGTGGCCTTCAACTTTCACTTTCTATTGCTGGCAGCCACCATTTCATGAGTAGCAGAGAGCTTCCTAAGCTCATTTTATGCTAATATGTCCTTCCAACCAATAGCTGAGGTGAAAGTGATTTGTGATAATCAGTAAATTGTTCACATCACATTGCATGCAAGTGGAGTCTGGTTGTGTAGACACATGGTGGATTCCCTGCCGGGGGAGGGCCTCAAACAACTGGTACAACAACCTACAAGAGACAGGGCTATCCTAGATCTAGTACTGACTAACAGGGAAGGGATCACAGATCTCCAGGTAGAAGGTCACCTGGGGGCCAATGACCATCACATGGTATGGTTCAATTTGGCCACTACATCTAAATCATCCCATTCCAAGGCAAAAATATGGGACTTCAGAGGAGCTGACTTTGATAAGATGACCAACAGAGTTAAGCTAGCCCTGGCAAAAAGAAATACAGGTGAGGGGGTACAGGCAAAGTGGGCAAGCATTAAGGATGCAATACTTGAAGCAATATCCCATTGTGTTAGACAGAAAAGGAAGTGCAAAAGAAGAAAGAAACCACTTTGGTTCTCAAATACAGTGGCAGAAAAGGTCAGAGCCAAAAGGATGGCCTTCAGAAAATATAAGGGAAGACAGCAGGATGAAGATGGGGAGGCATACCAAACTGCCCTAAGGGAAGCAGGGAAGGCAGTAAGGCAGGCAAAGTCCCAAACTGAGGAAACACTAGCACAAACAGTAAAAGAAGGTGACGACTTTCTACCGATACATTAGTAAAAGGAGAAAGTCCAGAGGGGGTATTGTTAAGCTCAAAGAAGAAAAGGGGGCTTGTGAGGAGGAGGACCCTGTAAAAGCATCTATCCTAAATAGATACTTTTGCTCAGTATTTACTGAAGAGACTGTAGGGCAGGGCCCACAGCTCAGCACCATGGACACAGGGGGGAGGGAGGTGAGCACTACTCTCTTCACAAAAGAAAGGGTCCTACAAGAGCTCACTAAACTCAGGGTGGACAAGGCAATGGGACCTGATGGCATACATCCCAGGTACTTATGAGCTAAGGTGGAACTAGCAGAGCCATTAGCAGAACTGTTTAGTGAGTCTCTGAGCACAGGAGAGGTCCCAGAAGACTGGAGAAGGGTCACGTGATCCCGCCTCCACAAGAGTGGTAGCAGGGAGAAGGCAGGGAACTACAGACCAGTCAGTCTTACCTCAGTAGTGGATAAGATTATGGAGGCACTCCTTAAGGAAAGGATAGTGCAACACCTGGAATCCATAAGGGCACAGGATCCAAGACAGCATGAGTTTACAAAAGAAAGGTCCTGTCAAACTAATCTCGTAGATTTCTTTGACTTCGTAACCAGAGTGGTGGACCAAGGGGGAGCTGTTGATGTTGCCTACCTTGACTTCAGCAAAGCTTTCGATACTGTTCCACATAGAAGATTGATTAATAAGCTAAGTAGGCTCTGGGTGGTTCAGAAGTTGGTCAACTGGGTGGCAAACTGGTTGGCAGGCAGAAAACAGAGAGTGGTGGTAAATGGTATACAGTCAGAAGAGATGCAAGTCACAAGTGGGGTACCTCAGGGATTAGTCCTGGCGCCAGTCCTCTTCAATATCTTCATCACTGATAGTGCAGATGGACTGGAGGGTTTGGTTTGTCTGTTTGTAGATGACACCAAAATCTGTAACAAAGTAGATGATCCAGATGGAGTGGGCAGAATGAGAAGAGATCTGGATAAACTGGCAACATGATCAGAAGAGTGGCAACTGGGGTTTAATGCAAAGAAGTGCATGATCATGCACATAGGGAAGAGAAACCCTGAAGCCACCTATAGATTGGGAGGAGAGCTGCTGGCAAACACAAGAAAAGAAAGAGACTTGGGCATAATCATCACAGATGACCTGACTAAAGCAGTAGGTAAGGCTAGAGGGATGTTGGGGTGTATTTGTAGGGGTATCGCAAGTCGTAAGAGGGAGGTAATAATCCCTCTTTAGAAGACACTGATTAGGCCCAATCTGGAGTACTGCATGCAGTACTGGAGACCACACCTGCACAAGGACACTAACAAAATGGAGGCAGTCCAGAGAAGGGTAACCAAAATGGTGCAGGGACTGCATCAGAAAACATATGAGGACAGATTAATGGAGCTAAACATGTAAACCCTAGAGCAAAGGGGGGAGAGAGGTGATATGATCGAAACATTTAAACATCTTAAGGGCATTAACAAGGTGAAAGAGTCTAACATGTTTCAATATAAGAAAAATAGCAGGACAAGAGGACACAGCATGAGATTAAAGGGAGGCCAATTAAGAGGTAAGGTGAGGAAGTTCTTTTTCACAGAAACGGTGGTGGATTCATGGAATGGCCTACCTCAGGACATGGTGGATATGAATATAGTGCAGGGCTTCAGACAGGCATAAGATAGGCATAAGAGAGCAATACAGATGAGTATGAATAGGTATCATAGTATCATAGGTTTTCAGAGCTTTATAAGACAATGTCCATATGCTCGCCTTGTATTTAAGAATATCTCATTATTCCATTATTTACTAAGTAACTATCCAGTTTACTCTTAAAAATTTCCATGTCCCCACTATCAATTATTTCTACTGATAGTCTGTTCCAGATCCTTGTTGCTCTCATTGTTAGCCAGTACTTTCTTTTATTTATTTCAATATTCATGCACCTATCACCAGTATCAGAACTAAGGTAAAATCCTGCCCTTGGTTCACCTCTGAGCTTAAAGCAGCCTTGAGAACCAGAGACAAGCTGTGGAAAAAGGCAAGAAAAACAAAGGACACCAGTGATTGGCTAAATTTCAGAAAAGCAAGGAATTCATGTACAAAAAATAAGAACTGCCAAAACTGCCTACTATACAGCTGAATTGGATGCCTCCTACAATAACCCATCCAGACTCTGGGGTACAATAAAGGACTTCTGGGCCAGAATTCTACTCCTGCCTTAACCACCAAATTGCTACTAAATGACACAGAAATTACAGGTAAACAAGAAATCTTAAATACCTTCAATGTTCACTTCACCACTGCTGGCCTAGCATTTGACTCATCACCTGCAAATATCCTGAGATCTTCCTTGAACCTGCAAACTACTGTGGGACAAATGGCCACTTCAACTTTTTCCTTCATCCCAATATCCGTGAAAGAAGTGGAAGATCTCCTCTCTAATTTAGACACAACTAAAAGTGCAGGTGCAGACTCCCTGGATCCCTATTTCCTGAAAATTGCTTCACATGTCTTATCTGCCCCCCTTACTCATCTCTTCAATCTTTCCCTAACTACTGGATCCATTCCATCTACTTGGAAAACAGCTCAAGTAGTTCCATTACTCAAATCTGGTGATACTAGGGATCTCAACAATTACAGACCTATCTCCATCCTACCAGTACTATCTAAGATGCTCGAAAACTAGTAAACTCTCAGTTAAGGGACTATCTGGATAACAATAACCTTCTAAATTCTGCACAATCTGGATTTAGATCAAAGCATAACACCATTACTGCCTTAGCCAAGGTAACCAACGATTGGCAGACTAATTTGGACAAAAAAATTTTACCTGTGCTGTGTTTCTGGATTTGAGTAAAGCCTTTGACACAGTGGATCATGACTTATTACTCACCTCCCTTAACTCATTAGGCCTGGATTCCTATCACTCAACTGGTTTAAGGATTACCTTTCAGATAGGTCGTAACTGGTTAGAAATGGAAATTACCTATCCACCTCAAAACCTCTGCTAAGGTGTACCACAAGGCTCTATTCTTGGCCCTATCCTCTTTGCTATTTATATAAACAATATTGATGCCAACCTCACTCAATCTAACATTCATCTGTTTGCTGATGATACTGTATTGTATGTCAGCAATCCCTCACCTTTCAAAGCCTGTGAACTTCTACAATCCGAATTCTCCATTCTGCAGCACAATCTACTTGACAAAAAACTACTTCTAAATGCAAAAAAAACAAAAGCTATGTTCTTTACCACAAAGAGCTGTACTACCACTACCCAGCATCCAACACCCTACATATATCCACCTTACTTGGAGAAACTTGAATTTGTTGATAACTTCAAATACACTGGAGTCTGGATAGATAAGGCTTGACTATTCTGTCCATATTGAAGAGTTACTTAAAAGCTAAGACAGAGGCTCGGACTATTTTTAGAATAAAACATTACCTAAACAGTGATTCCAAAAAGGTTAATTCAGGCCTCATTCCTATCCCTCATTGATTATGCTGATTTTCTCTACTGCCATTGTTCAAGTCATCTCTTACATAAGCTGGACACCCTGTATCACAGGTCCATAAGATTTATTACTGACCTTCCCTCCAACACCCATCATTGCTCCCTTTATATGGCAGTCAACTGGACATCATTGCAACACAGAAGAAATAGGAATGCTGTTATCTGGATACTCAAAGCGTTAACAGGCAAACTACCGACCTATATCACTGATTGCTTTACCCAAATTACAACCAGGCCATACACCTTAAGGATCAGTAAACTCATCATTAAAGGTCCCCAATGCCTGCACCCGTATGGGAGGGCTGCTTTCAGCTATTCTCAGCAGCTGCATGGAACTCTCCAAAAATCCATGAAGCTAGATAGCCTACTACCTCTGGCATCCTTCAAAAGATTGTTCTCCGCCTTTTCCAGAGCTCTGCAATTGCTTTTATAAAGCATAATCCCCACCAATCTGACCCAACTAAACCTCCCTTTTCTATCCATTATATTAACTCAATTTCTTTCTTCGAATCACCTATTATATTCACTTAAAAACTAGTTGAGACCATATAACTTATATTTAGGACTGCTATACCCTTTGTCCTCTTTTTTCCTACAGGCTAAATGGTTCTATTGTTACTTGTATATATAGTAAATTGTTGTATATAATCATTTCATGCCATTGTATTGCTATTTATTCTATTCTTGTCTATGTAATAATACTTGTATCCTCATTTGTATGACCACTCAGGTCCATCTTGTAAATGAGCTTTGCTCAATGATGTTCGCCTGAATAAATAAAGATTTTGATTGATTGATTTTTTTTGATTTGATTTGAATCTCTCCATTTTTATCTGTAACGGGTGTGCCCTAGTGTTATGATTATGAACCATGATATCTAGAGCAATCTGTTCCCTTAATATCGGGTCATTTAGGGCCCTATATATCAAACACATGTCCCCTCTCAATCTTCTAAACTCCAATGAGTACCACCCCAGTGACCCAAGCCTTTGATCATAGTGCATCCCCTGAACCTCCTTCATTCTACGGGTAGCTCGTCTCTGGACCCCTTTCTTAAATGGTGACCACAACTGAGAACAATATTTCAAATGAGGACATACCAAGGATGTATACAGTGGCAACAAAACACCCTTATCTCTACTATTTATAAGTTTGTTGATACAGTATTGTATACTACCTGCTTTTTTAATAATTGATTGTAATGGGGTGTGAAGTTTAGGTTATTACCAATTTTCACTCCCAAGTTGCATTCCTCAGAGGTCTCTTTAAGAGTTCTACCTCCCATTTTATAATCGTGTATTATATTATTCTTTCCCAAATGCATCACTCAGCACTTATCCACATTAAAGAAAGAACCGTGGCTGTCTGCCCAAATTTCTAATTCGTTTAGGGCTGCTTGTAATAAATCTGCATCTTTCTTCAAGTTAACCACCCTCCTTATTCTGGTATCATCTGCGAATTTTGAAAACCAGATATCCAGGGAGGATCTCATTGTCCCTATATAGGCATTGAACAGGCAGGGACCCAACACGGAACCCTGCGGCACTCCACTAGTCACCCTCTGCCAGTTGGAGAATTCTCCTTTTATACATACTCTCTGCATCCAATCCATCAACCAAGATTTTATCCAACAAACAACATTTTGTTTGACTCCGATGTTCACTAGAGTTTCTAATATTTTGACGTGAGATACCTTGCCGAATGCCTTGGCAAAGTCCAAGAAGATCACATCCACGGAATCACCCCTGTCCATTGCCTGACTTACTTTACCATAGAATTCCAACAGGTTAGTCTGACAAGACCTCGCCTTAACAAATCCACGTTTCGAATTATCAGCCTTCCCAGTTTTATATTGGTGCTCCAAAATGAAGTCCTTGATGAACCTCTCAAGCATTTTTCCCAGGATTGAGGTCAAGCTCACAGGCTTATAATTTTTAACTTCCTACTTGGAACCTTTCTTGTGGATAGGTATCACATCCGCCTGTTTCCAATCCTCCGGGACCTCCCCATCTCTTAATGATTTCTGAAATATCATGGTCACTGGGCCCGCTAGTTGTTCAGCCAGATCCTTAAGCACTCTTGGATGTATCCCATCTGGGCCCTGCGCCTTATTTTGGTCAAGTTTTTGAAGTCGTAATAAAACTTCCTGCCTGTCTATAATTATTCCCTGGTCATCATTAGGTATTCCACAATTAACCCCTGATAATGGTTGTCCCTTATTGAAAACGGAAGTGAAATACTTATTACTTATTTCCGCCATACCAAAATTATCAGCAACTAATTTCCCCTCAGAATCTATCATAGGGCCTATCTTTTTTGATTCTACCTTCTTATTATTAATGTAATGATAAAAGAACTTATAATTGTCCTTTACCCTTGTGGCCAGTGTAACTTCAAATTTGCTTTTTGCTTCCTTTATACTTTTTTTGGTGGCTTTTAAACACCTTTGTAATTTGCCCAACTGCCAACATCTCCTATTAATTTAGCATTCCTGAAAGCTTTATTTTTTTCCTTTATTTGTTTCTTAATTACTCTTGTCATCCGGGGGGAAGGTTTTTTTTAGCTGATTTATATTTATTATTCATTGGTACAAACTTATGGATCAGACCAATAATTTTGTTTTTAAGGATATTCCACATCTTAAATAATGATGAGCCCTTGAATTCTGCTACCCAGTTCCAGTTTGACAATTCTTTCTGCATGCCCTTTGTATCAGTCCTATTATAATTATACACTATAGTAGCTCCCCAATTCTGGCTTACTGTCCCTATATAATCAAGTTTAACCATTAAGTGGTCACTAGAGCCCAGGGGTGTCAGAACCTGGCAGTTATGTATCCTATCCCCCATATTACTTAAAACTAAATCAAGAATATGCTTATCACAAGTGTTTTCCCTTACATGCTGTTCCATACTGGTCAAGCTAAATGTGTTTAAATAATCATTTTCTTTATTAGTTTTAGTAACCAGATTTACCCAATTTATACCTGGTAAATTGAAATCACCCATTAGGACCACATTCTTCAATTCTGATAAATTATTAGCAAAATCTAACATGATGAGGTCCTCCTCTGTTGTTATAGATGGATTTCTATAAACCAGTCCTAGTTCAATATTTGTATTGTAAGCAGGAGAGATTGATACCCAGAGAATTTCTATACCTTCCCATCTAGATGTATCCTTCTGTTCAGATATTATCACATCTTTCACATAGATGGCACCCCCATTATTTATCCTATCTTTATTATAGAGGATATACCCTGGTATATTTTACCCCATGCATCTTCAGAATTCCACAAAGTTTCGGTTACTGTGCAAATGTGAATATCCAAGTCTTGCAAGACTAGCTGGAGTTCCTCGATTTTATTGTTCAAGCTTCTAGCATTAACTAAGAGAAAATTTAATTTGGGTATACTATGCTTATTAGTTTTGTGAGCCTCAATTCCAGTGTCTCTAATTTTGGCCCCAATGTATTATCCCTTGCCCCCCTCTCATTTAGTTTAAATGTACCACATTTTCATCCTTCAAGTTTTTTAGCTTATAAGACAAAATCCTTTTACCCTGCCTATTAAGGTGCAATCCATCTCTAGCAAACAAATGATGTCCTTGAAAATCTTGCCAGTTATCTATAAATAGCTGATCCTCCCTCTGGCACCAGCATTTCAGCCAACCATCTAACCTTTGAATTTCTCTGCCTAGTGTATCATTCGCTCTAGGTACTGGTAGGAGCCCTGATATAATTAAACTACCATTGTATGCTTTAATCTTTTGCCCAGCCTCCTCAAAATCTCACTGTATATCCAAAATGTTTCTTTTCCCCATATCATTTAGTCCAAGATGAAGAAATGTCACAGGTCTGAAGGTATTTTCCATAAGTCCTGGTAACATTGTTTTTATGTCCCCTATGCCTGCCCCTGATAGGGCACTTACTGTAGTGTGTAAATTTCTATTCTTGCAAAGAATTGTATCAGTGTATTTTAACATTGAGTCTCCTATAAATAGGACATCCTGGTTATCTTGCAGATAGGGGGTTATATCTTGGTGTATAGACATGGACCCTTGCTGTTTTTGGGGAATCGCAGTATCCGTTTCTTCATTTGTTATATTAGAATTCTGTACCCCCTCTTGTTCTTCCTATGCAAGTGCACTAAACCTATTGGGTGTTAGAACGTTCAAGGCCCCCCAATATTTCTTCTACCACTTTTGTTACTCATTATTTTATTAACCAAATACTATTTATTCAATTCCCCCTCTTGGTTTTCATTTCCAGGGCTCTGGGTATCTGTATTAGATTGGTCATTGACAGAGTAAAGGCCTATGGCACATTCATAAGGTAGAAAACATGGGCAGACTAGATGGGCCTTGCTTTCCTTATCTGATGTCAACTTCTATGTTTCTATGTTTCTATATTTCTATGCAGATCATTGTGCCGGGCTCCGGAGGTAAGTATGGGGTAAGGGGGGTGTGGGGAGGTGGGTGCGGGTTGGGTGAGGTGGCACCGCAGACAATGAGGGACCATTTTCTTGTTTACAGGTTTAAAAAAAAATTTCTGGAAGGTTTTCTTGTTTTACAGGTACATTTGACACGATGGGGTGTGCTCCCAGTGTACCACCTGCATTTTTGGGGAGGGGGGACTGGAGCCAATGTGGATTGGGCACACTGTCAGCAAAGAAAAAGGGTCTGTGTTTGGGGGGGCATGATGCCGAGGGGGATTGGGTGCCCCCCTCGGCAGACAAATTATGGGTGAACATTATGCCGAAAGGGATTGGGATCCCCCCATCTGCAAACGAATTGGGGAGGAGCCATGCTGATAGTAGGATTGGGCACCCCCCAACATCCGCTTTCCTGGGACTGTGAGGGGCAGACAGCGATAGCCACCATGTTTATTGAAATTTAACACCAGGCAAGGCATGCCCTGCAATGAGGAGGTGCTCCCACAGTGCAGCGGCAAAATCATTTCAAGTTGCTGGCATGCTTCTGTGTTGCTGTCATAGACAGCGTGCTCATTTAGTGGTGCCACAGACACAAGCCCCCAAAAGTAGTGGTGGCATTGGCCACAACATGACCGCACCTCCACAACCTGCTTCTCCAAGCTGTCACAACATGTTTCTTGTGCATGCGCACAAGCAAACATAAAAAGGGAGATCATGGTAATACTGCAAACTACAGACCAATCAGCCTGACTTGCATCCTGGGAAAATTGATGAAATCCATCATTAAGGATAAGTTAGACATGGAATTAAATTCAAAAGGAATTGATAAGTTACAACATAGCTTTAAAGTGCATAGGTCATACCTAACTGCCAACTTGGTTTTCTATGAAAGGGTTAGTACTTTTTTGGAGGATAGAAAACCTATTGACATTGTCTATCTGGACCTTTGTAAGGCCTTTGGTAAGGTCCCCCATCCAACCTCAATAGAGAAAATGTTAAAACTTCTGATAAATTACTCTCTAATCAGATGGGTTGATGCATGGTTAGAGGATAGAGAGCTGGTAGCAAGAATTCAGGGCTAAATATCTGAGAAGAAGCATGTGACAAGTGGCTTGCCACAGGGGTCGGTACTGGGCCCCTCCCTGTTTTCTATCTTTGACTCTGACCTAAATAAGGATCTAAATAGCTTTACCATTAAATTTGCCGATTATACTAACATAGCAGCAGACGTAAACTATGAGGGAGGTACCATAAACTAAGAAATTATCTTTTAACTGTGGAATATTGGGCAGCAAGAAATGGTATGATGTTCAGCCTCAATAAATGTATCATCTTACATCTGGGAAATAACAACCCGGTAACAACTATACACTGATTGGCAAAACCCTTAAGTCTGTAAACAACGAAAGGGACTTGGGAATAATTGTATTGAGTGACTTTAAGTTTAGTACACATTGTACGGCACTAACCAGAAAGGCTAATAAACTTATTGGCTGCATAAAGAGATCTGTGACCTTGAGAAATAGGGCTTGCCTGATCCCTCTTTACAAAGCATATGTACGACCAGTTCTGGGCTATTGTTCCCCGTTGTGGAATTCCCCTTATGTAAAGATGTTAATAAATTAGAGGGAGTCTAAAGGACAGTTATTAGAATGGTCGACAGCCTTCACAATGTAGAATATGAATATAGATTGAGGACTCTAAAGTTTTACCCCTCAGGACAAAGGAGACAAAGAGGTGATGTCTTGTTTATGTTCAAAATTATTAGGGACAAATCCTTATTAACCAACCTAGGCCTAGTTCTTGTCCAAAGAGAGTTCTCATTAAGAAGCCATGGCCTTCAGCTCAAACTTAGAAACCCCAAAAGCCATATGAGAAGAAACTTTTTCACTCAAAGAATTATTCCTTTGTGGAATACTCTCCCAAAAGATGTGGTAGAATTTGATTCCTTCAGTAATTTTAAAATAAAACTTGATGACTTCTTATTTAACTCTTCGGGAAGGTACTAACCCTGCTATGCAGGAGATGTATAATTATGGGCTTCTAAGCCTCCTGTATATCTACGTTTTCCTAGTATGAATCCTAGTAAGTTGCGCTTGGTGCATCTCAGTGGTACATCAGCAAATGAGATGCACCAAGCCCAAACAGTGTTATTCACAGACAATGCACCATAAGATGCTCCCAGCATATTCCCTCTGTGAATGCCAATGTTGTGCACAACTCAAGATGCACCAGCACATCCCCCTGTTCAAGCTGGGAAACAGATGGGCCGGCGCATCCCCAGATGTGCTGTTGCCATGTTTGGGATTCACTGCCTGACGTGTAAATGGGGCCACTAGGCATGTAAGGTGCAATGGGGCCATTTGTATGTCATTATGGCCGCAGTTGCAGAACACACATTCCTTGGTAGTTTAGTGACACGGGTCATTCACACAGTTGTGAATGACAGCTACAGTACCTGCTGCAAGCCCATTGGTCGACAAGGTCGACCAATGGGCTTACAGGAGTACTGTATGCTGTCATTCACTGACAGCTCAGTCAGCGGGCACCCGTGGCAGTCTGTGGGTGGGTTGAGCTGCCCACTGACTTTCTGCCCATGCTGGGATGGGGAGACCGGGGTGGGATGGGGATGCCTAAGTGGGTGGTGGGGTCAGGGTCCACTGGACCACCAGGGAGAGTTTGGAATGTCATATGGTGATGCTATCAGGAGGGGGCAGGGAGGGGAGTACCACTGGACCACCAGGGATAATTGGTCAACTATTTTTATTACCAGGGCTATGGGCGGGGGGGTCCACAAGACTACCAGGGATTATGCTAGTATGTTTCTTTATTACTGGGAATACAGGCAGAGAGGAAGGGGTTCCACTAGACTACCAGGGAACTTTACGGGGTTATTTCTGTTTGATCTGGGATTTGGGTAGGGAGGGCGGTTCTGCTAGACTACCAAGGATATTTGGACTGCATGCTATTATGTATGGGGATACGGGTATGGAGGGGACACCACTGGACTGCCAGGGTAGGCAGGCTGCCTTGCTTCTGTCTGCAGTACTGCAGCTTGCCTGTGGGTGGTCACCCACTTAGGTCTACTTTTTCTAGACCTAACTTTGGGAGGCTCATCTTCGGACTTGCTCCAAAGATGTGCCTCCCAGGTGGGTTGTGGATAGGGATGTGCACCATATGCATGGGCACACCCCCTGCATGCCCCCTCCAGATGCGCAGAATACCATTATAGGTGGTGTTCGGCACATCGGAGTTGGGCCAGCGCATCTCTGCCCTTTGTGAATTGTGCTTTGGTTCAATTCCAAGTTGCGCTGGTGCATCTCAGATGTGCTGGGTACATCTTTTTTGTGAATCCCTTCCTAGATGACCATCAGTTGAATTGTGACTTAGTTAGTGTGGGAGGGGGGTCATACTAGTGGCTAAGTCAGAGCTTAGTGTGTAGCAGTTTTCAAGGGCAGCAGATTGGGAAGCCTTTTTGCACCCCAAACTTGTGCCACCCTGACTATAACCTGTGTATCCCAGACATTTCATTTGGGCTTGGCAATCCTGAGTAAATATATTCTAAAAATGAGAGTTGTTAAGAGCTAAGCTATGTACATGTCTACATTTGCAATTATATTAGGAAAAGAAAAAGCCAGGGTTTAGGTTTCCTTTACAGACTTCATTGATGTCTGCTAATATTTTCACATACTGTATAAGGTATGCTGATAGTATTGACCTTGCTGTGAGGGTTCAGAAGAAGTTACAGCAGGGCTTCACTAAGCTTCAGAACAGGGTTATTGACAGTGGCCTCTTCAGAAGTGAGGCACTGGGAGGGTAAGTGAGTAGCTCAAGGTCACACACTGAGTATGTAGCTGCAGCAGGGTTTGAGTTTGCAATATCCCAGTTCTCAACAGTGCTCTTACAATTAACTCACACTGCCTTCTCTGCCTGGGGGGAATCAGAAGAGTCAATTACTGCTAGCAATACATTTTTTACAATGTATTTACCCAGGATAGCCCAACAGAGCTGCAACATCTTGTTTCCAGTGAGGTCCTGTCTTTACCCAGTTGTACATGGTATTTACCCAGAATACTCTGAGATCCAATATTTCATTTTCACTGAGGTCCTGTTTTTACCAGTTGTTACATATAGGATAAAGTATGGGGAGAAGTGTGTTACGAGAATTTGACACACTCCCGAGTTGTTGGATGGCACATTATGAATGCCATCCAACAACGAGGGTGTGTGTTAAATTCGAGTTTGACACACTTCTCCCCATATTTTATTTTATATAATTGAAGGGATCCGCTTTCTCCAAAAAGACGCTTATGCTTACCTTGCAGATAAAAGCTTTTATTTGTGTGAGGAGAACAGAACTGTGGTTAAGACATTAAACATAAACATTAACATAACATTAAACAATAAAATAAACTGGCCACAAGTGTTAGAAGTCCGTATGGAGATTCTTCAGATCATTTCCCGTTGAATGGTATTTTCGCTTGACCTGCAGAGGAAAGGTTAGGGTTGAAAGGAGAGAGTTAGGGATCATCATCTAAGTGTTAACTGCATAAGTTAGGTCGAGAAAAAAAAAAGTTAAATGTTTGCGTTTTTCGGGGGTCTGAATACAAGAAAATACCTTAATCGGAGGTGTCTGTAAATGTTTTTTTTTTTTTGGCAGTGGCAGTTGAAGTGAGAGGGACAATTTGAACGCGCTATTTTTACTTATCTCAAGCGCTTTGTTGTTGGAAGGGAGTGCGTGAATGCCGTAACACCTACTCAGGTGTTACGGCATTTAACACACGGTTTTCCCAATGGAAGAAAACGGAGACCAGTAATTATAATATATTAACTCAGAATAGCCCAGCCGAGATGCCACATCTTATTTCCACCAGGATTCTGTTTCCACCTTTTCCATAACTGGGAGTAATTTAGTACTTGAAGTTTAAGTATGTTCCTCAGGGTCACACAGTGAGTATTTAGTAATGAAAGTCTATCCAGTGCTATCCAACAGCTACTGCTTAGTGCCTGCATTTCTTTAAATTACAGTATATTCTTTAAATGTGTTATTTCATTCTTCTGTAGTACAAGAGACAAAGAAACGCTACTAGATAAAGAAACTTTAAACATGCTTCAGCATCATAAGCAATGGCAGTCAAAACACAAGTACAGTACATGTAAATGAAAGCCTGAAGGAAAAGTGAAAAACGAATGTGTCCACTCTGATCATCTTTAGGCATTAAGGGTTCTTGGTTAGATTTGATGTCCATGAAATTCTGTATGTTTTGATACATATATAATGCCACCTCCCCAGTCTAGGAATATCAGTGGCACTTGATTTTCAGGGAGGGGGAGCAAACACCAAATGACTCACCTTGACCTCCAAGATATTTGATGAGCTCCCAGTTCATTGGATTATTTCAGGAAGATGGAGGGCTGCATTTCAAAAGGGATTAGCACAGAAAAAATTGTCTTTAAATAATTGGTTGTCTGCATCTTATTTAGAAGTTCAACCAGAGGTTTAACGATGTTCCAGTTCATGAGCTTATTATTACAGTGGTGTCCAGCATAGCACATTTCACATTCCACATGTTGCAGTTAGGTTTTATTCCATCATATCCATTCCCCCATGTGATAAATGTATTGCTTTCTGGGGTTAAGGTCCCATCAGGTCCTGATGTTCATGTTACAGTTGAGGTTACTGGCTACCCTAAGGATAACGTATCTGGGAGGTTAAGGTGAGTCACCTTAACCTCCCAGATACATGATGACCTAGCAGTTGAATAGGCTGCTTCAGGCAGAAGCAGGGCTACAATTCAATTGGGGTTAGCATGCAACTTTTGTATTTAAATAATTATCAGTCCACAACTTTTTTAGAAGTTCATCCAGAGGTTTATTGATGTTTCGGCTCATGAGCATAGAAACATATAGAAACATAGACTTTGACGACAGATAAGGACCACTTGGCCCACCTAGTCTCCCCATTTTCCTACCTATTGGATAAGCTGCAGATTCTAGTTAACCAACAGCCTACTTACTGGAAAAGGTAAGGAGGAAAAGAGCTGCCTTTAGGAAGTACAAGAAAACAGGGAGAGGGGAGAACAGGGAGGAGAACTTGACAAAATCGAAGGATGTGACAAGGGCAGTAAGGGGAGCCAAAGCATCTATGGAACTCAGGCTGGCACGAGGCATTAAGAAGGGGGGAGAAGGACTTCTTTAGGTACATCAGGGAGAAAGGGAGCTGTAAGGACCACATTTTAAGGATTAAGAAGGAGGAGGGTTGGGTGGAAGCAGGGTGCGATAAGGCAGAAGCACTAAATGAGTACTTCTGCTCAGTATTTACTAAAGAGAAGAGGGGGGTGACACCCAAGGGGGGAGAAATGGCAGAAACGGGGGGAGTGGTAACAGATGGGGAAATCATGGAGGTCAGAGTTCGGGAGGGTTTGAAGGCACTGAGGGTGGACAAGGCACCAGGCCCAGATGGCATCCACCCCAGGGTACTGAAGGAGTTGGCAGAGGTCCTTGCAGGACCTTTGGCAGACCTATTTAATGCCTCACTACATTTGGGGGGTGTACCTCCGACTGGAGGATGGCTCATGTGGTGCCCCTCCACAAGAGTGGCCCCAAGAATGAACCGGGAAACTACAGACCAGTGAACCTCACATCCATCATGGGTAAGCTAATGGAGACTATCCTGAAGGAGAGGCTGGTGGCCCTCCTAGAGGCCAAAGGACTACAGGACAACAGACAGCATGGCTTCATAAGGGGCAGATCCTGCCAAACCAACCTGGTGGAGTTCTATGACTGGGTAACTAGACAACTGGACAGGGGCCATGCAGTGGATGTCCTGTATCTGGACTTCAGTAAGGCATTCGACTCGGTGCCACATGGAAGGCTGGGAAGTAAGTTAGTAGGTACAGGGGCTGGTGCAAAGCTGGTAAGATGGGTAGGAAACTGGCTTCAGGGAAGGCAACAGAGGGTGGTGGTGGTGGGTGAGGAGCTCTCACACCCAAGGGTAGTGCCGAGCGGTGTTACACAGGGCTTGATGTTGGGACCAGTGTTGTTTGGGATAGTCATTGCAGACAATGGGGCATCAAGAGCAAGATCAGTCTGTTTGCTGATGATACCAAGGTAGGAGCGGTGGTGGATGACCTTGGGGGATGGCAGGGGTTGCAGGATGATCTGGAAAAGATAGTCAGACACTTGGCAACTGGGGTTTAATGCCAAAAAGTGCAAGGTGCTGCATTTTGAGATGAAGAGCCCAAGGAGGAGTTACCAGCTGGGGAGAGTGCAGCTAGCCCAGACAGAGGAGGAGAAGGATCTGAGGGTGCTCATTACAGGGTCAATGAACAACTCGGCACAATATAGGAAGGCAGCTGCAAAGGGCAACAAAATGCTGGGTTGTATTGCAAGGGGTATATCCTTGAGGAGGGAGTAGGTGATTCTGCCACTGTATAGGTCATTAGTAAGACCGCACCTGGAGTACTGCGTGCAGTACTGGCGCCGGTATCTGAAAAGGGACATTAAGTTACTGGAGGGGGTGCAGCGCAGGGTGACAAAGATGATCAAGGGGCTGGGGGACTTATCATACAAGAGGAGGCTGAGGGAGTTGAACATGTACTCACTGGAGGAGAGAAGGGACGGGGGGACATGAATAAACAAGAAGGGTACAGAGGGGCTGTTCAAAGTAAGGAAGGGGAGGGACACCAGGGCCATGATATGAGACTGGAGGGAGGAAGGTTCAGGAGGGAGATGAGGAGACACTTTTTTACAGAGAGGGTGGTGGCTGGGTGGAATGAGTTACCTGCAGAAGTGGTATCCAGTAGAACAGTGGACTGCTTCAAAAGGGATAGGACAGGACAAGGGGAGGGTTAATGAAGGGAAGAGTGGAAGGAGGGCAGCTGCAGATACAGGTGCTAGCTGCACATTCGAAAGCACTTGATAGACCTCTAGGCCTTTAATTGCTGGCAGATTTGGTATGTTGTACTTCTACCTCCCACTAGAATTGCCTTATGTCTGTCCTATGCATTTTTGCATTGCCCCCCTGTTTTTGACCCCACAACCTCCTCAGGAAGGCGATTCCATGCATCCACCACCCTCTCTGTGAAAAAAATACTTCCTCACATTGCCCCTGAGCCATCCCCCCCTCTATCTTCAAATTGTGCCCCCTTATTCTTGCACATCTCTTTTTCTGAAAGTTGCTCCCCTCTTGTACTTAGTTGATTCTCTTGAGATACTTGAAAGCTTCTATCATGCCCCCCTTTCTTCAAGTGTATACATACTAAACTCTTTTAGTTTCTCTTTGTATGGCTTGTGTTGCAGACCCTGCACCATTTTAATTGCCCTCCTCTGGACTGACTCCACCCTATCTATGTCCTTGTGGAAATGAGGTTTCCATAATTGCATGCAGTACTCCAGATGGGGTCTCACCAACTGTCTGTACAAAGGGATAAAAAAAAAACAGTTTTTACTGGTGATGCCTCTCCCTATGCATCCTAGTATCCCCTCAACCCTCCTTACTGCCTTCTCACATTGCATGCCTACCTTAAGGTTGTCTACCCCCAGATCCCTTTCCATCCCCCCCCCCCATTGTCTACTCTTCCCCTGGGGTTTTGTTTCCCAGGTGCATTACTTTGCACTTCTTTGCAATGAATCCAAGCTGCCATACCTTTCACCATTCCTCAGCCTTGCCAAGTTCCTTGTCATTCTTTCCAACACCCCCCTTGTGTATCACCCCTGTTGCAGGTGTAACCCCCCTGCAAATGGGGATTCCCAAAAAGTCTACCAGAAGCTTGCTTGAATGCTCCAAGCCTGAATGGTGTTTGGCGTTTAAGCCGTTTATCTGTGAGTGCTTTTACAGCCTCTGGTACTGTCTCTTTAAGAGCTGTCTGCTTGCAGACATAATTAGTTTGTATGGTGGGACTGTGTGTTTTCCTGCTTGAATCCCACATGAGCTACTGACAAATCGCTCCATTTCTGCCATCGCTAAGTGAGCAGAAGGAGCACTCTTCAAAGATGTAATTGTTTGCTTGTAACCTGTTAGAGTATTAATGAAAATGCAGTTTGATTTAACCTGTTTTCTTGTAGCAAGGACAGTGCAGAGCAAGCTCCCTCATGTTGGTTCTGTACCAATCATGGTGGGGATTCTTTAAAACTGAGCCTGCTCTGGGCGAATCAGAACCTGGACTCTCCTCTGGAGCCTGCTGTAAGGGGATTGTAAGGACAGTGACTCTGGGAAATGTAGTTTTGACTTCGGCACATTTTTTCCACCAACAGGGGGAGTTTACTGTGAGTGACAGCTAAAACAGCCAATCCAGTCAACTGAACTGGGAGGAACTCAAAGGAAGTGCCCGGTTTTGTCTACTGGAGTTTCAGTTTAGCTTCGGCAGTGAAGAGTCAAGGAGCCCTGTGTTTCTTCGGTGTGCAGTTCAGCGTGGGAAACGCATGTAAGGCCCCAAGTTTCGGTCTGCAGCTTGTGCAAGCACTTGATCGGACTGAATCCGACCTCTGAAGAGAATAAAGGAGATCTGAAGAGTAGAAACCAGGCTCACCCTGTAGAAGACTGGAGAAATTGAGGAATCGTGCTCGGTCTGTCAGGAACTGAACCTGCTGTGTGTTCTCCCGGGTATTGTGCAGTAATTGCGATCGGGATAGAGAAGCAGCCTGCCTGGCATAGTACTTTCCTTTTACATATAAATGTGTGTAGTGCTAGTGGAGAATCGTGTTTCAAATCCCCTGTATGGTGAATTGAGTGCATGAAGCTGGAAGTAAAACCCCAGCTTAATCCAGACTATATCCATTTGCTCCAAACTGCAGTGGGGTCCAGTCTCAAGGACCTTGCCCACATGGTCTGCTCCTCTTGGCAATCCAGAACAATCTGCCTGCCATCCAGTTCTCAGCATTGAGTTTGTGAGTACAAAGCAGGGTAGCTCCCTGCCATCTGTTTAATCGAATTGCAAGTGTGTTATCTAATTGTTGTGTTTTATTTCTTCACGAACTGAGCCATCTGGCTCCGGATTACAATTGGGCATTGTGCAAGTGTTTTTTCATCACAGGGCCCCAACCAGCTGCACCAAATAGGCTAGCTTTCTATTGCCTGGGTACCCAGAGACAGTGACTTATAGGCTAGGCCTGTGCACAGTGCCCTAGTGTGTATATATATATTAGAGTGGTAAGCTAATTAACCTGATTTCCCCCAGTCCTTGTTATTCCCCCCTAAATAAATCAGATCTGTTTGTTTCAGCAAAGTTACACTGCCTGAGGTATTCGTTTATGTTACAGTATTGTACTGTGGTTTTTGCACTGTATCATCTTGTTTTACAGGTGGTCCCCAGATTCCAGCCTACCGAACCAGTCCTGGGGGTAAGTGTATATTGCGAGGGTACTGTGATTGATTTATGTGGTCCACTAGTGGGAAGAAAGGGCGGTTGCAGTGACCCAGAGGGCTGTGACCAAGTCATATTAGACTGTCTTAACCCCGACCACTGGGTGGAGGCACCCGCCATCGGATCCAGGCCCATCAACCTGTTAGTGGAAAATCAGGCAGGGGTAGTAGCCCTTGGGATAGCACCACCTAGGGGTTACACAGATCTTTATGTTATCTGCAAAAAGGCATGATTTTCCTTCCAGATCCTCCACAATGTCTCCTATAAAGACATTAAAGAGGACCAGTCACAGTACTGAACCCTGCAGTACCCCACTAGTAACCACCCTTTCTTCAGAGTGTACTCCATTTACTGTTACCCTCTGCATCCTGTTGTCCAGCCAGTTTGTTATCCAGGCTACCACACTGGGAGCCACTCCCAGGCTGGCTAACTTGTTTTTTAATCTTTTGTGTGGGCTTTGTCAAATGCCTTGCTAAAGTCAAGGTAGGCCATATCCACAGCCCCTTCCTGGTCTACTACTTTGGCCAACCAGTTAAAGAAATCTATTAGATTCGTCTGGCATGATCTTCCCTCTGTGAATCCATGCTGCCTTGGGTCCCGTGTCCTGCTGGCCTCAAGGTACTCAAAAATTATTTCTTTCAGAAGTGATTCCTTCATGTTTCCCTACCACTGAGGTCAAACTAACAGGTCTGTAGTTTTCTGCCTTTGCCTTGCTCCACTTTTGCTTTTGTGAAGGGGAATCACATCCATCCTCCTCCAGTCATCAGGTACCATACCATCCTCCCATGATTTGTTAAAAAGAGTAGTCAGTGGTGTCACTAGGTCTCCCCTTAGTTCTTTCAGAATTCTGGAGTGAATCCCACCAGGCCCCATTGCTTTGTCCACCTTGAGTTTCAGGAGTTCTTTCAGGACCTTTTCTTCTGTGAATGGACTGATACTGAGCCCCCTGTCCAGAGTGCTTCTATTGTTTGGTTTAGGTACCGCCCCCTCTTCTTCTTTTGTAAATACTGAGCAAAAGTATTTCTTCAGTATCTCTGCCTTTTCACTGTCATCCTCTGCCCACTTCCCCTCCTCTTTATTAAGCCTCACTATCCCTCCCTTTGTCTTTCTTTACTCCCTAAAGTACCTATAAAAGGTTTTATCCCTCTTCTTAACTGAGTTGGCTATCTTTTCCTTGGTTTGGGCCTTCACTATTCTGACTGCCTTCCCTCCTTCCTTCTGCTTTAACTGATACAGTTCTCTGTCTTGCTCTTATACTTCCTGAATGCTGTCTTTTTCTCCCTAACCATCCCTGCCACCTCTTTTGAGAACCATAGTGTTTTTTTACTTTGTTTTGTTTTGTTTATTTGCTTCACACAAAGGCTTGTTGCCTCTGTGATGGCAGTTTTGATTTTTCCCACTATTCTTCCACCCCTCCTTCCTACCCATTTGCTAGTGCATTCCTTAGGCACTCACCCATTTTGCCAAAGTCAGCCGTCCTAAAGTCCAGTACCTTCACTTTTGTATGGCTTGACTATATGGCTGTGCTTATTGTGAACCACAGTGTTTGGTGGTCGCTTGTTCCCAGGTGGCTACCCACCTCTAAATCTGTGATCCTCTCTTCATCCCCATTTGAGAGTATCAGGTCTAAGATTGCTCTCTCCAGAGTGGGTTCCAACACTTTCTGTCTGAGGCATGCCCCCTGCAGGGCATTGAGAATGACTCAGCTCTTGGATGTGGCTGCAGCAAATGTGCTCCAATTGACAGCAGGTATATTCAGGTCCCCCATCAACAGTATCTCCTCTTTTTCTGCCATTCTAAGGAGGCCTTCTATCATTTCCTTGTCCATTTCCTCCCCCTGAGATGGGGGATCTGCCTACAACGCCTATGTGGATTGTGGTGCCATTTCCTGTCTCCAAGGTGACCTACAGTCTTCCTCTCCTCCCCATTTACCCTTTAGCTTATTATTGCACTGGTGTCCAGCATAGCACATTTCACATTCAGATGTTGCAGTTCACTTCTATCACTTTCACTCCTCCATGTGTGAAATGTATTGCTTCATGGGTTAATGTCCCATCATGTTCAAATAGTCATGTTGCAGTGGAGGTTACTGGCTACTCATAGGATACAGTAATTTCTGGTATGACTTAGCATTTAGCTTCCCAGTTTACACAGGGCTTTCTCACAGCACTTAAATGAATACTGTCACTACCCAGCAATGCTCTCTCACACCAAGTAAACAATCTGAGGCTAATGCAGTTTGCTTTTTTCTGACCCCCACTGCTCATTAGCCATTATAGGCTACTGAACCCGACACTTGAGGCTTTGAAGCATATTGCCATACTTTACTGCTGCCCAAGGACGGTACTCATTTTTCCAAACCAGGGTTCCACCTGGGGGTCCACAGATCTGCATACCTCTCCAAACCTGCTTACGCCTCTGATCTTCTATTAATACTTGCAGTTCACCATTAAATATTTATTGCTGATTTTTCTTTTTTTTTTCTTAAAGGAGAGGACACAGGGTGCCAAATACTTCAGTCATGCAACCTTTTCCAGTTACATGTTAGGCTTTCATGTTACAAGGGTTATTACAGATCCTTGCTGGTCCCCTTTTTAAGTTACCAAATGGCTTCAGTTTCTTGTTTTCATTTTCTTTCATTGCTGGGCTGTCCCTGAGGATTCTGCTGTGGTGCAGAGGCTCCCCCTCCTGGTGCACTAATGCAGAATGACCACACCAGGATCCAAAGGATTTTTCTGCGAAGTGCTCAGCAGTAACTATCAGTGACACTGGGAAGCTGCTACCGTTTCTCTGCATGTGTCAAACTGAATGGAAGCTTCCTGGGCTGGTTAGAACCAAGCAGCTTGCTCTGCCTCCAGAACTCTCAGTCAGGGACCCTCTGACCCCGAGCTCTAAACAATATACCAAGCACTCATAATACAGGCTAGGTAGACTTATCAGGAATATGGCTCTCTGAGGTACATGCAATTTTGACATGCTTAAAAATTGTGTACTATTAATGGTAATACCTTGGGTATTATAAATGTTTGTCATGCATAATTAGGGTTGTTTTAAAAGATTCTGTTAATTTAAATGATACAATTTTTACACAAATAATGTCAGCAAACAAGTATTTTTTCTTAGAATCCAAAATTAGCAAATACAAAAAAATCTACTAAAGTGACATTTCAGCTGTAATGTAGTGGGGTAATGCAAATATACAGAATTGTGGTGTGAACATAAAATACAAACTCGCATTTATTGTAGCAATTGAAACAAGACAGGCTGCATCAGAGACAAACCCAGCACTTTGAACCCAAACTGATTATTTAGTAGAAACCCAGTACCCACGCAGTCAATCCCTGTCATTCAGATGGTGACCGGTCAAGGTGGTGAGAGGAGTGCCTGTGCTGGTCATCACCCCACCATTCTGCCTGCCACGTCCACAGGCTCTCTAGGATGAATGACAGTGGGTGTAGGGCGGTGGGTGCTGAGTGGGTGGATTGGGCCAGGGAGGGATGTGTCACTTATTTTACAACAGGGATCAAGGCAGAAGAGGGTACCTCTGGATAAAGAGCGCGATTTCCTTTCACAACTGGGGTTGCATTGAGAGGGGGTATCACTAGATTACCAGTGTAATTTCCTTTTACATGAGGGATCAGAGTGTATAAAGGGTACCACTGACTACCAAGATAATTCCATTTTATAACAGGAAAAGGGTGGTTGGGAGGGCACCACAAGACTGCTAGTGAAGTATCAATTAATGTATAAGGATTGGGTGAGGATGGCAGCAATGGTCAAAAACTCTGCACAGTGTCTCTGTGTATACATATGCATGGAGGCATTGAGAAGATTGGTTAGTGGCCAGAAAATGGCATGCAACTGGTTATTTAGTACTCTATCAAAAGTTAGCCTACTTGATACAAATGGCTACGTCACCGATACAATATAAAATTCAGTCACTGGGGTGATCGGTACACATGATCCTGCTCTTTAGGTGTGTCAGTTATCTACCTTTGCATTATTTATTTATTTTCACTCTTTACCTCAGAGAAACTGGATTTATCTTTGTAATCAAAATTTTGAGTTGGAAAACATAAATAAATACTTATTAAAAAGTAAATGGGACTCCAGAGATGTTTCTTGGCTAATTAAGAACTTCCCATGTAACTTCTTAAGGTACTAGAACCATTCAGCTTTGCGTCTCTGTTCTTGAACCCTAAAAAATCATGAGAAGAGAATTATTTTATGTACAGCATAGTTTATTGAAACTTCTCGGAACGTAATGCAACATGCAAAAACACCATTGTCACTGTTATAAGTAAGTATATATCATTGTGGCTTTGCTCCAGTAGCGATAGTCCTAAAACAAATCATTAACCTCTTTCTAAAGCTTAATATAAATTCTTTCTTAAAACATTTACACTAATAACATACAAGTTATCTTATGTGCTGTAAAAGCGGAATAGGTAACTAAACTACCCCACATAACAGCTTACTGTGAAACATCATCTAATTGATGAACAATAATATCAATCAGAATAAACAGTAACAACCAATGCAAAACCTGCTGTCTAGTTTAGTAAATTGGAAAATGTTTTTAACTTCTACATTTCATGTTTTGCCCATTTCATCAATTACCTTTTTCTTTCTGCTCCCTCTATTCATAAAATAGATCAGGAAGTACAAACAGATATTTGGAAGGAGCCATTCAGTCATTCATTGGGGTTTTGCTTCCAGAGAGATGGCTTGTTAGTAGATATGGTAAGCTATAGAGAGGTATTGCAGTAAGTAAAGGAGAAAAGGAGCATTTGAGGGGCCAGTCCTCAGGTGAGGACCGTTGTTAGCAACACGGCTCTGTGGGCCTGTATGCCTTTGTGCACATGGGCTTCAGTATGTAAGAATTAAGGGCCACAAGTATCCTGAAACCTGGGCAGCACCCCCTCACTCTGTATGAGACTCTGAGGAAGAAAGCTACTCAGGTGACCCTGACTTTCCACTCCTTCATGGATGGGCTGCTGGGTTGTCTCGACATCATCAGTAGATGTCTCTTGGCTTCCATAGATTTGAGTAAGTTTTTTGCCCTGAATGTGGCCCTCAGGGCAGTGCTTCCCCTTGGGGAAGCACCCTGTAGTTCCTCCTACCACTTATGCCTATTGGTGCATTTCACACCCTGCCCCTGGGGCGGCACCCTGTAGCTCCTCCTACCAGCAAATCTGGAGCATATCAGGACTGTTTGAGCATGTGCCTCTTTTTTGGGGGAGGGGTCATGTTTTCTAATACCCACACAGAGGGTGAATGAGGTACTGCCCTCCCAATAACTGAAGTGGCTGTATTGTGAACCCCTTCTGAGAATGCTTGGATATATTATGATAAATATTTCCCAGGGACTGGCCGCATCTTCAACAGGTACCTGGAATATTACTCATCGTGTGCACCAGTTTTGCTGGGGTTCTGTGTCACTGGCCAGAGTCTTCATTTGAATCAGTTGGTATTTGAATCAGGTGTCCATTTATCAACTGACCTCCACTACTTCTCTGATGTGTTACATGTTGACCCATCTCTGCTGCCTATATGAGTTTAGGGGGTTCTAGAGCTAGGACCTGCAGTTGCTGTAGATGTTTATAGGTGATTTCCCATGCCATTGTTGTTTATTTAGACTGCCAATGATCTTCTGGATCATAGAACTCCAAAGGGACATGTAATTTAGAAGTAGTCAGGCCATCAGGGAACATCTCAGCTGTAAGGTTTTTCAGTGGTCTGAAGATCTAAGACCAAACTCATCCCTGAGCTACACAAAGGATTTTAGTGTCTCTTTCAGAGGACAAATAAGCTGCTTAACTTTCATCATCCCTGCAGCAGCCCAGCTTTTCCAGTGGACCTCTCCCTCACACCATAAATTTGGGAGATGTTCTATAATGGCTCATGAGGGCATAGTGATTCATCTTTCAGCTATTCGTTTTCAGTAGCCTGACCCATGATTTACTAGTATATTTATTGGGGTTGTAACTTCCATTAATCCCAGGGGCTACTGGAGAGGCCCAGTACTACTTGCGCTTTCCCTACTATGATCTGTTCTGCATGAAGCCAGACTGCGGCTAGCCCATGGCCCCCCTAAATCCACTGGAGAGCTTGTATGACTCTAAAGAAAAGTGATAAGCCCAGGGTCAGAGTAAATTCCAGCGTCCACTTTGTTTGGGAGCTCTCAGAGTTGTTTTTTTTTATTGAATCTTGGAGCTTTGCCCTGTCACAGAAAGGCTGAGATGAGGCAGTCTATCTGTGCCAATACTTTGGAAGAATGTAGACTTGGAGTTTGGCCAGTGAGGTTACACTCTTGATTTGCCAAGAGATGCCTCCAGAACCCTGTTTACTTATATTATAAAGCAAGTCAGAAATATTTTATTTATATGACACAAATCACTTCATTTGGAGCGTGTCAGTACCTTCGGTACTTTATGTTTATTCTGTCAAGATTAATGTTACCTGTTGGCTTACTGGCATGGAGGATTGAGGTACTGGAGGCCACACCTCCCACCAAGCTGGGGATCTGGGTCCGGGAACAGATCTGGGTCAGTGGGGGATGGCCAGCGAGGGAGAGGATTGAGCTTCTTACTGAAAGCTCTCCTCTCCCATGGAGGGGAAGACTAGAAGAGATGTATGAAGTCCACCAAATCTGCATGCTCAGAGTAATCCATAAATTCAAAATTTGCAGAGCACAATTTGCGGAAGTAGAAGACCATGAAACCTGCAAAATTCACTGTGGTGTATGAAATTTTGCCAGTGAATTTTGTGTTTTGGTGCCGATTTTGTGCTCAGCAGTGCAATTCACGGCAAAATTTGTGCAAGATGCGTAGAGGGCAGACTTCACAGATTCCGTGAAGTGCAAGTTTTCAGTGATTCACGTGGACTTTGCCTGTGAATTTTAAATTTGCTGCATCTCTAGAGATTGGCCACACTGCTCCTCTACTGTTACTATGTGGAAGCATGGTGGTGGCAGGACAGCAGGTGTAACTCACAAGGGAACAGCCAGCAGCAGATGCCATAGTGCAAGTGCAGCTCCACATGCACATATGCCCAATGTCATTGCATGCTGCCAGTTGTGGGGGGGGGGCAGAAAGAGGAAAAACTGTAAGCAGGCATATGAAGCCTCACTCGCACGCTTCACCACTCAAAACTCTCACTGACTTCTGGATGGGTGCTTTGGGATGGAGAGGATAGCTGCCCTCGCTAGCTCTGCCACAGGAGAGCAACACACGGGGGAACCTAGGTGGGTAAGTCTCAAGGGAGGTAGCAGATTGAAGGAGGGGCAAGGAAAGGCTGAACAGCCCCCTGTGACCAACAGGAAAAAAGCTCCTCGGCAAAAAAAGGTTAATGTTACCTTTTGCATAAATTTACCTTTTGTGTAAATCAGCCATGCATCAGTTGTATGATCTGGGAAGTTTCACAGTCAGTGGATTGTAGTCCTGGTTGTAGTTTTTTCCTATACAGTTGCACAGCAGGGCACTAGCACACATGTCCA
Organism: Neoceratodus forsteri; assembly: GCA_016271365.2. Classification (NCBI taxonomy): domain Eukaryota; kingdom Metazoa; phylum Chordata; order Ceratodontiformes; family Ceratodontidae; genus Neoceratodus; species Neoceratodus forsteri. The sequence goes on from CM057458.1 coordinate 192,123,205, forward strand.
ACATATACCTAGGAGTCATGAAAGTCATCGTCTTACTCTCATCTGCTTAACATGATGCTCATACTCTGTTTCTTCATCACTGAAGCTGCCAGTGTAATTTTCTGGGGGTAGTGTTTTACCATATAGGAAAATGCACTGACAGCTGAGACCAGGTGATATATAATAATAATAATAATAATATAATAAAACTTTATTTCTTTTGCGCCTTTCAGAAACCAAGGCGCATTACAAAATAAACATCATAAAACAGGTTGATAACCAAGCTACAATATACAGTGTTAATTTAAATCTGTATCATCACCAAATGCCTTTGTCCATAAAAAGAATTTTAGGCCTTTTTTAAAACCCTCCACCATGGTGCACTCTCTAATTCCACGAGGTAGAGAATTCCAGAGAGTTGGCGCCACAAAACTAAAAGCCCAGGCACCAGAAGATCTTTCAGGTAGTCAGGGCCCAAACCGTGTAGGGCTTTATATGTCAGTAAACCGACTTTAAAGGTGATCCGTCACTGAACCGGTAGCTAGTGAAGATCCCGCAGCACTGGTGTAATATGGGAGAAATGTGAGGTCCCCAATAACAACCAGGCCGCTGAATTCTGCACTAGCTGCAAGCGGCAGATATCAACCCCAGGACGCCCAAGGTAGAGGGAGTTGCAGTAGTCCAAGCGGGAGGTCACAAAGGCGTGGATCAAAGTAGGTAGGCCGCTAGATGGAACAAGGCGCTTGATTCAAGTGATGTTCCTAGGATGGGAAAAAGGATACCTTAACAACCGCTGACACTTGTGCACGAAATGTCAACTGATCGTCAAGGATCACCCCCAGATCTCGCACCCGTTCAGAGACAGGGAGCTCCACATCCCCCAGGTATAAACCTGAGATTTGATTTGCCCTCGGCCCCTCAATCCAGTGGCCAGGGTCCACGACCATCACCTCCGTCTTCCCAGAGTTCAACTTTAACCAGCTGGACCTCATCCAACCCTGGATCTCACTGAGACAGTTGTTAAACACTGAGAGTGCTCTATTCTGGTCAGGCGCAAAAGACAGATAGAGCTGGGTATCATCGGCAAAACAATGAAATTCCAGCCCATATCGTCTTACAATGTCTCCGAGGGGAAGCATGTACACCGCAAACAACATGGGGGACAGCACAGAGCCCTGAGGCACCCCACAGGACAGAGCAGTAGGATCAGAGGAAAATATCCCCGATACAACCCTTTAAGTTCTATCTGTGAGGAAGGAGGAAAACCATCTGTGTACCAAACCCGACAACCCACAGATGGATCTCAGGTGCTCAAGCAGAACCCCATGGTCTACAGTGTCAAATGCTGCTGACAAATCCAAAAGGACCAAAATGGACCTTTTTTTCTGGTCTCTCGCCATCAGGAGATCATTGAGCACCTGAACCAGTGCAGTCTCAGTGCTATGTCTCTTTCAAAAGCCTGATTGAAGAGGATCATAGATGTTATGGATGGATAAGTGGTTGTCTAACTGGGCTGCTACCACTTTCTTGATAACCTTCCCCACAAAGGGGAGGTTTGAGATGGGTCTGTAGTTGGCTAGGGAGTCTGGGTCCAAAGAAGCCTTTTTCAACACTGGTGTCACCACCGCTTCTTTTAGGGAGCGAAGATATTCACCAGAGTCTAAGGAGCACCAGACTATCCTAGCAAGAACTGGAACGATAACCTCGCCACAGCCCATAATCAGGCCAGTGGGACCCTGGTCTAAACTACAGCTTATGGTATGCATGCCCTGGACAATCCTCACAACATCATCGATATCCGGCCTTTCGAAGGGAATTCCAGGTAAATGGGGTACTTGTAGCCGTAGGCTGAACCACTGCAACTCCCATGGTGAGTGATGTGCGAGTCTCGGCTCTGATGTCAGCCACCTTATCTGCAAAGAATCAAGCAAGTTCCTCACATTGTATTTGTGAAAAGGCTTGACAAACCTGAAGACAGGTTGGGTTGCACAGCCTGTCCACGGTTCGAAAGAGCTGGGCTGGTCGATTCTGTGCAGCAGCAATTTCTCCGGACAGGAATACTGCCTTCTTATGAGAAATTGCTGACTGATAGAGTTTATAATGCTCTAAGAGTCTAAGATGGTCGGTATCTAAGCCAGATTTTCACCAGCACCTCTCCAACCTGTGTCCTAGTCGCTGCTTCTCCCTCAGATCCCGATCAAATCAAGGGGATCGAGGCCGAAGAGAGAGAGGGCGCACACAGGTGGGAGCAATTAAATCCAAAGCAGCAGTAACAGCCTTGTTATAGGCTAGTACCAATTCTTCAGGATTAGAGCTTGTCCCAGGAAATTCTGATAGGTCAAGAACCGCAGTTAGGCCTTTGGGAGTAACGTCCCGTAAAGGGCAGAACTTGACCATCTCCACAGGGGTAGGCCTACGCAGAGGGGTGCAAAAATTGAATCTCACGGTGTGATGGTCAGACCAACCAATAGGTTCCACCCCCACATCAGAGGCTTCCATCCCCAGCAGGAAGACCAGATTCAGCGAGTGGCCATGATTATGAGTGCCGGAGGTAACCACCTGTGTGAGGCCCAATGAACACATCAATTGGTGGAAGTGCTGACCAAATTGCAAGAGTTCATCATTGACCCAGGCATTAAAATCACCCAGCACCAGCCGGTCTGTCAGCGCAGTGGTTGGATTTCCACTTGTGACGCCAGCGACCCGGGTTCAGGAATGAGCTCGGGTAGCTGGAGGGCCAGCCTGAGGGGAGGCAGCTTGAGCGTCCCATGACTGCTCGCTGTCTCCAGGGAGGGAAGGGATCATGACCCAGTGCCAAAGCGACTACTGGTGGAGGCCAGTGGTAGTGCAGCACGTTAGGGCCTTTGGGGGTGGTGCGTGACAGACGTCGGCTCTTGCCTTGACATCCGGACGTCACGCACCTTAAGAAAGCCAGGAAAATAGCTCACTGGCCTTTGGATGATGGCTCTCTGCTCCTCAGGGGCCTCCAGTGCCTTCCCAGTGCCTCCTGTTCCCCAGCAGCATCCCTGGGCCCTAGAAAGTGTGTGTTGGGGCTATCCCCTCCCCTGGTGCCTCCCCTTCAGAGGAGAGGGACCCGCCGGGTAAAAAAGGATATACTGGGATATCCGAGGAGGGCCGAGAAAGGTCAGAAGGGATCAGAGGGAGCTTGACAGGGCCCGAAGGAGTGAAGGACCAGCGAGCACGGGGGCGGAAAAACAGATTACTCAAAAAAAAAAAATCACCCATTACCATTAATCTGGGCGATTCAAATACTAGGTCGACGATGAAGTCCGCCACTTCCTGAAGGAATAGCATCTCATCACCGGGTGGATGATAAATGAGTGCTATCCTATAGTCGCCACCAGCCACTACAACACATTCAAAGGATCCAATTCAGTCTTGAAACAGTCTGCAACCCCCCTGCCCCTGTAATCCAATCTTGGGCAGTGTATCACCGAATACCCAGCTGGTACTGGGCCTCCACTACTGGGCCGGCATTACTGTCCTGCCAGGTTTCGGTGATGCAAGTCAGGTCCGCAGTGCCCACCAAGTCTGCTAGAATGGTAGTCTTGTTCACGATGGACCTGGCTTTGCAAAGCACCGCCCGGGTTGTATAGGACTCCTGGGACGCCCCAACCACCTGCCCACCATTTGCTAAAGTGGTGGTGCCCTTGGGTATGTGTGTGTATATATATATATATATGTATATATACAGTATATATATATATATATATACAGTATATGTATTTTTTTTTTTGATGTGGGAGGCAGTTCAGGTAAACATCAGACAGTGAAGTTACTGCACCTGGTGGCAAAACTGAAAAGGCCCTCTACTGACGTGAGCCATCACTGACAGTGGCAATATCAAGAAGTCCTCAAGGAGTAGGAGACACCACTGTCTATTACAACATCCATACAGTCCCTCTGGAAAAAAGACTGCAGCTACAGGATGTAATGTGCAGTACTTGTTAGTAGTGTGTGTGTGTGTGGTTATGGTTGTACTATCATTCAGACCTTGGCACTGCCCAGTACCTTTACTGCACTTGTGTAATTGTGTAATTGCTGCACTACTGTCCAGGGATAAACTTTGGAAAACTGCCCACAAATCCCGAAAAGAGGAAGATTGGCACCTCTTTAGAACAGCCAGAAATCGCTGCACCAAACTGATTAGGGAAGCTAAAGCCTGCTATTTACCAAGCAGAACTAGATACTGCAGCCAATTGTCCCTCCAGATTCTGGGCCACAATCAAAGAACTGGCGGGAGCCACATCACAAAATATGCTCCCTACAAAAATTACCTCTGACAATACAGCAATCAATGACAAAAAAGAGATACTGCAGGCATTCAACACGCACTTCGCCACAGCAGGCTTAGCCTTTGATTACTCACCTGCATGTAGCCTGTGCACCCAACTTGGCATGACCCCACCAAATGTTAGCTCCGTTAGTCAACATTTCTCATTCTCACTGGTTTTCCTCAAGGAAGTGGAAGACTTGATTCTCCACTGGGATACTAAGAAAAGTGCTGGCACAGATATCATATGAACCGTACTTCCTAAAGATAGCATGCCACGTATTGGCAGTGCCTATTACTCATTTATTCAACCTGTCCCTAACACAAGGTACCTTCCCTCAAATATGGAAGATCACACACGCTATCCTGCTATTTAAATCTGGAGACCCTTGTGACCTTAATAACGATAGGCCAATTTCTCTTCTACCCACACTCTGGAAGCTACTGGGAAAAAATAGTAAATGGCCAACTAATATCCTTCATCGACAGAGAAAAATTACTAAACCCCCTTCAATCCAGATTCAGAGCCAACCACAGTACAGTCTCAGCATTAGCTAAAGTAACCAATGACTGGCAACTGGAGTTGGAGCATAAAAAGTCAGTATGTGCTGTGTTTCTTGACCTCAGCAAAGCATTTGACACAGTCGAGCATGACCTGCTCCTTGACTCATTAAAAACACTAGGATTGGATGCTACTTCTCTAAACTGGTTCTCTGAATATCTGACAGACAGAATCTTACAAAGAGATGTCCCTCAGGAATCCATATTAGGTCCCCTCTTCTTCGCAGTGTATATCAACAACATTGATGAGGGAATCAAGGATGCAAGTATTCACTTATTCACGGATGACACATTTCTGTACCCGAGTCATCCCACACCAAAAGAAGCTTGTACTGACCTTCAAAAAGATTTCAACCACAACTCCAACTAATCAATAAAAAACTGCTATTAAATGCTAAGAAAACTAAAGCCATGTTATTTTCCCCTGCAAACTACACAAGCGCTACTGACTCCCTCCCTCCGCCCAATAACCACGATGCTGGGAGAGTGCTTAGAGTACGTTCCGAAATTAAGATATCTTGGGGTCTGAATTGACTGTAAACTCTCCTTCTCTGACCACCTGGAAGACTTGCTGAAAAAATTAAGACAAAGACTTGGCCTTTTTTACAGGATAAGAAGACTTCTTACAGCAGACGCAAAGAAATGACTAGTCCAAGCCACGTTCCTGTCCTTCACTGACTACGCAGACTTCATATACAGTAGCTGTGCGACTTCCTATTTTGGAAAATTGGATAGACTCTACCACAGAGCTATACACTTCATCGCTGACCTCCCCTTCTCAACCCATCATTGCGCACTATATGCAGCCATGGGCTGGACCTCACTTCACTGTAGGCGCAACTTTAATGCAGCACTCTGGACACTTACAGCCCTCAATGGCAAACTCCCTCAATACATCGTCGACTGTCTGTCTCTGATTGTGTCCAGGAATTATTCCCTTAAAAGCTGTTCATAACTCCTGCTAAATATACCCAGGGCACTCACACAAGTCAGGAGAGTCACCTTTGGATTCACACTCCCATCAACATAGAATAAAACCCCAAAAATACTTAGGCTGAAAACCTCAGTCAGTACCCTTTTGTTCAAAAGACTTTACCATGATGGCATTATGGAATTTGCAACTGCTTTATTAGACACTAACTAACCTCCCTCCTTCAAACGGCGGCTCGCAAATGGCGGCCTCCCAGCTGAAATGTGCGCCTCTCCTCTAGCATGCCCCCCAGTAGACCCACAGGATTTATTATCGAACTCCCATATCTTATTCTTTGATGCTCTGAACAGCAGCAGCCTGATTCTAGCTCATGCTATCTCACTTAGGGATAATTATCATCTTTCGCCCCAAAAAATATTCGTTCCCTCGTCCATCCAACATCTCCCTCTGCCCCAACCTCCAGGACCCTCTCAGTTATTTTTCTGCTACTATATTCCTCCTCTTGCACTTAGTACAACTGCAGCTTTTCTCCTCCATATGTCACTGCGTTTTGGGGCAAAAATTGCTTCATCGCCTTTAGTACGGTCCTCCGCCCTCCTAATCCCTCACTCTGCTCTAATAATTGGGTCCTCTTCACTTGCTCCCCTATTCCCCACCTCTCCCTACATTATGCGCTTGATAGCTTCTATCTGGTATGTCTACCCTCTCCCTAACATTTCCCACTACAAAATGCACAGTTTTGGGGCTTGGGTCCAGCACAAGTTCGTTATCCACGACTCCTTGTAGTTCTATGTTTAATATATATTACCTGTAAATGTGCATTTTTACTATAATAGCAGCTATTTTTACTGTTTGTACTATTGTTGTTTGTCTTTCTGTATTATTACTGTGGGACTGCAGGTCCACCTTGTAAATGAGCTTGCTCAATGGTGCCCGCCTGGATAAATACAGATATTGATTGATTGATTGATTGATCTTTGGTACATCTATTAATTATATGTTCCCCAGAAATGTTATTGGCATGACATTCATGCTCTAATAATTAGTTCAATGTGCTTATGCAACTGAATGAGATGATATGAGATGATGCTTGTGTAATTAGAAGTGCTTTGCAGCTTTCTGCCCCTCTCTATCCTTGGAATATACCACCCTGTGGGGTACAACTCAAGGAATCTTAGAGGAGGGTTCCCCCCTACAGGTGCCGTGGAAATGAATGCGTTGGCTAAAGGCAGGTTAGGAAGAAGCCCATGGGTAAGAGAGATGAGCCGCTGGAGGAGGAGGAGGCAAGGATAGTGGGCAATGAAAAATTAATTCTGGCAAGGCCCAAGATGTGTGACCTTTTAAGCCCGATGGGGAGTGACGTTGTTCCGCCCATCGAACCGCGGGCTTAAAGCTCTCCCATTCGATGTGCTTACGCAACTGGATGAGATGATATGAGATGATGCTTGTGTAATTTGATTTGCTTTGTAGCTTTCCGCCTCTCTATCCATGGGATATACCACCCTGTAGGGGTACGACACAAGGAACCCTAGAGAAGGGTTCCCCCCTTACAGGTGCTGTGGGAATGAATGCATTGGCTAAATGTAGGTTATGAAGAAGCATAAAAGGAATACCCAAAGATGTTGAAGTTTGAAAAGATGAGGATGATGAATTAATTCAAAGAAGATAAGGGCTGACTTCCTAAGGAGAGAGGGAAAAGCTGGGGCCACCATCCACCTCCATCCAACAGCGAAACCTAACTAACTACCTGAAGAAAGCACTAACTCTAACTAATATTATGACCACAGCGGAGAGGAAAAACCTCCTTTGAGGAGGAAACCTCTGGGGATCCAAGGCCTAGGTTGCCGTCCCTCCAGGCTGATGACGTTTGATTTGAGGACACATGTTGGTAAAGAGAATGGTTCATTAATGAGGGATATAAGTAGGGAGGATGATAACGGGATAGAGAAAAACTCCACAGAAGCACAGATTAAAGAAGGACCCGAGAAGGGTATGCTCGAGTAGTCGATGGGAATAGATCCATGTAGAAGTCAGAGGAGCAAGGGGTAAACAGATGTGCTCATGAGGAGATTCCAGATGTGCTCACGAGGAGAACGAGGATAATACAGACTAGTTGGATTGAGCAATGCGAGTGAAATAGGCGATGGGTATGATTAGACCCTGAGGTTGGAGTCGATGAGGTAGCATAGGAGTCAGTGATAGGAATGCTCGAGTAAGCGATGTAAATATAGAAACGTTAAGGTGAGGATGAGTGAATGAAGATGGGAGTGATGAACTTGATACATGAGGCAGGATGGCCGCAGGTCATTGATTTAGGATGGTTATGCCCAAAACAAATATTGATTGCAGGCCTCGATTGGAGGTAATCCTTAATGGCCGATACGGAACGTGAATAAGAGGAGATGGTAATGAACTTGAAAATGAACGTGAATGAAGGTATCATGCTCCATAGAGCAATGCAAGCAATGAGGCTCCCGAAAGGAGGCAGACTCTGAGGCCAAGAAGGCATGTCAGAAACCAGAGGGTATGTGAACCAGAGGGTATGCTCAGGATGGGTGATCAAGAGGCGCCAGATCAGAAGATATACGATGAGGAGGAAAGCCATGAGTGGAAAGAATCAATAATGGCTAGGATGAGAATAGGCGCTCAGGTGAGGAAGGGAACATAGGAACAGATGAGGTACAATGATGGATTGACGCCATGAAGGCAGGTACTGGAAAGTGAGGTATGAAAGGATGAAGGACTGTAGGGAGGACAATAGGGTAGCATAGTACCCAGCCAGTATGGGATGAGAAGTGCAGTATGGCGAGTCAGATTAGGTGGCATATGATCCATGATAGGTATGATGACAGAGTGAAGCCATGATTGGAGTGAATCCTTGATGGCTTGTACGAGATAATAAGTGATGAATGATGACCGGAGTCATGAACCTGATACATGCAGCAGGAGGGCTGCAGGTCAATGAGGTGGCATATGATTAATGATAGGTATGCCCAAAAGAAACAATAACTGAAGGCCAGATGGAGTAAGCTGAGGCATACTGATTGAGCGATTGAATTAGATGAGCAGGTCGAAGCGAGGTATCATGGATCTGAGAGGGCTACGGAGTAGTCAAATGATCTCTGATGGAGGGATCGATGACGGATGACATGAAGTAAGTAGGCTCCTCAAAAGGAGGTAGACTCCGAAGGGGGAGGAGAATACAAATAGGAAGGTAATGGTAGGATAGCACCAGATACAGGATAGGTGAAACCCCAAAAGAAAGTACTGGACAAGGAAGAAGGGAGAGCACCCACAAGAGGGAGGAATGAATGAAGGGATTTGGAGTGGCAGACTGAACAAGCAAAGAGTCCGCAATTCAGCAAAATGGCTATGAGGGAGGGAAGCCCTGAAGGCTGAGTCAGCTGAGTCAGACCGATAGGCCTAGATGGGAAGGAAGCCATGGTGGCCAGTAAGGTCTGATTGGGTTGTGTGAGAGGGAGACCAAAATACAAAGAGGAAGCAAGTGGAGCGATATGAAGGCTGTGAATAAATGCAGAGAGCCTCCCTAGGGAATGTAAAAGCAATGGCAAAGATACAGATGCAGTCTGAGTGACAGAAGGTCCAAGCCATGAAAGACAATGCTGCTCCATAACATGGTGAAATCAGGCAAAGGAAAGAGGTGGTCCTCAAGGAGCGCCGGTACACACTGGCTCAAGAACGGCAGGTGCAGCGGCAGACCATCACACACAGAAACCCCCCCCCCCAACTGCCAGAAAGTATGCAGAGCACTACGAGTTGCACACCCAGAGGTACCCTTGCACCACAGATGTTTACTGATGGCAGAGCCTGTTCTGGACATACAAACCATTACATCATGTAACGAAGTAGATAGAAACAGCCCAAAACATGAACAATAAGGGGCCCACTAGTCCTACACAATGTATTCTGTAAACTAATAATGCTGATAGGTTGAGAGGTATGCATAGAAGGAGGAGCATCACCAATTCCTTCCAGTTTCAAAACTTGTAGTGCAATATCTCAAGACAGTACCCAGAAGAAAAGAAATATAGCCAAGGCATATATTTTGGAACCCAACTCCAGATTGTGTCATATAGATGTACATCTCTTGGTCCTACATAGGAGTGATGTAAAGGCAACAGCAATGACAGATTCCCGGAAACAAAGCAGCCGAGAAAGCAATCTAGAATGTGAGTGGTGGCAGGCACAATCCCTGACAGGAGCACAAAAAGGTTCTGTTACTGTGGTGAGGTGTATAAAGGTAATGAGCAGAGTCGGTGGCCTGGGTAGGCAGCGGTATGACTGGGAGGAGCAGGAGCGAAAATGATGAGCTAATAGTGGGGGATAGTGACAAAGGACATGGAGGGGTGAGTGCAAGCCACACAGCTGCAGACAGCCTCAGCTCCCCTTCTCCCCCATAGGTCAGCATGGTGCCGGGCGGGGATGGCAAACCCAGAAGTGCACCGGAGAAGAAAGCAGCAGGTGAGAGGGAAGCAACTCAGGTGCTGCATGATAACCAGAGGGAGCAGCACCAGCTGACACTAAGAAGCAGGGCTAGGGAAGCAAAAAGAACAGCAGCAGGGAAACCCAGTGGCGAACAAGGGTGGCAGTCCTTGGAGTCATCAGTAGCGGAGAACTGCAGTGGGCAGCAGACTTCTGCCGAGCACGCCAACTGGTGGGACAGGAGGAGACACAGAAAGGCACAGCAAGTGAAGGGGATGGGCAGCCCTGAGGAGGAAGAATAGGCAGAACAGAAGGCAGAAGAGTGGAAAGTAAGGCAATGAAGTGAGTGGGGAAACACAGAGCTCCGGAGGAGTGGAGGAAAGAGCAGGGGAGGCAGGAGGGATAGGGAGGGAGAGGGACAGAACAGAGAGAAGAAACAGCATGAAGCAGAAGAGTGGGGCAACACTGCATGAACCCAGCATGGGCAGTCAAAGAAGGGGGAGGCAAACTGTGTCAGAAGGTGAGGCAGCAGGTGGGGAGGACGAGCAGTGGAAAAAGCTGACAAACCCGAAAAGCACGGACCACTGAACTAGCAAGGGAGGCACAGAGAAGGTAACGTGCCCCCGAAGGCAGCTGCTGAAACAAGGGGAAAAAACAATCCCACACAGAGCACCAGAGATGGATGGAAGAGCAGCACCTCTGGCTACAATGAAAAATGAATCCTGGCAAGGCCCAGGATGTGTGACCTTTTAAGCATGATGGGGGAGTGATGTTGTTGCTCTGCCCATCGAACCTCGGTCTTAAAGCCCTCCCATAATCTACTCCCACAAATGCCAGATGCTTGAATAGTTGGTTCCTTTTAATAGTTCATATAAATAAAAAAGTTACACCAAACCTCTGGGCAGAGTTTTTAAACCCAATACCAGTACATTAGCTCTTCATGTTCTGATAACTAATTCAAGATTATTCAGTACAGCATTTTGCACTGCTAGCTTTAATATGAATTGAACTTTCATAATCTCTAAGGAACTTAGCAAACTTGCTGGCCTTTCAAACAGTTAAGGGATTTTATTACTGTTGAGTATGTTTGTACTTGTTATAATTAGTAAGCTGATATCACAATTTGTATGTACCACATGCTGCCTGTCATTTCATGTCATGGGACATGGACAAAAATGAAACAGTTTGCTAGTCTCATTTTATTTTTCCAAGTTAAGTATAAAATAACATTTTCCTTTCTTTAGGAAGCAGATATTCCTACACAAGTACTGTCTTTGGGAGGCAGATCTTCCTCCATTCCACTGCCTTTTGGGTTACTAGATACTCCCCTTACTGCTGACTGTCTGGGAAGCAGCTGCTCTTGGTTGGATCTAATGTTATTTTCTTGGTCTGCCACTTGGTGTGAACTTTCAGAAATGATACACTTCACTTGTCTAAAACCTGCATGTGGGGGTGTGGCTGGGGGGGGGGGCAGGAAACTTGCAATTACCTCATTAGTCTGCCCAGAAAACAGCCCTGCCTGCAGGGGCCTTCCAACAGTACAAATTAGGTCTTGTGGACAGCTCTTGCAGCTGCACTCCTTGTTACTGGAGTGGTGTTGCAGATCCACCATTAGGTACTATAGATCCAAGGGGTTTGGAAACACAGGGAGCAGTAATGACGAAAGAAAGGAACTGGTGTAGATGGGCATGTATGTTTGCTGTTTTGGTTGCCATTTTTCTAATGGGATTCATCATAGGTAAGTACCAAGCATGCCACATCTTCTGTTTGCTCTCTCCATTCTGTTTGCTGGTATTTTTAATTTCCTTTTTCTGAAATATTTATTCTCCATTTTTACACTGTTTCCTTCCTTTAGAGGCGTGTTGCATGTACCTTGACAAGTACATTGTGCACTACATCCATTCATGGAAAGTCTTTTGCTGATGCTCACCAAAATAATGTACTACATTTTCATGTTTCTCCTGCTTCTGAACACTGAATGAGCACATGATGAAAGAACAATGTTTTACAACCAAACTACTCTGCTTTAATACCAAACTGAAGCCTGAAGAGCTTCTTAATATTCTTACTAAAGGGAAAATAACTGAAAAGCACAGTGATTGCACTTTTTTTAAATACTGTACAAGACTGTGTGATTCTCCAAATGTTTTAAATTGAAGCTTCAGGTTATTTCATGAATGATGTACAAACCCAGATTTATTTATATTCACATCAGAATTACAACACTTTGAGTCAAGGACTCATTTCCAAAGGCTCCACATTGTTGAACAAAATATCCAATGGATATACAGGATATAACAATAACAGACATTACATGACAGATCATAAGGGAATGAAAATAGAGACTGCTGGGAGTACAGCAGGGTGACACCTAATTCCAGTTTCCAAACATGCAACTTTTGTAAATTGTAGCAACTCAAACCACAATTCTTGTGGAGTATTACACTAAGTAAGGGTCAAAAAAGGGTGCCATGATTCTACCTGATGGTCCAATTGCACTGCCATGCTGGTGACCATGGTTCAAGAACATTCTTGGAAGCCGACCTGTCAGCACCGGGGAAGCACTACTGCATAGCAGTGCTACCAGCAGGAGAGAGAAAGCACTGGTTTTTGGCACCACAGTGTTGTCTGTGGAGGTCCAGGGAGCATGCTTTGTCACAGTAGAGGAAGGGACAAAATAAATGGGGTAGTAACCATGGTGCTGTTGGGATGATGGCCAGTGGAGCTCTTGTGCCTTGTACTATGGATTCCCACTGATGTGAGTAGTGGGGCAAATGGAGGGTGGGTCTAGCAGTTCCACCCTGTGGTGGAGCCCAAGGACTGAGTGGACAACACCAGAAAAGAAAAATATATACTGTATGAAAAAAAGGCACTGTGCTAATTCATCTACCAGTGATACCTAATATGGTATCTCAATCTATAGGTGTGTCTGGGGACGTATATGCTTCTTCCTTTAACGCTGTTTTATTGGTTTAGTTTTTATTTACCAGGTAGGTGCACTAGACAGTCATTTGCCTATTTTGGGGAATGAATTGGGAGATTACAACAGAGGAGAATGGTGCAGCAAAAGATAATGGCAAGTACATACATTACAGAGCCCAAGATACAAAATATAGCACAAAATGAAAAATTACGATGGATGAGAATTACAAAATAAACATACAGCATAACAGGTATATACAGTGATAAGTGTAGAAAGACATTTGATGAAATAGAAACCTAAATGTTCATCAGAAAATCGGAGGGGTCCATATTAATAATTGCCAACTAGAAAAAGGAACACAAAGCCGACTTGTGTAGGTAGGAACAGTAGGAATTACAAAAAGCCTGGATTGAAAGGCATTGTCTGATCTTGGGCAGAATGGAATTCCATAGTTTGGGAGAAGTCAAAATGAAGGCAATCTTGCCTAATTTAGTTTTAGTCATAGGTATAGACAAAAGGTCAAGTTCTGATGATCTTGGGGCATATGGGTTTCTACAGGGCATGAGAAGCAAAGCAAGGGTCAAGAGTGATTTTCAATGTTAGAGTTCTACCTGTTGTCTAATGTTTTAAACCCTAGCAACACCACACTAGAGTATCACCACAGTTCTGGTGTATTTGTACAGTACTACATAGAACATAGAAACATAGATTTTATTGCCAGAAAAGGACCTTTAGGCCCATCCAGTCTGCTCCTTTTTATTTATTGATGTATTTATTCATTGTCTTGGATAACAACATTTAAGCAAGAAGCTCTTTTACAAAGGTTCCACATCAGTGAGAGAAAGATTAAAAAAAAAAAAAATTACAGGCCGGTCTGGTGGCACTGAAGGTTGAGGCACTGGGTGCCACACTTCACGCTACACCGGTGACCCGGGTTCAGGAACGAGCCTGGGCCGCTGGGGATTGGCAGGGCAAGAGAGGACTGAGAATCTGGAGGACTGCTCTCCTCTATCAGGGAAGGGAGGTTTGCCATCTCCCTCACTGACTGCCCTCTGGTGACAGCCAGAGGGCAGTACAGGTTGGAAGGACATGCACCATTGTCCTTACGTCAGTGGGGAGGGGGGAAGGGAGGAAACAGAAAAAGAAGTCAGCAGGCTCAATGATGGCAACACCAGCACCGTGGCTGCCCCCCCAAGTCTGGATTTTGCTCTGAGGGTGGGGGTAAAGGCTGGTGCTCCTTCACCCCAGCCCTGCCAAGGGGGGGGGAACCTGTGGGGGGATTAGGGGGGTGTCGAGTTGGGGAACGGTGTGGCCAAGACCAAGACCCTCTGAGGGAGGGACTGAAGCCGCCTGCTGGGGGTAGAAACACCTATACAACCCCCCCAAAAAAAAAATGAAGTACAACAATGAGAACAAGTGCAAAATACTTCAAATAGCTGGTAACTTATATGCATGAATTATAATGGGTTTATGTGATAACGGCGACTACTAATTGGTGCCAACTACAAAGACCAACACAAAAACCACCTGACCTCAAAAGGGCAGTGAACATTATAACGATGGTTGCAAATAGTGATGGTCGCTTACTCCATCACTGTAAACAATCACCATTTGTATTTTTATGTGGGATGCCTCCACCTCCCCTCTGTGGGAGGCAAGCCTCCATGCCCCAAAATAAATATAATCAACTCCAGGGGGGCACGGACTTGGGGAGACAAAAAAAATGTTCAGTGCTGGACCTGAACCCGGGTCCAGGTCTGGGCTTCAGGGCAGTAGCGATACCACTATGCTAAATGGCCAGCTCAGCAGGGCAAGGCCAGACATCCTCCTATCCTGCTATAGTGAGTGTAGCTCCCTGTTACACTCGCTGTACGTGGGATATAAAATATTTTCACCAGTTGTTTACATATGCTGCTATTATTGAGTCTCATATTGATCTGCTCAATAATATGCACTCATATAGGGAGCAACCATTATAACACAGCAAATTACAGAAGGCCGAAGTAGACACTCTGGAGAGAGGAGAAAGGACAGGTAGCAGGAGGGGAAGTGTGGAGGGTGGTATGCAGCCAGAAAATGGCTTTATTAGAGTGAAGAGGTGAGTGTAGGGAGAACTGGGGGGGAGCAGCAGAGCAGTTGGGAGTTGTAGGATGCAGCCAAGATGAGGCTTTGTTAAAGGGAATTGGTGATGGGCAGGGTATCCTGAGAGAGGAAGAGAACATAGAAGGGGGAGGGGGAGAGGAGGAGGTGGAATGTTAAAGTGCATAAGGTGGAGATGACGAGGAGGGAGTTAGTCTGAGCATTCGCTTCCCCCTTGGGCATATAGTTGTTGTTTAAGTTCTTTTTTAAAAGACACAAGTTTTGTATTATCTATAATGTTGGCCAGGAGCTCATTGACCCATATCAGGCCTTATAGGAGAATGATCTTTGGGCAAGCACTTTGTGGTGAAAAGGGATGTGTAAGGCATTCCTTGCCTTTCCTCTGGTCAGATGAGAATTTAGTATTGATTTGAGAAGCCTCTGGATGGATTTCGGAGTTAGGCCTAGGATTTTTTTTTTTTTAACCTAGGAGGCAGACTTGATACTTGATTCTCCCATGCAGGTTTAGCCACTTTGTTTGGGCATCAGACTACAGGCCTTGTTCAGGGCTGTTTTAACTCTGCTCAGGGCAGTATTTGTGGGTGTGCTGTACACAAGGCCATAGTCAATAATGGAGAGAACTGAGCTGTTAACTGCTCGTGTGAGGGCTTCCTCTGTCATCTAGGAACAGTGTCTAAAGAGTAAGCCAATTCTAGTATTGACTGCGTCTACAACATGATCGATATGATGTATAGAAAAGGGAGCAATCAAAGGTTATACCAAGGTATTTCAAGGCTCTTACTTGTTCAAGTGTTTGAAGCCTGCTGTTAAGGATCTTTCGATTGTTGGATTTATTTTTTTCTGAAGGTTGGAGAACAGCATCTTTTTTTTTTTTTTTTTTTTTTGTATAAATTTGAAGGAGTTTGTTATGGTTGAACCACTCCTCAACAATAGTGAAACTCTCTTGTAGATTATTAGTTAGCTGATTTAGATGTAGGGTGTTTGCAAAGATGACCACATCATCTTTTCACTGCCTATTCTATCACTACTGACCCTAGCTGGCCATAGGTGCTACTCCCATTCATGCTTGAAGCTCCGCACAGTTTTTGCCCCAACTACATCCTCTGGCAGGGTGTTCACCCTTTCAATGAAAAAGTATTTCCCGGCATCTCAAACTCCTCCCCCCTTAGCTTCTTGAATGCCCCTTGTTCTAGTGCCTTCCTTTCTCTGAAATAGACCTGCCACTTGCACCTTGTTCATTCCTGTATGGTACCTGCAGGATTCAATCATGTTCCCTCTCATTCTCCTCTCTTCGAGGAAGTACATTACATGTCGAGTTCCTGCAGCATTTCCTCACATGGCTTCTTGTGCAACCCCCTCTCCATTCTGGCTGCCCTCCTCTATACAGCCTCCACATCTTTCAAGATCTTTGTAGAGCTGTGGCCTCCAGAACTGGACACAGTACTTCAGGTGGGGCCTCAATAGTGTGCAATATAATGGCAGTACCACCTGCCTCCTCCTGCTAGAAGTCCCTCTCCCAGTGCACCCCAGCATCCTGCTAGCCTTTCCAACCCATTCCAAGCTAGCCAAGTGCACTGAGCTACAAATCTGGAGACCTGGGTTTGAATCTCACAGCCCCCACTTGCATACTGTGTGACCCTGAGCAAGTCACTTAACTTCCTTGTGTTGCCAGGTTGCACCTGGAAACAGGCTCCAGTGTAGTGTGCCTTTCCTGCTTAAACAATTTCCTTTTTCCCCAATGCCTTGTCATATTGGCCAGCTACCTTGAGGTCAACAGATATGATGATCCCTAGGTCTTTTTCTTTCTTGGTTACTGTTGGCTCCACCCCCCCCCACCAACTTATACACAGCCCTAAGTGTATAACATTGCAATTTTTGATATTGAAACCCAGCTGCCATCAGTTAGACCATTCCTCTGGTTTCTTCAGATCCTTTTGCAATCTCCTGCTTTTGGGATATTTTGCAACAACCATAATTCTCTTTTTGCAGGGGTGTGTGTGTGTGTGTGTGTGTGTGCATAATAGTGTACTCTTACGTATGTTGGGCACTCCCTACTAGCTCTAATTAGTCTTTGTTTTTCATTGCTCATACACAAAAACAATTTTTGAGCTTAACCAATTGGCTTTTTCAGTAGACTTCCTGTGAACTCCCACATGGGAATGGCATTCCTAGGATTCAGCATTAACCTGGGTCATTGGCATGGCACACCTTGCTACTGCACCATCGAACTGGTCCTATAGGACAGCATTTTGAAGGCATTAATATATCTTAGGAAAGGCCCCGATAAACCCTCATTGTCTTAAAACAAAACCAATGTTAAGTAGTTTGGCTTCCAAAATAACTGAGCATGGGATACGTACAAAATGTAAAATATTAACTCTGAATGCTGAACTCTAAGCTCTACTCCATAGGTCTGAAAATGATTTCTCAGCATTCTTTGATTGGTGATCCATTTCTACATCCTTGAATGTAATGAATTCCCCAACTAGAAACTAGAATAGCACCCAACCCCCACAACGACTGAGAAGTACTACAATGACATGTTGCAAACCTGAAACAAAACTCGATTATAAACCATTTGTGGCCATCTGATGGTCTAACAAAGGTCACTGAAGCCAGGGACTCTCCGATCGCCAATTTTCATCTGCGGATAGTGTGAACCAAAGAGGTGCTAACCCTCCTACAATCCTTAAAACCCAGCGGATCACCAGGACCTGACGGACTAGATCCTAGGCTGCTAAGGGCTGCTGCCCCAGCCATCGCACTGCCTATAATGCAGTTAATAAACAGATCCCTGCAGGAATGTACTGTCCCACTAACATGGAAGCGGGTTCATGTAGTCCCAACCCACAAGGGAGGAGCAAGGGAACCTATAGGCAACTACAGGCCCGTCTCCATCCTATGTCATTTGGTTAAGATCCAGGAGCGGCTAGTTTACAGCCAACTTAGAGACTACTTGGAAGCCAACAGGCTACTGGCCCCCACACAACATGGCTTTAGACCAAAGCATGAGACTGATACTGCCCTCCTCAAATTCACCTCTGATGTCCTGACAGCGTGGGACAAGGGTACCCCCACTGGGGCTGTGTTCATGGACCTCTCAAAGGCCTTTGACCTGGTGGATCACTCACTCTTACTAACCAAGCTTAGCCAACTGGGGCTGGATCAGCACTCCCTCAACTGGTTCTGCAATTACCTCACTGACTACACTCAACAGGTCTAGTGGAAAGGGGCCACCTCCCAACCCCTACCGTTAACTGAAGGGGTACCACGGGGCTCAATCTTGGGCCCGCTTATAGGTCTCATAGGTAAATCAGAGCCAAAAAGACCATGGTCCATATTGCTCACCAGTTTTATTTTTTTAATTGTAACCCTTTATTAATTTAGTACTCAAAAAGGTGTCTAATAGATTTTTAAATAAGTACATATTTTCACTGGCCACCACTGAAAGTCGTAGGCCATTCCATATTCTAGATACTCTGACTGAGAACCATGAAATTCTCTGTTTTGTTCTACAACGTTCTACCATTAATTGTAACGGGTGAGCCCTGGTTTCATAAACCACATCTCTGAAAACTAATCCCAAGGTTTCCCACAAACTAATATCATGTAATGCACGACATACCAAACATAAGTCTCCCCTTAATCTATGATATTCCAGACTGTAGAGTCCAAGTTTAGTGAGTCTGTCATCATATTCTAAACCCTGTTTATGTTCTCCCTATTCATAAATGATCTTTATGGACATTGTGGGGGCAGCTCCTTAGTACGGTATGCAGACGATGCAGTCTTGTACAGAATGGGGGATCACCCATCCGATTGGACACTGGCTCCAAAACGACTTCACCAAGGCTGAGACATGGCTAGTCGAGAACCACCTGGTCCTTAACCCCACCAAGACTAAGGCTATACTGTTCGGGCCAAAATCACTGGGCCTCTCCAGGGATCATCTTTTACCACTCTCTACCTTGTCTGGCTCCAAAATAGAGGTGGTACAATCAGTCAAATACCTTGGCCTCACACTAGATCAGGGGCTCACCCTAAAACCCCATGTGGACACCGTAATGAAAAACATCTACCAAAAACTGGGCCTTCTCTATCGCCTAAGCCACAACATGATACCAGAGACTAGACTGGCCATCTCACAAAGTATCCTTCTCCCATCCTTAACCTATGCCGCCCCCATCATGCTCGGCATCGATAAAACAGACTACAGTAGACTTACGACCCTATACCATAAAATAGCCTGCTTTGCCTCTAATTCTTATCCTAGGACCCACCATTGTGAAGCCCTCACAGCACCCAACTGGCCATCCCTGTACAATAGGGTCCAGTACCCCCTACTAAGCTGGACCTATAAGCTCCTAGATGCCCATCCTCCGGCACGCCTAAACAGACTACTTACCCCAAAGCCCCAGAGACAACCACTCCGCTCCTTGAACAAAAAACTCCTGGAAATTCCCCGGACCTGTATGGTAGCAGGGAGTAAATCCTTTACTCACCTAGCTCCAGACTCATGGAACAATCTCCCCAGCCATCTCCAGGAGGCACCGTCAATAGCCCTCTTTCAAAGGGGGCTGCGTGTCCACCTTATCAAAATAAGCCCATGCTACTGCTCAAATAGCTAAGATTGTTGCACCTCATGTCAATTCGAACTGACTTGATACTGCTCCTCTACAACGGTAATGACCAATGACTGCACAAGCGGACACCTCATGCCGTAGGCATTCAAAGCGCTTGTCACCCTCACTCCCATCTGTCGTCACTGCTGTACTCTAGGCTGAAATGTATTTGCTGCCCTCTTCTGTAGAATAAGTAAGCTGAACACATAACCCCATATTATCTGTACCACTCTGCCATACTGTACTCATCTGTGTAACATTCCTCCGGCATAACATGTACTGTTCAGTATTGCTGTATGAGATATACTACTGTATCAGATGCACTGCGCTGTACTAATACTGCACCATCTAATATCACATACCTCCTGCTCTCTTGCACAAAAACTGGAAAATTGTATACTGTCCTAATAACCCTGCACTATATGTCTGACACTGTGAAATCTGTCTGTATGTTCAAACCATATGTAACAAACCCCGGGTCGCCCCTGAAAAAGGGACCTTCGGGACCCAGTGGGCTCACCCGGTTAACAAAATTTAATAAATAAATAAACAGTAAGCAAAGCACCCCAGCAGCTGTTGTAGTGTCACTAGCTCAGGACGTAGCATGCTTGCCTCTGGGGCCACAAGATTGCAAGTTTGTGGGTTCCAATCCCACACCAGGAACATAGATGAGAACCCAATACTGAGACTGCAGTGTAGCACTAGGGTGGTGCTGCACTGTTTTAAGTACCATCCTTCAGCTCAGACTTTACACAGAGCCCATCTTTTGAAGATCTCTGGTGGCTGTCCAGAAATATCTGCCAGCTGAGCTGTCCCTGATTTTTTTTTTTTTTTTTTTTTTTAAGGATGTCTCAGAGTTTGCTTCACAAATATCCTCAGTCCCTTCAAAATGTAGCATTTCCATCGCTGAAGAGCAGGGTATTAAAGCATGTTGAAAAATGATGCCAGGCATTAGGAGCTGGAATCTAAGATGGCTGTAATAACCCAAGGACTAAGTCCCTGTGTGCAACACATGAGTGCAGGGAGACAGTCCTGCATCAGTAAAAATTCCGCAGTATTTTCCTCATTTTCTGCACATAATCTGCATGGATGGCAGCATTCTTCTGTGTTTGTGCAGATGCTATGCCTGGTTATACCAAACAGGAATCCCATAGCTATGATTGAGGGCACACCAGCAAATGCTACAATGTGAGCTCAAAACACAAAAAACTGGCAAGAAAGAAATGGCACCCAATGCTAAAAGCAGACATCAACGATGCTGGATATCATTTATGTTTCAGCAATTTATACAAATATGGAGTACCAAAAAAGTGCAACTGTGCATATAGCACACAACTTAAGTCCTCCTGTGCATATCATGGAGTCAACAGTTGGTAGACAGTGCTGCGTCATCACGCCTGACATCTCAACCAGCTGCTGTTGTGCTTCATCACAGAGGTGTGAACCTTAGTGCCATACATACTGTATAATGTGTAAACGTAGTGCAATAAATATGTAGCCTCCCCCTCCCCACTGTCTAGGAGCCTGGTGGAAATTGGGGAGATGGCACCACTTAGCAGCAGAACTACATCAAGAAGAAAGATGCCACACACCTGGGCACAGAGCATGGGTCCAACAGGCAGTTGCAGAGCATGGCCAGGAAATGGGATGCAGGCAGCAGAAGGGGCAAGATGGTTATGGCTAGCAGAGTACAGTCCATTAAAAAAAAACAGCAGGAGGCCACACTGAAGTAAAATTTAACAATAACTAATTAATATATTGCAAGCCACAGAATCGCACTGCTCCCGGGAGCTGAAGGCATGGCATGGGGAGGCTACATATTTTTTGCACTATGTTTACACATTATACAGTATGTATGGCACTAAGATTCACACCTCTGTGATGAAGCACAACAGCAGCTGGGCGAGATGTCAGGCATGATGACGCAGCACTGTCTACCAACTTTTGACTCCATGATATGAGCAGGGAGAAACACTAACTTCTGTGGCATAGAGCCATGACACAAATCTTGTGGCTGAGAAAGCCGTGATGCAGGATCCTTGCAGAGCCAAAGGGCTCAGACTGTTATTTTGGTTAGTAGCACTCACAGGCTGGTCTCTTCTCATCTCTCGGCCTCACCAAGCAAAAACTCGACATAAGGCCTACCACTCTTCACCTTGCACATTCGCAGTGGCACCAACACAGACTGCAACACTTTCACTCCCTTCACCATCCATCCTGCAACTTAGGGCCTAAGGCTCCTGGGTCCCAGCATCCACAAACACAGGCAATACAAGAGATGCACCAAGCACCACCAATCGCTCCCCGCAGGCTGTTTTCACTGGTGCAGAGTGCAACATGGGTACAGGGAGGCAGGCTGCCACCACTGTCATCCCCGCAGCACAGGCTGCCACCACTGTGCTGCCCCTCTGCATCAGACTCCCAACTAGGCCAGATCTACTGAAACTGGGCCTGAGACTCCCATCCTGGTGTCACAGTGCACATAGGTGGGGTCCCTTTACATCCCAGACCATGGCTCCCACTGGCAGGCTTGGTCTCAGATGCGCCACAGATCACTGGACCACCCTCACACCCCTCTGAGTGGACTCGCATATGCCGAGCTGCAGAGACCAAAGGGGCTGGGACTCATGCCCCAGCCCATACTGTATGTTCTAATCACTCCCTCTACTTTCGGTCTCCTCCTTGATGGGCAAAACCACCCATTCAGATCGCCAAGGGAGGACTGGCTCCACCCGACCAGCAGGCAGGCCAGCCCTACTACCAAAAATCAGAAACTGGGAGGAGAGGCTATTATAAAAAGCATCCTCAAAACGGAGGGCTTACAAATACCAAACTGGAAAAATTATATGTAGATATAAAAATATCATGGTATAAAACCAGACGCATACTTAAATTTTTTTATTTTGGAGGACCTGGGTTAGTTTAAGCCAGAAGTCATAAAAATTGAGGCATATTCAAAAAGAAAACCAGACAACAACTCTCTGTATTATCAGCTTGAATCTGTGCTGTCACATTTACATGGAGATGTGGAAGAACATGAACAAAGCATCAGACTGCAAAGGATGCACTAGAGAGAGAAGAGAAAAGATAATTATTATCTAACATATATTTGTCTCTTCCACACTTTGTACATAGAATATGTAACCCCCCTACAAATGGGGGCTCCCGAAAAGTCTTCCTCGAGCTTGCCTAAATGCTCACTGCCTGGCTGGTGTCCTGTATTTTAGCAGTTTAAATGTGATTGCCAGAAAGTGCCTGTATAGCCTCTGTGTACTGTCTCTTTAAGAACTGCCTGGATTGCAGTCATAAGTAATCTGAGAGGGAGCTCTGTTGAAAGATGAAGGGGGAGCCTTTGTTGTGACTAACAGACAGATCAGCCAACCAAACCTTTTGGATTCTGGGGAAAGTCCCAGGCTTGCTGGCAGTTGAATCAGATCTAAGTTGGGAGTTGAAGAAGTAACAGCTTGAGACAGTCAAGCAGCCGTCTGAGTAGTTTCGCATGGGAGAACTGTGGAAAAGCCTGAGTTGTGGCCTGCATGTCTGCCTGCTGCCCTGGAGAGGGAGAGAAGAGAATTATTTCAGACAAAATCCATGTTTGTGAGAATGAAGTAAACCACAGATTTTTTTTATCAGGCTCATACCTGAAGAAGACTGAAGATTTTGCTGAATGTGATTAGCCTGTCAGGATTTCCAACTGCTTTTGAATCCCTGGTTTGTGCATAAACTTTGCGATCATGACCGGAGAGTGGTTTGCCTGATACAGTAGAATTTTCTTACATGTAAATGTGCTGTGTATTGAAAGTGGGTCGTGATTTGGTTCCCCACTGTGTGAACTGTGTTTTGCTTGCTGGTACCATAGAATCCTTTACATGCCCCAGAAGGGGTACCAGCTGCCTGGAGAGTGATAACAAAAGACAGTAAAGAGCCCAGGGAGGATGAGCTCCCACCATTATCTGAGACTTTTGAGGAGAAATTTGCTAAGTTGTTGATGGAGGAAGGGAAAACCTTAGAGGACTTTAAAGAAACTATTACTGCCAACTGGGGGTGTTCCTTCCCCAACACCTCCTCCCACTCCAGCACCTGTTACTGCCCCGCCTTCTGTGTCCATGCCAATGCTGGCCCTTATATCTGTACCTGCCATTAGTCATGACTCCTACCGAAGGCTGACAATCTTCTCAGGCACCCTCCCCACCCCCAAAGGGAGGATGACTGGGAGACCTGGATAGACTATGTTGCCCCCTCTAGTACTTGAATGGCAATGCTCAGAAGCAGAGAAACAAAAGAGGTTGAGTGAGAGCCTCTGAGGTCCTGCTCTGGCTACCATCTGAGCCAAGCAGGCCAATAACCCTGGAGCAACTGCACAGGACTATCTTGATGGATTGGAGAATGTGTATGGGAGCCCGGATTCAGATGAGGATCTGTGGTGGAGAGTAAGAAACGCTCAGCAGTACCTAGGGGAGCCATTTTCTGTGTGTGTACCTTGGCTTGAAAAGCTGCTACAAGAGTGCCTCAGAAAGGGTAGTTTTCCCTCAAATGAATTAGATCGAATTAGGCTGGACCGGATCCTTAAGTCTGCTCCATTTTCAGAATTGTTACGGCTTCAGTTGCACCTTGCCACCTGACTGGAATCGCGCCCCCCTTCTATGACTAGCTAATGAAAGAAATTTGGGGGGTTGAGCAAAGGTGATCCTGTGGGGGTATTGCACCCAGATCTGCTGCTGCTGCACAAGTGACCAAGAGTGATCAGCCAAGTGAGGCTTGGGGCAAAAGTCTGCACTTAACGAGCACTCTGAGAATGCAAAGGACTTCCCGCCCTGAGCCCAGCACTTGAAAGACGAGTTACTAAAGGAAGTCTGAGAGTTGAAGACGGGTGCCTCTGCAAGGGTTTCCCCCAAGGAACAAGATTCTGGTCCCTTTCAGGATTTGACTGCTATGGGTGTGGGGATGTACCCTCAGGCATCTGCTAACGAGGGTGGCTACAAGGCTGAGATCACCGGATTGACTGCCACTCTAAAGGAACTGTTAAGACACATTGCACCAATCTCATTGCTGCAAGCAGATACTAGACCTCAATCTCTTACTACTGCTTCAATTCCTCATATGATGTTCTCTCCCAGGATGACCCAGGAGTCTATCATTTGTCACAACTGTAGAAAGGATGGCCATATGAAAAGAGAATGCCCGTCTCAGAAGGACTTAGAAAGAGTAGTAAACAGACTCTAAGGGAAGCTCCGAAAAGCAAATCAATAGCCAAGTGGTGCCCAAAATGACTGCAGCGAGGGCTCAAGAAACCCTAACTCAAATTTCTTTGTGGCTAAATCGTCTGTCCAGGCCTCTGCTACTGCCTCTCCAGACTGGTCCAAAATAGTGGGCCCTTCATTGGAGACTACAGTGACTGTGAATGGTATTCATACTCTGGCTGTGCTTGACTGTGGGTCGCAAGTGACCATTGTATTCCAGAACTGGTATGACAAGCACTTATCTGATGTGCCTTTGCAATCCCTGGAAGGCCTACATGTGTAGGGCCTGAGCAACAAGTCTTATCCCTACCTAGGTTTTGTCTGCCTCTGGTTGTCTTTTCCTGCAACTGTAACTGGTGTAGAGAAGCGAGTAGAGACATTGGCCCTAGTGTGCCCCCCCACTGGACTGTATGATGGAGTCCCCCTGTTAACTGGGACAAACACCCATATGTTTGGGAGACTGGAGCAACTCTGTCATGAGAAACAAGGGCAATGGACTGGGAGGGCCCTGAGAATTCTGGCTCTGATCAAGAGGGCCCATGATTTGCAACAGAAACCTGAGGAAGTAGACCAGGATGAACTGGTGAGGATCGTGTGGAAGAAGGATCCTGATTCAATGGTACTGGCCCCTAACACCCAGTATACCATTCAAAGGGATGTCCACCTCCGGAAAGATGTCAAGAACAAAATACTGGTGTTGGATGTGCCAGGCAATAGAAAATTGCCAGAAAGATTATTGGTCAAGCCCAGCATCTTGCCTGCTCGTGCCCATACCTATGCATGATGAGTGATGGTCCAGATTCAGAGTGTGTCAGATTGGGAGATCTGGGTGAACAGAGGGTGCACCCTAGCTATGGTACACTGCACAGACATTGCAGTATTGCCCAGAAACAAGCACTTTGGTGAGAAGGAGAGAGTGACCCATGACTTGTTTGACTTTGGTGACTCCTTGTTGCCAGCTGAATGGAAGGCAAGAACTAGCAAGAGACTTGCCCAGAGAGACCAACTGTTTTTGCTGAAGGAATGGCATGTGGGATGTGTCCAGGGTGCAGAGCATCACATACACCTGCATGATGAATGGCCATTTTGAGAGAAGTCCCAATGCCTAGCCCCAGCAGACATAGATGATGTGAGAAGAATCCTGCAGGAAATGTTCACTGCTGGCATGATACAAGAATCCAGCCGCCCATACGCCTCTCCCATTGTGGTTGTGTGTAAGAAGAATGGGTCTGTGAGGATGTGTGTTGATTATCGATCCCTGAACCTGCGGAACCATCCCAGACTACAGTACAGTACAGTACAATACGCCTCGTATACAAGATGCCCTGGACTGCTTGAATGATAGTGACTGTCAGTCCCCTTCTGATGAAAGTGAGTGCGACTATGCCTATTACCCAGCTGTTTCAAGATAACCCACTGATTAATTATGGGGATGAAGCTGGGCCTTCTGGACTGCCTAACCCCCCAGCTTTGTCCTTGGAGCCAGCTCTCCCTGAAAGTGGAGTGCAAAGTATATCACGTCTGAAGATGCTGAGTCTCTGTGTATTGTGGAACTGTATGATTTGCCTGAGGGAGGGGCTGATGGAATGAGTCTTTCTGGTGACATACCAGAATTTGAAAAACACCATGAGAGTGCTGAGAATCCCCCTTCAGTGCCTCAAAGTTTGATTGTGCCTGAGCCTTCGCAAAATGAGTCAAGTGTTATAGAAACAGAGCCTGCAGAGCAAGGAGCTGACAGTGCCCCAAGTTTGGACATTCCCACCTGGGCAGAGGCACCCCTCACAAGTGATGAGAGTCCCCAGACCAGTGCCGAGGGTACAGAGACTGTAGTTGTCCCCCTCAGAAAGACTGTCTGAGCTGTCAAGCCAGTACTATGCCTCAGTTATGATTCTCCCGGGAGGTCAGTGGATTTGCCTCTCGATGTGGTGCACAAAGGTGTGCATGTCTCAACCAAGCTTACTGCCCAAATTGAGCTTGACAGCCAATTCCAGGTTGCTTGTCTTTCCCTTTCACCATGATGCCCCTGCCCCCTCTAGCCCCAGGTTAGCTGATAGGAAAGGACCCCCTCTTATGTTGTTTAAGGTACAAGAAGTTTTTACCTGATTCACTATAGTAATGTTCAATTTACCAGTGTGAAGTATGCACTATGTGTTGTCAGAATGGATATAGTATCATGACGTGTAGTGAATATGTATAGTAAAGTAATATGTTTAATTTAACTGATGCATGATGGTACAGACTTGACGTGGACGTCAAGTTTTCTCCAGGCAGGGAAGGGTGTAACCCATCTACAAATGGGGTTCCTGAACAGTCTCCCTGGAGCTTGCCTAAATGCTCACTGTTAGGCTGGTGTCCTGCATTTTAGCAGTTTAAATGTGATTGCCAGAGAGTGCCTGTATAGCCTCTGTGTACTGTCTCTTTAAGAGCAGCCTGGATTGCAGTCATAAGTAATCTGAGAGGGAGCTCTGTTGAAAAATGTAACAAGTTGCTGAAAATAATTTTAGAATGATAATGTAGTTTGTATAACCTGCCTTCTTTGCAGCAAGGACTGTTTTGTTTATCTCCACTATCTTGGTCCTGGACTGCGAATTGGACCAATCAGTTCTGATGGTACCTAAAATGGAGCCAGACTACAGGAGCTGTCTGGAGACAAAATCTGTAGGAATTGTAGTTTTGGGCTTTTGGTGCCTTTTTGCACCTGAAGGAGGAGTCTTTGTTGTGACTGACAGACAGATCAGCCAACCAAACCTTTTGGATTCTAGGGAAAGTCCCAGGCTTGCTGGCAGTTGAATCAGATCTAAGTTTGGAGTTGAAGAAGCAACAGCTTGAGACAGTCAAGCAGCCGTCTGAGTAGTTTCACACGGGAGAACTGTGGAAAGACCTGAGTTGTGGCCTGCATGTCTGCCTGCTGCCCCGGAGAGGGAGAGAAGATAATTATTTCAGACTAAATCCAAGTTTGTGAGAACAAAGTTAGTCATTGATTTTTTTTTTTTTACAAGCTCATATCGGAAGAAGACCGAAGATTTTGCCGAATGTGATCAGCCTGTCAGCATTTCCAGCTGCTTTTGAATCCCGGTTTCACAGAGACTAAGTACCGGGACCGGAGAGCAGCTTGCCTGGTACAGCAGAATTTCATATGTAAATGTGCTGTGTATTGAAAGTGGGTCGATTTGTTCTCCACTATGTGAACTGTGTTCTGCTTGCTGGAAGCTTTATCCAGCCTAATCGGACTGAATCCGCGTTCATCTCCATTCAGACGGGGCCCCGCCAGACTTTCCCACTGCACAGAGAAAGCCACCGACAAAAGATCTGCCTGGGGATCAGCCCCCTGCTCCATGCTTGAACAGGAACGATGCCTCAGTGAATCGTATGGGCCCTGCTTCTCCTGGCACTCCAGATCAACCACCTGCTGTCTTGATTTTCATCCCACCTGTGTCCAGTCTTCGGTACAATGAGTAAATATCAGGGTAGCTCCCTGCAACAGGAGTTTAATCTATGTGTGTCATCTGATTGTCTTGTTGTTTGTTTTTTCTTCACAAACTGAGCCCTCTGACTCTGGATTACAAATAGTGTGTACTGTGCATATTGTCTTTTCCATCACAGGGCCCCAACCATCTGCAAAGCCGGCCTACCCTGGGCAATAGTTCTGGCTAGCCCATCTTCTCTCCACCTGGATACCCAGAGTGTGTGACTGTTTATGGACCCTGAAGTGCATGCATAACTGTTTGATTGATACAGCCTTTAAGCAAATTAACCTGATAACGCCCTTCCCTTGTTCAAGTCCCTTAAATAAATCAGATCTAACTTTTTTTTTGCATTTACCCTGACTGTGGTTCCATTTTGTGCAAGAGTACTGTACTGCTGTTATTTGCTGTGTATAACCTTGTTTTACAGCGGGGCCCCAGGGCCGGGCCTGAGGAAAGCACTGGTGGTAAGTGCAAACAGTGTGAGTACTTGTGTGGTGTATCAGGGGTATTGTGAAAGTGATTATTGTGTATTGTTCCAGCCACTAGTAAGGAAAAAGGGGGTTACAGTGTCCCAAAGGGCTGTGCCCAGGTTAGCTTAACCACTACCAAACCTGACCTCCGGGTGGAGGCACCTGTTTCAGAACTCTGGGCCCCTTGACCTGCTGCTAGCCAAGCAGGCAGGGGTAGAGGCATGTCGGATAGTGACACCTAAGAGTTACAAATATATATTTAGAAAATATAATATGCATGTCAAGGCTAATGAGTTATATGCACTGTTGCACTTGTTTTGGTACTCTATGTTTGAATAAATTGCAGCTATAAATGATATCCAGAATTGTTGATGCCTCCATTTAGGTTTGAGTATGATTTCTTTCTTTCCAGAGTTTCTGGTTATACCAAACATAGTATCTGCATAAAAATATGTCTACACACTAGCAGAAATTCCCTAAAGGGTTGGGAAGAGGCAACTTTTGGATAATTGCGTGCATGCAGCAGGAATTGCAATTAGAGATGCAGCTAATTTAAATTCCGCCGGTGAAGTGCCCTCAAAGTGGACACTTCGCGTTGGCACTTTGCTATGCAGAGTGCCCCATAGGAAAGGCTCCCTTCACCTTGTTATTACTTCACGTTGTCATTACGCCTTAAAAGAGAAGTAAGATGGAGTGACAACAATAGTGGCAGCACCCCACCAACACAGTCACCAGAATTAATGTGCATCCCCGAAGTGCTATTGTCTTGTGTCCAGAAAACTCCTCAGTGCTGACGAAATGCTACTGTCTTGTGTCCAGAAAATTCCCCAGTGCTGATGAAGTGAAATAACGTAACAAGAAATGCAGTCTTCCAGAATTAATGGTGCACTGCAAACATGCAGACAGATTAAGATTGTGCTGCACACTCAAGGGATGCATACAAAAAGGCACAACACCACCTAACCAGTGCTCACAAGTCACAAATCCAAGTC
Source organism: Neoceratodus forsteri (assembly GCA_016271365.2). Taxonomy (NCBI): domain Eukaryota; kingdom Metazoa; phylum Chordata; order Ceratodontiformes; family Ceratodontidae; genus Neoceratodus; species Neoceratodus forsteri. Next base: position 192,153,227 of record CM057458.1, read on the forward strand.
TGAAAAGGAATACATTTTGCCAGTTGGGGGATTAGAGCATGGCAGTAACAATCCACTACCAGTAAAGATGCCACAAAGCAGTATAAAAAATTCATGCAGGTGCAGTAGATAGCAGATTCACACTGCTACAATTACTCTCTGGCACAGTAAAAGGTATCTGATTTAATGGCACGCATCACACACACATACACACACACACACACACACACACACACACACACACACACACACAGTAATGTTTAGCAAATTGAAAACCTTTAGTAATATAACCAAATGTTTTAAACAGACAAATTATATACTGCTGCACCACAACAATCAGCAAAAAAATGTCAAGAATTACTGAAAATATTACTGTGTACATTAATACAGTTATAAGAAAAATATAACCAAAACAGAAAGACTGCCTTTTTCTCCCAGTTAATGTACCTACACCACAGATATGCCCTTCCCCCAAAGCACACTTCACAGCACACAGACGGACTGTTCTAAATTAACATTCAAAATCAACACACAACAATAAACACTCGCTGATATGAGCACAGAAGGGTTTCCTACAATCGATGTACTAAATTTTGAGCAAACAAAATGATTCACAAAGGCATTTTAAACAGCTTTTAGAGGTTTTGAACCTCAGAGCTCTGAGAGCAAACTGTCTCCAGCTACCACTACACACACACTACTCAGGCCAGAAATGAGGCTGTGCAGAACAATCTAGAGCCCATGTGACCTGCAATCACTGCAGAGTTTCATTTGGAGCTCAATTACAAGGCGAAGTGTGGTGAATTACATTGATTTCAATGTACTTTGCCTTAAAATTGGTGGAGAAGTGGTTTGGGGAAGGCAGAATAACGCAAAGTCATTGGTTTCAATGGACTTTGCAATCCTCATTATGAAGCGAAGTACTCCACTTCACATTGTGGAGTACTCCATGGATTCCACATTACTCCGTGAATCACTTCATGGAGCAAATTTGAACCTCTTCGCCCACCACTACTTACAGTACTGTAACTCACATGCTATACAGGAGGTATAGCGAATGCCTACGGTTGTACTTCCCCGATAAGCTGTAGCACAAAAGTCACCAACTTAAAAACACTTATTAATGAGTACAATGGTGGGGTGGTGAAGCCTGGAGAGATACTACAAAACAGGCTTACAATACATCCAAGTACCTAGTAAAAAAAATTAATGTTGTGATTCATGACATGATCATGAATTGTGATTTGTGACTGCATTTGTGACTATGATGATGAAGAACGTGATTCGGTGTCGACGGTGTGAGATAACCAATAAGTAACTGTATAAACGTGAATGCCTATGGCTGTACTTCCCCGATGAGCTGTAGCACAAAACTTCCCAACTTAAAAACACTTATTAATGAGTACAATGGTGGGGTGGTGAAGCCTGGAGAGATACTACAAAACAGGCTTACAATACATCCGAGTACCTAGTAAAAAAATTAATGTTGTGATTCATGACGTGATCATGAATCATGATTTGTGACTGCATTTGTGACCAAGATGATGAAGAACGTGATTTGTATCACAAGTGACCTGTGAATGTGATGATGGTCCTGACTTAAAAATGCATATTAGTGAGTACAATGTTCATGCAGAATTATGCACCACACCACTCCAGTACTTCGAAGTGAAGCCAAAGAAACAACTGTGACTTAAGTCACAGATGAAGATTGGGCCCTAAAGAGATGCAAATGCACAGACAGATTAAGACTGTGCTGTGCACTGAAGAGATGCAGACACAAAGACATAACACCAAACCAGTGCTCACAATCAGAAATTCAAATCTGGAAAACGATACCTTTGCTGGTTGGGGCGGGCGTGGGGGCAGTGTACTGCACTGCTGCAGTAAGTCACTAGTACTAGTACCAGTAAAGATATATCACAAAGAGGTACAAAAATCACACAGCTGCAGCTGATAGTGTGACGCTTGGCCAGCTGCGTATGATTGTTCTTTGATATTTGTAATATAAAAATGTAGTGTGTGATTGTCTCCATAAGACAGCTGGGCTATGGGTGCTCCCCCTCCCAGGTTTCAGTTAAAAGGATAGGATATGTATTAAACAGAAGATATCTGTAATGTGATTAACTTCCAAGACATTGCATTTTATGGCCTGTTGCTGCTTTGAATTGGAAATGAAATGGGGCTTTATGAGTCTGCCAGAGGATGATTATCATAAACTTTTATGATGTCTTAAGAAGAAGAACATTTAATATCAACTGGTGTTAAAACACTGCATTGCACCTAAGTGAGATATGGCAGAGTTGTAAAAGGAAAAAAAAAGTTGATGTCTTGGGAGCAGGAAACCACACAAGATCAAAGGAAAAAGGCTCGATGTAATGACTGTCATAATTTGGGAAATTAGTTTTTACTGGTCACAGTATTTAATATACCTTCTGATAGGAAATCCTGTTTTTCTATATTTTTTATATTCTGAAAAGAGGTGCTAGATTACATCATTGAAGGGGCAGAAACCCAGCATTTTGAACTGTATTCTGTTTTTCAACTTAGAGACATTCCTTTTTGGACTCCTAAGAAACAAGATCTCAGATCTAACTAAGGCACTGGTAGAGGTATACATTAGATAGAAAAAGTCTAAACTGTATGTTGGTAGGAGTTTGTACTTTTCCTTGTTTTCTTTTAAGTGATTGTATGATTTGTGATATAGTGTTGTTTACATTTTACATATTTGTATCCATTTAAGTAAACCTTTTATTCCAAATACTGCCTGGCTCTTCCAAGTTCTTTCTTTTGCATGTGATGTGTTGAGGGTTAAAATCTGACAAAACTGTTCAGAAGCTTGAATGGTGTTACCAAACTGAGATAAAGTAAGAATATACCTAAGGTCTTTTATAGAGTTTAAGGGTTCATTTTGGATACCTGGTTAGGTGCCCTTAGGTGAAAGATACCTGGCATCCCCTGAAGAGCAGATTATCTGAGCTTTTACATTGGGTACACTAGCATAAGGTTCACAGTTTCAGTCCCTCCAGAACTTGAGACTAAAGGTGATTCGGACCCACAAACAGACAGGAGGGTTACCCTGTTCTGTTACCTGTTCACAATACTGAGCATGGAGTTTGGCACTGTGGAAGCAGAGGGCCTGACCTGCTGAGTGGGTTTGTGACAGATAGAAGGTTTACATTGCTGGAATTACTATGTAGCACAATAAAAGGTGTTTGATTTGATGACACACATCGTGCATACTCACACACACACACACACACACACACACACACACACACACACAAAGTAATGCGTAGCAAATTCAAAACTTCAGTAATATAACCATGTATTTTAAACAAACTAAAATTATGCACTGCTGCACCACAATAATCAGCAAAAAACTGGCAAGAATTACTGAAAATATTACTGTGTGTACATTAACACAGTTATACAAGAAAAAATATCATCGAAACAGAAAGAACTGTCTTTTTCTCCAAGTTAATCTACCTACACCACAGAAACACCCTTCCCCAAAGCACACTTTCACTGTCTCTTACTACACAGAGTCAATGTTGTACAATAACATTCAAAATCCACACACAAACAATAAATGCTCGATGATATGCAAAGAAGTGCAAAATAATGCACCTGGGAAACAAGAACCAAGGGGAAGAATACACAGTGGGGGGAGGTAGTAACAACAACAAAAAGGGAAAGGGACCTGGGGGTAATCATATCAGATGACCTTTAGGTTAGCAAACTATGTGAGAAGGCAGTAGGGAGGGCTGGGGGTATACTGGGATGCATAGGGAGAGGCATCACCAGCAGAAAACAAGAAGTTGTTATCCCTCTATACAGACAGTTGGTGAGACCCCATCTGGAGTACTGTGTCCAGTTCTGGAGACCCCATCTCTGCAAGGACATGGACAGGATAGAGGCAGTCCAGAGGAGGGCAACTAAAATGGTGCAGGATCTGAAAGAGAAGCAGTACGAGGAGAGACTAAAAGAGCTTAATATATACCCTTGAGGAAAGAAGGGAGAGGGGGGACATGATAGAAACATTTAAGTACCTCAGTGGAATCAACAAAATCCAAAAGGGTAGCATCTTTCAGAAAAAGTGATTGCGCAAGAACAAGGGAACACAATTTAAAGATGGGGGGGCAGTTCAAGGGCAATGTGAGGAAGTATTTTTTTCACACAGAGAGTAGTGGGTGCATGGAACAGCCTTCCTGATGAGGTTGTGGGGTCTAAAACTGTGGGATAATTCAAGAATGCATGGGACAGACTTAAGGCAATTCTTGGGGGGGGGTAGGAAGAAAAAGGCTGTTGGTTAACTAGGATCTGCGGCCTATCCTGTAGGTAGGGAAATGGGCAGACTAGATGGGCTGAGTGGTCCTTATCTGCCGTCAAAGTCTATGTTTCTATGATATGAGCACAGGAGGGTTTCCTACAATTGATGAATTAAGGTTTGAGCAAAACAAATTACTCAAAAAGGCTTTTTTTTAAACAGCTTTTAAAAGGTTTGAATCACAGAGAGCTCTCAGAACAGACCATCTCCTACAGCTTTCTACACACACTACCCCAAACTGAGGCTGTGCACAACAATATAGAGCCCATGTGACCTGAAATCCCATGAATCACTGCAAAATTCGCCTTGGAGCTTAAAAAAAAGGTGAAGTGAGGCGAAGTACATTGTTTTCAATGTACTTCGCCTTAAGAGTTGGTGGAGAGTGGATTGGGAAGGCGGAGTGACGCCAAGTCATTGTTTTCAATGATTTCACGTTACCTATTATAACGCTAGTACTCTTGCTTCAAGCAGAGCACTCATGAATCCGCTTTTGCTTCATGATTCACTTCACAGAGCGAATTGGGCCACTTCACCATCAATAATTGCAGTTGTACATGGCTTACCACCCACCCCACCCTCCATGCAACTTTTTCTTCTGTGCACCCAATATTCAAGTATGTGAAAATCAGGCCTTAGAGTTTGTGTAATTCACCTTCATATAATGCTTTTTGCATTTTTTTGCTATATATATGAACTATCTGATTATATTTTACCTTCTACCCAAACATTGTACTATTGGCTTATGTCCATTGAGACACTCAGAGTGAACATACCTGCGAGGCAGTTTGCAGGGACAGCAGTATACAAGATCCTCAAAAGGATGCAAGAAGAGAAGTAATATTTAAACTATTTTGGTTTTTTTGCATCTTTCCAAACCATCTACGTACTCTAGGGCTACATTCCCAGAACAAGGTGTCTTGAGTATGCAAATCCTTGTGCAAAGCAGGTTGACAAGGCTTTGCCAGAGCAGACAAAAGGATTTCTCCCACTCCATACCTATGGCAAATACTTTTCATGGGCACACTGGTGGGCCAAGCGGTCCTAATTGCAATCAAATTCTATGTTTCTTTTGAATTTAGGATGCATCAGCCTTTATGAAAGTTTGCACATATGATGCAGCATAGTCTGAGAATGACAATGTGCAGACACTTGTTTTGTCCTGTTGGAACACCTCAGGGGAGTACAGTCATAATATCAGCCAGACATAATGTGAGAAGCCTAAGGCTATGTCAATATGGAACACTTGCAGTGCATGTTTTCATTCCCTAATGAGATATCTATTTAAGTTTAGTTCTTAATGGAATAATACTTTAAGACCCTTCCCCCAGCTGCAGGGCAAATATGGAAGCCCTCTACCCTGGGATGGGTGAGTCTGGGGATTAAAGATACCACTAGTGGGTTTTGGACCCATGCTGGGAGATTCAAGGGGCACCTTTTGATGTAGTAAACAGTAAATAATTGAAATGTCAGTCCTAACGGTCACATCAAGCAATAGTCACATTTAATTCATCACAAATGCTACTGACAGTAATTTGTCCTCTAAACACAACATGTGTAGTGCCCAAAACATTTTGTAATTTTATTTTTGTCTTTGGTAACTGGGTAAGGCCCACTAGGCACAAGTGCCTGTTTTCAGGGGCGACCTGGGAGCATCAGGGAGGTTGTGACTTGCTCAGAGTCGCACAGTATGCAAGTGGAGGTTGTGGGAATCAAACCACAGTCTGCTGGATGGGATGTACCAAGTTCATTCATGGTTCATTACTCTAACCTCTAAGCTGTACTGCCAGTATTTCTTCAAGTCTGGTACTTGCAATCCTATATGTACACTATATACACTTCTCTCTATCCTCTTCTCTGGTGGTCACTACCCCCTATCTGGGCAGACTGGTAGGAGATCCAGATAGGGAAACTCCAAAAGACCTTTTAAACCCCCTGGAGGTAACCAGATTATAAATTCCTCTGTCAGCAGTTTTGGGGGTGGGCACCATGAAGCACATTGAAATCCTTAACAGTCCCTTTCCTCCCTGAGGAATTTTCCACTTCTTGAGAGGAAACTGTAGATCCCATTTTTATGTTTGCTTGCATGCATGTGCAAGAAACATAGTGCCATCATCTGAGTTTTCGGAGGTGTGGCAGCCCTCTTTCAATTCAGGCAGTATGTTTGCAGGTGCGGCCGCAGTTCTCCAATGCCTGCTGAGCTGTCTATGACAGCTCCAAAATGCAGTGGCGTACAGTTGAAAGGGGGAGCTACGCTTCAGTGAGCAGCGATAAAATATCGCCTGCTCATGCGTGCTCCCCCTACACACACACGCATGCACGCATACTGTGTGCTGCCACACACACACACACACACACACACACACACACTGTACAGCCGGGGTTGCCCATTCCCCCATCAGCTGTGCTGCCCCCCCCAAAAGCCTTCCACCTGCCACGCTGGGTGCCCACCCAGCGGTAGCAACTCATCAGATAGCCGATGGATTCCACTCCCCTGAGTACAGGGTGCCACGCTGAGTTTTCCACCCCAGCGTGGCAATCCTATGCTATGGCCGACAGGGGTGCCCAATCCCCCGTTGGCTCCACGCCCCCCAACCAGCCGTCCTTGTGCCACGCTCTAAATTATTTACATTCTGTTACAATTCTTATTTAGATTAAAATGTAAAAATATTACTGTATCCTTGGTGTCTCTATGGTCAAGCTGATTAAAACTAATAAAATGTGTGCTTGAGATCTAACAGTAAAGTTGCTTTCCACATAGCTCTTCCCTCTTCTATGTTCTTTAAATATAAAAAAAAAACCTGTTACTTCCCCTATAATATCAGCACCTTCTCCTTATCCAAGATTTCTCCATACCTGTCTACTCACTGCCCAGGAACTGGTACTCTCTGCAGGTTTCAGCCAGGCTTCCCGAATAATTTTAGACTAGAACAGTATCTCTGTTGCTTAACCTTAAGGAAGGAGACCACTTTTGTGACACCTACTTCCCATTCTATTATAGTCAGGCTCTCCACTTTTCTCAGTTTCATCAACATTACCTCTTGGCTTCCATCACTACAGAATACATATAGGATAACAGATAGGCATTGCACCATAAACAGATGGATGCCCATCTGTTATTTTTTATAATATAAGGATGCCGTTTTTTGAAGACCGTCACTTTTAAGTGATTTACTGCTGTGCCATGGTTCTTTCTCTCTCTCTCTCTCTCTCTCTCTCTCTCTCTCTCTGACAGTTGCAGGCAGTTCAGACAGACAAGAAGTGGAACTGACTGAGATGTATCAATGCTCCCCCCCCACCCAATCAAACACCGCCACTCTCAATTAATGCAAACCAAGATATAGCTGAATGGCAAGAATTAATTTTATGGGTCTGGTTTTCAATCAGGGAGAAAAGAAACATAGAATGTGATGGCAGAAAAGGCCCACCAGGCCCACCCAGACTGCTCAGCATGCCTAGCTAGCTGCTAGGACTTTCTTGTTCCTACCGTCCCTTCCCCCCGGATCTAAAAGACCCTTGTGACTTTCCCACGCTCTCTGGAATCCCCCCCACAGTTTTTTCCCACCACCACCTCCTCTGGGAGTCTGTTCCAGTTATCCACCACCCTGCCTATGAAATAGAATTTTCTAATGTTTCCGTTGAACTCCCCCCTCCCAACTATCTGCTTATCATGCCCCCTTGTTTTTGCTTGCTCCTTTAACTGGAAGATGTCTCCTACTGGCACCCTGTTAATACAATTGATATATTTGAAGACGTCTCCTACTAGGATCCTGTTAATACCCTTGATATATTTGAAGATCTCAATCATGTCCCCCCTTTCTCTCCCTTGTTCCAGGGAGTACATGTTCAGGTCCTTCAGCCGTTCCTCGTATGACAATTGACTGAGGCCCTTCAACATTTTTGTTGCCCTCCTCTGGATGTGCGCCAGTCTATCCGCATCTTTCTTGAGGTATGGCCTGCAGAACTGGGCCACATACTCATGACAGGGCCTGACAAGCTGCCTGTACAAGGGCATTATGATCTCCCTCTTCCTGCTAGTTATTCCCCTACCAGTATAACCCAGCATCCTAATGGCTCTTGCCACCACCTTCTCACATTGCGTTGTCACTTTCTGGTCCTGTGAAATGATTATACCAAGGTCCCTTTCCAGCTTGGTAACCTTTCGGGCATGCCACCCCCCCATCCGGTTCTCTGCACCCTTTTTTTACTTGCCCAAGTGCATGATCTTGCAGTTTTTTTTGTATTGAATGACAACTGCCACTCCTTGGACCATTCCTCCAGTTTCTCCAGGTTCCTGCACAAAGAAATTGTTAAATCAGGGTCACAGTCCTGGAGTTAATTTGAGTCATTACACCAGCAACTGCAGTGGTTCTCAACATTCCTGTCACTTGCCAATGGAGATTTGAAAGTAGAGACAGGAGCGACCACTGACAACAGCTGAGTGTGAACGGTGGCATTCCAATCTGGTTTTTTTTTTTTTTTTTTTTTTATTAGAGTCTAGGATAGGGTTACCACCTGTCCATATTTTCGCAGGACAGTCCTGATTTGGGGAGCTGTGTCCTGCAAAAAAACACGACAAATACTACATGTCCTGACATTATAGTAGAAAAAAATAGTTTCTGATTTTCCTTTAAATGCTGCAAAACGGTATAATACTTTAACTAAAATACCTTAAAATGATAATAAACAATAGAACCAGCTAAAAAACTATGACACTTAGTCTTAATTTTGATTATTTAGAGAAAACAAGTTGGTTGCATTCGTCAAGATTATATGTTGTCCTGCGAAAAATCGTATTTCAGTAGGAAATGTCCCACTTTGGGCTTCTTAAAAGGTGGTAACCCTAGTCTAGGATTACAATACCTTTGAGCCAAGGCTCTTTTACAAAGGTTCCACATCAAAGAACATCATTACATGAAAAAGGCAAGAATAATCAACCCACAATGGTTACAATATAATACCAAAAAATTACAACAGCCAAATGGGGGGTGGAGGTTGGAGCATATAGGCAGCCAGAAGCATTTGTCGTGCAAGACGGTGGCTAGAAAGTAACTAGTAAGAGCATACAGTTGTGAGGAGTAAGATGGGAGAGAATCCCGAGGAGTTGGCTCGAAGTACAGAAAGGAGAGCCAGGTACAGAAGGGGTACAGAAAGAGGCGAACTAGTTGTAGCAGTCGCAGGAGCTAGTGGCAGCAAGATGGTTCTAGAGACTAGCTTTGAACACATCAAGTGTGTTTGCAGAGGAGATGGTGGGGTCAAGGTCATTCAGCCAGCGTGGTGCTCTGTAGGCAAAAGATTGTTGTGCCTGGGAGGTGCGATAGTAGGGGATTTTAAGGAGCTGTTGATTCGATCTCCTAGAGCTCCAACAGTTTGTGTTCGTCTGCAGAAGGGTAGATATACCTGGGGGCGCATTCCCCAGACAGATTTGCTTTGCCAAGGTACAGGTGAGATACTTTATGCGATTTGATAGATTAAGCCATCCGGTCTGTATACATAAGTCACAGGTGTGGGTGAGCTGGTGTGCACCTGTAAGAAGTCGACAGGCCTTGTTTAAGGTAGTTTGCACCCGTCTGAGGGCTGTTGTTCTGGCAGAGCTGTAAATGATGAGACCATAGTCAATGATCGAGACCACGGAGCTCAGTATGGCAATCTTCTAATCAGCAGCTTTTATTTTGCAGCCTTGACAAATACATGTACACAGCTTGAACTCTTATGCAGGATTAACTTCCTTTCTTTGGCCCTTTAGCTCTGTAATACAATCATTTTGACATCCGGTTGATAGTAACATGGATTCCTGATGCCAAAACAATGATGTTACAGATTTCTATCTGCCTGATTGTTACTGAGGAAAAAAACAGCACCCATATATCACAGGAGAGTTTTATGTTGCATAGCTACCCCTTGTGGCAGTGGTACATTCCTTGGTGTAATGTTCAAAGCAAAAGGTAGAGCTCCTTCAAATGTAAAGGGATTGTAGTTCAGAGGTTATGGCACTAGAGGGAGCTAAAGGGCAAAAGAAAGGAAGGAAGTTAATCCTGCATAAGAGTTCAAGCTGTGTGCATGTATTTGTCAAGGCTGCAAAATAAAAGCTGCTGATTAGAAGACGCTGTGCAAGTGACTACTTTTATTAGCAATGAGGATTGAAAAGGGAATACAAGGTGTACGGGCAGCAAAGCCCCAGTGTCCTTCACTAGAGAGACAAAAAAAGAATAAAAAAAGTGCTTTTGGGCCCTACCTACATACTGCTGTTCAGGAGAGACTTGTGGAGGTATCTGTGAACTTGACGATGGCGCTCCCGAGTTCCCTCAATTTGATGTGGATTCTGAGTTGGGTGCAGTTGGAGTCCGGTAAAAGAAATGAGTATCTCGGTTCAGACATTTGCTGCTGGCACTCAATGTGGAAGATCCAAAGAGATAGAAGGCTTTCTTGTTACACTATGCTGGTGAGCAAGTAAACAACATTTATGATTCTTGGCTTCAGTCTGTACCTGAAGATGGTAAGACAGAGTTCAATTTAGCTGTGGATGCTTTGACCAAGTGCTTTACACCCAAGTAAAACTTGTTATATGAAGTATATGTATTTTGACAAGCCAAGCAAGAAAGTGGTGAAAGTTTGGTGACTTATCATACTCGATTACATTAGTTGGCAATGACATGTGATTCTACAGATGCAGACCATGAGATTAAAACTCAAATTGTGCAGCATTGTTTGTCACACAAGCTAAGGAGAAGAGCCTTAGAAGAGTCAAACTTGATGTTAACTAAACTGTTAGGTGTGGGCAAGGCCATGGAGTTGTTTGAGGTCCAGGCAGCAGGAATGGAGTGTGAACAACATGCAGTATGTAAAGTGGCACCAAACAAACTAGTTGTCAGCAAACAGCAGACCAAGCAGTGTGTACAGAGTGGAAAGAATGTGGTTCTAACACTTGCAGGAGTAGTGGTGATGTGTATCTGGATCCAGGAGGCAGGAATATGTGCCCAACATTTGGCAAGGTTTGCAGAAAGTGTCATAAGACCAACCATTTTGCAGTATGTTGCAGGACTCAGCAAATGCAAAGCAATGAGAAGACAAGTACAAGACCATAGCAAGCAGTAAACGCACTGCATGTAAGAGCCAGAGAGGAAATGTCAGATGATGAGTCATATATTTACACTGTCAAAGCACGAGAGAGGTCTAATAAAAAAAAAAAAAAAATGCAGGAACATCCTCATTTTCAAGTAAAACTTTGTGGACAGCACATAACAGTCATGACAGATTCAGGGGCTATGATAAATGTGATTGATTAGCTCGATTTACAATAGTTTAAAACGTAAACTGGAGTTGACAAAGACAGTAAAATATATCTATACAGTTCAATGATGCCACTCCAAGTGTTGGGAAAGTTTCAAGCGGAGGTTGAATCCCCAAGAAGGGTGTGTCATGAAACATTTTATGTAGTAGCAAGAACAGGAGTTTCACTGCTGAGTTAGAAAACATCACAAGATTTGAATGTGATCAGACTGGTGCAGCTAGTTCGTGTATCCGAGGAAATGGAAGAGGAACAGAGCAAGGAAATGCACATCAGAAAGGTGTTGCATGACTACTATGATTTGTTTCTAGGGCTTGACAAGTTCAAGGACTTTCAGGTAAAACTGCACATCGATGATATGGTCCAGCTAGTATCCCAGCCTCACCGCAGAATGCCATTTCGTATCAGGAAGGAACTTGAGGAACATTTAAAGTGAGACAAGGAGCTGGGTTTGATAGAACCAATAGATGGGCTGACCCCATGGATGTCCCCAGTGGTTATAGTACTGAAGTTGAATAGCCCTGGGAATGTGCGTGTTTGTGTGGACATGAGGCAGGCTAACAAAGCCATAAAGCGAGAGCAACACATCACACCAACTATCAATGAAGTCATTAATGATCTCAGTGGTGCAAAGGTGTTCATTAAACTGGACTTTAATCAAGGTTATGACCAGATTGTGCTAGTCCCAGAATCAAGGTGTATTACCAAGTTCTCTAGGCATGTGGGTCTGAGACTAAGTAGGAGACTTACATTTGGTATTTCAAGTGCCACATACATTTTTCAAAATGCCATTAGAGAGACGTTGAGTGGGGTAAAAGGCACAATTAATATGAGTGACAACATTCTGGTCTGTGGATCAACTCAAGCTGACCATAACAGCAACCTCAGAGTGGTGCTACAGGGGTTGAGAGAAAAGAGTTTGACATTAAATAAGAAAAAATGTGCATTTGACAAACACACATTTGGAATACTTCGGGTATGTGCTTACAGATAAATCTAGGACGGCAGATCCCAAAAAGATTACAGTGATTCATGAGCGTGCAGCACCCGAAACATCTCAGAGATCAGAAGCTTACTTGGCATGACCAATGTCTGCTCACAATTTGTACCAGACTATGCCACAATGACACAGCCTTTGAGGGAGCTGATCAAAAAGAATACGCCTTGGAATTGATCCACTCATCAGGAACAGGCACTCACTCAGTTGCAAAAAGCACTTAATAATCCACCAGTGATTAACTATTTTGATGCCAAGAAAGAGACTGAAATGTTTGTGGATGTTAGTCATATGGGACTCGCTGCTATACTGACCCAGAAAAGTGCAAGCAGTAATGACTACAATGTGATTGCATTTGGAAGAAGAGCACTCATGCCAATGGAACAAGGATATTAACAAACTGAGAGAAAAGCTCTGGCGGTGATTTGGGCATGTGAACACTTTCACATATAAGTGTTTGGAAGGCCATTCACAGTCTAATGACCACAAACCACTAGTCACTATTTTTGGAATCCCGAGATCCAAACCACCAGCCAGGATTGGGAGATGAGCTCTAAGATTACAGCCCTATGAAGTGGTTGTTGCCTATCATTCTGGTGGAGATGATCCAGCTGATTACATGTCGAGACACCCTCCAACAGAGCCACTCCCTTCAAGGCGAGAAGAGAAAGTTACTGAAGATTATATCAGTTATATCGTTGAATGTGCCACGCCCATGGCCATGTTGTTAGATGAAATTCAGGCTGCCACCAGAAGTGACGGGACCTTGCAAGATGTAGCTGAAGCAATACAGTCAGGGGGATTGAAGAGAACTGGTTTGAATCCCATGGTCGATGCACACAGCACAAGCATATGCCTCATTTGAAAAGGTAAAGATGAAACTAACACTGATGCTGACAGAAGTTTCATTTTAAAAGGGACTCGAATAGTCATACCTGAAAAACTTCAGAGGTGAGCAGTTGACTTGGCACATGAGGGACATCTGGGACTGGTAAAAACTAAGGCCCTCATTACAGAAAAAGTCTGGTTTCCTGGAATTGACGACAAGTTAGTGGACAACATTATCAAGTCATGCCTAGCTTGCCAGGTTGTGACACCTGAAACGAAGCAAGAGCCACTGGTGATGTCAGAGCTGACAGAATCGCAATGGCAAGAGGTAAATGTAGACTTTGCACAGATTCCTATGGGAAAGTATCTCTTGGTGGTAATTGATGACTATTTCAGGTTTCTAGTGGTTGACGTTGTTAAATACACCAGTGCAAGGACTGTGAAACCTGTTCTGAATAAGGTGTTTTCTGAGTTCAGAATCCCTAAGATTGTCAAGAATGACAATGGACTACTGTTTAGCCAAGATTTTAAACTGTTTGCTAAATATTTAGGTTTCCATCACAGGAAAATTGCCCCTTACTGGCCTAGAGCAAATAGAGAGGTTGAGAGATTCATGAAAACTATTAAAAAGGCAATCAAGGCAGCAATCATAGAGCAGAAGAACTGGAAACAAGAAATGCATCAGTTCTTAAACTATATAGAGCTACTGACTCCACACTGTACGACTGGAGTTCCTCCACCACAGTTTTCATGTCCAGAACCAGGAACATTAAGCTTCCGGTAGTGCAGTCATCTTGGTAGGTCTCCAAACCTGAATTCAGAGAGAAGGACACACAAGCTAAACTTAGGATGAAGTCCTATGCCGACAACAAGTCGCATGTGAGACCATCCTTGCTAACCGAAGATGATACTGTGCTCATCAAGAATGCAACATCTGTAGGTAAAATGCCAGTACTATACAGTGAGCAACTGTACAAGGTAGTGCAAAAGAAAGGTTCCATGGTGACTGCTCAGGGAGGCAATCATTTTGATACCAGGAACTCTTCATTTTTCAAGAAGGTGGATTGTAAGGATCTTCAGGAACATGGGTCCGACACGGAAGTTGAGTTGCAGGCAGATATACTTGTAGTGCAAAAAGTGTGTGAACCTAGCTGTGAAGTATCCCCTGTAGCATGTCCTCCAAGTGACTGTACAGAGAAAGTTGTGGTACCTCAAGCTGATTCTGTTTCACGTTACCCACAAAGGCAGAATAGAAGACCCCCAGAATATTTCATGGACTATATACACCTATTGATAATGTTTTGGGAATTGGTACAAATGGGAATGTGCACGTTGAAAACTGTGTAGTTGTGAAATAACTGTATAGTTATAAGCAGTTTAGTAATTGATTAGAATTGTGTTTGCCTAATATAGCCTATATTTATTTTACTAAAATGGGTGAGGGATCTAATGTTCAAAGCAAAAGGCAGAGCTCCTTTAAATGTAAAGGAATTGTAGTTCAGAGGTTATGACACTACAGGGAGCTAAAGGGCAAAAGGGAGGAAGTTAGTCCTGCACAAGAGTTCAAGCTCTGTGCATGTATTTGTGAAGGCTGCAAAATAAAAGCTGTTGATTAGAAGAATCTGCACAAGGGACTACTTTACACCTGGGACCCAAAAAATTGGAGAGCCAGAAATATCAGTCCCAGTGATGTCTTTCGCTGCACGATTTACCCTTTCCCAAAATTGTCCAATTCGTGAATAAGACCAAAGGACATGTCGGATTTTATTTATTTATTTAGTGATTCTGAAAATGACCTTTGAGCAGAGGCTCTAAAAGGTTCCATGTCATAAAACAGTAACAGAAACAAGAAAATGGACCAATTATGGAGTATTACACAATTAAAACAGAGTTAAATCAGGGGACCACATCTATAAGCAATTGCCCCAGCATTTTAAAAACAACCACTGGTAGCATGAGGCTTAAGTTAAGGTTAGTGCTGAGGGTGCTTAGCAGTTGCCTGATACTGAGCAGAGAAATGGGGGGGAAACCCGCAAATAAGAGGGGGTAGAGGGGGTATTAGACAGCCTAAAGCAAGGCTTTTTCAACAGCACACAGGGGGAGGGGGTAGTAGGCAGCCTAAGGAAGACTGTTGACAGCACATGGGGGGAGGGCTGGATATCTCCAGGATGTCCCTGGTATCCATAGCATACTCTGCCTGAGTACATTAACCCCAATGTGTACCAGGTTTACCAGTGTCCTGTGCAATCTGCTTAGAATTTTCATTTGAGCTAACTAGTATGTGGGGTCTGAGGTACCCTGGTGAGCCGCCATCCAACACTTATACCAAACTTCCTGAGAAATTTCAGTGTTAGAATCCTAACCCCATTTAACCCTTTTAGTATCCCATTCTGCAAGGTGAAAATTGTGGATATATTTATAAATCTTTTGCATCAAATGTTTCATCATTTTTTTGTGCATCAGTCTGTGGTACCTTATATTATAAAATGGCAAGGGAAAATCCTGCATCCTGATTGGCTGCTACTTGTGCATTAGCTCTGTCTAATGCACACCTAAAAACAGGTGCAGGTAATCTGGATGCAGGTAAAAGAAGATATATAAATCCACATTTAGAATCTTGAGAAAAGTTAAGAATGTTAGAGACCACCTTTTTTTTTTTTTTTAACGGTTCAAATTTACCACAAAGCAGAGCACAAATACAGCTGCATGACACTGTTTCCCTATACAAAACAGTTACGGTAATTTTTTTTTTCTTAATTTAAACCACTGTTATTTTTAGCACCTGAACAACCACCCGCTCTGCCGCTCACTCACCGCTGTGACTCATTCACACATTTTGACATTGCTGCCTCCTGTTCAGTCTGTCACTTTACATACAATCCCACTTCCCAAAGTCACTCTGGACGTTCTTTGGCACACTTCTTCTACGAGAATTAATTTTTTTTCTTCATTTTTAAAATAACTTACCAGCTGTTGCAATGCTGCGCTTGTATCTCCTGCTTTACCCAAAAGACCATCATCAATGACCGCCAGCAACTAGGGTCGCTCACTGCTCACCGGCTCCATCCTTGGACAAACATACTCAAAAACTAAATACATAAATAAAAATTCAAACAAAACACAAACATGTTGCTCTCTAAATGGGGATGATTATGTTCTGGGGGGCAGGTGTTAACAGTGTGTAAGGAGGGACCGAAGGACCTGGTAGCCATAGCAACTATGTCCAGCTATTGTGGTCACAGTAGGAAAACAGTCTTGGTGACAAAAAAAAATCTATTACAGGCAGAGACACTATTTTTCATCAGAACACATTAAATATTTTAATGGTTTACCATTTAAAGATAAAAACTTAGATTTGTACATGCATGTAATATACAGAGGGCCATTTTATAAGCACAATGAGACACTCTGGGAGTGTGCATTAGACATTTCTAATGTACAACCGGGACTGAAGGCACTCAGCCTCTGCCCTTGTGCCTCACTACACCCCTGACTGTGCGTTAGAAACATCTAATGCACACCCCCTCATGTCTTATTGCTTACATCTTCCCCTAGCTAGTGCCAAGCCCATGCCTTAGTTGTATGCATTTCTAGAGATCCGTTCTTGGAAGGTTGTATTCAGTCTGCATCTTCACAGAAGTTTTTAGAATATTTATTTGTTTTATGGCAAATAAGTTGCCAAAAGGTATGAATTCCCTTGCTGTTCCACTCCTCCCACAGAACTTTCTCCAAAGAAAGTAAAATGGTCCCTATTACAGCTCAGATTAGGCTAAACCATTACTGTTTACTGGCCTAAGGTGGTAACAGGTGTTACTTTGCTACATAGCTGGCTTTGCTACTGCATACAGTCCAAACACTGTACTCTTATAATAGAGCCCATTTACCCTAGGCATCCATAACGTTGCAATCACATGAGTCAAGAAACACCCTCTAATGGGCATTCTAAAACAAAATGTTACATAGCTCCATTTTGTTGGTCACAAGAAGCTCTAGGACAAAACTGTCCTGCAAACTTTTATGTACTAATTTTGCTGTGATCTGTAACTTTCCATATAAGTTCAATCATCCACTTCCTACAATACCACCATAATCCTTTTATTTACATATATTGTCAGGGGCTCTTATCTGCAAGGGAGTGTACTCTTATTTTATTTATTTATGACTTTGTTAACCCGGGTAGGTGCACTGATCCCAGGGACCGTTTTCAGGCACAGCCCAGGCCATGTAAGGTGGCACAGAGCAGAAACATCAATATAACAAGAATATAACATAACATAACATAACTCTTTCCAGGACAATTGGTCAGAACACATATAACTCAATACTATACATGTGCAAAGATGGATGTGAGGAAAACTTCTTCACAGTGAGGGTAGTGGATGCCTGGAACAGCCTGCCATAAGAGATTGTGAGGATGAAAACAGTGGGAACTTCAAGAATGCATCATGGGATAGACACACAAGCATAATAAGTAGAGAAAAGGGGGGAATGAGGGGATGCTGAAGACCAAATAGAGTCTGAAGTGTCAGAATAAGCAGAGGTAAAAATAGGACAGAAACAGTGCACCAGTGCAGATGTAAGGCTTCCACTTACCATGCCAATGCCCCAGGTTCAGGAATGGACCCAAGGAGTGAGGGGGCCATCCGGGGAAGGATGATTGAGCGTCCCATGGACTGCTTTTCTCTTCTGGGGGAGTGGGCGGGTGAGAATTTGGTGCATGACTGACCTCTAGCAGAGGCCAGGGGGAGCAGCTGCCACAGTTAAGTTGTAGGGGAGGTGTGCCAGATGTCAGTGCTTTGGCACACTATGTCATAGCGTGCCTTGCCTCCCGGGGGGGAGCAAAAATGCTGACCCCATGAATGATGTCCTGCTTCTCCAATCCTGCTCCAGCTGTGGCACTTGGCTAGTGACTGAGCTTACAGTCCACTGCCGGGAGTGGCCTGACACCATAGCCCCACCCTTTGGGGTAAGCCAGGGAGGAACACCGGTACTTGGGGGTCTACTGGAAACCAAGTTCAGGCTCTGAGGCATGCCTACTTGGTGGCCCTGCCCTGGGGGGCAAGTCTGGGAGAATCGTCACCCAAAGTAAGTCCCAGGAGGTGAGTGGGGACTGAGGGAGCATGGACAGAGCTACCAGAGCTCTAAGTGCCCAACAGAAAAAAAAATAGAGCAGACTGTATGTGCCTACTGGTTCTTTTCTGCCAACAAATGTTAGTATGTTTCATACAGTGCAATTCTTTTTTTTTATTATTTAGATTTTGCTCTGAGCGGATCAACTCTAGCAGCTCTCAGCCATATCCCTGCCACCCCTACCCATCATCCACCTACCCAACTGAACACACCTTGGAAGATTGGAGCAGTGGTCAGATGGTGAAGAGGGAGCAGGGACAGGTAGGCAGGGCTTCACAAAGCTGGAACCTTCCCTTTCTTCAGTTTTTTTTTGTCCCTGTTTCCCATGCTGGGGCACACACTTAGATGCATGCATGTGAAGGCACGTACATGCCACGGAGTCCCGCAGCCCCCCCTTGCACTGCCCTTCACAATCCACGCAACAACGTGGCTGCCACAAAGTGGCAGTCATTTGGTAGAATGTGCAGGTCTTCCCCACTGGGAAAGGAGAGCAGTGGTTGGGTGCTCAGTCCTTTTCCTCCCCGGCGTATCCCCAGCAACCCAGGGTTTTGAACAAACACGGGTCACTGGCATGGCAGAAGGTAAGGCAGCCCTCCACTCCACTGGGCCAGCATGAGTACAATTCTTTCTAGTCCTATTTACAAACTAAAGTTGAAGGCCTGACTCGTATACTCAGAAAGAAGTAGGATGCTGATGTAGGATTCTGTGTTATCATGCATTGTGTTATTTATTGGTGTCAGTCAGAGGGTGTAAGTGGACGACTAAGTACCCTGCCATAAGATGTTCCAGAATACTAAATGCAAAGGACACCACAGGCAACCACACTAGTTTCTGGGGTTAGTTTCTTAGCATAAGGATTCGGGAGAAGCTATAAACCTGAAACGATAGTTTGCTGGATCCAGCACAGAGATTTGTAAAAATTGTTGTTCAGAGTTACAACTCAGTTTTGCGTGTCATTGTGGCAGAACTACAGATCTATTGCAGTTCAGTTGTAAGAACATTTTTATAAAAGTAGCTTTTGAGCTGGTTAAGTGTTGAAAAACAACGCGAGTTGCCAATGCATTACCAACTTCATGGCTTCCATGCAAAAACATATTATTTGTTTAAAAAAAAACAAAAAACTAAAAAATAACTTTAATTACACAAAAAATACAGAAATCTATCATAATGTCCTTTTACATCCTCCTACAGGGAAACAGAGCTGGTGCTGCCAGTTGCATATAAGTAAATCCTTCCCTGCTGTGTATTTTTATTTTCGTTTTTGTTGGTAATCTCATTGGAGTGAAACTCTATTTCAAGGAGCATATTCAGGAACTTTTCAGACTTCCATGACTCCTTATAAAATGGGTTCCTAGTCTCTGACTAGCTAAGCCCCTTGCCTAGGGGTACATTTATGTATCAACAGAGGGAGTCACGTGATGCCTTGATCAAGCTAGCAGTAATTCACTTTGGCTCCTGCTCACTCCTGCCTAAAACAGCTTATTTTACCTATCTTCAACCTCTAAACTGTGTTTTCACCAGCAAGAGAGCTGCTTACATCGCAAATAACTACTTGTAGCTGCAGTTTTCGTTTCTTTACATTCCTATGAAAGAGGACATGAAGCAGGCCTTTCCTCAGCATATTGCCCGGCTACCCCGGAAAAGAATTCCAAGCGACCTAAGGCCCATGGATCACAGTCGGGTCACCCAGGCACTACTACACCAGCAGCTATTCCTCTTACAGAGGATCGCTTCCTTCAGGAGCGTCAGCCTTTCAAGGATGCATTGCTCGCGAACGCTACCGAACTTCAGTCCCTCCGTAGTGACCTGGGGAATGTGGGTAAGCGCATGGGTGACTCAGAGTTGCACATAGTCTCTGGAGCAGTGGTGGGATAAAAACAGATCCTGAGATAGCTTAGCTGCATCAACAACTTGCCTGCTTGCAAGATAAAACAGAGGACTTAGAGGGAAGGAACCAACGCAATAACTTGGTACTTTTTGGGCTCTCAGAAGCAGCAGAAGGCTCCTCTCCAGTCCAATTCATACAGAAATTGTCGCAGAAAGTAGCGGGCCCTGTAACCCTTCTTACCTTATAGAACATGTGCACTGCTCTCTTCGGGCCCAACCAGCAGATGGATCACCTCCTTGGCCATTCATATTTAAATTCCTGAGCTACGTAGAAAAGCAGCATGTACTTCAAAAACTCAGAGACCTTCGCTCAATTTTATGGGAAGGCCATACCCTGCGTATTGCCCAGGTTTTGCCACTGGAAACCTAAAAGAAGAGGATGGCATATCACCCTGCAGTATCTAAACTTGTCGCTTCTGGAATTCGCTTCAGAATGGGCTACCCTGCAAGTTGGGATTCAGGATAAATGGCATGCATTCAAATCGGCTGACCAAGCTATGAAGGATCTACCTGCTCTACTCCCTGCACTTTTTAAAGTCCCCTGAGATGTGCAGGCCTGTCACCTCTGTCTATATCCCGCTGTGCCTTCCTGGTGTAGGACGGTAATGTCTATTTTTCTTGCTGTGCTCTGCTGTGTGAATCTGCGAGTGTTCTCAGGGGCTACTCCTTCAATCCCAGTCTGCTCCAACCTATATTTTGATTGAATCATATCCTATAAAGGTGTCAGCGTGGCTCAGTTGGTAGCACATCCGCCTCTGGACTAGAAGGTTGTGGGTTCTTGTCCCACACCAGGATTGGACTTGCATCTAAAAATCACTGGCATCCGAGTGCAGTATTGGGGGGTGCTGTACTGCTGGGGTGTGCCGTCCTTCGGATGAGACGTTAAACTGAGGTCTCTTCTGCTCATCCTGGTGGGTGTCCATGTGGAAGTAAAAGAACCCAGAGCACTCTTCGCAAAGAGTAGGGAACATTCCCAGTGTCCTGACCAACATTCCCCTTCCCATAAAACCAGTTCATGCAATTATCCAGGCTGTGTGTGGCTGATGATGTGCGATATGGCTGCCACCACATATTCAGTCTCCTCACTACCAGTCTAGCATTGCTTGTAAAGTGCTTTGGGATACACTGTGTATGAAAAGCGCTATATAAATGCTGATTCTTCTTCTTCTTCTTCTTCATTTATATGATGTTGTCTTGGGGCTGGGCTAGCCTGTTATCTGTTGGAATTAGTTAATCTGTTTTCTTTATGTCTGCTTGCAGAGATAATTAGCTTTGCAGTGTAGCCCGGTTTCGTAATATGGGACTCCAGCATTTCAACAACACCACCTTAATCTGTTTCAGACACTTTTTGGGACTCTAATATTTGTTTGCTTCCTTGCAACTGTTTAACCTTGTTTTTTTTTTTCTACTGGAATCTTTCCTTTTCTATCGGACTGTAAGGCGACACTGACCTTATTTTACTAAGCTTGTCCAAGAGTTGTTTCTTCTACAAAATCGGTTTTGTTTTAATTAGATCTATGTGCACTAGGACAAATGATGCTACCCTTCCAAGGGGGAGATCTTAAGGGTATTGGCTGGAGGGGATTATTTTACTTTCTATTATTTAATTTTAATTTTCATCAAATGTTTACCCACGAGGAATCTATGTAGGCATTTCTAGATGGAAACACTTTTTGCTGCCCCTGCTGGCCTTTCTTAATAATAGCAAGTTCCATAGTTGGTTATAGCTGTCCGTTTTAAACTGCTTTTGATTTGTTGGTGATTTTCACTCGTAATTTTCACACATGGGGATATATTGTTTTTTTTGGGGGGGGGGAGGGGCGAGAGCCAGGTAGTGGGTTTGTTAGCTACTAGAGATGGGAAACATCATGTCCTGGATTGGATGGGGTTGGCCCTGGACCCTTTCAATAATACAATCTTCAGTATGCTTTTTGTGTGTTTTCAACATTCAGCCCTGCTATGTTTGCCCCCTCTATTAAAAGGAACTTTCCTCCTGTCAGAAGCATGGTGGGGGGTGTGTCTCACATATCCAGACCCGATCCAGTCAATGGACTTATGGAAGACGGCTGAGGATTACTAATTTCCTTCTCTTCTTCGAGCTGTCCTCATTCCCAGCTTTCTTGTTGGAACAGGTCCAGGGTTAAGCGGTGTATTATTACTGTGTTTTATAACCTTAAGGGGAATTATTACCTCTGAAGGGGTTCTGGGTGGGTGGTGGTTTTTGGTGGGTTGTTTTTTTTTTTTTGAGTTATGGGGTAGGGGGGTTATGTGTACATAGTTTTGTGTGGGGAACGGGTGAGGTGGAGGAAGGGTATTTTTCTCATGCACTTTTAACAATTCAGTTTTATTCAGGGAGGGAATTTACTGTACTAGACATTACTGGTTGTTTTCTAGGTAGTGGTTCTTTGTATTTAGGAATTTTTTGGAGGAGGTAATGGCACGTGCTCTAAAGGGTTTGGTGTTTGTAAAATTACGTACCATTTCTGGATTTTATGGCCAATACTTCTTTTTTTTGAAATCTTTTTATTGTGAGTGTGGTAGTGCCTTCAGTACATTCAGATTGTTTTTACAGGTACATTGTATTAATAGCAGTGAGGTAGTAATACAGCGTGATTATATATAAATACATGGATACGTACATGGTCTCGCATATCTTATGAATGAAACACTGGATAAGCATTTAGAGCCATTGACTTGCTAAAATTCAGCTCCATCCCACTGGGGGAAGAGGCCTGATCGTAACTTATCACATCCCCTACCCATCATGACCATTGCTGTCATCAATATTACTTTAACAAGCACCATATCATAATCATACACCTTGACTTTTTTCTTTACTAGTTAGTCTGGAACAATACCCTCCTATACTGCTGTTATCCAAGGTTCCCAAATGCAATCATAGTGCTCCTTCTTACCCAGTGTGCTCAATTCAGATCTCTCCAACAGCATACAAGATTTCACATATAGTACCCATTGTGCAATTGAAGGGCCCCTGTCTGACATCCATGTTTGAGCTATTGTTCTTCTGGCATTTATCAGTGCTATGGATCAGAGGGTGTTATTTATTTTATGGTTTGGATGGGTGGGGTATGCTCCCAGCATTAGCTCCAACAGAGACTTAGAAAGAGAGTATCCCAAAACTTGGGACATAATGTTATGGACCTGGAGCCAAAAAGGAGCCACTCTTGGGCAAGTGAGTGCCAGGTGAAGAAAATCAGCCTCATCTAACAAGCATTTGGGGCACATGGAAGGCCTAGACCCATCTATCTTATTCAGCCATATAGGGATTACATACGCCCTATGTAAAAAAACAAACAAAAAAACAGTTGTATCTGTCGCAGTTTGTTGCTGCTAGAGCAACTATAATAATGACAGCATGCTAAAGCCCAATGTTTTTGGATCTATAAGGAGGGACAGATCTGCACTCCATTTCTCCTCACTGGAGACAGTTTGAGGGTCTGAGCTAGTTAGCAATTGATAGTATATAGATAATGGTTTGCCCGCAGGTTGCGGGTTGAATACTTCTTCTTCAAAGGGGGACGGATTGACCCACTTATTCCCGGTAGTTAATTTGGTTCCACACGCCAATACTTATGTTAAGCTGTTAACTTGAAATGTTAGAGGAGCAAGAGATCAGGTTAAGAGGTATCAGATTCTTAAACACATTGCCCTCTTACAGGACAAAATTATATTTTCACAAGAGACCCATCTCCTTAGTCAAGAAATTAATTGTTTTCGGAGATGCTTTGTCAGCCAGGTATTTGATGCTGGGTATACCTCTGTGAGAAGAGGAGTGGCTATTTTGATTGACAGAAGCTTATCCTTTTTACTAGCTCAAGCAGTCTCAGATCCACAGGGGCACTACATCTTAGTAAAAGGCTTACTGGACAGGAGAGAGGTCATTCTGGGCAGTATCTATGGTCCAGTCAGTGGGGACCCTGCCTTTTTTATGGAACTGGCAGATATGCTGGCATCCCTCCTACCGGTGCCTATTATATTTGGTGGGGATTGGAATACTATGCTAATGCAGGATCTGGATCATACCTGTCAGATACTTTCTCCCTCATCCCCCTCACAGCATGCACTTGGTGATCTTGTGGATTTACTTGGTCTTTGTGACCCTTGGAGAATCTTCATCCCAGTCTATGGGAATTTACCTTCCACTCTGCTGTCCACAACTCCTCCTCTCATCCCAACTTCATTCTCATCGGTCAGTCGGAGCTGAGGAGAGTGATAGGCATCAGGCTGGCTCCTTTGGAACTTTCAGCTCATGCTATCACCTGGCTTTTGATTAATATTTTTCCGATCTGTCAGAGAGACACATCTTGGAAGTTAAACACTCAACTTTTTAAAGACTATATTATTGTTTCCAAAATCAAATCCCTTATTCAGTCGTACCTGAAGATTAATCTTAACTTGGTACCTAAGGGAGATCACGAATGGTGTGCCCTTCAATGTCTTCTCAGGAGGGGGTCCTCTGTCTTGTGTCCAAAAGGAAGAGATCCAGGGATCAGGAGATGCATTCTCTCTTAACATGGATGCGGGACCTAGAAAAGACTATTTCGCCCTCCTCTCCTCCTGTTGGCTATAGTTTATTGCTGTCTCTTACAGATAAATATGCTGACCTTCTCTGAGACAGAGCAGAATATGCTATTTTAAAAACACATTCTAAATATATAGATCAGGGGAAGAAGGCGGGTCAGCTGCTGCCTGTTCGATTGAAGTGTTGTGAGGCCTCTAGTCTAATTCCTGCCATCGCAGCCCAAGATAGTTCCCTGAAATCTTCTCCTCATAATGTTGCTCTCGAATTTGAGAAATATTATAGTGAGCTTTATGGTCCTCATAACTCCCCCCTCTGGGGATCAGGCACTCAAGAATTATCTGGAATCAATCCCTTTGCCATGGCTCTTGGAGGATCAATGTAATTTAATGTAATCACCGATCTCCATACCCGAAATTATTGCCACCATTAATAGCCTAGCTCTTGATAAAGCTCCAGGGCCAGATGGTTTTCATTCCAATTTTTATAAGGTTTTCTTTAAGGAATTGGCCCCCTCCTTCTTCGTCTATTTCAATATATGTTCTCGTTAGAAGTCTTGGGTCTGACAATCCTAAAAGCCCTGATAGTTCTGCTTCTGAAAGCCAATAACCCCACCCCCCGACTCAAGTCTCTAATTATTGTCCCATCTCATTGTTAAATTGTGATCTTAAAATCCTGACTAAAATTTTGGCTACGAGGATTGGCAGGGTCTGGTCTGGACTGCTCAGTCTGGAGCTAGTCGGTTTTGTCCCCAGTCATTGCTCTGCTGACCATCTTCATAAGCTAGTTCATATTTTTTCAGCTGCTAAGACTCTTCTACTACTATGGCTCTTATTTTCCTCAGCACAGAAAAGGGATTTGATAGGGAGGACTGGGCATTTCTCTCAGCCACCTTACCAAAATTTGGCTTTCCTCCAACCTTCTTACATTGGATCCTTGTAATTTATTCTTCTCCTACAGCCAAAATCTATTGCAATGGTGTTTTCTCTTCCAGCTTTTTTCTATGTACAGGAATTTGACAAGGTTGACCCTTGTCTCCCTTGCTTTTCAACCTTTATCTTGAACCCCTAATCAGACATCTTAAATCTTCTCCTGCTGTTACTGACATCCCAATTGGCATTACTGATCAAACACTTTTGGTCTACGCAGATGACATATTATTACACCTCTTGCATCCTGTAGACTCATTGGCCAAAAATCTGTGCATTATAAACAAATTTGGATCCTTCTCTAACTATAAACTCAACTTGGATAAAACCAAGATTTTGCCCCTTAACCATTTTACCCACAGATCAGAGTTTAATCACTTTAGTGTGAAATGAGCCCCGGTTCACATTAAATATCTCGGCATTTTTCTAGCTCAAGATCAGTCTCTCATGAAAAAGCTTCATCTCAAAGATCTGATCAAGGTTCTTCAGCAAGACCTTGCAAGATGGAGAGTGCTGCCCTTGTCTCTCTGGGGCAGGATCAATATAGTTAAGATGAATGTATTACCTAGGCTTTTTAACCCCTTAAATATGTTAAACTTCTGGTTACCTCAAGTCTTTTTTTTAATGCATTCATGCATTAACTCATTGCCTCCTAGAACATGCCTGTAGGTGGCAGCAAATGTACTGCAGTGTGTCTCAGAACGAATACAGATGTCGGCTATAGACTTTCTCTGTATGCCCTTGCAACGTCTGGAGATGTCACTCATATGTTTTAATATTACTTGCCAGCCAGAATTAATTAGAATTGACTGCATAACACTGTTAGAAAGGTAGTTTTGTGCTGAACAATTTTGCCACTGATTTTTATTTATTCAAATGTTTTACCAGGAAGGCATACTGAGCAGACAACTGCTCAATTCCAGATGCGTCCTGGGGGAGTGTATCACGTATACATTAGGAGTTATTCACATTTGTTTATGGCATGGTGTATATTACAAGACATTTTGGCCATCAAGCCTCACCTAAGCACCTTAAATAAAATGGGGGAAAAATACATGTTTTGTCCTAGAAAAAAATAGCTTTTTAGTACAAATGTACTATTGTAACTACATCTAATGTATGGATGCTTAAGTTGGTATTAATATGTTACATATTTCCCAATGAAAAATGGCCTTTTTGTGCAAATAAAAATGGTTTCTTTGACTAGTATTGAAAAACAAATTGCTTATTATTAATTGCATACCACCATTGGAAAGGTAATTTTGTGCTGAACAGCTTTGCTTCTCATACTTTGTGTGTAGCACTTACGGTTTATGAGTATTAGCGTGCCAAAAAAAAAATGCTGATTATGGATTAATTTTGCTTAGAAAGCCCCAGGATGCAGTGTTAAGAGTATACAGGATACAAGTGGTGGAACACTCAAAGAGCTCCCGTGGAGCGAATGAGTTAATAACTAAATTCATCTGGTTAGATAAAACTCTCAGAAGGTCACACTCCAAATTGGCTCTACCCAAGGATCTTGGTGGTCTTCGGCTTCCTAGTATCCCGTTTTTACTATTGGGCGAGCCACCTTAATAAATGTTTCAAGTGGGCATCCCTAGATTCTACTTCTGTTCCCAGTTGGCTTCAAATATAATCTGCTTTAATTATGGAGACCATCTTGTACAGACCTTCCCTTTTCTTTTCCTCCTGGAAATCCTTACCTAAATCTCTTCAGCATTCTACGATTGGGGTCTCTCTCAGGGTTTTCTCTCAATTATGTGCTTATCTAAAATTTCAACCTTCTAAAGATATCTCTCAGCCTATTATGTTTAATAGCAACATCAACATTTTTGGGCACACACATTGTCCTTCTTGGTTGTCGCAGTTTGATGGATCCTAAATTGGCAGACTTTCTTAATCAGGGTTCCCTTCTGGAAAGGGAAAGGGAACATTGTTTAACCAGGAGTAGCACACTAAGCTGAAGCTTGTTTCCAGATGTGACCTGGGAGCACAAGGAATTTAAATGACTTGCTCAGGATCACACAACATGCACCTGGGTGTCTGTGGGATTCAAACCCAGGTCTCCAGATCTGTAGCTCAGAGCCTTAACCCACTGTGCTATACTGCCTTCTTTCTTCACCTGAAATCTTATGGAAGTTCCACCTGGGTCTAGTGCATATCTTCAGGATTTTCCAGTTGAGACATCTTCTGCTCCAAGTATTGCAGCCCTCTTCTGATGGTACTGATCAATCTTCCTTTCTGGTCCCCTTGCAGGAATCATCTCTGAAACCTCACGGCATAGCAAAAATATACTCCCTCATTCTGGATAAAATTTCACCATCCTTTCCTAGCTGCCCCAAGACCTGGGATACTCTCCTTCCTTCCTCCAGTCTCAACTGGGGACATATTTGGAGAGATCTCTATAGGTACACTTCTCAAGATAGACTCTGTCTCACTCAGTTTCATATCCTCAACAGCCTACACTATACTCCGGTTAAGCTGGCTAAGATGGGCCGTCTTACTACTTCTACATGCAGTAGATGTGGTCAGGAAGAATGTACCCTCCTCCATGTTTTCTAGTTGTGTGACAAGGTAGCCCCACTCTGGAACCTCATAGAGCTTAGAGCCAACCCATTACTAGGTCTAACAGGGCTTTTTATACCAGAGATTTGTATTATTGGGGATTATAATCAGATTCCTGTTAAAGAAAGGAGATACTATATGGCTTTAATCTCCCTTTCTGTTAAGAAAATTGTCCTTAGACACTGACTGGATCAGACCCCCCTCCTACCAGGAATGGCTACAAGAACTGCCTTTCTCTTTATGGACTGAACACATGATCACCAGTATTTGTCACAAACCTTCTCTTTTAGACAAGAGGTGGGGTAAGCTACACGCACTGTACTTGAATTGATATAACCTTATATTTCTCATGCTCCTCAGTAGCTATACTGCTTCATTAAGTTATCATTTCTTTAGGCCTAGGGCACACTTCTGGGGGTTGGGAGGAGGGTTGGGGGGTCATTTGTTGTTTTCTTTGTTTCTTGTATTGTTTGTTTGTCATTTATAAAATAAAGTGGATTAAATTTAAAAAAAAAAAAAAAAAGTATCAACAGGAAAAAGCAAGTCCCATAACAACCTGCCTTTGTGCCAACTGGCATCACTGTACCAGCTTGGAATTTAAAAAAAAAAAAACTGAAAAGTTGCCATTTTTTTCAACTCATTTAGCGAGCCCACTTTCCCCTTGCTTTGCCCTTCACCTGCATCTTCAAACTCTAACCATACTTCATAAACACAAGCTAATATTATGAACTTTAGTTCTGGCCTTCTCCCCTACATGAAATATTGTTGTTTTGCACAGTGTTGACTGCTACCAGGAGCAGTCACACATCACCTGCTTTACAGCACCATTCACTCATGATTAACAGCTAGCAGGGACATCTGGTACACACGGCTTCCCCGTTCATCCCAACTGCTTGCTTTCCCGACTGTCCTCAGCACTTGGTTTTAGACAATAAAACAAGCTATTCCCCCCACCCACCTAAACATCTACCAGGTCTCCTTCCTGTTCACTGGTACTACCGGACCACAATGCCTCCTCACACTGAAGTAGAATTACATATTCAGATGCGCTAAACAATCACATCTTAAGACAAGGAAAAAAACAATAAAACCAACAAGACCAGTACTTGGAGAGACAGGAGGCTAATGAAAGAAGGTGGTAGGAGGGAGTTGAAACTAGGAGAGAAGGGGGAAGGAGGACAGGACACTCATGACACTTATACTACACAAAACACAACAGCATCCTACACTGCCAATGTCAGCAGTAGAGGGACTACTTTACACAAAAGATATTTGTTTAATTCAAATTAAGTATTTAAAGTAAATATTTTTCATTTTTAATCTTTTTTTTCTAAAGTCCAGTGCAAATCCCATATTCTAAGTGCAATAATGACCTCCAGGAAAAACCTGTGGGCTATACAGGACCTACCAGGGGCTATAAGGCTCTCTGCTCATGGTGTCAAGCCATATTACATCCCTGGGCAGTCTGATGCAGCCCAATATAACCCACCCTGTCCGGTATTATTGCTTACTTTATAAATGTATTAAAGGAAAATTTGTTCTTTTCCCCAAGAGGGTTTTCAAACTGAAACATAGAAACATAGAATTTGACAGCAGATAAGGACCGTTTGGCCCACCTAGTCTGCCCATTTCCCTACCTAATGGATAAGCTGCAGATCCTAGTTATCCAACAGCCTACTTCCTTCCACCTCCCCACTAGAATTGCTTTATGTCTGTCCTATGTATTCTTGAATTTCCCCACTGTTTTTGACTCCACAACCTCCTCAGGAAGGCCGTTCCATGCATCTACAACCCTCTCCATGAAAACATATGTCCTGTCATTGCCTCTGAGCCTTCCCCCCTCTATCTTCAAATTGTAGCCCCTTGTTCTTGTATATCTCTTTTTCTGAAAGATGCTACACTCTTGGACTTTGTTGATTCCCTTGAGGTACTTGAAAGTTTCTATCATGTCCCACCCTCTCCCTCTTTTCCTCGAGTGCATACATATTATGCTCCTTTAGTCTCTCTTCATATGGCTTCTGGTGCAGACCCTGCACTATTTTAGTTGCCCTCCTGTGAACAGCCTCCACCCTGTCTATGTTGTTGTGGAGCTGGGGTCTCTGAAACTGCACACAGTCCTCCAGATGGGGGGTCTCACCAACTGTCTGTACAAATTCTTGTTTTCTACTGGTGATGCCTCTCCCTATCCATCCCCATTTCCCCCTAATCCTAATTATTGCCTTCTTACATTGGTTGCCCACCTTTAGGACTGCTACCTCTTTCATTGTTTTGCAGATGAGTTTTCATTTAATTAAAAAAAATATTTTAGTAGTGCCATTTTTGAGTTCTATAAATAACTGAGTCCTACTGTGTATATCCATAAATGGGTCTCAGTTTTCTAAGTACAGCAAGTAAGTAAGAAATTGAAGGAAGGCTAATCTTGCATCGCATAAGGAACTGTGAGTCCTGACATAGTGCACCCTGAAAACAGTACTGATTTTTGATGAAAGGAAGAGGATGGTCCATAAACCAACTCTACCAGCTAAGTTAATAACTATGATCTTTTGGCCCACCTGGAGTGAATAGAACAGTCTTATTTTTCATTACATCTAACCAGCATAGCCCAACCGTAACGTGGCACCACCTTTAGAATGGGGTGCAAATCTTAACTTCACAGCTGGGGTGACAGAGTAACATGGAGCTCAAGTGACTCAAAATTCTGTTAATGCAATACTGGCATTGTGTGGTAACTGCATTTGTATTTTGCATTTACAGAATATGTTTTACCAGGGTCAAATAAATTAAGCACAGGTTATTGTCTTTCTTTTTTTTTTTTTATTAAGTATATTTTAATAAAATTTACAATGCACGTATATCACAGATGAATCAAAGTACCATCCATGTAACAGTAGCTCTCTGAATAGCCAGCATAGCAATCATAAGCTCTACTACATCTTGTATATAAAAAAAAAAAAGGGGAAAAGACGTATCTTGTGGGATCTGTGTAGACCCTCTAATTCCCCTATGTGGCAATTCCTCACTACCACAGACAAGTGGTTGCTTTGCCATGCACTCTCTAATCGCTCTGTCTGTTTCTGCCCAATTGCACTTAGAAACCTGTTCATTGCACTTAGTAACCAGTATTTTTTGTTATGTAGCCACCAGCTGTTTCACTTTCATATGTATACTATTGTCTGGTGTCACTCTTGTTCCTCTCTCTGTACTGTACAATGTTTTCACTGATGTAACTCCATGGCTCTGTATTGTGTCATCTGACTTGGAACCTTTGTAAATGAGCCTCTGGCTCAAAGTTATTAATCTGAATCTTAAATAAATATAAATATAAATAAATATATTAGCTCCCTGCAGAGCGGAGAAGAAAATACCTGTCCCCAACATTAAATGACTCAACTCCTGGCTAAATAGCATAGCAAAGGATCCCAGAGCTCTCCAAATTGGATCAGTCTATGACTTTGTAATGCTATTACCCTTTTAGCATTAATAGCAGTCAACAATTCCTGTGTCCATTCCCTCAAAGTGGAAGATTTTCCATTAACCAGTATCTCATAATAATCAACTTGGCCACTGATGTAATGACTGCCATGTATGCCTTGTCTCTTGAAGACTGTATAGACTGGCAGTTACCGATAATACAAATGGCTAACAAGAAAGTAGCCCTAAAATTGAAAAAAGGTGCCAGTTTTTGTTCAATATCACACGAAAAAGAATGTATTTTTGAGCAGGTCCACAGCATGTGCATCAAAGAGCCTTCACTTTGGGAACATCTGGAGCATCTGATTTCTGCCATTTTGCCCATCTTAAACAGTTTAAGTGGTGTATAAGGAAGATAATGAAGAAGGTTATGTTGTACTAGTCTTAACCTGTCCTGTTTAATAAAATGGTACAGGTTAGCCCAGATTTTTTTCCATGTAGAAGAGTCATAGATTATCTTGGTTCCATGTTGCCAATAAAAATGCTGTGGGAGAGCATTTATCCCAGATTACAGATCCTATTGCCTTATAAACTTTCGAAATAGGTCTCCTCTGTTGAACTATGTCTAAGATCTGTGTTTAAAAAAAAAAAAAAAAAAAAAACCTCCCCGTCTTATTCGACCAAGGAGGTTTTCCCAAAAACTGTAGCACACGATGCTTAACCTGATGATATCAGAACACTGAGGAGCTTGGGAAGTGACAGTTTTCCTGATTCTGCTACAGCTACAAAATAGTCTTGTGCCACAAGATCAGATAAAAAGTGGACTTTGTTTGGTTGCCAGAGTCCTTGTGTAATCACCTTCTTGCCAATTAGTAGGTTGGGATTGTTGAAGAGTGGTTGCCTCAAGTCAAAATAGTTTTGTAAACCAAGAAAACAGCACATCTGTCTGTGTGCTGTCATTGACCACCCAATTGGGGAGTCACTTAGTGGTAACAGAAGCTTTTTTTATGGGACATAGAGAAAAGAAGATAACGAAATATTGAAGGCACTTGCCCTAAACAATTTTGTCTAGCCAGTCTGGTACCTTTCCAGTTGGTAGAATGTCACTTAACCACTTAATGTATTTCCCTTGGAAGGCAAAATAATAGATAAATAGGTGAGGGAGTTGAAGCTCTATTTGTCGAGGCCTACACTGTTTTTCTAAGGCCCTTCTTGGAAGTCTCCCAAGCCAAAAAAAAATACAAACCAGATGGCTGCCATTCTCTGAAACCACAACTTTAGTAAAGGAATGTTTAACATTGATAGGGGGTACATGAATTTAGGCAGAGCAGGCATTTTTAAAATATTCACCCTCCCCAACAGGAACAGTGGAATTGCCTTCCATCTCTGCAAGTCCTGATCTAGTTGCTTAAGTACTGGGTCCAAGTTAAGTTTCCGGAGATCATGTAAATGTTTTGAAAGTTTTATTCCCAAAAAAGTAATATGATCTGAAGTCCACTTAAGCCCTAAGTCTAAAGTTTCCAAAGGAGAGTAGGATTGAGATAATACAAGAACCGTTGTCTTATGGGAGTTTAATTTATAGCCTGACAGTGCACTAAAACTGGAAATTATTTGAAGCACTGAAGGGCTAGAGTGTTTCCAGTCCGAAAGAAGAAGTAACACATCATCAGCTAACGTGGACAGTTTAAATTCATATTTGCCAAATGTCATCCCTTTAACCTGAGGGGACATGTTTATCTTTCTTGCCAGAGGCTCTATATACATAAATTAAAAAGTATGGGAGAAAGAGGGCAACCCTGACAGGTCCCTCTAGTCGAAAGAAATTGCGAAGAGTTAGCCCCATTGCTTGCAACCCTAGCCAATGGACTTCTGTAGAAAATCTTGATCCATCGAGTAAACTCTTTTGGGATGCCATATTCAGGCAGGAAGTCAAAAAGAAAATCCCACTCTACCCTATCAAAAGCCTTTTCCGCATCTGGGGAGAGTGCCCCCCAGGATGCAGGGAAGAAATGGAAAGTTTCACAAAAATGGTCACTAGAATGTCACCCTGTCACAAAACCAACTTGTTCAACACCAGTTAAGTCTGACCAGACTTTTTTAACCTATTACCTAAAATATTAGCCAGGATTTTTATGTCCGTGTTTAAAAGGGATATAGGCCTATAATTCTACGGTAGAGCTGCATCCCCCCCCTTTGGGTAAGAAAATAATCCTGACTTCAAAAAGGGCTGTTTTTCTATCTCATGATGAAATAAGTAATTATCTAAATCTCTTAGTTTGGGGGCTAGTGCCTGGTAAAGTATTTGAAAAATAAAGGGGAGTAACCATCCAGGCCTTGAGCCTTATCTGATGCCAGTTTTCTGATAGTTTCAGTGACCTCCTGCTCTGAAATGGGCCCTCTCAAGTTTTCCCTCTGTTCAGAAGAGAGTTTCAACAGGTCTACCCCATTCAAAAACTGGAGCAACGGGGGGGCATAATTGGGATTTTTTGGAGAAGCAGTATATAAGGAGCTATAATATTCCATAAAAATCACTACTATCTTTCCTGTAAAAAGAGATTACAGTCGTATTGGTCCTTGGAAAACAGGAAATGATGGAAGGTTTGATACCTTTTTTGGACCAACCACAAGTGTCTTGTACAAAGATGGAATTATACACATGCTTTCAGGCCCTCACAGGTATCTTCTTCAGGCATTTCTGTTTCACCTGAAGAAGGGACCTGTGAGGCCCCGAAAGCTTGTGCATAATTCCATCTTTGTACAAGACACTTGTTGGTCCAATAAAAGATATCAAACCTTCCATTATCTACTATCTTTCCTGAATCAGACATTACAGAGGAGCCATCCTGACTCCTTAAGGCTAAGATCCATAGTGAAGTCTGTTGCTGTTCATCCAGCTAGCTAGCAGTTCACCCACCTTTTCCCCTTGGCCTATGTAAGTGGCTTTAATTCTAGTCGCGATTTCAGTGACTTTCTCCAATAAATAAGCTGAGTATTTTGCTTTTAATGTTGTTAATTCCAACCAGAGCCTTTCATCCGAAGAATCAGTGAGGTGAGCCTCCAAGAATTTTATTAGAGTCAACCACTCCTCAACTTGCCCATTCAATACTTTTTTCCTTACTGTGGAGAGGCAGATAAACTCTTCTCTCCATAGAGCTTTCAGAGAACCCCACAATATGTCCATAGCTTCAGCTGAAGTGTTGTTCTCCTGCCAGGATTTAGCAATGAATGTTTTATGTGTGTTACTATATATATCCATCTTCTAACAATAGGTTGTTTAAAGACCAAGTGCCAGACCGAGAGCCATGGCCCCCTATTGACAAATTCAGCCAAACTGGAGAATGGTCCAAAAGAACTCTTGGGTGGTTACCCACCCCCTCAACCCCTTCCAGAGATGAAACACTAATCAAATAGTAGTCTGTCCTTGAATAGACTCTGTGTGGGGGTGAAAAGTAAGTATACTCCCTTTCTGCTGGGTTGAACACCCTCCAAGGGTCAGTTAGACCTAGGTTCATACAAAACTCCCTCAGAGCTCTTTGAGCTGGAGATGGTCCCGCTCTCTTCTGAAATGATCTGTCAAGGTTGTTGGAGAAAACTAGATTCCAATCCCCCCTAGGATATACGGAAGGTGACTTATGGAGGCTAATATTGAAACTATTGGGGGAAGAAGGGGGAGTCCACATTTGGACCATAAATGGACCCCAACACCACCTCCATATTGGCCAAGTGCCCCTGTACTAAAATGTAGTGACCATCTGGGTCTGCGCATTCCTGAGTCTGCATTAATGGGATGGATCTATGAATCAGAATGGCTACCCCTCTCTGTCTGGCACTCTGTCCCTCAGCATATACCTGGCCTACCCACAGTTTCCTCAAATGCTATGCTTTATCAACAGGAATATGTGTTTCTTGTAGCAGAACAAAATGTGGATGATATCTACCCAAGTGCTTTAAGATACAATATTTCTTATTATTCTCCCTCCCTCCTTTAACATTCCAAGATACAAACTTCCAGCTATTCATGACATCTGAATTGCTGAATCATAGACTTTGTGATTGCCACAGCTTGGATGGTATTACCCTTTCCTCTCCTTGGCTGTGTCCCCAGCCCCTCCACCCCCAATAAAATCTAGTACCCATCCCCGGAAACCCCTGTACCCCCCTACTTCTCCCATTAACCAACCTGCCAAAAGCCATCTCCTAAATGTGGTCCATGAAGATAAAGAGAGGAGCCGCCCCCACTGCAACCCGTGATTGTGTTAGCCAAGGTCCCCCATCCCACCCCTATTCTTCATCCTGGGCCATGCCCCACAATAATGTGTACAGGAATAGGTACAGCCATACAGAGAAAAGAAAATGGAAAAAGGGAATATCTTTCCCAACCCAAGTAAATGAGGTGAATTCCAACTAAATAATCTCCAAGATGGGTTCACCTGATTTATGGTGCTATGAGCCCATCCGACATGGATAGTATCCCTGAGCTGTCCCTCTCTGTCTCTTCCATACTGAGAAAGAAAAAACATAGAATATGAGTGGACAAAGCCCAAATATCATGCACACTTGAACACTAGGCCAAAATGAATTACCCTTTGATAAATAAATCACGCCCCCAGTCGCCCCCTTTCCCCTTTCAGGGGAGGAAGGGAATCCAAAAGGGGAAAAAAAAAACATAAGACAGGTGTAGCCCATAAACCCATCCTTCATTGTGTAGCTTCTCTATCCCAGAGGCAAATTATCCTCCCCTCCCTGAAACCCTGACACCCCTTTGTCTCTCTGTAGGCTGTGAGCCCAACATGAGGCATAACTTATTTGTCTGTTTTAGATCACAGTTCTCAACTTAGGACTACATGATTCCCTTACCCAGTACCCCAGTCACCCTTACAATATACCTAGGCTCTCCCCTTCTCTCCCCAGTAACATCCCTGCCCATCTTTGTAGTAAAAATAAGACCAAACTCCAAAATGTCTTAACTTTGTATGTAAGGTGGAATGGATGCCTTCCAGAAATGTGTACAAATATATTGAAAAAATAGCCAAAAGGTCAACCTCTAAAACTATAGAAACACAAGTCTCATTAAACCAGATAGGCTCTATGGCCTGCACAAACTGTCTAACAGTAACTCATGTACCATCTCTGGACATTTCAGGTATTAAACAAAGATGTACCATCTCAAAACAAAATCCTTTCTTCTTTAACTCAAGGCTTGTGTTCGGATCTCTGGTGATTTTCTCAAATCATAATGGCCAAATAACATTTTCTGATTAGATCTTGCCCAATCGTGACTGTATTCATCCTGATAGCAACTAAAATATCACTGCTATAAAGAAGGGTATCAACTGCTGCATTTTTGGCCCTGTCCACACTACAAAGTTGTCTGTGGTAACGTTTTTAAAAATGTTACTGCCCTTACAGTTTTAGAGCATCTGCATTCTGGTAGTAAAGTTTTTAAAAACGTTACAGACATTAGTGTGGCATCCACATTATGCCTCATTTCTCCCCATTTTTAATCCATTTGGCAGACCCTGTGAATGGAGGGTCCAAACAGTCACGCATCCATGCATGTAACTATAATGTTACAGGCTTCAGAATGTTACCCATTCCGATCTGAAGACCACATCCTTACAGGTCTTGAGACCAGTTTTAAAAATGCCTGTTAAACCATTACCAGTGCAGACACGAACCGTTTTTGGAGGCATTAGTAATGGTTTAAAAGTCTTGTAACAGTTTACAGGGCTCAGTGCGGACAGGGCCTAAAAGTCCAAAATAAGTCTGACAAAGAATGGTTCCAAAGCAACATTGCTGGGAAACTCTCCTAGGCAGATATTTGCCTTGTCATCTTGCCATGGCACTGAGTCCTGAAATTAGTGTGGCAAGCTTGGCATATAAAGAAAACAAAATTAGATAATAAATTTTAGAGCCCAAGTCTTAAAGCTGGGTAGCAACACCGTAAAGCAAACTGTCTCTAGGCACATAAACACCAACAGTGCAGTTAATGTTAAATACATTCAATGAGAAGACTCTTGCAGGTCCAAGAAATGTCTGACCCTTAAAATCGAGCTCAATGCCATCAATAGGTACCTCCTCATGTACTCACATACTGGCAATGCCGCGGTGAGAAAATAAGCACCTGAAGCCAGCTGGTGGATTTAATTCTTCATGACTGATCAGGTCTCAAGTTGTGATATATTGAAACAGAGTCTTTACGTTACAGACAAGCTCATACCTGAATGCCAAAATTGTAGAAATCCCTAGTAGTCGGCCAGCCTTGCCAAACAAATCTGGTAGCAATTTTCTTAATTCAGTAGTCGCTTGGTCAATGGAGTCAAAAGGAAAGGTTCTTTTGTTTGTATTTTCCTCTAGGCAGGCTGGATACAACATCTTGTGTCTGATCCTGGCAACCCACAATTTTGATTGTAATAGATAAAATGCTCCTCATTCCTGGTGCACATTAAAAGTTAAATCTGGCATCAGATGAAGTTTCTTTCTTTCCCATTCAACTTTTTCCTATTGCTGCACTGCTCTCAAAAGGTGGTTGCAATCTAGGTAGTTTAGCAGTTTAAAGACTATCAGGCGGGGGGGGGGCTCACCAGGTGCAAGCTTGGCCCTGATTGCTCTGTGTGCCCATTCCATAATATAGGTTGGGGCATTAGATGAAGGTCCTGCCAGCCTAACACAGAGCTTCTGGAAAAAAAACAGGGTTTTATTAAACTCAAAAAATTGATTAGTGTTTTGCTCATAAAAGTTGTAAAACATTGTGAAAATGCATAGCACTGCCTCCCTGTGTTTAACAAACATACCACTTCTAGAAAACCTACTGTATATAAATACTTTCTGTACGGTTAGTATTGTCCCAAGAAAAAAACTGCTAATCAATTATTTAAAACCCTGAAATCAAGAGGAGCTGATCCTTCCTCTCCTTCAGGTAATCCTAAGAGGACAATGTTATTTCGTCTAGATCATCCCTGTAAATCATCAACCTTGTCTTCAATTTTTTTCATATTATGCTTGACGGCAATGAGATCTGATTCCATTTTAGCTACTTTATCGTCTGTGGAAGAGATTCGTGCTTCGGAGTCTGTCACTCTCTGCATCAATTCTTTAACCAGTGGCTTCCATTCTTTAAACTCGTTGATTAAAGTGAATGAGCCAATTTAATTACTTTTAGTTCATTGTACATCTGCTGAGATGTAATTTGTTCTGCTTTGTTTTTTTTGTGCTGAGCCTACTGGCAAGGTACTTGGCTAGGCCTTTTAGCTTCAAGGCCTACTGTCTGCTCTGATTCTGCATCAGAGTCTTTGAGATGCAGGAAGGCAGCTTGGCTATTTGTTTCAGGTAAATCGGTTTCCATTTTGGACCCTGGATGATGAAAATACCCAGTGCACTTCCTAGGCAGGTGGAAAAAATGGTGGAGATGGCAAAAATATTTAAATTAGGTAGGGTTTTAGATGGAGCTCCTCCATACTGCAGCTCACTCTCTCCCTGTCATCACGTGATTCCAAGCACAGGTTCTGGGCACAGGTTATTTTCAACGAGATCCTGAACACAAACAAACAGTTACAGCAAAGTTGACAAAATTGTTCAGCACAAACAATAATGAACAGAAAGCAACTGCAATGGAAATAAATATCAAAACTATTATTTGATATTGATAGTGATGACAACTGTGGAAATTACATCCCAAGATATTTGGTTATAGTGAGCAGTTACAGTTCTCAGTACAGTGAGGACCAATCAAGTCTATGAAAACACCATTATTTAAATCCTCTATCACCTTTAACCTTTAATGTACTTTTCCAAAATGTGGGTGTCTTCTAGCCAAACACTATTTTTTCCAAACTCTGTGCTATATCTTGGACTTTCAGAAAGCATCAGGGAAGTGCTTCTAAGAGCACATGCAGTGCCCACTTTTCTAAATAGATCTGCAGTATACAGGACCAGATCCTCTTTTATTGGTTGAAGATCCAGAGATATAGGTTCTTTTAACCTCCTGGTGGCCAAGGAGGTCCTATTTAGGGCAATATATATGGGGCACTTGTACATTCTGACAAGCAGATGACCTTCTACCCATGTGGCTATACCCATATGTGGCTGTGCAGAAATTAATTAGAATCAGTAGGAATCTATTTTATATTTATTCAGCTGGTATTTCTTTCCTCACTAAGGTAAGTCTTTTTTACCCTCAGCATGTTCCAATGTGCTGTAGGGGTTCATTTACATAGGGTGCTAGTTTTGAGAAATTGCCCCAGTTATCTGTTTATACTACCTCACACTCTGTTTAGCTAGGACTTTGTTCTTTTATTTCTCCTAATTTCTTGATTTCCTTGCATCTCTTTGGCATCTCCTGTCTATTCTACCCTTACAGCCAGCCTCTGATCTCAGATCTATCTGCATGCTTTTGTCTTCCCTTTAGCTTCCTTTCATCTCCTACTGACATTTCTTCTCATGTTTTTATTTTGCATCTTAGACTTTCATCTCTAGGCCCTTTTATCACCTTCCTCCTTCACATCTTGATTTTTAATTGCTCCACAGTGGATATAAACACTGCTTATGTTGCTCAGTTTTGCTATTCACCTGGAGGAGGGACCTGTGTGGCCCCGAAAGCTTGTGTATAATTCCATCTTTGTACAAGACACTTGTTGGTCCAATAAAAGGTATCAAACCTTCCATCTTTCCCAGTCATCAAATGAATTATATCAGTTTGTAGCCCGGATCTCTACCAGTTCACACAAATATGGAACAATCCAAGACGAGCAAGGAGACTACCATAGCCAGGTCACTGTTGCATCACACATTTCTTATTGCTGTAAAATGATGCCCATTGGTCAAGCTACACTGCTGTGCCCATGACCAGTTTTGGGGACTGGGCTTAAGGAGGAGCATGGAATAGACAGCCAGGCTGAGATACAACACTGCTTGTGGCAGCGCTTTCCAGTCTGGGGCAGGATGACATTGCATCCATCACTGCAGTGTCCTCTGTGGTGGGCCAGGAGAGCTTGTTCCCCTTCCCTCAGAGTGAAGCTGATGCATCCATGCCCACCAGTAGGTATTTGGTGCTATTGTGTGGATAGAGGGAGGGAGAAAAAAAAGGTAAAAAATGCATGGGGTCACCTGGATGACAGTTGTGGACTGGGACCTGCACTACAAGGCCCTCCACTAGCAGGACAGTGGCAGAAGTGACAGACTGGGCTGGGAGATTGCTGGGGAACTGGTTCCAACTGGCACAATAGAGGGTGACCATGTTAGAGAAAAAGCTGGATGTAAAAATTAAACTGTTCTGTTACGGTGTGTGGGTGGGAGGCATTTCATTTAAGTAGATGCTTCACTTTGTTTGAGCGTGTAGAAACCTTGTTTGAAAAGAAAGACTGTTTTATGTTTGTGTAACCCCTAGGTGGTGCTATCCCAAGGGCTACTACCCCTGCCTGCTTGGCTAGTAGCAGTATAAGAGGCCTGAGTTCTGAAACGGGTGCCTTCACCCGGAGGTCAGAGTTGGTAGTGGTCAAGCTAACCTGGGCACAGCCCTCCGGGACACTGTAACCCCCTCTTTCCCCTCTAGTGGCCTGAACACTGTACAAAAATCACTTTCACAATACCCCTGGTACACCACACAGATACCCACACTGTTTGCACTTACCACCAAGGCTGGTTCCTCTGGCTAGACCCTGGGGAACCCGTGTAAAACAAGGTTAGGCACGGTAAATAGCAGCAGAACAGTACTTTGCACACAAACTGGAACCACAGTCAGATTAAATGCAGAAAAAGTTAGATCTGATTTATTCAAGGGGCTTGAACAAGGGAGGGGCTAAATCAGGTTAATCAGCTTAAAAGTTATATCAATCAGGCAGTTATGCATGCGCTCTAAGTTCCCCCACACAGTCACACCTCTAGGTACCCAGGTGGAGAAGAGATGGGCTAGCCAGGACCATTGTCTGGGGTAGGCCAGCATCACAGCTGGTTGGGGCCCTGTGATGGAAAAAACAACATGCACAATACACACTATTTGTAGTCCGGAGCTGGAGGGCTCAGTTTGTGAAGAAAAAGAAACAACCAGGTGATCAGATGACACATTTAGATTAAGCTGTTGTTGCAGGAACTACCCTGATTATTACTCAAGATAATGAAGACTGGACACAGGCTGGGCGAAAATTGAGACAGCAGGTGGTTGATCTGGAGAGTCAGGAAAAGCAGGGCCCACATGATTTACCGAGGCATCATTCCTGTTCAAGCATGGAGCAGGGGGCTGATCCCCAGGCAGGTCTCTCATCAATGACTTCTCTGTAAAGCGGGTGGTTTGGCTGGGCCAGGCTGGCAAGACCCAGACTGCATGGAATCAAATTCAGGTGCCGTCTGTTTTGGGCTGGATACAGCTTCCAGCAAGCAGAACACAGTTCACACAGTGGGGGACCAAATCATGACCCACTTGCAACTCACGGCACACTTACATGTAAGGGAATTCTACTGTACCAGGCAAGGTGATCCCCGGTCACAGTCGCAAAGTCTCTGCACACACACCGGGAGCTTGGGGATAGCTGGAACTCCTGACAGGCCGATCGCATTCAGCAAAATCTTCTTCAGGTTGAGCCTGGTCCCACTTCAGTAGCTTACTTTAATCACACAACTCGGATTCAGTCTGAAAACAATTCTCTTCTCCCTCTCAGAGCAGTAGACAGACATGCAGACCAGAAATCATACCTTTCCACAGTTCTCCCGCATGAAAACTACGCAGACGGCTGCTCAAACTATATTGAGCTGTTGCTCCTTCAGCTTACAACTTAGATCTGCCTTAAACAG
The DNA here is from genome assembly GCA_016271365.2 of Neoceratodus forsteri. NCBI lineage: Eukaryota > Metazoa > Chordata > Ceratodontiformes > Ceratodontidae > Neoceratodus > Neoceratodus forsteri. Next base: position 192,195,893 of record CM057458.1, read on the forward strand.
CAGGTGGCTTGGGGATTTCCTTCAGATCCAAAGGTTCGGTTGGCAGATTCAGTTGTCAGTCAAAGCAAGAGCTCCCCCTTCAGTTGCATAAAGGCACCAACAGTCCAAGGTTACAATTCCAAAGCTTGTACTCCACATAGCCCCCTCAAGTAGGCTCCATTTTAGAGTCCCAAAGTACTGATTGGTCCACTTCGGCAGTTCAGGACCAAGATGGTGGAGATGGGCAGAACACCCCTTGCTGCAAAGAAGGCAGGTTAGAACAAACTACAGTATTATTACAGCTCTAATAAATGATCAATAAACGAGCACATCATCTCACAGAGCTCCCTCTGCGCAATTAATTATGGTAGAAACGGAGCGATTATCAAGCATCCCAGGTGGGACTCGAGCCGGGAAACACTCAGCCACCTCCCGGACCACATATAACTACAATCAGGCAGCCCTTAAAGAGACAGTACACAGAGGCTATGCAGGTACTCGCTGGCAATAATATTTAAACTGCTAGAATGCAGGACACCAGCCTTGCAGTGATAATTTAGGCAAGCTCGAGGAAGACTTTTCAGGAACCCCCATTTGTAGGGGGGTTACATTTGTTTTCAAAATTCTCTTTGGTCTTGTCACTTCCTATTTTTTTGACCTTATCACAGGCTAATCCTCACACTGTGCTCTCTCTTATATCAGGGTTAGACTTCTTTCTATCCCTGTCTCTCAACCATTGGTGGACAGTCCTTGAGTATCATTAGTATCAAAGTTCCTAGTATCTGAAGTAGTCTGCCACCCTCTCTTCTCATTGCTCACTTAATCTGCTTTCCTCTTCATAGATCCATCTCTGAGTGTTAGATCAACAGACTGATTTTTCTGCTCAATAATTCTTTAAACAGCCAGTGTACTTCCTGAAATGAATATTAATTTTTTAAAAAGCAGTCAATATTTATCTTTTTGTATCAGAGGTACTTTTATTTCCCTTTAATTAATTAGAAGATTGCTTACCCGAGGTTAGTAGCTGTGGCGTGTGGAACAACACTCTGCCTGCCCGCTGATGGTATCACGTTCAAACAGCAATGGGAATATCACAAAGACCATTACAGCTACAAAATTGGTAGTTCACTGCAATGGTCCCCGGTGTTCCTGACACTGCTGTCTATAAGGGTATCATCCCCCTCTAAGAATCAAGTCCGACTCAGAGTTAGTTATCTATAGTGTGGGGGATGCAGGGGGCACTTACTTTCCCAGATGGCACAATGCCAAATGTTGGGCATTGTGCCCTCGCTGTAATGCTGTTTGACACAATTCATGTTGCTATGGCTTGATGGAATCACAGCTGACATACTGAGTTATGTTTCTCTCATTACATCATCAGCTGTTCAGGAAGAGCCACTCAGTAGCTGTCAAGTTAAGTCACCTGTGATATCCCTGTCAGTGAGGTCACAGTGGTGCTGATATACTGTAGTAGGAGGAATAGAATTACATATGTCAGCGGACAAGCAGAGTGCCATTTCACACATTGAACCTAATAATATCTTCTACAAAATGTTCTAATGAACAAAAGGAAAACGACAAATATTTCAGAAATGACCACTTCTTGAAATTTGTACCATGTTCCTGCCTGCTATTTTTGGTTCTATTAGCTCTTTAAAGTATTGCTTTGTTTACAGACAGTAGCACTTCAGATACTGTTGATTATTTTCTCAGTTACCCTCTATCACAATTTGGATGGAGGGAGTTCAGAGGAGGGTAACAAGGATGATCAGGTGAAGGAGGAGTAGGTCCTCTGAAGAAAGATCAGAGTTGGAACAGAGAAGACATAGAGGTGGCCTGTCCCTTATTTACAAGGCCACTATCACTAAGGACCTTTAGGAATGCCTTGGACTAGATTATAAGGAGACTACATTTGATAGAAGGGATCATAACAAATAATTAAAGGGAAAACTATACAAAATGCAAAAAGAGAGAATTGGATAACTCTGAGTTATATCACGGTGGAATAGACCACTACGCAGGACTGAAAACAGGAGGACAGGAGGTGATTTTAAAAGTGAACTCTATGGGTATTTAACTAATAATGGAATTTCAGTTATGGCACTTGAGAAATTGCAGGCATTTAACGGGTCACTAGCCTTCTATTGCCTGTATTACCTATGTTACAGTTTGTAATTTGTAGCACTATATATACTTGATGCATTGCTTTTTCCAGTATAATGCTCAGCATTCTTCTTTGATTAATTGCACTTATATAATTGTATAGTTTCTTTTTGATGTTATTTAATCTTTCTCCAATGTATACAATGGGTCATGAAAATCCTGTAATCTCATTGTTCGAAATGTGCCACATGGTTGTTTGTTATTTTCTGACAACTGCACACCTCACCTGAACTGCATATGTTTTTAATAAATAAATGTCCAATTTATAAGTAGGATATCATAATGAAGGGTATGCAGCCATAAGTGAATACTGCACTTCTCAGGTGGTTATGGCATTCTTCTATGACACATGCCTAATAGCCCCACAAGACGCACATTATTTCCTTATTACCATGCACTCTGTCATGTGTTATTCCTTATGTAACTTATTTGGATATATGTTTGTTTGAAAAATGCTACATGAAGTAAAACTGTGCTGTATGAAAGGGCCAAAGCAAACAAGCTGATATGATGGAGTCCAACACAAATGGTTGAATTCCTTGAGGTTAACAGGCTTCAGGATGAGTGACCACATGGGTTCATGGCTGGGAGGCTGTGCCAGACCAACTTGACCAGCTTCCTTAACTAGGTGACGAAGGCTGCTGACATGGGGTAGGAGGCAGACATACCTTACTTAGATTTTAATAAGGCATTTGACTCGGTTCCACATTAGAGGGTAACCCAAAAGCTAGAGGATTTCAGGGTGGGTAGAAAATTGACCATGTGGGTGGTCAGTTGGCTCAGTGGAAGGACCCAATGGGTGGTGGTGGTGTTGAGCTCTCAGGATCAAAGGAAGTTAACATTGGGGTACCTCAAGGATCAGTAACCTGTGTTGTTTATTGTATTCAGAAATTACATGAGGGAAGACATTAGAGGCAAAATCTGCCTCTTTGCAGATGATACCAAACTACAGTATGTGGAAAGGTGGATAGTGAGGGGGAGTAAGAGAACTGAGGGAGGACTTGGCAAAGTTAGAAAGATGGTCTAGTATCTGTCGACTCTTGTTCAGAGGGAAGAAGGGCAAAGTCACTCACATTGGCTGCAAGAACCCAAGAGTCGAGTGGGGGGTATAAAAGTCCTAGTAACAGAGGAGGAAAAAGACTGGCAATAGGTATAACAAAGCATGTTAAGCAGTCTACACAATGTTAAAAGCCAGCAGAGTTCTGGAGTGCACAGCAGGGGGTTTCACAAGCAAAATAAAGGAGGTGATCCTTGCACTGTACAGAGCCATGGTGAGGCCTCATCTGAAGTGCTGTGTGCAGTATGTGTGTCCCTATATAGAAAATGTCATAAATTATCTATCTTGAGGCACTACAGAGAAGAGCCACAGAAATTATTCAGGGTCAGCAAGGAAGCATGTATGAAGACCTACTGAGTAGCCTTAATATATATTCAATGGAAGATACAAGGGTGGGGGGCATGACTGAAACCTTCAAGTACTTGAAAGCAGGGGTCAACCTTAACTTTTCTAGCCAGCAGGACAAGTTGATTCAAAATTGCACTAGCCCCCAATTGTAATGGTAAATTGTGATCACTTATACAGGAAAAAATGCAAGCCAAGAAAATACTCTGATTATTGCACATTTATCCTGCTTATTGCTTATGGCCCCAGCAGAAATGCCATCACACACAGTATGCCCCCAATTGTTTTCTACCATGGCTTCCTCTCTTCCTCTTTCTGCAACCCCCCCCCCTTAACCAGAGGATAACACAGCAGCAAATGTTCAGCCAAGTAGATCTAGCTCTGCACAAACAATAACTGGCATCATCATGCACCTCACCACACTGTCACCACTGCCTACAGGGCAATGAACAGAGTCAGGCAGAGAAAGACAGTCTTAGCCCCCACCCTGTGATCATCTGGACACATGTACTTCTGGAAGTTTTTGTACAGTGCCAAGTGAGCCAGGAGCACATCTAGGATTTCTTTGGGGAGGGAGCTACACAAACCTAAGGGGCTTGGGAAATAGAAAACGTTATGGCATTTTTATTTTTAAAATTACTGATTTAATATGATATGCCCCAAAAATAACATATTTTTTTTAACATTCTCCTTTCATTAGGCCAGGGTAAACAGTACACAGGCATGATACCATACTATCCTTGTTTCTCTATGGGATGATCTATGCACCCCAGGAATGCTTATTTTAATCTTTCAAATTATGTATTTTATTTAGTTATTTTGTACCACACATGCTCCAAAATGAAGAGACATTCTGTGTAGGATAAGTGTGGGACTGTATGGATGGCATTGGCTGGCATGGTCCAATTAGAAGTGCTGGGGACCCCTATACTTGCCAGTAATGGCAGCTATGGGTCTATGGATAGTCCTCTTAGAGTATGGTCTGCAGTGGTGTTTATGGAAAGTGCAGGGTTGAGAGATTCGGTGGGGAGAGGAAGCAGCTATGGCAAGGCAGGTATAATACTCACCACCTGCACAGCAGTCCCTGTATACCTCTTAGCATTCTGTCACTGAAATGTTGGATACAGACAATCAAAATGTAGGGAAAGTGCAGAGTTAAGCAACTGGTCATGGAACCAACTTGGCAGAAGGCAATACTGGACCTTGTGCTCACAAACAGGGACAGTGTGATGGGGTAACAGTGGGGTAACACCTGGGGAACAGTGACCACCAGTCATTGTGGTTTGAAATCACAGAAAGAGCAGAACCAAACCACACAAAAACACGTATCCTGGATTTTAGGGGGGCAGACTTTAGGAAAATGGGGAGATACTTGAAAGAGGCATTAACGGGAATGGGGCAGGAATCGGGGTTGAGGAACAGTGGGCAGTATTTAAAATGGGGATTACAAAGCAGCAAGTTATGCATTAAGCAGGTTAGCAAGAGGAAAAGGAAGGAGACCATTCTGGTTTTCCAAAGGTAGCAAAGAAAGTGAAAGCCAAAATATTGCATTGAGGCAATACAAAAGACACAGGCAAAGGGATAGGAGAAGTAATAGGAAGCAAAGAGGCAGGGAAGTCAGTAAGGAAGCCAAAGCTGAGACAGAAGAACACACTGTAAAATCAGTGGGTAGAGGGGACAAAACCTTTTGCAGGTACATAAGTGAAAAAAGAAAGGCAAAGGGAGGGATAGTGAGACTGAAGGGGGAGGGTGGGGGCTGCATGGAGGATGACAACAGTAAAGATGACATATTGAACAGGTATTTGGGCTCAGTCTTTACTGAGGAAGAGGAGGGTAATGGGCCAGAAGGGAGTACAAGGGGTGAGAATGGTGCAGAAATGGACACAAGTCCCTTTACATGAGAAAGGGCCCTGAAGGAACTGGAAGTAATAAGAGTTGATAAAGCAATGGGGCCAGAGGGGGTGCACCCCAGAGTCCTCAAAGAACTAAGAGAGGTGGTGGCTGAACCTCTGGCTATCCTGTTCAGCCAATCACTGGAAACAGGGGAGGTACCCAAAGACTAGAGGACAGCAGATGTAGTCCCCTTATACAAAAGTGGGAACAAAGAGGAAGCAGTGAACTACAGACCAGTCAGCCTCACCTCAGTAGTGTGGAAGATCATGGAAGCACTACTGAAGGAGATATTGGTGGAACATCTGGTTGTCAATGGACTACAGGACCCAAGGCAGCATGGTTTCACCAGGGGGAGGTCATGTCAGACCAACCTCATTGAATTTTTTGACTGGGTGACTAGGGAGGCAGCTCAGGGGAGGGCAGTGGACATGGCCTATCTGGACTTCAGCAAGACCTGGGCAGGACAGTAGTGTGATGGGTAGGTAACTGGCTGGGTGGCAGGACACAGAGGGTGGTGGTAAATGGCTGTCACTCCACGGAGGGAAGCGTGATCAGTGGGGTACCACAGGGATCAGTACTGGGACCGGTCCTACTCAACATCTTCATCAGTGACATTGCGCAGGACCTAGAAGGCAGAATTTCACCGTTCGCTGATGGCACAAAACTCTGTAACAGAGTAGACACACCAGAGGAGTAGACAGAATGAGAAGGGACCTGCAGAAACTTGAAGAATGGTCAGGGGTTTGGTAGTTGAAATTCAATGCAAAGAAGTGCAAGATAATGCATATGGGGCACAAAACCCTGGCACAATATATCAGTTGGGGGTGAGGATATAGCATGCACCAAGCAGGAAAGGGATCTTGGGGTTATCATCTCTGATGACCTCAAGTTAGGGAAACAGTGTGACAAGGCAGCAGGAAAAGCAAATAGGATGCTGGGATGCATAGGCAGGGGTATGACCAGCAGGAAAAGGTAGGTCATAATTCCACTCTTCAAGACACTAGTGAGGCCCCACCTGGAGTACAAAGTACAGTTCTGGAGACCTTACCTATGTAAGGACACAGACAGGGTAGAGAAGGTTCGGAGGAGGGCAACAAAGACAGTACATGAATTGCATCACAAGTCCTATGAGGACAGGTTGAAGGAATTGATTATGTACTCCCTGGAGGAGAGGAGGGAGAAAAGGGGCATGATAGAGACATACAAGTATCCTACAGGGAGGAATAGGGTGCGGGAATACACTATTTTTAAGCAAAAAAAAGATGTTCCAGGGCTAGAGGGCATGGGATGAAGTTGGAGGGAGGAAGATTCAGAAGAAACATGAGGAAGAATTTCTTCACAGAATGGGTGGTGGACAAGTGGAACACCCTGCCAGAGGAAGTGGTGGGGGCTGAAACAATCATGGGATTTAAGAATGCATGGGATAGACATAAAGGAATTCTGGAGGTCAGGTGTAAGGAGCAACAGACTTCTAGGAAAACATAAACTGAACTTACAAGCTCAAATGGGCAGACTGGGTGGGCCATATGCTCTTATCTGCCAACACTGTCTATGTATCTATGTATGTATCTAAGAGAATCGAAGGGAAGAGGAAGCAGGTATGGTGAGGCCGGGATAAAACCCACCACCTGCAGAGCAGACTCTGATTGCCTCTTAGCATTTTGTCACTGAAATGTTGGACACAGACACTGAAAATGTAGGGAAACGAGGGACACTGGTCTTGATAATATGGGACAAATTGTCAGATGGACACATTCAGAAAACTGGAAGCTAGTGACTTGACAGCTTCTACCCTTGATCACACCCTGGACACTAGCTGAAATCTTTAACAGTATAGTGATAATGACTCGCACATTGAGCCTTTTGTGGGATCTCTCTCTCTCTTGAACTGCCAGATAACTGCAGCCTTAATGAGGTGTTAATCACACCAGGCCATCTGGAACACAGCGAGATTAGCAAGAGTACTAGGGCCTGCTAAAGTAGGGATTTTTTTGCTTTAACAGCAGCCATGGAAAACCTGCACAAGTCAAGAAGGACAAGTAGATGTTAGCTGCAGTAGTCCTGGCCAATTTGCACTGGGTTTTGGACTAGTAAAACAATGTTAAACTCAAGCTCTGACTTTTAAGGTATAAACAGGTTGGATTTCATGAATCTCTTTACTCTGTATAAAAACATGAACACAGAGGGGCAACATTACAAACTGGCTGGGGGAAGCTTCAAGAAAGAGGTCAGAAAATATTCCTTCACAAAGGGGGTGGTGTCCAGGTGGAATGAATTGGTGGCAAAAGTTCTCAACCAGAAGATGATCTGTTAATTCAAAAGGGGGTTGGACAAAATTAAGTGGAGAGTTGGAGTTAAGGGGAGGGTGGGCAGATGCACTGTAAATAATTTGCACAGGGGATGTGTCCTGAGCAGGCTTGATAGACTGCATGGCCTTCTGCTGGCCATTTTGTATGTTTGCATGAGATAGAAACATGGTGGTAGAAAAGGACCGCCTGGTCCCCCAAGTCTGCCCAAGGCACCTACTTCTCCCTGTTACATCCTCTTCCCCTCACCCTTCCCGATACCAGACCCATGTGGCTGTCCCATGCTCTCTTAAAGCCCCTTACGGTGACTTCCCCTGTCATCTCCTCTGGGAGCTCATTCCATTTTTCCACCACCCTTCAGTGAAAAAGTTATTCCTGATGTTCCCCTAAACCTACCACCCTGTAGCGTATGCCCCTTGGTCCTCTTGTGCCCCTTTATTTGAAAAAGTCCCTCTTCTGGTTCTCTGTTTATCCCCTTCATATATTTAAAGGTCTCAGTCATATCCCCCATCCCTTCTGTGCTCCAGGGAGTACATTCCCAGTTCGTTCAATCTAAGTCCAGTCACCATTAGTCACTCTTCTCTGCACCCTCTCCAGCCTTTCCTCATCTCTTTTCAGGAACGGTCTCCAGAATTGCAACCCATATGCCAAATGCAGTCTAACCAGCTGTTGATATAAGGGGATAAGAACCTCTATCTTCCTGCTAGTGAATCCTCTGCCGATGCAGCCCAACATCCTGCTAGCCTTGGCTACCACCTGCCTGCATTGTTTAGCTACCCTTAGGTCCTGGAAACAATAATTCTCAGGTCCCTCTCCTCCTCAGTATCTTCCAGTGCCAGACCCCCAGGTAGTAAGTCGCATTCTGGTTTCTCCTCCCTAAGTGCATGATTTTGCACTTTTTCATGTTAAAGGCCAATTTCCATCTTTTGGACCAAGCCTCTAATAATCCTAGGTCCCTGTGCATATTCTTTCTCCCCTCCTGGTTTTCCATCCCATTACAGATCTTCACGTCATCCGTGAAGAGACACACCCTACCCCTTAGACCCTTAGTTATATCCGCCATGAATATGTTAAACAGCAGTGGACCTAATACTCCTGGGGAACCCTTCTCGTGACCCTTCCCTCCCCTGAGGTGACACCATTTACTATTACCTTTTGACTCCCATCCGTTAGTGAGTTTTGCACCCATCTAACTACCCTCACCCCCAGTCCCAGTCCATCCAATTCATAGATCAGTCCCCCATGCAGAACAGAATCAGACTCCTTCCTAAAATCAAGATACGCAATATCAACTGATCCCCCTTGGTCCACTTCCCTAGTGACCCTGTCGAAGAACTACATTAAGTTTGTTTGACAGGACCTCCCCCTTAGTGAATCCATGTTGATGCCTATCAATAAGTTTATTGCCCTCCAAATACTGCTGAATCCTGTCCTTCAGTAACTTTATCATAATTTGGCCTACTACGGACGTTAAGCTCACAGGCCTATAGTTACCCACCTCTTCTCTGTCAGTCTCCTTATGAACAGGGGCAATGTTTGCCATCCTCCAGTTTTCTGGGACCTCCTCCATCTCCAGGGACCTGCTAAAAAGAGCTGCCAAGGGAGCCACCAGAATACCCCTGAGCTCCCTCAGCACCCTAGGATGCACCCCACCTGGTCCCATGGCCTTGTCCACTCATAGCTGCTCCAACTCTCTCCAGACTGCCTCCCCCTCAAACGGGCTCCTATCAACCCCTATCTCTGCCTTAACTCCTGTACTAATGTCTGCAAAATCTCACTCCCCCTCTACCCCAAATACTGAGCAAAAGAATTCATTTAATTACTGTGCCTTATCCCCCATCATCCTCCACTGAGACCCCCTCTTTGTTTCTGAGTCTGTTTATCCCCCTTCCAGTTTTTCTTCTCTCACTGACATACCTAAAAAAGCTTTGTCTCCAGTCTTGACTGACCTGCAATTTCCTCTTCTGTTTTGGCCTTTGCTCTCCGCACATCTCTGCCTGCCTCCTTTTGCCTCCTTTGGTGTATTTCCCAGTCCTCCCCCTTTTGTGTTGTCTTGAATTTCTTGAATGTCCTCCTCTTTTCCTTAACCCTGCCTGGCACCTCCCTGCTAAACCAATGAGACTTCCTCTTCCTCCCAGTCTTACGAACCCTTCTGACATAGAGATTCATTGCCCCAACTATGGCCTCTTTAATATCCTCCCACATACCATCCACCCCCTTCCCATAGATTTCCCCCCTTAATGCCTCCTACAGATAGTCCTCCATGCTGGTAAAGTCTACCCTCCTAAACTTGAATACTTTTGCCTTCGTTCTAGTACCCACTGTAGATGTACGCATAGTGAACCAGACAACACTGTGGTCACTTGAACCGATATGTTCTCCCACCTCAACTTCACCCACCCTGTCACCATTTGTCAGGACTAAGTCCAGCAAGGCCCCTTCCTGGTGGATTGTCTAACCAGCTGCCTCAGTAGGGCTGCCATGCAGACTATCCACTATAGCCCTGCTCCTCCCTGATTCAGCCAAGGAAGTGTCCCAGCTCGCGTAAAGTAGGTTTAGATCCCCGTCAACAGCACCTCACCTTTATTAGCCATTCTCATTATTGTCTCCAGCATCTCCTCATCTTCTGAGTTGGTTTGTGAGGGCAGCCTATAAATCATCCCAACACGTACCACTTCCCCCTTCCCTATAGGCAGTGCTACCCAAATGGACTCTACTCCTCCTCCCATTCTACTCTGTAATTCCACTGCCCTGATGACCTCCCACACATATAGTGCTACCCCACCCCCTGTTCTATTTTCCCTGTCCTTCCTGAACAATGTGTACCCAGATGTTTCCATGTCCCAGTCCTGGTCCCAATGACCCCAAGTTTCCGTTATCCCCACCAGATCAAGGCCTGTCTCAGTCATAACTGCTGTCAGGTCTTGCACCTTGTTGTCCAGGCTCTGTGCATTTGTGCACATTCCTTTCCACTTTCCTAGTCCCCTGTGTCCTTGATCACCCTCTATCTTGCCTGTCCCTTCTCCCTCCAGCATATGTATTTTTTCCTGTACCTATTCCTGTTTCAACTTATGCTTTTTGGGGGTGCTATCTGCCCCCTCTGAACCTCCATCAGAGACTTGTATAGTACAAATGGTTACTGCAAACTAAAAGGGTAGTAATGCTCTGCGACTGACTTTGTGGATTCATTTCTGTCTCCTTCTCCAATCTGCAATGGTTTTTTTCTAAACAAGGACAGACCTTTTTTCTAATTCTTTATTGTGGCCCAGTTCTCTAGTCTTTTGACATGCTAGAAAAACTTTAGACAACGGCATATCTCACTTCTTATATTTTTCTAACTGTTAATGAAGGGACATTAACACTGCACTCTCCCTCTTCTGCCACATATTAAACAAACCATGGAACACCCATGCCCCTTTACAATGTCAGAGAGTAAGAAACTTCCACCACCCTTGGATATCAGTGGACACCATCAAGCTCTGCACGTCACATAAGCATGCGTGGTCCCCTTATAAGGCTTCACTCTCCCACACCAACCTCTTCAATTACCGCACTTTAAGAAACTCATGCAAAGTAATTAGAGCAGCCAAAGTACAATACTTCAAGAACAGCCTACAAGAAAACCTTAACTCACCTCATAAATTCCGGAAAACTCTCTTTTCCCTCTTCAACCCCCCCCAAATCTTCCACCCCGCCTCCTCATTTACAACAAATTAGTCTCGGATCCTCTCACCATTGCCTCCATTCTAAATACTTTTTTCACTACCTGTGACCTTCCCTCCACCCCGCCAACTCCCCTTCTCCCTTGCACACTACCACATTTCCAACTGACTACCACTTCTCCCTCATCACAGCCCTTCAATCACCAAATTCTCGCAGATCCAGCCCTGATGACCTTGACCCTCTCCTTCTTTAAATTTCAGCACCAGTCATTGTCCATCCCTTCTCTCATCTGCTAAATCTTTCTCTTAGCAGTGTCCCACAAGCCTGGAAATCCACAAAAGTACTCTCCCTTCACAAAGGCGGCAATCACTCCTCTCCTGGAACTTACTGCTCCATTTCACTCCTCTCTCTATTAGCCAAGCTTCAAGAGTCCCTAGTCCTAACCAGGCTCTCCCACTTCCTCTTCTCCACGAATTTTCTCTCTCCTTACCAGTCTGGTTTTCAGAAAAAACACTCAGCTGTCTTCTCCCTTCTCTGGGTCACTGATGCTTTTCTTACTGGCATGGACCAAGGACACCTTACCGCTCTCATCTTCATTGACCTAGCTAAGGCTTTCAGTTCCATCTTGTATTCCATCAGTATATATTCCATCAGTATATTGTGTACAGAGATAATATACCAAAATTACCAACTAAATTTGTATCATTTGGGAAATTTCCATTAGAAATTCCAGAAGATTTGGTGGATGGTTTAAATAACATAGACTGGACTTGCCTGGATGCAATCCTTGAAGTAAATTGTGCAGTGGATTATTTTAATAAAACTTTAGCTGAGCTACAGAATAAGTTTTTTCCTCTAAAGACTCGTAGGGTTAGAGGTATAGTAAATATATGGATTACATCAGAGTTATTTACATGCATGAGGGAGAGAGACTCTGCTTGGAGGTGGTACATGGAGTTAAGAACAGACCAAAATGTTAATAATTATCGCCATTTACGCATTCTGTGTCGGGCCAAAATAACATTGTGTAAATCAGAGTTTTATCAGACAAAACAGCAGAATAATCTGAATAATCCTAAGTAATTTTGGTCTGTTATTAAGGAGTTGACTGCCCTTAAGGTTAGTGCTCTACCAAATCAGATGAATGTGGGTGGGAACCTGACATCTGATTTGTCTGTAATTACTGAAGCTTTTATGACTAAATTTACAGATTTTACTACTTGTACAAATGGTTTCTTTTCCACACATTCTCAGGGTCCCTTGTGTTTGAAAGAAAGTCCTTTCTCTCTTTATTTTTGACAAATTAGGCCTTGTGAAGTATTAAGATTAGTAAAAAGCTATCTCCTAATGAAAGCACTGGGCCTGAAGAGCTCGATGGTGGGTTTCTAAAGCTTGTAGCTGATTACATATGTGTTCCATTAACTAAAATTTATAATTTATTCTTGATTATGGGTGAATGTCCATCTTCTTGGAAAAGTACAATTATAAAACCTGTGTATAATGGTGGGTCAGCAAATGATTTGGATGGTTATCGTCCTGTCTCTCTCCTTCCTGTTTTGGGTGAGATGCTTGAAAAAATTGTGAATCATCAGTTAGTGGAGTTTCTTGACTCCATGGCCCTCCAATCCCCAGTGCAGCATGACTTTTGTAAACATCATGGTACGGGTGTGGCCTTGGCCAGGTTCACAGATTATGTTGGTAAAGCACTGGATAGTGGTAAGATTGCTGGTGCAGTGTTTGTGGACCTGTCCAGGACCTTTGACCTGGTAGACCACTGCTTGTTGCTTCAGGGGTTGGAGGGCCTCGGAGTCAGGAGCTCCCCATTGAGATGGATTGACAGTTATTTAACTGAACGACCTTTGCAGGTTAGTTATCAGGGAGCTTTATCTAGGAGTAAAATGATGGAAGTGGGGGTACCCCAGGGCTCTATCCTGGGGCCCCTACTTTGTTTTTATGTTTATCGATAGCTTACCAAATTATCTGGTATGCACTGAGGTTTTGATGTATGTGGATTACATTATTCTCTATACTAGTGCTCCATCAATGGATAACATAAAATTAAATTTGACTGCTAATTTTCATGTACTTGAACTGTGGTTACATTCTCATTGTCTTCTTTTAAATACAAGGGAAAAAAAGAATGTGCTTTTTGGCTCTAAGTATAGGTTAAACAAGGATAGTTCTCTTGAGATTGTAAGCCACAAGGGTGTTATGTTGGAGCAGATGTTCCAATTTAGGTATTTAGGACTAATTTTGGATCCTTGTCTATCTTATACATTACATATTAAAACCGTTTGTAGAAATGTACATCAAAAATTGGGGGCTTTGTTTAAGTTGCGAGATCTGTTAACAAGGGAAGCCAGATGTGCAATAAGTCAAAATGTCTTGTTGACAATGTTGAATTATAATTCATTTTTATTTGTAAATCTGGCCAAGTCTGATGCCACTTTGTTAGCAACTACATTCCATGCTATATATAGATTGGCATTAAAGCTTCTATATAGAACACATCATTGCAACTTGTATTCAGCCACATCTTGGCTTCCCCCGTGTTTATATTCTTAATATAGTTCAAGTTGCTTGGTTTATAATAACTTGGTCTTGGGTACAGTTTCTCCTTTGTTTTCATTGTTAAATATTAGGATACCAAATAAGGAATTATGCTCCAATGCCTCTGTTATGTTAACTATTCCAAAAATAAAAGCAAGATTAGGGCAGCAAGCTTTTTCATATTATGCTCCAGTATAATGGAACCATATTCCATGCACTTTACAAAATAGTGAAGGAAAAAAATGCTTTTAAAGCATCAGTGAGACAAAATTTTTTAAGTATGATGGTGTGTGACTGTTATTAATGTATTGTTGTTAGTATGTTGTTATGATTATGTTCTGTTTGTTAGTGAAAGTGTATTGTATTATATATTGTGCTATATATTATATTACATCTTGACTGTAATATTGATTATGGTCCCGGGTCACATTTGAAAAAGGGCCTTGGCTCATATAGTTTACCTGGTAAACAAAAGTTTAAATAAATAAAATAAATAAAAAATAAATCTTCCACCTTCGCCTCCTCTCTAAACTTGAACTTGCTGGTCTTTCCCCTCCAACAGTTGAATGGTTCAGATCCTACCTGTCTGATCGCACCCATGTCCTGGCTGGTGACCCCCTCCCCCCACCAATTCTAGCAGGTGTTCCCCAAGGTTCTATTCTAGGGCCCATCCTCTTCTCTAGCTTCCTTAACAACCTTCCTTCTGTATCCTCCTCCTCCCAAATTCACCTGTATGCAGATGACGGCATCCTTTACAATTCTGGTCCCTCTGCACCCATAGTAACTACACAGCTGCAAAATGATTTTACCTGCATCCTAAATTGGTTCCAAGACAACCAGATTAAAGAAAATGCCAATAAAACCATTTCTATGAATTTTGGCACCCCCTAAAACTTGCCAAACATTCTACTCCACCATCTTTCTCTACCTTCAATGGCACCACATTGGAAACAGTCCCTGCATACAAGTACCTAGGCATCTGGCTGGACATTCATATAGATTTCAAAACTCACATTGACTACATCCATTTTAAACTCCACCCAAAGCTAATTTCTCTCTACCATAATAAAGATGCCCTCTTCTCCCCATCCACTGTATACTGCTCACAAAAACTATCTTACCTTTCTTTGGCTACACTGACGTCATATGCGGGTGCACCTCCTCCTCCGCACTTTCCAGGCTGGACTCTTTATTCAATGCCTTTTGCCATTTCATCATTAACGCTCCCCTTTGAACCCACCACTGCTCCCTCTACCCTGCGCTCTCTCTCCCATCCTCCCTCCACCAGAACCACTCCTTCACTCTCATAACTAAATACTGATTTAGATCACTTACCTCCTACCTCCCCTCACTCCTCTTCCCCCACCTCTCATCCATTCTGCCACCTCTGCTCAAGAGACCCTTGCACCTTTGCTCTTCCTCATCCCTACTCAAACTCTGGCCAGGTGGCTTTCTCCTACCATTTCCCATACACCTGGAACTCTGACTGTTACCCTCACTAAACCTCTCTCTCACTCTCTACCACCTTCCTGCTCCTGCTACGAGCCAGGCTAAGCCCCCTCTGCCTACCATGCTGTTACCAACTTGCTAGCTAACTCCTTGCTAATCCCCCATTGCATTCTACCACCTATGTTAGCATGCATTGCTTAACTGTGCTCTCATTGTATTGTGTATGTTCCTGATAAAGTGATTTTTGCAGTTTCTCTCATATTGATGGTATATATTGCATCAATCCAAGCATTTGTAACTAGCCTAACTACTCGTATAACTACTTTAAAATATTTGCTTCTTCGTCCCCCTTCCCCGGTCATACCTGGAAATGAGTCTCTGCTCAGTGTGCCTCTCCCAGTCACCAAACTTTAAATAAATAAATATTTCCCTCTTGATTGCAGGTTGGTTTTGCAGACAATCAAAAGAGAAAACAGTGGTGTACACTGCTCTAAATATCAGGAAGGAATTTCTTGGTGAAATGAAAGCAGAGAATATCAGGGAGTTTTTACGGTAAGCCATGTTAAAAGCCTTTTACTTAGGGAGACATTACTATATATCTAGTAACAGCCTTGTGGTTTGGTATGCTCCAGCAAGATTTGTCAATGAGTAGGGAGAAGGAGCTGCTCTTCC
Source organism: Neoceratodus forsteri (assembly GCA_016271365.2). NCBI lineage: Eukaryota > Metazoa > Chordata > Ceratodontiformes > Ceratodontidae > Neoceratodus > Neoceratodus forsteri. Next base: position 192,211,970 of record CM057458.1, read on the forward strand.
CATCATGCTGCTCTGCCTCTCATTGGAATTGGACTTTTTGATAAATTACATGATTATCATAATGGCCATTGATTGTAGCAAATTGTCCCCTTGTCATCACCGCAGGGACAATGAATGAAACCACAGGAGCACAATAGAGTCATGCTTGTTATGTTTTTATTCAAACTTTATTTATACAGGAATTAATCACAACACTTTTGTCCCAATACAGCTCTGTTAAAGAGCTGCTGACATATCTGGGAAAACTTCAGAAAAGATAATATTTAGACACAATTTTGCCTGTATTTCATATATAGTCTATAGATTTCACATCCCCAGTATTTATTACGGAGGACACTGGCATAAATACAGGATATGTATCCCTTAGAATTCACCTTCCTCCAGCTTATTCCCTATTTTGAAGTCATAATCCTCTGTTATGACATCACAGTCTATAGCCATGAGAGTGATGGTGATGTCACAAGCAGTATTATGACATCATTTGGGGAATAAGTAACAGGAATAAATAACTCCTCAGAAGCAAAAATCCTA